>CM062817.1:941969624-944369624 GCA_031772625.1 Pinus tabuliformis | reverse complement strand
AAGTGAACCAAGGAAGCTAACAAATTATTGCAGGATGCTAGAGAGAATGTGGGAGCACCCACATCACAACGCAGGTAGAGGAGGTCACCAGATCGATACATTGCCTACACGGCTCTGATGAGTGAGCATGTAGAGACCGATCCATGCTCATTGAAGGAAGCTATAGAGAAATCTGTGTGGGTTGATGATATGGTAGAGGAATATGATTCCATTGTCAGAAACAATGTTTGGGAAGTGGTCCCAAAACCAATAGACAAATCAATGGTTGGTTCGAGATGGCTTTACAAGGTAAAGCATGCAGTAGACGGAAGCATAGAGAAACACAAGGCCATATTTGTGGCCAAGGGGTTCTCTTAGGTTGAGGGAATTGACTATGAGGAGACCTTTTCTCCAGTAGCAAGGTACTCATCCATCAGGTCAATTATAGCACTGTTAGTGTAGATGGGGTGGAAGATCCACCAAATGGATGTGAAGACAACATTCCTCAATGAAGTTATTGAGGAGGAGGTGTATATTGAGAAACTAGAGGGGTTTGAGACCTTTGACAGAGAGTCACATGTGGAGACTCAAGCGAGCATTGTATGGACTCAAGAAAGCACCTCGTGCTTATTATACTAGGATCGATAGCTATCCCACCGGTTTCAGCTTCAACAAAAGTGAAGCAAATGTAAACCTTTATCACATTATGGTAGAAGGTAAATTATTGATTATTGTGTTATATGTTGATGACTTGATCCTTAATGGTGATGAAAAACTGACAAGATCTTGTAAGGATGACCTTACAAGAGATTTGGAGATGAATAACATGGGCCTTATGCAATACTTCCTTGGATTGGAAGTATGGAAAGGAGATAGGGAACTGTTTGTCTCTTAGGGAAAGTATGCCAATAAGATACTTCATAGGTTCCACATGGACAGGTGCAAACCCATGGAGACTCCTCTAGCAAGAAACTGGAGGAAAGAGGATGCTACTTCAAGTGAAGTAGTGAAGGCTACCATTTACATGCAGCTTGGGGGTTCACTTATGTATTTGGTGAACACACGACCAGACCTGTGTTATGCAGTCAACCAACTTAGTCAAGCAATGGTTAAGCCAACCAAAATGTATTGGAAGACAACAAAGCATGTGTTGAGATCCCTCAGAGGCACTACTCAGTTTGGTCTTTGGTACAAAAGGACAAAGGGAGTGAAGCTGCAAGGCTTCACAGATGTATACTGGGCAAGGATTCCATTAGATAGGAAGAGCGCATTAGGAGGAATTTTTAGTGTTGGGTCAACAACAGTTTCTTAGAATAATCAGAAGCAGAGATCTGTGGCACTCAGCTCATCATAATCATACTACAAGGTTGCAAGTCAAGCAATATGTGAGGCTATCTAGATGAGAAATATTCTTGTTGGGTTATGTTGTAGTGGCTACGAACGCCCTCCAAAATTTTTCCTTAGCTTCGTTTTGGAGCCTCCCCTCTAACCTTCACAACAACTTGTCTTGCTTCATCAGGTTCACAAGCTTCAATGTTTTTCTTGTGCAAAGGCAGTCTGTCAATCACAGCTTGATGCATTGCCCTCACATGATGTTCACCCAGACTTGGTCCAGCTATAGGCTGAGCAACTTCCCCAAGAAAATTGCACATTTATGGAGGGAAACCATCCTTCCCTCTAGAAATTGCGCAATCCTGTCTAGCAGCCTGTTGGACTCCAAGATTGTGCACTTCTGCCAGTCAACACTCCCAGCAGGAATTGCGCAATTTTCCCTAGCTAGGTTTCTCAGCCCAAAATTTGCACAAATCTAGGCAGCAATCAACTGCTCTGCCTAGAAATTGCACAAATCTCCTGGGTAGCCAACCCAGCTCCCAACTAGAAATGCACATTTTCTCCCAGTAGTCGAGCAGTCTCTTGCATGTGCAACTGAGTTAACTAGTACCCTCTGGGACCATGAAAAACTGGCTTGCATGCATGGGATGCTTCTCCCAAGGCAACATGCAAAGGCATCCCTTGTTTCAAGGATATTTTTCTAGAAGTTGGAGGTTACATGCAAGGATCATTTCAGAAACCTCCCACCAAGTGTCACTTTCCCTAGATTTGTGGCATGCACATCACAACCTCGATGTTATCAAAACTCATCAACTAAACACTGCAAATCTCGTTCCTCACATCAATCTTGTAGCTCTAACATCCCACATCACATCTAGGAGCTGTCGGCGCATTCAGATAAGTTGTTTTGGGGTAAGCTCGCTTCCCATGCCTTGTGTTGCATTTCTATCGCTTTTTGTGTTTTCACTTGTATGAGTACTATTTGCTTGATTTCTTTGAATGTATGTTGTCTTTTACATGTATATTAGCTTGTCCTAGCACCGTTTTAGTTTTCGTCAACATCTTATTGCTGTCGCATGCATGAAATCATTTTTCACGAACGGTCGCCAATTCGGCGACTCACCTCACTCACATGCATGTTGTTCCATTTTCTGAATCTGTCATTCACCGTTTGCATGCATGATCATTCACTTATGCTTACACTCAATATCACCATGCATTCACATTCACTTTCACTTTCAGTTGTCCGTCGGCGAGTCTGTACAACCTTGGCTCGAACTCTGCCTCACCAAGACAACATTGCGCAATCCTGAGAGGGAAGGCTCTGCCTTCCTCACCATAAATGTATATTCCTACCCAACAGTTTCTCTCCAGGCCTGCTTTGCGCAATCCTAAGGGACAGTGACTGCTGGCCCAGAAAATTGTGTAATGAATTCACGGAGCTTGCAGCCATTGCTAGCTGAGATTGCACATTGCGCAATTCCAGCAGTCAGCAGCCAGACTAGACTATGCATTGCATAGTTCCAACAGTTAGTCAGTCTCCCAGCAACCCAGACTGTGCCTTGCGCAGTCTTGGTAGTCAGTCTCTCGACCTCCTGACTGGAATTGTGCAACCTTCATGATCAACCACACATGTATGTTGCAAGTTAGTCCTCAAGTTCATTATGGTTTTTGACTGATAGATTTCTTGTCATGAGTGTTGCCACGTCTCTAGGTATTGTAGGCATTCATATGCCTCTCAGCAATGGAGGTACAATGGTTTCCAAGAGAGCAGAGTCAAAGACATCGTTCAGAGCACACTTAGAGATGCAGTCGATCAAATGTCTATGAGCTTGCCTACTGATGAAGATATCAAGTTGTTCGCAGACAAGAACATCAAGATATCACAACAAGAAGCATCATGAACATCCGCTGAAGGCAACACACTGAATGCAATGAATACAAAAAATGTAGCGAACGCAGGGAATGCAACAAATGCAGCGAACGTAGTGAATGCAATGAATGCAAGAGGAAGGTTGTTGACAACACAAAGGCGGAAAAAAGTTGCAAGATCAAGCAGATCCATCGATAATGAAAGCAATTTTGGAGACTCAGGCTATGAGGTGATGACGTGACATGAAGATTGCGTGAAGATAGAGAATGGAACAAAGAAGGAGTTGCATGTGCTGAAATAGCAACTCAAGAAGAACATGAAGCTGCACAGACATATGAATGAGTTGTAGTAGGAACATGAACAGCGGTGGGTGCAACATGCACTTACGGATGAAACTGTGCCCGTACAAGTTAAAGATCCATCCTAGCAGTTGACACGGAGCAGACATGGTGAGCAGTGTTGTTGATCGCATGCAAGGGGTTCAACATCATGCATGTCATTGTGCACATGCATGCAATCCAACCCATTCAACACACTCACCAAGGCGAAGCAAGAAGCAAGTCCAACTGGAGTTGAACATGTACATCAGCAAGTTGATGCACATGACCACCAACACACACTTGAATATCAGCATGGACATTATGCATTAGCGAGTTGCCAGTTCAGTCGCACCCAATCATGCGCATGTTAGCAGACGCATTGGATGAAGTGGCCGAACCAATGCATTGGTTGCAACGGAGGCAAGAGTTTGCTTCAGCAAGATGTCACCACGAGGTGCATGCACACCATCACGGATGACCAAGCTTGGATTCAACTCACCACCTTCACCATCACAAGCATGTCAAAGAGTTGGTCTCATCATAGCGGATCGAGTGTCAGTGATGTCTTGCATGGCTTGCTCAAGCCATGTTGTCTCACATGAGTACATGTGCATTGTAATGTTGAGTCATGTTAAGTGTAAGTCAAGTGTTAATAGTTGGACGTAACAGTCATGGAGTAGGTGAAGAGTCATGAGGGTAATTGAACGGTCACAAAAGGGAATGTCAAGGGTCACCCCACCCTTTGCTATAAATAGTCCCTCATAACTCATTGTAAGGGATTTTTGGTCAGCCAAGCTTCTGATAAGAATATCTTGGAGAAAGCTTGGAGAGTACTGTAACGCGCCTTGGCTTCTCCACTGCACGAAACTAGTTCATCTCTTTGGAGGAGTAGGCGGATGTGGCTGTAACGTTCCACTGCTGGGGCTAGCAAGTTTACATGGATGTATTGTATGATTGGGACTTACACTTCTTTATATAATAAGAGCCAACACATTTTTATGCATATGTTGTTATTGTAGTTGGACTGCTCCGGTTGCTTAGCAATATATGTTGATTAACTTACGTAGTTACGTATGAACTGCTTCGTATGCGATTATATGAATCTTGTTGCAGATGTGCTGTTGGTTTAACCATCACTTTAGATTTTTGACTGATCTACTTTCCAGCTTGTGATGCGTCTTCCCTCATGTGTTCCCTTCTCAGCTGAGTACTGCTACATGTTACCAAGGGGCACACTCATCTCACCCCCCAAGTGTTAGAACCTCTCATTCACCTTCCTTGACTCACTGCAACGATCGAACACTTGCTACTGACAGAGTTATCTTACTTGCCTCTGTGTGACATCGCGGTCAAGGCATTACCTTACGACCCACTGCTGGGACTCCTACACCAAACGGCTTGAGGTCTAACTTGGACTGCTTACCGGGGAGATCCCCTTGACATGTTGGTGGGTCCAGCACCATCAACATTTTGGCGCTAGAAGGAGGGCCAAATGACAAGCTGAGTCCTCACATTTTTTTTGAATCTTTACACATCTATCATGACTAACTACCGAGTTGCTCTTCTGGAATGTATGTCTTATGGAAACGATTTCATCATCCCAAAAAATCTCTCAGATAACTTGTCTCATAAAACATTTGATGGTGGAGGCTACGTAGCGTGGGTAAGGCACACGATCGGTGTTGTAGGCTCATGCAAAAGACATGGATTCTTTGAAGAATACATGAGCTGCGCATTGTTCATCTACACGCTTCGAGAGCACCCAATGCACTAGTGTGCCACAGTGCTTGAAAATTCCATTCATTCTCTTGCTCATCTGGTCGTAGAGATAGATTGTGCTTTCAATCACTTTAACTATAAAGCACTCAACAAAGAAATTCTAGAATTATGAAAAGCACTCAAATGAATCTGTTGAATAATTTCACACATGCTTTTGTAATCTTGCATAGCGATTCCCGGAAGATGATATTGATTGGGACTTTCTTGATGGAAGATTTGAGTATCTTCTTCACATATCCGAACCCCACTCAACACACTTAGGTGATGGAGCTATGCAATCACAGGCAGGCACAGTTGCTGTCACAAGTGATTGTCCACCTTCACCTCATCAAAAAAATCCACCACCACAGAGTGATGTGGGAGATCATACACACACCTCCGTTGAACTGTTGCATCCTCCCACCCCACCTGCTCTTGGTATTTTCACAAATTTGGCTTGGAGGCCTGCTGGTTGTCACATGGACTCGTTCCCTCGACCTCTGTCCTCGCATTCTATTGACCTTCCGGATTGTACTGTCTTGTGTTCTTCCATTCTAGACTCCTCACTTGTTGTGAACAAAGATCAAGCTGTCGACATAATTATTGTTATGCAGCCAACCTGCACCATCATTCATGATGAGTGTGCGTGGGAATATAAAGAAGAGCCCACGGTGAAGGGTTACTCCCTTCCGGCCGTGCCTCATCCGCTTCATCCTGACATCCCTCGTGATTCTGACACTACTGATTTTCCCTATGAAAACTCATTTCCGGATGCTTCTACTTCCAATCATTCACATGACACCTCAGATGTCAGTCTGTCATTATAATGCGGAGAGGACATATATTCCTCAGAAAATCCATTCAGTCTCTCATTTGTGTTTCTTGAAAACACGGAGGGTGAACATCTTTACTTGTCATCTACCCCTCTATCTGATTCATCAAATCATGAGGATGCTGACAAACATCTTGAATTTTCTGATCTTGGTTGTCGTGATCTATTCACTTCCTCATCCGATCACGATGTTGATTCAACCATTGTTAATCTATCCAAGACTCTAGTCTACGATGATATATCTATCCATGAGTTCGAAACGCCCTAGACTATTGAGGCACTTAAGCCCGAGCTCATGGTTATGTCAGGCCCTCGTTGTCTTAAGGTTGGTCTCACTTTCGGTCAGGAAATTGTTGAAACACTCAAGGCTCCTCATCATTCTCTGCTTTGCACTAAAGATCAACCAAACACCCATATTTCGCTTCCTCCACTCGAACTACACGATCCCATCACTCATGCATTGGAGGACTCTTACACAACAAGCACACATGCACAACACAAGTGATCTACCTTTCTCACGTTTTCTTGCATGTCACAGTCAAGAGAATGCATACACTCAACATCTGCACGTAGTGTAGCAAAACATCATGACAACACCACAGAATGCATGTCATGCACTATCACTCATCTTTGTTATGTGGTCACTTGTAAGCTTGGAGTGTGTTTGTCTTCACTATTACATATTTATTGTTTACTGGTTCGCACAACTGTCTTGTTCGTGAACCTTGCCTTCACCAACATGGGTCAACCAATGCGCCAGTGGCTGCATTGGAAGTATCACTTCACGTGAGATGACCCATGCATTGTTAGCTTAGGAGTAGGAGTAATGTATTTTTTTGAGTTGTTTGCTTGCATGCTTGTTTGCTTACTTTCTTTATTTGTTTTTTTGTCTGCTTGCTTGTTTGCTTACTTGCTTTGCTTTCACTTTTTCTTTTGCTCTTGCTTTACTTTTTTGTTTGTTAGTTCACTTGTTTCGTTTCGTAGGATAGTTTCACATGAAACCATGTATGACTCTTGCAACAAGTTGGGTAAATTACAAGAGGCTGTGTGCTGCTATCACTACTTGGTTATATGTCATCCTCCCTCTGTATGAAGAACTTGTTACTTTCATTCCATGATATTTCGATGGAAAATACGTACTGTTCGAAGTGAACCTTGGTGAAAACACAATGCTTGCGTGCTAACTAGTGTTATCTACTCTAGTCAGTTGTTTTTGGGTTAACCCTTGTTAGCTCAGTCAAGTAAAGTAAGTGTTGGCATTATGATACAGGTGTTGTCCTTGATGGCAACTCACTCAGATGAAAGTTCACAGTGCAGTAGGTCAACAGCAAAGGATTACAGATCAGACTCCAAAGAATGAAGAAAGAGAGGTATACGCTGGTTCACTTTGTCCAAGGCACGTATACACGCGGTTTAACAAAACAAAAGTAGCGTATAACGTATACACGCACTTTCACAGGAGGAAAAGTGCGTACATGTTGGAAAACCAAGTTTTTGGTCCAAGGTATTTGATCTAAGGTATTTTGGTCCAAGGTAATTGGTCCAAGGCATTTGGTCCAAGGTATTGACCCTAGGTATTAGGTCCAAGGTATTGGTCCTAAGTGGTTTTGGTCCAAGGTATTGAGAAAGGCCTAAGAGTATATAAGGAGGAGAAGATCATTAGGCCAAGGTGTGCAAGCAATGAGATTCTAAGGAATACTTCTATTTGAAGTATATATTATGTTGCAGGGTTATGTTTGGGACTGAATATGAAATTTTCATGTGCACCTTGAGTTCAATATTGGATCAGGAATCATGAGACCTGAAATGACTTATTCTTGAATGCTCTGAGACCAGATCTGATGTTTTGCACCTGTTCTACTTGTTATCTATCATGATATGGGTTTGTCTTAAGTCTGAAATTGCAGCAAAGTTTGAGTCAAAATTTGCAGATCTGTATGCAGGTTCGACTCTTTCAAGTAGCGTATACAAAAAGAAAAGCTTCTGTTCAAAT
This sequence comes from Pinus tabuliformis, assembly GCA_031772625.1. NCBI lineage: Eukaryota > Viridiplantae > Streptophyta > Pinopsida > Pinales > Pinaceae > Pinus > Pinus tabuliformis. The sequence goes on along the minus strand of CM062817.1, from coordinate 944,361,537 downwards.
CTGACTGATCTATCTGATCAAATTTTGTTGTTTTACTGTTGTCTATCAATGAAGTCCTCTTAGATCTGAATATAGAACTGTTGTATAAGGAAATTGAGTCTGATGGATTGATTGATTAAGAAGGAGGGGTGATCCTTGCTGCTATCTATTTTGAACTCTATAATATGACAACAGATCTTCAGAATGTCACTGATTGGTATAGTTTGTGGTTCAGAAGTTTATGATTCAGTATCTTTAGAGATATATGCAGGTTGGGTTAAAGGAAGTAGCGTATACATGTAGGTTGGGTTCAACCAAGTAGCGTATACACTCTAATGCATGATTTTTGAGGTTACAGCTGGTTCTGGATGATGATGCAGGGTTTTGGGTTCAGCATAGTGTTCTGGTGTCAGTGATCTGGTTGTTCAGATTAGTTGAATATTGGTTGATGCAGTTTAATTTTAAAAGGCTTTGATGGGTCCAGTGTGAAAATTTGATGAAACGTTGCCTTTAGCTTGTGGTGTTGTGATCCAGGAGTATCCAGTCTAAAAATTCATGAAACGTGGTCCCTAGTGGAAGAGTGGAGTTTTCTGTAGGCTGGCACCTACGTACTAGTAAACATATTGGCTAGTACAAGAGCTAGGGGGTTGTAGCTCCCTTCCAGTAGAAGCTAGAAAATGAGAGAAGGTTGTAACCTTCTGCAGGTAGAAGCCTGCGTACTGGTATGAGTCTGCACCAGTACAAGATTGTAAACATATTTTCTTATTATTAAAAGAAGACAGAGACGACAACAACAGGTGGTTTTTACCCACATTGGGTTTCCACCTTAAATCTTGGTGTTCATGTGTGTTGCTTATGTGTGATGCTTTATTATGCTTTTACTGCACTGTCTAATAAATCTCTGATATACTGGTTTAAGCTCAACACATGATAAACTGTCTAAATCACAAGTTCTCTGCATATACACTGGTTTCTTTAAGCACAATCGCGTGTACATGCTAGTTCACTTCACTGAAGTAGCGTATATAAATCTGTTTGGGAAATAAAATTATTGATCTGATAATACTGATTCACCCTCCCTCTCAGTGTTATTTCCAACAATTGATATCAGAGTAGGTCCTTCGGAAGAAGCTTGATCGCTTGAATGGAGATCCATCAACATGAATAGTCAAGAAAGCATGGGATCCATCAGATCGCCAATCTTCAATGGGAGCAACTTTATTTATTGGAAAATAAGAACCACAACCTATCTACAATCGCTTGGAACGGATGTATGGGAAATTGTGGAAGGAGGATATACATTTCCAGCAACAATTCCTATAGATACGGTAGGTAAAAAGAAATATGAAACCAATGCCAAAGCTGTCAATACTTTATTGGGAAGTCTATCACAATCAGAGTTTGTCAAATTCATGCAACTCAAATCAACCAAATAAATATGGGACAAAATCGTTATGAGCTACGAAGGAGACTCTCAGGTAAAACGTGCTAAGCTTCAAACTCTTAGAATTCAGTATGAAACTCTTAAGATGCATAGTGATGAAAGCATAGCTAGTTACTTCCTACGTATAGATAAGGTTGTCAATTGTATGAAGAATCTGGGTGAAGAAATTAAGGAAGTTACCTTAGTTGAGGAATTTTTGAGATCCTTGTCTGCTAAATTTGAATCCAAAGTGTCTGCCAAAAAGAAAAATAGGATCTGCAGAATATCACTATGACACAACTTCACAGAATCTTAATTGCCTTTGAGATGAGAAAAGGAGGACCATCAGATATGAGAGAAGCCACATTCAAATCTTCATCAAAAGGAAAGGAAGAACACAATGAATCAGGACATTTAAGAAGAAGAAGATGAGGTAAAATCTGTCAAAAAGCTTCAACGAGGTTCTGGAAGATTTAGAGGTAAGTTACCCTTCAAATGCTTTTCTTGTGCCAGAGTCGGTCATTATGATGCCAGATGTCCTCATAAAGATAAATTTGAAAAAGGAAAGGAACACGCAAAAGGGAATAGAAAACAAGTTGTGAATAAAACGAGTTACTATACTCATGAAGTTAGCGATGGTTTATCTAATAGTGATGAAGATGAATCTGGAAAAGATTACAGACTTCTCATGGCTTATGATGATGATAATTTTTGGGATGCTTTTGAAGAGGAAGACCTTCATGAAGAAATATCTAAACTCAAAATCTATTTAGAAGAAAAGAAGATTATTATAGATACCTTGACATACCAACTTGTTGAAAAAGAAAAACACAATGAAAAACTAGAATGTGAAATTGTGGGTCTAAGAAAGGATCTTGAGAAAATGAAATCTCTCAATCTTAGATTTGCTAAAGGATCAGAAAATTTAAATGAAATTATCAATGTTCAACATTCTCCTTTGATAAAGATAGGTCTTGGATATATTGAAGAAGCATCTCAATCACAAAAGCTGTCAACCTCCACCAAAAGTTATCTTGATGTAACAAAGACCAGTGAACAATATGACAATCGTCAGCAAAGGCATAAAGTAGATCACCAGGTAAATCAGACTCAATTTACTCCAAGGATGAATAGAAGCCACAACCAACCTTAGGTAAATCATATTCAATTTGCTCCAAAGATGAATATCAATAGAAACTACAATCACCAGGTCAATAGATTCGATAGTCGCAGGAACTTTAATGGGCAATGTTTTTCATGTCATAGTTTTGGACACAAAGCTGCTCAATGTGTTGCTTACAAAACCATCATGACCAGAGAAGCACAAAATCAAAGGAATGTAATAGGGATCAAGAAAAGTTCCTATAATAACTTTTCTCTTCTTGAAAATGAAATAGAATGCTCAATCTGTAACAACTTTGGTCATGAAGAATCTGAATGCAGGAGAAAATTTCGGCAAACATCTCAAAAGGAGCAAACTCCATTAAATCCCAAGATATGGAGAAGGAAAGAATCTAAAACAAAAAAATGTGGTATAGCCTTGTATGCAGAAGGACAAGAAAATCAGTGGTACAACGACACTGGATGCTCAAAACACATGACAGGTGACAAAGAAAAACTTCACTCATATAATGCCTTAGAAAAGGAAAAGAATGTATCATTTGGAAATGACACTCCTGCTATCATAAAAGGTAAAGGCTCTGTTTTCTTGAAAGAAAAGGTTAAAGCTGGAAATGTTATGTATGTAGATGATTTAAAGCATAACCTATTGAGTGTCAGTCAAATGTGTAATTAAGGACTCCTCAGCAAAATGATGTGGTTGAAAGAATGAAAAAAACAGTTCAACAAATGGCTTGAGCTATGCTAGATGAATTTGGAACTCTTGCAACCTTCTGGGGTGAAGCTGCATTCACTGTCATAACTATTCTCAACCAAGAAAATGTTTGGGTAAACAACACTCAAATTCCACTTGAACTTTGGCATGGTAAGACTCCTACTATAAAATACTTTAAAGTTTTTGGAAGCAAATGTTATATCATAAGGAATGATGAAAAACTTGGTAAGTTTTAACCTAGAGCAGATGAAGGTATTCTTCTTGGTTATTCTTCCAGAATTAAAGGATATAAATGTTATAATAAAAGACTTGGAAAAATTGTTGAAAGCATTGCTGTTGTAGTTGATGAAGCATGCAAAAATCCAAAACAGATAAAATCTACAGAAGATTATGAAAATGAAGAAGATGGGGATTATTTTCCCACATCAAATCAAAATCATATTAAAGAAGAAACCAATGAAGCACTAGAAGAAGAAATAATGGTAGAAGAAAAGACTCCATCCAGGTATGTTCAGAAAAATTATCCAGAAACTCAAATTTTAGGGGAAAAAGAGGCAGGTGTACAGACAAGAAGAACTATTACAGGGACCTCAAGCTATCTAGCACTATTATCCTCCACCGAACCTCAAAATTTAAAAGAAGCATGCAAAGATGAATGTTGGGTCAAGGCCATGGATGAAGAACTTGAGAAAATTGAAAAAAATGATACCTGGGAATTAGTTCGTAGACCTCATGATAAAAATATTATAGGAACTAAATGGATATTCAAAAACAAGCTGAATGAAAATGGAGAAGTCGTTAGAAACAAGGCCAGACTTGTTTGTAAAGGGTATGCTCAACAAGAAGGTATAGATTTTGAAGAAACTTTTGCACCTGTTGCCAAACTTGAAGCCATAAGGATGTTTCGTGCTCTTTCTAGCTTTCAGAAATCAAAGTATACCAAATGGATGTAAAATCATCCTTCCTGAATGGAGATTTAAAAGAATAAGTTTATATTAAACATTTAGAAGGATTCATTCTCGAAAATGATGCAAAACTTGTATGCAGACTCAAAAAAGCCCTCTATGGTCTGAAATAGGCTCCAAGGGCCTGGTATTACCGCCTTGACAAATATCTACACCAACAAGGTTTTACAAAAGGTTCAACAGATAGCAATCTATATACAAAGATTGAAACTGATAAATTGCTAATTATTATTGTTTATGTTGATGATATAATTTTTGGTAGCAATGAAGAATCCATGAGTTAGAATTTTGCTTCAGTAATGTAGCAAGAATTTGAAATGTCCTTGCTTGGTGAACTTACCTATTTTCTTGGTCTACAAGTTCAAAAAAATAGAGATGGTATTTTTCTTTCACAAACCAAATATCTCAGACAGATCTTGAAAAGGTACGGAATGGAAGATTCTAAACCTGTATGTACCCCAATGGTAACAGGATGCAATCTCAGCTCAAATGATGAATCAACAGCAATACATCAACCAACTTACAGATCCATGATTGGCAGTCTGCTTTATCTAACAGGTACCCGACCTGACATCATGCATGTAATAGGAATAGTTGGAAGATTCCAAGCAAACCCAAAGGAATCACACCTTCAGGCAGTCAAAATAATTTTCAAATATCTTCAAGGAACTCAGGACTTTGGTTTATGGTATCCTAGAGATGCATATCTTACTCTTGATGCATATACAGATGCAGATCGGGCATGAAGTGTTGATGACAAAAATAGCACTAGTGGTCGTGCATTCTTTATGGGTTCCAGGTTAGTGTCTTGGTTCAGCAAGAAACAAAGTTCAATTTCTTTATCTACAACTGAAGCAGAATATGTGGTTGCTGCATCTTGCTGCACACAACTACTTTGGATGATGCAAACCTTGCAAGACATTCATATCACATATACTCCACCCATCTCCATTCTATGTGATAATACAAGTGCCATCAATGTTTCAAAGAATCCAGTGATGCACTCCAAGACCAAGCACATACCTATCAAATACCATTTTCTACGTGAACAAGTGCTTGAACAAAATGTCAAATTGGAGTATGTTCCCTCCAAAGAACAGGTTGCTGATATATTCACTAAACCACTACCCAGAGAAACATTTGAATATCTCAGACAAAAGCTGGGAGTAGTTGCTGCATCATCCTGCTGTTAAATCTAATTTTTCAGAGAAAGGTTATTATACGCATGTTTCATGAAGTATAGTCGCGTACACACATGGTTTCTGTGGGTCAAGGAGTGTATATGTTCTTTAGACAAGAAAAACAATGGGGCAGGCTCTGATATGGGTGCTCTGTCTTATGTTGATGATTATAGTCTATTGATATGCTTTGTTCATTAATTTTTATCTAACTGACAAAGATGCCTTGATCATTAACTTGTTAACAATGCACAGGTAGCACAGGTTCAGGGGGAGCATTAGCCTTCACTTGCATTCTGCATTGTTGGCATTATGATTGCTGAGTCCAGCTATGACTTCAGATATTTATACCTTTTGTTGCTTAAGTCATGTAAAAGTCTAGGGTGTGATATGTCTTCTCATACATTTGAATGAGTCCTATTGGACAAATGATGTAATTTGTATCCCCACTTTGCATAAGATGGATGATGTAATTATATTTCTGTCATGTATAAACAATTGGTATATCCCCACTTGGTTGGGTGGATGAGTCAAATTTGGTATATCCCCACTTGGTTGGGAGATGGATGTATGTATGAGTCATTGGTGATAGGAAGGTCATACTCACATAGTTGAGTTATAGAGTCATGTTATTCTTTTGGAGAATATTTTTGCAGACTCTGCTTGTGCTCAAGGGGGGCATGGACGGTTTTAGTGCATCTCAGCATGTACAAGGGGAGCTCAACCAGACAATTCAGCATGTACTCAGGGGGAGCATGAACAACATAGGGGAGAGAATATCTTGGTCTGCCCTTTGCCCTTGATGTCAAAGGGGGAGAGTGTCTTGGTGTTGTTGTTGCCATCAAGTCCAAAGGGGGAGATTGTTGGCATTATGATACAGGTGTTGTCCTTGATGACAACACACTTAGATGAAAGTTTACAGTGCAGCAGGTCAACAACAAAGGATTACATGTCAGACTCCAAGGAATGAAGAAAGAGAGGTATATGCTGGTTCACTTTGTCCAAGGCACGTATACACGCGGTTTAACAGAACAAAAGTAGCGTATAACGTATACATGCACTTTCACAGGAGGAAACGCACATATATGTTGGAAAACCATGTTTTTGGTCCAAGGTATTTGGGTCCGAGGCATTTGGTCTAAGGTATTGACCCTAGTATTGGGTCCAAAGTATTGGTCCTAAGTGGTTTTGGTCCAAGGTATTGAGAAAGGCCTAGGAGTATATAAGGAGGAGAAGATCATTAGGCCAAGGTGTGTAAGCAATGAGATTCTAAGGAATACTTCTATCTGAAGTATATATTATGTTGCAGGGTTATGTTTGGGACTGGATCTGAAATTTTCATGTGCACCTTGAGTTCAATATTGGATCAGGAATCACGAGACTTGAAATGACTTATTCTTGAATGATCTGAGACCAGATCTGATGTTTTGCGCCTGTTCTACTTGTTATCTATCATGATTTGGGTTTGTCTGAAGTTTGAAATTGCAGCAAAGTTCTGAGTCAAAATTTGCAGATCTGTACGCAGGTTCATCTCAACCAAAGTGCGTGTACATGTAGGTTCGACTCTTTCAAGTAGCGTATACAAAAAGAAAAGCTTTTGTTCATATCTGACTGATCTATCTGATCAAATTCTATTGTTTTACTATTGTCTGTCAATGAAGTCCTCTTAGATCTAAACGTAGAACTGTTGTATAAGGAAATTGAGTTTGATTGATTGATTGATTGAGAAGGAAGGGTGATCCTTGCTGCTATCTATTTTGAACTCTGTAATATGACAATAGATCTTTAGAATGTCACTGATTGGTACAGTCTGTGGTTCAAAAGTTTATGATTCAGTATCTTTAGAGATATACGCAGGTTGGGTTAAAGGAAGTAGCGTATACACGTAGGTTGGGTTCAACCAAGTAGTGTATACACTCTAATGCATGATTTTTGAGGTTACAACTGGTTCTGGATGATGATGCAGGGTTCTGGGTTCAACACAATGTTCTGGTGTCAATGATCTGGTTGTTCAGATTAACTGAATATTGGTTGATGCAGTTTAAGTTTAAAAGGCTTTGATGGGTCCAGTGTGAAAATTTGATGAAACGTGGCCTTCAGCTTGTGGTGTTGTGATCCAGGAGTATCCAATCTGAAAATTCATGAAACGTGGTCCCTGGTGGAAGAGTGGAGTTTTCTGTAGGCTGGCACCTACGTACTAGTAAACATATTGGCTAGTACAAGAGCTATGGGGTTGTAGCTCCCTTCCAGTAGAAGCTGGAAAACAAGAGAAGGTTGTAACCTTCTATAGGTCGAAGCTTGCGTACTGGTATGAGTCTGCACCAGTACAAGATTGTAAATAGATTTTCTTATTATTAAAAGAAGATAAAGACAACAACAACAGGTGGTTTTTACCCACATTGGGTTTCCACCTTAAATCTTGGTGTTCATGTGTGTTGCTTATGTGTGATGCTTTATTCTGCTTTTACTACACTGTCTAATAAATCTATGATATACTGGTTTAAGCTCAACACATGATAAACTATCTAAATCACAAGTTCTTTGCATATACGCTGGTTTCTTTAAGCACGGTCGCGTGTACACGCTAGTTCACTTCACTGAAGTAGCGAACATAAATATGTTTGGGAAATAAAATTATTGATATGATAATACTGGTTCACCCCCCTCTCAGTATTATTTCCAATAGTAAGGTGAGGGGGAAAACCTTAATAGGCACGTCAGAGGTATAATAAACTACTTCTCTGCAGGAACAACCTCTTCTGCTCTCAATAAGTCGGGATCCCTCTTCCGCCTCTGAAATGAATAAGTGTTATGCATAGTTACGAAGATGAAAATGAAAAAAATGAAAAAGTGAAAAAAGTTTGAAAAAAATGAAAATGAATAAGGCAAAAGAAGAGAAAGGCTTCCTGTGTAGAGAGGTGATGCAAGTAACTTTGCTGGGGTACTGACCAGGCTCGCTGGCAGTGGAGCCATGCTTGTGTTCCTATGTGACTCTGCCGGGGTACTGTCCAGGCCTGCTGGCAGCAGAGCAACACCAGAGATGAAACCAAGACTCTGACGACTATACTGCTTGTGCATCAATATACCCCTCAGCCCCAATTGAAACAATTGTGTTGAATTGGCTTGGAATGTGTGTCAATTGACCAAGAGTTTGGCAGATGCTACATATTACAATCAAGCTAGTGTGAAACCAAGAGGAGCTGAGAACTGAGCAATACTTCTGGAGGTGTTAGACTTGCTTTTCATGAACAAGGTCCATTCAGAGAGCTGGAATTCTACCAGTGTGTCACCAAGTGTTGTAGTGGCTACAACCACCCTCCAAAACTTAGCCTTAGCTTCGTTTTTGGAGCCTCCATTCCAACCTTCACAATAGCTTGTCTTGATTCATCAGGTTCACAAGCTTCAGTGTTTTTCTTGCGCAAAGGCAGCCTGTCAATCACAGCTTGATGCATTCCCCTCATAGGCTGTTCACCCAGACTTGGTCCAGCTGCAGGCTGAGTAGCTTCCCTAAGAAAATTGTGCATTTCTCGAGGGAAACTTGCCTTCCCTCCAGAAATTGCGCAATCCTGTATGACAACTTGTTGGGCTCCAAGATTGCGCAATTCTGTCAGTCAACACTCCCAACAGGAATTGCGAAATTTTCCCAAGCGGGGCTCCTCAACCCAGAATTTGCACAAATTCGGGCAACAGTCAGCTGATCTACCTAGAAATTGTACAAATCTCCTAGGTAGCTAGACTAGCTCTCAGCCATAAATGCTCATTTTCTCCCAGCAGTAGAGCAGTCTTTTGCATGTGTAGCTGAGTTGACTGGTTCCCTCCGGGTCCAAGCAAAACTGGCTTGCATGCATGGACCAATTCTCCCAAGGCAACATGCAAAGGCATCCCTTGTTTCAGGGATATTTTTCTAGCTGTTGAAGGTTACATGCAAGGATCATTTCAGAAACCTCCCACCAAGTGTCACTTTCCCTAGATTTGTGGCATGCACGTCACAACCTCGATGTTATCAAAACTTATCAACTGGACATTGCAGAGCTCATTCCTCACATCAACCTTATAGTTTTGACATTCCACATCACATCTAGGAGTCGTCAGCACATTCAACTCAGCTGTTTTGGGGTAAGCCTGCTTCCCATGCCTTGTGTTGCATTTCTGTCACTTTTATTGTTTTCACTTGTATGAGCACTGTTTACTTGATTTCTGTGAACGAATGCTGTTGTTTACATGTATATTATCTTGTCCTAGCACCGTTTCAGTTTTTGTCAACATCTCACTACTGTTGCATGCATGAAACTGTTTTTCGCGAACGGTCGTCGATTCAGCGACTCACCTCACTCACATGCATGTTGTTCCATTTTCTGGATCTGTCATTCACATTTGCATGCATGATCATTCACTTATGCTTACACTCAATATCATCATTCATTCGTGCTCACTTTCACTTGCAGTTGCTCGTTGGTGAGTCTGGACAGCCTTGGCTTGGACTCTACCTCACCAAGAGCCTCACCAAGACAACATTGCACAATCTTGAGAGGTAAGGCTCTGCCTTCCTCTCCAGAAATGTGCATTTCTACCTAGAATCTATTCCCCAGGCCTGCTTTGCCCAATCTTGAGGGAGAGTGACGGCTGGCCCAAAAAATTGCGTAATGCATTCACTGAGCCAGCAGCCATTGCCAGCTGAGATTGCGCATTGTGAAATTCCAGCAGTCAGTAGCTAGACTGGACCATGCATTGCATAGTTGCAGTAGTCAGTCAGTCTCCCAGTAGCCCAAACTTTGCCTTGCACAGTCTTGGCAGTCAGTCTCTCGACCTCCCGGCCGAAATTGCACAACCTTCATGATCAGTCACACAGGTATGTTGCAAGTCAGTCCTCAAGTTCATTTTGGTTTTCAACTGAGAGATTTCTTTCCATGAGTTTTTTCATGTCTCCAGGTATTGCAGGTGTTCATATGCCTCTCAACAATGTAGGTACAATGGTTTCCAAGAGAGCAGAGTCGAAGACATTGTTCAGAGCACACCTAGAGATGCAGTCGATCAAATGTCTATGAACTTGCCTACTGACGAAGATATCAAGTTGTTCACAGACAAGAATATCAATATATCACAGCAAGCAACATCATGAACAATAGATGAAGGCGACATACCAAACACAACGAATACAATGAATGCAACGAATGGAGAAAATGCAGCGAACGTAGCTAATGCAACGAACGTAGTGAATGCAATGAATGCAAGAGGAAGGTTTTTGACAACAAAGAGGCGGAACTAAGTTGCAAGATCAAGCAGTTCCATCGACAGTGAAAGCAACTTTGGAGACTTAGGCTATGAGGTGACAGCACGACATGATGATCGCGCAAAGATAGAGAATGGAACAAAGAAGGAGTTGCATGTGCTGAAGCAACAACTAAGGAAGAACTTGAAGCTGCACAAACAAACGAATGAGTTGCAGCAAGAACATCAGTGGGCACAACATGCACTTACGGATGAAACTGCACCCGTACAAGTTAAAGAGCCATCCCAATAGCTGACACGGAGCAAAAATGGTGAGTAGTGTTGTTGATCGCATGCAAGTATTTCAACAACATGCATGTCATTGTGCGTACACATATAATCCAACCCATTCAACACACTCACCAAGGTGAAGCAAGAAGAAAGTCCAACTAGAGCTGAACATGTACTTCAGAAAGTTGATGGGCATGACCACCAACACACACTTGAAGATCAGCATGGACACTATGCATCAATGTGTTTCCAGTTCAGCTACACCAAAGAAGATCATGCGCATGTTAGCAGATGAGTTGCAAGAAGGGGCTGAACCAATGCACCGGTTGCAAGGGAGGCAAGAGTTCATTTCAACAGGATGTCACCATGAGGTGCATGCAGACCATCACGGATTACCAGGCTTGGCGTCAGCTCACCACCTTCACCATCCAAGCATGTCAAAGAGTTGGTCTCATCACAATAGACCAAGTGTCAGTGATGTCTTGCATGGCTTGCTCAAGCCATGTTGTCTCACATGAGTACAGGTGCATTGTAATGTTGAGTCATGTCAAGTGTAACTCAAGTGTCAATAGTTGGATGTAACAATCATAGAGTAGGTGAAGAGTCATGAGGGTAGTTGAACGGTCACAAAGGGGAATGTCAAGGGTCACTCCACCCTTTGCTATAAATAGTCCCTCATAACTCATTATAAGGGATTTTTGGTCAACCAAGCTTTTGATAAGACTATCTTGGAGAAAGCTTGGACAATATTGTAATTCGCCTTGGCTTCTGCACTACACGGAGCTAGTTCATCTCTTTGGAGGAGCAGGCGGATGTGGCTGTAACGTTCCACTGTTGGGGCTAGCATGCTTACATGGATGTATTGTGTGATTGGGACTTACACTTCTTTATATAATAATAGCCAACACATTTTCATGCATATGTTGTTATTGTAGTTGGACTACTCTAGTTGTTTAGAAATATATGTTGTTTAACTTATGTAGTTGTGTATGAACTGCTTTGTATGCGATTATATGAATCATTTTGCAGATGTGCTGTTGATTTAACCATCACTTTGGATTGTTGATTGATCTGCTTTCCAACTTGTGATGCGTCTTCGCTCGTGTGTTCCCTTCTCAGCTGAGTACTACTATAGGTTTCCAAGGGGCACACTCATCTCACCCCCATGTGTTAGAACCTCTCATTCACCTTCCTTGACTCACTGTAGCGGTCACACCCTTGCTACTGACAAAGCTATCTTACTTTCCTCTATGCAACATCGCGGTCAAAGCATTACCTTACGACCCACTGCTGGGACTCCTACACTAAACGGCCTAAGGTCTATTTGGGACTGCTTACCGAGGAGATCCCCTTGACATGTTGGCAGGTCCAGCACCGTCCACAGGTTATTTGGTCAGATGATGGATCCTATTGTGATTTACTGTGATAATTAGAGTTGTATCAAACTCTTTTAGAATCCTGTATTTCATGATTAATCCAAGCATATCGACATCTGGTATCACCATCTACGAGATTGTATGTAAAGGCAGATTATGTTGTCGCAGTACATTCTGACAAAGGAACATGATGAAAGTATTTTGATAAAGGCATTGTCAAGAGGAAAATTCAAGTTCCATAGAAGCAGGATTGGGGTATCTAATAATCCCTTTCTTGCTGAGAGGGAGTGTTGAAAATACAAAAAGAAAATCTAGTTTTGACTTTGCCTTGGTCAAACTAGATTAAAATTCAAATTTATATTTCAGCAGAATACTTGGAGGTAGTTAACTGAGGTGACATGGCTCTTGTCACTTAGTTAACTCAGTAAATTCAAGTTGGATACACTTGAGTTTAGTCTACATGATTGATTGCTAATTTGTAGTAATCTATTTCAGTTAATTTGAGTTATTTCAAATTTAACTAGTTCTAACTATCATAAGAACTAGTGGAGGTCAAGTTGTGGATGTGTAACTTCAATCACACTCAGTGATCAACTAATTAACTGATCAATCAACCAAAAATAATTATTTCATGGAGAGAATTCGAGTTACCTAGTTGAGATGGAGATTCCAAGGCAGTGTACTACCAATTTTAGCATATTCCCATGTGTACAGGTGGCGCATGCAGTTAGAGATTGACCTAAGGTTATTGTGCAATTCCTTGGTGTGAAATTCCTAAAAAATAGGGGCAATTTCCCAAGGGAACAATGCAAGGAAATAGGAGCTTGGGAAGGCTTGAAATTGGCTAAGTGTTGGTCCAGGTTCAGTCATTCAGGCAGAGGGATAGACTATACACTTGTAGGGTGTGCTCAGGGTTGAGCAAGCATTGTATTTCTTCTCTATTCTCTGATTAATGCAATACAAATAGTAAGGGGTTTTGAGCAATTTCTTTCCCCTAGATAAATTTATGTGCATATGTGATGTTTCCTTTTGCATGTCTATGATTCTTGTTTGAGATGGTGAATTAACTTTCACAGATGAGTAGAGTAGCTTCAAGTCTTGTGATTTAGTAAATTTCATGAGAAATATTGAATCTACATTAATTTCTACATGGTATCAAAGTTGGAATCACTATAGAGCAGAGATTTTGAAGTTGTCATTGTAGGATATTCAAACTTGAATATCAATGTTGTAGGTTTTCTTTAGGACTGAGAAGATATCTTTCAATGGACTTAGGCTCAAGTATGCCTTGGAAGGAACCTCAAACTTTGTTGCATGGAAGGACCGAATGGAGGCAGTATTGGATGATAATGGGTTTCTAGAATACATCAAGATAGATGTAGCAAAATCCCAAGCATCTCATGCCCAAAATCTTTCTCAATGAAAGAGGGATGTGGCCAAAGCGAGGAGAATCATATTGGAGGGAGTTCAGGATCATATTATCTCGAATATCCATGGAAAAGAGACTTTGTTCATGATGTGGAAAGCACTCAATGAATTGTTCAAGAAAAATAGTGACCATAAGAATCTGGCACTTAAGGACAAGCTTCAAAGTATAAAGATGCAAAAGAATGACACAATTCCGTAGTACTTGAGCAAGTTTACATAATGTCATGACGAACTTGGTGAGGTTAGTGGTACTGTCCCTGAAGAAGACTTGGTAGCTCTAGCCATTTTGGGCCTTCCCAAGAGATGGCATAGCTATCAAGATTCAGTAAATGGTAGAGAGAAACTACCAAGTTGGGAGTGGTTAAGGTCCAATCTAGTGCAGGAAGAAATATGGCGGAACACCAGAGATGAGACCTCATCCAAGGGAGAGGATGAGTAGAACTATGCCTTGGAAGGAAGGAAAAGAAATGGAAAGGGAAGAAATCCCAATCCAAAGCTTATTCGAGTCAAGGAGGCAATAAGAAAGACTTGTCGATAATCAAGAACTTTCATTGTCATGAATTCAAGTACTATGCAACTAAGTGTCCACACAAGAAGACCATAGGAGGAGCAACATGTGAAGCCTTGGGTTCAAAATTTCATCTTGATTTTACCCTCATTGCATGCATGACAAGCACACTGATGGGTAGTGTGTGGTATCTCAACAATGGTGCCTCGTTCCACATGACGGGGAACATAAATTTTTTCAGTCACTTGGAGGAGCAAGATCTCCAGATGTACATCAATATGGGAGATGATAGAAGGTATAGAGAGACTGGTATTAGTACAATTACTTTTTAGAGGGAGTCTATCTTCCCTCTCAAGCTCAAGGATGTGATGTTTGTACCGGGTTTGAAGAAGAATCTAGTTTTCGTAACTGTGTTGGAAGATCGTGGCTACGATGTGATATTTAGAAAAGGGAAAGCTTTCTTGAGACACATCACCATGGGACAAGTGAAGCAGATTGAGGTTCAAGTGAAGAACCTCTACAACTTATATGTGGAAGACTGTGAAACATTGAGCATAAAAGTAGAGAAGGTGTAGAGCTGAGATGTCGGTGAATTATGACATAAGAGACATAACCATTTGCATCATGGCACTTTGAGGATCACACAATATATTTCTATAGTCCTCCCTAAAGGAGCACTGGAGCAGCGAGATACATGCAAAGGGTGTACATTGGGAAAGTACTTAAAATCCACCTTTAATGACTGGGACATCAAGGCTCATGCAGTCCTTGAAAGGTTCCACTCTAATTTCTGTGGACCTTTCTTGATAGCCTCCACATTCAAACACATGTATTATGTTATATTTGTAGATGATTTCTCACATAAGTGTTGGATCTACTTCATGCAAAAGAAAGACCATACATTCTCCAAATTGAGTTTAAATCACTTGTTGAGAAAGAAACTGGCAAGAAAGTGAAGGCTCTCAAGAGCAACAACGGTGATGAGTATGTGGCGAATGAGTTTAAAAAGTTTTGTGCAAATGAAGGCATTCGACGGGAGTTGACAACACCCCATAAACCACAATAGAATGGGGTGGCTGAGAGGAGGAACAAAAGTATTGTGGGAACAACAAGGGTGATGTCGCATGACTAAATCCTACCACTGCACTTGTGGGTTGAAGCATGCAACACAATAGTCTATTTGAAAAACAAGAGTCCTCATGGGATTCTTGGCATGAGTACACCAGATGAAGTGTTTTGAGGGAAGAAACTATATGTGTCACACTTCAAGATCTTTGGATCATTAGTTTAATATCATGTTTCCAAGGAAGTAAGGAAAAAGATAGAGCCAACAATAGAGTTGGGTATATTTGTGGGGTACATAGACACACCTCACAAATATCATGTGTACTTACCATCTCTCAGGATGAAAGTGGTCAAAAGGGATGTGACATGTGATGAGGAGAAGGCAATAAGGTATTCTCTTGAGAGGGAGCTTCAGTTGTAGCCTGATTAGGAGATTTTAGATCCAAAGGAAGAACCTCAGGAAGTTGTGGAGCATCCACAAGTAGAGGAGTAGAGAGTGAGGACATCAAGAGAAGGAAGGAAGTGAACCAAGGAATCTGACAAATTATTGCAGGATGCTAGAGAGAATGTGGGAGCACCCACATCACAGTGTAGGCAAAGGAGGTCACTAGATCGATACACTGGCTACATGGCTCTAATGAGTGAGCTTGTAGAGACTAATCCAAGCTCATTGAAGGAAGCTATAGAGAAATCGGTATGGGTTGGTGTTATGGTAGAGGAATATGATTCCATTGTCAGAAACAGTGTTTGGGAAGTGGTCCCATAACCAATAGACAAATCAGTGGTTGGTTCGAGATGGCTTTACAAGCTAAAGCATGCAGTAGATGAAAGCATTGAGAAACACAAGGCCATATTTGTGTCCAAAGGGCTCTCTTAGGTTGAGGGAATTGACTATGACGAGACCTTTTCTCTAGCACAAGGTACTCATCCATCAGGCAAATTCTAGCACTGTTAGTGTAGATGGGGTAGAAGATCCACCAAATGGATGTGAAGAAAACATTCCTCAATGGAGTTATTGAGGAGAAGGTGTATATTGAGAAACTAGAGGGGTTTGAGACCTTTGACAGAGAATCGCATGTGGAGACTCAAGAGAGCATTGAATGGACTTAAGAAAGCACCCCGTGCTTGTTATACGAGGATCAATAGCTATCCCACCAATTTGGGCTCAACAAAAGTGAAGCAGATCAAACCTTTATCACATTATGGTAGAAGGTAAATTAATTATTATTGTGTTATATGTTGATGACTTTATCCTTAATGGTGATGAGAAACTAACCAGATCTTGTAATTATGACCTTACAAGAGAGTTCGAGATGAAGAACATGGGCCTTATGCACTACTTCCTTGGATTGGAAGTATGGCAAGGAGAGGGGGAATTGTTTGTCTCTTAGGGAAAGTATGCCAATGAGATACTTCATAGGTTCCACATGGACAAGTGCAAACCCATGGAGACTCCTCTAGCAAGAAACTAGAGGAAAGAGGATGCTACTTCAGGTGAAGTAGTGAAGGCTACCATTTACATGCAGCTTGGGGGTTCACTTATGTATTTGGTGAACACACGACCAGACATGTGTTATGCAGTCAACCAACTTAGTCAAGCAATAGTTAAGCCAACCAAACTTTATTGGAAGGAAACAAAGTATGTGTTGATATACCTCAGAGGCGCTACTTAGTTTGGTCTTTGATACAAAAGGACAAAGGGAGTGAAGCTGCAAGGCTTCATAGATGTAGATTGGGTGAGGAGTCCATCAGATAGGAAGAGCACATTAGGAGGAATTTTTAGTGTTGGGTCAAAAACAATTTTCTAGAACAATAGGAAGCAGAGATCTATGGCACTCAGCTCATCATAATTAGAGTACAAGGCTGCAAGTCAAGCAACATGTGAGGCTATTTGGATGAGAAAGATTCTTGTTGGGTTATTTGGTTAGATGATGGATCCTACTATGACTTACTGTGATAATCAGAGTTGTATCAAACTCTCTGAGAATCCTGTATTTCTTGATCAATCCAAGCATATCGACATCTAGTATCACCATCTATGAGATTGTATGCAAAGGCAGATTATGTTGTTGTAGTACATTCTGACAAAGGAACACGATGTAGATATTTTGATAAAGGCATTGTGTTGAGTCCCAAACCTGCATCTTCCCTATATACCTTTTCAACCTTCTTTTCGATTTATTTGATCCACCAAGTTGTCAAATCATTGCATATTAGTCTAAAAAGAGCTTATGAAATGGTTTCCTAACTATGTTTATGACTGCTGTTTGATTTATATTTTTGTTCAAGCAGCTGCGGAAACTTGTCACTTTCCGCAGCCAGCTCAAGTTTCCGCAGCCATTTTGTTAAAGACTATGTTACAGGTGTCCGATGGAGAATCCGACCACATGGGCAAGCTGCAAATGACATGTACATGGAGCGTGTCCCCTCAGTTCAACCGAATCACTCACAAACAGCCATGGTCAAAGATGGTCAAAGGAGGGGTCAAACCAAGAGTTTTGCGGTGGCACGACTCTGTTTTTCCCACGTGAAGGTTTGCGTGGCAAGATCCTCAAATTCCGGAGGTGTGCCAACACCTGTGGATCAACCCGTGAACTGAATCGAGCAGCCACCACTCCATGGATTTAACTGTCATAATTACCATACCGCTAGATCTCAGGCCGTGGAGATTTACGTGTCTGTTTGGCAGCGTAGAATCTAGGAATTAGTTGCAGCATTTTCACTTATAAATAACGCGTTATCAAACGCTTGACAGTTAGCTTTTCATATGTAATATTGACTGTGTTTTACGAGCCACTGTACCGTGCTCTATTTCTATGTTTTTACTGCACTTTAATATATGAGAAGACAACATTTTTGAGTTCCATTCGTAACTGAGTATTGATTGGCTGAGGTTGCAGAGGGCCCCTGTACACCAAAGCCCTGTATCTACTGTATAATTTCTCGCCTTCTTTCATTATGTTACTGTTTTTTTAATTAGTTGCCTGTATATATATTTCCTGATGTTCATCTTTTCCTTTTATGCTTTCTTATGGTTGCTAGCTGATCAGTCTTTGTCTTTCAGGTTCTTGTAGGCAGCCCGGGCAAATTACATAGTTTTAATGATTACTGACATGAGATATCTTGTCCTTTCTGCTGATTCATTTACTGAGTTTTAATTCCAGCTTTGTCATTTATTTCAATTTTGCTTTGCTTATTTACTTTTCTGCCACTTAGATATCATATTACTCATCTGTTTATGATTTCCTTCATATAGCCAAGCGACTCAATTAGTGAGGAATCAAAATATTATTTGATGTAGTATGATTTAGTTTGCTTTCCTGCAAGTTAGAGATTAAATTACTTATGTCATTTTCAAGAATTGAAATATGAATGAGTAGTTAAATCTTAGTTTCCTTTTATGCAATTTGATTTCCTGCAATTTAGATATCATATTACTCAGCTTGTTTATGATTACTTCCTATAGCCGGAGTGAGTCGAAAGGTGAAGGGTCAGAATGTGGGTTGAAGTAGTGTGATTTAGTTTTCTTTGCTTTCAGTCTTTGAGTTGCTTTGAGTTCAATTTTTTTATTTTCTTTTCATACAACAGTAAGGATACTGGGCCATTGTCACTAGTTCACTGTTTTGGTACATTTATTTCCTTTTGAGAATTGATTTCATCACAGTCAGTTTGAAACCTTCTTTTTGAGAACTTTAAAGTTTGGAAAATCATTGTAGAAATCACCATTACCATCCACACTTGACTTTCAATTTCGCCATCTCACACTAGGGAATCCACAGAAGATAAACCCAAAAACAAACCAAAAACTCAAAAACGACAAAGAACTAAGAAATCGGTTATCTTGCATATACAGTGCACTTCACTTCAGCAGTTTACGACTCCCGGATTGACATTTTAAATAGCAATTTAGGACACACTAAATTGACCAAACATTTTGGCGCCGTTGCCGGGGAAGTGAAACTAGGTAGCCAATTTCTTAAAAAAAAAAAAAACAAGAAAATTTCAAGGAAGGAAAATTGATAACCTCTCAAAGTATGCTCTCCTCTTGCACTCAGTGTGAATTGGAGGATCAGAAAAGAGAGAGTTATTGGTTTAATAATTTCTTGAGTATGCTCTCTTCTTGCACCTAGAGTGACCTGGAAGATCAAAAAGAGAATTATTAGCCCGACTTGAAGAAAAATAAAAAATGACATGCATAGAGCAAGAGATTCTAGGGGAAGGTTTTTAGCTAGGGCCAAGAGTTCGATTTTTACAACTCCATCTACTTCAAGGAATAGAAAAGAGACACCTCCATCATCTCCAACTCACACTCCTAGCCTTAGGATTCCTGGAATTCAAGAGGCAATAGTTGAATTAGGAGACTCTCCCACACCATCCATCGAATCTGAATTAGGAAAAGATCCTTTCTTTCCTTCTACAGGGAGACACATTGTAGTTGAAGAAGTAGAATCACCTGAAGAAGAAGAGGGAGAAATTCCTCCTCGTTCGCCATTAGTAGAGGAACCAGAGGACTCTGAAGTCTCTGAGGAAACTATCATGATAGAGGAAGTAGTAAACGGATTCGGTAGAGGTAGAGGTAGAGGAGGAGGAGGAGGAAACAATGGAGGAGGTAGAGGTAACAATGGGGGAAATAGGGATGGAGATAACTCATTCGGATTTCCTATAGTCGATGAGGATTCTCAAGCAACAATGAAAAAAATTTCACCATATGTCCTCCCAAACTTTCATGGGTTAAGAAATGAGGATCCTGAAACATTTCTATTTGAGTTTGAGGTCGTATGTCGAACTTATGATTATCTGGAAGACTCTCAAAAACTCAAATTGTTTCCTTCAACATTGAAAGGAGCTGCTTTGAAATGGTTCATGGGATTAGTCACTCAATCCATTAGGACTTGGAATGATATGAAACAAACATTTTTGGATAGATACCTGGACTATTGTATGCCCACCAATCACAAGGATGAGGTATTCAAAATGGTGCAAAGAGAAGATGAAAACTTAGAAGATTTACTTGAAAGATTTCAATACAACCTGAAAAGAGAAAAAATGAATAACTTAGATGAGGAAACCTTGAAAGCCCTTCTATTAAAAGCCATTAGAGATGAATGGATAGATATTTTGAACAAGATGGGAAAAGGAGATATATCTCAACTTCCACTTCATGATATAGCAGAGCTATGTGTCCATCTCTCAAGGGGAAAATCTAAAACTGGAACAGGGCCTAGAGATCCTTCTCTCATTAGAGCAAACAAATCTGCAATTGGATCAGTAAGTAGGGCTGAGACTGGCAACATGCTTGATGAATTCAAAACGGATATCTTAGGGAGTCTTAGTGAGCAACTAGACACCCTTAAAATACAAAACAAACAGAAAGCAGAAGCTGAAGCTTTGGCCATCTTTTGCCTAAAATGTAGAAAGAAACATGCTCTAAGGAAATGTCCCTTAGATGCAAAATTTGTAGAAACATGTGTGATTTGTTTAGAAAACCATGAGACCAAGGATTGTCCTTCAATTCCTGGGCTCAAAGCCGTCTTTCAATAAGATACAAATACAATTGAGTCTCTCTGTTTTGTTGCAAGGAGACCTTGGCAGGGGCAACAAAACCAAGGGTTTAACAACTCTATGAACTTTCAAACCCCACCAAATTGGAATCCTTGGCAACAACCTTGGTCCCAACCTCAAAATCCTTTTCAATCATGGTACAAGGTATGCAAAATCCTTATGGGAGATTTGCTCAATTTTATCAATATCCTCCATCTTTTCAAAACCAACAAGCTCCACAACTTCCAAATCAAAATCCACAACTATCATTGCCATTTCAACAACAACAACAACCTTCTCAACAAAATCCAAATTCTCAACTCTTGCTTCCATTCCAACAGAAGACCAATCAATTACCTTCCCAGCCATTGCCAAACCCCAACAATAAAAACCCTCAAAATGCTTACATGGTAGAAGGACAACAATTTCCTACCTATATGATTGTTCCTCTCAATGATGTACAACTCAGATCTGGTAGAGTTTTAGATAAACCTTCTATAGATGCTCAAAAGAAAAGCATTTCTGAGGAAGATTCTTTTGAAGCCAATAAAGGTTCTGAAGCATCTCTTCAAAACCCAAGCATTCAAAAAGAAAAAGAAAAAGAGTCAACCCCCACAAATCCTATAGTTGAGCAACCTGCATCTTCATCCACGCCTCCTTTTCCTGAAAGACTACAAATTGACAAAGGGGTGGAAAAACAAATCATGTTGCCTGACTATGATTTCCTAGAGGAATTAAAGAATGTCTGTATCAAGATTCCCTTATTACAAGCCATTAGAGAGATTCCTATTCTAGCAAAAACAATAAAGGAGTTCAGTCTTAAAAGACCAGGAAGGAAACCGAGAGATACAAGAAGAATCCACCTGGTAGGAAAAATTGCGGATATCATGATGGGAAAAATTACTATGCAGAAGTATGTAGATCCCGGTAGTCCAATTGTCAAAACACATATCAGTGGGGTAGAAATTCCAAATACTTTGATTGATTTAGGGGTTGCTATCAACATTATGAGTAGACAGACTATGGAACAGCTGAAACTTCCTAATCTTCTTTTTACACCTACTTTACTGCAACTTGCAGATCGATCAATTATCAAACCAGATGGTGTATTAGAAGACATTTCGGTCTCCTTAGACTCTTGGGAATATCCAATAGATTTTATGATTTTAACTCCCAAGAGTAATTTAGGAGGACACCCTCTCATCTTAGTAAGACCTTGGCTAGCCATAACTGATGCTTTTATCAGTTGTAGGTCTGGGGATATGTATATTTCTGATGGTAATTCGACAAAGAAATTCAATCTGCATCCTCCAGCAAAAGCAATTACAGAAATAGGAGATAATGAGTGGGTTGATGATGAGGATACTATACAACCTGTCTTTACCATTTCTGAAATCAGTGAAGATAGTCAAATTCTGAACACATTAGAAAACTTTGAAACATCTTCAGAATATGACCACACACAATTTCAGTTAGATTCTAACATTGAGTATCTATCATCTAGAAAAATGTCTCTTTTCTCTATGGAAGAGTTTGGTAGTTCCACCATTGAAATCTTTCCAGGTAAAACATTGAATATCAACAAAAACTTGGAAAAATCTCAACAGGGAGAGCTACGCAAAATCTTGCAAAAACATTCTACTGCATTTGCATGGGAGGATACCGATATGAAAGGTATTGACCCTAAGACTTGCATTCATCACATCTATATCGAGGAAAACAGTAGACCAATCAGACAACCTCAGAGAAGGATGAATCCAAACCTTAGGGAGATAGTGAAAGAAGAGCTCCAAAAATTACTCAATGTAAACTTCATTTATCCAATTTCAGATAGCCGATGGGTTTCTCCTTTGGTTATAGTACCTAAAAAGAATGGTAAATGGAGGGTATGCATTGATTACAGGGAATTGAACAAAGCAACTTTGAAGGATCACTTTCCTTTACCCTTTATCGATCAGGTATTAGATACTTTAGCACGCAAAAAGTATTTTTCATTTTTGGATAGTTTTAGTGGCTATAATCAGATTCAGGTAGCACCTGAAGATCAAGACAAGACCACATTTACCTATCCATGGGGAACTTTTGCTTACCGAGTACTTCCTTTTGGATTATGTAATGCACCCACAACATTTCAAAGAGCAGTACTAGGAATCTTTTCTGATCTTATCCATGAATGTGTAGAGGTTTATATGGATGATTTTATAGTTTATGGTAATTCATTTGAAGAGGCATTAGAGAATTTGGAAAAAGTCCTTATAAGGTGTAAAGAAAAAAACCTCTCATTGAGTCATGAAAAATGATTTATGATGTTTACTGAAGGTAATGTTTTGGGACATCATATTTCGGGGGATGGGATTAAAGTTGATAGATCAAAAGTTGAAGTCATCTCCAAGTTGCCTATTCCAAATTGTCAGAAAGATGTTAGAAGTTTTCTTGGATTTACTGGATACTATAGAAGATTTATTGAAAACTTCACCAAAATAGCATCTCCACTCTTCAAATTACTTACAAAAGACTGTGAATTCAAATGGGATCCTGATTGTCAATCTGCATTTGAAAATTTGAAAACAAGAATATCTGAAGCACCCATTTTGAGAGGGCCAAATTGGAAAATTCCTTTCCATATTTCTACAGATGCTTCAGATACAGCTCTAGGAGCTATGTTGGGTCAAAAGGATTTAGTTCCTTATGCCATTTACTACACCAGTAAAAATTTGACTCCCACCGAGTTAAATTATACTGTAACTAAAAAAGAGTTCTTAGCTATTGTTCATGCAATCAATAAGTTTAGACATTATATAACAGGCTATGAAACTTTTGTCCATACTGATCATTCTGCAATTAGACATCTAATGAACAAACTTGTTACTAATGGCAGAGTTACAAGATGGCTCTTACTTTTACAAGAATTCAATATTACTGTGTTGGATAGACCAGGGAAACAAAATACAGTCGCTGATTTCTTGTCTAGAACTCAAAATACTAACGAAGATTCTCCCGTAGAGGATAAGTTTCCAGATGAATATTTATTTGCAGTAACTACTAAGACTCCTTGGTATGCAGATATTGCTAACTATTTGGTTACAGGGAAGCTACCTCTACATTTATTTCCTAGTGAAAAAAGAAGAATTATTCAGGAGAGTTCGAATTATTCATGGATTTCTAATGAATTGTTTAAAACAGGGCTAGATTGTGTGATCAGAAGAGTGTTCAGGAAGATGAAATGCCTGACATCCTTAGGGCATGTCATGATGAACCATGCGGTGGACACTTTGCTGACAAAAGGACGACCTATAAAATCCTTTCTTTAGGATATTATTGGCCTTCCCTCTTCAAAGATGCAAAACAATATGTCAGAAGGTGTGACAGCTGCCAAAGAGTTGGGAGACCGACTCTTTCAAATGAAATGCCATTACAACCACAGGTACTCATCGAACCCTTTGAAAAATGGGCTTTAGATTTCACTGGACCCATTAATCCACCATCTAAACAGAAGAAGTATATATTGGTATGCACTGATTATGTCACTAAATGGGTAGAAGCCAAAGCATTGCCTTCTGCCACTGAAAATTCAGTTGTTCATTTTCTTTATGAGGATATTTTTACTCGTTTTGGTGTCCCAAGAGAAATTGTGACAAATCACGGAAGTCAATTTACATCTAACTTGATGGAGAAGCTGATGGAAGAATACAAAATCAAGCACAAAAAATCTACTCCTTACCATCCGCAAGCAAATGGCCAAGTGGAGTCTACAAACAAAGTTCTTGAGAGCATCATCACCAAAACTGTCCATCTACATAGAAGAGATTGGGCAGAGAGGCTTCTTGAAGCCTTGTGGGCTTACAGAACTACATGGAGGAACACAACAGGGCATTCTCCCTATGAACTTGTTTATGGGAAAGAAGTCCTACTCCCCATTGAATTTCAAGTCGAGACTTTCAAAATGGCAGTTCAGTTGGGGATGAATCTATCAGAAGCCCAAAAGCACAGAATGGAGTAGTTGAATGAGATAGATGAGATCAGACAAGAAGCAATTCTAAGAACTGATCTAGTTCAACATCAAAGAGCTAAGTGGCATGAAATATACATCAAAGAGAAAAAGTTTCAAGAGGGAGATTGGGCACTACTATTTGATTCCAAGTTTAAAGACTTCAAAGGTAAATTTCAGACTCATTGGCTTGGGCCATATGAGATTGACAAAGTCTTTAGCAATGGAGCGGTAAGAATCAAGACCATTGATGAATTTCAAACTCCTCTCATTGTGAATGGCCACCGATTGAAAATTTATCATAAGCCACTCTCAAAAGAGGAATTTGTCAAAATGTTTCAAGAGAATTCTGCAATAAGGCTGGTGAAGAAAAATTCTTCTTCCCCACCAGCCTAGCCTTTGTTTCTTTCAGTTAAAAAAAAAATAAAATTTGTAGAAGACTGAAAACCAATCACAGATTGGCGGTCTTATACAGAAAATGTAGAGTGAAAATCAGGGACACCTGACACTCTATAATTTCCAAAAAAAAATCTCTCTTCTCTCCTTCTTTTTCCATCTTCACTCCCCCTCATCTGCCATTCCACTCCATCTCCATCTCATTTTCATTTCACTCCACTCCGCTTCACTTTCACTCCATTCCACTCATTTCATCTTCATTTCATCAATAAAAGTCCCTTTCAGGACTACTTTCACTCAGTTAGTTATTATCTAACTATCTTTGTTCAGCTAAGAGGGTGCTGTGCAGTTTCCGCAGCTGGTAGTAGTTTCCGCAGCCAGAAGCAGTTTCCCCAGCCACCACTCTGTTTTTCAAATTCACAGTCAAAATGTTAGTGCAATAATCATGAAAATGCAGGTGTAATTGAGCATAGGCTATGAAGACATGGAGCATCTCCAAGACATCAAGGAAGAGCAGTTGGTTAAAAGCTATGAGCAAGAAATGACAAGGTTTCCAAAGGTATGAGCAATTTTTTTTAATCAAATAGCAATTAAAGTCATGATTATGCATAGCTATCAAACCATAAAATCTCTACTATGTGCAATGATCAGTACGATAGCTCCATTACCCACTCCCATTCCACGATATTATTCCGCACACCATGCATTCATTTCTTAACGGTCTCATGATTGATTTTCGGGTTTGAACTCATAGTCGACTGCACTTTTATTTACCACCTGTACTCATGAGATGTGACCTATCCCATTACGACTCCTCTCCACCGCATTTTCCGCAGCCATCCATCAAAACGTGTAATATTTTGTACAGAGTTGTTTAATTCAAAAATCTTGACCTCACTCCATTCCCTTACCATTCTATTAAGATCATTCTCTTCACATACATCCGCATTTCAACTTGTGAACACATTTGCGGCTGATCATCCTCTGTTTCGCCTGTAATCTCGAAGCATTCCCGTTACCTGCTACCGATTGCAGCCACTGCATTTTACCATAAACCCTGCAACCGAGCCACCTTCCCTCTGCTAAACCCTCACACGCAATTGAATTTTTAGTTGAAATTCAAAACAGAGGAAGGAATGGGAAAATTACTAAGGGCAGAACCAGAAGGACCGAAATATTTAGAAGGTTACCCTCAAGAAAAAGATTTTCTGAAGAAAGCCAAATGGTTACGATTCATCCAAAAGTTTAAGGGCTATAATAAAGAGGTAACCAAAGCTTTTGCACGGTCTTTCAATGGCCAAATGGTGGAGATTGGAGACTTGAAGCTCACGGTGACTGAAACAACAGTAGCAGCTGCCACAGGCTTACCCTAGGAAGGTGAGCGATGGTTCAAAAACAAAAGCGTGGATGAACAGGCATGGAGAATTATGCTAAGAAACCCAGGTATGGACACCACTGTGTTTACTAAAGGAATTCCTGTTCATGCATTGAAAGAAGAATGGGCCAGTCTGCTGTTAGTTATCCAAAAATTTATCACTTGCGAAGGATGCTTTGGTTCAATGTACATGTACCATGCTAGACTGTTGATGCATTTCTTAGAGAGTCAAACTCTTAATTTGCCTTATTTCTTACTGTTGAGTTTGAAAAATATGAGTATTACAGTCCAAAGACACATAGGAAATATAGAACCTCATCTATATCATCATGGACTTATAAAGATTCTCATTGAGGACCAACTAAAGAAAAACAAAGATACCTGGGAACAATTCTTGATAAGAAACTACTTTCAAGAGCCATTTGAGGCATCTGAAAGTATTACACCAAAGACACCAAGAAAAGTAGGAGAAAAGAAAAGAGTGCCATAGTCCAAGGCTCTCCTACTACAGAAACTCAAGAAGTTGGTCAAAAAGAAAAAGAGAACAGAACTAAGGACAAGAAACAGAAAAAAATGAAAGGAAAAAGAACCATACAAGAAGTCTACCAATCACCTGAGCCATCTATAGAGGAAGATTATCAACCACTGTCGGAGAGATTAGTGCATCTTCAAGAACAGGTTGCTATAGCAAAGAAAAAGGAAAAAGGGAAACAGAGCATACAAGAAGGGAGTACTAGTCCACCATACTTAAGGAGAAGCACCAGGCTAAGAGGGAAGGAGAGTAAAACACAAATAAAATGGCTCCACTTCATTGACTTGGGTGGGGAATCACCCGAGAAACCTCCAGCTGGCCGTTGTCCACCTCGTCCTTAGCCAAGTATTCAAATTAGTCTTCCACATATTGATGAAAGTCCTTCTCAGCCAGAACTAGAGAGTAGTCCTCCTCCACAAGATTTTGAACTCAGTCCAAGAAAGACACCTGAAATATATCCCAGTCAACAGGAGGTATATGACTACTTGGAATCTTCAGAAAGATCAGCTGCAGGTCCGAGTACCACTCTGGCCCACATGACACCAGATGCACAAGTTCAATCCTTAAAGCATGAGATATTTGAATTAGAGGTTCTAAACAAGCATATCAAGCAAGAAAATGAAGCACTCAAGGAGCAGAGAAAAATAGATAAAATTTTTCATGATAACACTATGCTTCATTTGGGACTATGGCAAAAGAAAAACAAGAAACTAAAGAAAAAGTGCAGAAAGTTGAGCAGAAAATTGATCAATCTCAAATTCAGATGTCTAATAAGGAAACCCAAGATGGTGGTAGCACCAAAGAAGAAGAAAAGAGGGCTAGATGTCCTAGCAGAGGCTTCAGAACATATGGATTAGAGGGGAATGACTAAATTTTGGTTGCATGAGGACATGCAACACCTTCACAGTGGGGGTATGTTGAGTCCCAAACCTGCATCTTCCCTATATACCTTTTCAGCCTTCTTTTTTATTTATTTGATCCACCGAGCTATCAAATCATTGCATATTAGTCTAAAAAGAGCTTATGAAATGGTTTCCTAACTATGTTTATGACTGCTGTTTGATTTAGATTTTTGTTCAAGCAGCTACGGAAACTTGTCACTTTCCACAGCCAGCTCAAGTTTTCGCAGCCATTTTGTTAAAGACTATGTTACAGGTGTCCGATGGAGAATCCGGCCACATGGGCAAGCTGCAAATGACATGTACATGGAGCATGTCCCCTCAGTTCAACCGAATCACTCACAAACAGCCATGGTCAAAGACGGTCAAAGGAGGGGTCAAACCAAGAGTTTTACGGTGGCACGACTTTGTTTTGCCCACGTGAACGTTTTCATGGCAAGATCCTCAAATTTCGGAGGTGTGCCAACACCTGTGGATCAACCCATGAACTGAATCGAGCAGCCACCACTCCATGGATTTAACTGTCATAATTACCATACCGCTAGATCTCAGGCTATGGAGATTTACATGTTTGTTTGGCAGCGTAGAATCTAGGAATTAGTTGCAGCATTTTCACTTATAAATAACACGTTATCAAACGCTTGACAGTTAGCTTTTCATATGTAATATTGACTGTGTTTTACGAGCCACTGTACCGTGCTCTATTTCTATGTTTTTATTGCACTTTAATATATGAGAAGACAACATTTTTGAGTTCCATTCGTGACTGAGTATTGATTGGCTGAGGTTGCAGAGGGCCCCTGTATACCAAAGCCCTGTATCTACTGTATAATTTCTCGCCTTCTTTCATTATGTTGCTTTTTTTTTAATTATTTGCCTGTATATATATTTCCTGATGTTTATAACTAACTGCTGTTCATCTTTTCCTTTTATGCTTTCTTATGGTTGCTAGCTGATCAGTCTTTGTCTTTCAGGTTCTTGTAGGCAGCCCAGGCAAATTACATAGTTTTAATGACTACTGACATGAGATCATCTTGTCCTTTCTGCTGATTCATTTATTGAGTTTTAATTCCAGCATTGTCATTTCTTTCAATTTTGCTTTGCTTATTTACTTTTCTGCCACTTAGATATCATATTACTCATCTGTTTATGATTTCCTTCCTATAGCCAAGCGACTCAATTAGTGAGGAATCAGAATATTATTTGATGTAGTATGATTTAGTTTGCTTTCTTGCAAGTTAGAGATTAAATTACTTATGTCATTTTCAAGAATTGTAATATGAATGAGTAGTTAAATCTTAGTTTCCTTTTATGCAATTTGATTTCCTGCAATTTAGATATCATATTACTCAGCTTGTTTATGATTACTTCCTATAGCCGGAGTGAGTCGAAAGGTGAAGGGTCAGAATGTGGGTTGAAGTAGTGTGATTTAGTTTGCATTGCTTTCAGTCTTTGAGTTGCTTTGAGTTCAGTTTTTTTATTTTCTTTTCATACAGCAGTAAGGATACTGGGCCATTGTCACTAGTTCACTGTTTTGGTACATTTATTTCCTTTTGAGAATTGATTTCATCACAGTCAGTTTGAAACCTTCTTTTTGAGAACTTTAAAGTTTGGAGAATCATTGTAGAAATCACCATTACCATCCACACTTGACTTTCAATTTCACCATCTCACACTAGGGAATCCACAGAAGATAAATCCAAAAACAAACCAAAAACTCAAAAACGACAAAGAACTAAGAAATCGGTTATCTTGCATATACAGTGCACTTCACTTCAGCAGTTTACGACTCCCGGATTGACATTTTAAATAGCAATTTAGGACACACTAAATTGACCAAACACATTGTCAACAAGCAAATTCAAGTTCCATAGCAGCAGGATTGAGGTATCTAATAATCCCTTTCTTGCTGAGAAGGAGTGTTGAAAATGTAACAAGAAAATCTAGTTTTGACTTTGCCTTGGTAAAACTAGATTAAAATTCAAATTTCTATTTCAGCAGAATACTTGGAGGTAGTTAACTAAGGTGACATGGCTCTTGTCACTCAATTAACTCAGTAAATTCAAGTCGGAGACACTTGAGTTCAGTTCTACATGATTGATTGCTAATTTGAAGCAATCAATTTTAGTTGAGTTATTGTCAATTTAACTAGTAGTAACTGTCAGAAGAACTAGTGGAGGTCAAGTTGTGGATGTGTAACTTCAACCGCACTCAGTGATCAACCAATTAACTGATCAATAAGCCCAAAATAGTTTTTGCATGCAGAGAATTTGTGTTACCCAATTGAGATGGAGATTCCAAGGTAGTGTACTATCATTTGTAGCATATTCTCACGTGTAAAGGTGGTGCATGCAGTCAGATATTGACCTAATGCTATTGCGCAATTCCTTGGTGTGATATTCCTAAAAATAGGAGCAATTTCCCAAGGGAACATTGCAAGGAAATAAGAGCTTGGGAAGGCTTGAAA
Source organism: Pinus tabuliformis (assembly GCA_031772625.1). Taxonomy (NCBI): domain Eukaryota; kingdom Viridiplantae; phylum Streptophyta; class Pinopsida; order Pinales; family Pinaceae; genus Pinus; species Pinus tabuliformis. The sequence continues at coordinate 944,331,084 of CM062817.1, read as the reverse complement.
TTGGCTAAGTGTTGGGCTAGGTTCAGTCAATCATGCAGAGGGATAAGCTATACACTTGCAGGGTGTGCTCAAGGTTTCGCAAGCATTGTATTTCTTCTCTATTCTCTGATTAATGCAATACAAATAGTAAGGGGTTTTGAGCAGTTGCTTTCCCCTAGATAAATATCTATGCATGTGTGATGTTTCCTTTTTGTTGGGATGGGGTTCCCTAGGGTCAATTTTGGGGCAAAAGCCAAGTTTTGTTGTATAAAATGTAAAGTCTCCACAAGTTGTGGCCACAGAGCGCGTAGATAGTTAAAGTGTCATAAAGGGTTTTACCCTTATTTTATGTAACTTGAGTTGGCTTTTGAAGATCGAACCATGGTCTGTGTACCATGGGATTGTATAAATAGGTGTGTCTTAGGATGTCTAAGATAAGTACTGATGGTGAAGATGAATGTAATGAGTCAGTAAGAGTAAGAGCAAAGAAGTCTTGGAATAGAAGGAAGGCTCTGCAGCTGTGTGCGAAGAGGCTTAGAATAGAGTCCACAACTGAGTGCACGGACCCTTGCAGCTAAGTGCACAGGGAAATCTCGAGTCTGTAAGATTGAACTGAGTATGAATAAAGAAGATTGTTGCAGAAATACTTGTGTCATCTCTTTACTTCTGCTATATGAATGTGCCTTGTGTTATAATGGGTTTATGAAATAATGATGTATTGATGCACGACTTTACAAGATTTATATTAATACCTGAACACAATTACTGTTAACTATTTAAGTAGTTGATTCAGCTATTTAGGGTTCGCGGAAGACAGTCATAAACATTCGCGGAGGCATAGAAGCTGATTAAGGGGAGTTATATCGATAAGCCCTAAAGGCTTATCAATCTGCGTGAAGGCAGATTTAGGGCATAAACGACATCACACTCGTCTCTAGATGGGGAAACTTGATTTCAACATCCCCCCATACTGCTTCGGGTGAGACTTTAGTTTGCACACCACGGATTGATGCCGGAAGGGCCAATAGTGTAGGGATTATTTTGGCGAAACTAACTCTGAACCTGGGTCAAGACCCCCTAAGCCAACACTTTTGCAAGTATATGCTTCTTGTTTTAGATGGTGAATTAACTTCCGCAAATGAGTAGAGTAGCTTCAAGCCTTGTGATTTAGTAAATTTCATGAGAAATATTGAATATACACATTAATTTCTACTGGATAGAACCATAATATTTCGTCTAAGTTTTGAATTTAAAACCCTAACTGGTAAAAATGGCCAAGGGTTAATACAAACTATGAAGAATTTTAATTCTTTCTGTATTCAAGATTCTGTGATCCATAATGAATTAAACAAAGTCTTTTGGTAGAAATCACATGAGAGAATTTTTTGGCCGACGCGTTTCGAACCAACAAGTGTGGTTCATCATCAGGACCAGATGATGAACCACACTTGTTGGTTCGAAACGCATCGGCCAAAAAATTCTCTCATGTGATTTCTACCGAAAGACTTTGTTTAATTTTAGTTCTGCTAAGGAATGCTTAATTTACCTATTTTAGAGAAAAATCCATTTTTCCTTGAACGAACATCTTACAAGAGTGCCTATGGCAACACTTGAGCCTAGAAGCAACAACAATAGGGCCGGATAACAAATATTTCCTTTCTGTGCAATAAATCATGGAGAAGGCTTATTATTTTTAAGAACCACTTCTCGAATATCTGCAAAAATAAGATGAGCAGTTAATTGGGGCTAACAAAACATAAATCATTAGCTTGGTAAATGAAGGCCTATATAATCCTAAATAAAAATTGGCATTATACTTGGCCAAGCCAATTTCAGACACTTGAAATTTCTATATAATTATATTACTGAAACTGGATAAGGAAATAAGAGAGAATACAATTGTAAACCATTGGAATCAACAAATAAATGTTGAATAGAAAAAGTAAACCTAGAATCATCAAAATGGAAAAAGAAAATAACTCATTAATATGTAGAATCACATCATACCTACAATATGCTTAACTAGCCACTGAAAACACAAGGTATTTTTTTGTAGCCAAAAGTGATTAAACCAAGTTGGAGAAAGGGCATGGTGCAATTTTTTTTGGTTCTTAGAGGATAAAAAAGTCTAGATGGGTAGCATAGCTATTTTTGCAAACCTCAGTGGAAATCAATACTAGAAGATTAGTTAGAACAAATTCATTGTAAGTAAAGGTTGAACCCTAACAACAACAACCGTCGATTGACAAAGGCACCATTGCAACCGTCAATTCTAGGGGTTACACAAGTCTCTAAGTCAAACCATGTGAAGACAAGTGGTACCACAAAGTTGGGCCATGAATACGAAGAGGAACAAATCATTAGTGCCATTAATCACCACACTAAATACATAGAGATGTTATGTGTGGATGATATTACAAACATTAACATCATAGTTTAAAATACAAAGCACCAAGAGTCTTCCAAGAGTTTTATGCATGGTATGTAAACATGAATATCGATCGTCAATGGGGTAGAGGGGGTCCATTTCCATCCAATAGCAGGAAGGGAATTCGAGAAACAAAGAACGTCCATAATGTTGGTTGACACGTAAAAAGGAGGATTTCATTTATGAGTTTTGGAGGCTTTAAAACCTTGAACTTGCTTGCATATATTTTCAGAAAAGATTTTAGCCCAATTGAAGGAAACCATTCAAAATCTCTGTGAATAAGGGGAACCCAATCTAAAGGAAAATGTGTAACATTCTTTCTACTGAAAAGCCTATAGAGCATGCCAACAACAAAAGCTTGACCTGAAATTAGAGAAGCAATGACATAGTCTTCGGAAGCTTCCTCCTTAAATTTCTGGTCACTTGTTCTGCATGGTTTAATTAATTCATTCATCCTTTCTCCAAATACAACACATTCCTTTTTGGTAACATCCTTAATGAATTCAACATTATACTATAATTGGGGTTCGAGAATTTTATACATAACCTAAAGGTTATTTGGTCAAAAGGAACCAACAATGATTCCTATGATGCCTTCATTAGTGCATATGGAATGTGTAGGCACGTCTACATGATCTACAACCCAACGAGTCATATCTGCATATGGAATAATTTTTGGATGTGCAATAATCTTATGCAAGCTTGACCTTGTGACATCACACAAGGGGGTCTTAGAGATGCGCTGACCTGACTCTATTCCTTGTGAACTCCACTTCGCTTCTTCCTCAAGAAAATTACACATGCCATACGAGAAATAAATGCCTACTATGTCCTTGTAATAACGATATCAGAGAATAGGCTCGTAATGGGATTTTTATTGACTAGATCCTCCGATATTAGCTACTGAGGTCTCTACAATCTCTTGACTTGTTTCCCCATGAGTTGAGCCCTTGAAAAGCTTGGAGAGCCTAAATCATAAGTATATAAATAGGAAAATAACATAATTACGATAGTAGTTTACAACTAAAATTCTTATTGATAATTTAAAAAACAAACCATCATTTCATAATGTTTCAGAGTAAATGCAATTCAACACTTAAGTGATATGGATGACATGCAGGGTGATGACTTGATCACGTGTGAATTCACCCAATTAAATGTTGAAAAGGCTAACATTTACCAGCAAAGGTGCTTTTTGTTAATCATATGATTAGACTTTAATCCATGCTTATTATATATTAATACATTAATTAATTTTAATCTGTGTTGTGGGTTATGAACATTGCTTATGTGACATTTTGTGAAAATGCCACGGTGAGACACGAATTATATTTGAATATGAGTTTAGAAATTAGTTTTATGAACCTATTAGCTATGCTCAGTTGGAAAATTCCACCGCAATTCAAATGTTTGCAAGGAGATGAAGTGTCACCTCATAAAGTGATCCAGGGGATAAAAAATATGTTAAAAAATAAAAGTGCTCAAAATCACCTGAAACTGGTGCCAAATCATCAATCTCGTTGTTCTAATTCCAACGACGCTTGACTTGCCTCAATCCGACATCGTATGTGAAATTTATCGTGTTCTAAAGCCTTTGGAAAACAACTAAAAAGTCAACTTGCAGGGTTGACTGGGTTGCTTACTGGGTAGGCCATGTAGGTGATGTGGCACTGATATCACCCGGTAACTAGGATGTATGATGAATAGGTGGGGAAATCATGTGCTGACACATGGCATGGTCGGATAGGGACAACTGCCGCAGTTTCGTTGGTGGTTGAGTTTTGTGGTGGACCAATCATGAGGTGCCACGTGGCCCTCGGATTTGTGCCAAAAGTTTCTTGGGTCAGCAAACCGACCTAGTGTATTTCGACCCTGAGACCTATGAAAAACGAACCACATGTCCTACTATTACACCACCCCATTGGTTCCTAAGCATTGGGTCGACGGATTATATTTCAAATGGAGCGTTTCAGTGATCTGCGGGAAGGGTGGGGAACATGGCCCCAACCCTAGTCACCTGGCTCACGATATGATCAAAGGAGAAGGCATAGGGGGAGGGTGGTTTGCCCGAACCCCGGTCCCATGTATCCAATGTGACCACACCCAGAGCCAACGGAGAAGGGGCTGACGCGTGGGGCTAGTCCACGACCACATGGCCACAATATGACCATGAACCGAGGATGGAAAATCAACGCTTAAGGCCTGTTTGGCACATTTAAACGGGCGACATTTTGCACCTTTTTTGGCAGACTTGCCACTGCTCCTGCACCGTTTTATCACCTAGAGGTTCTGCCAAAGGATGAGTTTGTTGCATGGTTAGACAATTTTGTAATTTTGTAGGACATATAATAGAGAAATGTTCTAGGAGGCCTATCTTGGTCATTTTTCAGTCTTTTTGAGCCCAAGAATAGCCTACATAGGGGTTTTTGGGTGTTATGGACACAATAGTATCATTAATTTTGTGATTTGAGCAATGTAAGTTGGAAAATTTTTAGAGCCAAGTCCTTTTGTGTTGTGGACAAAGACTATTTTTGGCTTTTTGAGGCCATATGATAACCTTTTTGACAGGGGTTTTTGAGCCTTCCAAATGTATCTGCAGTAGATATTTCTTCATTAGAGTAGGAAATTTTTTGGTCTCTTTTCAGTATGATTGTGAGAAAAGGCCATTTTTACTCTTCATTATGAAGCAGTTGAATTTGTGCTTGCTTTTTTTCTTTTTTTAATCTCAGAATGAGTACGAGCACTTGTTGCGATATTCAGTGAGAGAGTCCTTTTCTTTTGACACCATCATTTCTTTACTAAATAGAGTGAGCTTGTGAGTTAGATTTATCTGAAGGAGAATGTTTCTTTAAAGAAGAAATCATGCCACTCCAAAAGGAGGTTTACTCTATGAGTCAAAGATTTTTAATGTACTCTTTTTGTTGCTAAGATCAATAAAGCGGCCTATTAGCCACTGGAGCAGGGCCCAGAGACGTAGCCCAGGAGGGGTGAATTTCATTATCACTTGGTTGTTCTCTTCTTCATTTTTTCCATGTTGGGTTGCAGATGATTTTGTTTAATCTTTAAGTTTGTTTAAAATTAAGTATACATAGTTGATCAAGTTATGAACTCATTTAACTTTTGGAAGACCCAAATTTATTATAACTTGCAAAGTGCCAGAGGAGGATTGATTTTAAGATCACAAAGGGGACATGTGACAACACAATATGTGATACTTTCATCTTGGTTTGTCCAAACTGATTGACACATGGCAGTACCATGTGGGGAAATGTGGAGTAGAGGCACCACATGAAATAATTAGCCACTTGAACTTAAAATATAATTAAGGCTTATTATTACAATACATGACATCTACCAACTATACCTACATTTTAATTTCAAAATTGGAGAATCTATAAATTGCACAGTGAATAATTACATATGACTTCTTGCAATGCACCATAAATAAAGTCATAGCCAATGATTACCTATGACTTCTTTCCACGGACCATAAATAAAGTTACATATTTTCATAGTAGGTTGTAATAGTGTAATAATGCCATATCTACTCATCATGATCAATGACCACCGTGTCCCATTAGACTCCAACTTGCTTGAGGGTTAAAATTGTCTTTCGCACCCTATCACATCATTTTGTAAATGATCCTTATAGATCAATGACCCTGGTTAGGTTGAGAGTGTGGGGAGTTAATATGCAAGACATATGTAAGATATAGCTTAGAAGAAATGAATTTTTTGAGGATGTCAACTTTCTTCTCTATATCCATGATTGCAATGCTTACAATGGATTCCATTGCAAATGAGAGTATAGAACTAGTGTTTAATCAAGTACCAAGCTTCTTATATACCTCAATGCTGATGGAACTAATTTTTGAAATCATCTATCATGACCCTAGAAATAATGTACCCTTCACTCAAGTAAAATCATTGATTTAGCATGTTAAGGATTTCTATCCTATTTTAATGCTTGTAGGGTGATATCAATGATGATGATCCCAATATAGCCAATAATTTTGATCATATATAGTTATTTGTTGTAGTATGATTCCTTCGTACACTCTAGAGGCCATTTAGAGTGTAACACCCTCCTCCCACATCTACCCAAGCAATCGACCATCCAGGGTAAATATGCGACAAGAGGCCACTATGATATGATTTGACCTCCTAAGTCACGTTAAGGAAGTGGAACTGATTGAAACAAACCATACAAACATCTAACATTAGCATTAGGACCCTCAAGAACCAACCCAATCATACTGCTAACTAGCCCTTGGGTCCCAATGACAAATTGGACTACTTGACCTCTAGATGCTCTCATGCTATGGGCATGCCAATGTCCAGGGACCTCTGGAAGCTCCCACAGGCTTGCAAGCCAGTGTCCAGGGATTTTTTTTTTTTTTTTTTTTTAGTGCTGTGCCAACGTCCTTGGGATTTGAGCCACTTTTTCAGGCTTAGAGCCCAAGTCACTTCCCATAATTGAATCACTTCTTCAGAATATTAAAATAACAAGGAAATGACAGTATGAGTGCAATCACTTGAATGAGACCTTGACTGGACCCATACTAGCCATGACAAGAATTTCGTCAAATATATAACGAATATGTAATCTACATGTGTAAATAACAAATCTAAGCATAGGGGTCTCATACTTAGCTGAGAATCGCTATGAGGCATTGCTTTATTTTTCACTTTAACTTCATTTTCATCCATTAGGCTATAGATACATTGTTCATTCATATACAAGTAAAAACATGATGGGAGCCATACATAATCACTGTCATAAAACACATATATAACCAACATAATAACAACAAAAATACCAATGAAATCAAAACCATATGATCCACATATAAATCAGTATAATACTCATAGAAATAGAAGGAGAAATAACATTTCATTAATGATGCAGAATCCAAACCTGGGATGGGAATACCACGTTCCACTGACCATAGAATGGATGAGCCAAATCTCTCTTCAACCATTCACCCCCATGCCATATTCCAAGCATGAATGTGGGATCTCATAGAACACATCAATCCAAAACCATCTAGGGCTTCCAGAGGCCATTCACCTCAACCCATCAAACAATGATTCCACCTCACGGTCGAACATCACAAAACCATCTTCAGATTTGTCTCTATCCAAGCCTTCCAGGGCTTCCAAAGCATTTGTCCAACCAAGGCTTCTTGGACTAGTAACTCAACCCACAACTTTTACCGGGCTTCTAGAGCATCTTTCCAACCAGGGCTTCTAGGATTAGTAACTCAACCAAGCTAAGGAAACATGAGAACCAATTGAAACAAAACAAGGAAAACAATTCCACAATCACCATGGCTATCCAGGAAATGGCAAGGCTAGGCAATCCACTGTCAATCCCAAAAATCCTCCATGCCAGTGACAGATCATGACCAAAAGTCCACATGCATATGCCATGCATGCCAAAACTAGTGAGGAAAACATACATGCAACTTGGTACCTGCAAGAAAATCCCACTGTAGCTGTTGATCCCGATGTCCTCTTGCGCTTTCCTGCTCTTCCTTTTCCTTCTTGATCCAAAACTCCAAGTATGCCACACTCTCCAAGAGTGCTCCAAGAAAGATCTAAGTATCCAAGAGTATGAGAGAGAGAGAATAGAAGAGAGCTCCATCAAAACTAAACTGACCAATATTACACTGACCAAGCCTGCCCATTGATCCTCAAAAGCCTTTTTATCAATGAGGCCTCTATTTTCTTCATTTTCCATTATTTTCCTTCAATTTCCTCCTCACATGCAACCTGTGACCTTTCACCTTCTTTTTCTCCCAATTTCCTTTATTTTCATAAATGAATGTACCAAAATGCCATTTTGCCTTTCCAAAGCCTTTGCCTTTGCCAATTTACTTAGCCATAATAAATTGAATCAACACCCACTAGGATGCTTTTCCCACCATTAATCTTGGAATATGTGTCCCATCAACGTGATCTTATATTTTTTACATGGATTTTTAACTAGGGCTGTTACAAAACCCTCCCCCTTGGGGGAACACCATTCTTGGTGTTCAATGACACCTATAACCAACAAGATTGCTGAAAATAAAACATACTACCCATGGAGCTTTATAACATAGCTCGTTGTAGTATTTACAATGATCATCTGCTAAAACATGACAAACATACCATTTACTAGAGCTTTATAACACAACTCATTATGGTATTTACCATAACAACCACACACATACACATTTGCTTCACCCAACAAATAATAATACTATCTATGGAGCTTTATAGATCAAGTTTGATACAATATTTACAATAATACACACATATACACATATGTACATTTTCTCAACCAACAAATAAAACGATATGATGCTTGCATCCACTTCGAGGGAATCCAGAGGTTCACATCTCCACCCTCAAAGTAATATCAGGATTCACCTCCTTCCCAAAATGTACAGAATCCACTGCTAAAGTCAAATCTGCATCCAATGTCCAACGCTATAATCCTGCATTGCTTGTCCTCTCAATGAACTGTTACCGACTCATTGTTCCAAGGCACACTCCCAATGTGTATTTGATTCCATCTGACAATGCTAATGACCAAAACAAACATATCCTCGACCTTCCCTTCTTTGCCATATAGTCCCTCGAGCAATCCTGGAATGGGGGTGCCATCATATCGCGCATAGCATGCTCATGGAAATCAATGGACACTATTGGATACAAGTGTCCCACAATGGCCTTGCTCCTGAATTGCTTTACCAACATATTGCTGTCTATAATGATTCCTTTCACTGTTGCTGCTAACTCTCGCAGTTGATTTCAACCACTCAACCGGGCACTTTTGTGCTTCCTATATCAAGCACATAACTTCCATTAGATTTAAAACAAATTGAAATAAATTGAAATAAATTCACATCATACCTTATTGGTGGCCTGTCAACAAGGTATACTTGCAATTCTGTTCGCTTCCTGTCACAACAAGTCAAACTAACATCTTTGACCAAATCATCATGTATAAACATATCACATTAGGTTAGCTCAAAACACAACCATCATAAATTAAAGTCAGGAATCACATGAAATCATCATAAACCATAATCATAAATCACATATAATCATCACAAGTCAGAATCATAGATCACATGCATAATAAAACTGCAATAAGATACCGATACTTATCCTTCATCGATCCTTACTTCTACCTTTATAGTTATTCCGTACGCACATCAAATCGGTTGCTACACCTGAGAAATACCCAGTGCCTTTTCCTCAACCATGTGCATATCCACAGAGTGTGCATCGCACACATACAACCACATATGACATACAACACCATGCGATACATGCACCTACTCCTAACATACCACACATACATCTACACCCAGTGTACAACACGACACAATACATACGCCTACAACTAGTGCACACCACCACACAATACATATACCTACACCCAATATACAATACAACAGAATACATATACATGCACAACGTACAACATAACAAATGCACCTGTCACGATACCATGACTACACAATGCACATACATAGTACTGCATGCCCGCAACACAACATGTACGACATGCACACAATACCACATGTAAACCAGTACCATATTTACAACATGTACACAATACCACCTGTACAAAGCACCACCTGCACAATGTGTGCACAACATCACATGTCCATGACACCACCTGCACAATGTGTACACAATGCCACATGTACACTGCACCACCTGTACAACGTGTGCACAACGCCAGATGTACACAGTACCACATGCACGACATGTACATGAAACCACATGTACACAACACCATATGCACGACATGTACACAACACCACCTGCACGCAACACCATATGTACAACATGTACACGAAACCACATGCTCACAACACCAATTGTACAATCCTGCACACAACACCATATGTACATAGCACCACATGTACAACATGCACACAACACCATATGTACATAGCACTACATATACAACATGTACATAACACCCTATGTAGACAACTTTGCATATCCAACATGCGACCAATACAATATGTACATAACATTTCCAACACCATCTGTACCCATCACTGCATATGTAATATTCAAAAAATAATATCTGTACCACCCTGTACATAACATTGCATAAACAACATGTACACCCACTATATATGCACAACACCGCATGCGCACAACGTCATAGATGCAACATGTAAAACATATACAACATGTGCACAACAATAGTACCATACATCCAAAACCACACTGTCACTACCAAGCAACCTTGCTTCCAGTGTCTCTCCTCCATCCATGCTTATACTGCTTTCATTTCACCGATGTATCCCTCGATATAACCTATCCATAACATAAACATAATATAATCACATAATATCAACTCATAACCACATGATATTGACCTCATAGATTTGTTAGGTCCGCTCCTCCCAATTGATTCCTCGTAAGACCATGAGCCTCTTCATGACATTCACCTACATAAGCAATCATTCTTCCACAAGAATGATCCCTAATGACCCTGTTAGATAGTGACACACACACACACACATAGACATTAACATTAAACAATCATGATCCTGTTAGACAACGACAGGCATACATGCATATATACATATAAACATTAGCATAAAAATAATCATGATCCATGATGACCTTGTCAGACATGACATACATACATACATACATGTATACACATATAGACATCAACATAATCATGATCACAACATAATTACTAGATATCATAAGATCAAGGTTAAGAGAACTCCCTTTATGCGTGCAACACATGTGCAACATTGAGAACAAAAATTCCTAACATAGCCAAGGCATATGATGCCTCAAATCCATTCACCTTACCTTTCTTGATTACCTTTCCCATGACTGTCCCATCATTGTCTATTTACACCAATGGACCCAACCAATCCAACTGGTTGTCATACTCTTGCCTTGAACTTCCTTTATACATGCACCGACTTCATTTGAGTCTTACATTGCCTACTGTATTTCATTAAGCTCTCTCCCAGCTCCACTAACTTTCCTATTTACCAACCAATTCCCAAGACTCAAAACTTAAAAGGCAAGCACAAGAAACAAACAAGAAGAAAACCATGAAAACCAATAACAATACAACACCACAAACAAAGTGGCATGGCCATGCACAAGGCACAAACAAAACCGCAATCAAGCACAACAAATCACCAAAAGACCAAAAGAACAAGGCTAACAACAGACACCATGACTCAATCCCCATGGTTCCCAATGCTTCTAAGGTAAATATCAACTTGAGCCTTCTTAAAGGTTCCATTGCAATTTCTTTTCCATGCAATCCCTTGCATCATACTACCATGAACGCATAACTGTCAGTGCATAAATAATCATAACAATACACTAGTTACCTTACCTTGTTGTGCCAAGCATGCTGTCTTGCAACTGAACACATCCACGCCATCTATCAAGGGACTCCAATTCCTTTGACAAATCTAGCTATAACTAGACACCGACTTTTATGCCTGTCATATACATGTCCATAAGTATAACACATACCCACATAATGTCAGATGAAATCAAGGTTAAGAAGGCTTCCTATATGCAAAACACTCATTCGTTTGGAATTAGGGTTTCCAAACATAGCCAAAGGAATTCTTGCCCAATAATTCCTTTCTTTTACCTTTTTACCTTGTTGCAATTAGGGCTTACTATGTACTGTCACATCACCCAACTGTTAGTTATTTAAACATATAAATTGTTACCTTGTCACGCTAATACCAAGCATGTTTCCTGCAACTGTTTACACATGTCAACCACATGTTCCAAATATCAATACAATCATATCTATCAATTTGAAATCAACCTTTACCAAGACTAACAATCATGTCATAATCCATAGTCAACTCATAGTCTTTAGACATAATGTTACAACTGTCACCTACTACACTCAAGTACATATCAACTGTCTCAACACATATCTGTTAGTACAATCATCTTAAAACACGATCATTTCGGTAAGAAATCTTATAGACACATACTCATATCATGCAATTCATCAAACATTCAACCAAATTTCAAACATACCATCTTAAATAAATCAACTAGACGACATAATATACACCAAGCACTAAAACACCAAATAAACTTCACAATCAAACAATCAAGCACAAAGTAGATGACATAAGAAAGTTCATACCTTAATGTATCTCACGGGAGGCAATTTGGTCTACACAATCAATCCAGATTAGCACGATATAACTTCACAACATATCAACTCAACCACAAATGAGGTCATGATGTCCATAATAGTCACTAGCTAACATGTTCACATCATAAGCTCCTAAACATTTATCATTCAAACGTAATAATCACATTTGCACAATCAGTCTAGATTAGTATGACATAATATCACAACATATTGACTCATACCTGAATGCCATAACCCCAACCATTCACATAGACCAATTCGACTTAGTATGATACATATAACATCAAGATATTAATGTAATAACTCTAATCATCAAGTTAATAGCATATACCAACAACAAGTTATATATCATGCTCATCAACAACTTATAACCTAATCACCAAGTTATCTAACATAGAACAAAAATAGAAATGCATACAACCACTACACTAATCAACTAGCATCTATCATGTATGTAACCATAACATCAATAGAATGAAAGGCATACACATAACCATAATGCATGTCACAATCCTTAACCTACATACTTGCATGTCCAACATACAACCTGTAGGATGACATGCTCTTGCCTTGAGGTCCAATGCTGCAACTTCACCTTGATGGTTTGCATCTCCTGCTCTATCTCATCCAACACATTAGCATCATAACATACTAATATAATCATGATGACCTAATTGCATAAAATGACCTCATGCACAACAACCTGCACCATGACAATGCATGCATAACGACCTTATAGACACTGACATGCATAACAAATGCATATACAACTATACACTCATGATGACACATTCCACAACAACATCGTCAACCTTCACATGGGGACATCAATACAAACATGATCAACACCATGCAAATGCAACAAGCACATGGAATACAAGCATAATGAACACATATGCAACCGACATGAATGCATGGCCAACACACCGCCCATCCAGTTCGAGGAGTGAACCATGCTCTGATACCACTCTGTAACACCCTCCTCCCACATCTACCCAAGCAATCGGCTAGCTGGGGTAAACATGCGATGAGAGGCAACTATGATATCATTTGGCCTCCTAAGTCACATTAAGGAATTGGAACCAACGTAAACACACAAAACAGACATCCAACATCAACGTTAGGACCCTCAGGAACTAACCCAACCTTTATGCCAACCAGCCCCTGGGTCCCATTGACATCTTTGACTGCTTGACCTCTGGACGCTCTCATGCTATGGGCATGCCAACGTCTGGGGACGTCTGGACGTTTTGACAAGCCTTCAAGCCAGCGTCCAGGGACTCTTTTTGTCAGTGTTGTGCCAGCATCCCCGTGATTTGAGCCACTTTTTCAAGCCCAGAGCCCAGGTCACTGCCGAAAATTTAATCACATCTTCGTAATAGTAAAATAACATGGAAATGATAGTATAAATGCAATCACTTGAATGAGACCTTGACTAGACCCCTACTAGCCATGCCGTGCATTTCGTCAAACATATCATGAATATGTAATCTATAGGTGTAATAACAAATCTGAGCATAAGGGTCTCATACTTAGCTGAGAATCACTATGAGACATTGTTTCCTTATCACTTTAAATGCAATTTCATCCATTAGGTCATAGATACATTTTTCATTCATATACAAGTAAAAACATGATGGAAGCCATACATAGCAACTATCATAAAACACATACTACTAACATAATAGAAGCAAAAATACCAATGTAATCACAACCATATGATCCACATATAAATCAAAATAATACTCACAGAAATACAAGGAGAAATAACCTTTAATTAATGATGCATAATCCAATCTCAGGATAGGACTACCACGTTCCACTCGACCATAGAATGGCTGAGCCAAATATCTCTTCATCCATTCAGTCCCGTGCCATATTCCAAGCATGAATGTGGGATATCATAGAACACATCAATCCAAAACCATACAAGGCTTCCAGAGGCCATTCACCTCAACCCATCAAACAAAGATTCCACCTCATGGTTGGACATCACAAAACCATCTTCAAATTGGTCTCTATCCAAGCCTTCCAGGGATTCTAGAGTGCTTCTCCAACCAAGGCTTCTAGGACTAGTAACTCAACCCACAACTTTTACCAGGCTTCCAGATCTTTTGTCCAACTAGGGATTCCAGGACTAGTAACTCAACCCAAGCTAAGGAAACATGAGAACCAACCGAAACAAAACAAGGAAAACAAATCCACAATCACCATGGCTATCTAGGAAATGGAAAGGCTAGGCAATCCACTATCAATCTCGACAATCCTCCATGCCAGTGACAGATCATGACCAAAATCCACATGCATATGTCATGCATGCCAAAACTAGTGAGGAAAACATACATGCAACTTGGTACCTGCAAGCAAATCCCACTGTAGCTGCTGATCCTGATGTCCTCTTACACTTTCCTTCTCTTCCTTCACCTTCTTTCTCCAGAACTCCATGTATGCCACACTCTCCAAGAGTGCTCCAAGAAAGCTCTAAGTATCCAAGAGTATGAGAGAGAGAATATAAGAGAGCTCCATCAAAACTGAAATGATTAAGCTTACACTGAACAAGTCTGCCCATTGATCCTCAGAAGCCTTTTTATCGACAAGACCTCTATTTTCTTCATTTTCCATTATTTTCCTTCAATCTCCTCCTCACACACAACCTGTGACCTTTCACCTTCCTTTTCTCCTAATTTCATTTATTTTCATAAATAAATGTGCCAAAATGCCATTTTGCCTTTCCAAAGCCTTTTCCATTTTCCTTAGCCATAATAAATCGAATCAACACCCACTAGGATGTTTTTTCCACCATTCAACTTGGAATACGTGTCCCATCAACCGTGGTCCTATATTTTTTACATGAATTTTAACTAGGATTGGATTTTAATGCTTATAGGGTGATATCAATGATGATGATCCCAATATAGCCAATGGTTTTGATCATATATAGTTATTTGTTGTAGTATGATTCCTCCGTACACTGTAGAGGCCATTTAGAGCCTTTTTGTTAATATGTGTGTCTGTGTGTGACCACCCATCCCAACATTTAACTACTTTTACAAGCTCATAGGATAAATTTGGGGTTGAGTGCTACTATGACATGACCTAACCTCCAAGTTCCAGTTAAGGAAGTGGGGCCTACAAACTGAACACTTACTGACACCCCTCAGAGTCCACAAACCACTAAGGAGGCTGCAAACCACCCTAGGAGGTCAATCCGTGAGCTGGAACCCCTTTTCACTAATCTAACACCCCAACTACACACACAACAAGGCAAGAGTGTAGTTATGAGGCCCCAAATGCATGCACAAGCCTACTTCCATCCTCTAGTTCAATGCCAATGGTTCTGATATCTGAGCCACTTTTCCAGGATAGTCTCCAAACCACTGCCTAGAACTACCTGTAACTTTCTAGAATCATAATTAACATCACGATAATGCCAAACATTCAAACCTGAAGAAAGAACTTGCCCTAGACTACCTAGTACACATTAGACATTTCATCAAACATATGTTAAACATGTAAGTTATAGGTCATGAATGCATATCTGATCATAAATATTTGAACATCATCCGGGAAGCATGAAGAAGGTCTAATACCCTCTCAAGTAGCTGCAACAACACTTGTTAGCCCATGCGTTCATCAACCATTCAAATACTTGTCAAATTATGAATAAGAGCCATAGCTAAAGCACATCATAGAACCATGCTTATAACCAACATATAACCAAAATATTAACCATGACAAATCAACCATCAAATCAACATAATAACAAGTACAAGTGCTCATAGATAACAATAGGAAAATAACTCTTATTAACATATGAAAAATCCAACCAAGTCAGGGACTTCCACGTACCACCCAACCATAGATTGGGCTGAACCAAATCTTTCTTTCAACCAATCACCCCCGTGCCATATTCCAAGCATGAATGTGGGATCTCATGAGATAAACCAAGACATAATCAACCAGGGACTCCAGAGGTTAAACCAACTCCATCCTTAAGCTACCTCGATCTCACCTAAATCGGTCCCGAGATCACAAAACCAAACCAAGCTTGGATGCCTCAATATTTATTCACCATACCTTGAGGAATTTGCCTGTCTCCACCCACTTTTCAAGGGATTCCCGGAGAAAGCCATCTCTTCTCTCAACCCTTGGGAATTTTCCCGAGACCACCTCACTGGGTTCCAAAACCTTCCTATAATCCAAAGCTCAACTGAGATCCCATCACACCATGGCTATCCAAGAAATGGCAAGGCAGGGCTGAAACCACTGCCAAACTAGGAAAAACCCATGCCAATGACAAAAAATGAACCAAATATACAAATGCATATACAATGCATTCATACCTCAGCTAGAAAATCACACATGCAACCGGTTACCTGCAAAATCTTGTTGTTGAAGTTGTTCATCCAACCTTCTCCTTACTTTCCTTTCTCCAAATCCAAGTGAATGCCCAAATTCTCCAAGATTACTCTAAGTGTGCAAGAGTGTATGCAAGAGAGAATGAAAGGAAAGATCCAAAATGAACTGGAAAAAGCTGTGAAGTGATCCTCTGATGCCTTTTTATCATTGATTTTCCTTTTCCCTTCATTTTCCCTCTAATTTCCCTTGCATGCAAATATGCGTTTCTTTACCTCCCATTTCTCCTATTTTCCTTTATTTCTTATAATTAAATGCCAATTAATGTCTTTGCCTTTTGCCAATGCCTTTGCTAATTTTTATAGCCATAAATAAATAAAAAGTGATTCCCACTATAATGTTTTCCTAACATTCAACTTGGAATACATGTCCTGTGACGTAGGTCTTATTTTTACTTTGTTTTTATCTTTTTTTCCAAGGAAAAAGGTGCAATTTTCATTAATAACATAAGAAAATTACATGTTGTATCATCGGAATGTATGAGATGCATTCACTTGTGATCAGAACAATCCTTGTTCAATTACATATTTACATATATTAGCATATAATGCAGTAAAATTTAAACAATATTTAAAACATAGTCTACCAGGAGTCCATAAAATTTGAGTAAAAAAAATAAAGTTGAATGATCATGAAGATCATTCCGAAGAGTCACCATCCATATTGATGAATGGACGATGAAAAAATTGATAAAATGCATCATCTCTGAAATCCTGAATTATCCATTGTCCCCCGTTCAGCTGCACAGCCTCTTTGGAAAGATGATCAATGATCACATTCCTTTCCTTGTAGGAGCTTCCCGTTTCGCCTTACTTTTGCCTTTATTATCTTTTATTACATGAAATTTTAACCCAGGGTTGTGTGTGTGTGTACACACACACACACACACACACACACACCCATATATGTATACATATATACACACGCACACACACACACACACACACACACACACACACACACACACACACACACATATATATATGTATGTATGTACACACACACACACACACACACAAACACAAACACACACACACACACACACACACATCTTGGGCATGGAATCCCCCCCAAGGCATGTTTTGGGGCTCAAAGCCCAAGTTTTGACCAAATCTTGTTGTAAAGCTCCATGAATTGCGGGTGCGGGGCGTGAAAGTATGATAGAGTCATAGGGTTGTCCGCCCTAGTTTTGTAATGTAATGTCGGCTGGATAGACCTACCCATGGTCCGCGGACCATGGGATTGTATAAATAGAGCGAGGCTCTAAGTATAAAAGAGATAGATAATAGAAGAGAAGTATGAGAAGTCTAAGTGATTGAGTCGCAGTGTAAAGTGTGTCTTTGGGTCGTAGGGTAGGAGAAGGCTCTGCAGCTGTGTGCACAGAGGCCTAGTAGTCTGCAGCTGAGTGCGCGGACCCTTGGAGCTGAGTGTGCAGGGCGAGTCAAGTCTGTAACTGTGGAAAGAATCAATAAAGAGAAGTTTTGCTATAATTCTGTGTATCTGTTCTTGGGTTAATGCATGATTGATATAATTTGTGAATATACTGTTTATTTACTGCGTGCACCTGTATGAAGGTTCTATGTTGTTAAGTATAACTTAAAGCACTCAAGTAGGCAAAGATAATTAACTAATATTGGAATATAAGCAAGGTTTTGACGTAGAGCACGACGCGCAACCCCTGGGTAGGGCTGCACGAAGGCAGTATATCAGGCCGCAAGGAATGGGAAAGTGCGCGAAGCAACCTGCGCGCAGGGACAAACCGCAGACTAGTCGAACTCATCAAACATCTCTAGGGTGCAAAAACCTGGTTCTAGCACCCTCCCATACTACTTTGGGTGAGACCTCAGTTCGCACTCTGTGAACTATTACCGAAAGGGCCAGTAGTACTGGGATTTGTTTGGCTAATTAACTCTGAACCTGGGTCAGGCCCCAACAAGCCAACAAATGGTTCCGTTGCCGGGACCAGGATCTGCATAGAGATGTTTGATGTCATATCACTGGAATCCGACAAAGAAAGGAATTGAAGAGTGGTTGGACAGAAAGATTCACGAGTTTGCGGCACAGGAAAACAAGAATCCACGATTATCAAAGGAAGAGTGGTTAGGTTGCTACTTATATACAGAAATCCATGAAATTTTCTTTGCATCCTTCCCTATGGAATTGTACGAGTGGATTTCAAAGCTAGCAGATAGTCAAGGAAGGTGTAAACTTGACAAACCTATTGTGTGGACTCCAGAATTGGTGCACAGACTAGAAGCATCGGAAGATAAGATCACGCGCACTGTCGATCACTGGCTGGATCAAATCATAGGAGGGTTCATCACCGAATTCGCGGTAGATACTTCAGTCAGCTATAGCGAGGCAGAACGATGCTTCCTCAAGGGACTGCAAGGTAAGTACGTTAAATATTTGAACACTTGGATTAAAATGCTACTGTGTGAAAAGCGGGTTATGCGAATAAATTGATGTTTGGGGCTACGCGGAGTGGGAGGATCTACAGAAATGAAGGTAGCACAAAACTAGAAACTAGCCCCTTGATTTCACCTTTGCGTGGAGGCAAAGAGGAGCTCACGAAGGTTTCACCAAGAAGTGCGATCAATATGATAAAATAGAGAATTCCGTGCATACCACCCCCACCCACACCACCACCAGTTTCACCATCTTCACCCCCGACTTCGCCCATACCACCTCTGCCACCACCGCGAAGCAGTATGGCCAGAGCGATAAAACTACCAGCGTTCAAAGGAGTAGGGAATGAAGATCCGGACTAGTTTTGGTTCGTGATAAAAGTTGTATGGGAAGCACAGGGTGTCACGGATGACAATTTAAGGAAGGCAACATTGGTTAGCGCTCTGCAGGATCACGCACTGACTTGGTACATTAAGCATTCCAATGACAATTTGAATGCAGGGATAGCGGATATCCAGACTGCACTAAACAAGAATTTAGTAGGCCAAAGTCGGAGGCATAGTCGATCATTGGATTTAAGGAAATCACAATGCTACGAGGCGAAACACCGTGGGAGATGGATCAAAGACTAAAGTGCAAAACTCGCGAAGTGAACATGACCTTAACAGATGGGAAACACCATGAATGGTTTGTAACCTCGTTAACACTGCATCTAAGGAACACATTGTTGCAAAAAAGGCTAACAACTCAGGCTGAAGCTTTGGAGGTCACGATGAGATTGCACAAGACTCTGATACAAGATCCTAACCTGGGAATCGAGCAAATTCACGTGCAGTTGAAGAACTTGTGCCTCGAGATGCATAGTTTGAAACAAGACAGGACGACTTGCTTAGAAGTGCGTGACGAGGTATGGCGCGTAAAATGCAAGGGCTAGAGACACGACAAGGACCACTGCTTGGTGTTCATAAATTACCTCGCAGGAGGAGGACCAATGCCATTGAGACTGGAGGCACAAGTAGGACCAAGCGTGGTGCCTGCATTGTGGTGTGTGATTTGTCAGATAGGAGGGAAGCATGCTATATATAACTGCCATCTATTGCAGAAGTATAAGCAGAATTCCCAGTAGTTGTTCTGTAATTTCTGTAGGTCAATAGGACATGATGAGCACACTTGTAGAAGTTATGAATTGATGATGGATCAGACTCTTGCCTACAAAGTTTAGGCCAAAACACGGGCCATCGATCAAAATGCAGGAATGGTGCGCACTGGATTTCAGGGGCATGGACGAGGCCGAGGTGGAATGGGACTAGGAAGAGGTCGTAGACGGCTGATATGTTACAATTGTGGAGGGCCGGTGCATTATGCCTGTAATTGTACAAATCCGACGAGACCATCATGCTTATATTGTATGCAGTTTGATCATGAGACAGAAGAATTTCTCACACTGATAGCGAGGTTGCACAATAAAGGAGAACTCTAGCCTCCCCCGACTCAGAACCTGCAAATGCTGAGGTCTGAGCCGCGGGGAAGACCCCAATGTAAATATCGTGCTCTGGAGTGGTATTATGACAAGGGATGACAAAGGTAAGTAGCTTGAATAAAGTACATGGGTTTGTAAGGCTCCAACAAAGGAACCAAAATTTGATTTGGAGCGCACTAAGGAGATCTTCATGGAAGCTAAGTGGAGCTTCGCTGATGCCTCCACTTTAGGAAGTAAGGACAGACTGGAGCCGGAAATGGACCCATTGATGCTCACTACATTCTTAGAGACATGCATGACGCTGCTGCATGACAGCAAGGCTATGAAGGGGCTGCAAGAACTCATAACTAGATGCGTTGAGATCGCGCCAGGGGAGCCGCATGTAGTCCGAAAGCTCGGGAAGCACATGACGTGAACATGAAGGGAGATGAGGTTGACCGTGCAGATTGGGGAATATGAGATGGATCAAGTGATTCTGGATCTAGGATCAGACGTGAAAATCCTACCAAAGCAGACATGGGAGCGCATGGGTAGGCCTGAATTGCAATGGTCTCCTATCCAACTGTGAATGGTGAACCAACAAAATATCCTACCTATGGGAATATTGTAGGGAATCACAGTAGACATCGAAGGAGCAAGCGTGCTAGCAGATTTCGAAGTGATAGAGATTGTTGATGACAACAATCCCTACCCCGCGCTACTAGGAATAGATTGGGCCATTGACATGAATGGAGTGATAAATCTAAAGAAGCGCAAGATGATTTTTGAGAAAAATTCACTGCGCGTAGTGGTACCTTTAGACCCTGCAGAAGGATCGCGCTACACAGAGCCAGTGCGTGACTACGACAACGATGATGATCTAGACTGCATCTACAAGATAACCACGCGGGAGCAAGATTGGGTAAATCCAACCGCGGATGGCTGAATCTCTTGGGAATGCGAAAGCTCCTGCACCTCAGATTCTGATGATGAGATAGAACGATGGCAAAAATGGTTACACGAGGTAACCACGCTCAACTATAACATGATGACAAGGTCGCTGCGCTGCATAAAAACAAAGGTAAGAGACCTACCTACGTATGACGGGTTGGGCGAGGTGGATGATTTCCTGAACAAATTTGAAAAATAAGTGCCATAACAAAAACGTTTAGGTGCTCTGAAATGGGTACTGCGCTCTATGCCTGCAAGGTGGTGGGGTACACACCAAATAAGTTTTTAGGACTGGCGCGAATGTAGGAGGATGATGCACTTACGATTTGGGAAGTCTCAAATGTGATTGAAAGACAAGTATGACAGATAAGATGGTCCACGTACGCACCTATCAAAATGGACGAAGGTCTATGGGGAAGAGCCACAACCTGAGTGGGTGCACCTGTTCTGTCACACCCTGGATATTATACCCATGAATTGGTATATAGAGATGGAGCTCCACCATGGCATGAATGAATGGGATGTCTTGCGCAAGGGATTCCTATTAACCTTCACGTTTGAGGATCGTTGGTGGGATATAGTTGATGATGCGCTACAAGCAGTAAAAGAAACTATTTTTAAAATACCCCACGAGTCAATGGAAGTGCTTCAGCCTGAATGGGCGACCCAACTAAGTTGCGCGTTGGTGTGTTACAAGGTGAACATTGAAGAAGATGACAAAGATCCACGCAAAGTTAAAATTCCAGAAACTGAAGGCTATCGTGAGGTTCAAGGGCCATTGATTGAAGACCCTGACATTACGGCGTCGGTAAAAACAAAGCAGGTAAACATTGGTATGAAGGCTGAACCGAAGTATGCAATGGTCGGCGACTACTGGGATGATGCCACGATGGATAAAGTCGCTTAGTTACCCCGCGAGTACCAAGACTTATTCCCAACCAAGATCATAGACTTAAAGGGGATTGTTAGTGATTTAGGGATGATGAAGATCACCCTAAAACCCGATGTGAAGTCGGTTAAGCAGAGGCCTTACTGCTTGAATCCAAAGTACAAGGAAAAGGTCCGCGTAGAACTAGACAAAATGCTCGCAATGGGAATCATTGAGCCAGGGGAAGAATCTGATTGGGTAATCCCTATGGTAGTACAGGAAAACAAGCAGAAGGGTGAGATAAGAATATGAGTGGACCTCAGGAAATTGAATGACACCTGTGTGCACGACCCATTCCCAACTCCATTCACATACGAAGTATTGGAAAATGTCGGCGGGCAAGAAGCATATTCGTTTACTGATGGTTTCTCAGGGTACCACCAGATCAAAATCGCACTAGAAGATATGAGCAAGACCACCTTCGCGACTGAGTGGGGCTGCTTTCAATACACCGTTATGCTATTTGGGTTAAAGAACACATCGGCCATCTTTTCGTGCATAGTTGTTGCAACATTCAAAGAGTATATCCACAAATTCTTGGAGGTCTATATGGATGTTTGGACTATATTTGGGTTGGTTAAGCACCATGTAGTGAGCTTATGCTTGATGCCAGATACTTGCCGACGACACCAAATCGCGTAGAACCTAAAAAAATGTACGTTCCTTGTTCCCTTTGGGAACCTGTTGGGACATGTGGTCTATAAACAGGTATTAATGGTAGACCCCGCGAAGATTGCCGTAATTCTGAATTTGGAAGCACCGCAAAGTGTTAAACAGTTGCGTGCTACCTTTGGACATACGAGGTACTACAGGAAGTTCATCAAAAGCTATGCCCAGATCACCGCGCCAATGGAGAAACTATTAAAAAAGGATGTCACGTTCTGCTGGAATGATGATTGCATGAAGAGCCTGGATGTACTAAAAGAGAAATTGGCCTCTGCTCCAATCCTGGTCTTCCCAAAATGGGATGTGGAGTTTCATGTCCATGTTGACGCGTCATGCATAGCGTTGGGCGCGGTGCTCACACAAGAGGGTGGAGAGGGCTTGGATCATCCTATCACGTTTGCAAGTCACAGGTTGTCCAAAGAGAAAAAGAACTATTCCACAACCGAGCGTGAGGGGTTGGCTATGGTGTACGCGCTCTAAAAATACTGACACTATTTGCTAGGAGAACATTGCAAGATGTATACAGACCATTCCACGCGGAAATACTTGGTTAATAAGCCTGTGTTGGGGGGGTGCATATGCAGGTGGCTCTTATTGTTCCAAGAGTATGAATTTTAGGTCGTGGTAAAGCTTGGATACCTGAACATAGGATTGGATCACTTGTCGTGTATTGAGACGGGCGAGGAACCTACTAGTTTGGAGGAAGGATTACCTGATGCACAACTTTTTGCTGTGCATGTCACAGACGGACACTTTGAAGATATAATCCACTTTCTAACAACAGGGACTGCGCCGAAGGAATACTCTGTCTAGCAAAAGAAGGAACTGGTGGTGCGTGCGGCTGACTTTTCTGTCATCGTAGGGCACCTGTACAAAATGGGGAATGATGAGATACTACGAAGGTACGTACCTGAATTTGAACAAATTCAGATCCTCGCGGAAGCACATGGCGACGCTACAGGAGGACACTATGCAGGACGAGCGACTGCGCAAAAGATTCTCTGCGCAGGGTTGTGGTGGCCAACCCTTCATCAGGATTCAAAAGCACACTGTAAGGCCTATGATATATGTCAAAGGATAGGTAAACCATCGTGGAGGGACGAGATGCCTTTGAATCCACAAATGACGCTGCAGCCCTTCGAAAAGTGGGCAATCGACTTTGTAGGACCTATCAAACCTTAGGGAAAAACGGGCGCGTGATACATCATCACCGCGACAGAGTACCTGACTCATTGGGTGGAAGCGCAACTAGTCAAAGACTGCACGGCCGCCACGGCTACAAAGTTTTTGTTTGAACATGTGTTGACTCGATTTAGCTGTCTGAAAATCTTAATGAGTGATCGTGGTACACATTTCCTGAATGAAACCATCAGTGCGATAATAGAATAGTTCTAGGTGTACCACCAGAAAAGCACACCATATCACCCATAAGCCAATGGGACAATAGAAGCATTCAACAAAATACTGGAGACTACGCTAACCAAAGTATGCAACGCGCAGCGGAGTGATTGGGACCTGCGCATACCTGCAGTACTATGGGCTTATAGACAACATGCAAGAAACTGACGGGACAAACACCTTTCTGGTTAGTTTATGGCATGGAAGCTGTCATGCCAATGGAGTATATTGTACCTAGCCTGCATATAGTAGCGCTCACAGGTATGACGGACTGCGAAGCCTTGGAAGAAAGGCTCGCGCAGTTGGAAGAACTTGAGGAGGAATGGTTCCTGGCTGGCTTTCATCAACAAGTACAAAAACAGCATGAGAAGGCCTGGCACGATTGTCATATTAAGTTGCACACCTTTAAGTTAAATGATTTAGTGCTGCTGTATGACAGTAAGTTTGATAAATTCCCGAGAAAGTTCAGAATGCATTGGCTAGGACCATACGTTGTTAAGGAGGTCATAGATGGAGGCATGATATAGCTCGTCAAACTAAATGGAGAGCCTTTCCCAGGAAAAGTGAATGGCAGTCACTTAAAACCCTACACGGGTGGCCCGACTATCTGACTAACCGGCCGAAGCACAGTCTTCGCGCCCCAAGGATTCAAACAAAGGCGCGGGACTATAAACAAATGTAGGGGATATCGACACATCTACAAAAAAGTAGTTCTGACACAGAGGTCTCAGAACAACGTATGCAACAGATCTAGCAAGCAGCAACTCAATGCGCTACTGACCTCCGCGCAGTTCGAGAACAGTTGGAAGGAATCCACGCAAAGATCGCCGCGTCGATAGAGTGAATCGAGGGCGAGTCATGATGTTTGTGTTGGGGGCCTTTTGGGCATGGAATCCCCCCCAAGGTATGTTTTGGGCTCAAAGCCCAAGTTTTGACCGAATCTTGTTGTAAAGCTTCGCGAATTGCGGGCGTGGGGCGTGAAAGTATGATAGAGTCACAGGGTTATTCGCCCTAGTTTTGTAATGTAATGTCGGTTGGATAGACCCACCCATGGTCCGTGAACCATGGGATTGTATAAATAGAGTGAGCCTCTAAGTATAAAAGAGATAGATAATAGAAGAGAAGTATGAGAAGTCTAAGTGATTGAGTTGTAGTGAAAAGTCTGTCTTTGGGTCGTAGGGTAGGAGAAGGCTCTGCAGCTATGTGCATACAGGCCTAGTAGTCCGTAGCTAAGTGCGCAGACCCCTACAACTGAGTGCGCAGAGCGAGTCGAGTCTGTAACCGTGGAAAGAATCAATAAAGAGAATTTTTGCTATAATTCTGTGTATCTATTCTTGGGTTAATGCATGATTGATATAATTTGTGAATATACTATTTATTTATTGCGCGCACCTATATGAAGGTTATATGTTTTTAAGTATAACTTAAAGCACTCAAGTAGGCAAAGATAATTAACTAATATTGGAATATAAGAAAGGTTTTGACGCAGAGTGCAGCACACAACCCCTGGGTAGGGCTGCGCGAAGGCAGTATATCAAGCCACAGGGAACGAGAAAGTGTGCGAAGCAACCTGCGCACAAGGACAAATTGCAGACTAGTCGAACTCATCAGACATCTCCAGGGTGCAGAAACCTAGTTCTAGCACCCTCCCATACTACTTCGGGTGAGACCTCAGTCCGTGCTCTGCGAACTGTTTCTGAAAGGGCCAGTAGTACCAGGATTTGTTTGGCTAATTAACTCTGAACCTGGGTTAGGCCTCAACAAGCCAACAATATATATTCAAAATTTAAATATCTTATGTATTTTTTGGTTGATTTATTCTTGGTCCAGGATTTTCCCCAAATTCTTGTCCAATTCCTAGTTTTCGATTCCCCTAGTTCCATGACTGGTCTGGTTCTAATAACATTGATCACCACTTATAGAACCCCAAAACTAGATTTTAAAAATGATTGCATTTTCATGGCCCTAAATACATTAACCAAGCATTCAAATAACATTTCCAAGTTAGATGCCTTCCTGCTAGTTATTTTTGTCCAAACATTTAAGATATAATCTGAGATAAAATTGAGTAGTTTATAAATACTCAAAATAAATAAAATGCCACTTGTAAAACTGATATTAATTTATTTAAAGGATCAATAAAAAAATGTTAGTATCATACTACTAGCATATGTCTAGACTATTAAAATAGTAAACTAGATATTATTTCAAACAACCATCTCTTATTAAAAACAACCTTCAATATTCATTTGTTTACTTATACAAATTATTTCTGACATTAAATAGAAGTGTATTGCACTTTTCACATGGATATGCTTCAACGCTGAAATTGTATACATGACTCAATCTCTTAAAACTGATACATAATCTACATCATTACTTGCTCCAAACTTAGTTGTTGGTAACCTCGTAGATCTAATTTACAACCAATCATAATGACCAACACTTTCATCGACATGTAACAGAGGAGAGCAAATAGAACTAATATATATTTCTTGCGGTTCTGGTCCAATTCCTAGTTTTCAAGTCCACTAGTTCCATGACTCGTTTGGTTCTAATAACATTGATCACTACTTATAGAACCTAAAAGCCAATTTTTAAAAATGATTGCATTTTCATGACCCTAGATACATTAACCAAGCATTCAAATAATATTTCAAAGTCAGATGCCTTCCCACCAATCATTTTTGTCAAAACATTTTCAGATATAATCCGAGATAAAATTAAGTAGTTTATAAATATTCAAAATAAATAAAATTCCACTTGTAAAACTAATATAAAGCTATTTAAAAAATCAATAAAAAAAGGTTAGTATCATACTACTAGCTTATGTCTAGACTATTAAAAATAGAAAACTAGATATTATTTCAAAGAACCATCTCTCATTAGAAACCGCCTTAAACCTTCATTTGTTTACTTATAGAGATTATTTTTGGCATTTTGCACATGGAGATGCTTCAACGCTGAAATTGTATACATGACTCAATCTCTCGAAACTTATGCATAATTGACATCATTGCTTGCTCCAAACTTAGCTATTGGTCATCTCATAAATCTAGTTTACAACCAACCACAATTATTGGCGCCTTCACCAACATGTAACCGAGGAGAGTACAATATAACTAACCTTTATTATTATTTTTTGTGCAAAGAGATTTTAAAAGGTGTGACACAATAACAGACACAAAATAAGCCACATTATAAGCATAAGTATTACTTCTAAGCGACCAAGTTCTAGTAGCTAGTAAGAAGACAATCACCTAAGTGTACGTGAGATTGAGAAGTACACTACATCGTATGTGCTAGGAGATTAGGTTTCAATATTTATGCAAAAACTGAAATGAATTGGAAACTTCAAAAGGAAATTAGAATCTTTAAAATAAACAATGAAAGTACTAAGTTTTTGGAAAGGAAATTAATGTTAAACTAGAAAAAAAGCATAAATATTATTGATCTAAGAAAGCATAAGGTTACCCTATGAGAGCATGGAGATTTTGTTCTAAAACTTACAAAATTTAATCTATGGAATCATGAACATTTTAATCTAAGAAAGCAAAAACATTTAATCTATGGAAAGCATGAGTTTTTAGTCTATGATAAGCATAAACAAATAATCTATGTAAAACAAACCATTGATGAGAATATGAAAGAAATGGAAAGCATCTATACAATTCTCACAGATCTCCAGGGGGGCCTCCTGAGGATTGCAAGATGTTGAAAACTCAGATCAAGAGAAGAGATTTAAATCACCAATTTCATTCAGAGCTGTGCCATATTAAAAAATTACATTCAATGAAAAAAATAGAGTTCTTCTCCTTCAATAAGCAACAAAAATTACAAATTAAGATCATCCTTGACATCTCTAATCATACTTTACATCTCTGGTAAAAGAGACTGCAATTTATAGAATTTTGAGACAATTAACAAACTCAGAATTTTCTTGCTTGAGTTTTGGTCATGAGATCAAATCAAATAAAATTTCATGGATTTTTGGATCAAAGATCAACCCATATCTGATCAAACTTATCTCTATGCCACGGATTTGCTAAAGAACAACTTGTTCGGGCCTTTTTTTTTACTGCGCATTAAATGAAAAATTGAAAAATCGTATATCTATGTAATTTGGAAAATAAGGCTCCAAAGAACTTCAAAAATCTCTCAAATGATAATGAATTTGAGAAAACAGCTCATTGACATCCTAATTGGGCTCGTGTTGAACAAAACCCATGTTTTTTTCTTCTTCCAAAATTCTCTTTCATTTGCTCAGAAAACGCATTTTAAATTGACTAGTAAAAAATGCTGCACTTTTCCCTTGATTTAATGCTGGAGTTCCACACATGAGAGCTGTGTGGAACTTGACCAATACAAGTCTGTATTGGAGCTTCTAGAAACCAAGTCCAAGTGTCAAATTTCCTTCTAGAGTGGTGCTACCACCTCAACCATGGAGATAGCTACGAAAACTTGACAAAACTGCATTCATTAAAAATAATGGAAAAATCCATGTAAACATGTATGCAAGAATTTGGTGCGTTTATGAAGAAATGAGGTAAGAAATGATGACAATGGGTGAATGGAATGATGTGAAAATGGATGGTTTCATCAACAAAATCATGACAAATTGGAGGCCCAACATTCCCCCACACCAGAGATTTTGCATGTCCTCATGCAAACAAAGCATTGCAAAGTTTCATAATCCAACTGGTTCCTTGTGTTCCTTTATTCTGTCATTTCAACTAAATCCTTGACCAAAGCTCCAAGAGAGCAATATTGACCCTCTATCTCAATAAGATGCACTTTTCTCTCTCTGTTTTTCAAGATTACTAATCTGGTAGCATAACTATCTATTTCTACACTTGCTTGTTGTGTCATTAGAGTAAGAAAGAAGAGTTACCCATCCTCCTTTGAAAGGTAAACAACTTGAAGTCTTCACATACTAGGCTGCTCATGGATGCTATAAAGGTAGAAACGATGCCTGCTGATTTGTTCTTTTCTTAATAAAAACAACCCTTCATTATTTATTATATGCAACTTGTGTGAAAGGAAAGGATGCCCACATAGTAGCATATCCAAGTACTTGTCACTATTTTAAGCCTTTGCAAATATAACTCTTTCAATAACTTGGAAACAACTTACAAGTTTCTTGTCACTACTTAATTGTGCTCAAATTGTTCAAGCCTTGGTAGAATACCGTATTGTGAAGAACACATCAAGAATTTTACTCCATCTATAGAATGTGATTTCCATCCTTGTGAAGTTCATCCCATTAGTATGGCTGGAAATGATCATAGATTGCAACCCGTAATGATTGTCTTCTTATCATCCATACATAGCAACCAATCCTATTTCAACAATGTTTTCAAATAATTTCTTCAAGAACTCACAAACTAATGAATGAAGAAGACTTCCCAATGTGAATCTTTGACAAGATGAGTTGCACATAACACAAAATAAGAGTTGTTGGTGAGGGTTATACAACTTATCAAAGCCTAAAATATGCTTCCAAAATGTGTGAGCAAAGCCTTGTTGCAACCTTCTTCTTCTTGTGGCTTTGTACTCATCATTTCTTGGCTTCCATTAAAAATTTGAAGATGAACAATATGACACATAATTTAAGTGCTCCATGTACCTTTTGATCATGTGCTACAAACATGTACCATGAAGTCAAGTTTTTCTATTTGTAAAATAATTATTTTTCTCAAGAACATCATGTTGATGGACCATTAAGGAAAACATGGATTAACAAGAAGAGAAAGTTTAAAGAAGAGAGTGGTGAAAGCATAGAAAAACATCATTATGACCATGGAAAACAATGAGATGATTGCATGGGTGGCAGGACTTTGTTAATAAATAATCAATCATAGCTTGTGGGTTTGGTTGTTAAAGGGTATGACAAAACATAATGGGAGATAAATTGGAACTACATGTGTATAATAGCTTTTTATCAAAATTTCTAGAAATTTTAACAAATTAAAAAGTTTAAAGCTAGTTTTACCTCAAGTTTACCTTCTAGAATTCGAGAAGAGAACACGATTTGATGGCTTATTTGGTGTTGACTTGGCTTAGGTACTCTTCTCCATGATGCGTTTACCACCACTTTGACCTTGCTCCACAAAATGCATCTTTTTCATGTAGCAAACTTATTTTTCCAATTTCTCTCAAATGGTAAATCAGATTATCTTCAAATTTTTCTGATATTGTTACTATTACTATTAGGCATCTTCCCACAAAAG
This sequence comes from Pinus tabuliformis, assembly GCA_031772625.1. Classification (NCBI taxonomy): domain Eukaryota; kingdom Viridiplantae; phylum Streptophyta; class Pinopsida; order Pinales; family Pinaceae; genus Pinus; species Pinus tabuliformis. The sequence goes on along the minus strand of CM062817.1, from coordinate 944,300,034 downwards.
ATCTCGGTCAATGGGTATATGGATGTCAAGAAAATTGAGAAATGGCTATAGGTGAAAGTGACCAATTTCTTGAAAAAAACACACTGTAATTTCTTAAAATTTTGTGTATATATTTACCCTACCTCAATGCATTTACCATAAAAATTTCAGGACCAACGGATGCACGGTTTGCAAGATATGGTCAAATCAATTTCTGTCCTATTTCACTCTTCACGTTGCCCAATGTTGCAAAAAAACATATGCTAGGAACTCATTTTAAGTCCAAATTGAGTGATTCAAAAGGGAAACAATGTATTTTTACCATTTTTATGGCTACATGCCTTTAGAATCCACTTTTGATGATGAAAATGAGCTGCTGTGCAAAAATACCCAATTCTGTCCTAATTTGTGCACAATGATAAAAATTGAAAATCTGCCTTAAAAACCTGCTAAAAAGTCTTGGAAAATTGCACATTTTTTGAATTCTGCTTGTGCTTTACTCAATTTACCATATCACGAGAAAACCCAGAAGCTCATAATTTTTTTATTTTTGCTCAAATCTCTTGTAATATTTGTGCCAAAACTGCCTCTAGAACAAACTGCTACAATGAAAAAATGGTTGTTGCAGTAATAGCTGCAGAAACTGCAACTTTCTGTAGCTGTTACAAAACATGTCAATTTTTGTAGAAAGTTGTTTTCTCCAAGTTTGAACTATTGATTTGGATTGTGTACTGCATGCTAAAGTAGAAACCATGAAAAATAATGCATATTGACTAAAATAGACCCAATTTTATTATTTTGCTTGAAAATGAAATGAATGAAAAAACGTTGTAATGGTGCTATCATGCTGTTGTTGAATGAAAACAAGATGAACATGTTGCTGCAAAAAACCTATACAATATACTACTAAAAGTTTTTGTTGATTCCATAAAACCATATAGTCTTCATCAAAACCAAAATTCATGGTACAATTCTTACCATGCAAATGAATGTGCCGAAGTCGAGCATGGAAAGAAATCATTAGATTACCGATCAATGATGAAAATCATTAACCAATGTGAGACAACTCACTGATAATGTAAATGAGTGTCAAGGTACCTGAGTGCATCTTGACAGGGATGAATGAATGTGTTGAAGTTGAGTCACCTACAAGATCTAACAATCAAGAGACATTGTTGTATTCCCATTGTTGTCAACGAGGAGGCTTGCCATTGATGTATGCAAGTTCCAAGGCACTCCAAATAATCTCTGATCTTGATCCCAGATAAGGTGTTGAGGTTGATGGGACAAGATCTGTTGGAAGGTGGGCCTTAAGGAATCCCACATCAACCAACTCGAGCATAGAACCAAAAATGATTTGAAGAACCATAATAAAATATTGAAACCATCATAAAATTGCAGAACTTATTGTGAACTTTTCTCGCCAGTTGCCTGGTTTTCAAGCAAAGCTCATGTCCAATTGTGCCAACAAGCTGGTTTTCACAATAAGACTTATTTTTCTCTTTACTTTTTTATTATTATTTTTTATATGTCCTACTCTACTTGAAAAAGAAATCTCATTCAAGTATATGAATACTTCCAATGGAACCATGTGTGTAACAATATGATAGATAAACTCATATGCAAGTTTGAAATATACTCTTTGATATGTACCAGTATATAAGAGACCAACTACCTTGATTGAGATGGTGTAGGAAAATACTGAAGAATTGAGTACTGGGATCCAATGATTGTCTTGAACCAAGATTCAATGTAATCTTGTCTTCCTGCTAGCATGTCATGCAAGTCTTTAGAGATGTGACCACCATTAATAGAATATGGTGATAGGCATGCATGAAACTTTTCAATCTCAGGTTCTAACAACTGCTCTTTATCGATAGACATCCATGATTCTTGGACCTTATCTGAATCTTCTTCTTCTGGTTTTTGTTCTTGATGGCGACTAGAGAATCATTTTGCAGTACCTCGACATTGTAAGTGGATTGAGGTATTTTATTATTGGGGATTTGAAATGGTTGTGCATGTCGTTGAGTGGGAATGGATCTTTGGGGTTCTTGTGTGGTTGGTAATGAGAAAGTTTGAATTGAAGCTAATTGATGGTGAAATTGATGTTGTGGTGGAGGTGAATGGTATGGATAACATTGATATTGGTATTGAGGATAGTGAGGAAAAGATTGAGGATATGGTGGATTTCCTCTATAAGGCTCTTGCCAACCCTATTTCCAAGATTGGTTTTGAGGTTGGGATTGAGATGGCCAAGGTTTCCAAGGTTGGTTTTGAGGTTGGGATTGAGATGTCCAAGGTTGCCAAGGCAAGGGTATTTTCCAATTACTTTGAGATTGTTGTGCATAACCCTAAAATTGTGAAATAAGATCTTGCATCATACTTGGTTGATGAATCTGCCATGGTATTTTTGGAGCTACATAACAAGATTGTTCCAGTGTTTGATTTGCTCCTTGGTAAAATGCCTTTAACCCTGGTAATGATGGACAATCTTTAGTAGTATGTGATCCTACACAAATTTCAAAAATTTTAATGTTATCAAGTGGAAATCATGCGAAGCATGTTTCTTTTGACATTTAGGGAAAAATATAAATGAAGCAACAGTCTCAACTTTTGCTTGTTTTGCATTCTTAGCATATTAATTTGCTCATTTAAATTACCAAGAATGTCTATCAAATTTTTAACTTCAGTTTGACTTACCAATCCTGATGTCGATTTACTTACTCTTGCCATAAATGGATCTTGAGGGGATCTTACATACTTTTCTTTTCCTCTTGATATGTTCTTTCATAGTTCACAAATATCTTGAAATGACAATTGAGATATATCTCATTTTCCCACCAGGTTAAGAAGGTCAATCCATTCATCCCTTATAGCATTTAGTGGGAGAGTTTTAATGTGTCTGATCCTAAATTATGCAATTTAGATCTTTTGATGTTATAAGTAAATCTCTCCACTAAATCTTCTAGTCTTTCATCATCTTTTTGGTTCATCTTAAAGATTTCATTTCTAAGGTCATGGTCTATGCGATAATCTTTATATTTTTCCAGAAATACTCTTTTCATATCATCCCATGTCCTTATAGAATTTGTTCCTAAAGTCATGAATCATTTAAGAGTTCTATCTTTCAATGCCAGAAACAAATTCAATTTTTGGGTGTGTAATGAGTAGCCATAATATCTACAAAATATTTCAAATTCAAAAAGAAAGGTTTCCAGGTCTTCTGATCTCATACCTTTGAAGTTAGGAAGTACAAATGGAGGGATGTTCTTCATATGAACATTGACATTAGTTTCTTGAATGGGAAATCCAAAAGGATCTTCCTCATTGTCATCATCTCCATCCATTTCTTCAACCTCTTTTGTTACCTCTTCTTCTACCAGCAAAATAAGAATTCGTGATGTGATGTGTCACTCTTACTGCACCACGTGATATAGTGGGGGTGGTAGGTGATTGAAGGTTTTGTTTTGGTTGTTGTTGTTGTTTTTTTAAAATGAATCTATGTCTAGGATGTACTAAAATGAGATTAGTCTTATGCAACTAATAATGCGATGCAATTGAAAGCTAACACCTATGTATACTTCCTCGACAATGAAGCCAAACTGTTGGGTAATTTAATTGACTATTAAATTACTTGCATTTATATGTCAATTCAGGTACATGAGCTTGTGAAGTAAACTACACCATATGTGCTAGGAGATTAGCTTTCAATATTTATGCACAACTGAAATGAATTGGAAACTTCAAAAGGAAATTAGATTCTTTAATATAAACTATGACAGTACTAAGTTTTTGGAAAGAAAATTAATGTTAAACTAGAAAAAAAAAAACATAAAGATTATTAATCTAAGAAAACATGAGATTAACCTATGAAAGCATGGAGCTTTTGTTCTAAAACTTACAAACTTTAATATATTGAATCAAACATTTTAATCTAAGAAGGCATAAACATTTAATCTAGGGAAAGCATGAGTTTTTAAGCTATGATAAGCATAATCAATTAATCTATGTAAAACAAACCATTCATGAGAATATGAAAGAAATGGAAAGCATCTATACTATTCTCACAGATCTCCAGGGGGCCCTCCTAAGGACTGCAAGGTGTTGAAAACTCAGATCAAGAGAAGAGATTTAAATCACCAATTTCATTCAGAGTTGCACCATATTAAAAAAATACATTCAATGAAAAAAATAGAGTTCTTCTCCTTCAATAAGCAATGACAATTACAAATTAAGATCATCCTTGACATCTTTGATCATCCTTTACATCTATGATCAAAGAGATTGCAATTTATAGAATTTTGAGACAATTAATAAATTCAGAATTTTCTTGCTTGAGTTTTGGTCATGAGATCAAATCAAATAAAATTTCATGGATTTTTGGATAAAAGATCAGCCCAAATCTAATCAAACTTATCTCTATGCCATGAATTTGCTAAAGAACAACTCATTCAGGGCTTTTTGTTGGTTGTGCATTAAATGAAAAATTGAAAAACCGTATATCCACGTAATCTGCAAAAAAAGTCTCCAAATAACTTCGAAAATATCTCAAATGGTAACAAATTTGACAAAAATACTTGTTTAAAGGCTAATTGGGCCCGTGCTGAACAAAACCCATGTTTTTGTTTTTCGAAATTCGCTTTCATTTGCTTAGAAAACACGTTTGAAGTTGATTGGTCAAAACTGCTGCGCTTTTCCCTTGATTTGATGCTGGAGGTCCACATGTGCAAGCTAGGTGGAATTTGACCAATACAAATCCATATTGGAGCTTCTAGAAACCAAGTCCAAGTGTCAGATTTCCTTCTAGAGTGGTGCTACTACCTCAGCCATGGAGATAGCTATGGAAACTTGACAAAACTGCAACAACTTGAACTTGCTAAACTGTCATTAGAAAAACCATGCAAAATTATTCTTAATTCATTAAAAATAATAGAAATAATAAACTATGTAAACATGTATGCGGGAATTTTGTGCGTTTATGAAGAAATGTGGTTAAAAATGATGACAATGGGTGAATGGAATGATGAGAAAATGGATAGTTTCATCACAAAATCATGACAAGTTGGAGGCCCAACAAGTGTCATAGGTTGGTCACATGCATATGTTAGAACAAATGCATCTACCTTGCATTTTACTCCTAGCTTGTTCCGATCCCCGTGTCTAAATTGCCAATTATTTTAAGGAGAAAATTTATCTCCTTATAGGGAAAAAATCCAAGGTTAAGAGAATGTATTAAACAAAAAAACATAGACATACAAAACACAGTAAAAAGAGACAATAATATAATGTCATAGTCAAATAACAAATACATGTATAAGAACAAAGTAGCAATGCAATAATAAATAGAATAGAGGCAAACCTTTTAGCTAAGTTATCATTTCCTTTAACTATATGTCATCTATTTTTGTCCATTTTTTCTAGTTAGAAGATATGAATTAGAACATATACATAGAGGTAATTTAAAAATGATGAAAAATGCATAGAAATCATATATAACTTTGGTAAAATAATTGCTAAAATCGTATAAATTGAAAAATTCAGAAGAGAAAGTATTATGACAAGATGATTCATTCAGCCAATTCCTTTTAGTTCACAAAATCAAATCGTTGATAGTTCATGATGGAATTTCAATCAAAGGACAAAGTCTTGGGTAGCAAGCGGAATCACGATTATGAATCCCCCTCCCCTGAAATAGTTGTGAGCCATTAATTTTAAAGAGAAATCACAACCGTTAAATCGATAGGGACCCACACACAGTATAACCAATGAATCCCTTTCTCTCTCTACACACACAATTATTTAAGACTGTTGATTGCGATTGAATAGGGCCACTAGATTTCTTTGAAGACACAAATTTGTTTAGTGTTTGTGCTTGTTGGGACGTGATACGTTGTTGAGTCATCAATTCAAATAGATCTCGGTCATTGGATCTCATTGGAACACAACTCCATTTTAAAACCACATGCTAATTGGAGGTCGATGTCCATAGGAACCACCTCATCTAAAAAACTTACACCGTTGGATTCGAAATGAATGTCACTATAATAAAATATGGGAAGTGGACCTGGAATGTTGTGCTCACTCAATAACACGATGACATTAACTTAATACTAAAACCCACAACGTGTAGTAAATGTGGCATGCTCTAAAAAATAACTCACAAGTATTCACAATCACTGAACTTATTAGGTTATTAATTCTTATTTTCTTGCATTTTGTACTCCTTATTGTATTTCCACATTTAAATTAATTACTTCTGTTTTCCAAGTTCGATTTCAAAATGGACAAACAAGCGTACCATTCCAGCCTCTAGGAAACAGGTAAGATTTCCAAAGATTTAATGTAGTACATTTATAGTAACTAGTAAAGTTTAGGGATTTAAAACAAAATGCAAAGCTTATACACCATGGGAATCACATAAAGTGTACTAAATATCATGATCGCTGCAATATGAATGTGAAATATTGACATGAAATTTTTCAATAGGGAAATTTGTCCAAATGTGATCAATTATTGTTTTTTCTTTGGAATAAACTTGTTATTTTTTGTAATTGTTCCGAATGCATGTACTCTAATAATTGTTTACTTCTTTTGATATCTCATTGATGTCAATATTTAAATCTCTAATAATTATAAAAATATAATCATTATGCATGAATTGTTGTTTTTCTATTTCAATTGTTTCAATAACCGTTGGAACAAATGCACGTGGCACAATATATAAATTTATTATGTATATTCGATATTGGAAACAGATATTTGATAAAACAAGTTCAGTTTTGTTATTGCAAATATTCTTGGTTGACATGATCTCTATGTTTTTTCTATGCAAGTAAGCACTCCGTGAAGACAAATTGATATGTTGAAATTGAATTTTTAAAATTCATTATTTGATGGTGGAAGGTTTACATGTGTTTCTTGGATACAAAGAATCATAGTACTGATTAGATCTTCAACACATATAATGTCATTGATATGAGCATATAGACTTCATGTACTCAATATTGAAACTGTTAAATTAATTGCATTTGCTATTGACTTTTGTATATTTTATGGTTTCCACGATGCATGAGTTCTTAAGTGTTTTGTCCCTTCTAATATTTTCTTATTCACATAGAAGTTGTTTTGTGTTAGTTTCTCAACAAGATACAATGATTCCATGGTTCTCATGTGTGCCAATGTTGTTTACACTATTCCATGTGTTGATACACCACTCAGATCAAATGCAAGCCCATTTAACGTTAAGCCTTGTGATCGATGTATTGTTCTAGCACAAGCTAACTATATCATAAATTGTTTCTGCACTATAATTTTCAAGCTCTTGTTATCAAATGCCAATGATTTTGAAATATGTAGTATTGGGGTCCAATTTGGTGAGATGCCTTTGTCATATAGTTCACGATAGTTGTTTCTTTGCAATTTACCAATGTCTGGATTTACAAAATCTATCTAGACTACATCAACATTCTTCTTATCTTTTGCATATTTCATCGGTGCCATTAACAAGGCCATCCTCTATATTGTAGTTTCCTACATATAACTCAATGAGGACATTTCATTTAATAAGAATTTTTGGTGGCAATCTCATTGTTTTCTCATATGGTACATAACCTATTTCCTTACTTTCATCTTCATCAATTGCATCAAGAACTATTAGTTCTTCCTTTACATGTAACAACATTTTCTCATTGTGCTTCTATACATCCTTGTTCCTATAAAATAGGTATGGAAATAATGGATCTAGTGGAGCAAGTCTATGGCAATTATTGTTTATATATTCTATGTCTTCATAAGATTGTTGATTCACTTGCATTTTATTGAGGATTTAAATGATTTTTTGTCTTTTTGCTGCATTGTCAAATGCAATTCATATCATTTTACTTTTTCCTTCCAAAAAATTTATGGTGTTTTCTCCCTTTCTAGTATTGGATATTAAAAATTTATAGAATCTTTGATAGGTTGTGCTTGAAACAAGTCACTTGAAAATATTACATCAATATTTCCAAAATAAGTTAATGAACTATGCTTTATTTCTCGCAAATGTTTATCAACTTGGTACAAGATTGTTGCACCTATCAAGGATGCTTCATCAATAAGCACAACACAAAGTTGTTTGTGATGTTTTGTTAATGTGTCTAAAATTTCACTTTTAAATGGAAGATATTATGATTTGTTAACTCACGAATGAAATGCAAAATGCAACTTTATACCATCTGCATTGAATGGCGCCTTTTCTGTATATTCTGCTACAATTCCTTTTAGTTGAGCTGAGTCATATTCCAATATGTTGTTGTACATGTGAATTAGAGATTAGAAGATTGCTCTTGTAGTAAATGTTTTTCTAGTACCAACACCACCTGTTACAAATATGTATATTAAATTATCTATTTTTTTTGTTACCAATATTTCTCTCACTATTTTCTCTTTCTCTCTATTAAGTTATCTCATGATTTGATATAATTCTATTTCTTCTAATATATGTGGTTGTTTTACAATTCGGTAAGGTCTCTCAACTATTTATTTTGCATTTTTGACCTTTTGCAAATATTTAAAATATGATTCAATGCTCTAGTCTTGATAACATATTTTGATATCTTTTTCTTGATCTGTAGGTATGTCTATATCAAACAATTAGCTCTCTTTGTTTTCAATTCCAGTTGCTATGTCATAAATATCAATCCATGATTTTATAGTTTTGTTTGTGAACTCTTATTCATTGCATTTTATTACTTCTTTCAATGATAGATATGCATTTTTCCAAGTGGAATGTTGTTCTTTAAAAGTGTACGATATGGGACATACAACATCAATTGTTCTCTATAATAGTTATTAGAGTCAATATTCTTATTGCATTTCACATATCTTATAACGTATGGTCTCTCAACACCTCTTTTCTTCTTGCGTTGTATTGCATAACATGTTGCAAATTCTGCTAAGCATATATGTTCAATGTTTTCTGGTTGTTGTACATAGTGATCGATGATTGTTAAACATGTTATTTTTATAAATCTTTTGGTCCACGTTCCAGTTCTTTTGACAGTTTTAGTACAAATGAATGATCATCTATTGTTGAAATATTAATAAATATACGTTTTCTTGAGCTAGTGTTCAATGGTAACGACAATACCATATACATAGCTTGTTGTGTAGAAATTTGATGCAAGTTCAATAAAGCTTTTCCAAGTATTGAAATTGTTTCTATGACATCGCCATCGTTTTTTTGAAATCATTTCATATACGTTTAAACATCGACATCATTGTTTTATCTAGTTTTGTCATGTATGAACTACAATAAGTGGTTGTAGCATATAAGTCAAGCACAAATTGAGCATCAATATTTGCACCCTAGATTAATGGAATATACCGAGCAAAGTTATTAGTCCATATGTCTATTGGCTCCATTTTCAATAGAATTGTTATTTGCCTAACAATATATTGAATTGCATGGATGTAGTTGCTAGTGTCAGTCTTTCCGGCCTTCCTCCAGTGACCAAATATGCTCTTACAAAGTGGTCTCAGAGTGTCAAGGTCAAATTTTGTCATTTCAAAGAGTTTTCAAGCAAAATTTGGTCACTAGGCATTAGGTCTAGGGTTTGCTTTCACTCCTTCTAAAATTGCCCAAACGCCAATCTATGTTACTATTCAGCTGAGTCTATCATCATTCATAGGGTTGTCATTATCATGTCAGTGTCTAATGAGTCATTTTACACCTTGTTCATGCTTCAGTTGCGCCTAGGTAAGGTCATTTTCCTCTCCTAGGGTTTTGAAACCAATTTCTCTTGGATGGTCAAATCATCGGCAAAACTTGTACCTAATGTTCATACACCTTCCCCTATCCTTAAAGTACCTTATTAAATGTTTCCCATCCCTTAGATCCGCCAAATTCCTCATTTTCGCACAAACCCTAGTTTCTAGCTACAACCTGGCAATTTTCTAGGTTGGGCCTGTGTTTTGCCCTTTTGGACCCCTTCCCCTCACTCAATCTCTGATATTCCACTTTCCCCTCTTCCTAACATCCCTCCCTACTTCCAAAAATTTCCCCAAGAATTTAGAAGCCCCTTATCCCCTTCATTTCGCTTCATTTCGACAAAATTCCTTGTTTCACACATCGGGATAAGTTTCAATCAAAAGATGTTTCAGAGAAATCAAAGATGAATTTTGGAAAACTGAGAGAGTTTTTTGTCCCAAACATGCCAAAGAAGAAAAACCTCCTTAACTTTTTGCACAGGTTTCATGGTTTGAGAGAAAGGTCAAGAATACTGTTGCCTCAGGAGAATCAAAGACACCTCTGAAGTGACCTTGGGAAAATCAAGTTTTCTCCTATCTTGGTTAGCCAAATGATTTTATTAATGGGTAAAATGATAACTAGAAACAAAGAGATTTCCAATGAGCTATCATGAGCTCAATTTGGGGTTGAGGAAGGCATTTAAAAGTTGACTGCAACAACACTCTTCCTTGAGGCAGCCTCATTTGGCACTTTTTTACCAGTCTTGGGAGATTTGATTTTTGACAGGGAAAATGAACTCCAAATTGAAAAATTCCAGTTGGGTTGGAAATTATATTCAAGGACCTTTCCAACGAGCTATCCTGCACCTGATTCCGACACCAAGAAGGCCTCCAAAAACCTCTTGCAAAAGCGCGCGACTTGTTGGGCAAGCGCGACCTGTCAGAGGGGTCTTACCAGTTAGGAAAATACACTGGCGCGACGTGTTGGGCGCGCGCGACCTGTTGGGAAATCATCCACAAAAAATTGCTTATAAACTGCAAATTGACCCCAAATCTCTTCAAGGTTGCAGGTAGGCCTCTAATCATCAAGGTTTATTGCTTGCTAAAGCTTGCATGAGCATGAAAATGTGTTTTAATGCCATCAATTTGAAAGGAGAAGTTCATGTGTATTTTGTTTAAAAATGTCAAAGTGCAAGTAAAGCTAGGGTTTTGTTTTGCTGCTCTCAAGGTCATCCCTTTCACTCCCATTTTTTCCCCACATCCCAACCATCTCCCTTGTCATTTACACCTAATCTCCTTACCAAAAATATCAAAGTCCCTAAACCCTACCTCCTATGAAACCCCTACAAAATATGATTATGTGATGGTATATGTTTCATAATTGCTTCCCTAAATTCCCATTTCATATGTATTTTCCCTAAAGCCCTTCAAAAGTCCCCCTCCCTAACATCTCCCTTGTGTTTTTGTCCCCTTGGAGCAGCATTTAAACAGTCAAAACAACAGGGTATCCCATGGGAGGATTTTATCTCTCGAGAGGCTATGCTTCTCCAGGTCAATGCTCATTTGGAAAGGTTGCTGGCCAAAGCACTAAAACAAAGGAAAAGGCCCAATCCCCTCCACATATTGGCTGAGGCTTCCTTGAAGGAGCATGAAAATAAATGACTTAACTCCAGCACAAATTTCAAAAAAATTTGAGCATTTTTGGTCACTTGTGAATTTTTGGGCAAAACACAGGTTTTCTCCACCAACGGCGCGCGACCTTTTCGTTGGGCAACTCCTTTTTAGGAAAACTCAGCATTTTTGGATTTTTCATGCAAAGATACACTTGCTCAGCAATTTCCAAGAAATTTCACCAAGTTTTGGGCCTCTAGAAAGTCAAAAAACAAGCAAAAAATGACTTTCTGCCACCTTTTTGACACACATGAAGCAGTCTTGGGAGATTGCAATTTTGGAGGGGCAAATGGCCACCAAATTCAGAAATTCTACTTGGGTTGGAAAGTAGACATCCATAACTTTCCAACAAGCCCACTTTTGCCTCATTTGGACACCTGGAAGCGCCTCAAAATCAGCTCCAAAGTAGCGCAACCTGTTCAGGATCAGGGCGCGACCTGTTGGGAAAGTTTGCTAATTTTTCATCTACAGCTCAGGAATTCACCCAGCTTTGACCAGTTTTGACTTGTGATGGGATTTTTCACCCTCTTTGATGTAATTAATGTATTTTCATGTTGACATGACACTTATTTACATATTCTAGAAGATTCATTCATGAAATAGCAAACATTTAATGAATGAATTGGTTTCCTAGTTTATAGAGGCAAGTTGTTTTGACTGCCTAGTTTTTAGTGCTCAGTTTAGAATTGGTTGAAACAGTTCCTAGAAGGATGAGCTCGACCCCTAGAGGCAAGGAAAGGTGTTAGCTTGCCTATATTATGTATTTTCTTAGTCATTTTCAGAGGTTGGGAAGGTTGGACTCTTGAGGGAGAAGCTCTATTGTATTACTCATTGTATCTCTGCAATTTTGGCAAAGGAAGAAAGACCAGGGTTTTGCAGTATTTTTTGGGATTCCTGTGGTTACATGTATTGATGGTGTGTATCTCTTTGTACTTGTAAATTTGTTATGTGATTCATCATCTTACTTTCCCTTCTGCAAATTAGGCGAATGAAGTGTTAAAGTAGAATTCATGATTGTCATGCTCTGCTTTTAAGTTTGCTTAATATTTATGTTTTCATCTGTCTAAAGAAAACTCTTGAAGGTTTCTTGCTCTCTTTAGCTCCTCACCGGTCATTCCTATCCATTCACTTAATTCAAAGGCATCAATATAGTCTCCTACCTTGCCCCAAAGAACCCCCTGCAAAAACTGTGTCCAATCCCCGCACCCAAAATTGTCTTTCCCCGATTTTCCACCAAAATCCTAAAACTTCCCAATTCAAACCTTTTTATCAGTTTACTAGCCTAAAATCAGTGTTCCCTTTTTGGTTATCTCTCCCATTGAAGATCTTTGCCGAGATAGACCGGAGAGAGCCCTCTCCTGCCCCGTAGGGCTAGCTACGAGGCTAAGTGGTTTGATGTTGCCTTAGAGTTTACCTTTCTCAGCCTGAGGTGAAATTTCAAGCGCTAACATATTGGCGACCATACTGGGGAGAACAAACTTGTTTGTGGATTGATGTGTTGGTTTCATAAGTCTTAGACGGAGCCTAAAGTTATGTCAGGTAGCCTTCGAAACGCTTTTGCTTTGCATAAGCGGAAGTAGATAAATGCTGCTTCAGTCAATCTCCGTGAGCTTGTGAATACGACCACTTCGATTGCATTTTACCCCAGTTCATTTGTAAACTCTGAACTTTTGGATGATAAGTTGAGAGTTTTCACAGACTGAAATCATTCATTTGGCGACTCCTTTCACTGCAAGAATCCAGCAATCTGTGCTTCATGGTGACTTCACTGCAGAGAGATCAATAGCTTTGAGATTTTCAAGATGGATCGGATTGCAAGAAGATACGCTCCCCTGAGCCGAGATCACATCCCTGGTTTTCCAAATAAAATTCCGAAGGTAGATTGGTCAAGGAATTTGCCTACATTTAAAGATGATGGTAAGAAGGATGCTGCTTTACATCTAGTTAGATTTCATATGCATATTCGCAAGTTGAAGGTGGATTTTCCTGAAGATTGCTTGATGAAGATATTCTTGGCCACTCTGGAAGGTGCAGCTCAATCCTGGTATGAAAATTTGCCGCAGGCCTGTATTTACTGTTTAAAGGATTTTCATGCCTTGTTTATTGAAAGATATCAAGCATCTTATCCATCATTAAATTTAGTTCATGACTGTTGCAAACATGCTTCAACTTTTATTGAAAGCCTTGAGAAATATTATGAAGATGATAATTTTATGGACGTTGAGATTATGGAGGCTCTGTATGAGAATCCATTTCAGCAGCATAAAGAAAACTTAGAGAATTCCCATCAAGATGATCAGGACATTTTGCAGCAGAATCAATATCAGCAGGTTGAAGATGGCCATATGGCTGAAAATGATGAAAGAGAGGGTTCTATTTCAGATCTGCCCACAGAAGAAGACAACGTGCAGGGTGGTCAAGATTCAATTTCAGAATGTGATGCAGTCAAGTCAACTATTTCAGATCAACATTCAGATCATGATGACCAAGAATACCTTGTGCTGAATCCTGAAAAGGAGAATTTTGTTGTTGAGATCATAGACAGCGGTATGGATTCAAATGTTCTCAGTCGTGCTGCCAGTCTGTCATTAGAACCGAGTCTTCATGAGGAGGTCATTCAGTCAGCTCATGAACAGCAAGGTGAGATCTTTGCTCAAGCAAGTGAAAAAGTTTCTTTGAGTGAATTTGTGGCAAACGATCTAAATGATAATACTGTGCTTGATAATATTGAAGAATGTAATAAGGAACTTGATAATTTGGTTGTGATATCATATGAAGATGACCTACAACACATTCACACCATAGAAGAACAAAACATTCAGGATTTCCATTCAGATTCCTCTTCATATGTTTCATGTGCTGAAATGCTTTTCCAAGAAGAGATCTGCTCATCCATTTGTTCAGAGTTTTTTGAAGCCCATGAGCATACTTTCACCGAAGCACATGAGGAAGGCAAATCAGAAATTGAAACAAAGGACACCTTGATCTTTCAGCAGGAGGTGGCAATGGCGAATCTTCATGTTTTTTACGATCCTCTAGCAAGTTTGTTGCAACCAGCAGTGAAAGTGTTTTTTACAGTGTTTTGTTGCAGCCATGGTCAACTATGTTTTTGGATGCCCAGTGATAGGTTTGTACTGTTGACCAGAAGATCTGATCAGGAGAATCAATCAAGAAGGCATATGCTTGATTGGTTGCATTGGCATTTTGATATAGTTTGATGGTATATTGTCTTGTAAGAAACAAGGTGGTTGTCATCATGATTTCAAATCTTGATGGACTGCTGCCCTTCAATAAGCTTTGTAAGTTCTTGTTTTCGTTAAGTCAGTCATGAGTCATTTATGAGTCAGTTTTCAGTCATGTTGGTTTCATAATTGTGTCGGCTTGAGTCAGGTTTCAGTCAATAAATGAGTCAAAGTCTTGTGTCGTTTGCCGAAATAATGACTCCATTGCCCAATGGTTGAAAGCACTGGTCTGCTCTCCTAGAGGTCAAAGGTTCTTGGCACCTCCAAGGAGCTACCATCCCCATTGGAGCCAATGTTAGTGTCAGTCTTTCCAGCCTTCCTCCAGTGATCAAATATGCTCTTACAAAGTGGTCTCAGAGTGTCAAGGTCAAATTTTGTCATTTCAAAGAGTTTTCAAGCAAAATTTGGTCACTAGGCATTAGGTCTAGGGTCTACTTTCACTCCTTCTAAAATTGCCCAAACGCCAATCTATGTTACTATTCAGCTGAGTCTATCATCATTCATAGGGTTTTCATTATCATGTCAGTGTCTAATGAGTCATTTTACACCTTGTTCATGCTTCAGTTGCGCCTAGGTAAGGTCATTTTCCTCTCCTAGGGTTTTGAAACCAATTTCTCTTGGATGGTCAAATCATCGGAAAAACTTGTATCCTGATTTTCATACACCTTCCCCTATCCTTAAAGTACCTTATTAAATGTTTCCCATCCCTTAGATCCACCAAATTCCTCATTTTCGCACAAACCCTAGTTTCTAGCTACAACCTGGCAATTTTCTAGGTTGGGCCTATGTTTTGCCCTTTTGGACCCCTTCCCCTCACTAAATCTCTGAGATTCCACTTTCCCCTGCTTTCTAACATCCCTCCCTACATCCAAAAATTTCCCCAAGAATTTAGAAGCCCCTTATCCCCTTCATTTCGCTTCATTTTGACAAAATTCCTTGTTTCACACATCGGGATAAGTTTCACTCAAAAGATGTTTCAGAGAAATCAAAGATGAATTTTGGAAAACTGAGAGAGGTTTTTGTCCAAAACATGCCAAAGAAGAAAAACCTCCTTAATTTTTTGTACAGGTGTCATGGTTTGAGAGAAAGGTCAAGAATACCGTTGCCTCAGGAGAATCAAAGACACCTCTGAAGTGACCTTGGGAAAATCAAGTTTTCTCCTAGCTTGGTTGGCCAAATGATTTTCTTAATGGGTAAAATGATAACTAGACACAAAGATATTTCCAATGAGCTATCATGAGCTCAATTTGGGGTTTAGGAAGGCATTTAAAAGTTGACTGCAACAACACTCTTCCTTGAGGCAGCCTCATTTGGCACTTTTTGACCAGTCTTGGGAGATTTGATTTTTTATAGGGAAAATGAACTCCAAATTGAAAAATTCCAGTTTTTGTTGAAAGTAGACTCAAATACCTTTCCAACGAGATATCCTGCACCCGATTCTGACACCGGGAAGGCCTCCAAAAACCTCCTGCAAAAGCGCGCGACCTGTTGGGAAAGCGCGACCTGTCAGAGGGGTCTTACGAGTTAGGAAAATACACTGGCGCGATGTGTTGGGCGCGCGCGACCTGTTGGGAAATCATCCACAAAAAATTGCTTATAAACTGAAAATTGACCCCAAATCTCTTCAAGGTTGCAGGTAGGCCTCTAATCATCAAGGTTTATTGCTTGCTAAAGCTTGCATGAGCATGAAAATGTGTTTTAATGCCATCAATTTGAAAGGAGAAGTTCATGTGTATTTTGTTTAAAAATTTCAAAGTGCAAGTAAAGCTAGGGTTTTGTTTTGCTGCTCTCAAGGTCATCCCTTTCACTCCCATTTTTTCCCCACATCCCAACCATCTCCCTTGTCATTTACACCTAATCTCCTTACCAAAAATATCAAAGTCCCTAAACCCTACCTCCTATGAAACCCCTACAAAATATGATTATGTGATGGTATATGTTTCATAATTGCTTCCCTAAATTCCCCTTTCATATGTATTTTCCCTAAATACCTTCAAAAGTCCCCCTCCCTAACATCTCCCTTGTGTTTTTGTCCCCTTGGAGCAGCATTTAAACAGTCAAAACAGCAGGGTATCCCATGGGAGGATTTTATCTCTCGAGAGGCTATGCTTCTCCAGGTCAATGCTCATTTGGAGAGGTTGCTGGCCAAAGCACTAAAACGAAGGAAAAGGTCCAATCCCCTCCAAATATTGGCTGAGGCTTCCTTGAAGGAGCATGATACTAAATGACTTAACTCCAGCACAAATTTCAAAAAAATTTGAGCATTTTTGGTCACTTGTGAATTTTTGGGCAAAACACAGGTTTTCTCCACCAACGGGTCGCGCGCCGCGCGCGACCTTTTCGTTGGGCAACTCCTTTTTGGGAAAATGTAGCATTTTTGGATTTGTCATGCAAAGATACACTTGCTCAGCAATTGCCAAGAAATTTTACCAAGTTTTGGGCCTCCAGAAAGTCAAAAAACAAGCAAAAAATGACTTTCTGCCACCTTTTTGACACACAGGAAGCATGCTTGGGAGATTGAAATTTTGGAGGGGCAAATGGCCACCAAATTCAGAAATTCCACTTGGGTTGGAAAGTAGACATCTAGACCTTTCCAACAAGCCCACTTTTGCCTCATTTGGACACCTGGAATTGCCTCAAAAGCAGCTCCAAAGTAGCGCGACCTGTTCAGGATCAGGGCGCGACCTGTTGGGAAAGTTTGCCAATTTTTCATCTACAGCTCAGGAATTCGCCCAGCTTTGACCAGTTTTGACTTGTGATGCGATTTTTCACCCTCTTTGATGTAATTAATGTATTTTCATGTTGACATGACACTTATTTACCTATTCGAGAAGATTCATTCATGAAATAGAAAACATTTAATGAATGAATTGGTTTCCTAGTTTATAGAGGCAAGTTGTTTTGACTGCCTAGTTTTTAGTGCTCAGTTTAGAATTGGTTGAAACAGCTCCTAGAAGGATGAGCTCGACCCCTAGAGGCAAGGAAAGGTGTTATCTTGCCTATATTATGTATTTTCTTAGTCATTTTCAGAGGTTGGGAAGGTTGGACTCTTAGGAGAAGCTCTATTGTATTACTCATTGTATCTCTGCAATTTTGGCAAAGGAAGAAAAACCAGGGTTTTGCAGTCTTTTTTGGGATTCCTGTGGTTACATGTATTGATGGTGTGTATCTCTTTGTACTTTTAAATTTGTTATGTGATTCATCATCTTACTTTCCCTTCTGCAAATTAAGCGAATGAAGTGTTAAAGTAGAATTCATGATTGTCATGCTCTGCTTTTAAGTTTGCTTAATATTTATGTTTTCATCTGTCTAAAGAGAACTCTTGAATGTTTCTTGCTCTCTTTAGCTCCTCACCGGTCATTCCTATCCATTCACTTAAGTCAAAGACATCAATACAGTCTCCTACCTTGCCCCAAAGAACCCCCTGCAAAAACTGTGTCCAATCCCCCACCCAAAATTGCCTTTCCCCGATTTTCCACCAAAATCCTAAAACTTCCCAATTCAAACCTTTTTATCAGTTTACTAGCCTAAAATCAGTGTTCCATTTTTGGTTATCTCACCCATTGAAGATCTTTGCCGAGATAGACCGGAGAGAGCCCTATCCTACCCTGTAGGGCTAGCTACGAGGCTAAGTGGTTTGATGTTGCCTTGGAGTTTACCTTTCTCAGCCTGAGGTGAAATTTCAAGCGCTAATAGTAGTCACTTTATGTTATACCTAATTTGTCAATAAAACAATCAAATGTATATATTTCATCATGTTCCATTTTTTCTAGTGCATCAAATATTGACTTTGCATTTGCTTTTGTAGTTGCATTGTCAAATTCCATAGGCTCAAGTATTTTTGTTTTTCGCATTAGTGGAATCGGAAAATTGAACTTGCCATGCATCTATTTTTTTCCTACAATTTGTTGTATGATGATGGTGTTGAATACCTTTTTGATTCATAGGAAGTATACTTCAAACACAACACAAGGACGTGTTAAAAAATGTTTCAATTTCAATTTTTTTACTCATTCCATAAACTGGAGCATTTTTCATCTAGAGCAATGCATGTTCATGTAATGGGGTCATTTTTTTGAATTATTATAAAATAAATGGTTAGTGCCTTTTTATTAAATAAAGTTGGTTTAAAGGCAAACACATTTTACAATGGACCCCTGATCTTATTTTTCATTGCACAAAAATGTATGAAAAGATCTTCTGACACTAGTGATCCAAATACATACTAAGACTTTGATACAATTGGACTTATACACCTTCCAAAAGACCCCTAAAATTTCTACATATCTACATAACGTAGAAAAAAAAGGAAGTTTATTCCTCTACCATTGCTCCTCCAACAGGAGCATCCTCGCTTTCAATCTCATCGAGGCGCTAGAAACACAGTGTATTGACCAAAGTCTCATTGGATTCATCGACCATGTTCACTTGTAGCCCCGGTGCCTCCTCCATGGATCTCCCAGTCTCTTCATGCTTCCCTTCCTCACCATCAGCCAATGAAAATTTTAAACCTGGGATGAGATGGTCCATCTTGACAATTAACTTGTCAAAGACAATTTGCATGCAATCCATTTTATCCTGCAACCATCCGATTTTCTGATGCAATAAATCCAGGTGAGCTCGGACACTTTCCCACTTTATCTCCCCTTTCTTAGCCATCCAATTGAAAATAAACTCCATTGTCTCTCGTGAGATGCTAAGCTCTTCTACTCACATCGGCTCCATTTTTTTGTTGTTGTTTCCAAATTTATCCTTTACTTTAATATGTCTCCAGAACTAGACTGTCATATTAACAATGCAGGTCACATCCATTTTATAGATGATCAAGACCGATCCTATTGGACATACAACTTGTTATTATTCCCAAACATAATTCTATTGGGTTGTGTTGTATTCTTTCCATGACTAGCGCAAGTAGCCAAATCATGGGGATTAGAGGGGGGGTAGAGCCCCCCCTTCGTTGCGCCAGGCGCAACAGGGGGCAACAACCCCCCTTGTTGGGGGGTTTGAGGGGGGCAGTAGCCCCCCTCTACGGGGTCTGGGGCAATGTCTCGGGGATTTTTTTTTTTGGACCCTATATTAGGTGGGCGACCTACCTATGGTTTTGTGCATGGATTTCGTACATCGTTTTGGGCGCGATGGTTTTCGGTCCATGGTATTTTGTAGATCCGGTCAAGGGAATTACAATTATGTTCTAATCCAGGGTTAATGGATTGGGATTTATGGATGCTTCAACATGTATATATATTTATTGTAACATTGAAAGGAACATAATGAAAAATAAATTTGGTAGTCCTAGTTTTGGGATCCAGGGGAAAATCTCTGTGTATATTTGTTTTATGTGTTATGTTCTCGCCATTGTTTATTTTCTGGTTTTAGAATTTGTATACAGGTAATTTCTGTACGAGGTTAAAACCTACATTTGGTATTAAATCTGTTTTGGCTTCAAGGGGATGCCTTTACTACCGAGGGGTTTTTCTCAGGCCTATGGTATACCATGTTTAGTGGGAGATCTGCAAGATCGATTCTTGTGGTGAAAGAAGATGGCGAGCAATGGAAAGATAGAGGTCACAAAATTTAATGGTCATAGTTTTTAGTTGTGGAAACTCAAGATGGAGGATTGGTTGGTGGATAAAGATCAGTGGATCACAATAGGTCTGGGTACTAAACCAACGACAATGTCCGATGAAGACTGGAAGAAGTTGGATCAGAAGGAAAAAATCACAATATGATTGTGTGTCTCAGATTCAATATTGTTGAATGTATCAGGGGAAGCTACGATGAACAATTTGTGGGACAAGTTAGGAACTTTGTACCAATCTAAGTCTTTGGTGAATAAACTGTTCCTACGGAAAAAAATGTATAACTTGAGGATGAAAGATGGAGACTTGGTGACAGAGCATCTGAACGCATTTGATACTGTGGTAAGCCAGTTATTATCAGTTGATATTAAAATTTCAGATGAAGATAAGTGCATCAGTTTGTTGTGTTCTCTACCAAATTCGTGGGATAGTCTGGTTGTTGCAATAGGTAGTAATGAAACTTTGTAGTTTGATGATATAGTCTCATCTTTGCTGATGGAGGAGATGAGACGGAAAAATATGGAGAGACAGAATGGTGATGCCTTGTCTATACGAGGATGGTCCCAAAACAGAAACAAAAATAAGTCCTCGAGTGGGAGATCTAAATATAGAGGGAGATCTAAATCTTCAGAAAAACCTATAAAGGTGTGCTGGAAATGCAGAAAGGAAGGGCACTACAAAAGTGACTGTAAATCTAAAGCTCCTGAGAAAGGAAAGGGATCTGATGATGCTCCTTCTGTAGAGGTGAAAACCACCTCAGATGAAGGTGGGGATGTGTACTTGGCTTCTTCTTTAAGTACACATGTAGATCATGAGGCATGGTTGATTGACTCAGGTGCATCCTTTCACTTCACTCCCCATAGAGAGTGGTTCTGCGAGTATGAGAAATATGATGGTGGTGATGTCTTCTTAGGGGATGACATGAAGGCTAGAATCATTGGTCACAGAAAAGTCAAGTTGAAGTTGCAAGGTGGAAGGATTAGAACACTTCCGGGTGTTCTGCATATTCCTGCATTAGCTAGAAATCTGATTTCTGTAAGCAAGCTGGATGATGCAGGTGTAAAAACAATGTTTGAGAAAGATACCTGCAAGATGGTTCGGGGAGCACTGGTATTGATGCGGGGAGTTTAGATTGGAACTCTGTACAAGCTGTAAGGTAGCAATATTATTGATGGGTGCAACAATTCTGTGGTTCCTGAAAATGGAGTAGAAAATCTAGTGGTCTCTGGAAAAAAGACCATGCTATGGCATAAAAGGGTTGGACATATTGGAGAGAAGGGCCTTCAAATACTTCATGGTAAAGGTATGTCTAATAAATCTCTGGATTTTGATTTATGTGAAAATTGTGTATATGGGAAGCAGAATTGGGTGAGTTTCCCCTCTGGTGGTAAGAGGGTGAAACAAATATTGGAGCTTGTGGACAATGATGTGTTTGGACCTGTGTCGGTTCCATCACTAGGTAAGTATGTGTACTGTTGGGTTCTGTTATATTCTTTCGACATAGTTAACAGGGGGTTTGAGGGGCACCCGTAACCCCACTTTATGGGGTCTGGGGCAGCGCCCCGCGAAATTTGGTTTTGGACCCTATGTTAGGTTGGGCGGACCCACCTATGGTTTTGTCCATGATTTTTGCACATGTTTTTTGGACGCGATGGTTTTTGGTCCATAGTATTGGATGCTTTGTCATGTCTAAATATGTATTATAACATTGAAAGGAATATAATGAAAAATCAAGCTAGTAGTCCCGGTTTTGGGATCCAGGGGAAAATATCTGTGCATATGTGTTTTATGTGTTCTGCTCTCGCATTATTTATTCTCTGTGTTTTAGAATTTGTATGCAGGTAATTTCTGTACGGGGTTAAAACCTACATGTACTATGTATCATTTATAGCTGACTTCTCAAGGAATACATGGATATATTTCCTCAAGAAGAATTTTGAAGTCTTTGACAGGTTTAAAGAATTTAAGGCTCTAGTGGAAAACCAGAAAGAGAAGAAGATAAAGGTGTTGAGGACAGATAATGGTGGAGAGTTTTGCAAGAAGGAATTTGAAGAGTTCTGTAAGAAGTGTGGTATAACATGATAGAAGACTACTCCATACACACTTGAGAAAAATGGAGTAGCAGAAAGAATGAAAAAGAAATTGATGGAAAGGGCAAGAAGCATGCTCAGTGGTGCCAGGTTAGGAGAAGAATTATAGGCAAAGGTGATGGAGACTGCATGTTACCTAGTCAACAGATCACCTTCATCAATGTTGGAGGATAAGACTCCACAAGAGGTATGGACTGGTAAGAAACCCTCTCTTTCACATCTAAGGGTATTTGAATGTGATGCATATGTACATGTTCCAAAGGAGAAAAGAACAAAGTTGGACAGTAAATCTAAAAGTGCATCTTTATTGGGTATAAGGATGGTTTAAAAGGTTATAAGCTTTGGAACCCAATAACAAGGAAGGTTGTGTACAACCGAGATGTGGTGTTTAGAGAGGTGAAAGATGTTATTAAACATGAAGTCCTACCAAAGGAACCTAAGAAGATAGAGTTTGAGCTAAAGGAGGAAGAATCAAACTCTACAATAGAAGAGGAATCAGAAGAGGAAGAGCCACAAACTCTAGTAGTGAGAAGATCAGTTTCGGAAAGAAGGCAGCCAAAAAGGTATAGTCCATCTGATTTCTGTTCAAATTTTTATTTATCTATTACTGATGATGATCCTAGAACTGTGAATGAAGCAGTAGATTCAGAGGATGGAAAACTCTGGAATGGTTGATGAAATGGCATCTTTGCATAAAAATGAGGCTTGGGATCTGGTGGAGTTGCCGTCTGGAAGGAAACCCATTGGTAGCAAATGGGTGTTCAAGAAGAAGATGAATGCAAAAGGAAATGTGGAGAAATACAAAGCTCGGTTGGTAGCAAAAGGTTATTCCCAGGTGCCGAGAATTGATTTTGATGATATTTTTTCTCCTATTTCCAAGGTATCTTCTATTATATTACTCTTATCTGTTGCTAAGATAACATTTCTTCATGGGGATCTTGAAGAAGAGATCTACATGAAGCAACCTGAAGGATTTGCAATGAAGGGTAAAAAGAACCGGTATGCAAGTTAAAAAAGTCTCTGTATGGGTTAAAATAGTCACCAAGGATGTGGTATCAGAAATTTGATACATTTATACAGGGACTTGACTTCACCAGAAGCAAAGCAGATCACTGTGTGTATTTTAAATTAATTGGTAACCATGTTATTTATCTGGTCTTGTATGTGGATGATATGTTGCTGGTTGGAAATGACAAAGAAATTATCCAGGATTTGAAGACCCAATTGTCCTCCAAATTCTACATGAAAGATCTTGGTGTTATAAACTATATTTTGAACATGGAAATTAAACAATATTGGGCAAAGAGGAAGCTCTGGTTAAACCAGAAGAAGTATGTCGAGACAATACTGCATAGGTTTAATATGAAGGATAGTAAACCAGTGAAGGTTCCTATTCCTGTATGTGTAAAGTTATCTGCTGAACAGTGTCCCAAGACACAAGAAGAGGAAGAGGACATGTCCCGTGTTCCATATGCAAGTGCAGTCGGTAGTTTGATGTATGCAATGGTCTATACTAGACCAGACATTGCACATGCAGTGGGAGTATTGAGCAGGTTTAGGTCAAAACAGGGAAGGAGCATTGGACAACAGTGAAGCGGGTTTTCGGGTATTTGCGTGGCACTAGTGATTATGGTTTGTGCTACCAAGGAAGACCAGGATTGGATAGAGTTTTGGACATCTGTGGATTTGTTGATGCAGACTGGGTTGGAGATTTGGATTAGAGAAGATCTACAAGTGGGTATGTGTTTAACCTATTTGTGTAGTGGCACTGTCAACTACAGAGGTAGAATCCATGGCAGCCACTCATGCAAGAAAGGAAGAAGTTTGGTTGCAAATATTGTGTTCAAGTATGGGGTTAGTACAGTGAGCTATAAGGATAGAATGTAACCACCAAAATGCAATTTTCTTGGCAAATAACCTTGCTTATCATTCAAAGACAAAGTACATTGATGTTCAATATCACTTTGTGAGGGATATGGTTGAGGATAAAAAGGTGTTGCTAGTAAAGGTGAACACTTTGAAGAATATTGCAGATGCATTGACAAAGTCTGTGAACACTGAGAAGTTATCTTGGTGTAGAGAAACAATGGGCATTGCAAGGTTGGACCAATGACTAAGCTCTCACGTGGAAAGAAAACAACAAGTGGGGAGAATGTTAGGTTTGTGTTATATTCTTTCCACGACTACCCCACATGCAAGGGGGTCACAAGGCAAGGCGGAAGGCTCCCTTTTATGTTGCGTTGGGCGCATTAGGGGGGTCACAGGGGAGGTGACAACCCCCCCTGTCGGGGGGTTTGAGGGGAGGCGACAACCCCCCCTGTTGGGGGGTTTGAGGGGAGGCGAAAACACCCCAGTGAAATTTTTTTGGACCCTATATTAGGTGGGTAGACCTACCTATGGTTTTGTGTATGGATTTCGCACATGGTTTTGGGTGCGATGGTTTTCGATCCATGATATTTTGTAAATCCGGTCAAGGGAACTACAATTATGTTCTAATCCAGGGTTAATGGATTGGGGTTTATGGATGCTATGACATGTATATATATGTATTGTGACATTGAAAGTAACATAATGAAAAATCAATCTGGTAGTCTTGGTTTTTGGATCGAGGGGAAAATCTCTGTGTATATTTGTTTTATGTGTTATGCTTTCACCATTGTTTATTTTCTGTTTTTAGAATGCGTATGCATGTAATTTCTGTATGGGTTAAAACCTACAAATTCCTCTATCAAAATCACCTCTCTCCATAAAATTATGATTCTCTATTCTAGACTGATATGTCTTGGAAATGGAGAGAGTGGGTAATCATTGTCCA
The DNA here is from genome assembly GCA_031772625.1 of Pinus tabuliformis. Lineage (NCBI taxonomy): Eukaryota > Viridiplantae > Streptophyta > Pinopsida > Pinales > Pinaceae > Pinus > Pinus tabuliformis. The sequence continues at coordinate 944,274,926 of CM062817.1, read as the reverse complement.
AAATATCTATTTATTGGATTCTTTCCTTCAATGATTCCCCTCCTCAACATCATCTGCGCTCCCTTACACTTACGATCTGCCACTACAGTTTAAAACCATTAATGTGCTAGGCTCGGCACAAGACCTTGTTACTCCAAGGTTGCATCTAAATGATCTTCATTGCATCACATATATGACTTTTCTTTGGATTGAATTACACCTGTAGATCGTACAATCCTCCACCCTATGATCACTGGCCAACATACTTCTAGACTGTCGTATCAATTTATTTACAAATTTCCAATTCAAGGATTGAAATCTCATCTATCTCCAATTGCGTTTAACATTCTGTTGATAGGATTTGATGCTTGTCCTTCTCCTTTGGATTTTGGTGATATTCCTTTGGTGTTGAACCTGAAGTCAATTATCCTTTATACCCTCTTTTAGAGCCGGGTCCAAATTTAATTTAATTAAGATTTGTAAACTCATGGAATAAATTTGTTTAGGGTTGAACCATCAATTTTCATCACTTCTACTCCTATATTGACTCCATTATTGGCCATTAGATCAACTTCCACATTGAGTTCCATTTTGATATGAAATAACTCAATTTCTTCAAACTTATAGAATTGCAAATAAATTCAGTGCAACATGGGAGTTTGCCTCAACATTAGGTCTTTTTAGGTTCTAATCACTTGCTAGATTAATATCATGGAGTCAGAAAAAAATTTCAACTCTTTGATTTTCCTTTCTAAAGCCAATTCTAACCGTTGCCATAGAGCTAGGAACTTTGCCTTATTATTGGTTGAGATCCCTATCCCCCAAGCATATTTAATCTCTGATTTTTCATTGAGTAAAAAAACCAGTCTCGCTCTATCCTCCCTAGGGCCGTCTTTCGATGCTCCATTGAAAAATAATGAGAACCTATTTTTTCATTTCCTCCATCTATAAAACTCATTAGGATTCATTCATAGGATATAGGGCTTTTATACTTGAGGTCTAATAGTGAAGTTGTCAACATGGTCCTTTGGTTTGGAGAGCTTGAGCCAGTCTTTCTCAATGGGGTGCATGTTATCTATCTCACCTGGATCAAATCCCTTTGATGAGATTGTCTTTGCTAGAAATTTCATAACTTTGAGAGTCGACGAGTTCAAATTAGGCCAAATTTCATTGAAGATTGCTTGGTTGTGAGCCAACCAAATTTCCCAACACAAAAATTTTGGAAGCGCCATCCAAAATTCCATTGTAACTGAATTTGATTTCTTTTTCCACGGTAATTGGAACTTCCATTGATTGAACACATGATGCCAGTTCTTTTGAAGGGTGGCAATATCTTTGACCTTTCCTAATGCGATTCTCCAGATCTCCAAAGAGAATGGGCACTATTATAATAAGTGTCGGATATCCTCCTCTACTTAGGTTAAAAGAACACATTTCCATGGTCCACTGATATTTCTTATTTTTTAGATTTTCCATCATGAGCACCTTCCCGTCAACCAGTTGCTAACAAAATAAGTTTATTTTGGGTAACCCATCCTTATGTTGGACTTTGGCCCACAGTTTGTCTGACGGGGGTCGCCACAATTGAATTGTTAATTACTCATACCTGACTTTAACAATGTATGTTGACGATTTGATTCGCATCCAAATTCTTTGATCCAACCTTGTTATGACAATTGGGGTGTATCCTCTTAATGAGTAAATCAACATAGGCCAATAAGGTTAAAGGTGCGAGGGAATCCCCCAATATTTACCACCAATCTAGTACCCATTAGTGTCCCACTGTGATATGTCGACAAGCCTCTTGTACCTGTTCTCCAATATCCATCTTCCCAGGTCAGTTACACCTTCATTTTATTCACCAATTCTGTTGTAGGGATGCAATCCTTCCAAATATTTATTTGGGCCCCATTCCCTATCTGCCACCCTAGTTGGTTTATGATTGTGGGAGCTACTATGTTGCATAACTTCCAAATTTTTAAACCTTGTTCAGGCCAAACTTCTTTCTTAGGCCTAGTCAGTTTGTTTTTGTGGAAGTATTTGCAAGTGAAGGCTTATTTCCACCACTCTGGAGAACTCATGATTAGTCTCCAAAAAATATTGGCACCCAAAGAAAAATTCGTAATCTTAGGATGTTTGATGGCCAACATGCCATATTTTTTTGGCAGATAGAATATTTTCCAATTAACTAGATGGAATTTATTATCATTGTCTTTTCCTCATTGCCAATTTTTTTTTCTCAACAAGGCACTAATTTGATGGATGACACCTTTTGGGGTTAGAAAACTACAACCCATATAAAGTGGGATCAAAGATAGGACAATTTTGTTCAAAACTACTTTCCCTAACACATTTAACCAGTGGTAACCTCATGACTAAATTATTTTTATGATTTTTTGTAATACTTCCTCCCATTCACCCGTGGGGCATAGAATAGATGGTGATGGGGTGTACTATTAAGTCACTCTATGATGTGAAGGTCACCGGTTCAAAACTCTGTAGGAAAAAATCCAGCCATGTTAAGGGCTGGTATGGCCCATGCTCAGTGAGATCACTGAGTGATTTTGATGGCTTAGATGCCATCGGGTTGCATTTTATCAAGCCACAGGTCAAGCCCGATGTAATATTTGGAGAACTCAGGCAACTTAACAAACAAAAAAAATAATTCCTCCCATTCTTCAGAGTTAGATGATCCCAAAGAAATTGGAATACCTAGGTATTTGAAATATCTCCAATCGAACACACTCGAAAATTCAAACACTCTAGAGATCTCACTCAGTATCTCTTTTGAACAATTCCAACCACAAAGTTGGAATTTCCTTTTGTTTACCATTCCACCTTAGAGATCAAGATATCTATCCAATAATTGTTTGAAACATGATGCAATTATTTTGGATGCCCCTCCTAGAAGCAAAGTGTCACCTTCAAATTGTGAATGGTTTACTCCTTTAGGGTTCCTAACTATGCTCAATCCCACCAATTTACCTTCCTACCATGCCTTTTCCAAAATTCTACTTAAAATTTATGCTAGAGTGATGTAGAGTAGAGGGGAAAGAGGAAATCCCTGTCACAACCCTCGCGAGACTAGAAAAAAAGGGGAGGGTCGACCACTGACTAATGGCGCAATCTAAGGTGATCCAATACAAGATTTTATCCATCTAATGAAATCTTTACAAAAACCCAACTTTTATAGCATTTAAAAGAGGAAGTAATGCCTTAGTTGGTCGAAGGCGTTGGTTATATCCAGTTTGATTAGCATGCGAGAATCTCCCTCTTCTTTTCTAGAGTGGATTGCTTCCTACACTAATGTAATATTATCTATTATTTGCCTATGTTGCATGAAGACTCCCTAGTTCTCTGAGATGATTCTTGGTAGAATGCTTTTCAATCTCGTTGGTATGATCTTGGTCAATATTTTGTATGCAAAATTTCATAGCGATATTGGTCGAAACCTATAAGAGTTTACTGGATTTTATTCCTTTGGGATGAGTGCGAGGAAAGAAGAATTTGTAATGCCCACAATCCTATCTTTCCTTCTCGCACTATTCAACATTTTCACCAAGTCTTTTTTATTAAGCTCCAAAATATTCTGAAAAAATTGTTTGGAAACCTCTTTGGCCTAGGGGCCTTATCCAGGTCTAGTTTCCAAATTTCCTTCATAGCTTCTTCTTCGATCTCTTTTATTATGATAGCATTAGAATATTTTGACACTCTAACACCCTCATCCCACATCTACCCAAGTAATCGACCAACCGGGGTAAATATACGACGAGAGGCCACTATAATGGGATTCAACCTCCTAGGTGACCTTAAGGAAGTGGAATCGATGGAAACACACCACAAAAACCTTCCATATCAACAACAGAACTCCCATAAGCCACCCAACCCACTCAGGTAACCAACCCCTGGGTCCCATTGAGTTTTTAGACCAGTAAACCCCTAGATGCTCCCTTGATATGGGTAAAGGTGCATATAGGAGGCTCCGAATGCTTTCACAACATGGCTATGCATGCGGATGGGGACTTCTATCCGAGATTTGTGCCACTTATTTAGGCCCAGAGCCCAAGTCATTGCCAAGAACTCAATGAAAGTTTCATAATTGAAAGATAACAACATAATAATGATACAAATGCAATTACTTTAACTAGGACTTGATTGGACCCCTACTAGCCATGCCCGACATTTCGTCAAACATGTCACAAATATGTAATCTATAGGTTTAAACAATAGATATGAGCAAAGGGGTCTCATACTTATCTAAGTATTGATAAGAAGAATTGTTTCCTTATATCATTAGCTACATTATCATCTATTAGGTCATAGATACATTGTTCATTCATTTATGAATCAATACATGACGAGAGCCATACATCATCATTGTCATAATACACACTTATAACTAGCATAATAATAATAGAAATATCAAGGATACATCAGCCACATAATCCACATGTAAACCATTACATTTACACATAAGATACCAAGGAAATAACCTCTTATTAATTAATGCAAAAGCCAACCCGGGATGGGACTACCATGTTCCACCCGACCATAGATTAGCTGAGCCAAATCTCTCTTCAGCCAATCACCCCCGTGCCATATTCCAAGCATGAATGTGGGACTCAAACCAAAAGAACCAACCAGGGCATCCCCTCACCCTCATCAATAGAAACTAGTGTTTATCGCAATCGACATCGAATCACTAGGCCAACACAATAAACATGTAATAACAAGATTTACCATGATCTCCACCAAATCACTAGGCCAAAACAAGCATGGATTCCACCGGATTTCTCCACCTACAATGTGAGGAAATTTCCTGTCTCATAGTCTCTTAGGATTTACCACAATCCGCAGCCCGATCCAGGGATCACTAGGCCCTAAACCAAGACTCCACCCTCTAGGCTTTACCGTATATCCCGCCATTCACCAACAAGGATTCCCAGGCCTAATCAAGGGCAATTGCCTATAGGATTTACCATATATCCCACCATTAACTGGTCTAGGATTCATAGGCCCACCGAGGCCCACAATACTTAGCTTTACCACAACCCATAGTCCGTCCAGTTCAGGGGTCACTGGGCCAGTGGATTTACGTCAATCCACATTCTAGTTCGGGAATCACTAGGCCATGTGTTCTTCCTTTGAGAGATCCACCTCACTCAACTTCAAATATGTCTAACAATCTAGCTCAACCAAAACATGAGAACCCCATCACACCATGGCTATCTAGAAATGGCAAGGCTAGGCTAGGCTAAAAACATGGTCACACCTGGAAAAACACATTCCATGACAACAAAGAACCACATTCAAAACCATGCATGCCAAATCTAGCAAGCAAAAAACACATGCAAATCAATACCTGCAAAGAATCCTATTGTAGCTGCTTGATCTTGCTCTTCCTTCCTTGATCCTTCCTTCCTCTTGCCTTCTTTGACTTTATTGATCCAATACCAAAGTGCTCCAAGAAAACTCTAAGTGTCCAAGAGTGAGAGAGAGAGAGAGAATAATGAGAGAGCTCCAAAACTAAACTGACAAAAAGGTACCAATTGATCCCGAGAAGCCTTTTTATCAATTAGGCCTCTATTTTCTTCATTTTCCATCATTTTCCTTCATTTTCCTCCTCACATGCAAACTGTGACCTTTCACCTTCCTTTCCTCCTAATTTCTATTATTTTCATAAATAAATGTGCCAAAAATGTCATTTTTCCTCTCCAAAGCCTTAGTCATTTCCTTTGCCAATTTCCTTAGACATAATAAAATAATGAACACCCCCACTAGGATGTCTTTCCCAACATTCAACTTGGAATAAGTGTCCCATCAATCGTGGTTATTATTTTGCCTTTATTAACTTTTATGACATGGAATGTTCACCAGGGCTGTTATAGAACCCTCGCCCTTGGGGGACACCATCCTTGGTGTTCAACCACACCTATACCTCATCAAAACTGCTGAAGATAAAATGCAATTCCCATGGATATTTATAACATAGCTCAATGCTATATTTACAATGATCACCCTACTAAAAAGAAAACCAACATGAAAAATAACAACATGACACCCATACTTCTTATTGGAGCTTTATAACTTAGCTCATGGCAGTATTTACATCCACATACATATGTAAATATACCAAAACATCACCCAAACATAGGCCAAAATATATACCAAACATCATACCAAAAATACCTTGCCCCAACCGAAAAACAATGAAGGATACATAGCCCGCATCTGATCCGCCATCTCCCATGTAGCTTCATCGGGCCCAAAGTGCTTCCACTGCACTTTAACCTACTCAATTGCTTGGTTTTGGAGCATCAGCACCTTTCTCTACAATATACACTGAGGCTCTAACTGGAATTATCCATCTGGTTCCACTTGCAACGTAGACCAGTCAATCACATGATCAACATATTTAACATACTTCTTAAGCAATGAGACATGGAAAACATCATGGATTTTTACTGTCATAGGCAGTGCAAGTTGATAGGTTACTAGCTAAATCCTCCCAATAATCCTGAAAGGTCCACAAAACCATGGTGCCAACTTGGCACATGATCTAATATGCAAGGAGCTCTTCTTCGGTTTGATGCACAAGTACACCTGTTCCCCAACCTAGAACTCCTTGAACAACCTATTCTGATTTGCATAGCTCTTCTACCTATCCTGTGTTGCTTTCAAATTCTTCTTGATTACCTGCATTTCTCGCTCCATGTCTGGTCCAATCAACGCCCTATTAACTGGATCACTCTAACTAATGGGAGTATTACAACTCTTCCATACAATGTCTCAGATAAATACATCCTCAAAGATTCATGATACCCATTGTTGTAAGAGAAATATACTAGTGGAAGATACTCTTCCCACTTTCGCTATTGATGCATCACATACATCCTCAACATGTCCTCCAATATCCTACTAACCCTCTTAGTCTGTTCGTCTTTCTATGGATGATAAGCTGTACTAAAGGCCAACTCTATTCCCAAACCTACAAACAACTCCTTACAAAACTTGGAAGTGAACTTTGCATCCCTGTCTGACACAATCTTCTTTGGAACACCATGCAACCTAACCACATCTCTAATGAATACCTATGCTACATCATTAGTTGAGAATGTAGACTTCACTGGAATGAAGTGTGCTACCTTTATCAACCTGTCCACCACTACCATGATGGAATCATGCTGTCTCACTGTCCTTGGCAATCCTATGATAAAGTCCATAGTAATGACCTCCCATTACATTCTGGAATCACAATCGGTTGTAACAGTCAACCTGGATGCTTACACTCTACCTTCACCCGTTGAAAATCCAAGCACCTAGCCACAAACTCTACTACATCCTTCTTTAGATTCGTCCAATAATAAAACTTATTCATTGCGGTCAATGTCTTCTGATACCCTGGGTGACCTGAATATGGTTTCGCATGAAACTCCCTCAAGATCACCTTCTTGAGTTCACTATTGTCTGGCACATATATCCTGTCTCTAAACCTGACCAATCCATATGTTGTAAGACAATAGTCCACATGTGCACCTATACCTACACCTGTACCACTAACTCTATCTGTAACTGTACTCTACTGCAACCTGTGCACAATCTCCATATACATGTTATCCTGCTGACCTGCTTGCAAGATCCTATCATGTATATTTGTCCCATAGGAACTCATAACTCTTATATGATTTATCTGCATCCGCTTGCTAAGATCATTTATGACCCTATTCTCTTTTCCCTTGATGTACTTGATCTAAAAGTCAAACTCACTCATCGTGGCCAACCATCTAGCTTTCACGACGTTCAAATTCGGATAGTCAAATATGTACCTCAATCCACTATGATCACTCATCAATACAAACCTCCTACCAAGAAGATAGTGCCTCCACATCTTTAATGCATGTATGATCACTTCCAACTCAAGATCATGTTGCTGGGTGTGGAGCATGATTATCTTCTTTATTTAGAGTATCACCACATTAGACCCCATTTCATAATGTGGTGGCAACGCCATTTGTTTATGTGCGCCGCCATGGGGGTCCAGGGGGCGCGATGAAAGGGGGGTCCAGGGGGGGATCGGGGGCAGTGCCCTCGAAGCTAAAAATAGATGTAAAATTTCCTTGTAAAATGTTGTAATTTCGTAGTCAATCTGGGCCGTTCATTCGGCAAAAATCTTCCGGTAGAAGTTATGTTTAATTTAGGGTTTTTCTCCCTAGAAGGCAAGCCCTTGCTATTTATGAGGGAATTGTATTGCAGCTATGTAGATCTGTATTCTGTGTGAGAAAGAGAGAGGAGATTGTGTGAGATCGAAGAAGGAATTACACCGGATATGCTGTAGGTTGTATCTCTTCATTTTGCTGGATAATATAAAAGGAAGGGCTAGCTATTTCTCCATGGACGTAGCCCAAATTGGGTGAACCATGCATATATGTGTCTCTCTTGTTTTATGTGTTTTCTATATTTCTATTTATGAAATATTTTATGTGTCCCATTGTTCTATAATATATGATTTTCTAACACATGTGTTGGGTAGTTCTGACCGTGCTCATTCAGTTTCCATGACTCATAGCACACTACCTGTTCTTCCTGCATAAGGAATCCACCAAGTCCTCTCTTTCAAGCATTTTTACATCCTACAACTTCTTTGTTCGGATTTACGATCTTGAACGTTGGAGCATGTGTCAACAACTTCTCAAGCTTCTCAAAACTAGCCTCAGACTCCTCTGTCCATTCAAACTTCTTACCTTTCCTTTGCAATGCTGTAATAGGATAAGTAATCTATGAGAAGTTCTTGATGAACCTCTTGTAATAACATGCCAATCCTATTAGAAAATTATGTATTACAGAGAAATGACACACAAAATATTGCGGAAACACAAACACAGAAAACAGATAAAACAAGAGAGACACAAATATACATGGTTCACCCAATTTGGGCTATGTCCACATACAAACAATCAATCGTTCATTTATATTATCTAGAAAAATGAAGAGATACAACCTACAACAGATTTGCTATAATTTATGTATTACAGAGAAATGACACACAAAATATTGCGGAAACACAAACACAGAAAACAGATAAAACAAGAGAGACACAAATATACATGGTTCACCCAATTTGGGCTATGTCCACCTACAAACAATTAATCGTTCATTTATATTATCTAGAAAAATGAAGAGATACAACCTACAACAGATTTGCTATAATTTCCTCTTCGCTCTCACACAATCTCCTCTCTCTTTCTTTCTCAAAATACACATATACACAACCACAATACAATTCCCTCATATATAGCAAGGGGTTGCCTTCTAAGGCAAAAAACCCTAAATTAAACATAACTTCTACCGTCAGATCATCCGGGTAATGAACGACTCATATTGACTACAAAATTACAATATTTTACAAGGAAATTTTACATCAATTTTTAGCATCGGGGGCACTGCCCTTGAACCCCTATCGGGAGGGGGGGGGGGGATGGAGAGCAAGTACCCCTCGTATGGAGGGGTGTATAGTATTCCTGGGGTATACATCTGGCTAAAAAAAAGACCTCTCAATCAGGAAGATAATCAGGCTCCACACCCAACAAATCCCATGAAGTATCTCACATCATCTACATTTAAGGGATTCCCCAATCCATGAAAGCTATTATCTTCTCTGGATCCACTACTATACCCTCGTTAGAGACAACATGTCCCAAGTATTGTACCTCATTCTGAAAGAAAATGCACTTGCTGAGCTTAACATACAACTGATGCTCTCTCAAAAACCTCAATATTGCTACTAAATGCTCGACATGCTCTTCCTCATTTTTAGAATATACCAATATGTCATCAATGAACACAATAACAAACTTGTCCAAATAGGGCCACAACACACTATTCATCAAACACATAAAGGTAGATGGAGCATTAGTCAAACCAAATGGAACTACAACAAACTCATAATGCCCATACCTGGTCCAAAAAGCTATCTTGTAAATGTCCTCCTCTTTAATGCGTACTTGATGATATCCAAACCTCAAATCAATCTTTGAGAACACTGCTTCACCCTTCATCTCATCAAACAAGTCATCAATCCTCGACAACATATACCTATTCTTGATGGTCAATTTTTTCAACTGCCTATAGTCACTGCACAATCTGAGAGTACCATCCTTCTTCTTCACAAACAATATCGGTGCGCCCCAAGGTGATACACTTGGCCTAATGTATCCCTTGTCAAGAATCTCTTTCAGCTGCAAATTTAACTCTACCAACTCTGGAGTGCTCATCGTGTATGGTACTTTTGATGTTAGTGTTGCCCATGGTACCAACTCAATAGAAAAGTCTACTTCCTTGTGAGGTGGAAAATCTGAAATCTCTGCAGGATACACATCTTGAAACTGCTATAGAATTGGGTCCCTGCTCAAAACTTCTGCACCCTCAACTTCCTTACCTTTGTCACTAGAAATATGCACTGCAAATAACACACACCCTTTTCTACCACTGCGCTTGGCCTGCATAGCTGTCACCATCCTAACTGATGTGGCTTTCTTCTTTCCCTGTAAGACTCTTGGTTCCCCATTGTCATCCAAGCACTCAATGGCTTTGTCATAACAATCCACTTTGGCCTTGTAAAGGTATAGCCAATCCATACCCAATAACATACTATATGATCCTAATGGAAATACGTACAAGTGCGCTGTTGTAGACATGCCATTCAACTCAAATGCACAAGCTCTTACCCAATGATGACATATTTTCTTTGTACCTATAGCCAACTACACTAACCAAGATTCTGCATGCACTTATTTATTCAAACCACACTTATCCACCAAGTTAGGACTAACATAGCTATAATTAGATCCAGGGTCAATCAAAATAGAAACAACTTGATCACAAATCTTACCATCCATCTCAATAATAGATGCCCGATAGTATTCCTGTTTGTTTCGAGCGTTGCATAGATACGAGGAATGATCTATGCAACATATCCAATGGTCTGTGCCTGCTGTGCACTATAGATATGAGGCTTACCACCCTGATTCTATGGAAAATATCTCTTAAGGTGTTCGTTACCACAAGTCCAACACTCCAACTGTCTAGTACCATCATCTCTATGCTGCTGCTGTGATCCATGTCCCTATATAGCTGCATTGAAATTCTTTTGTGGTGCCACATTTTCTTTCTCTTCTGCATTATGAGGCCTTGTTCTTTTTATTTCCATTTACCTTTACCTTTATCTTTTCCTTTCCATCCTTGTTGAGATTCATTCTTACACTTTTAATGCTCATAACAATGCTTCAATTTCCCAATAACTTCCTCAAGGGACCAAGGCTCATCATATTCAATCCAATCTCTAAATGTTAATGGAAAACCACTGAAAAATCATTAAAATTTAGCCTTCTCATCTTTAAGATATATTACATACCTCAATAGCTCTAGGAACTTAGTCGTGTACTCTTCATCCATCATTTATCCCATCTTTAGCTCATAGAATTCCTTGGCCTTACCATCGTAGTACCATTTTGACAAGTACTTCTTCCTGAAAAGCCTCTTTAACTCATGCCAACTCAAGTCCTCCGTCTTGATGTCTTTGACCTGCCTCACATCTTCCCACCAAATATCTGCTTTACGTTTCAGGCTGAAGATAATAGTTCTAGCCTTCATATTCTATGTGTAGTCATGAAACTCAAAAAACTTGTTCATCCCAAGTAACCAAGCCTCTGCATATTTTGGTTTTTTCAAGTCTCCATCAAAAGTAGGTGGCTTTGCTTTTTTAAATTCATTTTACAAGTATCCCCTATCACTCCTCCTGTAAGGAGGATATAAATGGCGATCATGATGTCTATTAGAACCAGAACTAGAATAATGCCTGTATTCGTCACCTCTCCTATTCAGAGTATCCAAAAATTTGCCATCTCTAACCGTGTCATATCTATCCAACCTGTGACCATCATGAGACCTACTGCCATATGCCCCATTAGTTCTACCCTCATGCCCATGGTGGGTCCGAAGTGGCGTCTGTCACTGCAATTATGACAAACTTTGAAGGAGTATTGCATTAACCTATGCTTGTTTCTCTTGTGCTTGCATGATGTTGTTATTGTCCACCTTACAACTCCTTATTTCTTCCTTCAAGCTTCTCAATGTGTCTGCTAAGTCAAAAGAGTGCCCAACATTACGTTGCTCATCTGATTCATAGGGAGAATCTCTCTAGTCTACCATCTTTCTAGTCATTTTTTATCTCTTTCCTGCAAAGCATACTATGTCAGCTAAACCAAATCACAATAACCAACGTACCTTAGAAAATTTCGGGGAGGATATCTCATCTGCAAGATCAACCAATCAACGTAGTACATGTATAACATAATCATGAAAACATATATACATATAATACATAAGCATATAACCATGTAACCATCATTTTAGCTAGAGTCCAGTCATCAATGCATGACCGTATCAGCTACACATAACATGACCTCATGCGTGAAAAAAACAACCATACCAATGTACATTGACAATCCGCAAGCATAAAAAACATGTAACCAATCATACACTCATGACGACACACTTCTCAACAATAACATCCTCTTTCACATGGCGACATTCCTACAACCATGACCTACACCATGCATATTCAACAAACATATATACTAGAAGGATGATTAAAAAATGTGCAACTGACATGAATGCATGACCAAAACACACCACTCATCTAGTCCAAGAGGTGAACCATGCTTTGATACCACTTTATAACACCCTCAACCCACATCTACCCAAGTAACCGGCCAACCAGGGTAAATATGTGATGAGATGCCACTATAATGGGATTCAACCTCCTGGGTGACCTTAAGGACATGGAATTGATGGAAACACACCACACATACCTTCCACATAAGCAAAAAAACTCATAGGAGCCATCCCAAACACTCAGGTAACCAACCCCCGGGTCCCACTAAGTTTTTAGACCATTAAACCTCTGGACACTCCCTTGATATGGGAAAGGGTGCATTTGGGAGGCTCCAGACGCTTGCACAACATGGGTATGCATGCATTTGGGGACTTTTCTCCTCCAACCTGTGCTTGCGACTCTCATATCTATGCCACTTTTTCATGCCCAGAGCCCAGGTTACTTCCCAAAACTCAATGGCACTTTCAGAATTGAAAGATAACAACATAATAATGATACAAATGCAATTATTTGAACAAGGACTTGACTGGACCCCTACTAGCCATGACAATCATTTCATCAAACATGTCACAAATATTTAATCTACAAGTTTAAAAAACAAATCTGATCATAAGGGTCTCATACTTATTTGAGAATCGCTAAGAAGCATTGTTCCCTTATATCATTAGTTTCATTGTCATCTGTTAGGTCATAGATACATTGTTCTTTCATTTACAAATCAAAACATGAGGAGAGCAATACATCATCAATGTCATAATACATGCTTATAACCGGCATAATAACAACATAAATATCAAGGATACATGAGCCATTGAATCCACATGTAAACAAATACATTTACACATAAGATACCAAGGAAAGAGCCTCTTATTAATGAATGCAAAAGCCAACCCATGATGGGACTACCATGTTCCACTCGACCATAGATTGGCTAAGCCAAATCTCTCTTCATCCAATCACCCCTGTGCCATATTCCAAGCATGAATGTGGGACTCAAACCAAAAGAACCAACCAAGGCATCCTGAGGCTAAACCACCTCACCCTCATCAATAGAAACCAAGTTTTACCACAATCCACACAATAAACATGTAATAACAGGCTTTACCATGATCTCCACCATATCACTAGGCCAAAACAAGCATGGATGTCATCGCATTTCTCCACATACAACACGAGGAATTTTCCTATCTCCTTGTCTCTCAAGCTTTACCGCAATCCACAGTTTGATCTAAGGATCAGTACCCTAAACCAAGACTCCAACCTCTAGGTTTTACCGTATATCTCATCATTCACTGGAAATGATTCCTAGGTCTAATAAAGGGAAATCACCTCTAGGATTTACCGTACATCCCTCCATTAAACAGTCAAGGATTCCTAGGCCCACCGAGGCACACAATACCTGGCTTTACCACAACCCACAATCTGGTTCATGGGTCACTAGGCTAGTATATTTACCGCAACCCAAAGTTTGGTTCAAGGATCACTAGGCCATGTGTTCTTCCTTTCGAAGGATCCACCTCACTCTGCTTCGAATCTGTGTAGTAATCCAACTCAACCAAAACATGAGAACCCCATCACACCATGTTTATCTAGAAATGGCAAGGCTAGGTTGAAAACACTGTCACATGTGGCAAAACCCATGCCATGACAACAAAGAACCACATGCAATACCATGCATGCAAAATCTAGCAAGGAAAATAGACATGCAAATCCATACCTACAAATAATCTTTCTATAGTTGCGTGATCCTTCTCTTCCTTGCTTTATCCTTCCTTCCTCTTGCCTTCTTTGCCTTTCTTGATCCAATTCCAAAGTGCTCCAAGAAAATTTGTGTCTAAGAGTGAGAGAGAGAGATAAAATAATGAGAGAGCTCTAAAAATGAACTAACAAAAAGGTACCGATTGATCCTCAGAAGCTTTTTTATCAATTAGGCCTCTATTTTCTTCATTTTCCATTATTTTCCTTCATTTTCCTCCTCACATGCAACCTGTGACCTTCCACCTTCCTTTCCTCCTAATTTCCATTATTTTCATAAATAAATGTGCGAAAAATGTCATTTTTCATTTCCAAAGCCTTAGGCATTTCATTTGCCAATTTCCTTAGCCATAATAAACCAATGAACACCCCAACTACGATATCTTTCCATTCAGCTTGGAATAAGTGTCTTATTAACCATGTTTATTATGTTGCCTTTATTAACTTTTATTACTTGGAATTTTCACCAGGGCTGTTATAAACATTGTTGCTTGGATGCAATGAAGGAATTAATGGGCTTGATTCAGGTAAATTTCTCCTTCCTCATGATAGAGATATTGATAATGAATATATGCTTCCCTTTTAATGTCTTCAAAGGGGTTATCCTTTGCCTGCCTTCCAAGGCTATTTCTTTGACCCAGTTTTTGAACTCGCGAGCCTTTATTTGCTTGCGAAAAAAGGCCGTGTTTTGGTCATCGAATTTTAATGACAAACTACAAGACATCAGTCTCCATAGTTCCTCCTCTTGCCAACACATTTTATAGAGTCCCCTCATGAGTTATTTTTTCTTTTCAAAGTTCCAAGACTCCACCTTTCTATTCTCAATGAGGAGTTGATGATTCTCGAGTTTCTCTATTAACTCTTTCCTTTTTTGCCTAGGTGGCTTGTAGTTATCCTTAAGCCACATTCTTAAAGCCTACTTGACCAATTTCAGCTTCAATTCCAATACAAAGGAGGGAGCCTGAGACTAAGGTCTTTTAGGCTTATTATATTCTGTCCACAACCCCATCCTCTTGCAACCAAGCTGAGTTGAATATGAAAGGATTGCGACCAAGATCTTACAGTTTATATATTGCCAATGTTATTGGGTGATGGTTAGAATCTCTTTGCGCTTTGATTGAGGAAGTGCACTCCATGCCTTTTAGAGGACAATTACTTTGAACCATGAATATGTCTAATGAGGTCGATATATGATTATCTCCATCTTCTCCTATTTGATTAGGTGTATTTACCGACCATCAGAAGGACATCAATCATATTCCACTCCTATATTAAGTCCTCCATATACTCCTTGAAGGGATCTCGAACCAGGTTTCCACCTTTCTTTTCTGTATATCTAAGCACGTTATTGAAGTCCACCCATTATACAATTATGATTCCATCCTCTCTCTTTGATGATGTTCAAATAGTTCCATAACTTTGTTTTCTCACCATAGAGCACTGGATCATAAATATTCATAATTGGGATTTTCTCTCAGGTATCCTTCCTTTCCAATATTATTGCAATCCAATTTGACGTTTGCATAGTATCTATTAAATTGAAATGGATTTTTGAACAGAAGGTGCCTATACTTGTAGATGCTCCTTTGGATCTTTGGACAATGCTTCTTCCTTCTCTCCAAGTGATTTTGGTTGCAACAAAAGCTTCCTTTTCCTCGAATTTAGTTTCCTGAATGAAAAAAAACCCACCATTTCTCTTGCTTAACTAGATATTTTACTGACAGAAATTTATTGGTGCTCCCTAGACCCCATATGTTCCAGGACAAAATATTCATCATTTATTTACTAAGAATCAAGGGACTCCTCCTCCATCTTATGGATACTTTGATCCCTTATTTGATCTTGGCTTTAGGATCTCCATGATTACTTGTTGGTTGCCAAGTTTTTTGTTAAGTTTTGCTTCCTTTTCTCAAATTATTTTTTTATGTTGTTGCCCCTTCTTTTTCTTAATGCTCTATGTATCATGGTTTCTAAAATCCTTTGCCCACACTAAGATTTGTGCCATATTTTGGGTAATGACCCTCGTTGACAATCCTTCATAAGCCTCCTTGTGGTTTTCTAGATCGACATGCGTTTCCACAAATAGCTAGCTTGCGATCCTAATAATAGGTTGCACTTATGTTAAGGGATGTTCTTGGCATTGTGGATCCATAACATTATCGATACATGGAGAGTCCCAAACTTCATTTATTTTATCTTCTTCTTGCTCAATTTGTGCTTCAATATCTTCTAAATTGTTTATATGAGCTAAGTTCTCTTGATCATTTTGAAGAAATTCAAATGGGTTCGATGATGTTGAGGCTCCATTGCTTCTAGGAGGATTTTTTACGTTGTTTTCTACCGCTTTCCCTTTGTTTCCTCCATGGCGCTGGGTTTGTCAATACTTCGATTGATCTATTGATGGATCTGGACCCTTTTTTGACACCATTTTTTTACATTCTCGAGTAAAATGCCCATACTCGTAATAATACTGATATTTGAAGGGGATCTATTCATAGTCAAAACTTTTTGTATGGATCCAACTCCTATGTGTGAGGTTGATTTCTTAAGGCAATCATTTTTCCAGATTGACTTCGACATAGATTTTTTTGCATGCAAACATGGAGCCTTTAGGTTTTGCTATATTAAGGTATTTCTTGACTCCATTTCCAATGGCAATGAGGCAATGCTCCAACAAGAAAGAGGGAGCCTTGGTAGTTTAACCCAAAATGGAACTACATTTGGAATATCTTCATCTAGAATGAAGTCCAAAGACCATTTGTTCAGGCACATTCCACACAATCGAAGGAAGTAAGGATCGTTCCTGATGTAGAAATTAATCTGTAGATTCAATACTGCTCATGAAATTTACTAAATCAAAAGAAATGAAGCTACTGTACTCATCCACGAAATTTAATTCACCATCTAAAAAAAGAATCGTAGACATGCGAAAGAAAACATCACACATGCACAAAATATCCATGGGAAAGAAATTGCTAAAAACACTGTATTATCTATATTGCATTAACCAAAGAATTTGTATGAATACAATAAGCTTTCTCAATCTTGAGCACAAACTGCACCTGTATCTTCTATCCTCTACTTGACTAACTGAATCTGGCCAATACTTAACCAATTTTCAAGCCCTCCAAGCTCCTAATTCCTTGCTCAATTCCTAAGGAAATAGGCTCCTATTATTTAGGAATTCCCCCCTATTTTCTTACGTAATTCCTCTGGGTTGATCCCCTGACCAATACTCTAAATTATATACTCAATATAATATATAATTAATTGTACATTGTATTGGAATCTCCACCACAACTGGGCAACTCATATTCTTTGCATGCATGATGTAATTATTAGTGGATTGATCAGTTAAATAGATGATATCCGAGTTAAACCGATTTTCCACT
Source organism: Pinus tabuliformis (assembly GCA_031772625.1). Classification (NCBI taxonomy): domain Eukaryota; kingdom Viridiplantae; phylum Streptophyta; class Pinopsida; order Pinales; family Pinaceae; genus Pinus; species Pinus tabuliformis. The sequence goes on along the minus strand of CM062817.1, from coordinate 944,257,127 downwards.
CCTTAACTGACCACCAACTACTTCTATTAATAGTTAGAACTAGTTTAACTTATTACAACTGAAATTCACTCAACCTAGGCTCCTAAAATTTAGGAATCACTACATACAACTGAACTTCATGCCCTTAACTCGAATTAACTGAGCTATACTCCTATAAAATAGGAATCAACACATGCAAATTGAACTTCAACTTATTAACTCAAATTGAGTGTTCTTAACTGAGTGACAAGAGGCATGTCGCCTCAGTTAACTCCTCTAAGTTGTTTGCTGATGTGGAATTTCAAAATTTGTCAATTTAATCAAGGTGAAATCAATTTAAGACTTTCTTGCTGCATTTTTCAACACTCCCTCTCAACAAAAAAGGGATTATCAACCACCCCAATCCCACATCTATGGAATGTGCTACATGTATCACCTCTCAATGTTGTTGGTGCTACTGCAACACCTACAACTGAGAATCATCCATAAAAAACTAAATCAACTGTGTCTACAACTATTTACTGGGAAAACTGTGCTATTGGTCACTCTGATATTGAGCCTCCTACTCTATTGTCAACACTCCTCTGCACTCCTCAGCATCTTACAGACATTGATCCTCCTGCTACTGAATAATGTGGGCCCCTGTAGCAAGGTAATGATCCGTGAGGAGAACGCCTTAATGGACCCTGCCAAAATTTACTCACTGCTGGGACTAGGGCTCTACATCTCCCACGTCACACCAGGAGGTATAGTTGCATGAAAAGTACATACTTATCTACTCATACTTACATTGCTACTACTTTGCTGCTACTTCCGCACTACTGATGCAACTAATACAATAATGAGTCTGATCTCCCCAGATCTTGAATTACTAGCTTCCATATGCATGCCCCCTCTAAAACTAGACTCCCTCTGAGTCTCAATCTCCCTGTGGGAAATATATTTGCTCCTCAATCTACCAATGTCAATGATCACAACTCCTTTTTGTGTCACTAAACATTGGCTCACTGATCTACCCACTAGTAGCCTTCTAGCTCCATTAAGAAGTCTGCACATAGGGTCTTTTGGATCTACCCTGAACTAGGGATCCATAACTCTGCCTCCTAATAGCTCATTATTTCTTCAATGATCACAATACATGAGGACTTCAAGGACTGGTTCTAATGTGAATCCTTCTCCGATACCATGTAGAAATTTCTACAAATCTAGCCCCGATACCATGTAGAAATTAATGTGTAGATTCAATACTACTCATGAAATTTACAAGACTTGAAGCTACTCTACTCATATGTAGAAGTTAATTCACCATATTAAACTAGAATCATAGAGATGAAAAATGAAACATCACACATTCACAAATATTTATCTAGGGGAAAGAAACTGCTCAAAACCCCTTACTATTTATATTGCATTAATAAAATAATTTGGATGAATACAATAAGCTTTCTCAAACTTGAGCACAACCTGCACCTGTATCTTCTATCCTCTTCTTGACTAGTTGAACCTGGCCAATACTTAGCCAATTTTCAATCCCTCCAAGCTTTTAATTCCTTGCCCAATTCATGAGGAAATAGGCTCCCATTCTTTAGGAATCCCCCCCATTTTCTTGCGTAATTCCTCTTGAGTTGATCACCTGACCAATACTCTAAATTTCAATCTAGTATATAATTAATTGTACACTGCCTTGGAATCTCCATGACAACTGGGTAACTTATATTCTTTGAATGCATGATTTAATTATTAGATGATTGATCAATTAACTAGATGATCTATGAGTTAGACTGATGTTCCACTACTTAACTGTCCACCAATTAGTTCTATTAACAATTAGAACTATTTTTACTAATTACAACTGAAATTAACTCAACCTAGGCTCCTAAAATTTAGGCATCACTACATACAATTGACTTCATGCCCTTAAATCGAATTAATTGAGCTAAACTCCTACAAAATAGGAATCAACACATGCAAACTAAACTTCAACTCATTAACTTGAATTGAGTGTTCTTAATTGAGTGACAAGAGCCATGTCACCTCAATTAACTCCAAGTTGTCTATTGATGTGGAATTTCAATTTTTCTCAATTTAATTAGGGTGAAACCAAATTGAGACTTTCTTGTTTCATTTTTCAACACTTGAAGTTCACATCCTTATTTTCCTCCAGTTCAAACAAGAATGTGTTGACGGTGCTGGACCCGCCAACATGTCAAGGGGATCTCCCCGGTAAGAAGTCCCAATTAGTCCTCAGACCGTTTGGTGTAGGAGTCCCAACAATGGGTCATAAGGTAATGCCTTCATCGTGATGTCGCACAGACGCAAGTAAGATAACTTTGTTAGTAGCAAGGGTGTGACTGATCTATTGAGTCAAGGAATGAGTATGAGAGGTTCCAACAAATCAAAAGGAGAGGAAGGTGAAGGTGAGTTCTAGGTTGAAAGGGATCAGTACCAACTTGGCTGGGAACACACAACACAAAGGACATGCACAACTTCCAGTAGAGCAGTCGACATGGATACGACAATCACAACATACAAGATAAGATAACACAAACAACACTCACGGATTAGTTCGAGATGAATGTGACGGTTGATATAACAAGGTTCAAAGAAAGTTTTGTCTGATGTCTGACAGAGCAGTCGACATAGACGGTGACAACATTAACAACATATGCAACACATTAACAACAAGATTCATATAATTGCATTAAAATCAGTTCATATACAAGTATATAATGTAAACAACATATATCATTAAGGCAACCAGAGCAATCCAACTACAATAACAACATATGCATTGAAATGCGCTAGCTCTTATTATTAAAGAAGTGTAAGTCACAATCATACAATACACCATGTGAACCTCCTAGCCCCATTAGTGGAACATTACAGCCACATCCGCCTGCTCCTCCAAAGATATGTACTAGTTCCCTGCAGCGGAGAAGCCAAGGCGCGTTACAACACTATCCAAGCCTTCTTCAAGATAGTCTTAGTAGAAGCTTGACTAACTAAAAGCCTATACAATGAGTTATAAGGGACTATTTATAGTAAAGGGTGGGGTGACCCTTGACATTCCCCTTTGTGACCGTTCAACTACCCTCATGACTCTTCACCTACTCTATGACTGTTACATTCACTCTTGAGACTTGACTTACACTTGACATGACTCAACATTACAATGCACATGTACCCATGTGAACAATGGCTTGAACAAGCCAACCTAGACACCACTTTGACTTAGACAACTATAGTAGTTCAACTGCTTGACATCCTCATGTTGATCAACAATAACATATTGGTGCCAAGATTGGTAGTCTCTAATAGTGTTCATGTGTTCTATTGTGACATCCGTCCGAAACCTGAAACTAGCCTCCATAGCATTTGGGTACACTGCTTGGGGTCCTTGGTCCAACTCATCTGAAAGCATGCGCATCATTATCCTCAATGTGGCCAAACCAACATCATACTTGCATAGGCATTCAAAGAAATCAATCAAACAACACTCACACAAGCGAATACACAAAAAGCGACATAAATGTTGAAAAAGACAAGTTGAGGCCACTTACCCGTGAATAGTTGAGTTGGATGTGTCGAAGAGTCCTGGATGTGCTGTGGGATGTTAGAGCTCCAAGATTGATGTGAATGAATGAGCTCTGATGCGTCGAATAAATAAGTTTGGTCTCAAGACGCGCATGCCACAAATCTAGGAAAAAGCGACACTTGGAGGGAAACTTATAAAACAACTTTGCATGTAACCCTCAACTGCTAAAAATAGCTCCCTGAGCCATGGGATGCTTTTGCATGTTGTCTCTTGCTATTATGGGAAGATCAAGTCATGCATGCATGCAAGTCAAGTTTCCTCGGTTCTGGGTGGAACTGGTCAATCATACTGTCCATGCATGCCAGTGCTCAATTGCTTGGGAAAAATGCGCATTCCTGACTATAAGTTGGGATGACTGCCCAAGGGGATTGCACAATTTCTGGGCCCAGCAGCTGACTGCTACCCAGATTTGCACAAATCGTAGGTTGAACAAACCGTTGATGGGAAAAATTGTGCAAATCCTATTGGGAGGGTTGGCCGACAGGACTGCACAATCTTGGAGACCAACAGGCTGTTAGAGAGGATTGCGTAATTCTTGGAGGGAAAGGCTGGTTTCCCTCCAGGAATGCACAATTTTCAAGGGGAAGCTTCTCATCCTGCAGTTGGACTAAGTCCAGGTGAGCAGACTATGAGAGGAATGGATCGATTGTGATCGACAGGCTGCCTTTGCACAAGGAAAACACAAAAGCTTGAGTATTTGACGAAGCAAGACAAAGCGCTGTGTAAGGTTCATAGGAAGGCTCCAAAAAAAGCTAAAGAAAAATTTGGAGGGTGGTTATAGTTGCTACAACACTTGGCAACACACTGGTAGAACTCTAGCTCTCTGCATAGACCTTGTTCGTGAAAATCAAGTCTAACACCTTCGGAAGTATTGTTCAGTTCTTAGCTCATCTTGGTTTCACACTAACTTGATTGTAAGATGTAGCATCTGCCAGACTCTTGGTCAATTGACACACATTCCAAGCCAAGGCAACACAATTGTTTCGATTGGTGTTGAGGGGTATATAGGTGCACAAGCATTAGTCATCAGAGTCTTAGTTTCATCTCTGGTGTTTCTCCACTGCTAGTAGGCTTGGACAGTACCCCAGTGGAGTCACATAGGAACACAAGCATGGATCCACTGCCAGCGAGCCTGGTCAGTACCCCGACAGAGTTACTTGCATCACCTCCCTGCACACGAAGCCTTTCTCTTCTTTTGCCTTATTCATTTTTCATTTTTTGACTTTTCATTTTTTTCATTTTCAATTTCACTGTGCATAACACTTATTCATTTCAAAGGCGGAATATGGATCCCCACTTATTGAGAGTAGAGGAGGTTGTTCCAGCAGAGAAGTAGTTTATTATATCTCTAACATGCATGTTAAGGTTTTCCCCCTCACCTTATTCTACTTGACTGAGCTGACAAGGGTGTTGGGTGTGGTTTTTTACCTATTTTCTGCACATTCTTCCCCAATTTTGACCCTTCTGTCCTCCAGGACTATGATTTTACTTGACCAATTCCCCTTTTTTTCTCACCTTTATAACCTATTCTACCGTTATGTTACTTTGCCATATTTTACTAAGTTTATTCCTTTTTGTGGCTAACTGGGAGAGTATTGAAGAAGTATTTTGCGAAGCTCTTCTTCTTTTCAGGTGATGGCTTGCGAGAACAAAGCTATGAAGTGAACATGCAACATAGATTAACTACAGAGAATGGTAGAACAGTTCGTTGTTACACATTGGATGCTGTTACACATTGGATGTTGTTACAGGTTGTTGTTACATATTGGATGTTGTTACAGGATGTTGTTACACTACACACTGATACAAGAATCCACTGTTATGCTAAAAGTGTTGTCGCCAGCGATTCCATGCCATCTCGAACCATTATTCACTCGATGTTGTTGCGCCGAAGCTAGAAAATGTGGGTACTATTCCACATAACAACTATCGGCAGTAGGGATTGTTTATTTTGGAAGCAACAGACCCAAGCGATTGCAATCCTAACTATTGTGTATTTGTATTTAGAAATAGGTTGTAACTACTTTTATTCTTGATCAGCATGATAATCGTGAGATTCTCATGACTGATCTATTTTCTAATTTCAGGATGTAATGACTATAAAGGAACTCGATTTTTCATGTACAAGGATATGGCATATAGAAAAGTACTGTTACTCTGCTTCTGTAATTCTGAGTTTATTTTTAATATTAATCAGCACAGTGATGTTGTTACTGCTCTTCAGCTGATTCGCTAATTACTTTTGTGTTACTCCTACACCCTACTGAGGAGGAAGGGCCCTCCTCTTTGGTAGGGATTGCAGTGATAGAGGTAGTGTACATTCTAGTTTAGTTAATTTATTTATTGTTTCTCGCTATTGCTGTACAAATTGTGGATTACATTCGATGCTGTTTCTATTTATATTATGCTGTTACACTGAGTTAATCAACAGAATGGTAGTAACCAACTGGAGTATATATTAGTTCCTGTGTGGCATGCTTTTACTTTAATAGTTGCGAAGTGTGATTAATTCTGTAGAGTCTTTTTATGTTTACATGAATGGTTTGATTCAACAATTTAATTCAGTGACACCTTTTACCGTTTTCTGCATTTTCTTATTCTTGGCTGTGGTGTATCAGCACAAACAATGCAAACTCCATTGAAACAACAAGACCTACTCTTGGTTGACAATTAAATGTTGCAGTCTCAGTCAATTAGGATTGATTAAAACATCACTACATTTTTCCGCCATTGCCAGGGATGGTAGTTGATGATATAGTCAACCAAGTTGTTTGTTTGATGTAGAGTGTTCCTAGTCCACACTTGTTGGGCTGCAAGACTAGAGGTAAGAACCTACGCATCGCTCTAACATACCTAGGCAGGCTCACAATTGTGATCACTAGGGAACTTAGGACATTTTGGTGTTTTGTTTAGTGTGTCTTCAACTCTTCAGTCATTGGGTAGTAAGACAAGAGGTAAGAACCTGCACATCGCTCTAAAATAGCTAGGTGGGCTCACCACTGTCGAAGACTAAGGCACTTAGGGTGTGAGTTAATACACATAGGGTCCATTTGTGCAACTGTAGAAATTATAGAGATACCAAAACTACCCCCACTCTAATTAGTCACAGGAAAAACGGGTCGTAAAAAGGAAAGGAAGAGTGTAGATTTGGGAAGGAAAACATTCATCCAAGAACTAATCTCTAAGGCATAAAAAGAACAGTCCAACTCTCAAAGGGATGCAAGGAAAATAGAGCCGCAGAAAGCTGTTACTCCCATAGCAAAAGCAGAAACCTCTGATTCCTCTATCTCGAGACCATATCATTCTAAATCTAGCACCCATACCCCCAAGACCAGGAATCCGATTCAAGGGTGGGGGGGGAGATAGTAACCAGAATTTGAGGACCGAGGGGCAAGGGGAAACTGAGGGGGGACATCGAACACCTAGGATGGAAGAACACCTATTGGTTTATCAATACCTAGATACAAGTAGTGTGGTAAAACAACCAGCCTAAAGAACATTTGAGCCACTAATCACATCTATGAGACAATCACAAGAATAGTTTGAAGGACGTCTGCTACAACAAGGGTTAGAAGGACTAGTCATGGGGGACAACAATGACAACAATGCTAAAACATATGCTACTATCACCACCTTTGAGTTCCCAATCAGGGATATCAGAGGTGAAGCTCCTATGAAAAATATTCCTCTATCATCCTTACCATCCTTCCAGGGGATGACTGTGGAAGATCCAAACACCTTTTTATTTGAGTTCGATGTCTTATGCAGAAGTTATGATTATACCTTAGATGCATAGAAATTAAAATTATTTCCTGCTACTTTAAAAGGGGCAGCCTTGAGATGGTTCATGGGATTGGGTTCCGCTTCTATTCGAACATGGAATGACATGAAGGAGACATTCTTATCAAAGTACCAAGACTATTGCAGAACCAGGGACTTAAGGGAGGAGATCTTTAGAATGACACAAAAGGAGGATGAAAGCCTAGAAGATTATGTGGAGAGGTTCCACTATAATTTGCAGCGGTCTAAACATAGTGATCTAGACCAGGAGATCTTGAAGACTATATTTATCAGAGGAATGACTGCCTTGATACCCTGAACCTATTAGAGAAGGGGGATATATCGCAAGAACCATTCACTGAAATTGTAAATCTCCGCCTACGATGCTTTAGAGGATCGTTTAAGGGGAGGACCGCAGTTTGAGATGCCTCCGCTTGGATAATAAAATCCACAGGAGGGGGAGTAACTAGAGCAGAAATCATGAATTTTTTTGAAGATTTCAAGACTGATATCCTCAGTACTTTGTCTGGCCATACAACGAAAATGCAGATCAAGAAGACACAAGTAGAAGATGACACACCTCTGGCCATGTTCTGTCCGAATTGCCGGAAGAAACATCCTTTAAGGGAATGCGAATTGAACAACATTAACTTGTGCAATATTTGCAAGTTGGAACATTTGACAGGCAATGTCCGGAGCTTCCTAGATTAAAGGGAGTACTCAGAGACTTAAGTGAGGAAGTGCAATCCTCTTATTTCGTCGTGCCAAGGAGGCCATGGCAACCATGACCTCCAGGTATGTCTCAAGAATTTTCCTCTTTCAATGCATGGAACAATGCATATAATACTCAGCAATATCCATGGCGATATCCTACTCCTCCTCCAACGCAGTTTCCTTTACCCTAGAACCAGTGGTCTCCATCTCCTTCTGTTCAATATCCTCAATCTCAACCATATCCTTGGAACTAGAATTGGAGAGGAAATGCCCAGAATTTAGCTCTACTTGGACTACCCATGCAACAAAAGCTAAAGTTACCTCCTTCCAAAACTCCTGCACCTCCACCACCTGTGCGACCCAAACTACCTATGCAACCTAACCCAAACCTAAACAATAAAGCAACTCAGGGCATAGAGGCTCCGACTACCTTCTAGACCTACCTTATTACCCCTGTGGGACTTAATGAAATACAATTGCGATCGGGAAAGGTAATTAAACCAAGTCACTCCCCTATCATTACAGAGGAGGAATGTGAACCATCCAAAAGAGATGTTGGAGGCTTTGAGGCGGCTACTGTGCCTACAACAACCGATATAGAGGAAGTTGTTACATCTCTAACGATCGACCCATGAACAACTGTTACTACTATAACAACCAACTCGGGAAAGGTTGATACACCTGTAACAACTGATTCGACTGTCGTAACGCAGGACCCTTCATATCCTTAGAGATTGGCTGAACCTAGGATGACCTCACAACCCGAATATGATTTTCTTAGGGAGTTGCAAAATTTTCATGTACGAATTCCTCTGCTACAAGCCCTTAAAGAAGTACCTATTTATGCTAAAACAATGAGAGATTTGTGCATCAAGAAACCTGGGAGGAAGCCCAAATACCCTGCCACCATAGATGTGATGGGGAAATTATCCAAATTAATGTCTGCTCAGCCTCTCCTAACTAAGTATAATGGTCCAAGAAATGCTACGGTCACTTTCTACATTAACGATCAACCCATAGCCAACACATTAATCGATCTCAGGGTTTCCATTAATGTAATGACAAAGGACCTCTTTTTCACTTTCGGGCTACAGGGACTTAGACATACTCCTACTATACTTGAATTAGCAGACAGGTCCCACGTTGAAATCGAGGGGATGTTGGAGGATATAGTGATTACAATAGCTTCCTATAAGTATTCAGCTGATTTTCTTTTCTTGCAACCCAAATCTAATTTGGGGGGATATCCTTTGATCCTAGGGAGACCTTGGTTGACCATTGCAGATGCATTTATAGGCTACAGATCGGGGTCTATGGTGATCTCAGATGAGCAAGGAATAAAGAACCTTAGCCTTTACCCCCCAAAATCAAATATGGATATATATAACCCTTGGTGGGATGAGTTTGAGACTGAGTCAGATCTTTCCCTACCACTCCTCACTCTTGGGAAAGCCCAATATTTCAAGGATGAGACAAATGATGATGTCATCAATGGTTTTACTAGTAACTCACTTTCTGTCGCTTCTGCTAAGAATGCGAATGAGGAAGAAGAGGTGGAAGATATAGATTTTGAACAAATGAGAACCACTCCGAATATTGACAGCAGTCCAATTGAGATAGAATTTGGAAAGTTTTTGAACATTAACCCTAACCTGACTGCTGAGCAAAACCAATTGCTATTACAACTATTATAGGAATACAAAAAGGAAATTGCATGGGACTATATAGATATGAAAGGGATCCACCCTACCCTATGCACTCACCATATTTTTTTGAAGGATGGATGAAAACCAGTAAGACAATCACAGGGCCGCATGAACCCTGCACTAAAGGAGGTGGTGAAGGAAGAATTACAAAAACTCCTGAGTGCTAATTTTATTTACCCAATATCTGATAGTCAATGGGTGTCGTTGCTTGTCATTGTTCCTAAAAAGAATGGCAAGTGGAGAGTCTATGTAGATTATAGAGAACTCAATAAAGCCACTCAAAAGGACCATTTTCCCTTACCATTTATAGATCAGGTCCTTGATACCCTCTCCGGAAAGAAGTTCTTTTCATTTTTGGACGGATTTAGTGGCTATAATTAGATACAGATTTCCCTGGAAGATCAGGATAAAACTACCTTTACTTGTCCTTGGGGAACCTATGCATATAGAGTACTTCCTTTTGGACTCTATAATGCGCCAACAACCTTTCAAAGGGAAATACTGGGGATTTTTTCTGACTTGTTGAATGACTACTCGGAAATCTTCACAGACGATTTTACACCTTGTGGAGATGCTTTTGGAACAGAATTAGTCAATTTGGAAAAAGTGTTGGAACGGTGTGTACGGACTAATGTTGCCTTGAGTACTACAAAATGTCACATGATGATGACTAAAGGGATCATGCTTGGATACTACATTTCTGTTGAAGGAATCAAGGTAGACCATACAAAAATAGAGTTAATCTTGAAAATTCCAACCCCCAAAATGCAAAAAGAGGTACGTATTTTTTTGGGGCATGCAGGGTATTACAGGAAATTTATAGAATTTTTTTCAAAAAATTGCATCGCCATTATTTTCCTTGCTCATGAAGGATGTTGATTTTTTGTGGACAGGGAAGTGTGAGCAAGCCTTTTTAAAGCTGAAATGCTGTGTATCAACAACTTCGGTCTTGTGAGGACCTAATTGGGAACTGTCGTTTCACATAGCTATAGATGCATCTGATATTGCTGTAGATGCTGTTTTGGGCCAACTGGAGGATAAGAAACCTTATGCTATTTAATACATAAGCAAAAATCTAACCCCGATGAAGCTCAACTACACAGTGATCAAGAAGGAGTTCTTAGCAGTCATGCATGCCATCAATAAATTTCGACATTATATCACCGGGTATCAAGTATTTATGCACACTGACCATTCTTCCATTCCTTTTTTAATGAATAAGCCAATTACCAATGGTAGGATTATAGGCTGGTTATTACTGTTACAAGAATTTGATATCACTATTGTTGATAAATCTAGAAAATATAATGTAGTAGCTGACTTTCTTTCTAGGTTAACTGTTGATGACAATTGCATTCCCACTGAGGATTCTTTCCCAGATGAATACCTTTTTACTATTTCTACTTACTCACCTTGGTATGCAGATATAGCCAATTATCTTGCTGCAGGAAAGTTTCCACAGTACTTGTCCTCCAAGGAGAAAAGAAAGATCATATAACAAAGTGCTACATATACCTGGATAGATGGGAACCTCTATCACACTGGACCATATTTCTAGATCAGATGTTGTGTTAGAGAAGATGAGGTCTTTGAAATCCTTAAATCCTGTCACGGAGAACCTTGTGGAGGGCACTTCATAGACAAATGGACAGGATACAAAGTCCTTTCAATAGGGTATTATTGGCCAACAATATTTCAGGATGCCAAGAAGTTTGTGAAGGGATGTGATAGTTTTCAAAGGATGGGGCAACCCCTGCAATTAGATGAGATGCCGTTACAACCCCAAATCATCTTAGAACCTTTTGAGAAGTGGGCTCTAGATTTTGTGGGACCAATTAATCCCCCATCTAGACATAAATCTTACATCTTGGTCTGCACTGACTATGTCACAAAATGGGTTGAGGCAAAGGCACTAACCAGAGCCACGGAGCAGGTTGTCTTAGACTTTCTGTTTGAAGACATCTTTTTCCGGTTTGGCATACCCAGGGAGATAGTCACAAACAGAGGGCCCCAGTTCACATCTCATAAGATCCAGGAGTTGGTTGAAAAATATAAAATCCATCATAGAATCACAACACCTTATCATCCACAAGCAAATGACCAAGTGGAAAGCACTAACAAAGTCATTGAGGGGATCCTTACTAAGACTGTGGCCAGTCACCAAAGAAATTGGGCTAATAAACTTCCAGAAGTGTTGTGTGCATACAAGACTAAATGGAGGAATACCACTGGATTCTCACCATATGAACTTGTGTATGGTAAAAACCATTTATTCCCCATTGAATTTGAAATCAAGACACTAAGAAAAACATTGCAGGTCAATTTGGATTTGGCTACAACACAAAAGCAGAGATTGAACCAGCTCAATGAATTGGAGGAGAAACGGTTAGTTGCTATCCAACAAACAGAGATTATCTAGCAGCAGAGAGCTAAGTGGCATGATAGATTCATCAAGAAGAAGAAGTTCCAGAAAGGAGATTGGGCTCTCTTATATGACTCAAGATTTAAAGACTTCAAGGGTAAGCTCTGCACCAGATGGCTAGGTCCCTATGAGGTAGATGTAATATTTGACAATGGGACTATAAATTTGGTGACCATTGATAGTGCGAGGACACCATTGCTTGCAAATGGGCACCGTCTTCGGTTATATCACAAACCTGCTTCAAGGGATTCATTTGTCAACATTGTCACAAATTCGGATCTACAGATTACAGGAACAGGGGAAAGCCCCCTTGTGCTGAATTTTTTATTTTATTTTTTCCAATAAGTGTAACAACTGAAAATCAACTATGGTGGTGGCTGTTACACCAAAAAAAAAACAAAAAAGAAAAAAAGAATCTGGCTGTGAAAACCTTTCCCATGCGCAGACATACATCTTTTTGTAGTAGTTGAAAACCACCTCGTGGAGGCTGTTACACACTCTGTAATAACATTTGTTATTTCAAAGCATACCTTATGATAAGTGTTGTTACATGATCATTTCTTCTTTATTTTATGGTAGAAATCAAAATAATATACATATTAGTCGTCTTGGCTGTTACACATGTAACAATCGACGTCTGTTTAAAAAATAAATGAGATTTTATTTGAAATAAATTACAGGTATCACTGGGGTCCTTGTCATCAGAATTAAATTCACGCGTCTCGCCGTCAGAGCTTGGTTCGCACGTCACGTCACCCATGAATTCTCCCCACATCAGTTAGGTACGTCATCAAAAGGTAATATTGAATTCACTTTATTTGGTAACTATGGAAACTTAACATGATTTTTGACGGCCAAGGGAGACTGTCACATTTAAGCCAGTGGGGGGGGAACGAATCATATTGCGACATGACCGTCGCATGATTTGTGATTATTCAAAAAAATCCCACAATTAAGGCATGATGACTTGGTAGTTATTGCTACTTAATGCCAATTATGCCAAAAAGGGGAAGTGTACCTTCGACGAGACCTCCCATGACTCACCATTAATAAGGCAAATTGATCGTGCAATACGAATCATAAGTGAAAAATCCCAATTCGAAATCCTCACTTGCGCCACCCTACCACCCTACCATTTACCCCTGTTGGAAGCGTTGAATCCCCATTCAGAGTGCTCAAAGAATTGGAAGGTAACAGTGTAGGCTGAAACAACTAAGTTGTGTGTTGATGATGCCAGAGTGTCTAGAGGAAGGGAGAAGGAGGTGAAACAACACTGAATTTGCATAAGAAATAGGTGGAGCAACAATACGACATGAGTTAGGGTCCACAGAAGCCTTGGAGGATTGCCCTGAAGCATGCCAGATTTTCAAGGACGCAGGTTTGTTTGAATTCTTCCGGAGGTTGGAGGGATCAGACGGTGGTGTTTCCATGGAATTTGCAAAGAATTTGGAGAGAAACCAGACATAAGTCAGAGGGTTGAAGCTAGAGGTCACAGAAGAGGTGATTGCTAGAGTGATAGGATTACCAGTGGAAGGAAAGAGGTGGTTCAATAGGAAGGTCAATGACCCCTCCCTGAAAGGGGATTTTTTCCAAGAATAAGAGTCGTTGGTAAAGAAAGGAAGGGGAATTGATAGACTGTCAGTCCCCCAACCATGGGCTGATGTTTCCCTCTACCTCATCAAGTACATTAATTGCGAGGGAATGGCAACAATTGTGTTTAATTATCACTTTCCATTGTTGAACCACCTCCGGCATCAACAGCTGATCAATCTTCCTTACTTCTTGCTGGGAAACATTAGGCACATGGTCGCGGCTGTGAAAACAACTGCACATCCAAAAATGTGTGTCACCAACCATGGTCTTATCAAACTCATTGTGCTAGACACCTTGAGCCATCAGGGCAGGAATTGGGAAGAATTTATGAGAAAGAAGCCCAGGAACACTCGCAGGAGGCAAACCGAGACGTATGAGGAAGCTCCAGTGGTGACAAAGGAGAAACCCCAACCCTCGATAGTAAGGGTTGGTAAGAGGCCAGTTGACAAACCAATTGGTGACAGGTGACTGAAGCAGAGGATAAGGGTTAGCGGGCACCCAGAGTCCCCATCCATGTCAAGGAAGAACAAAGAAGTAGCAGAGCAGAAGGACGAGGAGCAAGCTCAGCCAGAGAAACCTTCTTCACTTGGTAAGAGCAAAACCCAATCCTTGCTGTCAAGAATTGAAATTTTAGAAAAAGAAAATAGAGAACTAAGGGAACAACTAGTAGAGGGAAAGGCAGAGCCAAGAGCCCCAGGGCTAGATACTTTGGCTGAGGCCGTGGACAAGGCCAGAAAGGGAGATGTTTCGGGCACTGTGTGCGCAACCTGTGCTAAGAAGCTAGTGGTAGCAGGATTTAAGGTCTGTGTAGCAAACACCACCTCGAGGGAGACCCAAACTAAAATATGGGAAGTTGATACACAAGAAATCATTGAGGACATTGCTGTTACACAAGAACCAACAACTGAGATGGCACAATCCACAGAAAGTGATTGGGTAATGGATACACAGGAGCCCTTGGCTGACACTATTGTTTCACCAGAACCAGCAGTGGAGGAGGAAGTTAGCCAAGGGAAGGAAGGAGAAGCTAACATCCATGAGCCGACAGTTGACACTGCTATTACACAAGAACCAACAGTGGAGACAGAAGCCTACCCGGGGAAAAATGATATACAAGAGTCTGTGGATAACACTGTTGTTACACAAGAACCAATAGTGGAAATGGAAGCTGACCAGGAAGATAAGGAAACTGTGACAAAATCCACTAACTAAGCTACTGTTACACAAGAACCTATAGCTGAGGTGGAATAGTTTCACCCTCAGGAGGCTGTTACACGTTCAATTGATAGTGCATGTGGGAGAACACCAGGCCTGATGAAGGATGGTGTTCTGAGAAGATGTTATTGTTACCGAGGCTGCAAAAATGGAATCAACAGGTGCTCTCTCTACAAGAGGGGATGATCTCACTCCAAGATCACAAGAAGATGATGGATTCCCTTAGAGAGAAATGGCTAAAAGAAGAATGGGAAGCACAAAGGCATAAGGAAAATATAAAGAAGAAGGATGAACAAATGTATCAACTGAATCGACAGGTCTCAGACCTGATGAATGATAAGATTAAGCTCTGTGACATCACCCTAAACTTGCTAGCATGCAAGCGGCCATCCTCGTCATATCCAGTGTTCCTCTGGGAACGTTATTATTTATTTCAAGTAAAAGCTGTTTTTGAGAATAGGCCCTACTTGGGTTCTTCAACCCTCCACTTTCCTGGAGATTTTTCACTCCTGCGACTTTGATGACTAGAGCTTGTTGTGCAAGCTGTTTTTACAGAATATCATGTGTGAATATGTCATCAGGGAAATGGTAGCGAGTGCCTTCTCCTACATGGGAGATTTGTAGTTTCGTGCCTTCCTTTCATTTATGAGGAATTAGATTGAGTCGCATCTGGTCATGAAATCAGCAGAAGCTAACAAGAAGAGAACAACATTGTGGGTTAGAGCTAAACCAGGGATGGTTTACGAACTCAGGTGTGAGTTTAAGTTGTTCCTAAGCACTCTAGAAATCAGAGAACAGTTGGCCACCTATAGGAAAAGGATCGTGAGAATCTGCCTCAACCTGTATGCAAATATGACAAGTCAAGCTCTAGCGGGATGTCTCAAAAGCACTGAGGTCTATAGTGTTGAGTTACAAGAAGGGGATCCTTTTGAGTATAGGAACTTTTTGGCTATTGTTACACGGGTTCCCAAGTATGCTCGGATTGTGCAGACATTGGGGGCGTTCTGGATTGGCCTCAGATTCAAATTTCCTTTGATTTGGTTTCCAATAGAGGAGTATCAACCGAACTACCACCTATGTGACTACGAAGAGGAATCTTGGCCACGACAGTTGATGGCCATTCAAGGGTTCAAAGCTCTGGGTGAAGACACTACTGGTGCCTACAATTTCACAGACTTGCATCGGGGGTATAGTAGGAGGAGTTGAGATTCTGCATGGGGACATGCAGTTGCTTCAATCGAGGGGAGATGTTGGGTGTGGTTTTTTACCTATTTTCTGCACATTCTTTCCCCAATTTTGACCCTTCTGTCCTCCAGGCCTATGACTTTACTTGACCAATTCCCCTATTTTCTCACCTTTATAACCTATTCTACTGTTATGTTACTTTGTCATATTTTACTGAGTAATGTGATGATTTATTCCTTTTTGTGGCTAACTGGGAGAGTATTGAAGAAGTATTTTGGGAATCTCTTCTTCTTTTTAGGTGATGGCTCATGAGAACAAAGCTATGAAGCAGATATGCAGCATGGATTAACTGCAGAGAATGGTAGAATAGTTCACTGTTACACATTGGATGTTGTTACATGATGCTGTTACACATTGGATGTTGTTACACTACATGCTGATACAAGAATCCGCTGTTACACCAAAAGTGTTGTCACCAGTGATGCCATGACATCCTGAACCATTATTCACTCGATGATGTTGCGCCGAAGTTGGCAAATGTGGATACTATTCCACATAATAGCTGTCGACAGTAGGGATTTTTTATTTTGGAAGCAACAGACCCAAGTGGTTGAAATCCTAACTACTACGTATTTGTATTTAGGAATAGGTTGTAACTACTTTTATTCTTGATCAGCATGAGAATCGTGAGATTCTCATGACTGATATGTTTTCTAATTTCGAGATGTAATAACTATAAAGGAGCTCGATTTTTCATGTAAAAGGATATGGCATATAGAAAAGTACTGTTACTCTGCTTCTATAATTCTGAGATTATTTTTAATAATAATCAGCACAATGATGCTGTTATTGCTCTTCAGCTGATTAGTTAATTACTTTTGTGTTACTCTTGTGCCCTACTGAGGAGGAAGGGCCCTCCTCTTTGGCAGGGATTGCAGTGATAGAGGTAGTGTACATTCTAGTTTAGCTAATTTATTTATGGTTTCTTGCTGTTGCTGTACAAATCATGGATTACATTCGTTGTTGTTTCTATTTATATTATGTTGTTACACTAAGTTAATCAACAGAATGGTAGTAACCAGCTGGAGTAGATATTAGTTATTGTGTGGTGCGCCTTTACTTTAATAGTTGCGAAGTGTGATCAATTCTGTAGAGTGTTTTTATGTCTACATGAATGGTTTGATTCAACAATTTAGTTCAACGACACCTTTTATTGTTTTCTGCATTTTCTTATTCTTGGCTGTGGTGTATCGACACAGACAGTGAAAACTCCATTGAAACAACAAGACCTACCCTGGGTTAACAATTAAATGTTGCAGTCTCAGTCAATTAGGATTGATTAAAACAACACTAGAAAGGGTTAACCCAGAAACAATCGACTAGAGAAGGTGACACTAGTTAGTGCGCAAGCATTGTGCTTACACCAAGGTTCACTGCGAAGAGTACACGTTTTCCTTCGACGTATCATGGACTAAAAGTAACAAGTTCATCATACAAAGGCAAGATGACAAATAACCAAGTAGCGATAGCCGTATAAACCCTCTTGTTCTTTACCCATCTCGTTTCATGAGTCACACATAATTTCATGCGAACTAAACTACAATTGAAACAAGAGAACGAACTAACAACAAATACAAACAAAAGCAGAAGCAAAAATGAGAGAAAAGCAAACAAACAAACAATTAAACAAAACATGAAAGTAAACAAGCATGCAAACAAACAATTGAAAGCAAACACTACTCCTACTCCTACACTAACAGTTTGTGGGCCTGATCATGTGAAGTTATACTTCCAATGCAGCCATCGGCGCATTGGTAGACCCATGTGGGTGAAGGCTTGGTCTGCGAGTAACCTAGTTGTGCGGACCAGCATACAAGAAAGATATGATAGAGATGGCAACCACACTTTGTGTTTCAAAGTGCCCACGAGACATAAGTGAGTGCATGTGCATGACGGACAGTCCATGGACTTATCATGGTGCTGTGTGACACTACGTGCAACTTTGAAACAAAAGCACACTCTTGACTAAGACATGCAAGCAAACGAAAGAAACAAAGATAACTTGCATCGTGAATGAGTGCTTGCAATGTAAGACTTCTCCAATGCATGAGCAATGGGATCATGCAATTCGAGTGGAGGAAGTGTGATCTGTGTGTGAGATGGATCTTCAATGCATACAGACGAGTGATGAGGAGCCTTGGGTGATTGAACAGTTTCATGATCGGAAGTGAGACTAACCCCAATAGAGCGAGTGCCTGACATAACCATAAGCTCGAGCTGAAGTTCCTCGATAGTCTTGGGTGTCTCAACTTCATCATCAGGTAGATCATAATAAAGCGGTGGCTTTGAAAGATCAATTGTGATAGATTCATGATTGTGATAAAAAATGGAAGCAAATGAATCACGACCGCCACGATCAGAAAAATCAATGAATTCTTTGACATCCTCATGATCAGATGAATCAAACAGAGGGGTAGATGAGAAGCAAACTAACTCATCCTCTTTGTTTTTGGAAAAGATAGATGAAGGATCAAGTGGATCTTTAATGAATAACTTATCCTCTCCGTTGTCGAATGATGAACTAACATTCGGTGAGTCCTGCGAGTGATCAACAATGGGTGCATCCATAGATGAAGACACACATACAAAATCATGGATGGCAGGTTCACCAAAGAAGCTAGGAAGGAACGAAGGGGGCTCAGATGGAAGGGAGTCATCCTTCGCCGAGTGTTGATGTTTAAGCTCCCACTCATACTCTTCATGAATGACAATGCATGTTGGTTGTGCAACACCAACTTCATTAGTTGGTTGTTCCTCATTCACAACAAGTGAAGAGTCCGGAATGGACAAACACAAGACAACATCATCTGGAGGAACAATTGAGTGCGAAGATGAAGGTCGAAGAAAATAATGCATATGGGAACTTGAAGGACTCACAACCAATGCATATGGGAACTTGAAGGACTCACAACCAACTCTGTGTGAAAATTGAGTGGAGTGATGTTAGGAGGGTGTGAAGGGTGAACAATTGTGTGAACATGATCCTCAACAACACAGGGCGATGGTGGAATTGTTGAATGAGAGGGAGGCAGATAATCCGTTGAGACAGTGCCTACTCCCACATGGGATTATGCAGTTCCATCAATGAAGAAGGTTGAGAAAGGCTTGACATCAAGCTTTCTCTTGGGATGGGCAGATTTCTTAAGGCAGTACTCGAACCAGTCCCAAAGATAAGTGAACTTCATCTGGCTCTTCGGAGCTTGAAAATGTAAGTCACAAAAGTGCTGCCAAAAATCAATAACGGATTCATCTGGAGCCCTCCATTGCTGTAACAATTTCCGGTCAAGATGGTTTGGATCAAAATGATGGAACATGTCTTCAATAAGATCACAAAAGTGCTCACATGAGTGCACGATGTTAGCCGGTAGGCTGAGCACCCAATGAAATGGGGATTCGTGAAGTGTGAATGCAAGCAACAGACCGACCTGTTCATTAGTAAACTCATCTTCCTCATAAATCATGGAAAGGAAGTTATGTAAGTGCTTAGGCCAGGCCACTTTGCCTTCACCATCATATGTGTGAGTGGACAAGAGATTGAAAAGCTTCCCCGAGATGGAGACATCTTCACGATTTGAAAAACACCTCGGGGGAAGAAGAATGCAAGACTCCATGAAAGATATGCAAAGGTTCAAAACTGGATGAGAGGACATTGCTTGTCATCAGGCCCTCCTTCTAGCACCAATAAATGTTGACAATGCTGGACCTGCCAACATGTCAAGGGGATCTCCTTGGTAAGAAGTCCCAGTTAGACCTCAGAACATTTGGTGTAGGATTCCCAGCAATGGGTCGTAAGGTAATGCCTTGGCCGTGATGTCACATAGAGGCAAGTAAGATAACTCTATTAGTAGTAAGGGTGTGACTGATGTAGTTAGTCAAGGAATGAGTATGACAGGTTCCAACACTTCAAAGGGAGAGGAAAGTGAAGTGTGTTCTAGGTTGAAAGGGATCAATCCCAACTCGGCTAGGAACACAGAACACAAAGGACATGCACAACTTCCGGTAGAGCAGTTGACACGGATGCAGCAGTCACAACATACAAGGTAAGATAACACGAACAACACTCACGGATCAGTTCAAGACGATGTGACAGTTGATATAACAAGGTTTAGAGAAAGGTTTGTTTGATGTTTAGAAAAGCAGTCGATACATACCGTGATAACATTAACAACATATGCAACACATCAACAACAAGATTCATATAGTTGCATACAAATCAGTTCATATAAAAGTACGTACATTAAACAACATATATCATTAAGGCAACCGGATCAGTCCAACTACAATAACAACAAATGCATGAAAATGTGTTGGCTCTTATTATTAAAGAAGTGTAAGTCACAATCATAGAATACACCATGTAAACCTGCTAGCCCCATTAGTGGAATGTTACAACCACATCCTCCTTCTCCTCCATAGAGATGTACTAGCTCTGTGTAGTGGAGAAGCCAAGGTGCGTCACAATACTATCCAAGCCTTCTTCAAGATAGTCTTAGTAGAAGCTTGGTTGACCAAAATCCTATACAATGAGTAATGAGAGACTATTTATAGCAAAGGGCAGTGTGACCCTTGACATTCTCCTTTGTGACCGTTCAACTACCCTCACGACTCTTCACCTACTCTATGACTGTTACATTCACTCTTGAGACTTGACTTACACTTGACATGACTCAACATTACAATACACATGTACCCATGTGAACAATGGCTTGAAAAACTTAGAAAACTATAGACGTTCAAATGCTCGACATCCTCATGTTGATCAACAGTAACATATTGGTGCCAATATTGGTAGTCTCTGATAGTGTTCGTGTGTCCCAATGTGACATATTTCTGGAACATGAATCTTGCCTCCATGGAAACCGGGTACATTGCTTGGGGTCCTCAGTCCAACTCATTTGAAAGCATGCACATCATTATTCTCAATGTCTCCAGACTAGCAACACACTTGCGAATGATGTTTGCATTGATAGGTAAGTCTAGACTGGTGATGACACGCATCAACTCGTCAAAGTATGAGTCAAGCTCCTGTTGGACTTGCTTCTTGGTATTTGCTTGGGTGAGTGTCCCAAGTGATGGAATTGCATATGTATTCATAGCAACCTCCATGCTCTTGAATACTCGTGCATGGGAAGCTTGTATGCCAGTGATGAGTTGCGGTAGGTCCTCATAATTATGGATCTGACTCTGGATACGTGCTTGCAGCTCGACCGCATTGGCCTTCATCATCTTTGGCAAATGAAGCAGGGCTTCTTTATACTTCATCATCCATGCTCGCATGCTATCAACGACAACATGTATGTTCTTCAATATGTGAGCTCTTCTCACACATCGATGTTGCCAATCATGAAGATGAACGACTGCTTGATGCATGGTACTAAATTGTGAGTACAATGCTCGGATGACTGTTTCCAAGGATAATACTTCATCTAGTATTTCCTTCTTTAGTTCAGATCGGGCGACATTTTCACCAAGTCTCCTCCCTGCTTTGCCACCTATAGTTCCTTCGCCATTCGCCCATTCTTAGTTATGAGGAAGTGAAAACTAGAGCTAGTGGCTTCAGCATACACTCTAGTTGCATCAGCCAAAGTAGCTAGGTCCTTGTGCACATCAGTCACAATCACTTGTTCTTCAACTTGCGCAGGGAATGTTCAGTCCTCTGGTGTTGGTACTCTATCAGGCTGCGCAACTCTATGTTGAGATTCATCAAAGGATCTATTGCACATCTCTACTTCTGGCTGACCACCAAGGATCTCAATGCCTCCTTGGTCATTAGAGACTTGCTCATCATCTGGATGCATTGAAGTATGTGAGTCAACCTCTCTGTGGTGAGGCATGAGGTCGGTGTCCTGTTCCAATTCTGATTGCTCCATGTCTACATCCAACTGTTCAAGAGCTGTTATAAAATTATGTATTACGGAGCAATGGAACACATAAAATATTGCAGAAATATAAACACAGAAAATGCACAAAACAATAGAGACACAGATATACGTGGTTCACCCAGTTTGGGCTACGTCCACCCCGAACAGCCAGTCCTTCCTTTCTATTATCCAGCAAAATGAAGAGATACAACCTACAGCAAAACCGCTGTAATATCCTCTGTTTTCTCTCACAGTCTCACCTCTATGTTTCTCACTCACCGAATACACATCTATATCACAGCCTCAAATACAATGCCCTCATATAAAGAGAGGGGTTGCCTTCTAGGGCAAAAAACCCTAAACTAAACATAAGTTCTACCGTCAGATCATCCGCCTAATGAACGGCCCAGATTGACTAGAAATTACTATACTTTTACAAGGCAATTTTACAGCTGTTTTTAGCTTCGGGGGACCCCCCACGACAGCGATTATTTTACGGGCGGCGTTGCCGCCCCATTTTGAACTGGGGTCCAATATGCCGGTACTATAGAAGATAATCAGGCTCCACACCCAACAAGAGATTGTTCTATCTCATGAGAAAAGTCTTTCCCCTACGAGGGTTCACCCTGTTCGCTTGATGCTAGCTGTTCAGAAGAATCAACTACTTGTACGGGCGCTGCTTCATCTGTCTGCACATGATGTGCCCCCTGCTGAATCTACTACTGCTGCAATTCCTTCTCATGTTGGTGCATCTCTTGTTCTTTCCAGAGTTTCTCCCTCAGCTCCTACAACTCCTTCTCCGTTTCTTCCATTCTCTTCTTATCCCTCTACCATTGCGCGATTCGCTTGTCGGGTTGTTACCTCTTGTGTTGAATAGCCATAACTGCTTGTTCTACAAGTAGATTTTCTCGAAACTTGTTGATTTGTTCCTCCTCCATGTGGTCTACAATATTTCTCTTCCCTTTATCATGCATAGGTATGCTTGGCTCTGCTGTCTCTGCTACTGCTGCTATTGCTAGTGTTCTCTGTGGTGCTGCTTCATGCTGTCGTGCTAACCATTCTATGGTGAAAATAACCTGTTCATTAGGTCTGGATGTTGGGAATGGGATCCCCCAAGGACAATTTTGGGGCTAAAAGCCCATGTTTTGAGTCAAATTTTGTAATAAAGTGTAAAGTCTCCACATTTTGTGGTCGCGGAGTGCGAAGGTGTCATGAGTCATAAAGGGTTGTCCACCTTTATTTTGTAAAATGTAAAGTCGGCTGTAAAGATCTACCCATGGTCCGTGGACCATGGGATTGTATAAAAAGAGCTAAGTAAGTAAGCTCTAAGTAGGCATGAGAAGTCGTAGGTTGTAGAAGAGGTCTTGAGTGATAAGGAGAAAAGTCTAAGTTTCAGGTCTTAGTGTAGGTAGAGGCTCTGCAGCTGAGTGTGCAGAGGCCTAGGGTGGAAGTCCGCAGCTGAGTGCGTGGACCCCTGCAGCTATGTGCACAAGGCAGATAGAGTTTGTAATCATCTAAAGATATCAATAAAGAGAAGTATTCTACAAATTCTGTGTTTGTGTTTTCTGTTAATGAATCTTGTCATATTGTGTATGGATTTCATTTACAATGCTTATGTGATGTGCGAATATATGTAATTACGTTGGTTAATCAAACATAAGTAAGAATATCTGTTTACATGGTGCTAACTGTGATTGTTTAGTAAGATAATTAAACACTTAACGATAACTTGGAAACCCATTCTATATGCTGCTTTAGCAACGCGAAAGTACCTGAACCGTAGGTTAGGGTTGCGCGAAGGCCAATCGTATCCCTTCGCAGAGGTACTGAAGGGCGGAATAAAGGGCTAGACAGACAGAGCCCTAGAACTTAACAACCTATGTGAAAGCAGGAATAAGAGGAATAAACCAACATCACAACCATATCAGGGTGCAAAAACTTGGTTCTAGCATCCCCCCATACTGCTTCGGGTGAGACTTCGGTCCGCGCTTTGTACGCTGATGCCGAAAGGGCCAGTAGTGTAGGGATTTGTTTTGCTAACTAACGCTGAACCTGGGTCAGGCCCCACCAAGCCAACAAATGGTTCCGTTGCTGGGACCGAAATATGCATAAGATATGTGTGATGTCGTATCACTGGAATCCAACTAAGAAAGAGATCAGAGACTCATTGGATAGGAAGATCCATGAATTCGCGGCGCAAGAGAACAAAAATCCATGACTGAAAAAGGAACAGTGGCTAGACAGGTACCTATATACAGAAATACAAGATTTATTTATTTATTTATTTATTTTATTTTTTATTTATTTTATTTTTTTATTTTTTTTCTCTGTTCCTTTCCTGTTGAGCTATATGAGTGGATCGTGAAGCTAGCAGGTAGCCAAGGAAGGTGGAGACTAGACGGTCCTATTGTTTAGACCCCAGAGTTAGTACATAGACTGGAAGCCTCTGCGGATAAGATCACCCACGCTGTCGATCATTAGATCGATCAAATCATAGGAGGATTTGTGACTGAATTCATGGTTGATACCTCAGTCAGCTACAACGAGGTAGAATGACGTTTTTCAAAAGTACGCAAGGTAAGTACTTAAAGTCTTTGAATACCTGGATTAAGATGTTATTGTGCGAAAAATGGGTTATGCAACTACCTTGATGTTCAAAGCTACGTGAAGCAGAAAAATTATAGGAATGAAGGAAGAAAGGGTCCTGAATATAGTCCATTGATTTCACCTCCATTGGGTGACGGAGAGGGAGTAGCACAGGCTTCTCTGCAAAGTGCTATTTAGTTAATAAGACAAGGATTCCCGCAATTTCCACCTCCACCCACACCACCTCCAACTTCACCACCATCACTTGTGACTTCACCCATACCACCTCCACCTCCACGACAATTTAGCATGGCAAATTCAGTGAAGCTGCCTTTGTTTAAAGGCTTGGGAAATGAGGACTTGAACTAGTTCTGGTTCATCGTAAAAGCTATATGGGAAGCTCAGGGTGTCACAGATGATCACATGAAGAAGGAAACACTGGTTAGTGCGCTGCAAGATCGCGCGCTAACCCGGTACATTAAGTACTATAATGATAAACCAAACGCTGGAGTGGCAGACATCTAGACTGCGCTTAACAAAGAATTCAATAGGCCTAAATCTAAGGCACAATCGATTGTGGGGTTTGAAGAAATCACAATGAAACCAGGCGAGACACCTTGGGAATTAGATTAGAGATTGAAGTGTAAAATCCGCGAAGCTAATATGAACTTAACAGATGGACAACACCGCGAATGGTTCGTGGCTTCGCTCTTGCCATTCCTAAGGGTTGCACTGTCCCAACAGAAGATAACGACTTAGGCGGAGGCCTTGGAGATTGTGATGAGACTTCATGAAACACCGATGCAGGATCTGAATCTGGGGGTTCAACAGATCCATGCACAGTTGCAAAACCTTTGCCTTGAAATGAAAAGTTTGAAGCAGGACAAAAAAATTCGACCAGAGGTGTGCGAAGAGGTATGGTGCCTGAAATGCAAGGGTCAGGGACATGACAAAGACCATTGCCCAGTCTTTGCGAACTACAAGGATTGATGCCTTTGAAGCCGGAAGCTCAAGCAGGACCAAGCGTGGGGCCTGTGTTGTGGTGCGCTATATGTCAGGTAGCAGGAAAACATATGACAGATAACTGTCATTTGCTGCAGAAGTTTGTCCAAACACCACAACAATTGTTATACAACTTCTGTAGATCGGTAGGGAATGATGAGTGAAAATACAGAAGCTATGAATTGATGATGGACATAACACCCACCTATAGGGATCGGGCAGAAACGTGGCCCCCCGACCAAAGCGCGGGGATAGCGGGAACATGTTTTCAGGGGCACGGACGAGGCTGAGGTGGAGGAGGACCTGGGAGTGGTTAGGGACAACTAATCTGCTACAATTGCAGAGGACCAGGACACTATGACCATGATTGCGCTAACCAAATGCGTCCATCATGCAAGTATTGCACTCTATTTGATTATGAGACAGAAGACTGTCCTATGCTGATAACGAGGATACGTGACAAAGGGGTGCTATCACCTCAGCCGACTTAGAACCTGCAGATGATGAGGTCTGAGCCTCATGAAGAGGATCCGAATGTGAAATATAGTGCTCCGAAGTGGAATTACAATAGGGATGATAAAGGGAAACAACCTGAAGATAGCGCGTGGGTTCGCAAAGCTCTGACGAAGGAGGCTGAATTTAATTTGGAGCACGCATGTGAAATGTTCATGGAAGAAAAGAAGAGCTTCGCTGAGGCCTCCACCTCAGGGAGCAAGGATAAGCCTGATCAGGAAATGGACCCTTCTATGCTTACAACCTTCCTAGAGACCTGCATGAAGTTGCTGTGCGATAGCAAGGCTGTGAAGGGATTACAGGAGCTTATAAATAGATGCGCTAGAAACACTCCGGGTGAACCACATGTGGTACGAAAGATTGGTAAGCATAAAACAAGGATAGGACGAGGGATGAGGCTGACTGCGCAAATAGGAGAGTATGAAATGGATCAAGTTATTTTGGACCTGTGGTCAGACACGAATGTCCTACCAAAGAAAACTTGGGAATGTATGGGGAGACCTGTGTTGCAGTGGTCTCCGATTCAGTTAAGGATGGAAAATCAGTAGAAGATCATCCCCATGGGGCAGCTGCAAGGGGTGATTGTAGATATTTAAGGTGCGAGCGTGCTGGCTGACTTTGAAGTAATAGAAATTGTGGATGATAACAAACCCTACCCTGCACTCCTTGGCATTGATTGGGCTATATATATGAACCGAGTAATCAACCTAAAGAAGTGAAAGATGATATTTGAGAATGAATCACTCCGCGTAATAATACCCCTAGATCCTGCTGAAGGATCGTGCTATACTGAACCAGTCTGCGATTATGAGAGCGATGACAATCTGGACTGTATCTATAAGATAACAACACGAGACCAAGATTGGGTGAATCCAATAGCAGATGGAAGAATTACATGGGATCGCAAGAGTTCCTCCACCTCGGACTTTGATGAAGAATTAGAGCGATGGCAGAATCAATTACTTGAAGTAACCACACTGAGATGTAACATGATGACTTAGTCGTTGCGCTATGTGTCGTTAGAGGTAAGAAATCTGCGCACTTATGATGGCTTGAATGATGTAGATATATTTTTGGATGCATTTGAGAGGGAGGTACCAGAGAAGCAACGCTTCCAAGCTTTGGACTGGGCACTACGCTCTATGCCCGCAAGATGGAGGGGTATGCACAAGGGTAGCTTTGATGATTGGCATGAGTGTAGAAGGATGATGAGAACACGCTTTAGGAAGCTGAAGGTATGAATCACAGACAAATATGATGGGCAGGATGACCCACCGCACATTTGGCCAAATGGGCTCAGGCTTATGGGGAGAAGCCCCAACCTGAATGGGTGCACTTGTTCTGTCACACCTTGGATGTCATCCGGATGAATTGGTACTTAGAAATGGAGCTCTGCCATGGTACATGTGAATGGGATATTCTACACAAGGGATTCATAATGAAATTCAGCTTTGAGGACGGGTTTGACTGTATTTATGAGGTGCTACAAGAAGTAAAAGCGACAATCTTTAGGATACTGTAGGATCCTTTGGACTTGATTCAACCCGATTGGACTACTCAGCTAAGTCACGCGCTGGAATGCTATAACATAACCGCTGAAGAAGAATATGAGGATCCGTGAAAGATTAAAATCCGTGAAACAGAAGGTCACCGCGAGGTTGAGGGACTGCAGATTGAGAATCCTGATATAATTGCGCCACTGAAAATGAAACAGGTAAATATTGGTACGGAGGCACAACCTGTGAAGGATTGCACAGGCGTGACTTCTGAAAAGTTACTCTTTGAGTATGAACTAATGTGATTTGGGTGTCCAAATATTTTGATGATTATAGTACACACTTTCTGAAGGAGACGATCAACGCGTTGGCAAAGGAATTTAAGGTATATCACCAGAAGAGCACACCTTATCACCCACAGGCTAACGAGACGGTGGAAGCATTCAATAAAGTATTGGAGAACGCACTGGATAAGGTTTGCAATGCTCAGTGAAGTGATTGGGACCTACGCATACCCGCAGTAGTATGGGCTTATCGGACGACATGCAAGAAATTGACTGGACAAACACCCTTTAGGCTTGTACATGGTGTTGAAGAAATTATGCCCATGGAATACATTGTGCCTAGTCTGCGCATAACGACACTCATGGGCATGACGGATTGCGGAGCCCTGGAAGAGAGGATTGCGCAGCTAGCTGAGCTTGAGGAAGAAATATTTCTAGCTGGATTTCACCAACAAGTACAAAAGCAACGCGAAAAAGCATGGCATGATCGGAAAATTAAGATGCCCACCTTTAAGGTAAATAACCTGGTTTTTTTATATGACAACAAGTTTGATAAATTTCTAGGGAAATTCAGAATGCACTGGTTAGGGCCCTATGTGATTAAGGAGATTACTGACGGAGGAGCGGTTCAATTGGTCAAATTGAATGGAGATCCCTTCCCAGGAAAGGTGAATGGCAGTCACTTGAAGCCAAACACTGGTGGTCTAGCCATGTGACTATATGGAGGTAGCATAGTCTTAGCGCTCCAGGTAGTTGAAAGGAGGTACGAGGCTATAAACTACACTACATGGGTTGGGGAGCTGTGCGATTGGAGGATTTCCCGAAGCAAGGAAGTGTCACAGGGTTCGTGGCAACGCGAAGGGAGCTGTGCTACCAAGTGAGAAATCGCGCAGGTCGGCCAGAAAGTGACCGTTAAAGTCACCATTCATGATTTGACTGTAGAAATGAGGCCAAATGGAGCGGGCGACCAACATTTAAGATGAAATTTATGGGTTAGATCCTTGAAAATATGCCGCCAATCCGGCATTAATGAACTGAATTTGGGGGGAATGGTCAGATTTGAATTCAAAATTCCCTATAAATTACAGGTGGTTACCCAGTGAAAAAAACTTGGCATTTTGAGAATTGAGTTGTTGAGCTCTCAGGCGCACATGAACCATGAGAGCCGCACCCTACAGGTGATCAGTGAGCAGCGGATTAACAATGAGCAGATGGCACTACATCGAGACTCTGCCATCACTGATATGACCGAGGTGACCAACCAGAACAAGCATATAATGCAGGTTGTCAAGGAGGCATGCTGAATGGTCCCAGAGTTGACCATTCCTGAAGAAGAAGCAATTGAGGTGCACGTCCGCAAACTGGCTACAGGGGTGCACGATGCTCGGATAGAAATGGAAAGGGTTCAATTGGAGTTGAACCTACATATCACCAAATTGCAGTTGAAGGCCCAATCTTCAACCCCGCTAGAAGTAAAGGAGCAGTCTGCAACCGCTGTCACAAAGGAAATAGCAGTGGTTGACAGTGCAGTAGCAGACCGCACACAACTTTTTGAGCAGTTGTTAGAGGTCCTGACAAGCTTGCAGGAGGACTTAATGTACAATGTTTGGAGATAATCGTGTGAGCTACATCAGTGCTATGATGAGGTCAAGGGCACAACGCGAACCATCGTGCTCACACAGAGACTGATGAAGCTGTAGGAGGCCAAGCAGCTGAAATAGCAGGTGGATAAAGCATTGCACAAGGAAGTAGTGATGAAGGCATGATTGAAGCCCTTTCTGGATGAGGCTTACATGATGACAAACTCTATTGAAGGCAAGCTTGCGACTCTGCAAGCAACTCAGCACAAGCTTCAGACCGACAATTCAGGAGCAGTGACTGAGTAGATGGTTGAAGACGCGAAGCAGGCGGCCGCATAGTGCACTGCCGAGGTTGTGGTCATACAGGTCGAGTTGGGAGGTCTTCGCGCTAAGATCTCCGCGATTTCCAAGTGAATCGAGGGTGAGTCACGATATTTATGTTAGGGGCTTTTTGGGAACGTGATTCCCCAAGGACAATTTTGGGGCTAAAATCCCATGTTTTGGGTTGAATTTTGTAATAAAGTGTAAAGTCTCCACATTTTGTGGTCACAGAGCGCGAAGGTATCATGAGTCATAAAGGGTTGTATGCCCTTATTTTGTAAAATGAAAGTCGGTTGTAAAGATCTACCCATGGTCTGCAGACCATGGGATTGTATAAAAAGAGCTAAATAAGTAAACTCTAAGTAGGCATGAGAAATCATAGGTTGTAGAAGAGGTCTTGAGCGATAAGGAGAAAAGTCTAAGTTTCGGGTCTTAGTGTAGGTAGAGGCTCTGCAGGTGAGTGTGTAGAGGCCTAGGGTGGAAGTTCGCAATTGAGTGCGCGGACCCCTGCAGCTGTGTATATAGGGCGGATAGAGTCTGTAATCATCTGAAGATATCAATAAAGAGAAGTATTCTACAAATTTTGTGTCTGTGTTTCCTGTTAATGCATCTTGTCATATTGTGTATGGATTTCATTTATAATTCTTATGTGATGCACAAATATATGTAATTACATTGGTTAATCGAACGCAAGTAAGAATATCTGTTTACACGGTGCTAATTGTGATTTTTTAGTAAGATAATTAAACACTTAATGATAACTTGGAAACTTGTTCTATATGCTGCTTTAACAATGTGGAAGTACTTGAACTGCAGGTTAGGGCTGTGTGAAGGCCAATTGTATCCCTTCGTGGAGGTATTGAAGGGCAGAATAAAGGGCTAGATGGACAGAGCCTTAGAACTTAACAACCCGAGCAAAAGCAAGAATAGAGGAATAAATCGACATCATGACCACCTTAGGGTGCAGAAACTTTGTTCCAACATCCCCCCATACTACTTCAAGTGAGACTTCAGTCCGTGCTTCGTGGGCTGATGCCGAAAGGGCTAGTAGTGTAGGGATTTGTTTGGCTAACTAACGTTGAACCTGGGTTAGGCCCCACCAAGCCAACACTGGGGTAATGGTAATAATACCTCCATGAGTCTTCCTTGACCCAATTAAATGCCCCATGGATCTAATTGAATTGAACTCTCATGCATTGATCCTTCACAATGCAATGTGGGTCATACGTGTTGAAGCTTCAGAGGTTGAATGGGTACTTTCTCATTTGTTCAGCTTTGACATCCTCTTGCTTGACGCTTCGGATCTCGTATAACCCAATCCATAACGAAAGAGTGGGCCAAGGTGCCTTCTTATTCCGCTACAGCCTAGCTGTTAATCCTGCTAAGATATGATATGCTACTTCTTGCATGATAAGCATGTCCAAAGAAAAATTTGGCAGAACATGCAAGGGATTCTCCGCATTGAACACTTTGATGAACATGTTGTCCGGTGAGGCATACCAATCCGTAATGCCTAACAATGCATTCATCATTTCTTCTGACATGCACGGTGGATCTTGTTCGAATATCAACTTGAACACTGGGGTGACAAGATGGTCGGACAACTATTTGATCACTCCTCTGAAGCTGCACTTGGAGAATAACTTGAAATATGTGCTCACAACAGTCTCCACCGGTGACCATGCCCACTCTAAGCCCGGGAACTCGTGTCGAGCATAGACTGCATCTAGAATGTAGGTGGACATATAAATCTTTGCATGCATGCCTTCGAGCAATTGTCAAGCCTTCATGACTTGCTCCTTCAGCTGATGAGCCAGTATGCCAGACTAGTTGCATGGTCTTCCTTCTTTAGCCAGTTGGTTCAGCGCAACCACCCAACTCTGAGGGAAGGTCATAGTGATTTCTTGGCCACTCAGTCAACATGCAAATATGATCAAGTATTGGTATGCCTTCCTCAATATCTTTGTCTTATAGATCCAGTTAGGGGTCATCTTGAAACGAGCTGGCTCCTTTACCCAATCCTTTAGAATATCTTTGGAGTGGCCTCTGCTGTTGGGCAAGCTAAATGGAGGGGTCATGACAGTCATGGGCTCATCCATATGATACATCTCATCATAATCTCGTGCCCAGAAGGTTGCAAGCTTCATCCCACTGACACTGCTCAAGGTCATCGTCTCGGGGTCAGTGTGAGAGACGATCTAGTGAATCATATCCGCACATGGGAACGTGGGGTATCTACATGCAATCTAGTACAGGCCGGACTTATGAATGTTCACGTACACCTGATGGTCTTCAAGGTCTTCCCCAAAAGTACCTACGAATGTTTCATTCACCTCTTGCCACTTTAGTTTGATGTCCTTGTCTAGATACAACTTCGTATCTTCGTAGATCAACATGCTAGAGGACACCTGTTCAACTGCTGTTCCAACTGCAACACCATCAATGTCCTGGGATCCTATTCTCTTGGAAGCCATTGAGACATATGAACACCTGAAAGATATGGAAACAAGCAACATGCATGGAAAGAAATATGTCAGTGAAAACAAAGCAAAGGTCACAACACATACCAGGGGAACTGTTGAGAAAGATTGCACAAATTTCAGTGGGAGGCTGAGTGACTAACTTCCAGAACCATACAAAAGGGAGTATGGGCTGATTGGGAGGTTGGATCTACAAAATGCACAATCCAGTTTGGCAGTTGGCTATTGGGATTGCACAATGTGCGATTCCAACTGGGAAAGATTGCTGGCCTAGGGACAATTTTGCGCAAAGTTTTGGGCCAAGCAGCCACTAACCTCCAGAAATGCGCAATTCAGTGAAGGAGGCTAGTGCTGGGCCAAAATGCGCAAACCTAGAGAGGAAGGTGAGCCTTCCTTCTCAAGATTGTGAAAAAAAACCTTGGTGAAGGTAGAGACCGGGCCAAGTTTGGCCCGACTAGCCGACGAGCAACTAAACCCAATTAAGTCGATGAAATTCATGGTGACACTAAGTGATAGTAGAAATGCATGCAAAACATGAATGGAATATTGAGCAAACATATCAACATGCATGTGGGTGAGGCCATTCGCCGGTTGGGCGAATGTCTGTGCAAAACAATTTCATGCATGCGAAAGCAGTGAGATAGCGAGTAAAATTGAAACAGAGCTAGGAAAATGTATAATATATGTAAATGACAACAGGAGTGCAAAGAAATCAAGCAAAGAACACTCACACAAGTGAATACACAAAAAGTGACAGAAATGCTGAAAAAGACAAGTTGAGGCCACTTACCCATGAATAGCTGAGTCAGATGTGTCGAAGAGTCCTAGATGTGCCGTGGGATGTCAGAGCTCCAAGATTGATGTGAATGAATGAGCTTTGATGTGTCGAATAAATAAGTTTGGTCTCAAGACGCGCATGCCACAAATCTAGGAAAAAGTGACACTTTGAGGGAAACTTCTAAAACAATTTTGCATGTAACCCTTGGCTGCTAAAAATAGCTCCTTGAATCATGGGATGCCTTTTGCATGTTATATCTTGCTATTCTGGGAAGATCAAGTCATGCATGCATGCAAGTCAAATTTCCTCGGTTCCGGGTGAAACTGGTCAACCAGACTGTCCATGCATGCTAGTGCTCAACTGCTTAGGAAAAATGCACATTCTTGACTGTAAGCTGGGCTGACTGCCCAAGGGGATTTCACAATTTCTGGGCCCAACAACTGACTGCTGTCCAGATTTTCACAAATCCTGGGCTGAACAACCAGTTGATGGGAAAAACTGCGCAAATCCTGCTGGGAGGATTGGTTAGCAGGATTGCGCATTCTCGGAGACCAGCAGGCTGTCAGAGAGGATTGTGCAATTCCTGGAGGGAAAGGTTGGTTTCCCTCCAGGAATGAGTAATTTTCAAGGGGAATCTACTCAGCCTACAGCTGGATCAAGTCTGTGTGAGCAGCCCCTGAGAGGAATGGATTGACTATGATCGACAGGCTGCCTTTGTGCAAGGAAAACACTGAAGCTTGAGTACTTGACGAAGCAAGACAAAGTGCTATGTAAGGTTGGTAGGGAGGCTCCAAAATAGGCTAAGGAAAAATTTTGGAGGTTGGTTGTAGCTACTACAACAGAATGCAAAAAATCCATTTACACATGGATATATAGCAATGTTTCCCTTCATCTTTGGCCTCCAGTTTTAGTTATCCAATCATCTAATGACTGAGGGGATGAGCACATCCTTGTAAAATTGATGACCAGAGCTCGATTAGTGAAGTCCAGTGATGTTCTACATGCTGCCATGGGAAGTTTGACTGTAGGGATTGAGTCATCTTTCTTCAAGAATTCCATTTGAGCTTCCTTATTCTTGGGCTTCGACTCTAAAGCCTCCACTAAAGCTTGGAATGAAACAAATTTGTTGAGAGGGTTGGGAGGGGGAGGGACCCCCTCTGGGGTCACCATTGGAGGGGAGGGATTGTAATTAGGGATTTGTAGGGGCAGAGTGCAGATAACAATGCTACAATTTTGTTGGGTCATTTTTAATCAAGGTATCAATATCATTTTGTTCTAGTTGGTTTTTAGTTGAGACTTTTTTCTCTCGCTTTATTTGTTGCAAATCCTTTACTAAAGGCTCCCAGAGATGCTTGGAACTGAAAAAATAGACAAATAAAATCAGTGGACCTAGTTGCAAATCGTTGCATATAAGTTCTTGTGCAAATGGAAAAAATAGTTTGACAATGTTTATATTTTTTTAAGATCCATATAGCCAATGTTTGATTTTAGAATGTGATTCAAATTTGCTTTTGTCCTAACATCTTTTGTTGTTAGTTTTTTTTCCTTTTAATTGTGCTTTCATTATTTAAATCCAAATAGAATTAAAAATTTGTTTGAGAATAGGTTGCACTACTTTTGTAAAACAGATTCATTGTATGATACACAAAATCATGATCTTGATGAAAAACTTCCCATTGAACAATATCGTGATATGTAAAGTTTTTTGTAACTTTGTCTGATCACTTTTCTGCGTAGAACAAATTTGGGAAATTCATATCTTTTGAATATTTATCTTTGAATATGCCCAAGGGCCTATAACCTTCACCGGGAGAAATGTTTATTTGATTATTATGAAGATCATAAATACTATATGAATCACTAAACCCATGTAGTAGTGTTTTTGTCATTGGTTCTTCATCATAGTCATCATTATCATCATTGATTTATGTATCTGTTTTAGATGCATATGCATCTTTGTTCTAATTAAATATTTGTTTCTAGTTTTTGTTTATCATGCCACTCCATTTTATAAAGCGGAGTCTTACACAATCGCTTCAATGCCTTCATCTCTTTATGAACACAAATTCAACCAACAACATATGCGCTTTTATACACCAAGCATTTTTTAATTGCTACAACCACTATATTAGATTCATTTATGTCATAAGGAAGTGCATATTGAATTCAAGATGTGTCAACATGTACACTAATTATACCACCAGTCAATGCTAATTGTGGTTTTCAAATGCTGTCCAAGTTCCTATATTTATAAAAATGGTAATATTGGTGCTATTAGTCTTTCTTCCAATTCATAGTCTTTCTTCTAATTCATATGGCTCTTTCACTATGGATATTTTTTTATTTCACCTAATCCACTATGGAACTTCAAATTTGATTTTCTTGTCATTGTCTAATGTTTTTTTTTACATTTTTTGCATACACACCTATTTTTGGTAAGATTGGTTGATTGTATTTCTATGGCATATTTTTTAAAGTAATTTTGAATGTATATCGCACAATCATAAATTGACACATCTTGTATATTTTTTTAAATCTTGTTGTTGAGCTACTATTTCAAATATATAATCTAACATTTGTAAAGATTCCTTATGTTTATTTGAAGACATCACATTTTGTCTTGTTTTTTCTCGTTTCAATAACTTAGTGTTCCATTTACTTTCTTGTATCACTTTATTTTTTGTCATTTTTCTTGTACCTAAATTTATTTTTCGTCATTTTTCTCATACCTAAATTTATTTTTCAACAATCTTGCTCCTAATATGCTTTTTTAGTCGAAGAAATGATATATGTGACTTTTTCATTGGGTTTGTTTGGTCAACATATTTGTGTTTTTTTTTCTAGTTGATGCAATGATAAACATTATTTCCTCTTTCTATTGATAAGATTTTGATTAAGTGTTGTGGTATCTTCATTTGTGTTCACGTTTTTAAAGCTATCCACATCTTTCCCATTATGTTTCATATAACGTTATTCTACATATGGCTCTTTGTTAAATGCTTCGATGTCATGTAATTTTTTTTTTCTTCCAAAAGTTGAAAATGAAAATGATTCATATTTGTTTGATATGGGACAACATGGAATATTGTTGCACCTTTCTTGAATGAGCAAAATTTAGTTGCAACAATCAATGTATCGACATACCGTATGTATATAGTTATATTCAATATACAGTGTAGCCAATCATAAATAAAAAGTCCATCATATATATTCCATTTTTCATGTGGCATTGAAAATTGTATAATGTATCCTTGCTTGATTCCTATTCGAGGGAATTCCATGAATGCAAAGTAGTTCATGTATTTTTCTAAGCATATTGATGCAAACAAATCATTATGCATTATTGCATTGAAAACATTCTGTGCAATTATGCATCGTAGACAAGGCACTATTGGAAATAATACTAAGAAGGGGGGGGGGTGAATCAGTATTAGCAAGTCAATAATATTTCATTTCCATATTCTGATTCATATACGCTACTTCAGTTAATGAAACTTGTGTGTATACGCAACTGTATATAAGGCAACTAGCGTATACCCTGTAAACTTATAGTTTAGTTAATTCTTCATAAGTTGATCTTTAATCTATGCATCAAAACTATATAAACAGTAACCAGGAGCAGTAAAAACAAAACAGATAGTCACAGATATGAACACAGGATATAAGGTGGAAACCCAATGTGGGTGAAAACCACCTGCTGCAATCGTCTCTATCTTTCTTTTAATAATAAACTTCTTTTTACAATATTTTGTACTGGTGTAGTCTTATACCTGTACGCAGGCTTCTACCTGCAGAAGGTTACAACCTTCTCTCGTTTTCTAGCTTCTCCTAGAAGGGAGCTACAACCCCCTATGTAACG
The DNA here is from genome assembly GCA_031772625.1 of Pinus tabuliformis. Classification (NCBI taxonomy): domain Eukaryota; kingdom Viridiplantae; phylum Streptophyta; class Pinopsida; order Pinales; family Pinaceae; genus Pinus; species Pinus tabuliformis. Next base: position 944,220,118 of record CM062817.1, on the reverse strand, counting down.
ACCCGTAGCTCCACCCGAAGTGCAACCGCGGAGGGCGCGTGGTTGAGGCTGAACGAAGTGTGACTGCGGTTGGTGTGCGATATTGAAATATGCGCATATGAGAAGGGCGAGCTACTTATATGCGTGGTGGCATGGTGTTAACCTTGTGGAGGCCGACCAACAAGCGTGTGGAGCTGACGAAGGGTGGACGCGTTTGAAGGAAAGGCCGACATGATATTTGGGAGCTTTTGCGATGGCGTGAGGGCTTTGGGCGAGTCGGCTGGGCAGCCTAGAACTCGCCCTACCATGTGTATATATGAAAGAGCGTTGGCTCTCATTTGGACATCATATAATTGCTCAACATCTTTGCTCAAGGAGTTAAGGCGTAGTTCTAGTGCGTAGAAATAAGCAGAGGAAGGCGCAGATTTGGTTGCGCCCATTCTTGGGCTTGGTTGCACGGTGAAGGAACACTTAACTCGGTTGTGGGTGAAAGGTGCGGGCAGGGTCGCTCGGCGGTTGGGTAGGGCGTGCACGGGTGTGTGGCGCCCGGGTTATGCGACAGAGTGCCCGACGGTGAAACGTTGGTGGGTGCCTGGTTTGTGCGACAACTTGGCACGGGTTCTTGGGTGACTCAGGTGAGTGCCCACCCGTCGTGCAAGTGTGCACGGTGTGACTTTTGGTGAAGTGTTGAGATTGTGAATGGGGGTGTGTCTCGGGAAGAGGCGCCTGTGTGTGGCGACTTGGAGGCGCGCCCAAGTTGGGCAAACAACACGATCGTGCGATGAGGTGAACGAAGGGTTGGTGAGTCGTGCAACGACCATGCAGAGGTGCCGACGAGCTGGGCAACCGAGTTTTCCGAAGTTGTGAAAATTGGCTAAGTGTAAATTTAGGGTTTCCCAAGTTTAACTTGTAAAGCTTTGTAACATTGAAGATTGTATAATACATTGATTCAGGCAGACTCATATTGCAGGGAGTTGCCCCTCCCTTTATACTGTTGTGCATTTCTCTTGTATAATGCTGTTATGTGAATGTTATGGGCTTTCACTTGTATAAAGGAACACATAATAATACTTGGTAACGGAAATAAAACTAAGTATGGAATGTTAGGCGTAGTCTACAATCGTAAGTATTGGTGAAAAGAAAATGATTGGTAGTGCCGCACCTCGATATAAGCGGTTGAAAGACTACCGTAGGTGTAGGGGCGTGACAGGTGGTATCAGAGTTGGTGAGCTGAATCAAGGGGCTGATTCTACGAAGACCAAAGACTTGGCAGGGAGCTCAAGTTTTGCAGGTGACAGGTGGAATATTAGGGTGATTCAGGTGAATGGTGAAACAGGTTTAGCAGAGGTGAAGCTTAATGCTTGGGCCAAGCTGAACGACAAGGCATGGCAGGTTTGGAAGAATGCGAAGGGAAGCTCTTGCTTACCTTATACAGGTTGAAGCGAATGAAAGAAGAGAACCCCCGGATTCGAAAGGAACTTGAAGTCTTGGAAAAGAATGTTGAAGACGAACTTCTTCAACTTGGTTGGAGAATGGAGCAAGATGAAGTTGCAGATTGTGCTGACAAGGAAGAGGAAGCCATGATGACCAAGGATGTTGTAGATGTGACAACGATGGAGGATGAACTTGAGATTGATCAAGTTGGACCAGGATCGTGCAGTTTGCAGACATGGATGGATGAGGATACTCACATGGAGGAGCCTCATGATCATGATGATGATGAAGTAAGTATTGATACTTGTGTTTCATTTGAGCATTTGGTAGATGGACCATATGCAGGGAAGGGCAAAATCAGTTTGCCGATGCTGGGGAGGATCTTACCATGGATGTCTATGATGAGGCCTTGTATGGAGAAGCAAGGATTGTTGACCGTTGCAAGACTTGTTGGGGTTGTTTGTGACCTTGTGGCAGAATGTACAAAGGCCCGTGACAAGGGAGGAACATGATGATGTTGTGAAGGATTGGGTCATGCTTTAGCCACATGGAGAATTGGCTAAGTGCCCAGCATGACTCTTGGGAAGATTGGAGGGCACACACTCGAGGTATGATGATACTTGGGTGGACTTCTCATGGCCGAGACCAAGAGAAAGTCTTGGTGGAACCTTCAGTGGGGGAGCCATGATGGAAGGGACTCGTGATGTGATGATGATGATATGGTTGGGTGACCGAGTTCACTAGACCGAAGATTGTAGACTTGGATGAGGATGACCAATTGTCATGATGGGTCTACTTGGTTGGACTACATGGGCAACTTAGTCATGGACATCAGGTTGGAGACATGGAGCTTGGTAGTCTTATGTAGGGACATTATGCAGAAGCACTTGTAGAGGTGTCACTTATGGGCATCCAATGAGGAGTGCCAAGGTAGGGATGTTGTGCAGGTAGATTTGCTGGTGTGACATGGAGATGTTTTACTTATGAGCCGATGGAGAGGTTGTGCACTCTTGTACAACAAGGCCATGGACTTGGATGGAGTTGTGAGCAGGCTATGGAGCATTCCTACTACATGGAGAGCTGAGGCATCTTGCAGAGACCTTTGGGCCGAGACTTGTATGCTTGCTGAGATGTTGGTTGGAGATGACTCATGGAGCTCATGATGACATGAGGTTGTGACTTTTAGGGACTTCATATATGGTGGACTTGGAGGATCTGATGCATTGAGGAGCTGAGGTCAGAGACTTTGATGCAGGATGGGGTGCATACTTTCAAGTACATGTATGGGAATGGCTTGAAAGAGTGACTTGATGTGGAGGATCGATATGAGACACTTTGAAGTGATGGAGTTACAACGATGATGATGCCTTGGTGGCAACACTTGGGCATGGGTTGAGCCGAGGCTTAACCACTTTTGGCACATGGGAGCTGATTGATCTATGATCATGGGCAGCACATGGATAGATGAGACAGGTGTATACTTGTTTCTATGACAGACTTGAGGGATGGCACATTGCAGATATGATGGAGGTTGCTTCATGGAGGCACATCGAGATCCGAAGTTTGATGAGATGGTCTCTTCATATTGAGGAGGTACACATATGGATGATGATGTTGGGATAAATGCAGCTGATTTCAGGCAGCACATTGGTACCAAACATCATGGACAACATGTTGCAGATGAGATGAGGACTACTTCATGGACCTGAGCATGGCTTACACTTGTATGGAGATGGATTCTTGATCGAGTTGAGGACGTGACAGGATGTTTTGAGAAACAACTGATGATGGCATGAGGATGTGCATTCTCATGGTTTGAGCGTGATAGTTGGACTAGCTACCCAACTAGTTCAAACATGAGGGAGCTCAATGTGCAGAGAGAAGTGTTAGCATTGTGTTGGAGTATCATGGCAGCGGTTCACACGAGGACGACACATGATGAGGTCGACACGGGAGGTTGTAGGAAGCATGTAGCTTGAGATGGAGGGGCCAACCTTCCACGATGGGGAGCAGCATGTGGAGATTGCGACAGGGTAGTCGATGGTCATGGATTGAGATGATTTCCGATGTATGACATACCAATGGGGTGTATACCTTGGTATGGTGATCTTGGTGACAGATGGTTGCCGGGACGAGACATGGTGGAGACAGTGGTTCTACATACGATGCAGAGATGTTTGTAGTATGTGGAGGAGTTGACATCATGGATGAGACAGATATTGATGTTGATCTTGGTGGATGGCTACCAGGATGGTATGTTGTTGAGGACGACAACAACTTCAAGTGGAGGAGGATGTAACGACTTGCAGCTTCGCTCGAAGTGCGACCGCGGAGGGCGCGCGGTTGAGGCTAAACGAAGTGCAACTGCGGTTGGTGTGCGAGCTTCCTTGGGTGTGCGATATTGAAATATGCGGATATGAGGAGGGTGAGCTACTTATATGCGTGGTGGCATGGTGTTAACCTTGTGGAGGCTGACCAACAAGCGTGGGGAGTCGACGAAGGGTGGACACGTTTGAAGGAAAGGTCGACATGATATTTGGGAGCTTTTGCGATGGTGTGAGGGCTTTGGGCGAGTTGGCTGGGCAGCCTAGAACTCGCCCTACCATGTGTATATATGAAAGAGCATTGGCTCTCATTTGGAAATCATACAATCACTCAACATCTTCGCTCAAGGAGTTAAGGTGCAATTCTAGTGCGCAGAACTAAGGAGAGGAAGGCGCAGATTTGGATGCGCCCATTCTTGGGCTTGGTTGCATGGTGAAGGAACGCTTAACTCGGTTGTGGGTGAAAGGTGCAGGCAGGGTCGCCTGATGGTTGGGTAGGGCGTGCACGGGTGTGTGGTGCCCGGGTTATGCGACGGAGCGCCCGACGGTGAAACGTTGGTGGGCGCCCAGTTTGTGCGATGACTTGGCACGGGTTCTTGGGTGACTCGGGTGAGTGCCCGCCCGTTGTGCAAGTGTGCACGGTGTGACTTTTGGTGAAGTGTTGAGATTGTGAACGGAGGTGTGTCTCGGGCAGAGGCGCCCGTGTGTGGCGACTTGGAGGTGCGCCCAAGTTGGGCAAACAACACGATCGTGTGACGAGGTGAACGAAGGGTTGGTGAGTCGTGCGGCGACCGTGCGGAGGTGCCGACGAGCTAGGCAACCGAGTTTGCTGAAGTTGTGAAAATTGGCTAAGTGTAAATTTGGGGTTTCCCAAGATTTAACTTGTAAAGCTTTGTAACATTGAAGATTGTATAATACATTGATTCGGGCAGACTCATATTGCAGGGAGTTGGCCCTCCCTTTATACTGTTGTGAATTTCTCTTGTATAATGCTGTTATGTGAATGTTATGGGCTTTCACTTGTATAAAGGAACACATAATAATAGTTGGTAATAGAAATAAAACTAAGTATGGAATGTTAGGCGTAGTCTACAATCGTAAGTATTGGTGAAAAGAAAATGATTGGTAGTGCCGCACCTCGCTATAAGCGGTTGAAAGACTACCGTAGGTGTAGGGGTGTGACACCCTAGCTCTTGTACTAGCTGATGTATTAGTACGTATGTGCTGACCTACAGAAGGCTACAACCTTCTCTTTTCTTCCAGGGACCACATTTCATAAATTTTCAGACTGGATCCATCAATAACATCAATCAAACGTCAAATATATCTGCATCAACCAATCTCCTTTGCACCAACAAAAAACTGAATCAAATAATCACTTCTCTGAATGTTGTAACTAGAATACAATAACAGTAACCAGAACCCAAGCCAGAACCCAGAACACTGCAACAGAAATCAGTTGGTCATATGTCAGAATTGGTTCCGAGATATGGGAGGGGCCTAACGGACCAAAGATGGTGGTCGGTCAAGCCCTTCGCTCACCCCAGCAATTCGGCTAGGATGGAAAGAAAAGTACCGGCCAAGTCAAGTCACTCGAGCCGATCTATAGCAGCCATCAGATGGAGGGGCAAGGAGGAATCCAGGTTAGAACCAGGTCTCTGTGGTTTGTTCAAGGGTACGTTAGTATGCTTGATTGCTAATGAGAGGGCATTTTCCTGTCCCATAGCGCTGCAGCTCATCCGATGAGCGGAAGCGTACCTTCAAGGAGAGATGGGGCCCTCAATGGTCGTTTCCGTGCCTCTCACGTCCCAGAATCGAAGAAAACGAGAAAATTAAGAAAATCCAACCACTTACATGAATTCCACTCGTCCCTTGCTTCCCTTACCTCCATGATGTAACTCAATGAATCCTGTTCCGATGTCCCAGTTCCAGTTCATCAGGTGCCTGTTCGAAGGCTCCCCCTGCCGTTCTGATATGAATTGATTGTTCGATCGATCCTCAGCGGGTCTTTAAGGGGTCCGGGTACTCCCAAGGGTGTTCGTACGAAAAGGACACGGTCATTAATTAGTTCCACTACAATACTTTCCTTCAGCCAATCTGGATAAATGATGAATTTATAAACCATTCTTCTATCCATTCTGCCTTCCCACTAGAAAGGGATTAGAGTTAATCCTTTTTTTTAAGGATCCCGAATGAACTTCAGCATTACCATTATGCCACCTTCAATGTGATGAATCTGTGTGCATACGCATTTGTATCAAGGAAAACCTACGTATACACACTTTTGAAATGTCGAACCGGCATGTATATGTGCCTTTGCTATAAGGAACCTACGTACAGATCTGTAAATGATGATTTAACCTTTACAATTATTCAGACATCAGATATACCTAGATCATCATATTTACAGATTACGACATGCGCCAATTATTAAGATAAAAGATCAAAACCACACAAAGATACTTCTCTTCAAGCCTTAAGATCTTGACCCATCAATAGAACTTATCCTTCATCAAGCGCTCAGGTTCATCCTTGATTTAGATCCAGCTGTGCACCATAACCCAATAACCTGTAATCTAGATCTTGCTCTTCATTAGATATGCAATTCGTAAGTGCCTTTGCCTAATGATCTTCTCCTCCTTTTATAGTCCTAGGCCTTACTCAATACCATGGTCCAAAACCACTTAGAATCAATACCTTGGTCCAAATACCTGGGGTCAACACTTCGGACAAGATACCTTGGACCAATACCATGGGTCACAATACCATGGACCAAAACCAAGTTTTCCAACATGCATGCACCTTTCCTTCTGTGAAAGTGCATGTGTACGCATACGTGCCTTTTAGTCTGCGAACCCGTGTGTACACGCGGCTTGGTCAATGGGAACCTGCGTATACCTTTTTTTATTCATTCTGCGAGCATGAACTATGATCTGTCATCGGTGAGAGTTGCCATCAAGGACAACACCTCTATCATAGTGCCAAATCTGTGTCATAATGCCAACGTTTTCCCCTTTGGACTTGATGGAAACCCCAAGTCACTATCCCCCTTTGTCATCAAGGGAAAAGGGTTATGTTCCCCCTGAGTGCATGCTGAATTCTTTGATATGCTGAAGTGTGCTTTCCATGCTCCCCCTGACTACAAGCAAGGTCTACAAAAAGATGTTCTACAAGAAGAACATGACTCTATACATCATAAATGACCTTCCTATCACCAAAGACTCATACATACATCCATCTCCCAACCAAGTGGGGATATACCAAGATTGAATCATCCACCCAACCAAGTGGGGATATACCAAATGTTTATACATGACAAAACAAGAACATTACATCATTCATCCCATGCATAGTGGGGAATCAAAATAGGTCGTTTCATGACCTTGATAATAAAATATATACATGACATAGAGACAAAATATCTAAAACAAGACTATGATAGTTATCAGCAACTATCATTAGTAGCATCTGTCAATCACCATCCAGATCAGCAACCATGATCTTTCTCTGCACCTGTTCCACCTGAATCTGTGAATTTGTACCAAGATCTTCTAAGATAATGCCAACAATGCATTATTAGAAGTATATGCTCCCCCTGAACCTGTGCCAGATGATCACTATCAGACCCATATCAAACTCTTTTCATCTTGAGTCTAGCCCACTATTTTTCTTCAAACCAACATATACGTGACTGTGTCCATAGAAACCTACGTATGTATGCAGATACGCTTCATGAAACTCGCGTACAACCACTTTTCTTTGAAACAGATAAGTTTCAACAGCAAGATGATGCATCAACTACTCCCAGCTTCTGTCTGAGATATTCAAATGTCTCTCTAGCTAGTGGTTTGGTGAATATATTAGCAACCTGTTCCTTGGAGGGAACATACTCCAATTTGACCTTTTGTTCAAGCACTTGTTCATGGAGAAAATAATATTTGATATGTATGTGCTTGGTCTTGGAATGCATGACTGGATTCTTTGAAATACTGATTGCACTTGTATTATCACATAGAATGGAGATGGGTGGAGTACAGGTGATATGAATGTATTTCAATGTTTGCATCATCCAAAGGAGTTGTGTACAACAAGATGCAACATCCACATATTCTGCTTCAATTGTAGATAATGCAATTGAAATTTGTTTCTTACTGAACCAAGATACTTATCTGGAGCCCATATAAAATGCACCACCACTAGTGCTTTTTTTGTCATCCACGCTTCCTGCCCAATCTGCATCTGTATATGCATGAAGTGTAAGATCTATATCTCTAGGATACCATAAACCAAAATTCTGAGTTCCTTGAAGATATTTGAAAATCCTTTTGACTGCCTGAAGGTGTGATTCCTTTGGATTTTCTTGGAATCTTCCAACTATTTCCACTGCATGCATGATGTTTGGTCGAGTACCTGTTAGATAGAGCAGACTGCCAATCATGGATTTGTAGGTTGGTTGATGCACTGTTGTTGATTCATCATTTGAGCTGAGACTGCATCCTGTTACCATAGGGGTACATACTGGTTTAGAATCTTCCATGCCATATTTTTTCAAGATCTGCTTGAGGTACTTGGTTTGTGATAGAAATATACCATCTTTATTTTGTTGAAATTGTAAACCAAGAAAATATGTGAGCTCACCAAGCAGGGACATTTCAAATTCTTCCTACATTACCAAAGCAAAGTTTTGACTCATGGCTTCTTCGTTGCTACCAAAAATGATATCATCAACATACACAACAAGTATTAGTAGTTTATCATTGTCAATCTTTATATATAGATTACTATTAGCTGATCCTTTAGAAAAACCTTGTTGATGGAGGTATTTGTCAAGACGGTAATACTAGGCCCTTGGAGCTTGTTTTAGACCATAGAGAGCCTTTCTGAGTCTGCATACAAGTTTTGGATCATTTCCAAGGATGAATCCATCTGGTTGCTCAATATATACTTCTTCTTCTAAGTCTCCATTAAGAAAAGAAAATTTTACATCCATTTGGTATACTTTGAAGTTTTGAAAGCTAGAAAGAGCAAGGAACATTCTTATGGCTTCAAGTCTAGCAACAGGTGCAAAAGTTTCTTCAAAATCTATACCTTCTTGTTGAGCATATCCTTTACAAACAAGTCTAGCCTTGTTTCTAATAACTTCTCCATTTTCATTTAGCTTGTTTTTGAATATCCATTTGGTTCCTATGATATTCTTATCATGAGGTCTAGGAACTAATTCCCAAGTATTATTCTTTTCAATTTGCGTAAGCTCTTCGTTCATGGCCTTGATCCAACATTCATCTTTTCATGCTTCATGTACATTTTGAGGTTCGATAGTGGAAAGTTATGCTAGATAGCTTGAATCTTCTATAATAGTTCTTCTTGTCTGCACACCTGCCTCTTTTTGTCCCAAAATTTGAGTCTTTTGATGATTTTTCTGCACATACCTGGATGGAGTCTTTTCTTCTACCATTATCTATTCTTCTAGTGCTTCATTGGTTTCTTCTTCAGAATTAGTTTGATTTGATGTGGAAGGATAATCCTCATCTTCTTCATAATCTTTGGTTTTTACCTGCTTTGGATTTTTTCCTGCTTCATCAACCACAACATCAATACTTTCAACAAATTTTCCAAGTCTTTTATTATAACACTTATATCCTTTACTTTGGGAAGAGTAACCAAGGAGAATGCCTTCATCTGCTCTAGGTTCAAACTTGCCAAGGTTTTCATTAGTCCTTTTGATGTAACATTTTCTTCCAAAAACTTTGAAGTATTTTACAGTAGGAGTCTTACCATACCAAAGTTCATGTGGAGTTTGAGTGTTGTTTACCCGAACATTTGTTTTGTTGAGAATAGTGACAGCAGCAAATGCAGCTTCACCCCATAAGGTTGCAGGAGTTCCAGACTCATATAGCATGGCACAAGCCATTTGTTGAACAATTCTGTTCATTCTTTCTACCATTCCATTTTGCTGAGGAGTCTTTGCGGTGGAGAATTCCCTTTTTATTCCATGTTCTTCACAAAAGTCGAAGAGTTCATCTGAGGTAAATTCCCCTCCTCGATCAGACCTGAGGCATTTGATTTTGTGATCTGATTCATTTTCAACCAACACTTTGAATGCTTTGAACTTTTCAAATGCTTCATCTTTATGCTTTAGAAGTCCTATCCAACACATTCTAGAAAAGTCGTAAATGAACAATATAAAGTATTCTTCTCCACGAGGTGGCTTTTTCCTTGATGGACCACATAAATCAGTATGAACAAGTTCAAGAGGCTTACTAGATGATCCTTCCTTCTCAGGGAAATGAGCCTTGGTTTGCTTACCAAATTGACATGATTTGCATATTGTATTTTCTGGAATGCTGATATCTGGAAGATCACGAACAACCTTGTATCTGCATGCTTTTCTTATTTGAGAGAAGCTTAGATGCCTCAATCTTTTGTGCCATAGCTAGTGTTCATCATTTTTGCTTAGGTAGCACTGTTGTTGTCCTCCCTTAAGTATGTACAGGTTATTTGGAGTTCTTATACCTTTGATCACTATTTCTCTTGTATCAAGCTCACGAACAACACATCCATTTGATCGAAATACTACCTCATTTCCTTGATCACACATTTGAATGACACTCAATAGATTATGCTTTAGACCATCAACATACATAACATTCCCAGCTTTAACCTTTTCTTTTAAGAGAACAAAGCCTTTACCTTTTATGACTGCAGGAGTGTCATTTCCAAATGAGACCTTCTTTTCCTTTTCTAAGGCATTATATGACTGAAGTTTTTCTTTATCACCTGTCATGTGTTTCAAGCATCCACTGTCGATGTACCACTGATTTTCTTGTCCTTCTGCATACAAGGCTATACCACATCTTTCTGTTTGCGGTTCTTTCTTTCTCCATGTTTTGGGACCTAATGAAGTTTTCTCCTTCTGAGATGTTTGCCAAAATTTACTCTTGCATTCAGAATCTTCATGACCGAAATTGTTACAGATAGAGCATTCTATTTCATTTTCAAGAGCATAAAAGTTATTGTAGGTCCTTTTCATGATCCTAGTCACATTCCTTTGATTTCGTGCTTCTCTAGTCATGATGGTCTTGTAAGCAACACATTGAGCAGCTTTGTGTCCAAAGTTATGACATGAAAAACATTGGCCATTAAAGAAATTCCTGCGATTATCAAACCTACTGACCTGGTGATTGTAGTTTCCATTGACATTCATTCTTGAAGAAAATTGAGTATGATTTACCTGAGGTTGGTTGTAGCTTCTATTCATCCTTGAAGTAGATTGAACCCAATTTACCTAGTGATCTGCTTTATGCCTTTGCTAACGATTGTCAAACTGTTCACTTCTCCTTGTTGCATCAAGATAACTTTTGGAGGTTGATGGCTTCTGTGCTTGAGATGCTTCTTTAGTATATCCAAGACCTGTCTTTATCAGAGGATAACACTGTACTTTGATAATTTCATCTAAAATTTCTGATCCTTTAGCAAATTTGAGATTGAGAGCTTTTGTTTTCTCAATATCTTTTCGTAGACCCACAATTTCACATTCTAGTTTTTCATTGTGTTTTTCCCTTTCAACAAGTTGGAATGTCAGAGTATCTATAATCATATTATTTTCTTCTAAACAAATTTTAAGTTTATAAATTTCTTCATAAAGACCATCTTCATCTAAAGCATCCAAGAAATCATCATCTTCAAAAACCATCAGAAGTCTATAGTCATTACCATGTTCATCTTCATCACTATTTGATAAACCGTCGCTATCTTCATGCGTATAATATCTCTTCTTACTTACATTTTGTTTTCTATTCCATTTTTTTGATTCCTTACCTTTAACAAGATTATCTTTATGAGGACATTTGGCCGCATAATGACCGACTCTTCCACAAGAAAAGCATTTGAAAGGTATCTTACCTCTAAATCTTCCAGAACCTCGTTGAAGGTTCTTGACAATGTTTGTTTCTTCCTCTCCTTCTGAAATATGTCCTGATTCATTGAGTTCTTCTCTTCCTGAAACTTTGAATGCAACTTCTCTCATATCTGATGGACCCCCTTTTCTCATTTCGAAAGCAGTTAGGATTTCATGCAGTGGTGTCATAGTAATACTCTGAAGGTTCTGCTTTTCCTCTATGGCAGAAACTTTTGATTCAAACTTAGAAGATAAGGATCTTAAAACTTTTTCAACTACATTAACTTCTTTTATCTCTTCACCCAAGTTTTTCATGTGATTAACAATCTCATCTATACGTAAGAAGTAATTAGCTATACTTTCATTATTGTGCATTTTGAGAGTTTCATATTGAATTATGAGAGATTTTAGTTTTGCACATTTTACCTGATCGTCTCCTTCATAGCTTAGAACGATCTTGTCCCATATATCTTTGGCGGTTTTGAGCTGCATAGCCTTGACAAATTCTGATTGTAACAGACTCCCCAATAATGTATTGACAACCTTGGCATTTATTTCATACTGCTTTTTACCTACTGTATCTGTAGGAATTGCTGATGGAATTGTGTATCCTCCTTCCACGATTTCCCAAACATCTGTTCCAAGAGATTGAAGATAGGCTATGGTTCTTACCTTCCAATAGATGAAGTTGCTCCCATCAAAGATTGGTGGTCTAATGGATCCCTCTCTTTCGTAGGTACTCATGATGATAGATCTTCCTTCAAGCAATCAAGCTTCTTTTGAAGGACCTGCTCTGAAACCAATTGTTGGAAATAATACTGAGAGGGGGGGGGGGGGGGTGAATCAGTATTAGCAAGTCAATAATATTTCATTTCCATATTTTGATTCATATACACTACTTCAGTTAATGAAACTTGCGTGCATACGCAACTGTATATAAGGCAACTATCGTATACCTTGTAAACTTATAATTTAGTTAATTCTTCATAAGTTGATCTTTAATATGTGCATCAGAACTATATAAACAGTAACCAGGAACAGTAAAAACAGAACATACAGTCACACACATGAACACAAGATATAAGGTGGAAACCCAATGTGGGTGAAAACCACCTGCTACAATCGTCTTTATCTTTCTTTTAATAAGAAACTTATTTTTACAATATTTTGTACTAGTGCAGTCTTATACCAGTACACAAGCTTCTACCTGCAGAAGGCTACAACCTTCTCTCTTTTTCCAGCTTCTCTTGGAAGGGAGCTACAACCCCCTAGCTCTTGTACTAGATGATGTACTAGTACGTAGGTGTTGACCTACAGAAGGCTACAACCTTCTCTTTTCTTCCAGGGACCATGTTTCATAAATTTTCAGACTGGATCCATCAATAACATCAATCAAACATCAAATATATCTGCATCAACCAATCTTCTTTGCACCAACCAAAAATTGAATCAAATAATCACTTCTCTGAATGTTGTACCCAGAATACAGTAACAGTAACCAAAACCCAAGCCAGAACCCAGAACACTGCAACAACAATCAGAAGTAGCTAAAGCACATTTTATGAGGTGTACGCTACTTCAATGTGACGAACCTGCATGCATACATAGGTGTATCAAGGAAAACCTGCATATATGCACTTTTGAAATGCCAAACTGACGTGTATACGCGCCTTTGCTATAAGGAACCTACGTACAGATTTGTAAATGATGATTTAACCTTTACAATTATTCAGGCATCAGATATACACAGATCATCATATTTACAGATTACGCCATGCGCCAATTATTAAGATAAAAGATAAAAACCACACAAAGATACTTCTCTTCAAGCCTTAAGATCTTGACCCATCAATAGAACTTATCCTTCATCAAGCACTCAAGTTTGTTGAAAAGTGTGCAACAAGAAATGCTTGTTGAGAATGCAACAAGATGATGGAGCTTAGTGGAAAGGAGTCGCCTTCACTAAGTGGGCCTGCAGGCAAATTATGGCGCAAGTTCTATTTTTGATCACAGTGTGGATGATCACAGTGTGGGTGATCACAGTATGAGTGATCACAATGTGGGTGACCACAGTGTGAGTGATCAAAGTCTATTTTTAGACTGGCTGTCAAAAATAGAAAAGTCAAATATTATTGTCTCATAATAATATTTGGACTATAAAATTGATCATATTCTCTTGGAGCACTTCAGGATGAGCTACGGATGTGGTACATGCAGATCCCGGAGGGAAATACGTGGTTACCTATGGGATGACTAATATTTGCATGTAGGACTTCAGTTAGAACTCAAGTGAGTTGAGTTTAGTGGACTGGAGGTGCAATTGATGGAGTTGTGTTCAGTTTAACTTTGTTAAACTAGTTATATTTAGTCTAACTGATCAATAGACTAGAGATGAGTTGGGTGAATTAGTTATTAATTAATTCACAAGTTATTAACTCATAATGCAACTATAGAATACATCAATTAACTCAGTTGCATGTTAGTTCATGTTCAGTTCAGCAGGGACAGGTGTTAGAGGATCAGATTGCTATCAGTTGTGACTATAGCTGTGCATGATGATTTGCATAATCAGAGGGATTGAGTATGCCAATGAATTGGCCAATATCAAGAATTGTAGCCTGTGCTCACGTCCAACAGAGTGTGAGTGATTATTTGTAGGTCAAATACGAGTTTGGTAAGCCATTCTCATCAATTCTTGAGCAAGTATTGAGCTGTGGAGGCAGGCAAGCAGCGGGGGAGATTTGGAGATCATATCTGAGCTGTATTATGTGTAGCATGTGGAGATAGTACTAAGTACTTGTGAGGAGTATTGTACTATGTATTGTTACATGATTCAATCAATATAATATACAGATAGTTGGGGTTTTTAGCGAGATGCTTTCCCCGGGAAAATACTGTGTTGATATGTGCGATTGATGCTTCTATGTACGCCTGTGAATGTTTCTGCTTCTGTATATTGATGATCAATGTAGAGGAGCTTATGTATTGTGTATGTATTCCGCAATAGTACATGATCAGGATAATCTCTGTTGAATATGTGTTAAATTATTCAAATTTTTTACAAAGTTCATCCTTGATTCAGATCCAGCTGTGCACCATAAACCAATAACCTGTAATCTAGATCTTGCTCTTCATTAGATATGCAATTCGTAAGTGCCTTTGCCTAATGGTCTTCTCCTCCTTTAATAATCCTAGGCCTTACTCAATACCATGGCCCAAAACCACTTAGAATCAATACCTTGGTCCAAATACCTGGGGTCAACACTTCGGACAAGATACCTTGGACCAATACCATGGACCAAATACCATGGACCAAAACCAAGTTTTCCAACATGTACGCGCCTTTCCTTCCGTGAAAGTGCGTGTGTACACATACATGCCTTTTAGTCTGCGAACCCGCGTGTACACACGGCTTGGTCAATGGGAACCTGCGTATACCTTTCTTTCTTCATTCTGTGAGCCTGAACTGTGATCTGTCATCTGTGAGAGTTGCCATCAAGGACAACACCTGGGTCATAGCGCCAAATCTGTGTCATAATGCCAACAGGCACATCATATTCATTATGTGTCAATTAACATATATGGTCTCAAAACAACTTTCACCATAAAAACTCTTGCATCTAGACATTCTCTTAAATCCATGTCTCCTCATGATTTCTTCTATTTGCATCCATTCATGTTCTATTTCTTCGTATTATTCTATATTCATGATATATTGACGATTGATTAATGTTGAACCTCTTTTCTTGCATAAAAATGGATCAAAATGTCCAACAATTGGATTTTCGTCATGGAAAAATATGTCATAACTGCCTTTGCAAAAATTTGAATTAAAATTCAAATGGCTTTTCATTCTTGTCTTTGACCAAAGTCTTATCAATTTTTTTAGCTAATTCGATAACCAATGTATGCAAAATTTGTGCCTCCATAGTCCTATTTGCTTAGGAATTATAAAAGTTGAAGTTTATTTTGTCATCTTTTCCAAATAATCATTTGGGTTATTTATACCATGCATTTCTATCAATACGTCTATGTTCAATTCATGTTGATAAGATAATATTGCTTCAACGTCCCGTTGCTCTAAGCAATTTCTAGAATGTTATATCGTTCCTTCCCGTAATTTTATTGATGTGTATCTAAAATGCAATAGAATTTGTATAACATCAAATAGGAAATCTCCTACAACATATGCAAAATTGTTTAAAAGAAATAGAGTAAGTTGTTATAGAATTGCATCTGTAATTTCATTTTTTATAGCTAACATAGAATTTTCCATTGATGCATTAGTAATCACATTTCAAAGACTTTATAAGTTCACTCTGATATATCACTCCACGATAAGCACAACACAACTATTCCTTACAAAGTGAACATGGAAAGGAAAAATTTAGCCTTCGAAAAATACATGCAACACACTTATTCGTTGTTCAGTTAGCATAGGCAACTCATGGATTCACTTCTACCAGGAGGTCCATTCTTATTCCAACTTGGTTTTAAAGGATTTAATGCTTCTCCAATTCACCAGAGTATTCTTACTTCAAATTGTCTATGCAACTCCAACATCTCTGAGACAACAAATTTGGGAAAAGAGACAATCATGAAGACAAACAACATGATAGGGCTATAGATGAGAAAGCCATGAGATAATAGAGAATACATACATTAATAGCATATGCATATATCCAGATGGATGATGCATCTTTACTTGAATAGAAAGGAAAAATTCTTTTGTTATTCTTATCTAATAATTTCCCCGCTTGTTTCAAATATGGGGCAACCCAGTTAAAATTACCTAACTCAATATTCTTGGAGGGTCAATTAATTATCAATCAACACAATTGGATTACCTGACATTATCTTCTTTTCCACCCTAATAAAAAATATGCTATAAACCATAATATAGCATGATTATTTATGTAATAATTTACCCATTTTCCAATAAATCTACATTACTCAATAGGGCTTTTCAATTTCATGGTATCTCTTCATACATGTATTCAAAGGGATTGGCATGCACTGTATACATGTACACTTTTTCTTTTGGTCTTTTCATAATCGATAACCATATTTAGAAGTTAATTGTAACAAAATATACTTTGCAAGTAATTTATATTTTTGATAGTCAAATCCCTTTATCATAATGCTTTTCTGCTTTAAAAACATTGTAAAAAACCCAACTATCATAGTCAACTTTTAAAACACACTCTTCACAAACTCCTACAACATGACAACAAAATTCCTATCACTTATCATAATAATTCTCATATGGCGTCTCTGTCTACCATGTTGGGAATTCGTGTAACACCTTTTACAAAACCTCCACGTTGCAATGCCAATTTTTTTCATTAAATGCCAGGAATATTCCCATCTCCCATTTTCTGTCTTTATTACGTCGTGTCTCTCAAAAACCCTAGTTACTTCTAAACGTCACTTTGACATCACACTAGAGAATAAGTCCCACAATGCAAAATCCACAACACAACTAAAAGGGATTACTAATAATATTTGAACAAGCCACGCTTAAGAGTTGCAAGAAAATATGATAACTAGAAAGTTACATATTTTCATTAGATTAATTTTTTTTTTTTTTAAATTTTTCATTACAATTTGCACATTGTCATAATAACACTTGGATTTTGAATACCATATGCATTGTATAAAATGTTTCTAGATTTGTTAAAAAATATGATGGATATAAGGGAAATAAAGTATTGTATTTATGAGTATGTTTATATTATCTATAAGATGTAATTTAGTTAGTTTTTGAAGAATTTAGTATCCACTATGTTTTACTTGTAAATTTTATGGGGAGATATTGAGGTTGGGAATCACATATAAAAAAATAAATTATTCCAATGAGTATTTAGACTCAATCCAGCCTCACATAAACTCGTAAAAACATCCTATTGCTACCAAAATTCAATATAAAATAAATTCAGGGGGAAAATAAAAGTAAAATGTGTTCACATAATTAAAAATTGGTAAACCTGAGTGCTATAGGGACGTGACGTATACTGTGTATGTGCTTTAAGCATTCACATACAAAAGGAATGAACCATAACTTATTTGATAGAGATATTGAAATATTTTCCCGCTTTTCCCCTGCCTTAAAAAAAAGCTTGTTTGCGTACTCCTTACACTAACAACCAAGGTGCAACATCTGTTGACTGTGTTGATAAGCTCTTAGACACTAGATGCCACTACACAATTTGTAGAAGAAATTTCTCATGTGATGCAACTAGAAAAACCGTGATGATCACACAACTTGAAGAAGAAATCACCGACATAATGTATTAGCAGAATGACAACCCAGCATAGAACTTTGAAGAAAATCGCTCGTAACAAGCTCCCTTGAGAAGCAATTGAACATGTGTTGGAAATGTGGGTGCTAAAATGTGGCCAATGCAGCTACGAACACATTAATTTTTAAAAATTTTCTAACTTCTCCCTATGCTATTCTAACTACTCATATATAACAACCACAATTGTGAAAACACACGCATCTTCCAAATGCTGTCAACCCCATAATAAACATATATCACTGTCATGTATTTGTAATTCAAATCAAACGTGTAATGAAATCGTACAACATCATTTATCCATACAATTCCAAGCCATTCAAAAATCCCGACTTAAATCCTCAACTAATATGCATCTAGAAAGGAATAAATCAAGTAACATGTTTGAAATGAATTATCAATTTGACTATGCCAGATTGTTAATATCTCATGTGTACTAGGACATACCACACAAAATTAACAAAACACGAAACATTGAAAGAAACATCATTAATCATAATTTCATATAATAAAATTAGATTATCATCATGAACAATGTAACATAGTGTGTACACTATACCAATTCAAATACCTCCTCAAAGTGAAATTGAGGTCTTTATAAACAATTTTCCAAACAACTTCCCACATAACTCTCTTTTAATTAAGAACTACATTACATACTCTCAGAAATATAAATTAGAACATTTTTATGCCTTGACTATTGTTTAGCAATGTCATTGTTTCTTCTTGTAACAATATCAACTGTCTAGGCTTCTATACACTAGATGATTTTCTTCTTAGACATTTGGAAAAATATAAATGCCTCTTCTTCTTCTACTCTACAACCTCCTTGATCACAGACTATAAAGATTAGACCAATTCCGCAACCTACATAGCTGGAGAAAGAAATGCATATTGAGTAAAATATCTCCTCAACTTCTTGAATTTTAAATAAGCAACCAAAATCTTAGACTAAAGCCAATAAGGAGCAGTAGGAAACTATTGAAGCATCTTATATAAATGAGCTAATACATTGAAATCCCTACAAAGAGAATTCACCACTAATTATCTAGAAATTGCTTCTTCACTACTAGTTAAAATATATAAGCCAACCTGAGGCAGTCCAAAAAAATGCAACTTGAATTAAAATATCTCTTAGCTTCATAAATTTGTCCCATTCCATAGGGGGTAACCACTCTTTTTCCTATATTTTAAATAAGCTATGCAATAAGGAGCAATTTGAAACTGTTGCATCGTCCTATCCAAAAGAGCTAATACATTGAAATTCTTACAACCAATAATTACCCAAAAACTGCCACTTCATTGCTAGTTAAAATGAAACCTTGATATCCTTGAGACTTTTTGAATCCATCTTCAAATCATTCATCTGATATAAGCCAACCTGAGTCAGTCCAAAAGGATTGCATTTGAACCTTTTAATGTGATAATTTTCTTAGCTTTAACGAATGCATCATTAATTTCATCCATGGATTTCCTCCTTTCTTTAATTGACAGAATGAATAGAATACAAGGCCATTCATCTCAAATTGATCTCTAAGAGCATGCATATCAATGTTTTTTATGTGGGTGTCATGGATTTGGGCTGACATAAAGCCTTGGAAAGATTACTTTGGCATCTCACTACCACGGGGGTTTAAAATGGAGTTGTAGTCCATTGACATCCAATGCCAAGGATCTCTTTGATCTAACAGTCCAACAATGTATCGCCCCCCAATTAGCACCGACGCTAAAATGAACTTATGCCCCTGATGAAATCCAATGCCCTAGGTTATTTGCGAACAACAACCCTCACCCATTATATATATATATATATATATATATATATATATATATATATATATATATATTCCATGGATATGACCCACCTTTGTGTCGGTCCCCACCGATACAACGATTGTGATTGTGCTTCAAAATCAACAACTCATAATAATTGCAGGGCACCCCCTTCTGACATCAATAATAAGGGAGAAAGGGGGTCTACACTCCGAGTTCCACCACAAAGTTCTGCTCTCCCAATCTAATGACGGAGTTTTTCCCTCTCAATCTAACTAGGTGGTTTTAGCACAACTCCTTTGAAACTCGATATCAAATAAGGCAACACCAGGTCAACAATATGATAGGGACCAACCCACCTATCAGGTGACTCCACCCCCCTTTTCCGCACTCAATATACATTATCCACTATTGATTTAGACAACTAGCCACATGCAAAGCCTTTCATGTAAGATGCATTTTATTGGAACTACGAGGTAGGAATCATGAGTGTAGATGCCCCCTGCTTATGTAAGGGAACTCACATCCCACTAGCTGTCGATCTGTGTTGTGAAACCTCCATCGTCGATCCTTGTTGTTAGAGTATTAGAATAGATTGCAATGTCCAGTGAAAATCAATCATGACAATCATGATACCCACAGTCAGAGCCTTTACAACAACCAATTACGTAATTCCTTTTTTCCTATTTTAAAATTATTTTCCAATGTTTACAACTAAGAAATTAAATTTCCCTCCACCAGGGGAACTATGTCACATTAATGCTCGCTAGCCAATAGAAAATTAGAAATATATTTTTTAATTTATGGAAAAATAGAAATAATTAGCATTTTTCAAAAATTTTAGTTAAAGTTACGAAAAATTCACAAATTAATGCACAATCAAGGGACTTTTATTACAAGGCGAAAACTATAGTCCGTGGTAGAGCGAGGGACTAATAATGATACAATTTTATTTGCCATTTACCCTTTTATAAATAACGTAGAAATATTTTCCAAGGTTTTTGTGGTCATTATTACCGACATTAATACTTCCAAATCCCGAATTCATACTTGATTTGTTATTTTGATCATTCCAGAAAGTCATTTTTATATCTATATTACCTATCTATTCTATCCATAATTTCGTTATCCCTGTAAACATTCACTCTCATAATTACTGCAACCTATTCCACTACTCTAGCAATACACCCTTATAATATTGTTGAAATGACTCTCATTACCTTTGCATACACACCCCCCATGATAAACCCTGTATTGGCTCTTAACCAAGAGTAACAACCTCTTTATTTCAGCATCATATACTTGGCAACACGTGTTTATTTAATATACTCTTTTTTTAAAACACACGCTTTGTTTTGAAAGTTATACTCTGCCACCTTGACTTTTTCATTTAAAAATACCTTGCCACCATACTGCTCATCGTAAACACGATACACTTCCACACTTTGATGCACTGATACAGTGTCCTTCTCTCTCCAAATCGAAGTAATTTCTCAACGAGACAAGTTGCCAACTGCGTGGGAAAAAGAGCAGGGTTCAAAAAAGATATGATTTTATCATTTTTTCCATGAAATACATCTTCATTTTCAATCTATTCACAGATGATTATTGGCATAAACTTAAACAACAAGGTTTTTATATGAGTTTTATAAACCATTGAATCATTGTGTGAGGGATTCTAATGGTTCATATGGGGTGTTATTCAAAGTTTTTCTTGAAAATCAGTGATATTTACAAACATAAGGGTTTTCAAAAAATGCATTTTTCATTCGTTACATTCTCTACAAAACTGATTTAAATACATTTCCCATAGCTCAATATTGATATATGAAAAAATCGTTGACAAAGGGAACGGGTAAACATATTTATATAAATTTGAAAGTGAACGTACTTTAATAGTAGCAATGGAAATCATATATGAATCCTATGAATCTTATATAAAACATTTACACCCAAACTACCAACCCATTCTTCAAAATGCAGGGTGGATTGAATTTTTCTTTAAGTTTAAGGGGGATAACATGGAGGCTACAAGAGCATTTGCTCCGGAGGCTCAGGAAATTGGTTGAAACATCCATGGAGAGAGTTAGGTATTTTTCATCCAGAAATACATTATCTCTAAGGGGAGTTATAATGTGACATTTCTATACCATATAAAATTGCTTTTGCATTTCAAGATTGAAAAACTTGCCAATATGCCTTACTATCTGTTGAGCAACCTAAAAAAATTGGCCAATACCATCCAAAGGAAAACAAGAAATGAGGACATAAGCCTTTACCATCACGGTCTCATTAAAATGATTATCTAATATAATTTTCGAAAGAATGATATAACTCGAGAATAGTTTCTTGTTGATAATGTGTTTGTGGGTGAGATCAATGAAGAAGATACCATAAATAAATTTGAATAAGAGACATTGTGTAACTCTGTGCAACAAAGATAACCAAGAAGGATAAATTTTAGGGGGCAAAAAAAAATGGAAATGGAGAAGATCACAAAACAACTAGTTACAAACTAAATATGGGTCACTAAAGTTATGATCAAGGAGCTCGATAAGCAAGTTAAACAAGATAGCCAACAAGAAGAACAAGCATTTTCATGATTACTAAAAGGCTAACAACAAAATTCTCTACCCCTATAATATCAACATTGGAAGTTGATAAGGATTAGAATATTTTATATGATTATATTGAATCTTTATAGGAAAAGGAAGGAGAACCATCCACACTTGCAGTAGCAGAAGAAGAACCCTTTACATTTGTAGCATTAAAGGAAAAGGAACCATCACCATTTGAAGCAAGGGAATTTTCCACCTTTACCAACACCCAAAAAAGGAACTCCTCAATATTCAAATGGAAATTCTCCTGTGCCATTTTCAGAGATATATATGAATAAGAAGAAAAATAAAATTAAGAGACTGAAAAGAGAGGTTGAAGAGATGAAAGTGTTGGAAAGGTATATTAAAACTCAAAATGAGATGCTCACAAAACAATGTACGAACATCATTGAAGAACATGAAATATTAGAGGAGGAGAATGAGAGCTCACAAAAGGAAAACAACCTCATTCAAATCAATATTACCAATGGTACAAATAAATAAAGTCAAACATTGAACACTAAAAATCATTGTTTGATGGTGAAAGTACTCATGTAGATACCAAGGAAACTAATACAAAGCGGGTCTACGTTTAATGTGGATGTCCTTTTTAGAGTATCAGGGGCTTTGTAAAGATGAGAGGAATTCAATTTTGATTGCATGAGGACATGCAATACCTTCTCTTTGGAGGAGATGTTGGTCCCAAGTTTTGTCACCAAAAAGCCACCTAAATACTCATCATTTTGGCCATATTTACCCCATTTTCCTTTACCCTTGGTTTTTTTTTCTTACATTTTGTCCAATAAATCCAAATAAAACCATAAAAAGATATTTATATTATTTTGTTTTAATGTTTATTATTTAGCAATTTTTGTGTTGAAAAATCATTTTTTACTAGTTTTTACAGGGAATAATTCAATCTAGTAAATTTTCATTCATTAATATATATGCAAACAATTTGGAGAAAGTTGGAAACATGGGTTTTGATCCAAGTATTCACAAGATGGAAAAAATCCTTTTGGATACATGAAATTCCACACACAGATGCCAACTCAACACATGATCAATGCTACCATGAAGGGGAAAATCACACTATCACAATGAACAAATTCACCCCTATTTCTATAATGCACATTTGGCATGATTTTGACTACCATAGAGGTAAAATCCACCGGGGATGAATGCTAATTGAGAATTAGTTAGCTCACAAAGGATTATTATCATTTTAGTTTCATTTTTTTTTTGTTTAAATACTCATAGAAGTGAAGGCATGGGGATTAAGTCCCTTCATACACTTGAACTTCTAATTGAGTGTCATACATGTATTTCTCATTATATATACAACAACTGAAAGATTCTATAGTCCATAATGTTCTTATTTCATGTCTAAGCTTGGAAGGCCCCTAATCTCTTGGCACACACACCTTTCTTTCTAATGTACATATTCTAGTTTCTTATGCATTGTGTTGCTGGTAAATATCTCTTTGTTTTTTCTTTAACTTCATGTTACATATGTGCAAATTAACTTCTATTTATATTACAACAAATAGTACCCTTTCTTAAGTGTAGAAATTACTTTTATAAACAAGTTTAAATCTTGCTTTTGGGTGATTGGCATGATCTACAAATTATTATTGCAAGCCTCTTTCACCCATGGGAGTATAATAGATACACTAGAACATGGCTTTCTACCCATTGAGATACCAATGTATGCTTGATTAGCTCGCTAAACTTGAGTCTGTTGCTTTCCTTTGATTTGATCTAGAGTAGCCTTTCAATTCAAAGCATGAATGATTAGAACTTCTTTCCCAATCAACAATCTCCACAAGTGAAGAAAATACTATTATGTGAGCCTTTTAAGGCATGATATCCCACAACCTAGGTTTCTATTTATGCAAGCTATTGTAGACTAGATTGGAAAACATTAGTTCCATTTCGTCTTGGAAATTACATTTGGGAGTGTAGAACTTTGTTTTAATTTGCAATATTTCAAGTAGAGTTAGCCTCTATATCAAGTTATAACTTTTATTATTTCCACTACAATGACTTGATGTATTTGTACCTTCTTTAATCTTAGATGTTAAGCTTGAATTATGTTTTTAGACAAAGCTTAAGTTTCATTCTTAGATGTTAAGTTTAAATTCCATTTTTAGTAAAGTTTGAACTTCATCCTCATTCAAAGTCTATTTAGTGATTTAGTCAACTTTCATGGGTTATTGGATTTGGCTTGAATCTCATTTTTTACTTAAGTTTTCAATTAATATTCTTTACTAGTGTTTTAAATCTCATAGCTCATTTTCCATTTTATAAGAAATTCATTAAAGTGACACGTTAGGAAACTAAGATAATTTTTCACATATAGTGAGTGTGCTTCATCAGTTTGTGAATCCCAGATTGATATGATAAATGTCTTAATTTATGCCAGTAAATTAAGCCTTTAGTAAATAAAGATTATGGACCACACATGTGGAGGCATGTGGCATTTTTAACAAGTATTGTAAGAGAAGAGGAAGGATGGCCATGTAAAACACCCTATGCACCCTGTTAGAGTCGGTCTAGTAGCCCTCCATCAGCGATCAAAACTCTTTGCATTTGCATGAGTAGGTGTCTCATCAGTGTCATTTCATTGCATTCCATTAGGCATGCCATAACCCTGATGGAGGAGCTGGTGTCTTTATTCCCCTCTTGGCACTGCTGGATCAAGTTGTTTCAGTCTATAAATTCTTTCAAGGTTCCTTGTCTTGTCAAAGTCCTAGGTCTAGGGTTTAGGTCCAATTTGTCTTTGAGGTCATGTCTTTAAAGGTCAATAAATGCCCAGCAGGCCAGAGGGATGACTATCAAAGTTTTTCTTCAAAGATTTCTTCAAAGATTTCATCTTGTACAACTAATTTTAACCTTGGATTTAAAAACCCTGTTTTTAAAGATAAGGTCTTTTTTTTCTCATTTTTGTAAAAAATTGTAAAAATTCAAAAAGTTTCAAAGGACAGCATGCAGCCCTGGTCCCCTTTGCCAAGATCCTCAGAAGCTATCCCTACAAGAAATTTTCAAGACAAAGCATCAGTTCAAACAATTTCAGGACAAAAGGAAACCATAAAGTCAGCAGCATTTAAATTTTGAAAAAGTGTCAAGTTAAAAACATTAGAAAGAGGGTTTGAGGAGAAATTAATTTAAATCAAGCCTATAAAGCCCCTCTCTCCTTCTATTTGAGCATCATTTGCCTCAAAGCAATAGTGAAGAGCGATTTGGGCGATTTGGAGAGAAATTGAGCAAAATTGGCAAGCTGAGCCCGCGCGCGACCTGTCAGTACTGGCGCGACCCATCGAGCGCGCACGACCTATCAGCACCTGCGCGCGACCTGTTGGGAAATTCATCTACAAAAACCGCCAGTAAACTCCCAAACGACCTCAAAATTCTTCAAGACTGCAGGTAGGCTTCTGATCATCAAAATATTTTACTTGATAAAGAAAAATGAGCATGGGAAAGGTGTTTTAATGTCGTCAAATTGAAATGAGAGATTCATGTATATTTGCTTTAAGAATGTCAAAATACTTGTAGAACTGTGGTTTGTTTTGTTGTTTCAAGGTCATCCTTGCCACCCCACTTTTCCCCACTTCTCTTTACCACCTCATATATCATTTCTACCTAATCTCCCTACCAAAATATCAAAAGCCCCTAAAACCCTACCCCTATTCCTAAAAATCAAGAATCAAACCCTAAACCCTACTTCCCATAACATCCTTGCAAATGGAATTGTATGATGATATGTATGTCATGATTCTTCCCCTTAACTCCCTATTTCCCTATTTCATATATTTTTCCCAATTTCCCTTCAAAGTCTCCCTTCCCTAACATTTCCCTTGTGCTATTTGTCCCCTTGAAACAACATTACAAACAGGGAAAAACAGCAGGTCATTTGAGCAGAAGTAGTAGTACATTTCAGCCACTTTGCTCCTGAAACCATGTCAGAAACCGAAACCGACTATGAGCAAAGTGATGACCATGAGTCAACACCAGAAATTGAGATACAAAGGAGGCCTCACACGGGTGGTAAGAGTGGACACCATAAGAGGGAGGAGCCCACCTCTTTGACCGATTTGCAGACTTGTCCACTTGCAGTCACATGTTTCCGCTACCTCTCATGTTATGAATTTTGCGAGAGGATTTCTCAAATTCAGCATCATAGGGAATTGGCTCGCTTGTTTGTTTTGGATTTGCATAATGGGCATGTAAATCTTGCAGGGGTGGATTTATATTGTCATCTGAAAGTATTGCTCAAGCAACAGGAATACCAAATGTGGGAGAAGAGTGGAACAAACGCAAAGTGTTGGACATATTTCAGTATGAGCCCTTCGTTAAACCTGCCTACATGAGGTCCATAACCGGTATGTTTCCTTTCAGATTTTTGAGGGATGAGTATGCTCCCATGATGAGGCTCATCATGCTCTACTTCACCTGTGAGGGCAGGTTTGCATATGTATATTCGTACCATATTCGCTTGTTGATGCATTTCACACGGGTACGAATGATGAACATACCATGGTTCATGTGCCGGGATATTGAGAGGATGGTGCCCTTGGTGCAGAGAAGGAGCCCAGCACAGCAACATAGGAGCATTTATCATTATGGTTTGATTCAGCTTGTGGTCATGCATCAGTTGGTTCAGCAGGGTATCCCATGGGAGGATTTTATCTCTCGGGATTTTTTCACAGCATCAGCATCATCTCCCCCTGAGGTTGTTCATGAGGAGGGAGGGCCTTCACAGCAGCATGATAGTCCTGAGACCAGACATGTCAGCTCTCCTCCATTGGTCACTTATCAGAGAGGCCACAAAGCCTTATTTGCATCAGCTAGGCGAGTATTATCTCCACACCAGGTGGAAGGGGTCTCGCCTTCTTCATCAGCACCACGAGTGTTATCTACACACCAGATGGAAGGGGCCTTGTCGCCGACAGCAGCACATGTATCAGAGAGGGGAAAACAGCCCAGGATTGATGAGGGGCCATCCGGTGTTCCAGACATAGAGATTGTTGACCTTGATATCAGTTTTCCTAGTCTAGAGTCAAAGGAGATCATTCAACACCTAAGATCTGAAAATGATTCATTGCAGCGAAGATTGGAAGGAGCACAATGGACGATCACATATTTAGAGCAGCGCAACAAGCAGTTGGAGGATGAGCACACTCTTGTTGAGTTGCGGAGGATTCATGAGGACCGCAACTTGGCTCGAAAGAGACCCGGCGATTTGGTACCCGTTGAGCGAGAGGCTATGCTTCTCCGGGTCAATGCTCATTTAGAGAGGTTGCTGGCAAAGGCCAACCAAGATAAGGACTTGCTCAGGAACATGAAAAATCACTATTGGGCCCGAATGCACGTATGCAAGGCAAAAATGAAGGTGATTCAAGGGCAGTTGGCCAAGGCACTAAAATGACGAAAGAGGCCCGATCCCCTCCACATCTTGGCTGAGGCTTCCTTGAAGGAGCATGATATTAAGTGACCTCACTACAGCACAAATTTCAAAAAATTTTGAGCATTTTTGGGCAAAAAACAGGTTTTTCTCCTTGATAGGTCGCGCGCTGCGCGCGACCTATTCCATGGGAAACTTCATTTTGGGAAAACTCAGCATTTCTGGATTTTTCATGCAAAGATACACCTGATCAGCAATTACCAAGAGATTTCATCATGTTTTGAGCCTCCAGAAGGTCAAAAAACATGCAAAAATTGACTTTCTGCCACCTTTTTGACAAACAGGGAGAAGTCTTGGGAGATTGCAATTTTGGAGGGGCAAATGGCCACGAAATTCAGAAATTCCAGTTGGGTTGGAAAGTAGACATCTAGACCTTTCGAACAAGCCCACGTTTGCCTCATTTAGACACCTGGAAGTGCCTCAAACGGAGCTCCAAAGAAGCACGACCTATCAGGATTAGGGCGCGACCTATCAGGCAATTTTCATAATTTTTCACCTACAGCTCAGGAATTCGCCCAGCTTTGGCCAGTTTTGACTTGGGATGGGATTTTTCACCCTCTTTAATGTAATTAATGTATTTTCATGTTGATATGACACTTATTTACCTATTCTAGAAGATTCATTCATGAAATAGCAAACATTTAATGAATGAATTGGTTTCCTAGCTTATAGAGGCAAGTTGTTTTGACTGCCTAGATTTTAGTGCTCAGTTTAGAATTGGTTGAAACTGCTCCTAGAAGGATGAGCTCGACCCCTAGAGGCAAGGAAAGATGTTAGATTGCCTATATTATGTACTTTCTTGGTCATTTTCATGGTTGGACTCTTGAGGGAGAAAGATCTATTGTATTATTCATTGTATCTCTGCAATTTTGGCAAAGGAAGAAAGACCAGGGTTTTGCAGTCCTTTTTGGGATTCCTGTGGTTACATGTATTGATGGTGTGCTTCTCTTCGTGCTTGTAAGTGTGTTATGTGAAATCATCCTCTTTCTTTTTCTTCTGAAATTAGGCAAATGAAGTGTTAAAGTAGAATTCATGATTTCCATGCTCTGCTTTTAAATTTGCTTAATATCAATGTTTTCATCTGTTTAAGGAGAACTCAAGGTGATTGCTTGCTCTCCTTAGCTCCTCACCGGTCATTCCTACCCATTCAATTAATTTAAAGGCATCAATACAGTCTCCTACCTTGCCCCAAAGAACCCCCTGCAAAAACTGTGTCCAATCCCCGCACCCAAAATTGCCTTTCCCCGATTTTCCACCAAAATCCAAAAATCCCAAAACAAACTCTTTTATCAGTTTACTAGCCTAAAATCAGTGTTTCCTTATTGGTTATCTCGCCCTTTGAAGATCTTTACCGAGATAAATCGGAGAGAGCCCTCTCCTGCCCCGTAGGGCTAGCTACGAGGCTAAGTGGTTTGATGTTGCCTTGAAGTTTACCTTTCTCAGCCTGAGGTGAAATTTCAGGCGCTAACATATTGGCGACCATACTGGGGAGAACAAACTTGTCTCTTGATTGATGTGTTTGTTTCATAAGTCTTAGACGGAGCCTGAAGTTATGCCAGGTAGCCTTCGAAACGCTTTTGGTTTGCATTAGCGGAAGTAGATAAACGTTGCTTCAGTCAATCTCTGTGAGCTTGTCAATACAACACTTCATTTGCATTTTACCCCAGTACATGTATCAAGTTCAGATCTGATTGTTGATGGTGGACAACGATCAGACACTGACAAGGCTGAAATCATTCACTGGCGACTCCTTCATTGAAAACTCCAGAGGTCAATG
Source organism: Pinus tabuliformis (assembly GCA_031772625.1). Lineage (NCBI taxonomy): Eukaryota > Viridiplantae > Streptophyta > Pinopsida > Pinales > Pinaceae > Pinus > Pinus tabuliformis. Next base: position 944,190,574 of record CM062817.1, on the reverse strand, counting down.
CTTCATGGTGACTTCACTGCAAAGAGATCAGTAGCTGTGAGATTTTCAAGATGGACCAAATCACAAGAAGATATGCTCCCTTGAGCCGAGATCATATCCCTGGTTTTCCAAATAAAATTCCGAAGGTAGATTGGTCAAGGAATCTGCCTATATTTAATGATGATGGTAAGAAGGATGCTGCTTTACATCTGGTTAGATTTCACATGCATATTCGCAAGTTGAAGGTTGATTTTCCTGAAGATTGCTTGATGAAGATTTTCCTGGCCACTTTGGAAGGTAAAGCCCAATCATGGTATGAAAGTTTTCCGCCTGCTTGTATTTACTGTTTAAAGGATTTTCATGCTATGTTCATTGAACGATATAAGGACTCTTATCCATCATTAAATTTGGTTCATGACTGTTGCAAACGTGCTTCAACTTTTATTGAAAGCCTTGAGAAATATTATGAAGATGATAATTTTATGGACATTGAGATTATGGAGGCTCTGTATGAGAATCCATTTCAGCAACATGAAGAGAACCTAGTGGATACCCATCAAGATGATCAGGAAATTTTGCAGCAGAATCAAGATCAGCAGGTTGAAGATGGCCATATGGCTGAAAATGATGAAAGAGAAGAGCTTGTTTCAGATCTGCCCACAGAAGAAGACCAGATTGCAAAATGTGATAACGTTAGGACAACTACTTCAGAACAACATTTAGATTATGATGACCAGGAATATCTTGTGCTGAAGCTCATCAAAGAGAGCTCTACTGTTGAGATCATAGACAAAGTTTTGGATTCACATGTTCATGAACAGCATGGCGAGATCTTTGTGCAAGTAAGTGATGAATCTCCTTTCAATAACTCAGTAATAAATGATAGTCTGAGTGCCCTGTCATATGAAGATAATTACTGTTTAAGCAGAAGAGAAAAAAATGCATTGTCTCCTTTGTCTGAAGAGGAGATAAATCAGCTCTTGAAAGGTCTTGTTACAGCCCAAGCTACAGCAGATTTGCAGTGCACACATAGTCAGGAAAGTGTTGGGAAAACTTCTTCCTCTATTGAAAAAGATGACTGTCTTGTAGATCAGCAAACAGATAATGTTTTCCTTCACATAGATGATAATCCGGCTGTCATATCATATACAAATGACCTACAACACATTCACACCACAAAAGAACAAAACATTCAGGATTCTATTTCAGATTCTTCCTCATATGTATCATGTTTTGAAATGTTTTTTCAAGAGGAGATCTGCTCATCTACTTGTTCAGAATTTTTTGAGGACCAAGAACATACTCTTTCTGAAGCACATGATGAAGGCAGATCATAATTTGAAACAAAGGATACCTTGTTCTTTCAGCAGGAGGTGGCAATGTCAAGTCTTCATGTTTTCCAGGATCCAATGGCAGATTTGTTACAGTCAGCAGTGAAAGTGATTATTGTTGTGTTCATTGATAAAGGAGATCATGGTCAGCTATGTTTTTGGATGCCCAGTGATAGGTTTGTATTGTTGACCAGAAGATCTAATAAGGAGAATCAATCAAGAAGGCATCTGCTTGATTGGTTGCATTGGCATTTTGATATAGTTTGATGGTATGTTGTCTTGTAACCTAGGCGGTTATGTACTGCCATCAAGTTTTAAGCTTTAAGTTTAGGTCTTGAGTTAATTTGTTAGAATCAAGTTTTTTCCATCATTTCAATTTGTCATCGAGTCGGTTTGAGTCAAGTTTCAGTTAAGTTTCAGTCAGTTGTTAAAGTCAATAAAGCTGTCCCGTTTTAGGTCACATATGTAAATAATGACTCCATTGCCCAATGATCGAAAGGCACTGGTCTGCTCTCCCAGAGGTCTAAGGTTCTTGGTACCTCCAAGGAGCTACCATCCCCATTGGAGCCAATGTTAGAGTCGGTCTAGTAGCCCTCCATCAGCGATCAAAACTCTTTGCATTTGCATAAGTAGGTGTCTCATCAGTGTCATTTCAATGCATTCCATTAGGCATGCCATAACCCTGATGGAGGAGCTGGTGTCTTTATTCCCCTCTTGGCACTGCTGGATCAAGTTGTTTTAGTCTATAAATTCTTTCAAGGTTCCTTGTCTTGTCAAAGTCCTAGGTCTAGGGTTTAGGTCCAATTTGTCTTTGAGGTCATGTCTTTAAAGGTCAATAAATGCCCAGCAGGCCAGAGGGATGACTATCAAAGTTTTTCTTCAAAGATTTCTTCAAAGATTTCATCTTGTACAGCTAATTTTAACCTTGGATTTAAAAACCCTGTTTTTAAAGACAAGGTCTTTTTTTTTTCTCATTTTTGTAAAAAATTGTAAAAATTCAAAAAGTTTCAAAGGACAGCATGCAGCCCTGGTCCCCTTTGCCAAGATCCTCAGAAGCTATCCCTACAAGAAATTTTCAAGACAAAGCATCAGTTCAAACAATTTTAGGACAAAAGGAAACCATAAAGTCAGCAGCATTTAAATTTTGAAAAAGTGTCAAGTTAAAAACATTAGAAAGAGGGTTTGAGGAGAAATTAATTTAAATCAAGCCTATAAAGCCTCTCTCTCCTTCTATTTGAGCATCATTTGCCTCAAAGCATTAGTGAAGAGCGATTTGGGCGATTTGGAGAGAAATTGAGCAAAATTGGCAAGCTGAGCCCGCGCGCGACCTGTCAGCACTGGCGCGACCTATCAAGCGCGCGCGACCTATCAGCACCTGCGCGCGACCTGTTGGGAAATTCATCTACAAAAACCGCCAGTAAACTCCCAAACGACCTCAAAATTCTTCAAGACTGCAGGTAGGCTTCTGATCATCAAAATATTTTACTTGATAAAGAAAAATGAGCATGGGAAAGGTGTTTTAATGTCGTCAAATTGAAATGAGAGATTCATGTATATTTGCTTTAAGAATGTCAAAATGCTTGTAGAACTATGGTTTGTTTTGTTGTTTCAAGGTCATCCTTGTCACCCCACTTTTTCCCCACTTCTCTTTACCACCTCATATATCATTTCTACCTAATCTCCCTACCAAAATATCAAAAGCCCCTAAAACCCTACCCCTATTCCTAAAAATCAAGAATTAAACCCTAAACCCTACTTCCTATAACATCCTTGCAAATGGAATTGTATGATGATATGTATGTCATGATTCTTCCCCTTAACTCCCTATTTCCCTATTTCATATATTTTTCCCAATTTCCCTTCAAAGTCTCCCTTCCCTAACATTTCCCTTGTGCTATTTGTCCCCTTGAAACAACATTACAAACAGGGAAAAACAACAGGTCATTTGAGCAGAAGCAGTAGTACATTTCAGCCACTTTGCTCCTGAAACCATGTCAGAAACCGAAACTGACAATGAGCAAAGTGATGACCATGAGTCAACACCAGAAATTGAGATACAAAGGAGGCCTCACAGGGGTGGTAAGAGTGGACACCATAAGAGGGAGGAGCCCAACTCTTTGACCGATTTGCAGGCTTGTCCACTTGCGGTCACATGTTTTCGCTACCTCTCATGTTATGAATTTTGCGAGAGGATTTCTCAAATTCAGCATCATAGGGAATTGGCTCGCTTGTTTGTTTTGGATTTGCATAATGGGCATGTAAATCTTGCAGGGGTGGATTTTATATTGTCATCTGAAAGTATTGCTCAAGCAACATGAATACCAAATGTGGGAGAAGAGTGGAACAAACACAAAGTGTTGGACATATTTCAGTATGAGCCCTTCGTTAAACCTGCCTACATGAGGTCCATAACTGATATGTTTCCTTTCAGATTTTTGAGGGATGAGTATGCTCCCATGATGAGGCTCATCATGCTCTACTTCACCTATGAGGGCAGGTTTGCATATGTATATTCGTACCATATTCGCTTGTTGATGCATTTCACACGGGTACGAATGATGAACATACCATGGTTCATGTGCCAGGATATTGAGAGGATGGTGCCCTTGGTGCAGAGAAGGAGCCCAGCACAGCAACATAGGAGCATTTATCATTTTGGTTTGATTCAGCTTGTGGTCATGCATCAGTTGGTTCAGCAGGGTATCCCATGGGAGGATTTTATCTCTCGGGATTTTTTCACAGCATCAGCATCATCTCCCCCTGAGGTTGTTCATGAGGAGGGAGGGTCTTCACAGCAGCATGATAGTCCTGAGACCATAAATGTCAGCTCTCCTCCATTGGTTACTTATCAGAGAGGCCACAGAGCCTTATTTGCATCAGCTAGGCGAGTATTATCTCCACACCAGGTGGAAGGGGTCTCGCCTTCTTCATCAGCACCACGAGTGTTATCTCCACACCAGGTGGAAGGGGCCTCGTCGCCGACAGCATCACAGGTATCAGAGAGGGGAAAATAGCCCAGGATTGATGAGGGGCCATCCGGTGTTCCAGACATAGAGATTGTTGACCTTGATATCAGTTCTCCTAGTCTAGAGTCAAAGGAGATCATTCAGCACCTAAGAGCTGAAAATGATTCATTGCAGCGAAGATTGGAAGGAGCACAATGGACGATCACATATTTAGAGCAGTACAACAAGCAGTTGGAGGATGAGCACACTCTTGTTGAGTTGCGGAGGATTCATGAGGACCGCAACTTGGCTCGAAAGAGACCCGGCGATTTGGTACCCGTTGAGCAAGAGGCTATGCTTCTCCGGGTCAATGCTCATTTGGAGAGGTTGCTGGAAAAGGACAACCAAGATAAGGACTTGCTCAGGAACATGAAAAATCACTATTGGGCCCGAATGCACGTATGCAAGGCAAAAATGAAGGTGATTCAAGGGCGGTTGGCCAAGGCACTAAAACGACGAAAGAGGCCCGATCCCCTCCACATCTTGGCTGAGGCTTCCTTGAAGGAGCATGATATTAAGTGACCTCACTACAGCACAAATTTCAAAAAATTTTGAGCATTTTTGGTCTTTTATGAATTTATGGGCAAAAAACAGGTTTTTCTCCTTGATAGGTCGCGCGCGACCTATTCCATTGGCAACTTCATTTTGGGAAAACTCAGCATTTTTGGATTTTTCATGCAAAGATACACCTGCTCAGCAATTACCAAGAGATTTCATCATGTTTTGAGCCTCCAGAAGGTCAAAAAACATGCAAAAATTGACTTTCTGCCACCTTTTTGACAAACAGGGAGATGTCTTGGGAGATTGCAATTTTGGAGGGGCAAATGGCCACCAAATTCAGATATTCTAGTTGGGTTGGAAAGTAGACATCCAGACCTTTCCAACAAGCCCACGTTTGCCTCATTTGGACACCTGGAAGTGCCTCAAACGGAGCTCCAAAGAAGCGCGACCTATCAGGATTAGGGCGCGACCTATCAGGCAATTTTCATAATTTTTCACCTACAGCTCATGAATTCGCCCAGCTTTGGCCAGTTTTGACTTGGGATGGGATTTTTCACCCTCTTTGATGTAATTAATGTATTTTCATGTTGATATGACACTTATTTACCTATTCTAGAAGTTTCATTCATGAAATAGCAAACATTTAATGAATGAATTGGTTTCCTAGCTTATAGAGGCAAGTTGTTTTGACTGCCTAGATTTTAGTGCTCAGTTTAGAATTGGTTGAAACTGCTCCTAGAAGGATGAGCTAGACCCCTAGAGGCAAGGAAAGATGCTAGATTGCCTATATTATGTACTTTCTTGGTCATTTTCATGGTTGGACTCTTGAGGGAGAAAGCTCTATTGTATTATTCATTGTATCTCTGCAATTTTGGGAAAGGAAGAAAGACCAGGGTTTTGCAGTCCTTTTTGGGATTCCTGTGGTTACATGTATTTATGGTGTGCTTCTCTTCGTGCTTGTTGTTAGTGTCAGTCTTTCCAGCCTTCCTCCAATGATCAAATGTGCTCTTACAAAGTGATTGTGAAGTGTCAAGGTCAAATTTTGTCATTTCAGTGAGTCTTCAAGCAAAATTTGGTCACTAGGCATTAGGTCTAGGGTTTGCCTTCACTCCTTCTAAAGTTGTCAAATTGTTGGTCCATGTCACCATTCAGCTGAGTCTATCATCATTCATAGGGTTGTCATTATCATGTCAGTGTCTAATGAGTCATTTTACACCTTGTTCATGCTTCAGTTGCGCCCAGGCAAGGTCATTTCCCTCTCCTAGGGTTTTGAAGGAAATTTCTCTTGGGCGGCCAAATCATCGGAAAAACTCATATCCTGATGTTCATACACCTTCCCCTACCCTTAAAGTACCTTATCAAACACTTCCCATCCCTTAGATCTGCCAAATTCCTCATTTTTGCACAAACCCTAGTTTCTAGCTACAACCTGGCAATTTTCTAGGTTGGGCCTGTGTTTTGCCCTTTTGGACCCCTTCCCCTCACTCAATCTCTGAGATTCCACTTTCCCCTGCTTCCTAACATCCCTCCCTACTTCCAAAAATTTCCCCAAGAATTTAGAAGCCCCCTATCCCCTTCATTTCGCTCCATTTCGACAAAATTCCTTGTTTCACACATCGGGACAAGTCACACTCAAATGATGTTCCAGAGCAATAAAATATGAATTTTGGAAAACTGAGAGAGGTTTTTGTCCACAACATGCCAAAGAAGAAAAACCTCCTTCACGTTTTGCACAGGTGTCATGGTTTTAGAGAAATGTCAAAATTACAATCGCCGGATCCAAGGTGGTTGGCCAAGGCACAAAAAAGGAGAAAGAGGCCCAATCCCCTCCATATCTTGGCTGAGGCCTCACTGAAGGATCAAGGCACTCAATAGCCTAGCCACAACACAAATCCCAAAAAATTTTGAGAATTTTGGGTAATTTTGGCATTTTTTGGAAATTTACAGGTTTTGGTTCCTCAACGGGTCTCACCCCCGGTGAGACCCTTTGTCATGGCAACTCCTTTTCACAAAAACTCAGCATTTCCTGATTTTTTATGCAAAGTTACATATGCCCATGGATGGACTTGAGTTTTTATGGAGTTTTGGGCCTCCAGAAGGTCAAAATACATGCAAAATTTGACTTTCTGCCCCTTTTTTGAGTTGCAGAAAGCAGCCTTGGGAGAATTGAGTTTTGACTAGGCAAATGACCTCCAAATTCAAAAATTCTAGTTGGATTGGAAGGTAGACTCACAGAAATTTCCAACGAGCTATCCTGCACCCAATTCTGACACCTGCAAGTGCCTCAAACAGAGCTCCCAATGTGCGCGACCCGTTGAGAAGATGTGCGCGACCCGTTGAGTAGACTTTGCCAGATTTCACTGTACAGCTCAGAAAAGCACAGTTTGACTTGGTTTGACTTTTTGGGGTTGAAGATGATTATCTTTTATGTAATTTTTGTAACTCTAAGACACTTTTACTCTTGTTTAACACTTCTAGAAGATTCATTCATGTCAAGGGTAAATATTTAATGAATGGATTGGTTTCCTAGCTTATAGAGGCAAGTTGTTTTGACTGCCTAGATTTTAGTGCTCAGTTTAGAATTAGTTGAAACAGCTCCTAGAAGGATGAGCTCGACCCCTAGAGGCAAGGGAAGAGGTTGGCTTGCCTATATTATGTATTTTCTTAATCATTTTCATGGGTTGGAAGGTTGGACTCTTGAGGGAGAAGCTATCATTGTATATTTTCACTGTATCTTTGCAATTTTTGGCTAAGGAAGACCAGGGTTTTGCAGCCCTCTTTGGGATTCTTGTGGACTCATGTGTTGATGGTGTGTTTCTCAATGTACTTGTAAGCTTGTTATGTGATCCATTTCCTTTCTTTTACTTCTGCACATTAAACAAATGAAGTGATAAAGTAAGAATTCATGCCTGCCATGCTCTGCTTTTAAGTTTGTTTAATTTCAATGTTTTCTTCTGTCTAAAGAGAATTAAAAGTGATTGTTTGCTCTCTTTAGCTCCTCATATTTCACTCCTGACCATTCATTTCAGTTAAAGGCATCAACGCTGTCTCCTACCTCGCCCCAAGGAACCCCCTGCAGAAACTGTGTCCAATCCCCGCACCCAAAATTGCCCTCTCCTCAATTTGCCACCAAAAACCCAAAAAACCCCAAATCAACCTTTCTAATCAGTTTACTAGCCTAATATCTGTGTTACCCATTTGGTCATCTCATCAATTGAAGATCTACCGAGATTGACCGGAGAGAGCCTTCTCCTGCCCCGTAGGGCTAGCTACGAGGCTAAATGGTTTGATGTAGCCTTGAGGTTTACCTTTCTCAGCCTGAGGTGAAATTTCAAGCGCTAACACTTGTAAGTGTGTTATGTGAAATCATCCTCTTTCTTTTTCTTCTGAAATTAGGCAAATGAAGTGTTAAAGTAGAATTCATGATTTCCATGCTCTGCTTTTAAATTTGCTTAATATCAATGTTTTCATCTGTTTAAGGAGAACTCAAGGTGATTGCTTGCTCTCCTTAGCTCCTCACTGGTCATTCCTACCCATTCACTTAATTCAAAGGCATCAATACAGTCTCCTACCTTGCCCCAAAGAACCCCCTGCAAAAACTGTGTCCAATCCCCGCATCCAAAATTGCCTTTCCCTGATTTTCCACCAAAATCCAAAAATCCCAAAACAAACTCTTTTATCAGTTTACTAGCCTAAAATCAGTGTTTCCTTATTGGTTATCTCGCCCTTTGAAGATCTTTACCGAGATAAATCGGAGAGAGCCCTCTCCTGCCCCGTAGGGCTAGCTACGAGGCTAAGTGGTTTGATGTTGCCTTGAAGTTTACCTTTCTCAGCCTGAGGTGAAATTTCAAGCGCTAACACACCCTATGCACCCTAATGTTGGAGGGATATGATAACATATGATTTTTTTTTTTAATGGAGAATTAGTAAGATTGTGGCCTAATTGTGCAAAATTGATTTTAGAAGTTATTATTATTATTATTATTGTTTTGGGGTTTTGAAATTACTCGTTAGAAGAGTTGCACAATTTATTGGTCAAGAGGGTAATTCCCTTTCATATTTCCTATTTATATACTTTGTATTGTAACTTTTACCCTTATTCTCCTTCAAGTTTGAGGAAAAAGGATACCCTTAGGATATGGTAGAGTGGTTAATCAATAAGCTTATTTTAATTGGAAAGAAGAAACTTGGAGCAATCCCTTTAATACATGGTGATTTTGTGAAATATGTTAGAGTGAAAGTTATAGTTGCTATAAGTGAGATATGAGAGAATGACTAAAAGGCATTTTTAAGAATAATGTAAGCATTCATATTATATGTCATGTTGCTTTCATACACATTACATCAACACATATGCTAATTGTTGCTTCCATTGATTTTTTTTTTCTCTTAAAAAAGGGTTCAACAAGTATGGGAAAGAATTCGAATAGTCATATCAATTTGAAAACAATTCCAACAATTAACTAAATATATCTATCCAAATAATTAGTAAATTGAAAAAAATCAATGATAAAATTAGTTTTGAAAATTATTTTAATTTAACAAAAAAAAACAACTAACTGTAAGTTTACAACCCAAGGCAAGAGTATTATTTCTATTAGATTTACAACTCTTATATCTGCAACACCCTCCTCCCACACCTAACCAAGCAACCGTCCAACCGGGGTAAAAATGCGATGAGAGGATACCATGATAGGATTCAACCTCCTAGGTAACCTTAAGGAAATGGAATCGACAAAAACACAACATATAGACCTCTCTCAGGTGCTTCAGGACCCCAAGGAGCTAATCCATCACTCTAGGTGCCCAACCCCTGAGTTAACCTATCATTTAGATGAATTAAACCCAAAGTATCTCCCATGAAAAGGCATACATGCGACCAACAACCCAAATTCGCTCTCACAGGCTTGCCTGCCAGTGACCAGAGACCCAAATTGTCAGTGCTATGATAGGGATTCCAAGATTTGAGCCACTTTTTCAGGCCCAGAGTCCAGGTCACTACCTAGAATTGAACCATATCTCTAAATTAGTAAAATAACATGGGAATGACAGTACTAAAGCAAATACTTGTTCAAGACCTTGACTAGACCCCCACTAGCTATGACAAGAATTTTGTCAAACACTTAGTAAATATGCAACCTACAAGTGTAAATAATAGATCTAAGCATAGAGGTCTCATACTTATCTAAGATTCACTATGAAGCATTGTCTCCTTATCACATTAGCTGCCATTTCATCCATTAGGTCATAGATACATTGATCATTCAATAACAAGTAAGAACATGATGAGAGCCGCTCATGGCTGCTGTCATAAAACATGTAAATAACCAACATAATAGGGAAAAAAATACCAATGATAAGGTTTTAACCCCGTATAGAAGTTACCTACACACGAATTCTAAAAACATAAAATAAACAATTGTGAGAGCATAAAACATAAAACAAAAATACACAAAGATTTTCCCTTGGATCCCAAAACCGGGACTACCAGATTGATTTTTCATTATATTCCTTTCAATGTTACAACACATATATATACATGCCGAAGCATCTATAAACCCCAATCCATTAACCCTGGATTAGAACATAAATTTAGTTCCCTTGACTGGATCTACAAAATACCATGGATAAAAAATCATCATGCTCAAAACCATGTGACAAATCCATGCACAAAACCATAGGTAGGTCCGCTCACCTAATATAGGGTCCAAAAAATTTTCACTAGGGTGTTGCCTCAGACCCTGTAGAGGGGGGCTACCACTCCCCTCAAACCCCCCGATAGGGGGGGGCAGTTCCCCCCGCCCCCCTCACCGCATCGCGACCCCCCTGCTGCGCCCAACGCAACATACAAGGGAGCCTTCCACCCCCCTTGTGATCCCCCCACACATGGGGTAGTTGTGGAAAGAATATAACACAAACCTAACATTCTCCCCACTTGTTGTTTTCTTTCCAAAGGAGAGCTTAGTCATTGGTCCAACCTTGCAATGCCCATTGTTTCTCTACACCAAGAGAACTTCTCAGTGCTCACAGACTTTTTCAATCCATATGCAATATTCTTCAAAGTGTCCACCTTTACCAGCAACACCTTTTTATCCTCAACCATATCCCTCACAAAGTGATACTGTACATCGATGTGCTTTGTCTTTGAATGATAAGCAATGTTATTTTCCAAGAAAATTTCACTTTGGCTGTTATAGTCTATCCTTATAGCTCACTTTACTAACCCCATACTTGAACACAATATCTACAACCAAACCGCTTCCTTGCTTGTATGAGTGGCTGCCAAGTATTCTGCCTCTCTAGTTGAAGGTGCCACTACAGACTGTATCTTACTCAGTCAACTGACTGCACCTCCAAATAGGTTAAACACATACCCACTTGTAGATCTTCTCTGATCTAGATCTCCAGCCCAGTTTGCATCAACAAAGCCACGGATGTCCAAAACTCTGTCCAATCCCGGTCTTCCTAAGTATCACAAACCATAATCGCTATTGCCACACAAATACTTGGAAACCCGCTTCATTGCTGTCCAACGCTCCTTCCCTTGTTTTGACATAAGCCTGCTCAAAACTCCCACTGTGTGTCCAATGTCTGGTCTAGTACAGAACATTGCATACATCAAGCTACCGACTGCACTTGCATATGGAACATGGGACATGTCCTCTTCCTATTGTTGTGTCTTCGACACTGTTCAACAGATAACTTTACACCTACATGAATAATAATATTCATCGGTTTAATATCCTGCATATTAAACCTCTGCAATATTGTCTCAACATACTTCCTCTGGTTTAACCAGGGTTTCCTCTTTTTCCTATCTTGTTTAATTTCCATGCCCAAGATATCGTTTGCAACACCAACATATTTCATGTCGAATTTGGAGGAAAATTGGGTCTTCAAATCCTGGATAATTTTTTTTTTCATTTCCAACCAGAAACATATCATCCACATACAAGACCGGATAAATAACATGGTCACCAATCAAAATAAAATACACACAATGATCTTCTTTGCTTCTAGTGAAGCCAAATTCTCATATAAATGTATCAAATTTCTGATATCACATCCTTGGTAACTGTTTTAACCAATACAAAGACTTTTTTTAACTTGCATACCAGTTCTTTCTTACCCTTCACCTCAAATCCCTCAGGTTTCTTCATGTAGATCTCTTCTTCCAGATCCCCCGTGAAGAAATGTTGTCTTCACATCCATCTGTTCTACCTCAAAATCAATAGCAGAAACAATAGATAACAATAATATAATAGAAGCTACCTTGGCAACAGGAGAACAAATATCACCAAAATCAATTCCCGACACTTGGGAATAACCTTTTTCTATCAACCGAGCTTTGTATTTCTCCACCTTGCCTTCTGCATTCATATTCTTCTTAAACACACACTTGCTGCCAATGGGTTTGCTTCCAGTTGACAACTCCACTAGATCCCAAGGCTCATTTTTGTGCAAAGATGCCATTTCATCAACCACGGTCTCTTTCCATAGTTTTCCATCCTCTGAATATACTGCTTCCCTCATAGTTTTGGGATCATCATCAATAATAGATAAAGAAAAATTTGAACAGAAAGAAGATGGACTACACCTTTTTGGCTACCTTCTTTCTCGAACTGAACTTCTCACAACTGGAGTTTGTGGCTCTTCATCTTTTGATTCCTCTTCTACTGTAGAGTTTGATTCTTCCTCCTTTAGCTCAAACTCTATCTTCTCAGGTTCCTTTGGTAGGACTTCATGTTTAATAACATATTTCACCTCTCTAAGCACCACATCTCATATGTACACAACCTTCCTTGTGTCTAGGTTCCAAATATTGTAACCTTTTAAACCATCCTTATACCCATTAAAGATGCACCTTTCAAATTTACTATCCAATTTTGTTCTTTTCTCCTTTGGAACATGTACAAATGCATCGCATCCAAATACCATTAGATGTGAAAGAGAAGGTTTCTTACTAGTCCATACCTCTTGTGGAGTATTATCCTCCAACACTGATGAAGGTGATCTGTTGACTAGGTAACATGTAGTCTCCACCGCCTCTACCCAGAATTCTTGTCCTAACCTGGCACCAATGAGCATGCTTCTCTCCTTTTCCATCAACAACCTATTCATTCTTTCTGCAACTCCATTTTTCCAAGGTGTGTATGGAGTAGTCTTCTACCGTGCTATACAAAACTTCTTACAAAACTCTTCAAATTACTTCTTACAAAACTCTCCACCATTATCTGCCCTCAACACCTTTATCTTCTCCTCTGTCTGGTTTTCCACCAGAGCCTTAAATTATTTAAACTTGTCAAATACTTCAAATTTCTTCCTGAGGAAATATATCTATGTATTCCTTGAGAATTCATCTATAAATTTTAGATTGTACCTAGACGTACCTAGGTGATGGAACTGACACAGGTCCAAACACATCAATGTGCATAAGCTCTAATATCCGTTTCACCCTCTTAGTACCAGAGGGGAAACTCACCCAATTTTGCTTCCCATATACACCATTTTCACATAAATCAAAATCCAGGAAGAAATTAGACATACCTTCTACCATACTATTACCATGAAGTATTTGAAGAACCTTCTCTCCAATATGTCCAAGCCTTTGATGCCATAACATAGTATTTTCTCCAGAGACCACTAGATTTTCTGTTTCACTTTCAGGAACCACAGAACTGTTGCACCCATCAATAATATTGCAACCCTGAAGCTTATATAGAGTTCCATTCTAAAATTCCCGCATCAATATCAGTGTTCCTTGAACCATCTTGCAGTTATCTTTCTTAAACACTATTTTTACACTTGCATCATCCAACTTGCTTACAGAAATCAAATTTCTGGCCAATGCATGAATATGCAGAACACCCAGAAGTGTTCTAATCCTTTCACCTTACACCTTCAACTTGACTTTTCCATGACCAATGATTCTAGCCTTCATTTCATCCCCTAAGAAGACATAAAGACCATCATATTTATCATACTCGCAGAACCACTCTCTATAGGGAGTGAAGTGAAAGGATGCACCTGAGTCAATCAACCATGCGTCATGATCTAGATGTGTACTTGAAAAAGAAGCCAAGTACACATCCCCACCTTCATCTGAGGTGGTTTTCACCTTTGTAGAAGGAGCATCATCATATCCCTTTCCTTTCTCAGGAGATTTATATTTACAGTCCCTTTTGAAGTGCCCTTCATTTCCGCATTTCTTGTACACCTTTACAGGTTTTCCTGGAGAGTTAGATATCCCTCTAGATTTAGATCTCCCACTCGAGGACTCATTTTTGTTTCTGTTCTGGGACCATCCTCGTATAGACAAGGAATCACCATTCTGGTCCTCCATATTTTTCCATCTCATCTCCTCCGACAACAAAGATGAGACTATTTCATAAAACTACAAGGTAGTTGCATTGCTACCTATTGCAACAACCATAGTATCCCACGAATCTAATAGAGAACATAATAAACCGATGCACTTATCTTCATCTAAAACTTTAATATCAATAGATAATAATTGGCTTACCACAATATTAAAGGCGTTCAGATGCTCTGTCACTAAGTCTCCATCTTTCATCCTCAGGTTATACAACTTTTTCCGTAGGAACAATTTATTCACCAGAGACTTAGATTGGTACAAAGTCCCTAACTTGTCCCACAAAGCCTTCACCAAAGCTTCCCCTGATACATTCAACAATACTGAATCTGAGACACACAATTGTATTGTTCTCTTTGCCCTCCGATCCAACTTCAACCAATCTTCAACTGACATTACTGTTGGTTTAGTACCCGCATCTACTGTGATACACTGATCTTTATCCACCAGCAGATCCTCCATCTTGAGTTTCCACAACTAAAAAATATGACCATTACATTTCTCGATCTCTATCTTTCCACTGCTTGCCTTCTTCTTTCACCATAAGAATTGATCCCGCAAATCTCCCACTAAACAGGGTCTACCACAAGCCCAAGCAAAACCCCTCAACATAAAAGGCGTCCCCTTGAAGCCGAAACTGCTCTGATACCAAATGTATGTTTTAACCCCGTACAAAAATTACCTGCATACAAATCTTAAAAACATAAAATAAATAATGGCAAGAGCATAAAACATAAAACATATATACATAGAAATTTTCCCTTGGATCCCAAAACCAGGACTACCAGATTGATTTTTCATTATATTCCTTTCAATGTTACAATACATATATAAACATGCCAAAGCATCCATAAACCTCAATCAATTAACCCTGGATTAGAACATAACTATAGTTCCCTTGATAGGATCTACAAAATACCATTAATAGAAAATCATCATGCCCAAAACCATGTGTGAAATCCATGCACAAAACCATAGGTAGGTCAGCTTACCTAATATAAGGTCCAAATTTTTTTCCCCAGGGCACTGCCCTGGACCCCGTAGAGGGGGCCTACCACCCCCCTCAAACCCCTTGACAGGGGAGTTGTCGCCCCCTTGCGACTCCCTTCCTGTGCCCAACACAATGTACGTGCATCCCTTCTGCCCCCCCACACGTGGGGTAGTTGTGGAAAGAATATAACACACACGCAACAAATGAAATCATAGCCATATAAACCACATATAATCCACCATAATGCTAATAGAGATAGAAGGAGAAATAACCTTTCATTAATGATACAAAATCCAAACTCGGGATGGGAATTCCACGTTACACCCAACTGTAGAATGGATGAGCATGAATGTGGGATATCAGAGAACACATCAATCAAAACTCATCCAGGGCTTCTAGAGGCGATCCACCTTAACCTTTCAGATAGTGATTCCACCTCACGGTTGGACATCACAAAACCAACATCAAATCGATCTCTATCCCAACCTTCCAGGGCTCCAGAGTGTTTGTTCCAACCTGGCTCCTAGGACTAGTAACTCAACCCACAACTTTTACCCTGCTCCAGAGCGGTTTTCCAACCAAGGCTACGATACTAGTAACTCAACCCATAACTTTTACTGGGCTCCAGAGCATTTGTCCAACCAAGGCTACGAGACTAGTAACTCAACCCACCAAGGAATCCAGAGCGTTTGTCCAACCCAGGTTACGTGACTAGTAACTCAACCCAAGTCGTTCCAGGGCTTAAGAGCATTTGTCCAACCAAGGCTACGAGACTAGTAACTCAACCCAAGCCGTTATAGGGCTCCAAAGTGTTTGTCCAACCAAGGATTCCAGGAACTAGTAGCTCAATCCAAGCTAAGGAAACATGAGAACCAACCAGAAACAAAGAAAATAAACCCATAACACCATGGTTATCTAGGAAATGGCAAGGCTAGGCAATCCAATATCAATCCAGGCAATCCTCCATGCCAGTGACATATCATGACTAAGAAACCACATGCATGTGCCATGCACGCAAAAACTAGTGAGGAAATCATACATGCAACTCGGTACCTGGAAGAAAATCTGATGTAGCTGCTGATCCCGACGCCCTCTTGTGCATTCCTTCTCTTCCTTTGCCTTCTTGCTCCAAAAATCCAAGTATGCCACACCCTCCAAGAGTGCTCCAAGAAAACTTTAAGTATCCAAGAGTATGAGAGAGAGAGAGAATAATGAAAGAGCTCCAAAACTGAACTGATTAAGTCTTCATTGACCAAGTTTTCCAACTAATCCTCAGAAGCCTTTTTATCAATGAGGCCTCTATTTTCTTCATTTTCCCTTATTTTCCTTCAATTTCCTCCTCACATTCAACTTGTGACCTTTCACCTTCCTTTTCTCCTAATTTCCATATTTTTCATAAATAAAATGCCAATTTATGCCTCATGGCTTTCCAAAGCCTTTTCCATTGCCTTTTCCAATTTCCTTAGCCATAATAAACCGAATCAACACCCATTAGGATGTTTCCCCCGCCATTCAGATTGGAATACATGTCCCATCATCCGTGGTATTTATTTTTTTACATGGAATTTTCACCGAGGCTGTTACAGAACCCTCCCCCTTAGGGGAACACCGTCTTCGGTGTTCAATGACACCTATAACCAACAAGACTGCTGAAAACAAAACATACTACCCATGGAGCTTAATAACATAGCTCGTTGCAGTATTTACGATGACCATTGCTGAAACATGACAAACATACAATTTACTGGATCTTTATAACACAACTCACTACGATATTTACAATAACCACACATACACATACACATTTTCTTCAACCAACAAATAACCGTACTGTCTTTGGAGCTTTATAAACTAGCTTGATACAATATTTACAATAATATACACATATATACATATGCACATTTACGCAACTAGAAAATAAAAGTATATGATGTATGTATCTGCAACAAGGGAATCCATAGGCTCACACTTCCACCCTCAAGTAACACCAGGATTCACCTCCTTCTTAGGAAGTCCAAAATCCACTACCAAAGTAAAATTGCATCTAATGTCTAGTGCTATAATCTCGCACCACTTATCCTCTCAGTGAATATTTACTGGCCCATTGTTCCAGGGTGCACTCCCAATGTGCATCTAATTCTATCTAGCAATGCTTATGACAAAAAAAAATCCATCCTTGCCCTTCCCTTCTCTGCTACATAGTCCCTCAGGCACTCCAGTCACCCCTTCCGTGCAATCACTCACCTTCCAAGTTTCGCTGGCACTCCCATCTTGGGAAATTCATCCCTTGGAAAGGCTTCCTCGCATTGGAAGATATGAAAACCAAGGCATATACCTACTTCAAACCATCATACCGGTCATAGCATGCTCATGGCAATCAATGGACACTATTGGGTACCAGTGTCCCACAATGGCCCTATTCCTAAATGCTTTACTAGCATACTGCTGCATTTTCCAGTTCCTTCTATTGTTGCAAATTCTTGTAGTCGATTTCAATCACTCAACCAGGCATGCTCATGCATTCCTGTTCCAAGCACATAAATTCCATTAGATTTGAAATAAATTGAAATAAATTCACATACCTTATTGGTAGCTCATCAATAAGGTACATTTACAATCTTGTTCGCTTCTTGTCACAACAAGTCAAACTAGCATCATGTATAAAAACATCACATCAAGTTAGCTCAAAACATAACCATCATAGCTCAAAATCATAAATCACATGTAACCATCATAAACTAGAATCATAGATCACATGTAATCATCATAGGCCATAATCATAAATCATTTGCATAGTAAAACTGAAATAAAATACTGATACTTATCCTTCATCGATCCTTACTTTTGCCTTTGTTCTTATTTTGTATGCACATCGGAGCGGTTTCCATACGCGAAAGCCACCTAGTGCCTTCTCCTCAACTAGGTGCACATATACATAGTGTGAATCACACACATACAACCACACACAACATACAAATCCATGCAATACACGCACCTACACTTGACATACAACACATACACCTACACCCCATGTATACAATACAATACATATGCCTACATCCAATGCATAACACAATACATACACCTACACCTGGCATACAACACAACACAATACATGCACGTACATAATGCACATACCTAGTACCACATACCCTCAACACAACATGTATGACATGCACACAATACCACACGTGCACCAGTACCATATGTACAACATGTACATAGTACCACCTGTACACCAAACCACCTGCACAATGCATGGACAACATCACATGTACACAACACCACCTGTAGAATATATACACAACACCACTTGCAGAATATATACACAACACCACATGTACTATACACCACTTGTACATGCGTGCACAATATCACATGTACATAATATCATGTGCACGACATGTATGCGACACCACATGTACACAGCGCCACATGCACGACATGTACACAACACCACCTGCACACAACGCCACTTGTACAACATGTACATGACACCACTTGTAAAATCATGCACACCACACCATATGTACATAGCACCACATGTACAACATGCACACAACACCACATGTACCTAGAATTTCATATCCAACATGTACATAGCATCATTTGTACACAAAACCACATATCCAACATGCGTAGAGCACCATATACATACAACACCGTATATCCATCATGCACACAATACAATATGTACACAACACCATATATCCAACATGTACATAACATCATCTGTACCCAACACTGAATATGCAACATTCATACAACACCATCTATGGTAACACCCTGTACATAATATTGTATAAACAACATGTACACACGCTACATATGCAAAATACTGCACGCGCCCAATCATCACATATGAAACATGCACAATGTATAAAAAATATGCACAATAGTAATACCACACATCTGAAACCACACTGTCTTTGCTAAGAAACTGTTATGCTCTTAACCTGCAAAATGATACCCAATACAGAATATGCAAAGAAAAGATACCCAGAACACAGAATAACAAAGATTTTATTATTCAGAGAGTAATGTTCACTTGCCTCTTTGAGGGGGCAACCTCCAATAGAGCAGAGCTCGATTACAAAATACGACACGATACTCCTCGCAGGGAGTCTCTATCCTTTATATATGACTCATACATGCAATACCACGGGCCAATACCATGGGTTTTATTAATACCATCTATCTAATACTACGGCCCATTTGCAACTAACTGTGGTCCCGTCATTAATTGCGGGTTAACCACTTACAAATATTAATATGGGCTTTATTGACTCTTGACTATGACGTGATCCCATGACATAAATAAGGGGGTTAGGGTGGGACCCTAACATGCCCTCCCCCTTAAGACTAGCCTTGTCCTCAAGGCTGAAGCTGCGGAAACTGCTAAAGAATAGTGGCTGGTTCCCAAGTTGCATCTTCCAGAGAGGTGTCTTTCCATTTGACGAGGACTTCCTTAATCATGCGGCCGTGCAGGTGTTTTTCTCTTGTGTCTAGAACCTGTTCGGGTTGAAGCCAGATTGACCCTTCTTCGTCCAATTCAGGTAGACTGGTTTGAACTCGGCAATTGTTCCCGATCACTTTCTTGAGGCATGATACATGGAAAACTGGATGGATTTTTGCAGTAGGTGGCAAAGCCAACTTGTAAGCCACTTCTCCAATGCGCTGAAGTACTTGGTATGGTCCGTAGAATTTTGGAGATAGCTTCTGACAACCCTTGTCTTTGAGTGATGTTTGCTTATATGGTTGCAGCCTCAAAAAGACCTGATCCCCTTCTTGAAATTGGCGCTCTGAGCGATGCTGGTCTACCTGTTGCTTCATGCGGTTCTGAGATTGATGAAGATTCTCTCTAAGATGAGCGAGCATGGTTGCGCGGTGTTGTAGGAGTTGATCCACTGCTTGTACTTTGGAGCACCCCTTGAGATAAGAAGTAGGGGAAGGCGGAAGTTGACCGTATACTGCTTCATAGGGAGTCATTTTGGTGGTGGCATGATAGTTGGTGTTATACCACCATTCAGCCAGAGGTAACCACTGTACCCAAAGGTGTTGCTTTTCTGAAGTGAAACACCTAAGGTAGGTTTCTAGACATTTGTTGACGGCTTCAGTTTGACCATCCGTTTGCGGATGATAGGAAGTACTGAGTTTTAGTTGAGTGCCTTGTATCCTGAAGAGTTCCTGCCAAAAATTACTGGTGAAGATCGGGTCGCGATCGGACACAATAGAAGTGGGCATGCCATGCAATTTGAAAATCTGATCCATGAAATATTGAGCGACCAAAGTTGGTGTAAATGGGTGGGGTAGTGCGCAGAAATGAGCATACTTCGATAGTCGGTCCACAACCACCATGATGACTGACTTGTTCCCGGACTTTGGAAGACCTGTAATGAAATCCATAGAAACTTCCATCCAAATGGATGTCAGAATGGGCAATGGTTGTAATGTGCCTGGTGTGTTGACTGTTTCCCCTTTGTGGCATTGACAAACATCGCATTCTGCTACAAAAGTAAGGATGTCCTTTTTCATGCCTGTCCAAAAAAATGATCTTCTGGTGCGAGCATACATCTTCTGAAAGCCCAAATGTCCTGCAATGGGCGATGAGTGCAATTCTGCAAAAATGCGACCTTTGAGGGTGGATGTTGGGGATATTACGACTCTGTCCCTGTAGCGAAGAATATCATCCTGCCACGAGTAGCCCTTGGTGGAATTTGGATCTACCTGCAATTGAGAAATGAGTTGGGATAGCCCGGGGTGTGAAAACCATTCCTTGCGAGCCTCTTCAATCCATTCTAGAATGGGGAGGGAAATTGCTAGCAGAGTACTTTCTTCCTCAAATTGGCTAGATAATGCATCTGCTACACTATTGTCTTTCCCTTTCTTGTAAATGATCTCATAATCATATCCTAGCATTTTGGCGAGCCATTTATTTTGTTGTGGGGAGGATAGGCATTGCTCCAAAAAATATTTAAGACTGTGATGATCTGTGCGGATTTGGAAACGTCGCCCCAATAAGTAAGGTCGCCAGGTTTCGACGGCATGTAAGATGGCCATCATTTCTTTTTCGTAGTTAGATTGGCCCAGATTCCTCCCACTTAGTTGTTGGCTTGTGAAGGCCAAAGGTCGCCCTTCCTGCATTAAGACCGCCCCAATACCGGTCCCCGAAGCATCACATTCAATGACAAAGGATTTGGTGAAGTCAGGTAGTGCTAAGACTGGAGTGGAACACATGGCGTTTTTGAGAGCGGTAAATGCCTGTTGTGCTTCCTCATTCCAGAAGAAGGAATTTTTCTTTAGGAGTTGAGTGAGGGGCTTCGCTATGCGGCCATAGTTGCGGACAAATTTACAATAATAGCCTGTGAGACCCAAAAATTCTCTCAAGCTCTTCAAAGTCTTAGGTTGAGGCCATTCTTGCATTGCCTGGATCTTTTTGGGGTCCACCTTGACACCTTCACACCCCACAATGTGGCCCAAATACTCAACTTCTTCCATGCCAAACGCACACTTGGACATCTTGACAAATAATTTATGCTTGCGGAGCAGGTATAAGAGTAGATCTACATGCTGAAGATGTGCAGCCCAAGTGCCACTATAGATGAGGATGTCATCGAAGAAGACAAGGACAAATTTCCTGAGATATGGTTTGAGAATGTGATTCATAAGGCTCTGAAAAGTAGAGGGGGCATTACAAAGACCAAATGGCATGACCAGGAACTCATAATGGCCTTCATGAGTTCGGAAAGCAGTCTTGGGAATGTCGACTTCTTCATGCGAATTTGGTGGTAGCCTGAGCGAAGATCCAGCTTAGTGAAGAATTGAGCCCCATTGAGTTCGTCGAGCGAATCGTCAACCACCGGAATGGGAAATTTATCTTTGACTGTCAACTTATTGAGGGCCCTGAAGTCGGGACACATCCGCCACTCCCCATCTTTCTTGAGCACCATGACCACTGGGGATGAATAAGGACTAATGCTGGGACGAATGACACCTGCTTCCAAAAGTTCCTTGATGATTTTTTCTATTTCATTCTTTTGGGTGAACGGATATCTGTATGGCCCACATTTGGGGGTTGGGCCCCTGGAACCAAGGTGATGCTATGATCATGTTCCCCTCGCGAGGGTGGAAGCTCATGAGGCTTGTCAAAGACTAGCAGATGGTTATTTAAAAACTGTTGCATCTCAGGATGAATTGGTAGAGACTTGGTTTCAACGACCTGGATGGCATTAAATTGAGCTACCACTCCATGATTGCCCTTTTTTAACAATTTTTCCATCCGATGCGAGCTGATGATAGAGGGGGCTCTCGCCTAGAGTCCACGAAGGGTATGTGTGTAGTTGTTCTGCTTAAAACTCATATATAACTCCTGAAAATCCATTGTGATTGGCCCAAGCGTGCGGAGCCATTCAGCGCCGAGGACAATGTCGCAACCCCCCATGTGTATGGAAAACATGTGGGTTTTCAACTGATAATCCCCCATTTGAAGTTTGACATTTTCACAGCGGCCTTCACATTTCATTGTGCCCCCATCCGCAATTTGGACTTGGAAGTTAGAAACTGCTCGTACAAAACAATGCACTGCTTCTGCGATTTTTTGATGGATGAAATTATGGGTACTTCCACTATCAATCAAGACTACTACTGGGCGATGTTTAAGAAAACCCTTGATTTTGAGAGTTTGAGGGGAAGAAATCCCTGCCAACGCATGCAGCGAAATAACTGGTTCGTCAGAGACATTCTCCTTTGGGTTGTTTTCTTCCAGTGCCTCATGTTCCTCAAGTGGTGGATCTTCCTCTGTTGAGCTGTAGTCAGTGGCATCTATTTGAAAAAATTTGGGCTCCTTGCATTTATGACCTGGGGAGTATTTTTCATCACAGTAGTAACATAGTCCTTGCTTCCTTCTTTTGGCCATTTCCGCAGGTGACACCTTTTGGACCTTAAGTGTTTGAGTAGTGTTGTGAGCCTGTGGGAGACGACCTTTAGTGGGGAAATTTGGGCGACTGTATTGGGCTGCTAATGCACGTTCCACATTACGGGCTACCTTGCAAGCCTCTATCCAAGTGGGAGGGTGGTGCAGTAAGACTTGAGATTTGATGGCTTCTCTAATACCACTGATAAAACATTCCATGTAGAAATCATTTGAGAGACCCCAAGTGCGGAAGGCTAAGGTTTCAAAAGCTATAATATATTCATCCACGGTACCTGTCTGTCGGAGCTTAGTAAGACGACCCAAAAAAGAGTCCTCCTCTTCAAAGCGGTCTCGAAGAGCTTTGGTAAATTGGGTCCAAATCTTAAAAGGTCCATTGCAACGTTGATGCCATTCCCACCATTGCAACCATTCATTGTCCAAGTACATGCTCCCCAACATAAGCTTAGTCGCATCATCTAAGATATGATTCAGTTTGAAATACTGCTCCATTTGTGCTATCCATGCGGACGGGTGAGAACCGTCAAATTTATGCATATCCAACTTGGGAGGTCGCTGACTGGGTGGTGGGTGGGTGTGCCAGACGTGAGGAGAGTGGCTAGACTCACCCTCATTGTATTCATTGTCATTATACGCCTCCTTGTGGGCTGGCTCCTTGCCCTTCAGGAGTAATTGCTGGACCTGGAGAGATAGACCGGTAAGCTGCCGATTGATGGATTGGATGGATTCGTCAAGTTTGTCCAGTCTTTCATTGGCCATTGCTTGAGCTTTAGTTTCTACCATACACCAACCTGATGAAAAATTGGGACCGCCTAAAATTTTTCACTAATAATTGAATGGTACCATCGTGCTCAACTCGTCGTCCTGATTCTGATGGGCTAGATCACAAATAAGCGCCCGGGAACATCTCAGCCTCTTTTTTTCTTTACTGAAAACTCCTAACGGAGTTTTACTCCTTCCTGATCAATACTGCAGTCGCCAAATCCTCAAAATGTCAATGAAGCCAAACTTCCTGCGAAAAGTATACCTCGATATAAGAACCCTTCACAACAACTCCGATCTAGTGGATCTGAGAGATCTGAATGGCGGATCGGATAGCTCTGGGCGGCAGAACAGACTGCTGCTGCAGATCGACTGGCTCTAATAGATCAGAATGACTGATCTGCGAACTCGAGACTGCGAGACTGATGTCGGCTGCTTCTGCACCCCTTTGCATCAGCGGATCTAGAATAGATGATGTGCGATCCCCCGAGAGAAAAGGGAACTATGGTCTTGAGGAGTGTCAGGTGCTACAGATTGCAATATACATAAGGGTCTGGCAGTAGTACTCGGCCCAATGTTTCAGGGCTCTAACTAAGGAGGATCGACCGTACCCTTAGCCGTACAACCCGACTACCCTATCGTATGGGCGAGTAATCTCTCCGAGTGCTGTTCTCGGTGTACTGTAGCCACAAGACGACCGATGGTTTATCTATGGCGAGGTTTCAAGGGAGCCTAGGGGCTTCCGATATACCCAGAGGGTACGTGGAAAACAGTCCGTGCGCAGTTCTGTCTAATGCGCTACTACTCGAAGGGGTACCCACAGGGGTTACAAGGGAGTCCAACAGACGTGACCACCTCTTGTATTTCCTGCGTGCATGCCTCCCCAAATCTGTAGGTTTATGTGCTCAATGACAGATCCCGTGGTTTAAAGATGCCGGAACATGTCTCTAGCCAATTTTTTTTTTTTGTTAAGAATTGGCGATCCCACTGGCCCTGGAAAGTGCTCTGATACCACGTGTTATGCTCTTAACCTGCAAAATGATACCCAATACAGAATATGCGAAGAAAAGATACCCATAACACAGAATAGCAAAGATTTTATTATTAAGAGAGTAATGTTCACTTGCCTCTTCGAGGGGGCAACCTCCAATAGAGCAGAGCTCGATTACAAAATACGACACGATACTCCTCGCAGGGAGTCTCTATCCTTTATATATGAATCATACATGCAATACCACGGGCCAATACCGTGGGTTTTATTAATACCATCTATCTAATACTATGGCCCATTTGCAACTAACTGTGGTCCCGTCATTAATTGCGGGTTAACCACTTACAAATATTAATATGGGCTTTATTGACTCTTGACTATGATGTGATCCCATGACATAAATAAGGGGGTTAGGGTGGGACCCTAACAGAAACATTGCTTCCAGTGTCTTATTCATGCTTATCCTAGCATGCTGCAGACCACATTGCTTTCAGTTCATTGATGTATCCCTCAGTATAGCCTATCCATAACGTAGACATAATATAATTACAAATATCAACTCAACCACATGATACTGACCTCATATATTTGTTGTGACTGCTCTTCCACTTGATTCGTCATAGCCAAGAACCTCTTCATGTAATTTTCCTGCGTAAGCAATCATTCCACCATAAGAATGATTCCTGATGAGCCTGTCAGACAGTGACATAGATATATAGACACATACATACATATACATAAACATTAACATAAAACAATCATGATCACAACATAAATACTAGATATCAAGGTCAAGGTTAAGAGAACTTCCTTTATTCATGCACAACATTGAGAACCATAGTTCCCAACTTAGTCAAGCCATCTAACATCTCAGGTCCATTTACTTTACCCTTTATGGTTACCTTTCTCCTTCCTATCTTGCCATCATCCATTTACACCAATGGACCTAACCAGTCCAACTGGTTGTCATAGTATTACCCTGCGCTGCGCTCACTCATGCACAAAGCTTCATCTGAATCTTACATTACCTTTTGGATACCACATTGCTCTCTCGAGCTCCATCAAATCTCCTCTTTCCCAAACAATTCTCAAGACTCAAAACATAAAAGGAAAGACAAGAAACAATTGAGAAAAAAATCATGAAAGTCAATAACAATATGACACCACAACAAAGTGGCAAGGCCTTGCACCAGACATAAACAAAATGTAACCAAGCACAACAAAGCACCAAAAGACAAAAAGCACAAGACTAGCAACAAACACCATGAATCAATCCCCATGGTTCCCAAGGAAAGCTTAACCTATGCCTTCTTCAAGATTTTGTGACAATCTCTCTTGCCATGTAACTCCCTACATCATACTGCCATAAGCACATAACTGTTAGTGCATAAATAAATATAACAATACACCAGTTACCTTATCTTGTTGTGCCAAGCACATTGCTTGTAACTAAACACATCCATGCCATCTCTCAAGGGACTCCAATTCCCTTGACAGATCCACCTACAACTAGAGACTGACTAATATACCTGTCAAGAACATGTTTATGAATGTAGCACATATCCACATAATTCTAGACAACATCAAGGTTAAGAAGACTCCCTATATGCAAGGCACTCATTCATTTGGAATTAGGGTTTCCAAACATATCCAAAGGAATTCTTGTCCAATTCCTTTATTTTACCCTTTTTACCTTGCTCTAATCGAGGCTTCAATTATTACCTCGTCATGCTGTTACCAAAAATGTTTCCTGCAACTACTCACACATGTCAACCACATGTTCCAAATATCAAGACAATTATATCTATCAATTTGAGATCAATTTTTACAAAAAATCATGTCATAATCCATAGTCAACTCATAGTCATTAGACATAATGCTACAACTATCACCTACTACACACAAGTACATATCAACTGTCTCAACACATATGTGTTAGTAAAACCAACTTAAAGCAATATCATTGGAACACATACTCATATTATGAAATTCATAAAACATTCAACCAAATTGCAAACATAGCATGTTAAATAAATAAACTAGGCACCAAACACTCAAACACACAATAGACGTCATAATCAAACAACCAAGCACCAAATATACGACATAAGAAAACTCATACCTTAGTGTATATTAGGGGAGACTATCTTGTCTACAAAATAAATCTAGGTTAGCACGATACAACTTCACAACATATCAACTCAAACACAAATCATGATATCCATAACAGTGACTAAATAACATGTTCATGTCATAAGCTCATAAGCATTTTTCATGCATTCCTAACAATCACATATGCACGATCAATCTAGATTAGTATGAAACCATATTAGAAATATGTTGGTTCATACCCGAATATCGCAACCATAACCATCTGCATAGGTAAAACCAGGTTAACACAACACATATAACATCAAGATATTAAATGCAATGAACATAACCATCACGCATACGACCAATCCAAATTACAATGTCATAACCCTAATCATCAAGTTACTAACATATAACAACCGTAAGCTATATATCATTCTCATCGATAACATATAACCTAATTGTCAAGCTACCGGTCATATAACAACAACACGTTAACCTATAACATACTCATCAATCAACATATAACATAATCATCAAGTTACCTAATATAAAACAACAATATAAATGCATACAACTACATGTTACTATCATTCTTGACTATCCGATGCATGTGCATATAACTACACTAATAAACTAACATCTATCATGAATGCAACCATAACATCAAGAGACATCTACATAAACTTAATGTATATAAATCTAGTGCATATGACAATCCTTAACTTACATACTTGCATGCCAAACATACAATACTTGTATTACGATATGCTCTTACCCCAAAGTCTAATGTTGCAACCTCATTATGATGATCTGCATCTTCTATTCTATCTTAGCCAACACATTAGCATCATAAAAACCAGTATCACCATGATGACCTAAATTTCATATAATGAGTTCACAAGGCATGTTTTCCCCACTATTCATGCATAACTATAACTAAGAACATACATGCATAACAGCTGCATAATCAACCGCTCACACATGAAGGCATACTCCATGACAACACCTTCAACCTTCACATGGTGACATCACTACAACCATGATAAGCACCATGCAAATGCAACAAGCACATGGACTACATGCATAAGGAACACATATGAAACCAAAATGAAATCATAACCAACACACAACCCAAGGAGAGTGCAACCACGCTTTGATACCACTCTGTAACACCCTCCTCCCACATCTACCCAAGCAACCATCTAACCAGGGTAAACATGCGACAAGAGGCTACCATGATATGATTCAACCTCCTAGGTAACCTTAAGGAAATGGAATCGACAAAAACACAACATACAAACCTCCCCTAGGTGCTTCAGGATCCCAAGGAGCTAATCCACCACTCTAGGTGCCTAGCGCCTGAGTTAACCTATCATTTATATGAATTAAACCCCAATTTTCTCCCATGACAAGGCATGCATGCAACCAGCAACCCAAATTCGCTCTCACTGGCTTTCTTGCCAGCGACTAGATTCCCAAATTGTCAATTCTATGCTAGTGACTCTAGGATTTGAGCCACTTTTTCAGGCCTAGAGTCCAGGTCACTACCCAAAATTGAACCATCTTTCTAAATCAATAAAATAACATGGAAATAGCAATACAAAAGAAAATACTTGTTCAATACCTTGACTAGACCCCCACTAGCCATGATAGGCATTTTGTCAAACACTTACTAAATATGCAACCTACAAGTGTAAATAACAGATCCGAGCATAGGGGTCTCATACTTATCTGAGATTCGATATGAAGCATTGTCTCCTTATCACATTAGCTACCATTTCATCCATTAGGTCATAGATACATTGATCATTCAATAACAAGTAGGAACATGATGAGAGCCACTCATGGTTGCTGTCATAAAACATGTAAATAACCATCATAATAGGGAAAAAAATACCATTGGAATCAAAGCCATATAAACCACATATAATCCACCATAATTCTCATAGAGATATAAGGAGAAATAACCTTTCATTAATTATGAAAAATACAAACTCGAGATGGGACTTCCACATTCCACCCGACCGTAGAATGGTTGAACCAAATCTTTATTCAACCATTCACCCCCATGCCATATTCCAAGAATGAATATGGGATCTCATAGAACACAAAAATAAAAAATCATCTAGGGCTTCTAGAGGCCATCCACCTAAACCCATCAGGTAGTGATTCGACCTCACGGCCAAACATCATAAAACCAACATCAGATCGGTCTCTATCCCAACCTTCTAGGGCTCTAGAGTGTTTGTTTCAACTCGACTCCTAGGACTAATAACTCAACTCAAAAATTTTATCAGGATACAGAGAATTTTTCCAACCAAGGCTACAGGACTAGTAACTCAACCCACAACTTTTACCAGGCTCCAAAGCATTTGTCCAACCAAGGCTATGGGACTAGTAACTCAACCCACCAAGGGCTCTAGTCCATCTTTCCAACCCAGGCTACGTGACTAGTAACTCAAACCAAGCTGTTCTAGGGCTCCCAAGCATTTGTCCAACCAAGGCTACAAGACTAGTAACTAAACCCAAGCCGTTATAGGGATCCAGAGCATTTTTCCAACCAAGCCTTCAAGGAACTAGTAGCTCAACCCAAGCTAAGGAAACATGAGAACCAACCACAAAAAAAGCAAATAAACCCACAACATGATGGCTATCAAGGAAATGGAAAGGCTAGGCTATCCATTATCAATCCAGGAAATCCTCCATGCCTATGACAGATCATAACCAAGAAACCACATGCATGTGCCATGGATGCCAAAACTAGTGAAGAAATCATAAATGCAACTCGGTAATTGCAAGAAAATATGATATAATTGCTGATCCCGATGCCCTCTTGCAATTTCCTATTATTTCTTTGCCTTCTTGCTCCAAAAATCCAAGTATGCCACACCCTCCAAGAGTGCTCCAAGAAAACTCTAAGTATCCAAGAGTATGAGAGAGAGAGAGAATAATGAAAGAGCTCCAAAACTGAACTGACCAAGTCTTCACTAGCCAAGCTTGCCAATTGATCCTCAAAAGCCTTTTTATCAATGAGGCCTCTATTTTCTTAATTTTTATTTATTTTCCCTAAATTTCCTCCTCACATGCAACTTGTGACCTTTCACCTTCCTTTTCTCCTAATTTCCATTATTTTCATAAATAAAATTCCAATTAATGCCTCATTCCTTTCCAAAGCCTTTGCCATTGCCTTTGCCAATTTCCTTAGCCATAATAAACCAAATCAACACCCATTATGATGTTTCCCCCACAATTTAGATTGGAATACGTGTCCCATCATCCGTGGTATTTATACTTTTACATGGAATTTTCACTAGGGTTGTTACAATATCCATAAGATGAAGTACCTCTTATGCAATACTATATAATTTATGTGAAGTTTGAATCCTCAAATAAATATAATTTTTGAGTAATGATAATAATTCACTATTTTATTGTATTGTAAAGTTCTAAACTCTTAACCCACAGGGGGCAACTCAATTGGCGATCATTGTGTTATGAAGTATGATGTAATTAATGAGATTCAAGGTTCAAATCCCCGTAGGTCAAGCCAACAAAAAAAATAAAAAAGTTCCAAAACTCATAATTGATAGTGTATAGTAAAGTTCCAAAACTCCTAATCGATTTGATTATAAAAACAAAATCTATGGAGTGGATATCTATTTACATTGTGCACTTGTGAAGAAATCAATATTAGAGACAAACCTTAGATTTTTCCTCATTAACAAAGAGTGGACCATAACTTAGAACTTGTTTGACATGCCACTGTTGAAACTTATGTCTTTGCTTTGTCTAGTGAAGCATGAGGATTTCTATAACAAAGGGAAAAAATAGTACCTCTTAGAGCATTTATGTTTTCAGTTAAAGTAGTTATGAGAAGGGGAATTACCTTATGAAAGAAACTCAAGTAACGAAAGAATCTTAAGTGATAAATGAAAAATTATTTGGGAATTTTTTAAATAATTAAATGCTATAAATTATTTATATTTGAATGTTTTAGTGAGAGAAATTGTTTTTTAATAATAATAATAATAATAATAATAATAATAATAATAATAATAATAATAATGTTGATAAACATGCTTATTTTAGAATAATGTTTTCAAAAGTTTATTTAGTTTTCAATAATTATTAGGTGGATGGTAAGGATTTAACTTCTAGTAGTAGAGGATCAAAATCTTAATATTACATATTGCAAAAGCTATAAGTCTATCATTTAAACTGTAAAGAAAACTAATACAAAATTTTATAGAAAATTTACATCCATAGCTATAATAGTGACACATTATAAAAATATAACATAAAACCTGGCCTGCCTGATCATGTCAACATAAGGAAGAGTCCATATGTATTAATGGAGGAGGATCATTGTATTCATTAGAGGAGGTGAAGGTGATGTTTAATAACTTTTTGGCTAGAATCAAAACCTTTTTGTCCAACCTTTCCACTTTGTCCATCATCTCTATAATATACACCAATATTTTTTGATGTGTGTATGAATGATCTAAGAGAACCCTTTCCATGAGAGTTTTAATGTGGCAATACAAATTAATTGTTTGCATATATGAAATCTGAAATGCTCGAGTAGAACTAACAATATATGGATCCAATTTCTTGTGTCCTTATTGACGTGATAATCAAGATTGAATCTATGACTATGATGAATCGGTTGATATTGTTATGCAAACTTCTTTAGTAATAACCTCCATATATCTATCTGTAGAACAAAGAGCAACAACTAGAGCTCAAGGTTGAGAAAATGAGGGTTAATGAGCTTCAAAATTGATAAGAGGGGTGACTACGCATCTTACCTCCTAAGGGACTAGAGGAAACCCTTTCATGTTCCATGCTAAGGGGAAAAATAAAGTGGAAGATATAATAACTAAGATTACATGGACAATGCCAGAGGCTTGTACCAAGGGGAGATAACTAGATAGAGGGAGGGAGAAACCCATAGAATTTACTATCCCAACATAGATAAATGTTATTGGCCTACTAGGGCCGAGGAGAAAAGGGGATTTTTTTTTTTTGAAATTTTACCTAAGTGTGGGGATTCTTCGCAGAGTATGGTTGGAACCATGCACAATAAGGTGAGATGATTATGCTATAATTGCAATATTCCTTAGACAACAATGCATCCTCTAGTTGTGCAAGTTGGTTAGACATGGTGTTATAGACATTTTTGGGCACTGCAACCCCAAGCATAAAATTTCCATAAACCAAGGGCTCCTAAGTCCCTAAAAGTGTTGTTCCAACCCCTAAAGGAACAAGGTCAACTGATTACACCTTCTCCCAGAAGTTCTCCATGAAAAGCTACTCAGAACTGGTCAAAACAGGATCATTTCACCTGCTCCATAGGCAAAGTGCGTTGCATCTCACCTAAGTACACTCAGTGGGTGCGTTGCATTTCAAAAATCCCTTCTATGGGGTACGATGGGCGAGAAGAGACAAATGGCAGTGTCAATCTGCAAGGTGGAGAAGCATGGAATCTTCCAGAAACTTCTCCTGTGACACTTGCCTTTCTGAATTCGACCAAGGATGAGTAAGAGATCATCAATCTCTAAGTGGAAGCAAGGGCTATCAGAGGGAAGACACTAATCAAATCACAAGCTGACTCATCTCCCTTACAGATATTTATATATGGATCCCTCATCCCAGAGATCCAGGAGGCTGGAATTTTGCATCCTGTAAGGAATTGCTGTTGGTTTCTTGAGGCAACATCATAGTGTTGGGTGATCTAAGCTTTGCATGAGGTGAAGAAGGGCTTACTTGATGAGAGGATGATGCTTGGTCAGAACAACTGGTTTTAACTCTCTTAGTTCTTTCTTGATTATCAATAAAGCTATTCAATTTTTCCTCCATACTCTTGTGTAATCTATGTTTTGTACATTTGTATGGTCAATTTACATCTGATCCTAGATTGTTTATGATAATAGATCCATGTTCTCGTATAGTGTTATGCTGCTTTTATTCTACAGGTACTCTGTAAAGCTGGGTATATAAGGAAGCAAGTAGCAAAGGACTATCAAAAGAGAGAGGAATCGAGCAAGGAACCAAGCGCAAGACAGAGGTTGGTCTCCTTTATTCTTCTCTCCTTTATCTTTCATAAAGGAAAATGAAATTAGTTTTACTTTATTTGTTTCTAAGGTAGCTACCACACCTTAGTGGGATTAGCAGTTCTGCATAGACACTTTTCCCTGTAACAAAATGGCGACTCCGCTGGGGAGCGACTAGGTTGTTTGTTTATCTACATTTGTTTACTTTATAAACTTACAGATGGATCTTGAAGTTGAGCCATGTAGCTTTCGAACTGAATTTGCTAAGCAAATGCAAAGTAGATAAATTCCGCTTCAGTCAATCTCCGGGTTTTGTTTATGAATTAAACAACTGATTTACAAACTCTCTAATTGCCCTTGTGGTGGCTCTAGTAACCTCCTTAGATCTACCCCTGTTGTTGATTTACTGATTACCACTTGCTCGGCCAAAATCCCTGAACTGAACTGCAAACTGTGACCCGGAACCCAAGCAAAGTCTCGTCCCTGGCCCAACGCACTCTCTATTCTGTGAATTTGAAATTCAGCGCACTTCCTGAGTGTAGTAGGTGCGCTGCATTTCAAATTCACTGTGTTACAGGTGTGCTGATCAGACTAGGCATTGTTCCTGAATTTTGGTTTCTGTTCACTCTTTTCAGATCTATTCAAGAATTTTGCTGCCTGTAGTCAGTACACCTCTGTTTGAAACCCCTTTCCTTGCTGATATTCCGCCTCCATTGTGCAAAGAACTGTAAATGTTTTTGTGTATTTGTTGAGTCATCTTCAGTTCTCCTTTGCAAAAAAGTAACGTAATTGTACTGTCGTTTCTTGATTTGAAAGTGTCGCAAGTGTTGTTTTCAGTTATAGAAGAGAGTCTGATTGTTCTTGATAGTCGATTACCTTGTTACTGTTGTATTTGATCTAAATTAGTAGTTTTTCTAGTGTCGAAAGCAAGTCTTCATTTCCAAATCGCAAAATGTTGTCATTGTCTTCTTTTTTATTTTGAAAAGAAACTTGTTAGTAATTGTCACTTGAAAAGTAATTCAGATTTGCGCATTAGCTTTCTTTTTATCATTCACATATTAAGAAGGCTGAAAATCAAATACATGCATGTGCATTTGCATTTAGAATGTTTGATTGGTTTGATTTAGGACAGTGCATATAGTGTGTGCTCTTTGCTCTTTGTTGAAAGAATTCTGTCTCTCTTTCCTTAGTAGCTAGGATTTTCATTGCACAAAGAAGATAAAAAGACTGTTTATCATCTTAGATTGCATTTTAGGAATTGTACATCTACATCATGCGGTGAACTTGAAAGGAAAATTTCTTAAGCAAGATCAACTATAAAATAAATTTAATGAATCTAACAACGCTTTGGAACCTAACGCACAACATCTAGAAGTCTAGGCTAGAGACGTATTCTGGCGTCGTAAAGCCTGGTAACTATTGTTCTCACTGTTGGTTGGGTGATTCCTCCACTTTGAGACGATAAGTGCCAGTACGGACTTGTGCTCCCACGTACCGTCGAGTATATTTTGGGAGACCACAATAGGCTTAATCCTTTATCCATAGGAAGTCATGTCTACCGCCCTATCGATCGCAATGCACTATACACAGCGTTCGGGAAGATTGACTGCCGTACCGTAAAAAGTTTTCTGTAGTTTTGCGATTGGTTTGGTAATCCCTCTACCTAGATTTCCAGAGCAGTCCCTTTCATTCCTTTTCAGACTCCTTAACGGAGAAGGTCCATCTGAGCACTTGCCACTTTAGGCTCATTAAAAATCGAAGGCGACTAGAGTCATCTTTTGTTTTTTCTCGACTCTTTAAAATTGAAAAAACAAGTTGTGTCAAAGCGTCTAAAATTCATCTAATTCGGAAACATACCTCCCCTTGATTTTTAGTTGATCGAGTAATCCGCAATCGTGGAAGAAAATTAATTGAAACCCCATCGTTCGCGGAGGCTTACGAGTCAACCGTCTTTGTCTCCAGAATCGAAACTATTACAGACAAAGCGAACTCGTTTAACCGGTTCCAAATCTCTTGGTAAAGTTAGAACAAGTGTTCCAACAACATCAGAGACTCCGGTTACTCCAAACATTTCTGGTATCCCTGCCTTTACAAAAGAAGTTCAGCAGCCATCGAAGGACAGTAGTACTGATCCTAGTCTGAGGGTAAACACTTGTGTTACTGAACTAGTTTCATCTACAACCGGTTCGGAGAGTGTTGTTCCCCAAACATTTGTTGCTGCAGATTCCATACCTTCTTCGGCTCCAGAAATATTTTACGGACCTGACGGTCTACCTCTTCCACCTGGTTTGATTGCTATAGAAGAGATTGTGGAGGATCCTCCATCTAGTACTCCATCACAATTTGGAGTCGGGATCACTCTATATCCTTCTTCATCAGAAATTAGTCTACCACCAACGGAAGCTCCTGTAGAATCGCTAGGTAATCTTTTGGATAGACTAGAAATGCCTGAGCAACCGTCAACATCTAGGACTATGTCGTTCGACACAGCGATGACAAAACTTCTTGCTATCACTCCAACAATGTTCATCAGTATACCATCTGTTCCAACTAGCTCTCAATTGCTAGAAGGAGCCCACTCAGGGGCTATTTCAACAGTATGGTCCATTCCTGTTTGTTCATCCGGAATAGTACCCGGAAACTCTTATGTTGAGTCTCAACAAATTGATCCTTCGGGATGTCAATTTGGGCAGTCCGGTCCTCAAGGGAAAACCATTCCTTTAAGTACCGGATTACCACCGTATGGGGGGCAATAGACCCTTTCATTGTCCCCTCCGGGAGGACAGCCATACGGGAGTTCACAACAAAACTCAGGTTATGCTGGAATTACATCTAGCGGTTGGGTACCGATACTACCTCAACAACCAAGAGTTGTATATTCGATGCAACAATGTTTACCTATGTCAAATATACCAACTACGCCAGGTATTGTGACGATGTCGCAAGTACAAGCGCTGCTTGTTGTATGCCAACCTCAGGTTTCTCAGGTTGTAATGCAACGGCCTCTTGACCCTGCGACTCAACCACAATCGCCGACTGGTGGAATGACACAGGTCCAAACGGGTACAATTACCCCTCATCTTGGTCAAATAGTTAGTATCGGGCAACAGCACATGGCTTCAGAACCATGGCTGGTGCAATACCAACAACTGCAATTCCAACAAGTATACCAAGGATCTGAGCAACAAATCTTTGCAAATAATGGGCAGCCGTATATTCAAAACAGTCAAAATCAGCCATTCTACAATGGTTATGCCCACCAACCTTACCAAAGTTACCAACATCAGATGCATTATGCTGCTATGCAAAGAACAACTGCTCAGGTGATTCCATCTTATCTCGGGTATGATTCGCCTAACCTGAATCAATAGTTACCCTTCGTGGCAACTTTAGATTTACCTGATTTAAATCGGTTAACAAACGATCCAATCTCTTACGCCCCTTGGTGGCCAGCGATTCCACATAAACGTCCATAAGATATTCCTAAATTTAATGGAAATCCGGGTGAAGATCCGTCAAATCATGTGATGACCTTTCATCTGTGGTGTTCATCAAACACCCTAAACGATGATTCGATTAGACTTCACCTTTTTCAGAGGACGTTAACTGGTCCGGCAGCAAAATGGTATATCAAATTGCCCAGAGCTTCGTTTGATAACTTCAGTACCCTAGCCAGAACCTTTTTAACCCATTTTCAGTTACCGATAAGGTATGAAACAGGAACGGAACTTCTTACCAATTTCAAAAAAACAATGACCACTCACATATCTGATCATATACATGAGTGGCGACGTCGTCGTAGAATGGTAAAAACATATGTTCCTGCTCAGCTTTTAGCTGAATGGTTTATTAAGTCATTATTGCCTTCCATTACGGAAGATGTGGAAAAAGGGGGAGTCATCACCGAAGAGCAAGTTATCGCTCGTGCGCAATATTTAGACTTGATTTACACTCAGTCTGGCACGCTCTACGATAAAATACCTGATGCTCCCAGACCGGAATTCTCGGTCCCTCCTCCTCCTAAATCAAAAAATGACTCTCATGCCAGCGATGGCGTGATTGGCGCAACAGACACAAAATCGACAAAGGCTACATCTAAAAAGGCCCGTAAGATTTCCAGTCAAAATGAAAAAGAAGAACTTCTTGCCTCGGAAGTAAATGCCGTCTCGACAGATAAAGGCAAAGAAACCAAGAAACCAGGAGGCAAGAAGAAAACCAAAGGGAAGAAGAAGAAATAGGAGGAATCATCACCTGAAAAATCTTCTACAAACCCTTCTGGAAATAGGAAACCAAATCGTCCATGCTTTATATGTGATGAGGATCATTGGACAACAGATTGTCCACACAGAGCTGAGCTTAAAAAATTCTTCAAGAATTCAAAAACCTCGGCAGTATTAACTGATCCGTTTCTAAATCCAGGAACAAATCTGGTTGACAGTGGAAATGCTTCCCCGTCTCAAGTGCTGATGTTGTCGGTTTCCAAACAGCAAAATGATGCTTTAATATCGACAAGAAACAAAGATTACGGGAATCCACAGCTGTCGAACAACAAGGATAAAGATCAACCTAGTAGTTCGACAACAACTTCGGCAGAAGTTGCGCCGCCCATCATTCCTGAGTTGACAATAAAACCGCCAATGGAGTAGTACACAAGTCGACATTTAATCCTCGTGCCAGAGCAGCACAAAATTATAATATAGTGGAAGATCTGGCACAATCGCCATCCGCTATGTTGACACTTGAAGTACTGCAAAATTGCCCATCCCAGAAGCAGGCTTTATTATCAGCTATCGGTGGGATAGACCCAAAGGATTCCAATCTTGTGTCCTTTAATCATAAAGGATACGATCCTCAGTTGCCAGCTCAACTTGCTTTCCTCGTTCAAGTGAAAGCCCTCAACAAAACCGTTCACCGAACGATTATTGATGAGGGGGCATCTACATGTATTATGTCGATGAGTTGCTGGAAAACTTTAGGATCTCCAACCTTGTCGTGATCTTCGACGACATTAAAAGCATTCGACGGATGAACATATACCCCATATGGTATTCTAAGTAACTTGCAAGTTGAACTAGGGGGAAAAACGGTAGAAATAGATATCGAAGTAATCGACGGAAACCTCGATTACAACATCCTACTGGGAAGACCATGGATATATGCTATGGATACTGTTGTGTCGACCCATTTTAGGAAGATTGCATTCCCCTTTCAAGGAGGGATTACAATCATCGATCAACAAACCTTCCTCCCCAATGGTTCTCAAGTTACGGGAAGCATTCCAATGATCCATGGAAGCCCCCATTCGCTTCAAAATATCGGAGTATGCCTACTAAAAGACCCTATATTAATGGGAACTTTTGCCCTTCCACCTCCAATAAATCTGGCGGAAGTAAAATTGGTAGGAATTTGCAATATGATATCTTCAATTGAAAAGATCTCAGAAAACAATATAAACATGGATCACACACAGGTATTTCCTCCAAGCCCAATGGAAATATTGTAGCAACCAATGTTTCTAGCATGGGAGGCAAGCCCAAATCAACGCTCATCAAGCGTTTGGATAGATAAGTCTAAGGAATATGGCACCCGTTCAGATCCTTGGTCGCGAGTGCATTACACTGACGAAGGAATTGTTCAATCAATGGTAATTGAAGGGGCACCATGGGAAGATTAACACCATCGTTCCCTTCTTTCGGATTGTGAAGAAGATACTCCTGATGACCTTCATCATCCCTCAGTTTTTTGATTTCCTATCAAATACTGTAAACACGGTGGATTCTGAGTGAAACTTGTCCAACATTGAAGAGACTATCACCATAAATATCTCGACAAAAACAAATATTGTAGAGAATATTTATGTTGGCAAATGTTGTTCTCCTTCAGAACTGGAAATATATAACACTCTTTTTCGCGAATTTAGAGATGTCTTTGCTTGGTCATATAATGAAATGCCAAGCATTGACTCGAGTATCGTTGAACACGAAATTAAGATGTATCCAGATGTCAAACCAATACGACAACGGCTACGGCAGGTGCACCCCAAGAAAGCCGTTTCTATCAAGGCAGAAGTTGAAAAACTTCTCCATGCTGGTTTCATTTACCCGGTTCCTCTAACCGATTGGGTATCGAACATTGTTCCTGTTATGAAAAAACAAGGAACGATTAGAGTGTGCATCGATTATAGGGATGTAAATCAAGCTTGTCCAAAAGACAACTACCCTACACCCTTCATTGACCAGATAATTGATGAGTGCGCCGGATGCGAAATATTTTCATTTATGGATGGATTCTCCGGGTATAATCAAATAAATATCCGCCCACAGGACCAGTCAAAGACTGCATTTATTTGTCCATGGGGCACATTCGCATATCGAAAATTACCCTTTGGTTTAAAGAATGCAGGGTGAAAATTTCAGAGGGCAATGAATTATGCCTTCCATGACATCAAAAACATCGTTCAACCATATCTCGACGACCTTCTGGCTCATTCGCGAAAGCGGACTAATCATCCGCAACATTTAAGAGTGATATTTCTATGTTGCCGACACTACAAGATACAACTCAATCCACACAAATGTGTGTTCTGTGTCAGTTCTGGTCGTTTACTTGGCTTTTTAGTCTCGAAGGACGGGATTTGTCTCGACCCATGTAAGGTTCAGGCAATCATAAATTTGCCTCCACCTTCGAATTTTCTTCAGATTCAGAAACTCCAAGGGAAAGCGAACTTTCTGAGGAGGTTCATTCCAAATTACGCCGAACTTGCTAAAGGTTATACTCGTCTATTGAAAAAAGAAGTGCCCTTCATCTGGGATCAGGTTGCACAAGCTTCCTTTGATGCTTTAAAAGAATCCCTAATGAAAGCATCATTAATGTACGCTCCCGATTATCAAAAAGACTTTAACCTGTATCTGGCTGCAGCGGATACAACCATCGCAATGGTTTTAGTTCAAGAAGACAACGAAATTGAACATCCTATATATTATTTGAGTAAGAACTTAAATGATACAGAAAGCAAATATTATTATGTTGAAAAGCTAGCGCTCGCAGCTGTTCAAGCGATACAGAGATTTCGACACTATGTCCTCTTTCGGAAAACTACCATTCTGTCAGATTGTAACCTGATGACTTATATATTGTCCCGATAGTTGCTGGGGGGCAAATATTCAAAATGGATAGCGATTCAACAAGAGTTTGATCTGGAATTTGTAAAATCCAAGTCAAAGAAAGCCCTGGTTTTCACAGAATTATTATGCGATCTCCCATCATCGTCCAACGATGA
Organism: Pinus tabuliformis; assembly: GCA_031772625.1. Classification (NCBI taxonomy): domain Eukaryota; kingdom Viridiplantae; phylum Streptophyta; class Pinopsida; order Pinales; family Pinaceae; genus Pinus; species Pinus tabuliformis. The sequence continues at coordinate 944,150,285 of CM062817.1, read as the reverse complement.
AACATTCGAAGAAACAATCGTGGATGAAACTTTGTTTCTGATATCTTCAAGAAATCTGTGGTATGGGGATATAATCATTTATCTCCAAACGCAAAAATATAGGCCTAATACCTCCCGCTCCGAACAAAAATGTATTCGATACCAATCAAAAGACTACATGATCCTCGGTGATACACTTTACCATCGTGGTGTCGATACAGTTCTATGGAGGTGCCTCACCCATGAGGAGGCCGAAAAAGTCCTGAATGATTGCCATTCAGGCGCGTGTGGGGGGAATCAATCCAGTTACGCTACGACGCAAAAATTTTTACGAGCAGGGTACTTCTGGCCAACAATGTTCAAAGATTGCATAACCGCAGTCAGAAGTTGCCATGCCTGTCAAATTTTCGATAGCAAAACCAGAAGGCCACCCGCACCTCTGCAACGGATAGTTGCTATTGGGCCATTCGCCAAATGGGGCATTGATTTCATGACATGTAACCCCACCTCGACCGGGGGATATGGGTATATCATAGTCGCAGTTGACTATTTTACCAAATGGGCTGAGGCGATGCCTACATTAGATAACACTGGTGAAATAGCTGCCCTCTTCTTTTTCAATCATGTAGTCGCCAGATTCGGCGTCCCGCAAGCTATTGTCACAGATCATGGATCGCATTTTCGCAACTCTAGAGGGGATGGGGACAGAATGACTGGAGGCCAAAATGGGAAAAAAAGGATGAATGCTATGAAAATTGGATGGAATACTATGCCATGATAGAATGGGATATAAAACAGACTCCAAGAATGCAAGGGTGACTCATCGCAGATGCTCTGAACAAGGGTGACTTAATGACGCTGCCACACAGACTAGGCCTGGTGGGGACCATCAAAACATGAGTAAATGATGGTTACTCATGACGAATGTCGACATATGGTATGACAAGTATTAAGAGGAGGTGCACCTCGAAGTACAAGTTTCACTTTACGATGAAATTCGATTTTCAGAGGCGATGAATTGACCTTTCTTGGAAAAATGACTTCTTGGTGAAGTGTCAAATCATCAAAAAATGAGGAAGACCCATTATAGAGCTCAGTGAGATATTTCCAATGGTGTTGATGGTTCATCAAACTGAGCTACGGTCTAGTCGTAATGTGCGACAAAAAAACTGTGTGTTTTCCTTTAAAAGGGTGTTTTCCCTCCAATTTGAAAGGATGAGAAGGTCGTAAATCTTATGGAGATCGTAGCAGAAAAACCTACCATCAGAATTGGGATATGCGAATTTTAGGCAAGTGGCCTTACTTGTCTAAAGATGGCCTTAATGCTTCTTCGAATGATGGTTCTTGGTGAAGAATTAAGGGAAGAGGAAAACGAGAAAGAACTACTAGAGGAGGCCTAGAATCATTCTTGCCCACAAAGTCAAACATGGGGACTATTTGGACATAGAGTAGAATATTTGAAAATATGGTATCAAAATTCTATGATATGCGATGTGCATATGTCTTGCCGGAGAGGCTGATAGGATAAATATCCATGGAATGGGAGGATAATCGACAATACCTAGATTGGGTGGGATCTAGGCCGAAACTTATGTTAATCAATGGCCGAGGGAAAACCATCATGCCCCCAAGCATGGGATACTACCCGCAATCATATGTGATGGAGGGGACTGATATGGTATGCAAATGTGGGAATGATGTTCCCTAGCAGGAGGAGTTTGTGGAGGGTCATTGTGTTCCGAGCACTCTAAAAATGGATTCAAGCATCTTGGCTCAACTTGGAACAAGATCCTCCAAAGGAGATGTAGGGGCCTATGTGCCCCCCCCAGTATGCTATGGGCGTACTAAATGTATTTAGAGCTATGGGCTCCAAAAACTTATATGATACATAATCTGATTATGCATTTTACATGACGATTATGGTTCATCATTTGTTCTGTTATCTTTTATGGTATACATGTGATAAATGCCAATCCAGAATGTTGTTTGTGATGGTATCTACATAGTGATTTTGGGTTCTAGGCACATGACTAAAAGTAATCGTTTCAAATTCATGTACCAATAGCTTCACTCGTAGATATTTTCTGAATAGGACTTGGTTATGCACATGATACACACATGAAGATGAAGGATGCCGTGAGCAAGGGCATCAACTAACAAACCTATCACTGCATCATATTCGTCCTGATTATTGGTGGCGGATCCAATGCTTAAGATGTTTAAAAGGACTAACATATGTAAGGGGGTAAAAATGGCCTAGGTTGTCGAGGATAGGTTCTAGGAAAAGTGACTTGCACCATCGGCATGACTGATATGCGGTGTAGATGATGGATCCATCTGAAAGGTGAAAAAGACAATGGATGAGATGATGCAATCTACCTAACTTCATGATAGAAATAAACACACAAAAATCAAAGGGATGTGCTATGAGAGAAATTTCTTGAGGTAGAGTGCATTGAGAGAATTAGGAAGGAAATGGTCTTCAAAATCGTCTAAATAAATGCCGCCTTACTTAAGGATAGGGGTAATCAAGGGTACACATAGCTTCCATGGTGTCCTCATCAGGCTGGGAGATGGGTGGATGGGCAGAAGACTGACTACAAGATGTGGCGACATTACCTGGTGCATCAACCTGAGAAATAAGGTTCACATATGCATTGTCTAGAATGGTAGATGACAGACTGGTAGATGGAGGATCTACTAATGTTGAGACCTGGGATTCTATTGAAAGAGGTTTGACAGAAGCGTGTGCAGAAACCTCAGAAAAATTTTCCTGTGAGGAACTCAAGGATGACGACAGGTAAAGAATGGGGCATGTGGTGTTCATCATCTCAACATCAGGGGAGGGATCATAATAGTAGGGTCAGAGTTTCCCTGTTCTAGTTGACTAGTGGTACTAGAATCCACAGGTAGAGGAGTAGAGGCTCCACTACGAGTGGCCTCGTATTCACGAATCGCCCCAAGACAATCGCGAAATTCATTGATACAAGGGAAACAATGGGAATAGTGACCATGAAGATCACACAGGGCACAAGGGTGGTTTGTGCAAAGAATTTTGAGTTTCTTAGGTGGGACTGGTAAGTTAACATGGAATTCTAGGATATTCGACTCAGGGAACACTTCATGAAACAAAGGTTTAAGTTGAGGAAGTTCAAGACAATTGTTGGTGACGTGCCCAACAACTTGACAGAAAGCACACGGGGGTGTCAGCTTTGGGGCCTTAGGGGTTGGAGGAGCTTAGGGAGCCTTATCCTTCAAATATTTCCTTTTGGCATTATCCCCTTGGTCAGATGCCTTCGCAACAGGAGTTGGTTCCTGTTGAGGTTGGAATGGAACTGAAGCAGCAACAGGGGTCATGGGGACCGGTTGAATCGGGGTCAAAGTGTGATATGGTATTGGCTGATCAGGAGAGATGTTTGCAGGGGGTTAATGTACCATACTGGGATACCTAGATTCATGTTAGAAAGGACCAGTGAAGCAATGACAGGTACAAAAAAAATTCCCAGAGGGGGGAATAAGAAAGGTATATGGCTGGCAGGATAATGTCCTGGTGAATAGCTCCTGGATGGTTGAGACCTAGTGGAATAGTTCCTGGTGGGAACATAGAAGAGGCACCCATGAATGGAGGACATCCTGGGGGAGTGGGTCGAGAGGGTTTAGCCGGAAGGGAAACAACAGGGTGCTGAGGAGATGGTTGTTGATAAGATCTACCAGACTGCTTAAGGGTAGCCCATGACACTTGTAACATGCAAACACTCGTGGAAGTAGGTTCAGAAATGGGAGGGCAAGGACCAGGGAAGGCACCCAACAATGAGGAATCCTTATAGACTCTGGGTGAGACACTGGTGCAAGGAGTTGAAGACTGGTTGTCGAACATCGATGAGATAATGGACTCGGGGGAGGTCATGGATGTTGGCTCGTAGTAAGTCAACTGATCAATGGTAACGATCTTCCCTTAATGGGGAAATCACATCTTGCATAACACTACATACGTGTAAAATGATATGGAATATGTGTAACTATGACCTAAGAGAATGTTGTAATCCAAAGGTGCATTGATGACTTCAATATCAACATGGACAGTCTTGCCCGCAAGGGTCACTGAACAGTTGTGGTACATGCCAAGGGGATGGGAGGGGTGTCCATCCCAAGAACACAAAGTGATGGTGGAGGGGAACAATTCAGGTGACTTAGGTTGTTTCCAAACATCAACAGACATCACACAGGTGGATGCACCTTCGTCAATAATGCATCTGGAGATGATGACATTACAGACTCTAACTGGTATCTGGAAAGAAACCGATGAAGGTAATGGGGGGTGATCTAATGTATCAACCAAGAAGACAATAAAACGATCATCAGAAGGATCCACTACACCCAAGGTAGTTAGTATAGATTTATTTTGGGAAGGGCATGACTGGAGGACTTCTAGTGTCGACATGGAGATAGGTGATTATGCCAAATCCTCTACTATACTATTTGTATGGGTAGCTATGTTAGAAGCCACTTTATGCTGTAATGTTCCCTTTGGGATCTTGGGAATGGCCTCAACTTTAGGTTGAGGGATCTATAAAGGACCATTTGGTGTCGTAAGAGGCTCAGCAGATACTTTGGTTTTGGACTCGGTAGTTGATGAAGTGGAGGGCTTGTCATATTGACGCGACCAAGTTTGTAGGTTGATATTGGAGGGGTTAACCTCATCAGAGTTCATCATAAGGATATGGTAGTCACCGGGACCAGAAGGTTGGGGGAGATGGGCTGCTTGACCTGGCTGAGGTTAAGTAGCAACAAATCCTTGCTGAGGGAAAGGATTTTTTAGCACTACTGGTTGAGGTGGTACAGGATTCTGAGGCGATTGTGGACCTCTAGAAGTTACTTGAGCTTCCCACATTTAGCGCATCTAGGGTATGAGGGGACACTCAAGTGTGTAGTGGCCATGTACACCAGAACATGTGCAAGGCTTGTTTGTACGAATAACCTTGTTCTGCTTGGGTTGGAAGCCCTATTTCTGGTTGTTGGTGTTAGGTTGCTTCCCCTAGGGTTCAATAGGCTGGTTAGCTTGATTTCCCTTGTTACCCTTGTTACCCTTCCCCTTATTATTTTTCTTTGAATTTTGAGGATTGGTAGTACTCTACTATGAAACACCTGACACTAAAGGGGAAGTGGCTATTGGGGCTAAGGTTGCATGGGAGGCTGTGGCACTAATGCTTGAGGGGCTGGAGCACTTGGCTGTGCATAAGGAGGAGCAACAGTTTGGTAGACGGGTTGGGGTCCAAGAAACATGTTGCTAGTAGGAGGGGCATAAGTGTTGGAGGAACTGGTGCCCCCCTGCGGGTAGCCATAACTCTGCTAAGTATATGACGAAGAGTGTGAAAGGGATCCAATAATACCGTCAGTGGCATGATATGCCCACGGTGCATTGGCACTTATAGGATGATGGAGGTCTGGAATGACGATATAGACATAACAGGATTGTGCATAAATCAGATCATATCTTAAAGCGGTCTGGAGAGCTTCTTCCTCGGTCTGAGGAAAATGTGATGTGACATCTTTCTCGATGGGGGATAAAAGGATCTTAAGAGACCAATCTAGATATATATGGTCTTTGAAAGGTGGGGCATGACATGTGCTCGTCCTTCGACGCCACTCTTGAACATGTTTAGAAAGGCGAGCGGTAGAGGACTGATGGAATGTGGTCAGTAGCTCCATACCAGTGTTTTATGGAAGAGTTAACTAGAAATATGAAAGGAACGCTTTAGCAAGCATCGTGAAAATGGAATGAGATGCGGAGGGTTGGTCTATGTACAATTTTACAGCATCTCCAGTGAGTGTGCATTAGAAGAGCTGAAGAAGAATGGAGACATCGGTTATGGAGTTGGATGAACACCACATGTGGAAGGATCGAACACGGTTGGTAGGATCCTCTCCAACAATACCCTCAAACTTTGGTGTGTCAGAGGGAAGCTTAGTCGGCATAGAGGGCGAACCATCATCATGGTGTATGGGCTCATTTGTTAACTGGTTAGTATCAGTAGACTTAACCGGGCCATAAAGGGGAGCATGGGGGCTATTGGAATGGTTCCTGAGATTGTTCCGCTTGATGTGACCACCGGTATAGAACTGGAGCCAACACTAGGTTGGGTTCCTGCACCAGCTGTGGGTCAAGATATGGTGATGATATGCGGTGAAGGAGGCTCTGAATCAGATGAGGAATCATAAGAACTAGGAGAAGAGTTGATATGGGGACTCGAAGTGCTATGAACTCGAACCTGATGGGGAGGAGTAATATGCCCAAGCGGAAACTGGGGGTGAAGGCCTAATAGTCTCTGCAACACACGCCTTGGTGGTGCAATGATGATAGGACACATGGAACATGGGAATGGTGAAGGGAGATTCGCAATATATCTTTGTCTCGATGCGGGGAGATAAATTTATTATGTTAAGTCTTGGCTTGGCGGTGTAAACCAATCGCCCTTTGCTTAAGGTGTTCTTGTGTGTGTAAGTGTATTAATTGATTAAACCTAGATTGTGTTTGTAAAAAGGAAAAAAAATTCTAAAAATAAATTGAAATAAATAACAGAAAATGAACAACAAAACAATTAACTAAACCCCACCCAAACTGGGTTTGTAAACATTGTACTTCTTGGTGGCTAAACTGATGGGAAATACACTGAAACAGTCAAGATATCTGAATGTCGGTGTGACTGGGATCAAGAGATATTAAGCTGCTGGAAAGTGGTGTAGCAACAACAAAAAACTAGAGGGGAGATCACTGCAAAAAGTTAAGGAGATGGGTGAACCACCTAGGGAAACTGATAGGACCCTAAGGCTAATGACCAAACAAGTGGAAATGTAACACTATGGATGGTAACAAGCTATCTTAATAGATCTGAAATAGAAAGGTACAATGATTTTGAAATAGGTTGATGTTAGTTTGATTTGAAAATATCAGTAATGATAACTATCTATTTCATTTCTGAATGAGTTCTTGAGTTAAATAAGTCATAGTTAAAATAGAATAGTGATTTGAATATTCAATGAGATAGATTAGATTATGGTAAAATAGGTTTCTTCACTTCAGGTTTTCTAGATAAGATCATTAGATATAGGAATTGAGCATTTTGTACTAGAATTATTTAGGGTCTGAATCATAACGCACTGCAACTCAAAATTTACGAACTCTGAATGACAATTTAATTTAGGGAACCCAACGACATATAAAATCCCTAACACAACCACCAAATTGTAGCTTATCCAAATGTGAACACAAGAGTGTTATTTTGTACTATGCATTTTCTCCACATAATTGGTGGAGTGTAATTATGTAATCTCAAAAATTGGATAATATAAAATGCGTGGAAGCCCAAGGGTCACACATTGTTATAGACATATTTGGGCACTGCAACCCCAAACTACTATGTCCATAAACTAAGGGCTCTTTAGTCCCTAAAAGTGTTGTTTCATACCCTAAAGGACCATTGTCAATTGATTACATCATTTCCTAGAAGTTCCACCTGAAAAAATACTCAGAACTAGCGAAAACTGGACCATACTGATTGCTCCATGGTCAAGGTGAGATGCATACTGGCTACCACACTAGCCAGGTGAGATTCATATTGAAATGGCCTTCTGTGGGGTGCGATGAGCGGGAATAGATGAATGGCAGAGACAGTCTGCTAAGTGGATGATCATGGAATCTTCCAGAAACTTCTCCTGTGACACTTGCCTCTGTGAATTAGCCTAGGGATGAGTAAGAGATCAATGAAATCTCCAAGTGGAACCAAGAACTATCAATGGAATGACACTAATCAAAAACCCAGAGCTGACTCACACCCTTGAAAGACATATATAAATGGATCCCTCATCTGAGAGATCTAGAGGCTGGAATTTTGTATTTTGTAAGGAAGTGTTGTTGGTTTATCTATGAGAAGAGACATTGCATTGTTGGGTGATTTGCTTATTCATGAGGTGAAGAGGGCTTCTACACTGGGAGGATGATGTTGGATCAGACAACTGGGTTGTAATCCTCTCTTTCACTATTAATAAAGTTCTTTGAGTTTTCCTCCATATAATCATGTGCTTATGAATCTTATTGTTTATGAATGCAATTGTATGGTCAATGTGTTTCTGATTCTGCATTGTTTATGATGTTTTAGATGGAGATGCTTTGATGGTTTTCTGTTACTTTGAATCTAGGTACTCTTTGAAGCAGGACAAGTAGGAGAGGAGTGGAAAATTCTATCAAGGGAGAGAGAAATCAAGCAAGGATCCAAGCGAGAGATCCAGGTTGGTCCTCTTCTCTTCCATCTAATCTATCACACTTAAAGGAACTCTTGAAAGGCTTTGATTGTTTGTTTCTGAGATAGCTACCCATCTTAGTGGGACTAGAAGTTCGAATTGACACTAGTTTTCCCTGAAACACACATGAAATGTGAAGAGTCACTAGGAAGTCCAAGGGTCATGTAGGAGCTCAAAAGTCATATGGGAGCTCAAGAGTCACGAGGGAGTTCAAGAGTCACATGGGAAGTGATAGGTCACCCTATTTGTTATAAATAGGCCTTCATGCCTCAAGAAAAGGATTTTTAGCCTTTTCTTTTTAAGCATAGCATAGGAGAGAAAATATTTCTTTCAAGGAGAAAGTGGTGGATTCATGTTCCATTATTGGCACTAGTGATGCATCATTGTAATTGTTTATTTGGAACTTTCACTTAATATCTTGAAGCTCTTAAAGCCGATGCACTTTCATGCATGTATTGTGGATGTTGAAAGACTATTATTTTAATGTTTACAATATATGTTTTGTTCATATGTATTAATGAAAATGAACTATTCTGTTATCTTTAGTACATATAATTTTGAATGGTGAACCTTGCTTGCTTTCATGATCATTGTTACTTTTCAAACTATTTTTCATATTAATTAATGATTATTTCCATTTATTTGTGTGTCTTTACTATGAGGGTACTATTACTTTTCTTATAAAGACTCTCTCAATATTTTATGTCCATGGAAGTACCTTGTATACATTGCAATTGTATGCTTCATAGGGATAACTTACTTGCTTATCTCAAAGTATGTGCATACTCTCTTATTTTGTAAATAGTAGCCTAGGAAAAGCTCTAAGAATAAATGGCAACTTGGCCTTTGTTCTATATGGGACTCCTACCCCAAATGGTGTGAGGTCTAATTAGGACTTCATAACGGGGAAACTCCATAATTTTGATGAAATCCAGCACCGTTAATGATCCATTTTCTAGAATCTTGTTCAAAGCTTTGACCATTCTATTCGGTTGCATATGATAAGGGTTGCTCTTATAATGACGGATCATGAACTCCCATAGTAGTGTGGCAATAGTTTCATTAATGAAGTGTGATCCATGATCACTTGTAAGTATTCTTAGACATTGAAATATTGTAATAATATTTTCAAATATGAATGTGGCACTAGTATCAGTAGTGTAATCCTTAACAAGAGTTGCTTCAACCTAGCAAGTCAAGTAATCAGTTGTGTTGATAATATAACAAGCATGTGAATGTCATGAAAGAGTATTTATGGGTCCAAAAAAATCAACGAACCACTTCTCAAAGGCTGCAAGAGTTCTGACAGGATGCAATGGAAGTTCATCTTGATGGGAAGGTCTCCCTACCCTTTGACATACAACACAATTTTTAGCATACTTCTTAACATCTTTGAAAAGAGTTGGCCACCAAAGTCTAGCTTAAAGAACCTTCCTTGCAATCACTTTTCCTACAACATTTCCTCCTACAACACCAAAATGACATTCCCCTACAACAACCTCTCTCTCATGCTCAAGAATGCATCTACATAGGATATGATCAATTCCCATCTTGTACAATTTGTAGAAAATATATGATATGTTAACCCGATAATGCAATATAAATCAAAGCATAATACTATAACCTACTTCTACCATCAATTTACGGAAGCTTAAATATCGAGCTGAAAAATATAACCAGAAGAAGAAGAATCAATGGAAAAATACACATGAAAATAATTTGGGGAAGCCCCAGATAAAAACCCCACACTATTGTATTATCATACATGGTGGAAATACATAGGAATTATACAAAGCCTTAGCTCTCATAGCTAGCTAGCTCTTAGTACATCCTCACAGATGCTCACAAACAATATTGTCTTCTCTCCAGCCTTCCTCTCTACCCTCCAAGCTCCTATTTACTTGCAATGTTCCTTGTGGATGATTAGCCTATTTCCAAGTGGAAAAACAAGCCTTCAAAACTGCGCAATCCTTAAGGATGAACCCTTGACTGCATGCATGAGTTTTCTCCATGAGAAAATGCATTCAACTGATAGTACACTATCCTTGAACATTAATCTAAATTGGGTATTTCTCAAAATAGACATGCATGAGTTTCTGATGAGATAATCTTCAGTTAAATGGAGTAGTACTAGTTGAGTGCATTAATGCATCAATTGACTGTTAACTCACTATTAGTTCCTCAAATAGTTTGGAACTAATTTAACTGGACTTAACTCAATAAACTGAGTTAACTAATTACAACACAAATATAACTCAATCTTATCTCCTTAATTTAAGGGATAACTCTTGCATGACTTCAGAAAGACTTCTAACTTGAATTTCTCCAACTAATTAATTTAAAATTAATTAATTAATTATTTCCAAGTAGCTATTAAGATTAAATTCGATTTTAATTCACAATTTAATTCAAGGACAAATTAAATTGGAATATTCTTGTTGTCGTATTTCAACACTCCCTCTCAACAAGAAAGGGATTATCTGCCACCCCGATCCTGTCTCTATGGAACTTGAATTTACACTTTGACAGTGTGTTTGTCAAAATGTCAGCGTCTTGCTCCTTTGTCGAAATATACTGCAACAACATGACCCTCCTCGCTACACAGTCTCTGAGATGATGATACCAGATGTCGATGTGCTTGGACCTATCATGAAATATTAGATTCTCAGAGAGTTTGATACAACTCTGATTATCACAATAGATCACAGTTGGATCCATTCTCTGATCAAACAAACCAATTAGGATTTTACACATCTAGATGGCCTCACATGTTGCCTGACTTGCAACCATGTATTCTGCCTCTGCTGAGCTAAATGCAACCGACCTCTGTTTCCTGCTATACCAAGAAACTGTCGTTGACCCAAGGTTGAAAATCCCTCCTGATGTGCTCTTCCGATCTGATGGACTCCCTACCCAATCTGCATCATTGAAGCCCTAGAGCTTCACTCCCTCTGTCCATCTGTACCATAATCCATACTGATATGTGCCTATGAGGTATCTCAATACATGCTTTACCGCCTTCCAAAACATCTTGGTAGGTTGAACCATCGCTTGACTTAGATGGTTTACCGCATAGCACAAATTTGGTCATGTGTTCATTAAGTACATTAGTGAACACATAAGCTACCTGTACACAGTAGACTCTACCACTTCTCTTGAAGTAGCAACCTCCTTCCTCCAGTTACCTACTAGAGGAGTCTGCATGGGCTTGCACTTCTTCATGTGGAATCTCCTGAGTATCATCATTGGCATACTTGCCCTGAGACACAAACAACTCCCCATCCTTCTACCACACTTCCATGCCAAGGAAGTAATGCATGAGACCCATGTCTTTCATCTTGAATTCTCTTGCAAGGTCCTCCTTGCAAGACAAAATAAACTGATCATCACTAGTCAATATGAGATCATCAACATAAAGTACGATGATCAATAGCTTACATTTCACCACAATGTGGTACAGGTTCGCATCCGCTTCACTCTTTGTGAAGCCCAACCCGATGAAGCAGTTGTCTATCCTGGTGTACCAAGCATGAGATGCTTGCTTCATCTCATACAATGCTCTCTTGAGTTGGCACACATGCAACTCATGATTGAAGATCTTAAAACCTTCTGGCTACTCTATGGACACCTCTTCCTCAATCTGGCCATTAAGGAATGTAGTCTTAACATCCATCTAATGGATCTTCCAACATAGATCTGATAGATGAGTACCTTGTGGCAAGAGAAAAATTCTCATCATAGTCAATCCCCTCGACCTGTGAAAAGCCATGGGCAACAAATCTTGCCTTACTCTTCTCCACACTACCATCAGCAGCTTTCTTTACCTTGTAAAGCCAACGGGAACTCACAACTGACTTTCTTTACCATCAACAGCTTTCTTTACCTCCTAAACACTGTTACGAACTATGGATTCATACTCCTCCACCATAGCATCAACCCAAATCTACTGCTGCACTGCTTCCTCAAAGGAAGATGGCTCAGTCTCAACACATTCCCCAGCAAGGGCCATGTATCCAGTGTACCTCCCAGGTGACCTCCTTTGTCTGCGCTGAGAAGATGGTGCTCCCACATTCTCTCTCGCATCCTCCAACAATCTGTCAGCTTCTCTTGTGTGCTTCCATCCATCTCTGGAAGACTCTACTTGAGTGGATGTCTTCACTCCTTGAACCTTTGCATGCGGCTGCTTTGCATCAGTCTAAGGATCCTCCTCCTTAGGAACCAACAGTTCCTCCACAACCTATAGTTGGAGCTCCCTCTCAAGGGAAACTCGCATGGTCTTCTGCTCATCAAACTTGAGATCTCTGTGAACCACTGTCCTCCGACTAGTAGGCAAGTACACCCAATAGTTGTGAGGTGTATTAGTGTACCCCACAAATATCTCCAACTCTGTTGTCAGATCAAGCTTCTTCCATGCATCCTTTGTCACATGGCAATATACCGATGAGCCAAAGATCCTGAAGTGACCCACATTTGGTCTCTTACCGGAGAAAGCTTCCTCTAGTGTCTTTATCCCAAGTATGCGATGGAGGCTTCTATTATGAAAATAGACCACTGTGTTGCATGACTCAGCCCACAAGTGAAGTGGTAGGCCTTAGTCATGCAACATTGCCCGTGCTGCCCCTACAATAGTTTTGTTCTTCCTCTCGGCCACCCCATTCTATTGTGGGTTATGAGGTGCCGTCAACTCTCGTTTAATTCCTTCTGCTACACAGAAGTCCTTAAACTCTTGAGAGACATATTCTCCATTGTTGTCACTTCTCAAGGCCTTGATCTTCTTCCTTGACTCTTTCTCGACCAAATATTTGAACTCACAAAACTTTGTGAAAGTTTGGTCCTTCTTCTACATTAAATAAATCTAGCATTTACGAGAATAGTGATAAATGAAAATCACATAATACCTTTGCTTTGTTGTGGATGCCATCAAGAATGGTCCACACAAATAAGTTGAACTCGCTCTAAGATAGCCTCTTCTCAACTATCTCGATCATGAAAGGAAGACTTGGTGTAATTTACCAAGCTACAACCTTTGCATGTGTCAACTTGCTCAAGTTTACCTTTTGGAAGTTCTGTAGATATCTACTGCATTATCTTCAAAGCCCCATGATGTAAATGGCCCAACTACCTGTGCCACAACTCGCCAATGTGTTGGCTTTGCACCAATTCTGCTTTTGTACTCAATGCTGCACAATCATCTACCTCTAGTTTATAGAGATTCTTCACCCGAATCCCTTCCTCTTGGTTTGGCTCGTGGCTATGTGTCTTAGGAATGCCTTTCCTTTACTGAAGACAACATCATAGCCTTTGCCCTCCAACATCGCGACCGATACTAAGCTCTTCTTCACTCCAGGCACATATATCACATATGTCAAGGTGAGAGGAGCTCCATGCTCCCTTTGAAAAGCAATCATGCCCACTCCTTAAGCACTATACCTTCCGTTGTCACCCATCTCTATGCGCATCTTAAGGTATTTCTCCTCAAAGGCATTGAATAAATTTTTATCACTAGTCATGTGGAATGAGGCTCCACTGTCAAGATACTAGACATAACCCATCATTGATGACACCATGCATGTGATGAGGGTAAAGTCCATTTCGAACTGAGAGGCTAATGCCTCACCTTCCGATCCTTCTGAGGATCCATTCTTGGACTTCTTCGATGGGCAATTAGTCACATAATGTCCCATCTTGTGACAATTAAAGCATATTACTTTAGACATGTCACCCCTCTTCCCTCCATGAGAAGAATTCGATTTGAAATGGGAAGCCTTCCCCTTCCATTTCCTTGCCTTACTTGCTAAGGCCTAATTTTCTTCATCATCATTCTTGGATGAAGAACCATCTTGTGTTCTCCTCCTGATCTCCTCCTGCATAAGATCCGACCACAGTCGTTCCCAATCCAACAGTTTCTCCCTTCCATTCATAGAGTCCTGGTAGCTATTCCAACTCTTTGGAAGGCCAAGGAGAGCGAGGCTCACCATATCATCATTGGTAGTAGTTATTCCCACACTTCCAAGCTCATCTCTGCAGATGGTGAGCTTGTTCAAATATGTGGAAATAGTAGCGCCCTTCTCCATCTTGATTCTTCAAAGCTTATCCTTGAGTGCCAATTTCCTCTAGTCGCTATTGTTCTAGTAGAGGTCCTTCAATGTCTTCCACATTGAAAATGGAGTATCCTTCCCATGGAGACTCGAGACAATATAGTCTCTAACTCCCTCAAGGATGATCCGTCTTGCCTTCGCCACACACTCTTCCACTCAGCCTACCCTTGTGCATTAGTTGAAGTTGTCTTTGGGATTTCTTGATCAATGAATTCCTTCAAGCCATTGTTTTCTAATACAACCTCCATTCTATCTTTCCATGCTATGTAATGTGAGCTACCTTCCAAGGCATACTCGAGTCTCAAGCCATTTAATGCCATTGGCAAACCTTGAAGTATGATATGAATTTGATTTTCACCTGCAACCCCGAACTTCAAGCTTCGAATTCTCTTCTTAGTATACTGTTCACAGCTCTGATACCATGTAGAAAATATGTGATAGGTTAACCCGATAATGCAATATAAATCAAAGCAGAATAATATAACCTACTTCTACTATCAATTTGCGGAAGCTTAAAGATCGAGCTGAACAATATAACTAGAAGAAGAAGAATCAGTGGCATAGTACACATGAAAATACTTTGCGGAAAGCCTTAGATAAAAACTGCACACTATTGTATTATCATACATGGTGGAAATACATAGGAATTATACAAAGCCTTAGCTCTCATAGCTAGCCAAATCTCAGTACAATCCTCACAGATGCTCATAGGAAATATTGGCTTCTCTCCAACCTTCCTCTCTACCCTCCAAGCTCATATTTTCTTGTGCTGTTCCTTGTGGATGATTAGCCTATTACCAATTGGAAAAACACGCCTTCAAAACTACGCAATCCTCAAGGATGAATCTTTGACTGCATGCATGAGTTTTCTCCATGAGAAAGCTCATGCAACTGATAATACACTATCGTTGACATTAATCTCAATTGGGTGTTTATTAGAATAGATATGCATGAGTTGATGATGAGGGAATCTTCAGTTAACTGGAGTAGCACTAGTTGAGTGCATTAATGCATCAACTGATTGTTAACTCATTATTAGTTCCTCAAATAGTTTGGAACTAATTTAACTAGACTTAACTCAGTAAACTGAGTTGACTAATTACAACTCAATCTTATCTCATTAATTTAAGGGATAACTCTTTCATGACCTCAGAAAGACTTCTAACTTGAATTTCTCCAATTAATTAATTTATAATAAATTAATTAATTATTTCCAAGTAGTTGTTAAGACTAAATTCGATTTTAATTCACAATTTAATTCAAGGACAAATTAAATTGGAATATTCTTGTTACCATATTTCAACACAATTGGCCTACAATAAATTGATAATATGCAACACATACTGCCAAATGTTTCTTTTGCATTGTAGTACAGTCCTCTGGGCATTTACCATTCGCTAAGAATAGTGAAATACCTTCAAGGTAATCCAAGCAAAACTTCAATCATAAATAGATCAACGTTATGAAAATGGTCATCAAGAGATTTGCCCGCTTCCCCAGAATCCAAGTAGGAAAGATGATATATCCCCACATTAGTATGACTTGACTTGATAATAACTTTGAATGAGAACTAGAACAAAAGAAACCATCTACATATTCTCCCTTCATGAACAAGTTTATTAATAGTATATTTCAATGTGGAATGATTAGTGAAAAACTTAAAAGAGCCACCAAGTAGATAATTCCTAAACTTTTGAAGTGAGTATACCATGGCAAGAGCTTCTCGCTCAGTGTTTCTATAGTTTCTTTCAACCTTAGAGAGTTTCCTTCTAGCAAAATAGATGTGATGATCAAGGTTACTCTCACCAAGTTGCGCTAAGATAACACCTACAGAAATTGCATATGCATCAATCTATGCATGAAATTCCTTGTTCAGGTCTGGATAAACCAATATCAGAGCACTAACAAGCTTTTCATTTAGAGTGTTGAAGGCATCATCACACTATTCATTCTATACAAAATTATTTCCCTTCTTTAGTAGTTTCTCTAAAGGAACAATAATCAAAGCGTAGTTATGAATGAATCTTCTATAATACCTTGTATGTCCCAAAGTGGATTGCAACTATTTAATACTAGTGGGTGGTAGAATATTTAATATCACTGCAACTTTAGTAGATTCTACACATACGCCGTATTTGCAAACAATATGGCCCAACAAAGTAGCAAAAGGAACAACAAAAATTCATTTCTTCAAGTTCAATGAAATCTGTAACTATTTATAGCGATCAATCATAACTCACAACAAGCTATAATGATTCTTAAAAACCCTAGAGACTATTAAATCATCCATATAAACTTTAAGGAACTTATGAATATAATCCATAAAAGTAGCAATAACAATTCTCGAAAACACAGTTCGAGTATTTTTAGATCGAATGACATGACATGGTAAGCATATGAACCCCATTTAGTTGTGAAAGTGGTTCCTCTTATAATCCTTTGCAATACGAACTTGATGATATCCATGGAACCCATCCGTAAAGGAATAATATTCATTGCCTACAACATTGTCTAAGACTTCATCGTTGAATAGAGTAGGGAACGGATAATGGACACAAGAATTATTAAGGCTTTGATAATCTATGTAGACTTTGATATCAACAAAATCCTTTTTTTCCCTGAATAATAATAGGACTGATCCACCTAGCTTCACCAATTGGAAAAATGAGACATGTAGCTAAATTTTATCTAACTCCCTCTTTACCTTTTCCTAAACTCGTGGATTCAACCGATAGGGATGATGCTTAATAGGCCTTGCGTCAGGTTTCAAAACAATTTTCATCTCTCCCAAATATACCTTTATCCCTTTTAGTTCTAAAACTAACGTAGGTAAATAATCTTCATATTCCTTCAATAGATCAAATATTTCCTTTATGGTTTGTTCATCTTAATAATAACCAATGGAGGCTAACTTGAGGTTCTCTTCAGTTCCAATATCATCCTTCCACAACTTCAAAGGTTTTGTATGGAGAGCTTCCCTGACAAGATCATCTTTGATATATCTTTCACCCTTAGATTCCTTGAATGTTAGATTTCTTAACTCTTCTAATGTAGCAATATGGTGATAGTGCAACTGCTCAAGAAAGTAAATTAAATCAAGAGACACAATTCTACTCTACTGATCTGTGGAAATTAATTCATAATTTATAACAACATGCATAAACATGCATCATCAAATACACAGGTACAAAGATGTTTCTAGGGGAAATCAACTGCTAAAAACCCCGTAATCTTGTTTTCATTAACTAAGTGAATTTATACATAATTACAATTGTGATCTATCATTGTGAGGACAAAATTCAAGAGTAAACATTTTATCACTTTACCTGCACTCGTGCTTCATGCACTTGCGCTACCTAAACTCATGCTACCCATACTCACGCTGCCTGCACTCGTGCTTCCTACACTCACTCCTCTTTCCTAGTGAAATTCTTGAGGAAATAGGTCCCTATTTTCCCCCTATTTTCTTATGCAATTCCCGAGGATTGATCACCTGAACAATGCTCTAAATTGTACACTTAATCTAGTTGCACCAATAAGCATTCTACAACCAAGTATGACCGTGGTGTGTAAGCATGCCATGTCCTCAAAAAATAATAAAAATAATTTTTGTTAATGTCGGCCAAAACATTCACTTGAATCTTAAATGGCTAATGTGTTTAATATCTCTTTTATCATATGAGTGAATTTGAATGGATCATAAATTTACCTTTAACAAATTTTTTACCACATTAAAGTTTCAAATTAGGTAAAATTTTAAACATCTTTACTCTTTACTCAAGACAATATCATTTCCTAAATAAAAAATAAAAACGTTAATTCAACACCTCACGGTACAAACGTAAATGTAAACATAAACATAATGTTTAACAATTAACATTTTTAATCTAATGTTGGACCTATTTAAAAGTCAATCTAATTATTATTATGTATAAACACAATATAAATTTAAAATATAAAGAGGTTTACGAACACTTAAAAAAAAGGTATGGTAAATAAATAAAAATATATCAAATAGGATTAGAAATCAACATCTAATTATATACCAAGTCTATGGGCCAAATTATTATTAATACCATGCCAAAAAAAACATTATTAACCCTAATATTAATATTATTATTACTATTATTAAATTTAATATTCATATTAATATATTACAATATTAATATTACTAAATCTAATAACTTTGGATTAATACAATATTAAATTTTTTATATTATAATATATATTAATATATCATGATATATATTAACTCTAGATATATATGGGAGGGAAGAACAAAGACATAGAGTGATAGAGGTGGAGATATAGGGGGAGTGACAAGGGAGAGATGGAGATACACTGAAGGAGAGGGGAGAGGACGAATGAAGAGAGAGAGAGAGGGAGAGGAGTGAGAGAGGTAGAGAAGGGTATGAGAGGGAGAAGGGATACAAAGATGGATGGGGGGAGAGAGAGAATAAGAGAGGAAGGGACATAATGAGAGGGTTGGAGGGGAGAGAGGGAGAGAGAGAGTTGGGGGAAGTGAAAGGAAGGTAGGAGAGAAAGGGAGAGAGAAGAAGGATGAGAGAGAGGACTTGCGAGAGAGTAGGAGAGAGGGAGGGATAGAGAGATGGAGTTGGAGGGGGAGAGAGGGAGGGATATAGAGATGGAGTTGGAGAGGGAGAGAGGGAGGGATATAGATATGGAGTTGGAGAGGGAGAGATGGAGGGAAGAAGAAAGACATAGAGAGAGAGAAGTGGAGAGAGAGGGAGGGAGTGACAAGGGAGAGATGAAGTGAGAGTGTGTATGTTTAGGGGTGAGACAAAGAGACAAAGAAGGAGAGATAGAGAGAATGGGGGAGAGAAGGAGAGAGGGAGGGATATAGTAAGAGAGAGAGAGAGAGAGAGATAGAGATGGGCGAAGAGAGAGGATTGGAGGGAAGAGAGAGAGAGAGTGTTATGGGGGAAGAGAGAAGGAGGTAGGAGATAAAGGGAGAGAGAGGAAGAACAAGAGACAGGACCTGAGAGAGAGGAGGAGAGTGATGGGGGGGGAGAGAGGAGAGAGGGAAGAGAGAGAGAGAGAGAGAGAGAGAGAGAGAGAGAGAGAGAGAGAGAGAGAGAGAGATGGGGGAAGAGAGAGGGAGGTAGGAGAGAAATGGAGAGAGAGGAAGTACGAAAGAGCGAACTTGAGAGAGAGGAGGAGAGAGGGAGGGATAGGGAGATGGAGTTGGAGGGAAGAAGAAATAAATAGAGAGTGAGAAGTGGAGAGAGAGAGGGTGACAAGGGAGAGATGGAGAGAGAGTGTGTGTGTTTGGGGGTGAGATAAAGAGATAAAGAAGGAGAGATGGATGGAGAGATGGGGGGAGAGGAGAGAGGAGAGAGGGATGGATATAGTAACAAAATTTAAGAGAGAGAGAGAGAGAGAGAGAGAGAGAGAGAGAGGCAAAGAGATATGGATTTGGAGGGGGAGAGAGAGGAAGATAAGAAGAAAAAAATAGAGAGAGAAAGGTGGGGAGAGAGAGGGAGTGATAAGGAAGATGGAGAGAGAGGGAGAGAGGACAATAGGAGGGAAGAGAGATAGAAGTGGGGGAGAGGGATAGAAGGGAAAGAGAGAGAGGGAGAGGGAGAGGATGAGGGAGGGATAGATAAATAGGTTGGAGAAAGAGAGTGTATGTTTTGCGGGTAATATAGAGAGACAAAAGGAGATAGAGATATATATAGAAAGTGAAGAGAGGGAATAATAGAAATATGGAGAGAGGGAGGGAGGGACGAAGATACTAATAGATATGGAGTGAGAGAGAATGTGTTTTTTTGGGGTTGAGATAGAGAGACGAAGAAGGAGAGATGGAGGGAGATATAGATATAGATGGAGGGGGGGGAGAGGGAAGAATATTTCTTGCATTGGATGCACTGGTTTCAGTGTAGATAGTGATTTTTAATCCTATTTGATTGCTTGCACTAGATGCATTGATTTTAGTGTAGATGTTGGTTTCTAATGATATTTGATTATTTCCATTAGATGCATTGATTTCAATGTAGATTATTTATAATCCTATTTGGTTGCTTGCACTCGATGCATTGATTTATAATAATATTTGATTTCTTGCACTAGATGCATTGATTTCAATTTAGATGATTTCTAATCTTATTTGACTGCTTGCACTAAATGCATTGACTTCACTGTAGATGGTGATTTCTAATCCTATTTGATTTTTTGTACCATATGTATTGATTATAGTGTAGATGTTGGTTCATAATCCTATTTTCTTACTTCTACTAGATGCATTGATTTTAGTGTAGATGTTGGTTTATAATACCATTTGCTTACTTGCACTAGATGCATTGATTTCAGTGTAAATGTTGATTTCTAATCCTATTTGATTTCTTGCATTAGATGCATTGATTTTAATGTAAATGTGGTTTTCTATTCTTATTTGATTTCTTGCATTAGATGCATTGATTTCAGTGTGGATGTTGATTTATGATTTCATGTAGTTGGATGTATGATGGTACATTAATTTTAAAGTGATTTGATTAATATTGTGCATTGATTTCAGTGTAAGCACAAAAAATTATTGACAATGTACATTGACTTTTGTGTTATAGTAATTCAACCTATTAATATTGGATAGAAAGAGAGACAAGGTATGATGTTTAATACAATATCTCAAGCTAAAGATTTAAATAGTTTATGATTTAACCTTTCCTTTTCATATACTCAATATGAAAAGATGACAATTGATATGAAAAGATAACAAAAGTAACAAGGGTGACAATAAGAATAGTAGAAGAAAGTAATTTGAGATTAATAACAATGAAGACTATTTTTAATTGACTATAATCTTATTATTCACATTTTCTATCATTCAACACTATTACATTGTCACTTTACATTCAAAATTTTTATTTCATCATTTTTCATCATTAAAGTTATTAATAATATTTATCATCTCAACAAACTGAGGTAATTGAGAAAATTTAAAATTAAAATGACCAGATTAATCTGAGACATATTTAGCATGTTTAAAATGATTATATTAATATTAAATTAATTTACATATTATTCATAAAATTAATCATATGTTCGTTAGATTTTCTTTGGCTGCACACGACTGAAACTAGCCTATATCCATCTTAATGCAAGATCTATCAAGCATTGAGAGGGATAAAATATCTCAAGGTGAAAACCTTTCCTCAAGTTTTTCACTCAAAAAATAGGTTTTCAACTCGAGAGATTTGATCCTTCTCAGCACTTGATAGATCTAGAGTTAAGATAGATCTAGGCTAATATATAATTAATTGTACACTGCCTTGGAATCTCCACCATAGTTGAGCAATTTGAATTCCCCACATGCGTGAGCTATTTTTGGTTGATTAATCAGTTAACTAGACGATCACTGAGTTAGACTGTTGTCCCACTGCACAAATAACCTCCCATTAGTTCTATCAATAGCTCGAACTAGTTTAGTTGAATATAACTTGAAATAACTTAACTGGATTACTAAAATTTAGCAATCACGGATGCTTAATTGAAGTCCAAGCCCACTAATTTGAATTTATTGTTCTAACTGAATGAAAAGAGCCATGTCACCTAAGTTAATTGCCTCCAAGTTATCCTTTCTTGCTACACTTCTCAACACTCCCTCCTAGAAAGAAATGGATTTTGAACCACCTCTATATAACTCCTTTGGAATGTATTGTAGCACTACCTCTCACTATTTTTATTGCTACTACAACAAATACAACTAATAACTCACCAAAATATTGAATCACAAGTGCCTCTATGTTATCGGGAAAACTAGCATCTATTCTAAGCTGCTAGTCCCACTAAGATGGGTAGCTATCTTAGAAACAAACAAACTAAAGTCACTTGTGTTTTCCTTTACGAGAGATAGATGAGAAAGAAGTAGAGAGTACCAAACTCAGTCTTTCGCTTGGCTCCTTGCTTGTTTCCTTTCCCCTTTGACAGAATCTCGCCACTCCTTCCTTGTCCCACTTCAAAGAGCACTTGTAGAGTCAAAGAAGAATAATACCATCAAAGCATAGAGATCTATCACTGTAAACAATATAGGATCAGATATATATTGACCATACAAATGCATATATCAACACAATATTCAGAGATACACAAGAATATGGAGGAAAAATCAAATAGCTTTATTGATAGAAGTAGTAGAAGAGAGAATTATAACCACTTGGTTTGACCCAGCGCCATCCTCCCAGCACGAAAGCCCTCTTCACCTCATACAAAGCAAGATCACCAACAATGTCTTCAAAGAGAAACCAATAGCACTTCCTTGCAAATTACAAAATTCCAACCTTTGGATCTCTGGGATGAGGGATCCATATATAGATGTTTGCAGGGGGGTGAGTCAACTTCTGGGATTTTGATTAGTGTCATCTCTCTGATAGTTCTTGGTTCCACTTGGAGATTTCATGATCTCTTACTCATCCTTGGGTGAATTCAAAGAGGCAAGTTTCAAATGAGAAGCTTCTAGAAGATTCTCAAGGTCTCCACCTAGCAAACTTCTTGTGCCATTTGTCTGCTCTCGCTCATCACACCCTACAAAAGGGCTTTCTAGTATGCATCGCACTTTTTGCATGTGGCAGGTGAGATGAATCACACCCTTAGTACTGGGAAGTTTGTATGGTCCTGCTTTGACCCGTTCTGAGTAGTTTTTCATGGAGAATGTCTGGGAGATGATGTAATCAGCTGACCTTACTCCTTTAGGGTATGAAACAACACTTTTAGGGACTTAGAATCCCTTGGTTTATGGACATATGATATTGGGGTTGCAGTGCCCAAATATGTCTATAACACTCTACAACTGTCTACTGAGAAAATTGCACTGTTGTTTATTCTACATTGTGCCTCTTTCCCTGCTATCAACACTCCTCTATGCTCCTCAGCATATAACTGCACCAACTAACATTGATCCTTCTGCTACTAAATATTTTGGGCTCCTATAGCAAGGTAATGATCCATGAGAAGGACACCTCAATGGACCTTGCCCGCATTTCTACAACGCTGGGACTAAGGTTCTAGATCGCCCCACCTCACTCCATGAGGTATAGTTGCATGCAAAGTGAACTATGATATACTCATACTACTGTTGCTACTTGTTATGTCCCTAAAATACTATTGTATCCCCCTTATTAATTTTATGCCCATGTAGCCCCCATATTGCTATTTGTGTGCCCCATAGAAGCCCATGATTGTTATTGTTGTGCCCTTACATTATTATTGTTATGTAGGCTCTAATTATATTGGACCCCTCATACTCCTATATATACAAAGGAGGTATTTTAATTTGTATCATCCAAGAATTGTTTATTTATTTAATGTAAAGGGGGTTTCCCCCTCAATTAGGATAATTTTTAAGTCATTAATCTATCTTTTCTATGAGCTGGTTGCATAACATTTGGTATCAGAGCTTTGGATTTTAGGGTTTCCCTTCTTCATATAGTCCATATTGGAATTTTCACTATAAATCTTTTTATATGTGGCTTCAAAAGTTGAAATTTTAATCACATGGAGCCAAAATCTTGGTTAACATAGTGTAAAAATTTCATAGCTTGGTTCGCTATATTTTCGTAGATATGATTTGAAGAAGTTAGGGTTTTTGAAGGCTCCACAATTCAATCTCAAACAGGCGACCTAGGGAAAATCGTCATAAATTTAGTTTTAGGGATCATATTTGAATTATCTAAAAAGTGGCTAAAAGTGAATGAATTTTAGTTTTTTGTTTATCAATTTGAGGGCCCAAGGTTGAAACAATGACATGTGGCATCCTGTACAAATTCGATCTACTGAACCAGTCCATAATCAAGACATCGTGGGATATTTAGCATAACGTTGTCTTGAAGAATCCAATCTCAATCAGGCTTGTGGGGTTGGAAAAAATACTTAGAGAGATACCTCCGGAAGAAATTTCAAAACTTGGAGATCCGAAAATAGAGTTATAATTGTTTCAAGATCAAGGTCCTAAAAGCAAGAAAAATGTGTGTATTTTTTTTTAAATTGCATAACTTTTGTTTGAAAAATTGCATAACTTTTGTTTGAAAGGAAACTCCAATATTCCTTTTTCCTAAATCCCTTAAGTCTGAAATGGTAAAAAACAATGTGAAAGGGATGAATTTTCAATAGTTTTAACGAGCTGAATAAGACAAATGCTTGATCTTTTTGTGTAATAATCCCTCAGGTTCAAAAAGATTAAAATCTAGAGGAGGGATGGCACTTCCAATCACTTTAATGCACTGGAGAGGCCAATTGCTCGGAAATCTTTTCATATTTTACGAGTAAGATGAAAAGAGCTTAAAGGAGACTTGTCTTTTGAGGAACGAGTGATGTTTTTGGATAGCAGCTGGTTCCAGGTAATTTTTGGAACTTTTCAATCATGGCAGTGTAAAAAAGGTGGCTGATAGGATCACTTGTCGCAGTTGTTCCTCAAAAGGGGTAAACAATCAAATGGAGGCGTATGATCGGCTAAAAAAGAGTGGAGGTGATGGTAAGAACATGACCAAGGCTCAAAAGCTGATAATAATGCGATCGCACTGGTTATTTACTGAAGGTGGGTTCATTTTTTAGCGAGCTTAAACTCTAGTGGAACATATGCTCATTGCTAGGTTTATTTTTTAATGAGCTTGAACTTCACGTAAAACTGCTCGTGATGATGGTCATTGATATTCGTTTCACCGTTAACACTATGTTCTTTTGATGGTCGTACTACTTGTTCAATTGCTCCATCAAATTGATTAGAAATGAGGACAGATGCTTGAAAAATGAGTTTAAAAACTAATACCCTACTAAAATTACGTGAAAAGTAACTTAAAAATAGCTTTTTACTCCTCATTTTACCATTTCATTTGGAGTTGTGATTGTTGGAGCTCTCGAGGTGCTTTCCCCCTTGATTTTCATCGGCTGATTTTGGGAGATTTTGTGGATGATTTTCGGCGCCGTCTAGACTAGGTAGGAGCTAAACCTGAGCTCTTCAATTGCATTCTCTCCTTTTTGAATTCTGAGCATGTTTTCCTACTTTTCTGGGCCCTTGGGGTTTGAACATTTCACTCTGCCCCCATCGGACCTAGTATACATCAAAAGGTGCGATGCATCCTACGTTGGCCATTGGCTAGTCAATGAATCTCACCTAGTACAAATCTAGGGTGCGATGGGCGCAAGGAGGAAAACTTTTGCACTGATTTTTCATGGAAATTTTGCTTGTTTTTTGCCAAATCAGGATCCTAATTCTTCTCTTGCTTGTTTTTCAGAGATTCATCGGAGCAAAAATGGTTCTTACATGGCGTGAAAATGAGCATGAGGAAGAGGACATGGTTGCCCTACATGATCTGGGTACGGTAACTGCATTGTGGAATTGTGGCTTGCTCAAGTTCTTCCGCATATCTAGCATGAGGCAACAAATCAACTTGTTGCAATATTTCTCATGGGATCTTACCAACTAAGTGTTCCAAATAAGAGGCAAATCCATCCCCATGACTGTTGAGGACATCTAGTTTTTAACTGGTTTATCGAGCGTGGTTCCCCTCTCTCATTATCAGGTTCTTCCCGCGGGGGTGAAACCATGAGGGATTATATTCACCGATACTGTAGAGAAGGATCTCAGATGAGCAGGGACGACAAGATCAGTATCCGAGATGTCACAGACCGGTCCTTGAGGACTATTTTATTCACCTTTGCTAGATTGGGTGGGAGCGCGGCCCTTCACTTGGCTAATAGGTCCTATATGCAGTACGCGTTGGAATGCCTCAAACCCAAGGTATTCAACTGGTGTGATGCAGTACTTCCAGTGATCAAAGAACAACTTACCAAGGTGAAAAATGGAAGATCCAAGAACTATGGTTATGGTTCTATTCTGACTACTTTCGTCTTAGAGAGGATCCCATTGATGCAGCCACAGTACATCTCACTTGGCCTACCCTACCAACTGAGCCACGGATGCAGAGATGGGTTGGCTTTATGGCTACACATGCTGGTCAATCGTAGGTTTCATTCTCTGATGCTTTCTTCAAGTGGTTCAACCGTCAAAAGATGGTTTATGCCGAGTATCCATATGCCGGGATGGATTTCCGGGGTGACCCATATTTTGTGCTGCCGGCTGCCGAGCAGTGGGGTGTCATAGGTAAAAATCTCTGACCATATCTTTGTTTATTGCTTTTATAATGTTCTTGTGATTTTCAAATGTTTATCAAGACTAATCAATACTCATGTGCTTATGCAGATATCGGGCCCGTGCGACCAGTAGTGCGCCCGTGAGCAGTAGCTGTCGTTCCAGCAGGAGAGGCTGTAGGGAGGGCCATTCTTCGTGGCCTGGATGTATTTGAGACCCTTGGAGTGTTGTAGGATCAGATCGAGGATCTTACCCTCGGTATCCCGAATGTGAGGACCGATGAGCTGCCTCTGAGATTACAGAGCCATACCACTGGCGTGCCGAGCTGATGGACTAGGCTCTTGCGCATGATTGCACAGGCAGTGACTAGTTATCACCAGCACCATTAGATTAGGGTGCCCCCTTGCATTTTGAGTTTTTGGGTCATATGACCGATTTTGTCCTGGACACAGAACACTATGTACAAACTATAAACAGTTATATATATTTTTGATTTTCGGAGCTTTATTTTGGTTAAGTTATATGATCCTGATGCAGTTATTGATGAAATGCTTTTCTTTTACAAATGTTGCAAATTTCTATCTAATACATAATTTGCTAATGAATTCGTTAATGTGTTTAAGTTTCTGGAAATATGTTGATATTGAATAGAATCGAACTACCTTTCCAAAATCTTGACCCTTAGGAACATATGATAGATAGCTGGATTCTGAATGGAATAGATGCCGGTAAGTTGTAGAATGATGAGCTGTGAGTCTAGCCTGACGACAAGTCGGTGTATGCCATGCACGATGGCATCAGAGAGGAGCTCTATCAATGCACTATATTCAACGATTTTGTTTGTTGATTGACCAATACACACCCTTCTGAAACTCACTAACTCACCGCTTGGATCAAAGATGGCCCAAGCTGCAGAAGATAGGTTCTACATACTACGACTCGCCCCATCGGCATATCCAACAAATGATTCCAATAGGTTCAAAATTTGTAACAAAATGCAAAATTGGATTACCTAACCAAAACGATCACTCTTAACGAAAACAAAGATGTAACAAAAGCATATGAAGAGGTTACCATGTCGAGTCAAGCATAGTAACGTTTAAGGTACAACCCGTTTCGATGTTGCGACAGTGGAATCCCATCATAATCTACTAGCTCATAGGCTCCTTTTGCTAATACACGCTTAACAATATAGGGACCCATCCACAAAGACTGGAACTTACCTGCTCCCAATTTATCGAATTCCTGATTGTAAAGCAAGACTAGGTCACCTTCTGAGAAAACGTGGGGTTTGACATTCTTGTCAAATTGTGCTTTTACTCATTTCTTATGTGCTTCGTTAGCCAAGGTGGCATCACGACGGGTTTCATCTAGTTGGATTAACTCTAAGAAATGAGCTTCTTCCTCTGAAGTTCTGGGGAAGAGGTCAACTGCGAGCTTGAGAGACGAAATTTCGCACTGAATCGGTAAGATCGTTTCCAGGCCATACACCAGCTGAAAGGGTGTAAACCCAATCGCATCTTTCACCGAAGTCCAGTATGTCCACAAGGCTGAGTATAGGATTAGGTGCCAACTCCATTTATGGACTCCAATCATCCTTTGGAGCATGCGTTTCAGGACTTTGTTGATCACCTCAACTTGCTTGTTCGCTTGCGGATAATATGGAGTAGAGCTGTTGTGGGACAGTCCTAATTTGGCACCCAATTCAACCATCATGTGATTGCGGAAATGTGATCCATGATCTATGACTATAGCTTGTGGAATGTCCAACCTGGAGACTACATGATTGAAAAAGAAAAGAGCGGTTGTTTTGCCGTTGTTGTTTAATGTAGGCATCGCCTCGACCTATTTCGTAAAATAGTCAACTGTGACTATGATA
The DNA here is from genome assembly GCA_031772625.1 of Pinus tabuliformis. NCBI lineage: Eukaryota > Viridiplantae > Streptophyta > Pinopsida > Pinales > Pinaceae > Pinus > Pinus tabuliformis. The sequence continues at coordinate 944,121,928 of CM062817.1, read as the reverse complement.
TACCCATGCCCCCCGGCCGAGGTGGGGTTACATTGCATGATACCTATGCCCCATTTGGCGAAAGGCCCAATAGAAACTACTGGCTGCAGAGGTGTGGGTGGTATTCTGGTTTTGCGGTCAAAGATTTGATAAGCATGGCAACTTCTGACTGCGGTTATGCAATATTTGAACATTTTTGGCCAGAAGTATCCTACTCATAAAATATTTTGTGCCGTAACATAACCAAATTTATGCCACCCACAACGGTAAAGCGTATCACCGATGATAATGTAGTCTTTTGCTTGGTATTGATTACATCGCTGTTCTAGTGAGAGGTATTATACCTATACATTTGGGTTTGTAGATAAATGATTATATCTCCATACCACAGATGGCTTGAAGATATCAGAAACAAAGATTCATCCATGATTGTTGCTTTGGATGTTGAATCATTGGATGACAATGGGAAATCACATAGTAACTCCACGAAAACTAGAGCTTTCTTTGATTTGGATTTTACGAATTCCAAATCAAACTCTTGCAAAATTGCTATCCACTTTGAATATTTTCCCCCAAGCAACTATCATGACAAGATGTAAGTCATGGGGTTGCAATCTGACAAAACGGTATTTTTTTGAAAGAGAACATAGTGACGAAATCTTTGTATTTCTTGAACAGTTGCAAGAGCCAGCTTTTCAACATAGGAGTACTTTCTTTCTGTATCATTTAAGTTTCGACTTAAATAATAAATAGGGTGTTCCATTCCATTGTCGTCTTGAACTAAAACCATTGCGATGGTCATATCTGCTGCAGCCAGATACAGGTTAAAGTCTCTTTGATAATCGGGAGCGTACATTAATGATGCTTTTATTAGGGATTCCCTTAGAACATCAAAGGAAGCTTGCACGACCTGATCCTAGTTGAAGGGTACTTCTTTTTTCAACAGACGCGTATAACCTTTAGCAAGTTCAACGTAATTTGGAATGAACCTCCTCAGAAAGTTTGCTTTCTCTTGGAGTTTCTGAATCTGAAGCAAATTTGAAGGTGGAGGCAAATCGATGATTTCCTGAACCTTGCATGGGTCGAGACGAATTCCGTCCTTTGAAACTACAAAGCCAAGTAAACCACCAGAACGAACACAAAACACACACTTGTGTGGATTGAGTCTTATTTTGTAGTGTCGACAACGTAGAAATATTGCTCTCAAATGTTGCGGATGATCTGTTCGCTTTCGCGAATGAGCTGGAAGATCGTCGAGGTATGGTTGAACGATGTCCTTGATGTCGTGGAAGGCTTAATTCATTGCCCTCTGAAAAGTTGCCCCTATGTTCTTTAAACCAAAAGGTAGATTACGGTATGCGAATGTGCCCCACGGACAAATAAATGCAGTCTTTGACTAGTCCTATGGGCAGATATTTATTTGATAATACCCGGAAAATCCATCCACAAACAAAAAGATTTCACATCCGGCTCATTCATCAATTATCTGGTCGATGAAGGGTGTAGGGTAGTTGTCCTTTGGACAAGCTTGATTTACATCCCTGTAATCGACGCACACTCTAATCATTCCCTGCTTTTTCATCACAGGAACAATGTTTGATACCCATTCAGTTAGAGGAACCAGGTAAATGAAACCAGCATGGAGAAGTTTTTCAACTTCTGCCTTGATGGAAACGACTTTCTTTGGGTGCACCTGCCAAAGCCGTTATCTTACTGGTTTGACATCTGGATACATCTTAATTTTGTGTTCAACTATGCTTGAGTCAATGCCTGGCATTTCTTCATATGACCATGCAAAGACATCTCTGAACTCGCAAAAGAGAGTGTAATATACTTCTAGTTTTGAAGAAGAACAAGATTTGCCGACATGAATATTCTCTACAACATCTGGTTTGGTCGAGATATTTATGGCGATAGTTTCTTCAATATTGGACAGATTTCGCTCAGAATCCACCGTATTTACAATATTTGATAGAAAATCAAAAACTAATGGATGAATAAGGTCTCTAGAATAATCTTCATTGTAGTCCGGAAGATGGGAATGATGGTGGTAATCTTTACATGGTTCCCCCTCTATGATCATTGACTGAACAATTCCTTCGTCTGTAGGATGTACTTGCGACCAAGGATCCGAAGAGGTACCGTACTCTTTTGACCTATCTACCCAAACGATTTATGAGCATTCATTTGGATTTGCCTGCCATGCCAAGAACATTGATTGCTACAATATTTCTATTGGGCTTGGAGGCAATACCTGGTGATGATCCATTTTAACATCGTGTTCGGACATCTTCTGAATGGAAGATACCATTTTGTAGGTTCCCACTGTGGCCACTTCCGCCAGGTTGTTTGGAGGCGGTAGGGTGAAAGTACCCATCAATGTAGGGTCTTTTAGCAGGCCTACTCCGATATTTTGAAGCATCTGAGAGCTTCCCTGGATCATCGGGATGCTTCCCGTAACTTGTGAACTATTGGGGAGAAAAGTTTGCTGGTCAACAATTGTAATTCCTCCTTGAAAAGGAAATGCAATCTTTCTAAAGTACATTGACACAATAGAGGCCATAACATAAATCCAAGACCTTCCTAGTAGGATGTTATAATCGAGATTTCCATCGATAACTTCAACATCAATTTATACTGTTTTGCTCACTGCTAGGTTTATTTTTTAACGAGCTTGAACTTCGCATAAGACTGCTCGTGATGATGGTCATTGATATTCGTTTCACCGTTAACACTATGTTCTTTTGATGGTCGTACTACCTGTTCAATTACTCCATCAAACTAATTAGAAATGAGGACATATGCTTGAAAAATGAGTTTAAAAACTAATACCCTACTTAAATTACGTGAAAAGTAACTTAAAAATAGTTTTCTACTCCTCATTTTACCATTTCATTTGGAGTTGTGATTGTTGGATCTCTCGAGGTGTTTTCCCCCTTGATTTTCATCAGCTGATTCCGGTAGATTCTATGGACAATTTTTGGTGCCGTCTGGACTAGGTAGAGCTAAACCTGAGCTTTTCAATTGAATTCTCTCCTTTTTGAATTCTGAGCATGTTTTCCTGCTTTTTTGGGCCCCTAGTGTTTGAACATTTCGCTCTGCCCCCATCGCACCTAGTATACATCGAAAGGTGCGATGCATCCTAGGCTAGCGATTGGCTAGTCAGCATGCATGTCAGCTAGTACATAGCTAGGGTGCGATGGGCGCAAGGAGGAAAACTTTTGCACTAATTTTTCATGGAAATTTTTCTTATTTTTTGCCAAATTAGGATCCTAATTCTTCTCTTGCTTGTTTTTTAGAGATTCATCGGAGAAAAAATGGTTGTTACATGGTGTGAATGCGAGCATGAAGAAGAGGACATGGTTTCCCTACATGATCCGAGTACGGTAACTGCATTGTGGAACTGTGGCTTGCTCAAGTTCTTCTGCATATCTAGCATGAGGCAACAAATCAACTTGTTGCAATATTTCCTCGATGCATGGGATCCTACCAACCAAGTGTTTCAGATAAGAGGCAAATCCATCCCCATGACTGTTGAGGACATCTACTTTTTGACTGGTTTATCGAGGCGTGGTGCCCCTCTCTCATTATCAGGTTCTGCCCGTGGGGGTGAATCTGTGAGGGATTATATTCATCGATACTGTAGAGAAGGATCTCAGCCGAGCAGGGATGGCAAGATCAGTATCCGAGATGTCACAGACTGGTCCTTGAGTATTATTTTATTCACCTTTGCTAGATTGGCTGGTAGCACGGCCCTTCACTTGGCCAACAGGTCCTATACGCAGTACGCCTTGGAATGCCTTGAACCCAAGGTATTCAACTAGTGTGATGCAGTACTTCCAGTGATTAAAGAACATCTTACCAAGATGAAAAATGGAAGATCCAAGAACTTTGGCTATGGTTCTATTCTGACCACTTTTGCCTTGGAGAGGAACCCACTGATGTAGCCACAATACATCTCACTTGGCCTACCACTACCAACTAAGCCACGGATGTAGAGATGGGTTGACCTTATGGCCAGACATGCTGGTCAATCACAGGTTTCATTCTCTGATGCTTTCTTCGAGTGTTTCAACTGTCAGTAGATGGTTTATGTTGAGTATCCATATGCCGGGATGGATTTTCGGGGTGACCCAGATTTGGTGCTGCCAGCTGGCGAGCAATGGGGTGTCATAGGTAAAAATATCTGACCATATCTCTGTTTTTTTCTTTTATAATGTTCTTGTGCTTTTCAAATGTTTATCAAGACTAATCAATACTCATGTGCTTATGCATATATCAGGCCCGTGCGACCAGTAGTGCGCCCGCGAGCAACAATTGCCGTTCCAGCAGGAGAGGCTGTAGGGAGGGACATTCTTCGCGACCTGGATGTATCCGAGACCCTTATAGTGTTGCAGGATCAGATCGAGGGTCTTACCCTCGGTATTCCAGATGTGAGGACCGATGAGTTGCCTCTGAGATTACAGTGCCATACCATTGGCGTGCCAAGCCGATGGACTAGGCTCCTGCACATGATTGCACAGGCAGTTACTAGTTATCACAAGCACCATTAGATTAGGGTTCCCCCTTGCATTTTGAGTTTTTGGGTCATATGACCTATTTTGTCTTAGACACATAACATTATGTACAAACCATAAACAGTTATATATATTTTTGATTTTCAGAGCTTTATTTTGGTTAAGTTATATGATCCTGATGTAGTTATTGATGAAATGATTTTCTTTTACAAATGTTGCAAATGTCTATCTGTTACCAGGAGTAGTGTCTATGCAGAACTGCTAATCCCACTAAGGCTGGTAGCTACCTTAGAAACAAACAAAGTAAAACTACTTTCGTTTTCCTTTATGAAAGATAGATGAGAGAAGAATAAAAGAGACCAACCTCTGTCTTGCGCTTGGTTCTTTGCTCGATTCCTCTCTCTTCTGATAGTCCTTTGCTACTTGCTTTCTTGTATACCCAGCTTCACAGAGTACCTGTAAAATCAAAGCAACATAACACTATACAAGAACATGGATCTATTATCATAAGTAATATAGGATCAGATGTATATTAACCACACAAATGCATAAAACATCAATCGCACAAGTGTATGGAGGAAAACTAGAATAGTTTTATTGATAATCAAGAAAGAGCCAAGAGAATTACAACCAATTGTTTTGACCCAGAATCATCCTCTTAGCAAGTAAGCCCTTCTTCACCTCATGAAAAGCTTGGATCACCCAACACTATGATGTTGCCTCAAGAAACCAACAACAATTCCTTACAAGATGCAAAATTCCAGCCACTGGATCTCTGGGATGAGGGATCCATATATAGATGTCTGCAAGGGAGATGAGTCAACTTGTGATTTGATTAGTGTCTTCCCTATGATAGTTCTTGATTCCACTTGGAGATTGATGATCTCTTACTCATCCCTGGTCGAATTCAGATAGGCAAGTGTCACTAGAGAAGTTTCTGGAAGATTCCATGCTTCTCCACCTTGCAAGTTGACCCTGCCATTTGTCCCTTCTCGGCCATCGCACCCCATAGAAGTTCTTTTTGAAATGCAACGCACCTACTATGTGTATTTATGTGGGATGGAACGCACTTTTCCTATGGAGCAGGTGAAATGGTCCAGTTTTGACCAGTTCTGAGTAGTTTTTTATGGAGAACTTCTGGGAGATGTTGTAATCAGTTGACCTTGTTCTTTTAGGGATTGGAACAAGACCTTTAGGGACTTAGGAACCCTTGGTTTATGGACATTTTATGCTTGGGGTTGCAGTGCCCAAAAATGTCTATAACAGTTGCCCCCTAAAGCATGAGGTCGTTAATCTTTTGATGTCGGGTGAAATGCTTTATCACGAGGATTCGAAGTTCTTTCAAGCTGGAAGGAGACCTGTAATAAGATACAATACAATACATTATCTTCATAATTTTTTCATGATTTAGCTAAGGTGGGCATTCCCATGCTCAACTTTATAAATTCATTTTATGTACATGAGACAAAAAATCGTCTGAGTGTAGACTGATGATTCTGGTAGAGCCATCATCCCTTAGATTGGATGATTATATGTGCAGCAATGATGTGCATTTGATGTCTTTATTTTCCTGAATATATATCGCAGCCCGGATGGATGAAACTAGATCCGGGGTCTTCAATCTCGTTCAATCTTCACTCAAAGTACAAGTCGATCCATGCGAGAGATGTTCTGGAGTCAAACATGGAAAGACATCGCCTGATTACCAAACAATGATGTAAGTTGTTAACAGGCGCGAGAGGAATCACCGATAATGATAATGATCCTCAAGGTACTACAACATAATTCACGTGGTGTGAATAAGGGACTTGGCGTCGAACACCACGTAAAATCTTTCGGTCGAAGGCCACTGATGTAAACCTGTCGCTGGAAGTGAGAAACTTGCCATTGAGGCATGCAAGCTTCAAAGTATTGAAAGGGTTGTTCCTGTAGAAATTTTGAATAATTTAACACATATTCACAGAGATTATCCTGATCATACAATTATAAGTGGAACATGTATAATACATAATCTCCTCTACGTTGATCATCAATTTGCAGAAGCAGAAACATTCACAGGCGCACATAGAAGCATCAATCAAACATATCAACACAATATGTATCCCGGGGAAAGCATCTCGCTAAAAACCCCAACTGTCTGTATATTATATTGATTGAATCATGTAACATTACAAAGTACAATGCTTATCGCAAGCAATCCAGTACCAGCTCCACCTGTTACACACAATACAGCTCAGATCTGATCTCCAAATCTATTCCATTGCTTGCCTGCCTCCACTGCTCAATACCTGCTCAAGAACTGATGAGAATGGCTCACCAAACTCGTTTTTCACCTGCAAAATAGTCACTCACTCTTTTCTGGACGTGAGCACAAGCTATAATGTGGGCAAATACGTGAGCAAACTCATTGGCATACTCAATCCCTTGATTGTGCAAGATTTGGTGCACAACTATAGTCACAACTGATAGCAATTTGATTCTCTACCACCTGTCCCTGTTGAACTGAACATGCACTGACATGCAACTGAGTTAACTGATGTATTCATTAGTTGTATTATGAGTTAATAACTTGTGAATTAATTAATAACTAATTCACCCAAATCATCTCTAGTCTATTTTCCAGTTAGACTAAATACAACCAGTTTAACAAAGCTAAACTGAACACAACTCCATCAACTCCACAATCTACTCCACCAAACTGAACTGATTGAGTTCTAACTGAAGTCATGCATGCAACAACTCAACTAACTCATAAGAAAAGCGTATTTCCTTCTGACAGCTGCATGTGCCACCTCTGTAGCTCAAACTGAAGTGCTCCAAGAGAATAAGATTAAGTTTATAGTCCAAATATTATTGTGAGATAATAATATTTGACTTTTCTATTTTTGACAGCCAGTCTAAAAATAGACTTTGATCACTCACACTGTGATCACTCACACTTTCATCAAAAATAGAAGTCCATCTATTTTTTCCAACTTGATCAATCATCCATAAACAGCAACCTGCAATCCATAGACATGATCCATATGTCTAAAAATAGACATAGTCTAAAAATAGACTTGCGCCAAAAATAACCTGCGGGCCCACTTAGTGAAGGCGACTCTTTTCACTAAGCTCCATCATCTTGTTGCAATCTCAACACTCCCTCTCGACAAGATATGGATTATCAGCAACCCCTATCCTGCCTCGGTGGTACTCGAATTTGCTCCTGGTGAGAGCCTTCGTCAGAATATCAGCATCCTGATCCTCCGTTGGAATATACGAAAGTAACATGATCCTCCGCTACACACAATCTCTGATATGATGGTACCTGATGTCAATATGTTTGGATCTATCATGAAATACAGGATTATCCGAGAGTTTAATGCAACTCTGGTTATCACAGTAAATCACAGTAGGATCCAAATGAGAACCGAACAAACCAACCAGGATATTCCTCATCCATATAACCTCGCATGTAGCCAAACTTGTTGCCATATACTCGGCCTCCGCTGAACTGAGTTCCACGGATCTCTGCTTCCTGCTGTACCAAGAAACTGCTGTCGATCCAATACTGAAGACCCCTCCTGATGTGCTCTTTCTGTCCGTTGGGCTCCTTGCCCAATCTGCATCCGTGAAGCCACATAGCTTCACCTCATCCTCCTATCTGTACTACAAAACATATCCCGATGTGCCTCTCAAGTAGCGCAATACATGCTTGCATGCCTTCCAGAAGAGCTTGGTAGGCTTAACCATAGCTTGTGAAAGCTGGTTAACTGCATAACATATATCAGGTCGTGTATTGACCAAATACATCAGCGACCCCACCAACTGTCGATAAACAGTGGCATCCACTTCTTCTCCCGAAGTGGCATCCTCCTTCCTCCAACCTCCAGGAAGAGGAGTATCAACAGGCTTGCAGCCATGCATGTTGAACTTCTCCAGTATCTCCTGAGCATACTTGCCCTGAGAAACAAACAGTCCACCACTGCGCTGCCATATTTCCAATCCCAGGAAATAGTGAAGGAGGCCCAAATCCTTCATCTCAAACTCTGTAGCAAGATCCTTCTTGCATGACAGTATCAATAGCTCATCACCCGTTAGAATCAAATCATCAACATATAGTACAATGATAAGAAACTTACCCTCCACCACAATCTGGTATAGGTTCGGATCCACCTCGCTCTTGGAGAATCCAAGTCCTGTGAAATAGCTGTCTATCCGTGTGTACCAAGCACGTGGTGCTTGCTTCAACCCATACAGCGCTCTCTTGAGCCTGCACACATGCGACTCGCTGCTGAAGACTTCAAAGCCTTCGGGTTGCTCAATGTACACCTCCTCCTCAATGAATCCGTTGAGGAACGCAGTCTTCACATCCATCTGATGAATGTGCCATCCCATCTGCGCTGAGAGAGCAAGAATCGTCCGTATGGAAGAATACCTTGCGACAGGTGCAAAGGTCTCCTCATAATCGATCCCCTCAATCTGTGAAAAGCCTCGGGAAACAAATCTTTCCTTGTACTTCTCCACACTCCCGTCAGCTGCCTGCTTAACTTTGTAGATCCATCTCGAACCCACCACTGATTTCCCTTCCGGTCTAGGAACAATCTCCCATGCACTGTTTCTGACAATAGAATCATACTCTTCCACCATGGCGTCTACCCATGCGGGATCCTCCACAGCTTCCTCGAAAGAGGATGGCTCAGTCACAACACACTTGCTCATAAGAGCCATGTATCTAGTGTACTGATCAGGTGACTGTCTCTACCTGCGTTGGGTTGTAGGTGGTCCTACAAAATTCTCTGCATCTTGATCTAGTCGCTCAGCTTCTGTCAAGCGCTTTCGCCCTCTGATGGTTGGCGCTGCATGAGTGGTCTCTTCCACTCCATGAACCTCGTCCTGTGGCTGATCCACGTCCTGAAGCTCATCCTTAGGAACTAATAGCTCCTCATCTGCATGCAAGTGTAGCTCCCTCTCAAGCGAACACTTCATGGCTTTCTCCTCCTGAAATTTTATATCCCGTCGCACAACAATTTTACCACTGTCTGGAAAATACACACGATAGTTGTGGGGCATATCAGTGTACCCCACAAATATCCCAACCTCTGCGGTCAGCTCCAACTTCTTCCTGGCATCCTTCGTCACATGCATGTAAACGTTAGCACCAAAAATCCTCAAATGAGAAAGATCAGGCTTCTTACCAAAATAAGTCTCCTCAGGTGTACTCATGGCAAGTATCCTATGAGGACAACGGTTCTGCACATAAACTGTTGTATTGCATGCTTCCGCCCACAAGTGAAGGGGTAGGCCCTGATCATGCAACATTGCCCGTGCAGCACCCACAATCATTCTGTTCTTCCGCTCAGCTACCCCGTTCTGCTGTGGGTTATGGAGAGCTATGAGCTCTCTATGAATCCCTTCTGTCTTGCAGAAATCCTTGAACTCGTCCGAGATGTATTCACCACCATTATCGCTCCTAAGAGCCTTCACCTTCTTCCCCGACTCCTTCTCAACCAGTGCTTTGAATTCACAGAACTTTGAATATGTCTCGCTCTTCTTCTGCATGAAGAAGATCCAGCACTTACGAGAGAAATAATCAACAAAAATCACATAATACCTGTGTTTTGCTGTCGAAGCAACTGAGAAAGGTCCACACACGTCTGGTGAATTCTCTCAAGGATCGTCGTGGCACAACTATCCTTCTCGTGAAAGGTGGCTTTCAAAAACTTCCCCAAAGTACACCCCTTGCACTGATCTGACTGCGCAAGTGTGCCTTTAGGAAGCCCTGTAGTGATCTGTTGCAGTATCTTCAAGGCTCCATGGTGAAGGTGACCCAATCTCCTGTGCCACAACTCGCCATCATCCCGGCTCACCAATCCTTTTGCCTTGCCTGCCATTGCTGCGCATCCATCTACATGCAACTGATAAAGGTTCCTCACTCGAACCCCTATCTTCTGGGTCTCACCAGTTGTCTTGCTGCACAGGAAAGCCTTTCCCTCGCTGAAAACAACATCATACCCCTTGTCTTCTAACATCGCCATTGAGATGAGATTCTTCTTCAATCCTGGAACATGCATGACTTCCTTCAATACAAAGGTTTTACCAGACTCCCTCTCAAAGGAAATGGTACCGATACCAGTCGCACTGTATCTACCATCATCACCCATCTCGATGTGCACTCCAAGATCTTTGTCCTCCAGATCAGAGAACAAATCTCTATCTCCCATCATGTGAAAAGACGCACCACTGTCCAAGAACCACACTGATCCCATCACACTTGAAACCAAGCATGCGATCAATGAAAAATCAAGCTCAAACTAAGAAGCTAAGGCCTCTCCCCCTGCAGATCCAGCAGCTTGCTTGTTCTTCTTCTTCTGCGGACAATTAGTGGCATAGTGTCCGTGCTGGTGACAGTGAAAACTCTTCACCTTGGACATGTCCTGCTTCTTGCCTTTCACACCAGACTGAGAAGCTTTCTTGCTCTTCCCTTTCTTTGCTTTGGCAGCCAAATCACAATTCTCTTCATCAGCTACCTTTGATGAAGATCCATTCTCACCTTTATTGTTACTGAGTTTATCCTTGAGCGCCAGGTTGCTCTTGCTTTGTAATAACATTTGCAATCTGTTGAAAGACATTTCAACAACACTGCTGCAAATTCGAATTCCACCAGCAACCAACTCAACCGCTTCCGATCTAGAATTCGTGAGAACAAAATATTTCTCGTACAAAGATTGACTGTATGGGCATTCACCAGATATCTCACCTTCCAAAGGAAGGATGAATCCAGAGGCTACCTGGCCCGATTACAGACTCTGCCTGAAGAAATAGAATGTAAACACTTCCTGAATAGTAGATCTGATCAATCCTTGCTTGATATCCTGTAAAAATCTCTTCTACAAATCAAGCAGCTCTGATACCATGTAGAAATTTTGAATAATTTAACACATATTCACAGAGATTATCCTGATCATACAATTATAAGTGGAACATGTATAATACATAATCTCCTCTACCTTGATCATCAATTTACAGAAGCAGAAACATTCACAGGCGCACATAGAAGCATCAATCAAACCAACTAATCGTGCTTGAACAATGGAAAGGGCTACTGGCTTGTCTCTCCATCGAACTAAATTAGCTAAAGGCGTGCGTTCATGGGCCCATGCAAGAGTTTCGATCAGTTCCTGCCAATATCCACGCCAGGAAATAAGGAACATAAATCCAGTAGCCCAAACAAGATGCCCGAATAAGAACATCCACACCCAAACAGATAAACTATTTATACCAAAAGGATTGTATCCATTAATAAGTTGTGAAGAATTTAACCATAGATAATCTCTTGACCATCCCATTAAATAAGTGGAAGACTCATTAAATTGTGCTACATTACCCTGCCATAATGTTATATGCTTCCAATGCCAATAGAAAGTAACCCATCCAATAGTATTCAACATCCAGAAAACTGCTAAATAAAAAGCATCCCAGGCCGAGATATCGCAAGTACCACCCCGTCCCACATATCAACACAGTATGTATCCCGGGGAAAGCATCTCGCTAAAAACCCCAACTATCTGTATATTATATTGATTGAATCATGTAACATTACAAAGTACAATGCTTATCACAAGCAATCCAGTACCAGCTCCACCTGTTACACACAATACAGCTCAGATCTGATCTCCAAATCTATTCCACTGCTTGCCTGCCTCCACTGCTCAATACCTGCTCAAGAACTGATGAGAATGGCTCACCAAACTCGTTTTGCACCTGCAAAATAGTCACTCACTCTTTGTTGGACGTGAGCACAAGCTATAATGTGGGCAAATACATGAGAAAACTCATTGGCATACTCAATCCCTTGATTGTGCAAGATCTGGTGCACAACTATAGTCACAATTGATAGCAATCTGATTCTCTACCACCTATCCCTGTTGAACTGAACATGCACTGACATGCAACTGAGTTAACTGATGTATTCATTAGTTGTATTATGAGTTAATAACTTGTGAATTAATTAATAACTAATTCACCCAACTCATCTCTAGTCTATTTGCCAGTTAGACTAAATACAACCAATTTAACAAAGCTAAACTGAACACAACTCCATCAACTCCACAATCAACTCCACCAAACTCAACTGATTGAGTTCTAACTGAAGTCATGCATGCAACAACTCAACTGACTCATAAGAAAAACGTATTTCCTTCTGACAGCTGCATGTGCCACCTCTGTAGCTCAAACTGAAGTGCTCCAAGAGAATAAGATTAAGTTTATAGTCCAAATATTATTGTGAGATAATAATATTTGACTTTTCTATTTTTGACAGCCAGTCTAAAAATAGACTTTGATCACTCACACTGTGATCACTCACACTTTCATCAAAAATAGAAGTCCATCTATTTTTTCCAACTTGATCAATCATCCATAAACAACAACCTGTAATCCATAGACATGATCCATATGTCTAAAAATAGACATAGTCTAAAAATAGACTTGCGCCAAAAATAGCCTGCGGGCCCACTTAGTGAAGGCGACTCTTTTCACTAAGCTCCATCATCTTGTTGCAATCTCAACAATTCCTAGATCACCTTCTTGGATAATGAGCTGATGTCGACAAGAAGCGATCCGTCATAGGAGGGCCTTAATGAATCCCACATCAATGACACGGAACGGAGCAAATGATTTTAATGGAGGTGAAAACAATCTGGTGATATATGGTTCAGGGTGGCGGTCATGAAAGAATGGAGGGAAATGTATTATAGTGGGTGAGACATAGGTGAATTCTCTGAATGACTTCTCTTGAACATATCGGCGACACTGACATGATGGATTGGTAGCATTAACCCAAAATGTGGATGGTGTGATGGAACCATGGTGATATGACTAGTGAATGGAACAACCCAACCCGACTAGGATGCGGAGTGAAAGTGTCATGTTCAAGAGCGACTTGCTACCAACAAAGTTTCTTCAAGTGTTCTTCCCAATTTTTCCCCAGTCATTGCTGACCAGTAACTCTTTATTTTTTTGAAGCTTGAGGAGGATAACATATGCTTGTTCTACAATTTTCCCTTCGGGCAAACCCATCGCTATGTTTTAACGAGCCTAGCGATAGTGAAACTCGTTCTTGTCTGTTATGGACAAGTTTGTTGCTATTAGGTTTTAACGAGTTTAACGACAAAGATAACTCGGTCCTTTTCAATTTTAGAGAGTCTGAAAAGGAATGTAAAGGAAACTCCAAATATCATTTTTCGTCATCAATTCCCTTAAGTCCGAAAAAGTATAAAATAATACGAAAGGGATGCATTTTTGGTAATTTTAACGAGCCGAACAAGACAAGCGCTCGATCTTTTTGTGTAATAATCCCTCAGGTCCAAAAAGATTAAAATCTAAAGGAGGTATAGCACTTCCGGTCACTTTAACGAGCTGGAGAGGCCAATGTCTCGGAAATCTTTTCATATTTTATGAGTCAGTTGAAAAGAGCTTAAAGGAGACTCGTTTTTTGAGGAACGAGTGATAAATTCAGGTAGCAACTGATTCTAGGTAAGGTTTGGAATTTTCCAATCACGGCAGTGTCACAAGGATGGATAACAATATCACTCTTTGCAGCTGTTCCTCAAAAGGGGTAAACAATCAAGTGGAGGTGAATGATCGGCCAATACAGAGTGGAGGTGATGATGAGAACACGACCAAGGATTTAAAGGCTAAAGTACTACATTCACGATGGTTATTTACTGGAAATTAGTTCATTTTTTAATGAGCTTAAACGCGGGGGGAAACACTTGCTCATTGCTTATGTTTATTTTTTAACGAGCTTAAATTCCGTAATAAAACTGCTCGATCCAGTCATATAATAAGGATGTCTCATCTAAGATGCCGTTTTTGTGGAGCTTGCACCTTACAAAGCTTTGCTTCGGATCCTTTCTTTATGCAAGTTAGGAAACGACTAATCCTACGAGTTTAAAGGGTTAGAGGACCTACAAATTTAAAAAATAAATAGTCGCTCTTCGCTTGCACACCAAAAGGTTTGCATGCCCCCAGGTATAGAGAAAAATTTCCAGGTTACCAAGAAAGTTTCATCCGCGTAGCGGATAAAATTCTTTCTCGGCGATGCCTATCGAAATAGGCAAAGAGGAGTGGTGTCACCCGGCATAACCTTAACGAAGGTATCTTATTCCAGTCTGTTCCCATTTTCCTGTAAGGACGGGTTCGCCAGATTAGTCATATATCCCTCACGGAAATCAACCCTATACCCAAGGTTCTTCTGCCGAAGCAGACCAGGATGCATGCCCCCTGGGTTTCAGTCATGTCCCCCGAATCACTCGCGCTCATCAGGTGGACGGACTGGGGATTGATGAGACATTCCTTGCATGAAAAGACCATTCAGGGATGGTATATGACTATTTTCCATGTGTGAACCGGGAAATGAAAGCTGGTCTACGAGCTTGACCACTCTTCCTTCGTGCGGAAAACACATTACTCTAAAGAGTGAGGAGACAATGGCTCCCATGCAATAAATATAGTCTCGTCCAAGGAGTAGATTATAATCCAGGGGTCCTTGGACTACCATTACGTTCATGTGAATGGTTTTCCCTCTCAATGTAATGGGCACATTGGGAAGGATCCCTAACAGTCGACTGGTTCCTTTGTCAAAGCCTGTTAGATTTCTCATTTCAGGCAAAAGCGATGGTGAACCAAGCGCTTTCCAAGCAGTTGAGGAAAGGATACTCACAGAAGCCCCTTCATCTATGATGGTACTGGCCATAACCATTATATATACTTGAGTGATGATTCAGAATGGTATACTAGCCGGTAAACGGGGTCTGCCTAGTAGATTCCAGTCAAAGGAAACGACCAGGTTGCTTGGAGGTGGGACTGAATAGATGACCGGGTATGAATCTGATGAACTTCCTTCCTGCGGTAAAGGAACGGGTAAACTGCCCCCATGTTCATCGGAGTCTGTGTTTACGAAGAGAATTTGGACGGTGTCATCTTTGTTCTCTTCGGTGACTGTATCATCTGAAGACGGAACCTCTGAAGGCAAGACCGGGTCAATTGCCACCTCGACCTTTTGACTTTCATCTGGTATGGATTCATATGGTTTATCTTCAATGATAGATGCTTCGGCCGACCACAAGGGTGTGTCAGCCGGATTTTCAACTAGTGATGGACTTGGCAAGAGTTTCTTATATCCAGGAGGGAGCCGTAACGGTGAAACCGGACAGTCGTCCAAAACTCTTTTAGCCTCATCTAAGAAGGGACAATGATGAACGGCATGATCGCCTTCACACAGTTTACAAGGAAGTTTACTTTTTCCTTTTTGTCCAGGGGCTTCACTTTCACTAGTTGACGGTGTACTTTCAACATGATCACCAGAGGTTGATGACACCGGGTTGTGCAAGCGAGGAGACCAGTCCCTTAGGATTCGAGGGATGCAAGGAAAATCTCTATGATAGTGGTCTCCTTTGTAAATGACACATTGCGATTTAGGCCTGGTCAGTGCAGTGTGTGAATTTTTGCTAGACGACGTTTGGTTGCCCCTTTTCGCCTTTGGCTCCTTCTTCTTCTTCTCTTTCTTCTTCTTTTCCTTCTTCTTCTCAGGAACTTGATTTTTGGCTTTACAAGCTTCATCAAGTGAAGAGGAAGGAGGAGAGGAAGAATTGGACGAAGTAGAGGGTTGGGGGGTAACTCCGGTATCGTTTAGTTGCTGACTCGATTATTCAAGAATCGCGGTGTTCTGAATGATGAAGGTTGAGAAAAGCCATATGGGCAAACCAATTGTCAATCCTGGAAGTGACAATGTGGCCATGTGGGGTGCACCAACTTCTCCCCAAGAGGAGAAGGGACTAGGATTTCCTCCAAGAGGAATTCCTTGGTTGGTGGACTCCATTTTCCTCAACCCAAGACCAATGTAGGAAAGGTGATAATTATTCCGTCTAAAATAAATTTTAGACGCTTTGACACAACTTGTTTTTTCAATTTTAAAGAGTCGAGAAAAAACAAAATATGACTCTAGTCGCCTTCGATTTTTAATGAGCTTGAAGTGACAAGTGCTCAGATGGACCTTTTCCGTTAAGGAGTCTGAAAAGGAACGAAAGGGACTGCTATGGAAATCTAGGCAGAGGGATTACCAAACCAATCGCAAAAATGCAGAATACTTTTTATGGTATGGCAGTCAATCTTCCCGAATGCTGTGTTCAGTGCACTGCGATCGATAGGGCGACAGACACGGCTTCCTATGGATAAAGGATTAAACCTATTGTGGTCTCCCAAAATATACTCGACGGTATGTGGGAGCACACGTCTGTACTGGCACTTATCGTCTCAAAGTGGAGGAATCACCCAACCAACAGTGAAAACAACAGTTACCAGGCTTTACGACGTCGAAATACGTCTCTAACCTAGACTTCTAGATGTTGTGCGTTAGGTTCCAAAGTGTTGTTAGATTCATTAAATTTATTTTATAGTTGATATTGCTTAAGAAATTTTCCTTTCAGGTTCACCGCGTGATGTAGATGTACAATTCCTAAAAATGCAATCTAAGATGATAAACAGTCGTTTTATCTTCTTTGTGCAATGAAAATCCTAGCTACTAAGGAAAGAGAGATGGCATTCTTTCAACAAAGAGCAAAGAGCACACACTATATGCACTGTCCTAAATCAAACCAACAAATAGTCTAAATGCAAATGCACATGCATGTATTTGTTTTTAGCCTTCTTAATGTGTAAATGATGAAAAGAAAGCTATTGTGCAAATCTAAATTATTTTTCAAAGTGACAATTACTAACAAGTTTCTTTTCAAAACAAAATGAGGACAATGACAACACTTTGCGATTTGGAATTGAAAACTTGCTTTCGACACTAGAAAAACTACTAATTCAGATCAAATATAATAGTAGCAGGGTAATTGGCTATCAAGAGCAATCAGACTCTCTTCTATGACTGAAAATGACACTCGCAACACTTTCAAATCAAGAAACGACAGTACAATTACGTTACTTCTTTGTAAAGGAGAACTGAAAATGACTCAAAAAATACATAAAAACATTTACAGTTCTTTGCACAATGGAGGCGGAATAACAGCAAGGAAAGGGGTTTCAAATAGAGGTGTACCGACTACAGGTAGCAAAAGTCTTGAATAGATCTGAAAAGAGTGAACACAGAAACCAAAATTTAGGAACAATGCCTAGTATGATCAGCGCACCTGTAACACAGTGAAACTGAAATGCAACGCACCTACTACACTCGGGAAGTGCGCTGGACCAGGGACGAGACTTTGATTGGGTTCCAGGTCACAGTTTGCAGTTCAGTTCAGGGATTTTGGCTGAGAAAGTGGTAATCAGTAAATCAATCACAGGGGTAGATCTAAGGAGGTTACTAGAGCCACCACAAGGGCAATTAGAGAGCTTGTAAATCAATTGTTTAAATCATAAACAAAACCCGGAGATTGACTGAAGCAGCATTGATCTACTTTGCACTTGCATGGCAAATGCAGTTCGAAGGCTAGCTGGCTTGACTACAGGCTCCGTTTGTAAGTTTATAAAGTAAACAAATGTAGATGAACAAACAATCTACTCGCTCCCCAGCGGAGTAGCCATTTTTTTACCGGGAATAGTGTCTATGTAGAACTGCTAATCCCACTAAGGCTGGTAGCTACCTTAGAAACAAACAAAGTAAAACTACTTTCGTTTTCCTTTATGAAAGATAGATGAGAGAAGAATAAAAGAGACCAACCTTTGTCTTGCGCTTGGTTCTTTGCTCGATTCCTCTCTTTTATGATAGTCCTTTGCTACTTGCTTTCTTGTATACCCAGCTTCACAGAGTACCTGTAGAATCAAAGTAGCATAACACTATACGAGAACATGGATCTATTATCATAAGTAATATAGGATCAGATGTATATTAACCAATTGTTTTGACCCAACATCATCCTCTCAACAAGTAAGCCCTTCTTCACCTCATGAAAAGCTTAGATCACCCAACACTATGATGTTGCCTCAAGAAACCAACAACAATTCCTTACAAGATGCAAAATTCCAGCCTCTGGATCTCTGGGATGAGGGATCCATATATAGATGCCTGCAAGGGATATGAGTCAGCTTGTGATTTGATTAGTGTCTTCCCTCTGATAGTTCTTGATTCCACTTGGAGATTGATGATCTCTTACTCATCCCTAGTTGAATTCAGATAGGCAAGTGTCACTGGAGAAGTTTATGGAAAATTCCATGCTTCTCCACCTTGCGGGTTGACCCTGCCATTTGTCCCTTCTCGCCCATCGCACCCCATAGAAGGGCTTTTTGAAATGTGACGCACCTACTGTGTGTATTTAGGTGGGATGCAACGCACTTTGGTTATGGAGCAGGTGAAATGGTCCAGTTTTGACCAATTCTGAGTAGTTTTTTATGGAGAACTTCTGGGAGATGCTGTAATCAGTTGACCTTGTTCTTTTAGGGGTTGGAACAACACCTTTGGGGACTTAGGAGCCCTTGGTTTATGGACATTTTATGCTTGGGGTTGCAGTGCCCAAAAATGTCTATAACACTATCTAACACATAATTTGCTAATGAATCGGTTAATGTGTTTAAGTTTCTGGAAATATGTTGATATTGAATAGAATCGAACTGCCTTTCCAAAATCTTGACCCTTAGGAACATACAATAGATAGCTGGACTCTGAATGGAATAGATGCCGGTAAGCTGTAGAATGACGAGTTGTGAATCTAGCCTGACGACAAGTCGGCGTATGCCATGCGTGATGGCATCAGAGAGGAGCTCTATCAACATGTTATATTCAGCGATGTTGTTCATTGATTGACCAATACACACCCTTCTGAAACTCACTAACTCACCGCTTGGATCAAAGATGGCCCAAGCTGTAGAAGATAGGTTCTGCATACTACAACTCGCCTCGTCGGCGTATCCAACAAATGATTCCAATAGGTTCGACATCTGCAACAAAAATCAAAAGTGGATTACCTAACCAAAACGATCACTCCTAACGAAAAAAAAAAATGTAACAAAAGCATATGAAGAGGTTACCATGCCGAGTCAAGCATAGTAACGGTTAAGGTACAACCTGTTTCGGGGTTGCGACAGTGGAATCCCGTCGTAATATACTATCTCATAGGCTCCTTTTGATAATACATGCTTAACAATATAGGGACCCATCCACAAAGACTGTAACTTACCTGCTCCCAATTTATCAGATTCCTGATCGTAAAGCAAGACCAGGTCGCCTTCTGAGAAAACACAGGGTTTGACATTCTTGTCAAATTGTGCTTTGGTTCGTTTCTTATGTGATTCATTAGCCAAGGCGACGTCACGATAGGTTTCATCCAGTTGGATTAACTCTAAGAAATGAGCTCCTTCCTCTGAAGTTCTGGGGAGGAGGTCAACTGTGAGCTTAAGAGACAAAATTTCGCACTGAACTGGTAAGATCGCTTCTAGGCCATACACCAGCTGAAAGGGTGTAAACCCGGTCGCATCTTTCACCGATGTCCGGTATGCCCACAAGGTTGAGTATAGGATTAGGTGCCAACTCCATTTATGGACTCCAATCATCCTTTGCAGCATGCGTTTCAGGACTTTGTGGATCGCCTCAACTTGCCCTTTTTCTTGTGGATAATACGGAGTAGAGCTGTCGTGGGACAGTCCTAATTTGGTGCCCAAATCAACCATCATGTGATTACAGAAATGCGATCCATGATCTGTGACTATAGGTTGTGGAAAGTCAAACCTGGAGACTACATGATTGAAAAAGAAAAGAGCAGCTATTTCACCGTTGTTGTTTAATGTAGGCATCGCCTCAGCCCATTTCGTAAAATAGTCAATTGCAACTATGATATACCCATGCCCCCCGGCCGAGGTGGGGTTACATTGCATGAAATCTATGCCCCATTTGGTGAATGGCCCAACAACAACTACTGGCTGCAGAGGTGCGGGTGGTATTCTGGTTTTACGGTCGAAGATTTGACAAGCATGGCAACTTCTCACTGCGGTTATGTAATCTTTGAACATTTTTGGCCAGAAGTATCATGCTCGTAAAATCTTTTGTACCGTAGCATAACCATATTGATGCCCCCCACATGCGCCTAGATGATAATCATTCAAGAATTTTTCAGCCTCCTCATGGGTGAGGCACCTTCGCAGAACTGTATTGACACCACGATGGTAAAGTGTATCACCGACGATCATGTAGCCTTTTGCTTGGTATCAAGTACGTCGTTGTTCTGAGCGAGAGCTATTAGACCTATACATTTGGGTTTGGAGATAAATGATTATATCTCCATACCATGGATCGCTTGAAGATATCAAAAACAAAGATTCATCCACGATTGTTTCTTTGGATGTTGAATTGTTGGACGACGATGGGAAATCACATAGTAACTCTGCGAAAAATAGAGCTTTCTTTGATTTGGATTTTACGAATTCTAGATCAAACTCTTGCAAAATTGCTATCCACTTTGAATATTTTCCTGAAGCAACTGTCACAACAAGATGTAAGTCATGGGGTTGCAATCTGACAAAATGGTAGTTTTTCAAAAGAGAACATAGTGTCGAAATCTTTGTATTTCTTGAATAGTTGCAAGAGCCAACTTTTCAACATAGGAGTACTTGCTTTCTGTATCATCTAAGTTTCGACTTAAATAATAAATAAGGTGTTCGATTCCATTATCTTCTTGAACTAAAACCATTGAGATGGTCGTATCTGCTGCAGCCAGATACAGGTTAAAGTCTCTTTGATAATCAGGAGCATACATTAATGATGCTTTTATTAGGGATTCCTTTAGAGCATCAAAGGAAGCTTGCGTGACCTAATCCCAGTTGAAGGGTACTTCTTTTCAACAGACACGTATAACCTTTAGCAAGTTCGGCATAATTTGGAATGAACCTCCTCAGAAAGTTTTCTTTCCCTTGGAGTTTCTTAATCTGAAGCAAATTTGCAGGTGGAGGCAAATCGATGATTGCCTGAAACTTGCACGAGTCGAGACGAATTCCATCCTTTGAAACTACAAAGCTAAGTAAACCACCGGAACCAACACAAAACACACACTTGTACGGATTGAGTATTATTTTGTAGTGTCGGCAACGTAGAAATATGTCCTTGATGTCGTGGAAGGCATAATTCATTGACCTCTGAAAAGTTTCCCCTGCGTTCTTTAAACCAAAAGGTAGCTTACAGTATGTGAATGTGCCACACGAATAAATAAATGCAGTCTTTGACTGGTCTTGTGGGTAGATATTTATTTGATTATACCCAGAAAATCCATCCATAAAAAAAAGATTTCGCATCTAGCGCATTCATCAATTATCTGGTCGATGAAGGGTGTAGGGTAGTTTTCCTATGGACAAACTTGAATTACATCCTTGTAATCGATGCACACTCTAATCATTCCCTGCTTTTTCATCACAGGAACAATGTTTGATACCCATTCAGTTAGAGGAACCGGGTAAATGAAACCAGCATGGAGAAGTTTTTCAACTTTTGCCTTGATGGCAGCGACTTTCTTTGGGTGCACCTGCCGAAGCCGTTGTCTTACTGGTTTGACATCTGGATGCATCTTAATTTTGTGTTCAACTATGCTCGAGTCAATGCTTGGCATTTCTTCATATGACCATGCAAAGACATCTCTGAACTCACAAAAGAGAGTGTAATATACTTCCAGTTCTGAAGAAGAACAAGGTTTGGTGACATGAATATTCTCTACAACATCTGGTTTGGTTGAGATATTTATGGCGATAGTTTCTTCAATATTGTATAGATTTCACTCAGAATCCATTGTATTTACAATATTTGATAGAAAATAAAAAACTAATGGATGATTAAGGTCGCTAGAGTAATCTTCATTGTAATTCGGAAGATGGGAACGATGGTGATAATATTCCCATGGTGCCCCCTCTATGATCATTCACTGAAAAATTCCTTCGTCTGTAGGATGTACTTGCGACCAAGGATCCGAAGAGGTACCATAATCTTTTGACGTATTTACCCAAACGCTTGATAAGAATTCATTTGGGTTTGCCTGCCATGCTGAGAACATTGATTGCTACAATATTTCTATTAGGCTTGGAGGCAATACCTAGTGATGATCCATTTTAACATCGTGTTCGGACATCTTCTGAATGGAAGATACCATTTTGCAGGTTCCCACTGTGGCCACTTCCACGAAGTTGTTTGGAGGTGGTAGGGAAAAAGTACCCATCAATGTAGGGTCTTTTAGCAGGCCTACTCCAATATTTTGAAGCAACTGAGAGCTTCCATGGATCATCGGGATGCTTCTCGTAACTTGTGAACTGTTGGGGAGAAAAGTTTGCTGGTCAACAATTGTAATTCCTCCTTGAAAAGGAAATGCAATCTTTCTAAAGTACGTTGACACAATAGCAGCCATAGCATAAATCCAAGGCCTTCCCGGTAGGATGTCATAATCGAGATTTCCATCGATAACTTGAACATCAATTTCTATTGTTTTTCTCTTTGCTAGGTTTATTTTTTAACGAGCTTGAACTTCGCGTAAAACTGCTCGTGACGATGGTCATTGATATTCGTTTCACCGTTAACACTATGTTCTTTTGATGGTCATACTACCTGTTCAATTTCTCCATCAAACTAATTAGAAATGAGGACATATGCTTGAAAAATGAGTTTAAAAACTAATACCCTACTTAAATTACGTGAAAAGTAACTTAAAAATAGTTTTTTACTCCTCATTTTACCATTTCATTTGGAGTTGTGATTGTTGGAGCTCTGGAGGTATTTTCCCCCTTGATTTTCATCAGCTGATTTTGGGAGATTCTGTGGATGATTTTTGGTGCCGTTTGGACTAGGTAGGAGCTAAACCTACGCTCTTCAATTGTATTCTCTCCTTTTTGAATTCTGAGCATGTTTTCTTGCTTTTCTGGTTCCCTAGGGTTTGAAAATTTCACTTTCCCCCCATCGCACCTAGTATACATCGAAAGGTGTGATGCATCCTAGGCTAGCCATTAGCCAGTCAGTATGCATCTCACCTAGTACACAACTAGGGTGCGATGGGCGCAAGGAGGAAAACTTTTGCACTGATTTCTCATGGAAATTTTGCCTCTTTTTTGCCAAATCAGGATCGTAATTCTTCTCTTGTTTGTTTTTTAGCTATTCATCAGAGAAAAAATGGTTGTTACATGGCGTGAATGTGAGCATGAAGAAGAGGACATGGTTTCCCTACATGATCTGGGTACAGTAACTGCATTGTGAAACTGTGGCTTGCTCAAGTTCTTCCGCATATCTAGCATGAGGGAACAAATCAACTTGTTGCAATATTTCCTCGATGCATGGGATCCTACCAACTAAGTGTTCCAAATAAGAGGCAAATCCATCCCCATGAATATTGAGGACATCTACTTTTTGACCGGTTTATCGAGGCGTGGTGCCCCTCTCTCATTATCAGGTTTTGCCCGTGGGGGTGAATCCGTGAGGGATTATATTCACCGATATTGTAGAGAAGGATCTCAACTGAGCAGGGATGGCAAGATCAGCATCTGAGATGTCACAGACTGGTCCTTAAGGACTATTTTATTCTCCTTTGCTAGATTGGCTGGTAGCGCTACCCTTCACTTGGCCAACAGGTCCTATATGCAATACACCTTGGAATGCCTCAAACCCAAGGTATTCAACTGGTGTGATGCAGTACTTCTAGTGATCAAATAACAGCTTACCAAGGTGAAAAATGGAAGATCCAAGAACTTTGGCTATGGTTCTATTCTGACCGCTTTCGCCTTAGAGAGGATCCCACTGATGCAGCCACAGTACATCTCACTTGGCCTACCACTACCAACTGAGCCATGGATGTAGAGATGGGTTGTCCTCACTGCCAGACATGTTGGTCAATCACAGGTTTCATTCTCTGATGCTTTCTTTGAGTGGTTCAACCTTCAGTAGATGGTTTATGCCAAGTATCCATATTCCAGGATGGATTTCCAGGGTGACCCAGATTTGGTGCTGCCGACTGGCGAGCAGTGGGGTGTCATAGGTAAAAATCTCTGACCATATCTCTGTTTGTTGCTTTTTATAATGTTCTTGTGCTTTTCAAATGTTTATCAAGACTAATCAATACTCATGTGCTTATGCAGATCTCGAGCATGTGCGACGAACAGTGCGCTTGCGAGTAGCAGCTGCCGTTCTAGCAGGAGAGGTTGTAGGGAGGGCCATTCTTCGTGACCTGGATGTATCCGAGACCCTTGCAGTGTTGTAGGATCAGATCAAGGGTCTTACCCTTGGTATTCTGGATGTGAGGACCGATGAGCTGCCTCTGAGATTACAGTGCCATACCATTGGCTTGCCGAGCCGATGGACTAGGCTCTTGCGCATGACTGCACAGGTGGTAACTAGTTATCACCAACACCATTAGATTAGGGTGCCCCATTGCATTTTGAGTTTTTGGGTGATATGACCTATTTTGCCGTGGACACAGAACACTATGTACAAGCTATAAACAGTTATATATATTTTTAATTTTCGGAGCTTTATTTTGGTTAAGTTATATGATCTTGATGCAGTTAGTGATGAAATGATTTTCTTTTACAAATGTTACAAATGTCTATCTAACACATAATTTGCTAATGAATCAGTTAATGTGTTTAAGTTTCTGGAAATATTTTGATATTGAATAAAATCGAACTGCCTTTCCAAAATCTTGACCCTTAGGAACATACGATAGATAGCTGGATTTCGAACAAAATAGATGTCGGTAAGCTGTAGAATGACAAGCTATGAGTCTAACCTGACGACAAGTCGGCATATGACATGCGCGATGGCATCAGAGAGAAGCTCTATCAATGCGCTATAATCAACGATGTTGTTCGTTGATTGACCAATACACACTCTTCTGAAACTCACTAACTCACCGCTTGGATCAAAGATGGCCCAAGCTGTAGAAGATAGGTTCCGCGTACTACGAGTCGCCCCATCAACATATCCAAAAAATGATTCCAATAGGTTCGACATCTACAACAAAACGTAAAGGTGGATTACCTAACCAAAAAAATCACTCTTAACGAATACAAAAATGTAACAAAATCATATGAAGAGGTTACCATGCCGAGTCAAGCATAGTAACGTTTAAGGTACAAACCGTTTCGGGGTTGCGACAGTGGAATCCCATTGTAATTTACTAGCTCGTAGGCTCCTTTTGCTAATACACACTTAAAAATATAGGGACCCATCCACAAAGACTGGAACTTACGTGCTCCCAATTTATCAGATTCCTGATCGTAAAGCAAGATCAGGTCGCCTTTTGAGAAAATGCTAGGTTTGACATTCTTGTCAAATTGTGCTTTGACTCATTTCTTATGTGCTTCATTAGCCAAGGCGGTGTCATGACAAGTTTCATCCAGTTGGATTAACTCTAAGAAACGAGCTTCTTCGTTTGAAGTTCCGGGGAGGAGGTCAACTGCGAGCTTGAGAGACGAAATTTCGTACTGAACCGGTAAGATCGCTTCCAGGCCATACACTAGCTGAAAGGGTGTAAACCCAGTCACATATTTCATCGATGTCCGGTATGCCCACAAGGCTGAGTACAGGATTAGGTGCCAACTCCATTTATGGACTCCAATCATCCTTTACAACATGCGTTTCAGGACTTTTTGATCGCGTCAACTTGCCCGTTCGCTTGCGGATAATATGGAGTAGAGCTGTTGTGGGACAGTCCTAATTTGGCACCCAATTCAACTATCATGTGATTGCAGAAATGCGATCCATGATCTGTGACTATAGCTTGTGGAATGTCGAACCTGGAGACTACATGATTGAAAAAGAAAAGAGTGGCTATTTCGCCGCTGTTGTTTAATGTAGGCATCGCCTCGGCCCATTTCGTAAAATAATCAACTGAAACTATGATATACCCATGCCCCCCGGCCGAGGTGGGGTTACATTGCATGAAATCTATGCCCCATTTGGTGAATGGCCCAACAGTAACTACTGGTTGCAGAGGTGCGGGTGGTATTCTAGTTTTGCGGTCAAGGATTTGACAAGCATGGCAACTTCTGACTGCGGTTATGCAATCTTTGAACATTGTTGGCCAGAAGTATCCTGCTCGTAAAATCTTTTGTGCTGTAGCATAACCAGATTGATTCCCCCCACATGCACCTGAATGACAATCATTCAGGACTTTTTCAGCCTCCTCATGGGTGAGGCACCTTCGCAAAACTATATCGACACCACGACGGTAAAGCGTATCACCGACGGTCATGTAGTCTTTTGCTTGGTATCGAGTACGTCGCTGTTCTGAGTGAGAGGTATTAGACCTATACATTTAGGTTTGGAGATAAATGATTATATCTCCATACCACGGATCGCTTGAAGATATCAAAAATAAAGATTCACCTACGATTGTTGCTTTGGATGTTGAATCGTTATACGACGATGGGAAATCACATAGTAACTCCGCGAAAACTAGAGCTTTCTTTGATTTGGATTTTACGAATTCCAGATCAAACTCTTGCAAAATTGCTATCCACTTTGAATATTCGCTCCCAAGAAACTGTTGCGACAAGATGTAAGTCATGGGGTTGCAATCTGACAAAACAGTAATTTTTCAAAAGAGAATATAGTGTCGAAATCTCTGTATTGCTTGAATAACTGCAAGAGCCAACTTTTCAACATAGGAGTACTTGCTTTCTATATCATTTAAGTTTCGACTTAAATAACAAATAGGGTGTTTGATTCCATTGTCTTCTTGAACTAAAACCAATGCGATGGTCGTATCTGCTGCAACCAGATACATGTTAAAGTCTCTTTGATAATCAGGAGCGTACATTAATGATGCTTTTATTAGGGATTCCTTTAGAGCATCAAAGGAAGCTTTCCTGACCTGATCCCAGTTAAAGGGTACTTCTTTTTCAATAGATGCGTATAACCTTTAGCAAGTTCGGCTAGGGGTGATTTTAGGGGCGATTGTTCGCCCTTTGGCGAAATTAAGGGGTTTTAAATTTTTAGTGGGCGATTATTTTGTATCATAGTACATTTTTACAAATCACCTCAAATAGCCCACCTTCTTTTAAGGGAGAGGGTAAAAAAGGTAAATTTAGCCCTTGGAATTAGGAGTTACAACCTTCCATTCGCCCATTTTCAAGAATAGGTTTTATTTAAGTGAATCCATTCGCCCATTTTCAAGAATGAGTTTTATTTAAGTGAATCCTATGGGCCAAAGGCCCAAATACCATATTTATAAAAGAGGTATGATAAATTAATAAAAATATAAATAAATGAGAAGTATGGTAAATAAATAAAACATTTTTTATATTTACTCCATAAGTCACCTTATATACATGCAAGGGTTTAAACAAATAAAAATATAAGTAAAGTGGAGGCATGGCAAATAAATAAAACGTTTTTTTATACTTACTCAAAAGGTATGGTAAATAAATAAAAATATAAATAAACTAGACGCATGGTAAATAAATAAAATCTCTTTTTATATTTAGTCCATAACCCTCGTTCTATTTATGAAGGCTCGAGAAAGAGGTTTTATTTAAGTGAATCCTATGGGCCAAATACCATATTTGTAAAAGAGGTATGGTAAATTAATAAAAATATAAATAAACGAGAGGTATGGTAAACAAATAAAACATTTATTTTTTATATTTAGTCCATAACCCTCGTTCTATTTATGAAGGCTCAAGAAAGAGGTTTTATTTAAGTGAATCCTATGGGCCAAATACCATATTTGTAAAAGAGGTATAGTAAATTAATAAAAATATAAATAAACGAGAGGTATGGTAAACAAATAAAACTTTTTTTTAAATTTACTCCATAAGTCACCTTATATTTACGAACACTCAAAAAATGCGTTATATTTAGGTGAAACCTATGGGCAAAATACTATGGGACAAATACCATGGACTAGAATGTTATTAATACCATGCAAAAAAACATTATTATCCCTAATATTAGTATTAATAAAAATAAAAATGGCACATGGAATTGACCCATGGTATTCACCAAAATGGCACATGGTATTGACCCATGGTATTCACCTGTAATGTAGCCTATTTAAATGGGGGAATTAAACCAGCATAGATCCATCTTTACTCTGGATCTACTAACCCCCGAGAGGTATCAAATATCGTGATATGCAAACTAGCATAGAGTGAAAAATCAAGAGTAAAAATGGATGTTGTAATTTAATGTATGTTAAACATTTTAGCTTGGTTAAAATAAAAAATAAAATAAAAATCAACTATTAATTTTATTATTTTTTATAAATTACTAATAGTAATTTTTAAGCTCCAGGTTTATGATAACCCATGGTAATACCATGGTATTCATGTGAGCATAGACTATTTAAAGGGGAAATTCTATCATCTTAGATCCATCTTAATTTTGGGTCTACCAAGTGCTCAGAGGGATAAATAGATTTCATCCCCCTAAGAGTGGTAGATGTGGAGTTAAGATGGATATAGGTTGGTTTTTATGATAATGAAGATATTAAATAGACTTAGGAAATTATATTGTAAAAACATCTTAAGGTGAATGGTTAAAGCATAGACATTGGACAAGTATATTTGTATACTTCTGTTTTAAACTGAAACAAATCCAGAGCTAAAAGGAATGGATTGATTACACTAGTCATCCTTCTATAACTTTCCAACATATGTTGGAGTAAACAGATTGTAATTTTATGTAATTTTTCTAATTGCAAACACGAACATACTTGTGTATTGGCATGGTGGTTATGAGTTCCCTAGAAATGATGAATTTGAATTTTTCTTGGTTTTATATATAGTATTAGGTTTTTTCTCATGCTTTCTGTGAATGGTACGGGTGAATTTTATCCTACACCTACTAGGTTATCGATATGTAATTTTGGTAATTTTGATTTCAAAAGATATTTTAAAGAAATGCAATGATTTCATTTGTGTATTCAATAAACACAAGATTTTATAATTGAGTAAAATATTTGCCATGCCTCACGAGAGATTCGCCAAAAAACTATATATACATATCATATTATTGATAAAATCGCCTTCCATTTTTCCTATATACCATGGAGATTCGCCCATTTATTATACATGTAAATTTAGGGGGGGTTCTTAAAATTTTCCCGGAGTTCGGCACAATTTGGAATGAACCTCCTCAAAAAGTTTGCTTTCCCTTGGAGTTTCTGAATCTGAAGCAAATTTGAAGGTGGAGGTAAATCGATGATTGCCTGAACCTTGCACGGGTTGAGATGAATTCCCTCCTTTGAAACTACAAAGCCAAGTAAACCAGCAGAACCAACACAAAACACACACTTGTGCGGATTGAGTCTTATTTTGTAGTGTCGGCAACGTAGAAATATTGCTCTCAAATGTTGCAGATGATCGGTCTGCTTTCGAGAATGAGCCAAAAGATCGTCGAGGTATGGTTGAACAATGTCCTTGATGTCGTGGAAGGCCTAATTCATTGCCCTCTGAAAATTTTCCCCTACGTTCTTTAAAGAAAAAGGTAGCTTATAGTATGCGAATGTGCCCCACGGACAAATAAATGCAGTCTTTGACTGGTCCTGTGGGCGAATATTTATTTGATTATACTCGGAAAATCCATCCATAAACGAAAAGATTTTGCATCTAGCGCATTCATCAATTATCTAGTTGATGAAGGGTGTAGGGTATTTGTCCTTTGGACACGCTTGATTTACATCCCTGTAATCGATGCACACTCTAATCGTTCCCTGCTTTTTCATCATAGGAACAATGTTTGATACCCATTCAGTTAGAGGAACCAGGTAAATGAAACCAACATGGAGAAGTTTTTCAACTTTTTCCTTGATGGCAGCGGATTTCTTTGGGTGGACTTACCGAAGCCGTTGTCTTACTGGTTTGACATCTGGATACATCTTAATTTTGTGTTCAACTATGCTCGAGTCAATGCCTGGAATTTCTTCATATGACTGTTGTGGGGAAAAATGCCTATACAGGACGATCCTATCCACCTAAGGTGTGACAGTGCCTTAGCAACAAACAGATACAGCTATTCTGGTTTCTTCCTTTATGAAATGTGAAAGAGGGGAGATCGATAGACTTACCGTTGTCTTCCGTTTGTCCCTCGATCTAGATCCTCTTCTCTTTTGGTGTTCACAGCTACTTGCCTCCTCGCTTGCTCAAGAGAACAGCTACTTGATTCCCACGAGATCACAAGAGAACAACTACCTATGACAAGAGAACAGCTACTTGCGACAAGAGAAGAACACAACACAAAGGCAAATATTCATATTCATAAATGATTCAGGATTAGAAGTAAATCAAATACACTAATGCAATCATACAAATACACCAGTATATAGGAGAAAACCAAGATAGCTTTATTGATTGATAACAAGGTTCAGGAAGAGATACAACCCAGAGGGCTCCAATCCAGCATCTCCTTCCCAGCAGAATGGAATTCCTTCTTCAGCTCCCTTCAAAGCATTAAGCACCCAATGTTTCCAGTCTCAAACCAACAGCAATTCTTTGCAATAACAAAATTCCAACCCCCAGATCTCATGGAGGAGAGATCTATATATAGTTATTTTGGAGAGAGGATGAGTCAGCTTGAGATCTGACTAGTGTCCTCTCCCTCTCTCAGTTCTTGAGTCCACTTGGAGGTTCTTGCTTCCACTTGGAGATTTGGAACCTCTTACTCATCACCAGTCGAATTCCCTGAGGCAAGTGTCATTTTGGAAGCTTCCTGAGCATTGACACATTGAGGAATGAGCCTGCCACTTGTCCAAACTCGCTCAGCGCAGGTAGCTAGTGTTGGAGTTGACATTCAACGCAGGTAGCCAGTGTAGCAGTTGACATCCAGTGCAGATGCTCAGTGGAGCAGTTGACATGATCCTGAATTGACTTGTTTTTGAGTGGTTTTAGGTGGAGAACTTCTGTGAATTGCTGTGGTTAGTTAGCCTTGTTCCTCTAGGGGTAGGAACAACATGTTTAGGGACTTTGGATCCCTCAGATTATGGACATTTCATGCTCAATGCTGTAAGGCGCAAAAATGTCTATAACAATGACCATGCAAAGACATCTCTGAACTCGCAAAAGAGAGCGTAATATACTTCTAGTTCTGAAGAAGAACAAGATTTGCCGACATGAATATTCTCTACAACATCTGGTTTGGTTGAGATATTTATGGCAATAATTTCTTCAATATTAGACAGATTTTGCTCGGAATCCATCGTATTTACAATATTTGTTCACACCTAATCTTCAACGAGGGTAAACAGGAACGTGAACAATCATCAAGAAGATGAACTGATCCGTCCATTTTATGTATATAAACAATAGTTGTCTAATGAAATAATAAGTCAGTTTTCTACTGCCCATTTTGGAGTTACCCTGGCCTGACATGGTATCAGAGCACAGGTCCCAGGTTCTAAAATAGTCATAACTCCCTGCCATTGTCTCTGTCCTGAAATATCATTACTGAGCTCTGTCCTGAACGCTGCCTCTGTCCTGAGTCTCTGCCACGCCTGTGCTGCCCTAACGCTCTATCACCTAACATTCTCACTTAACGCATCAGTATCTTAACGCATCTGTAGTTTTCTCATCCGAATAGACCGTTGTTAAGATGCTTTCACCTATGTCGGCCTGACAAGGTACATCTGCCGAGAATGTTTACCAGTCCGTTGGCTATCCTCACTCAAAGACCTGCGGTGCCTTCTTTCAAACAAGCCCACACGAGTTTGTTGAAGTAGCTGGTGTTGTGTCTGCTCCTCCTCCACCATGTTTTTCAACTCACTGCTCTCTTCATCAATACTATCACTGCAACTCTGAGTAGCAGCAGCAGGCATTGAAGCAGACCACATTACATTGCCCCAAAACCAGAACTTCTCCATACTCTCCACCACGGAGGCGGCCATTATTGCCGTTGCCCTGAGAAGAAGAAGAACGTGTGGTAAAGTCTCTTTTAATTCTTCTCCTTTTCAGTAGGCAATCACCCGCTCGCTGTTTGATTTAATCAATGGCCAAACAACCTACCAATCGGTCGGGAAGGGCTTATCACATGATTCGCGTGCAAAAGCCGGATCTATATGCATTATATATCGAAGTTTAATCTTACGTTACGCCTGGTCTGACTGTATCTTTAACTATCCAGTCCAGATCTCTGAAATTCGGAGCCTTTCATGACAAGTTGTTGATGATCAGATCCGTATTAGTAAATTTTTCAAAGACAAGTTCCATAATAGTAATGTTGTTGTGAAGTAGGGAACGCCATGTATCATGTTTTTGTTTGCAAATAACATCTGGCGCCGTATGTGGGAAGTCCTTGAGAGTGAACATTGCTGAGGACAGATAACAAAACTGCGTATGGTAACAAAACTGTGTTTGGTAGTTCAAATAGTATTGCACAGTTTATATATATCATCCAAAGCGTTTATATAAGCAGTTTTCAAAGCATTCAAAGTTATATCAGTCAGAGTGTTTTATATATCAAAGCATTTGTAGTATTGCATGATATATTGATATATTGAAGTGATATATTAATACATTGAAGTGATATATTGAAGTGATCCCTTGCGCATTTTTTCAAAACATAGTAGTATTGCAGTGATATGTACAATGAAATGTTGATGCTTCTAGCAAATATTAGAGGGATTTGAAGGCTGTAACGTAAGGATTTTTTTTAGCAGAAGTAATTTTTTACAGAATGCATTCAATCATCTCTATGGTAGGAATAGTTCTCACTGGCAAGGAGAACTATTCTGAATGGTCTCGGATGGTAAAACACACCCTCATCTACAATGAGTTGTGGAAAGGAGTGTGTGTCGGAGAAGAAGACAAAGACCCTGTGCAGCCTACATCAGATAAAGAACTTGTCATTTGGGAAAACAAGAACAGCAAAGCCTATGCATTGATCGCAACATCTGTAAATGAAGAAGTAAGTCGTCATATTTCATCCTATTCCACTACCTTTGAAGCTTTACAAAAGCTAAAAGAACTCTATGATTCACATTCTGCACTTGAAGTTGTTCAGCTCATGATTAAACTCTTCACTCTTGAACTGAAAAATAATGATCCTCTTGCTCTTGCATCTGAAATAAAGTCTATAATGCATGATATTAAATCCACTAAGGTTGAGTTGGATATCTCTCTTATTGCCTTTCTCAAAGCACTCTATCCTACCTACTCCAATTATCTTGAGTCATTACAAGGAAATGGAAATCTTAAAGATATAACCTTTGACTCTCTTGTGAAAAAGTTTACTGAAAGAGAGAAAGCCTTTGGAAAGAAGACAGTCTCTGAATCTTCTGAAGAGACTGTTTGCCTTGCTCATAAAGAAAAGCATCCTGCTCAAGATTCTACAAGAGGAAGAGGTGGACGAAGAGGAAGAGGAAGATACTTCAGAGGCAGGGGGGCAGGCATTCTCAAGGAGAAAAAGCATATCTGCATTTCATTCGCTGTAAACGAAATGGATCACATGATGCTTCTACATGCAAGCTACCATGGGACAAAATTGAGCAGAGAAGAAACCAGCAGAAAGGTAAAACTGATGACACAGACAAAGGTAAAGCACCTGAATCCGCTCACTATATTGAGGCACAATGTAACATTGGAGTAAATGAAGATTTGTTTAATGCTTCACTTGCTTCTTCGAAAAATGATTGGTTGCTTGATTCAGGAGCAACCTGTCATATGACTCATAGGAAAGATTTTTTTGAATATTTCACTGACAATGTTGATGGAGCAGTATACTTTGCAGATCAGTAAAAAATCCAGCCATTAGGGCTTGGCACAATCAGGCTTAAACTGCCTGGTCTTCCAGACTTTCTTCTGGATCATGTTCTATATCTCCCACAACTCAAGAGAAACTTGCTGTCCTTGGTCCACATCCGCCAACAAGGTCACTCCATTCATATGTTTGATGGAAAGCTTGAGGTAAGAAAGGCATCTGACCACTCACTTGTCATGAGGGGAATAGAAGAAGAAAGACTTCTTAAACTGCAAGGAACCTCTACTCATGCACAACATTTCTCATATATTTCTCATCATGAAGAAGGTACACTTCCGTCAAGTTTATTATGGCATTCTAGATTTGGACATTTAAACTATGATAGTCTCCGCTTGTTGAAGAAAAATGGTGTTGTTGGTTTGCCTACCATTCCTAGAAAACATAAGCAATGTGATGCTTGCATTCTAGGAAAGCATAGCAAACAGTCTTTTCATGATTCACATTCAAGAGCACATAGGAAGCTTGAACTCATTCATTCAGATTTATGTGGTCCAATGCCTGTTCCTTCTACAAATGGAAATAAATATATCATGACATTTGTTGATGATTACACCAAAATGTGTTGGGTTTATTTATTGAAGAACAAATCTTATGCTTTTCAAACATTCAAGAATTTTCATAAGTGGATTGAAAATGATGCACAATCTCATATTGGGTCTATTCGCACTGATAATGGAAAAGAATATACATCAAATGAATTTGAAAACTATCTTCGCCAACATGGGATCAAACATCAAACAACTGTACCTTATAATCCCCAACAGAATGGTGTAGCAGAAAGAATGAATAGAACAATCTTGAATATGGTATGATCCATTCTTTTCTTCAAAAATGTAAAGATAATGTTTTGGGCTGATGCTGTTCTATGTGATGCATATATAAAGAATAGATGTCCATCTAGTGCTATAAGAAACAAGACTCCTTATGAATTGTGGTATGGACATGTTCCTTCGCTAGAGTAATCTTCGTTGTAATCCGGAAGATGGGAACGATGGTGGTAATCTTCCCATGGTGCCCCCTCTATGATCATTGACTGAACATTTCCTTCATCTGTAGGATGTACTTGTGACCAAGGATCTAAAGAGGTACCACACTCTTTTGACCTATCTACCCAAATGCTTGATGAGCGTTCATTTGGGTTTGTCTGCCATGCCGAGAACATTGATTGCTACAATATTTCTATTGGGCTTGGAGGCAATACCTGGTGATGATCCATTTTAACATCGTGTTCGGACATCTTCTGAATGGAAGATACCATTTTGCAGGTTCCCATTGTGACCACTTTCGCCAGGTTGTTTGGAGGTGGTAGGGAAAAAGTACCCATCAATGTAGTGTATTTTAGCAGGCCTACTCTGATATTTTGAAGCAACTGAGAGCTTCCGTGGATCATCGGGATGCTTCCCGTAACTTGTGAACTGTTGGGGTGAAAATTTTGCTGGTCAACGATTGTAATTCCTCCTTGAAAAGGAAATGCAATCTTTTTGATGTACGTTGACACAACAGCGGCCATAGCATAAATCCAAGGCCTTTCCAGTAGGATGTTATAATCGAGATTTCCATCGATAACTTCAACATCAATTTCTACTGTTTTTCCCCCCAATTCAACATGTAAGTTACTCAAAATCCCATATGGAGTGTATGTTCATCCATAAAATGATTGTAACGTCGTTGACGATTGCGACAAGGGTGGTGATCCTAAATTTTTCCAGTGACTCATTAACATAATACATGTAGATGCCCCCTCATCAATAATTGTTCAGTGAATAGTTTTGTTGAGGGCTTTCACTTGAATGAGGAAAGCGAGTTGAGCTGGTAACTGAGGTTCATATCATTTATGATTAAAGGCCACAAGATTGGAATCCGCTGGGTCAATCCCACCTGTTGTTGATAATAGAGCCTGCTTTTGGGAAGGGCAATTTTGTAGTACTTCAAGTGTCGACATAGCGGACGGTGATTGGGCCAGGTCCTCTACTATATTATAATTATGTGCCACTTTGGCATGAGGATTAAATGTTGATTTGTGTACTACTCCCTTTGGCGGCTTTATCATTAGCTCAGGAATGATGGGTGGCACAACTTTGGTCGAAGTTTTTGTCGAACTACTAGGTTGATCAGTAGCCTTGTTGTTCGATAGCTGTGGATTCCCGTAATCTTTATTCCTTGTCATTATCAAAGCATCATTTTGTTGTTTTGAAATGGAAAACATAAGCACTTGGGATGGGGAAGCATTGTCGCTAGCAACCAGATTGGTTCCTGGGTTTGGAAATGGGTCAGTTAATACTACTGAAGTTCTTGAATTCTTAAAGATTTTATTAACTTCATCTTTATATGGACAATCTCTTGTCCAATGATCCTCATCGCATATGAGGCATGTTTGACTAGGTTTCTTTTGCCCAGAAGGGTTTGCAGAAGATTTTTCAGGAGACGAATCGTCTTGTTTCTTCTTTTTGCTCTTCCCTTTCTTCTTGCCCCCTGGTTGCTTCGGTTCTTTGCCTTTGTCGGTCGACATGGCATTAACCTCCGAGGCTAGAAGTTCTTCATTTGCATTTTGACCAGAAAACTTACGGGCTTTCTTAGATGTAGCCTTTGTCGATTTCATGCTTATCGTACGAGGAACGGAAAATTCTAGTCTAGGAGCATCAGGGATTTTGTCATAGAGCGTGCCATACTGAGTATAGATCAAGTCTAGATATTGCACATGAGCAATGACTTGCTCTTCGGTGATGACTCCTCCCTTTGCCACATCTTCTGTAATATTAGGTAACATTGACTTAATAAACCATTCAGCTAGTAGCTGATCAGGAACATATGTTTTTACCATTCTACGACAGCGTCGCCACTCATGAATATGATCAGATATGTGAGTGGCCATTGTTTGCTTGAAATTAGTAAGAAGCTCTGTTCCTGTTTCATACTTTATTGGTAACTGAAAATGGGTTAAAAAGGTGGTGGAAAGGGTGCCGAAGTTATCAAAATAAGCTCTAGGCAATTCAATGTACCATTTTTCTACCAGACCAGTTAACGTTCGCTGAAAAAGGTGAAGCCTAATCGAATCATCATTTAGAGTGTTGGAGGAACACCATAGATGAAAGGTCATCACGTGATTTGACGGATCTTCACCCGGATTTACATTAAATTTAGGAATATTTGATGGAAGTTTATGAGGAATCATTGGCCACCAAGGGGCATAAGCAATTGAATCATTTGTTAGCCGATTTAGATCTAGTAACTCTAAAGTCGCCATGAAGGGCAATTGTTGATTTAGGTTCGGTGAAGCATACCCATGATAAGATGGGATTGCCTGAGCAGTAGGTCTTTTCATACCAGCATAATGAATTTGATGCTGATAACTTTGATAAGGTTGCCGGGCATAACCAATTTGGGATGATTGATGATAACCGTTTTGAATATACGACTGCCCATTACTTGCAAATTTTTGTTGCTCAGGTCCTTGGTACACTTGCTGGAATTGCGGTTGTTCGTGTTGCACCAGCCATGGTTGTGAAACCATTTTTTGTTGCCCAATACTGGATGTTTGACCAAGATGAGAGGTAATAGTACTCGTTTGAGCCTGAGTCGCTCCAGTTAAGGAGCCACTAACTGGCGATTATGGTTGCGTCGTGGAGACAAGAGGTTGTTGTATTACGACCTGAGAAACTTGAGGTTGGCATACAACAAGCAACTCTTGTACTTGCGAAAATGTCACAATAGCTGGTGTAGTGGGGATATTCGATATAGGTAGACTCAGTTGCATTGAGTATACAACTCTTGGTTGTTGAGGCAGTATTGGCACCCAACCACTAGATGTGATTCCATTTTGACCCGAATTCGGTTGAGAACTCTCATATGGTTGTTCTCCCGGAGGGAACAATGAAAGGGCATACTGCCCCCCATACGGCGACAATCCAATGCTCACAGGAAAGATTGGCCTTTGGAGACTGGACTGCCCAAATTGATACTGTCATGAAGGATCAATTTGTTGAGACTCAACATAAGAAATTCCAGATATCATTCCGGACAAATAAATGGGAACAAACCATACTGTCGAAACAGTCCCTAGGTGGACTCCCTCTAGCGGTTAAGAGCTAGTTGGGATATATGGTATGCTAGCAAACATTGCCAGAGTGGTGGCAGGAGGTTCTGCTACCATTGTATCGGATGACACAGTCATAGATGTTGATGGTTGTCCAAACATATCGAGTCTATCAAAAAGACTTCCTAGCGATTGTACAGGAACTTGCGATGAACGGGTATTAACTTCTGAAGCAGAAGGATATAGGTGGATCCCAGTTCCAAAATGCAATGGAGTATTGGATGGAAGATCCTCCATAATCTCTTCTATAGCAATCAATCCAGGTGGAAGAGGTAGACCGTCAGGTCCGTAAAATATTTCTAGTGCCAAAGAAGGTATAGATTCTATAGCGATAGATGCTGGAAGGGTAACACCTTCTGAATCAACTCTAGATGGAGCTAGTTCAAGAATAGAAGTGTTTACTATTACACTAGGATCAATTCTAATGTCCTCTTGTAACTGCGGAACTTCTTCTGTAGAGGCAGGGATACTAGAAATGGTTGGAGTAACTAGAGTCTGAGAGGATGTTGAAACACAAGTTTCAAACAAACCAGGAGACTTTGACCCAGTTAAATGAGTTTGCTTGGCCTGGAATGGTTTCATTTTTGGAGTCAAAGACAGTTGACTCGTCAGTCTCTGCGAACGACGGGGTTTTGATTGACTTTCTTCCATGATTGCGGATTATTTGATCAACTCAAAATAGGAGGGGAAAATGTTATTCTGAATTAAATGAATTTTAGACGCTTTGACACAACTTGCTTTTTAATTTTTAAGAGTCGAGAAAAAGCTAAAGATGACTCTAGTTGCCTTCGATTTTTAATGAGCCTGAAGTGACAAGTGCTCAGATGGACCTATTCCTTTAAGGAATCTGAAAAGGAACGAAAGAGACTACTCTGGAAATCTAGACAGAGGTATTACCAAACCAATCGCAAAACTGCAGAATACTTTTTACGGTACGACAGTCAATCTTCCCGAATGCTGTGTTCAGTGCATTGCGGTCCATAGGGTGGCAGAAACGGCTTCCTAAGGATAAAGGATATTGCTTATTGTGGTCTCCCAATATATACTCGACGATACGTGGGAGCACAAGTCCGTACTGGCACTTATCACCTCTGAGAGGAGGAATCACCCAACCTACGATGAAAGTGACAGTTACCAGGCTTTACAACGCCGAAATACGTCTCTGGCCTAGACTTCTAGATGTTGTGCGTTAGGTTCCAAAGCGTTTTTATGTTCATTGAATTTATTTTATAGTTGATATTTCTTAAGAAGTTTTCCTTTAAGGTTCACCGCGTGATGTAGATATACAATTCCTAAATATGCAATCTAAGATGATAAACAGTCGTTTACTCTTCTTTTTCAATGAAAATCCTAGCTACTAAGAAAGAGAAGCGACATCCTTTCAACATAGAGCAAAGAGCACACACTAGATGCATTGTCCTAAATCAAAATCAACAAGCAGTCTAAATGCAAATGCACATGCATGTATTTGTTTTCCTCTTTCTTAATGTGTGAATGACAAAAAGAATGTTGAATACAAATCTGAATTATTTCTTCTTTCAAAGCGACAGTACTAATGATTTTATTTTCAAAAAGACGAAAGGAAGACAATGCAACACTTTGTGATTTTGAATTGAAAACTGCTTTCGACACTTGAAATACTATTAATTTAGATCAAATACAAGAGTAACATTGTAATCGACTATAAAAAAGAGAAGGATTCTTTTCTTTGACTAAAAACAACACTTGTGACACTTTCAAATCAAAAGATGACAGTTCGATTAAGTTACTACTTTGTAAAGGAGAATTGTAAATGGTGAAAAATACATAAAAACATTCACAATTCTTTGTACAATGGAGGCTGAATGATGCAAAGGAAGGGGGTTTCAGTAGTGGTCTACTGATCACAGATAGCAAAGCTCCTGAATAAAGCTGAAGACAGTGAAGAAAAAACCAAAATCTAGAGGTGGAAAAAGTCTTACCTAATCATCGCACCTGTACCACAGGGAAACAAGGATGCATCCCACCTACTGCACATGGGAGGTGCGATGCATCCAGTCTGCCAAAAGGAGATAGTGCGATGGTCTAGGAACGAGACTTTAACTTGGTTTTTGGTCACAGTTTGCAGCTTAGTTCAGGGATTTAGGCTAAGCTAATGATAGTCAGTAACTATAAAGTATAGGGGCTGATCTAATGAGGTTACTTGATCTACCTCTAGGGAACTTAGGATGTTTGCAAGTCAATTATTCAGTTCATAAACAAACCCGGAGATTGACTGAAGCAGCATTGATCTACTTTGCACTTGCATAGCAAATGCAGTTCGAAGGCTAGCTGGCTTAACTTCAGCCTCCGTCTGTAGTTTATGAAGCAAACAAATAGAGACAAACAATCAAACTATTCTCTCCCCAGCGGAGTCGCCATTTTGTTATTGGGAAAACTAGTGTCTATTCAAAGCTACTAATCCCACTAAGACGGGTAGCTATATTAGAAACAAACAAACTAAAGTCGCTTGTGTTTTCCTTTACGAGAGATAGATGAGAAAGAAGCAGAGAGTACCAACCTCAGTCTTTCGCTTGGCTCCTTGCTTGTTTCCTTTCCCCTTTGACAGAATCTCACCACTCCTTCCTTACTTGTCCCACTTCAAAGAGCACCTGTAGAGTCAAAGCAACATAATACTATCAAAGCATAGAGATCTATCACTGTAAACAATATAGGATCAGATATATATTGACCATACAAATGCATATATCAACACAATATTCAGAGATACACAAGAATATGGAGGAAAACCCAAATAGCTTTATTGATAGAAGTAGTAGAAGAGAGAATTACAACCACTTGTTCTGACCCAGTGCCCTCCTCCCAGCATGAAAGCCCTCTTCACCTCATACAAAGCAAGATCGCCCAACAATGTCTTCAAAGAGAAACCAATAGCACTTCCTTGCAAATTACAAAATTCCAACCTTTGGATCTCTGGGATAAGGGATCCATATATAGATGTTTGCAGGGGGGTGAGTCAGCTTCTGGGATTTTGATTAGTGTCATCTCTCTTATAGTTCTTGGTTCCACTTGGAGATTTCATGATCTCTTACTCATCCTTGGGTGAATTCAGAGAGGCAAGTGTCAAATGAACAGCTTCTAGAAGATTCTTAGTGTCTCTACCTAGCAAACTGCTTGTGCCATTTGTATGCTCTCACTCATCGCACCCTATAGAAGGGATTTCCAGTATGCATCGCACTTTTTGCATGTGGCAGGTGAGATGAATTGCACCCTTAGCACTGGGCAGTCTGTATGGTCCTGCTTTGACCAGTTTTGAGTAGTTTTTCATGGAGAACTTCTGGGAGATGATGTAATCAGCTGACCTTGATCCTTTAGGATGTAAAACAACACTTTTAGGGACTTAGAAGCCCTTGGTTTATGTACATATGTGATTGGGGTTGTAGTGCCCAAATATGTCTATAACACTCTACAACTGTCTACTGAGAAAATTGCACTGTTGTTTATTCTACATTGTGCCTCTTTCCTTGCTATCAACACTCCTCTATGCTCCTCAGCATCTAACTGCACCAACTTACATTGATCCTTCTACTACTAAATATTTGGGCTCCTATAGCAAGGTAATGATCCATGAGAAAGACACCTCAATGGACCTTGCCTAAATTTCTGCAATGCTGGGACTAAGGTTCTAGATTTCCCCACCTCACTCCATGAGGTATAATTGCATGCAAAGTGAACTATGATATACTCATACTACTGTGACTACTTGTTATGTCCCTATAATACTATTGTATCCCCCTTATTATTAATTTTATGCCCATGTAGCACCCATATTGTTATTTGTGTGCCCCATAGAAGCCCATGATTGTTATTGTTGTGCCCTTACATTATTATTGTTATGTAGGCTCTAATTATATTGGACCTCTCAGACTCCTATATATACAAAGGAGGTATTTTAATTTGTATCATCCAAGAATTGTTTATTTATTTAATGTAAAGGGGGTTTCCCCCTCAAATAGGATAATTTTTAAGTCATTAATCTATCTTTTCTATGAGCTGGTTGCATAACATTTGGTATCAGAGCTTTGGATTCTAGGGTTTTCCTTCTTCAAATAGTCCATATTGGAATTTTCAATATAAATTTTTTTCTACGAGGCTTCAAAAGTTGAAATTTTAATCACGTGGAACCAAAATCTTGGTTAACATAGTGTAAAAATTTCATAGCTTGGTTCGCTATATTTTCGTAGATATGATTTGAAGAGGTTAGGGTTTTTGAAGGCTCCACAATTCAATCTCAAATAGGTGACCAAGGGAAAATCATCATAAATTTAGTTTCAGGGATCATATTTGAATTATCTAAAAAGTGGCTAAAAGTGAATGAATTTTAGTTTTTTGTTTATCAATTTGAGGGCCGAAGGTTGAAACAATGACATGTGGCATCCCGTACAAATTCGATCTACTGAACCAGTCCATAATCAAGACATCGTGGGATATTTAGCATAATGTTGTCTTGAAGAATCCAATCTCGATTAGGCTTGTGGGGTTGGAAAAAATACTCAGAGAGATACCTTAGGAAGAAATTTCAAAACTTGGAGATCCGAAATTATAGAGTTAGAATTGTTTCAAGATCAAGGTCCTAAAAGCAAGAAAAATGTGTGTATTTTTTTTAAATTGCATAAATTTTGTTTGA
The DNA here is from genome assembly GCA_031772625.1 of Pinus tabuliformis. Classification (NCBI taxonomy): domain Eukaryota; kingdom Viridiplantae; phylum Streptophyta; class Pinopsida; order Pinales; family Pinaceae; genus Pinus; species Pinus tabuliformis. The sequence continues at coordinate 944,078,978 of CM062817.1, read as the reverse complement.
AAAACCATTTTGAAGTGATTTTAAGGAAATATTGAAGCATAGATATCAGCATTTGATTCTAAACTTCCTCCTAAGAAAAATAATTATACACTCATTAATCCCTCAAAAATATCTACTATGATGCATGAAAAGGAAGAATTGCAGCATGATATATCAAAATTACGGGACCAAGTGCAACAAATATCTCTCTCACAAAGAGAAACAAAATATGAACTAAAAAGTGAAATGGATGGTTAAAATGTGACATGGATGGTTTAAAATGTGACATGGATGGTTTAAAAGGTGACATGAATGGTTTAAAACAAGACATGGAAGGTTCGAAGGAAGGTTTGACAAATTTGTTTCAAGAAAGGATTTTCACTGGTGACAGTGTACTCCATGAAAATAATCACGAGGACAAAATAAATATGAATTATGGTTTTAGAGACTCCATTGTGGGGTTTAAAAACCACCACATTCCAAATATATATATGAGGAAGTTTGATGTCAAGGATCCAGTAACATGGATAGTATAGATGGAGAAATATTTTGATCTACAGGATGTGCAACCCTCACAAAAGGTACATATTGCATATTTATATTTAGAACCAAATCAATTTGTATGGTATAGATGGCTTTGTTCTCGTAAACCACATGTCACTTGGTCAATTTTTATGGAGGAAATGATAGCACATTATGAATATACAAAGAGAAACACCTTCTTTAGCCAATTGATAAATCTCAAATAAAAGGGTTCAATGGCAGAGCACATTGAAGACTTCCAAAAATTGAATTTTAGGCTAACTGATATTGTAGAGGAGCATAGGAATGATGTCTTCATAGGGACTTTAAAATATAACATCCAACATGAGTTTCTCCTTTTGGAACCTGATTCATTGGAGAAGGCATTCAGAGTGGCAAAAAAAGTTGAAAGAAAAATTATGGCAATAAGGAAGTCTACCACTCAAAACTATAAAGATGGAAGTGTTGTTTCTCTTAGCCTTCCAAAACCTACAAGGTTTACACCACAAAAATTGGAGGAAAAAATAACAAAAGGGCTCTGCTACAATTGAGATAGAAAATACACTAAAGGTCATAACTGTGCTCAGAAGAAATTGTCTAGATAGAATGTGAAGAGGAAGAAAAGGAACAAGAAACATCAAAAGAGGAGGATATACACCAGGAATCAACCCCAGAGAAATAAGAAATGAATCTAACCATATATTGTAGTGCATTGGTAGGAATTACCACTCCTCAAACTTTCAAGATAGAAGGACATATCAAGAAGAAAAAGATAATAGTGTTGATTGATTCGGGTAGTACCCATAATTTTATTCATTGTAAGATGTTGGTCACTTTAATTGCTTATTAGTCCAAACAACTAAGTGCTACATAAATTGTCTACCCAGGGAAGTGTGTTTATTTCAAAGGCAACTACGCACTATATGTGCTCAATCTCAAAAGCAATAAAAGTTGTAGTAATAAATAAACTAGTCACACCTTGCTCTAAGCAAACTGAAGTTCCACTCTGAGTTACAAAAAAAATAGTCTATTGCAGATAATTACGAAAAAATGCTTCATTTCATTAAAAGAGTAATCTAATGAAAATGAATCAATCTGCAAAGGAAAGCACTAGCTATGTTGTAACAGAGAACATGACCCTATTCCCAAAGCAGGAATCTTCAGCACCTGTTTCTGATTACCATGCTTGCCAACTCACTCTATAAACTCAATTGCCAATGGAACACTCATGAATTAACTATAGATGAACTAGGTAATGCAGCAATCAATTGGAAAAAACAGAGTTCAGCAATAATGCATAAGAAACATCCAGTAAACAGAACTTTTAACAAGGTATGGATAGGAAACACACCTAACACACTGCAGAAATATAATGGGTGAATCTTGTGATGAAGGTGGGCCCTATCCTTCTCACAAGATTCCCCAGGAAATGAGAACTAGAAATAAATGTTCAGAAGAATATTTTATTCATCCATCAATACGTCATGTTACAAAAAGATTCCAGTTCTTCTCCTTCAGCTAAACCTTCCCGCCATCTGTTTTTTTCTAATGTAGATGTCTCCTTTTTCTAAAGAGGAGACATCTATTACAATTGATTACATTGTAAGTCCTATCTTTAACCTAATATACCAAAATAGGGAAATCGGTTTTCCCATTAACAAAATGTTGTTACAATGGTTATGGTAATGCTGACTTTGGAATGTGGTAGTTACAACCAATGTAGCAGCTCCTTCGATGATCTTCTTTTGTTGCTGTCAAATCTAGAATGCAAATCACGACTGCTTTAGCAACAGGATTTTCTCCTTGTTCTAACTATTACAGCAACATGACCTATAATAATAACCCTGCAATCTTCAAGCTATTTAGCAACGCAGACTGCAATGATAACTGTTTCAGCAACTATCTGTTTCAATCAATAAATTATGAAAGTAATGTAATTGTATGTAAAATAAATTAAACGTATAGCAATGAGAAGAAATATTGTATACCTTTGGAAAAGTGGGTTAAAGCAATAACAAGGACTTTAAATATAGGTTGAAAAAGGATCACATAATAGCAAAATATATGGTCAAAAAGGTAAAATGTGAGGTCCTAACATCCCCCCAACTGAAAGGGTTGCATGTCCTCATGCAACTTTTACTCTGAATTTGAGTCCGAGTACTGGGACTTGTAGTGCAAATTACTTAGGTAGTAAGTATAGAAGGTGCCATCAGCCAAGTCTCTAAAACCATGAATATTCTGTAATCTCTACCATGCTACTAGCTCCTCCTTTTTCGACAACCTGAAGTAAGCCTTATATTCTTGTGCTGGCAGCCATAGAATAGGGAAATGAAAATGATATCCTAACCATTTTTCGACACACTGTTGAATGCATTTGACATAGTTAGGTAGCCATGAAATTGTTGTTTCAATATTAAGAGGGTTAAAGGGATGATATTCCTTCCTCTCCTAAGAGGATTGTTCCCAAAATAGGTTGTTTTCCTGTAAGGCAAGAGCTCCCTTGGCTTTGACATAATGTTTGTTGTGGGGGAAAGTATCCAACTCGGAATGACCCTAACCCACTCTAAGGGTGACAGTTCCTTAGCAACAGCTGAAAGCAAAGCTATCTAAAGTTTCTTCTTTATGACATGCAAGAGATAAAAGGAAGAGATCCACTTACCGATGTCTTGCGCAAATGGTCGATCCAATCTCCTTTGATTGCCGCTTGCTCCCAGCTCCAAGTCTTTTCACGGGCCCAGCTACACGAGATCCTGCAAATAAGACAAGAAAAGGAAACTACAAGAGGCATGCATTCATAATCGATTCAAGGATTAGCATAAATCAAAGACGCAAGTAAGACAATACACCATTGAAACACATGCAAATAGAAGAACCTCAAATGCTTTATTAATATATGGAAGTAAGGTTCAGGCGGTGATACAACCATGAGAGGTCCAATCCAGCATCACCTTCCCGACGGAGAGAAATCTCTTCTTCACCTCCCTCAAGCAATCACCCAATGCTCACAACTGTAAACCAACAGCAATTCTTTGCACTAAATTCCGGCCTCCAGATCCCATGGGATGAGATTCTTATATAGAGTTTTGGAGTGAAGATAAGTCAGCTTGATGTGTGACTTGTTGTCCTCTTCAACTCTAGTTGTTCTTCAGTCCTTCACTCAAAGTTTCTGCCTTCCACTTGGAGTTTTAGAACCTCTTAACTCATCATTAGGCGAATCTTCTGATCCAAGTGTCAATTTAGAAGCTTCCTGGGCACTGGCACATTGAGAAAAGATTCCTCCACATGTCCAAGTACGCTCAGCGCAGGTAGCCTTTGTCCTACTTGCTCTGCAACGTAGGTAGCCTTTGTTGTACCCGCTATGCAGCGCAGATGCCTAGTGGAGCAGCTGCAATGATCCAAAACTGACCTGTTTTTGAGTGTTTTTAGTGGAGAACTGAACTGTAGTGCTGTGGTTTGCTGACCTTGTTCCGCTAGGGGTAGGAACAACATGTTTGGGGACTTTGGATCCCTCAGATTATTGACATTTCATGCTCTATGCTGTAAGGCACAAAAATGTCTATAACAGTTGCCCCCTAAAGTATGAGGTCGTTTATCGGGTGAAATGCTTTATTAGGAGGATCCAAAGTTCATTCAATCGCCGGGAGGTGACCTGTAACAAAATACAATACAATACATTATCTTTTCATACTTTCTTTTCATGATCTAGCTGATGCGGGCATTTCCCATGGTCAGCTTTATAAATACGTTTGCTGTACATAAATAGACGATCGTCTGATAATTCTCTGCTTTTAATTATCATCCTTTTAGTAGGATGACCATCTGCTGCACATGCCTATGTCTTTATCTCCTGAATATATATCGCAGCCCGGATGGATGAAACTAGATCCGGGATCTTCAAACTTCCGATCTTCACACTAAGTACAAGTCGATCCATGTGAGAATTTCTTGAAGTCGAACATGGAAAGACATCGCTTGATTACCAGTCAATAATGTAAACCGCTAACAAGCGCGAGAGGAATCACCGATAATGATGATGACCCTCAAGGTACTGCAGCACAATTCACGTGGCGTGAATATAGGACCCGACGTCGAACACCACGCAAAGTCTTCCGGTCGAAGGTCATTAATGTATACCTATTGCCGGAAGTGAGAAACTTGCCATTGGGGCATGCAAGCTTCAAAGTACTGAGGGGGTGTTCCTAGATCAACTTCTCGGATAATGAGCTGATGTCGACAAGAAGTGATCCGTCAAAGGAGGGCCTTAATGAATCCCACATCAGTGACACGGAACGGAGCTAGTGATGATGGTGAAAACGATCTGTGAAATATGATTCAGGGTGGCGGTCATGGAAGGATGAAAGATGATGTATGGTAGTGGATGGGACCCGGTTGACACTTTCTGAATGACATCTCTTGAACATATAACGACACTGATGTGATGGATCGGTAGCATTACCCCATGTATGGATGGTATGGCGAGACCATGGTGAAGGGACCGGTGAATGATAATAACCCAACCCGATATTTACGGAGGCAAAAGTGTCATGTTCAAGAGCGACCTGCTACCATTAAGCTTTGAGGTTCTTCCCAATTTTTCCCCAGTCATTTCTGACCAGTACCTCTTTATTTTTGTCAAGCTTGAGGAGGATAACATATGCTTGATCTATAACCTGCCCTTCGGGCAAGCCCATCGCTATGTTTTTAATGAGCTTAGCGATAGGGAAACTCGTTCTCGTCTAAAGACAAGTTTGTCGCTATCTAATATTTTTAACGAGCCCAGCGACAACGACAACTCGGTCCTTTTCATTTTTAGAGAGTCTGAAAAGGGTACATAAAGTGGACTCCAGGGGTCCTTTTTCGTCATCTAATCCCTTAAGTCCGAAAAAGTATAAAACAATACAGAAGGGATGAATGTTCGATATCTTTATCGAGCCGAACTAGACAAGCGCTCGATCTTTTTGTGCAATAATCCCTCAGGTCCAAAAAGATTAAAATCTAGAGGAGGGATAGCTCTTCCGGTCCTTTTAACGAGCTGGAAGGCCAAAACTCGGCAAAATTTTCATATTTTACGAGTCAGTGAAAAGAGCTCAAAGAAGACTCGTCTTTTGAGGAACGAGTGATAAACAGGGATAGCAGCAGATTCCAGGTATAGGTTGGAATTTTCCAATCACGGCAGTATTACAAGGATGGCTAGGTGAAATCACTCTTCGCAGCTGTTCCTCAAAATAGGTAAACAATCAAGTGGAGGTGAATGATCGGCCAAATGAAAGGTGGAGGTGACGGTGCACAAACACGACCAAGGCTTTTATGGCTGATGATTTTAAGGTCTCAAATGGTTATTTACCGGTTCATTTTTTCCAGTGAGCTTGAACTCTGGGGGAAGCTTGCTCACAAGCTTAACATTTATTTTTTAACGAGCATGAACTTCCGCATTAAAACTGCTCGGTTTTTGCGTTTATTTTTTAACGAGCATGAACTTTGCCAAAACTGCTCGTTTATTTTGCATGCCCCCAGCATCATAATAATGCATGTCAAAGGAGGGTGCCCCCCAAGCTTCATTGCATTCAACTTGGTGGTTGGAATGAAGGTTTACCTTTAAATTTTGAAAAGGGGATTTGTTTCATTTTTTAATGAGGTTGACATAGTAAAAGAACTATCCTCGTGACTCCTTGTTTCATTTTTTAACGAGGTTGACATGAGATAAGAACCGTCCTCGGGGTCCACTGTATTTACAGTATTTCCATTAGGGCGACAATCCATGCTGACAAAATATTCAGGAATCTTCTGAATCCGTTGGATATAGAAGATTTCATATTGTAGGTTTCCACTGTGGCTACTTTCGCCAGATTACCTGCCGGCGGTAAGGCAAAAGTACCCATTAAGGCTGGGTCTTTTAGGAGACCTACTCCAATATTTTGGAGCGATTGATTACTTTCATGGATCATTGTGTTGCTTCCCGTAACTTGAGAACTGTTGGGGAGAAATGTTTGTTGGTCGACGATTGTAATTTTTCCTTGAAAAGGAAATACAATTCTCCTGTAGTAGGTCGACACAACTGCAGCCATGGCATATATCCAAGGCCTTCCCAGTAGGATGTTGTAATCGAGGTTTCCGTCGATTACTTCCACATCAACTTCTACTGTTTTTCCCCCCAGTTCAACTTGCAAGTTACTTAAAATCCCGTATGGAGTGTATGATCGTCCATCAAATGCTTTTAACGTCGTTGACGATTTCGACAAGGGTGGTGAGCCTAAATTTTTCCAGCAACTCATCGACATAAGACATGTAGATGCCCCCTCATCAATAATTGTTCGATGAACAGTTTTGTTGAGGGCTTTCACTTTAATAAGGAAAGCTTGTTGAGCTGGTAACTTAGGGTCATATCCTTTATGATCAAAGGCCACAAGATTGGAATCCATTGGGCCAATCCCACCTATAGCTGATAATAAAGCTTGCTCTTGGGAGGTGCAATTTTGTGCTACCTCAAGTGTCGACATAGCGGACGACGATTGGGTCAGGTCCTCTATTATATTATAATCCTGTGTTATTTTTTCACGAGGATTAAATGTAGACTTGTGTACTACTCCCTTTGGCGACTTTATCATTGGTTTAGGAACGATGGGTGGCACAACTTCGTTCAAAGTTGTTGTCGAACTACTAGGTTGTTTATCAGCCTTGTTATTCGACCGCTGTGGATTCCGGTAACCTTTATTCCTTGTCAAAGCATTATTCTGCTGCTTTGAGGTGGACAACATAAGCACTTGGGATCGGGAAGCATTTTGATTAGCAACCAGATTTTGGCTTGGATTAGGGAACGGATCAGTCAATACTGCTAGGGTTTTTGAACTCTTGAAGAGTTTCTTAACTTCAGGTATATGTGGACAATCTTTCGTCCAATGATCCTCATCGCATATATGACACCCTGTCGGGGGTCTCCCTTTCCTTTTTTTTTTCTTCTTGCCCCCTGGTTGCTTCAGTTGTTTGCCCTTGTCGGTCGACATGGCATTTACTTCTGAGGCAAGAAGTTCCTCATTTGCATTTTGACTAGAAATTTTGCGTTTGCCAGTCATGCCATTACTGGCGTGAGAGTTAGTATTCGATTCAGGAGGGGGAGGAATTGAAAATTCAGGTCTAGGGGCGTCAGGTATTTTATCGTAGAGCGTGCCCGACTGAGTATATACTAAGTCTAAGTATTGAGCACGAGCAATGACTTGCTCCTCTGTTACGACTCCTCCCTTGGCCACATCTTCCGTTATAACCGGAAGTAACGACTTTATAAACCATTCAGCTAACAGCTGATCGGGAACGTAAGTTTTCACCATCCTACGATGACGTCGCCACTCATGTATATGATCAGATATGTGAGTGGCCGTTGTCTGTTTGAAGTTGGTAAGGAGTTCTGTTCCTGTTTCATACCTTATCGGTAATTGAAAATGGGTTAAGAAAGTCGTGGCTAAGGAGCTGAAATTGTCGAAAGAGGCTCTTGGCAATTCAATGTACCATTTAGCCGCTGGACCTGTCAATGTCCTCTGGAAGAGGCGAAGTCTTATCGAATCATCATTCAGGGTGTTTGATGAACACCATAGATGGAATGTCATCACATGATTCGACGGATCCTCACCTGGATTTCCATTGAATTTAGGAATGTCCGATGGAAGTTTATGCGGAATTGCTGGCCACCAAGGGGCATAAGCAATTGGATCATTCGTCAGCCGGTTTAGATCTGGCAATTCTAGAGTTGCTACAAAGGGCAACTGTTGGTTCAGGTTAGGCGAAGCATATCCAGGATAAGATGGTATCGCCTGAGCAATGGGTCTTTGCAGACCAGCATAGTGCTGACAACTTTGACAAAGTTGATGGGCATAACCATTATAGCATGGTTGCCCATTACTTACAAAGACTTGTTGCTCAGGTCGTTGATATGATTGCTGGAATGGCGGTTGTTGAGATTGAACCAGCTCTGGTTGTTGGACCATTTGCTGTTGACCAATACCGGATGATTAACCAAGATGAGGAGTCACAGTACTTGTTCGAGCCTGAGTCGCTCCAGATAAGGAGGCACTACCCTGAGATTGTGATTGAGCCGCCGAGACAAGAGGTTGTTGTATTACAACAGGTAGCGCTTGTACTTGCGACGCATTCGCCGTAGCAGGTGTGGTGGGAATATTCGACACAGGGTGTACTTGTTGCATTGAGTATGCAACTCCTGATTGTTGAGGCAGTATTGGTACCCAACCGCTAGATGTGATTCCAGTTTGACCTGAACTTTGTTGTAAACTCCCACATGGTTGTTCTCCGGGAGGGAACAATGAAAGAGCATACTGCCCTCCACATGGTGGAAATCCAGTACTTAAAGGATAAATTGGCCTTTGAAGACATATTGGATCAATTTGTTGAGTTTCAACATAAGAAGTACCAGATGATAATCCGGATGAAGAAATAGGAACTAACCATATTGTTGTCCCTGATGGGACTCCGGCTTGTTGTTGGCAATTTGCCGGGACAGATGGTATACCAGCAAACATCGTTGGAGTGGCAGCAGGAGGCTCTGCTGTTGCTGTGTCGGACGACACAGTCCTAGATGTTGACGGTTGTTCAGACATTTTGAGTCTATCCAAAAGATTTTAGCGATTCTACAAGAACTTACGATGCCAAAAGACTAACTTCGAAGATCAACGTAGGAATAGGAGGTGATTATGTTCCGTTTAAAATGAATTTTATTATGACGACGCTTTAGACACAACTTGCTTTTTCACTTTTTAAGAGTCGAGAAAAAGCTAAAGATGACTCTAGTCTCCTTCGATGTATTAACGAGCCCGAAGTGACAAATGCTCGGATGGACTTTTTCGGTTATAGAGTTTGAAAAAGGCCAAAAGAAACTACTATGGAGTTCTAGGCAGAGGGTGTGCCAAACCTTTCGCGAAACCACAGAATACGTTTTACGGTACGAGTGGTCGATCTTCGTGAATGCTGTGTTCACTGCATCGCGATCAGTAGGGCGGCCGACACGGCTTCCTATGGATAAAGGCTATGTTCCTATAGGGGTCCCCCAATATACGCGACGGTACGCGGGGGCACAAGTCCGTATTAGTGCTATCGTCCCTCAGGAGGAATCACCCACCTTCGTAGAGATCGACAGTCACTATGTTTAAAGACGCCGGTTCACGTCTCTACCTAGACCTCTACTGTGTTTCGTTATGTTTCAAAGCGTTGTTAGATAAATTCAGTTCTTTTTAGGTTGATCTTGCTTAGCAGTTTGCCTTTATGGATCACTACGTGATGTATGATACAACTCCTAAATGCAGTCTAAGAATGATAAGCAAGCTTTTTCAATTCTTTCAACTTATGAAAACCTTAACTACTGAAGGAAAAGAAAGACATCATCTTTTCAAACAGATCATAGAGCACACACTGATGCAATTTTCCTAAATCGACATGCAAACTGTCAAAATGCACATGCACAATGCAAGTATTTCTTTTCTTCTTCCTTAATGTTGATGTATTACAAAAAGAAAGTTGTTGTATGATTTCGAATTCAATTTCAAGCGAAAGCAAACAAGTTGTGTCCAATAATCAAAAGAACACCTTAAGATTCACTCATTTCAACACAAGAAATACTGAAATTCGAACCATATAACGAAAGCAAATGCTCAAGCGGCTATGAACAGCAATAAACTAGCTCTTAGAATCACAACGACACTTTCTCATAGGTCTAGATCCAAGAGGTCATAGCAAGACTAGTTCACTTTCGCTATGGGAAACTGTGAATGACGGCAAGAAATACAATAAGAACAATCACGGTTTCTTCATACAACTGAGGCGGGATGAAGGCAAAGAGAAGTGGTTTCAGCTGGGTATACAGGTTGACAACAGGCTGCAAAAACAATACTGAAAACTGGGTAACAGATAGTGGGGAATCCCAGTTGCACAAGGCTAAACTGGATCAGCGCAGGTACTGCACTGTCAACTTGCGATGCAGCGCAGGTAGCCCCTTCGGGACCTGCGATGCAGTGCAGGTAGCCTTTGTTGCAGCTGCACTGATGAGACAACTCTCGTCTCTCTCAGATTCCGGCTCACAGTTTGCTCAAAAATCAACGGTTTTTGGCCAAATCAGTTGCTATCAGTCAAGTATACTCTAGAGGATGATTAAAGGAAGATGAACACTATCACAAAGAGCTTAAAAGAGTCCTTGTGGATCAGCTCTTTAAATCATGAACATGCCCAGCACTGAGCTAGAGTAGCTGCCCTCTACTTTGCATTCGAAGGATTCGAATGCAGTTCGATTCGGTACTCCCTTTGTTCAAGAGATAAATAGCAAGAATACACAAGCTACCAACAAGACACGATCCCCAGCGGAGTCGCCAGTCTGTTGTGGGGGAAAGTATCCAACTCGGAATGACCCTAACCCACTCTAAGGGTGACAGTTCCTTAGCAACAGCTGAAAGCAAAGCTATCTAAAGTTTCTTCTTTATGACATGCAAGAGATAAAAGGAAGAGATCCACTTACCGATGTCTTGCGCAAATGGTCGATCCAATCTCCTTTGATTGCCGCTTGCTCCCAGCTCCAAGTCTTTTCACGAGCCCAACTACACGAGATCCTGCAAATAAGACAAGAAAAGGAAACTACAAGAGGCATGCATTCATAATCGATTCAAGGATTAGCATAAATCAAAGACGCAAGTAAGACAATACACCATTGAAACACATGCGAATAGAAGAACCTCAAATGCTTTATTAATATATGGAAGTAAGGTTCAGGCGGTGATACAACCATGAGAGGTCCAATCCAGCATCACCTTCCCGACGGAGAGAAATCTCTTCTTCACCTCCCTCAAGCAATCACCCAATGCTCACAACTGTAAACCAACAGCAATTCTTTGCACTAAATTCCGGCCTCCAGATCCCATGGGATGAGATCCTTATATAGAGTTTTGGAGTGAAGATAAGTCAGCTTGATGTGTGACTTGTTGTCCTCTTCAACTCCAGTTGTTCTTCAGTCCTTCACTCAGAGTTTTTGCCTTCCACTTGGAGTTTTAGAACCTCTTAACTCATCATTAGGCGAATCTTCTGATCCAAGTGTCAATTTAGAAGCTTCCTGGGCACTGGCACATTGAGAAAAGATTCCTCCACATGTCCAAGTACGCTCAGCGCAGGTAGCCTTTGTCCTACTTTCTCTGCAACGCAGGTAGCCTTTGTTGTACCTGCTATGCAGCGCAGATGCCTAGTGGAGCAGCTGCAATGATCCAAAACTGACCTGTTTTTGAGTGTTTTTAGTGGAGAACTGAACTGTAGTGCTGTGGTTTGCTGACCTTGTTCCGCTAGGGGTAGGAACAACATGTTTGGGGACTTTGGATCCCTCAGATTATTGACATTTCACGCTCTATGCTGTAAGGCACAAAAGTGTCTATAACAATGTTGGCAGTCTTTTAAGACTACTTCCTGTAACTTTTTCATATGCTCAGTCATTCTTGGTTCCTTAAAAAACTGACGATATTCAGCAATGAAAATGGAAGCATTCTATGGCTCGGATCGAATCCACAGAAGGCGATTATCTTCATTGTGTCTTGCTGAAATAAAGGCATTCTGCCACGTGAGCTAATTGGCAAAGAAAGAGACAAAGGCTCTAATCTGAATGTCACCAACTAGAGGGTTCAGATTGAGCTTCCTATCCTCAGGGATGGCTTCATTATGGAGGTACAGTTCACAGAGTAAATTTTGTTCACTGGGAGATGCTTCTGTGAAGGTTTTCACAAACTGTTCAGGTGCAGATACCTCATGAGGTCTGCCATCTCTAATTACCTTTATTTGGAAGAACGCTAAGCATTCTGCAAGAAAAAGAGAGTAATTGGAGGATGGTTTCCTGGTGGCCAGTAATATTTGAACCAAATTAAACATGAGGAGCAATCTAGTTTTTAACTATTTATTTTCCTTGTTCTGTGCATGAGACTGTTCCAAAACTTCCCAATTTGCATATATATGATTTTTCCACGTTAATTTGTGCTCCTACAAGATCTTCTCTTGTGACACAACATATTCTTTCTTCCATTTATCCATTTGTGCTTGAGTGTTGCTGGTCTGAGTGAAGATAGTTTTTGTAGGCGAGGTTCAGTTTGAGTAAACACAGTGTTTGTAGGTCGAGGTACATGACTTTCAGTTTTAACAATCACAGTAGGCCGAGGTATTTTTGGTTTAACCTCTTTTTCAAAATTCTTTGAAGGCCCTGCTAGTTCTTGTGTGACAGCAGGGCATTCCTCTTTAATTGCAATAGAAGTAGATGCAGGGGTGGCTCCAGGCAGTGGAAATTCAACTATTTTATAACTGGCTTGATGATAAATATTACCACATTAGCTGCACATATATTCATTATACCGGTCTTTCTTTGTACTCTTCTTAGCTGCAGATGTTGCATGAGATAAAATACACAAATTAAGCTCTTTGTCATAGGCTTCCCTTACCATTATTAATTCTTGCTTGTAAGCTTCGAGTTCTGATTTTAGAAACTCGTTTTCATGTAGAAGGGAAGCCAAGGTGACTGGGCTTTGTGTAGCAGTCGCAGTCTCAGTAGCTGATTCCAGTGGATGAAAGGCGTGTTGTTCCATAGCAGCTTCATCATTTGCAACCTCAGCAGGTGGTTCTTGTGTGGCAATTGCTGAATCATCAGCTGGTTCTGTAACAGCTACATCATCCTGAGCATCCAAATTTTGCATATCAGCAGATGGTTCTTGTGTGGCATCTGCTGACTGAGTAGCTAGTTCTTGTGTAACAGCTACGGTTTGTGCAATATCCTGGTTATCTATGTTTTGTTCATCAGCAGGTGGTTCTTGTGTAGCAACTGCTGAATCAGTAGCTGGCTCTTGTGGGGCAGCTACATCTTGGTCATCTGTTTTATGTTCATCAGCAGGTGGTTCTTGTGTGGCAACTGCTGAATCAATAACTGGTTTTTGTGGGATAGCTACATCTAGGTCGTCTGTTTTCTGTTCATCAGCAGGTGGTTCTTGTGTGGCAACTGCTGAAATAGTAGCTAGTTCTTGTGGGGCAACTACATGTTGTACTTCATGTTGGGTATCTAAATTTGATGGATCAACAACTAGTTCTTGTGTGGCAGCTGCTGAATCAGTAGCTGGTTCTTATGTGGCAGCTACGTTTTCTGAAAGAAATGATGTCACAAAATACTAAGCATCTTGCATTTCAGTACCTGAGGGTGAGACAGGTAAAGATTCAGGGCCTTGGGACTGTGGTGGGGTATGGGGTTTTAGGCTAATAGGTGGGGAATTTGGGATGGTGGTAACAGTTGCTGCTTCAGTAGACGTCCTCATTCGTCTTCGAGGTAAAAAGGCAAGGAGAGCAGTGGTTTTTCTTTTGTGAGTGGTTTTCTTTAGAGGAGGAGGGTCATCAGGGATGGTAGCTTCTTTGGTTGAGGCCCTTGTTCATCTTTTTGGTAGGGAAGCAACCTTTTCTTGCCTTTTTCTTTTTAGCTTAGCAATGGGAAGGTTATCATTAGAATCATCACTAGGAATGTGGACAGTGGGACTGGATGATTCTGCTAAATTATGGGATGGAGTTGATGTGGTGGGAGGGTCAATTGGATTAGCTGATGCGGGTGGTGGAATTTCTGGGGGGTCAGAAATGCTCCCTGGTTGCTGTTTGGAAGGATTTTCAACTTGCTGAGGGATTCGAGGAGTTTGTTGAGGAATTTCAGGGTCAGGCTGAGAAACTTCGGAGGTTTCAACAGCTTCTTGGGGAATTTCAACTACTGTTTGAGAAATTTCAGTGGCTTCTTGGGGTTCTAGGGGTGGGTTGTTAAGCGGGGGAGGATTCTGCTGAGCCAAACCTCTTTGAATTAATAACTGGACGAGACGATGATGGGTGAGAGGAAGGAGTGGGTATTTTTCATGAATACAGTAATGTGACATATTCTTTAGACACCCAAGTAGATAATACGACATATTTAACATACGACCATGTCTCATATGATTTAACAAGACAAAATCATGCTGATATACTACCTGGTAGCGACCTTCGCAGGTGAGATAGTGCTTGAAAAATTCGGCAACTGTCGGCCATGGAAGTGGTAATGAATGAAGTACGACACCCCTGCCTTTAGGCTCGACCCGTTCTCTTGGCAGAAGAAAGTCCTGCTGTGCATTAATAATGATGTGTTTACGAATAAACCATCGAGTGCCAGCAGATAGTAGGCCTGAAACCTGTGCTATATCATCCTCTAAAACTAGAATTTGAACTCCTTGAACGGTAGATTAGCCATCCCATAAATTACGTGGAAATTCAAGGACTTGCTGTGGATCAAATCCCTGGAGCCTGTGAAAATAATCTACCCAACCGGTGCACTGAAAAATCTGATATACCTCTGGGTGTAATTCTAATAAAGCTATCGAGTCGGGCTCATATCGAATAGCAGGTCCTCCCATAGTTACTAGCTTCAGTAAAATGCATAGTGACAAACTGAGTTATTGCACCCGAGACAGAGTAAATTTTGCAAATGAGTTCATGGAAGAATAAGACAGAGATGGGGTGATGAGACGTAATCGTGGGTCAAAAAACGACGGTGATTGGCGTGTTGTGAAATGATGGCGTGATGATTTTGATATTCCCCCTAACTACGACTGGAGTAATGAGTTTTAAATGTATGGAGATCGTGGTAATAATGTCATAATCTTCTCATTTGACTATAGTTTAATAATATTTACACATACAAATACATACCTCATGTTTACCTTTGATTGATATTCGGAAAATATATAGTATACATTGCTAATATGTCATCAATGGTTATGGAAAAGAGGTTTTGAAATATGAGGGTAATTGTATGAAAGGCCTATATAATGATAGGAGAAGGCAGTGAAAGAACAATGCAAAAGATGATTCTCACAACTGAAAGTAATGTATAATCATTCCTTGAGAAGAAATGGTGTTTCAACAAAGGGGAAAATGGTAAGAATTGGTGTTTCAACAAAGGGGAAAATGGTAGAATTGGTGTTTCAGCAAAGGGAAAATGGATGAAAATTGGTGTTTCAGCAAAGGGAAAATGGATGAAAATTGGTGTTTCAGCAATAGGAAATGGATGAAAATTAGTGTTTCAGCAACAGGGAAAGTAAAGAAAAATGTTGCTGTAAATGGGAAAAATAGGGAAGATGTTGCTGAAAAATACTTATGATAAGAATGGAAAAGATGTTGCTGAGAAGGGAGGAGAAAAAGGGAAAAATGATCGAAATGGGGGGATTGAATTGTGAATTGGAGTGAGATGACAATGATTCACAAAATGAAGCTTAAATCTACTTGCAGTAAGATTGTTCTTTTCAACTAGCCTCCCTACATCTGAGATCTGAAAATAATCAATTGTAACATGGCAACCCTTGACAGGGATTATTAGTTAAGAAATCTAATCTAATACTAAAAAGAATACAATGCAGAAATTAAATGCAATGAGGGGTAGCAAGCTCCCCCAAATGATATAATGTGAATCTGCCATCCAGGTGGCCTTAAAATCCTCTTTAGAAATGGTTTGTTGGTAGAGACGAAGCCAATACCCATTTACTAATAATGATGTTCTAGAATCATCAATTGTTAGGAGACTTACTATTCCATTGGGGAAAACAGTATCTATTTCGTAAGGTCCCAACCATCTTGTTCGTAATTTCCCTTGAAAATTTTCAAACCGAGAGTCATACAATAAAGCCCAATTACCTTTTTGGAACTGCTTATGCTTAATAGTTTTATCGTGCCACCTAGTTCTTTGCTGTCGAATCATAGTTGTTTGGTGGATGGCATCTAACCTCTTTTCATCCAATTCCTGAAGCTGCTGCAACCTAGTTGTCCGTGCATCAGTCAAATCAATGTTAACAGCTAAATTAGTTCTTAAGGTTTTAATCTCAAATTCCACAAGAAAAACAACACTTTTACCATAAACCAATTCATAGTGAGAAAATCCTGTAGTGTTCCTCCAGGTAGTTCTGTAGGCCCATAATGCCTCAGGCAACCTTTGAGACCAATCCTTCCTATTTTCCTTCACTGTTTTTGTTAAAATGGCTTCTATGACTTTGTTTGTACTTTCCACCTAACCATTGTCTTGGGGGTGGTAAGGTGCAGTCATTTTATGATGAATATGATATTTTTGAAGTGTGGCTTTAAAACCATGAGAATTGAAAGGAGGTCCTTAATCTGTAACTAGTTCTCTAGGAACTCTAAATCTAACAAAGATTTCTTCAAATAGAAAAGTTAAAACAAATTCTTCATTAGCTCTAATAAGTGCCTTACCTTCCACCCATTTAGTCATATAATCTGTACAAACCAATATGTAAACTCTTTGACTGGATGGAGGATTGATGGGTCCTATAAAGTCTAGAGCCCATCTTTCAAAGGGTTCAAGTATTACTTGGGGATTCAATGGAATTTCATCTCTATGATTAGGTTGACCCATTCTCTGACAGCTATCACAGACCCTAACATATTTCTTCGCATCCTTGAAAAGTGAAGGCCAATAATAACCCATTCTGAGAATTTTATGTGTTGTCCTCTTATCAGCGAAATTCCCTCCGCAAAGGCCATCATGACAAGCCTTCAGTATATCATAAACCTCATCTTCTCTAATGCATCTTCGGATTTCATGATCAAGTCCTGTATGGAAAAGACACCCACTTATCCAGCTATACCGAGCACTTTGTTGAATGATCTTTCTTTTCTCCCGATGTGATAGGTGTGATGGTAGCTTCCCTGCAACCAGATAATTGGCAATGTCTACATACCAAGGTGAGTGAGTAGATACTGCAAATAAATACTCATCAGGAAAGGAATCATCTATTGGATTATTATCATCAGTTTTTATCTGACAAAGGAAATCAACAACTACATTTTCTTTACCTGGTCGATCTACAATTGTAATATCAAATTAATGTAATAATAATAACCACCTGGTAACTCGAGCATTTGTGACAAATTTTTTCATTAAATACTTAATAGCTGAGTGGTCAGTATGAACAAAAGTAGGGTAACCAGTAATGTAATGTCAAAATATATTAATAGCATAAATGACTGCTAAAAATTCTTTCTCAGTAATTGTGTAATTAAGCTTAGCAGGGGTCATATTCTTACTAATGAAATAAATAGCATAAGGAAGATGATTTTCTTGTTGTCTCAAGACAGCTCCAATTGCAGTATCCAAAGCATCAGAGGATATATGAAAGGGAAGTGCCCAATCAGGTCCTCTTAGAATAGGAGCTGTAGACAATTGATGCTTAAGTTCATCCAATGCTTTCTGGCAAAGATCAATCCACTTAAATTCAACATTTTTCATAAGTAACACAAACAAAGGAGAAGCCATTTTAGAATTTTTTTTGATAAATCTCCTGTAATATCCAGCATGTCCTAAAAAACTTCTTACATCAGTTTGTGTTTTAGGGATAGGAAGGGTCTGAATTACCTGTACTTTGGATGGATCTACCTGAATCCCTAGGAATGAAATGAAGTGCCCAAGTACAATTCCTTTGTTCATCATGATATGACATTTTTCAGTACTCAAGGAAAGGTGAGCTTGTATACAACGTTTAAGTACTTTCTCAAGGTTTTGTAATGCATCTTCAAAAGTCACACCATAAGGAGTAAAGTCATTCATAAATATCTCCATAAAGTCATTAGGCATATCAGAAAAGATTCCTATCACTGCTCTTTGAAACGTTGTTGGAGCATTACATAGTCCAAATGGAAGAACTCTATAAGCAAAAGTTCCCCAAGGACTAGTAAAAGTGGACTTGTCTTGGTCTTGGGGTGAAATTTTGATTTGGTTATATCCACTAAAACCATCTAAAAAGGAAAAAAATCTCTTCCCTGACAAACTGTCTAGAACCTGATCAATGAATGGCAAGGGGAAATGATATTTTTGAGTGGCTTTGTTTAAGGCTCTATAGTCTACACACACTCTCCATTTCCCATTTTTCTTAGGTACTATCACCAATGGAGAAAGCCATTCATTGTCAGATATGGGGTATATAAACCCTGCATTAAGCAATTTTTTAAGTTCTTCTTTAACAATTTCCCTCAAATTCGGATTCATTTGCCACTGGGGTTGACAGACTGGTCAACACCCTTCCTTAATATAGATACGATGAGTACATAATTTAGGAGAGATCCCTTCATATCTGTATATTCCCATGCGAATGCTTCCTTATTTTCACGAAGTGACTTCATTAGCTGTTGTGTTTCAGCATCTGATAAGTTGGGGTTTATGTTCAATGTTTTGCCAGGTTCAATTTCTACTGTTATGCTTTTAGAGGAGATAACAGTTGATGTTTGAGGTAGATTTTCAAATTTAAGCTTTTCCTGGGTTTCAGGTTCCAAAATTGCAGTCAACTAGTTCTATGTTTCAGAAGTGACCGAGGAGGGTTCAGAAATAAAATTACTAATTACTTCATCCTCCGTGGTATCTTTAAGAGTTAAGGCTTGTCCGACAGTAAAAATAAGTTGAGTAGCATTATCATCATAATCCAACCATACGGAATCATCATTATTAATCATAGGCGTGGCATGAGGATAAAGAGTAAGCTGCTTAGTTTCACATCCATTAGAAATTGTCATTGAACCTGATCTACAGCTGATAAAAGCATCTGCTGTAGCCAGCCAGGGTCGCCCCAAGATTAGAGGATGCCCATCCAACTTTGTTTTAGTCTGTAATACAATAAAGTTAGCTGGGTAATTCCAGGATTCAATTGAAATGATCAGATCTTCAATAACTCCTTCTGGTTTGATTGTGGAATGGTCAGCTAACTCTAGGATGGTTGGTGTCTCTCTGATTACATTCTCTAGTTGTAATAGTTGTGAGGTTTCAAGGGTCATAATATTTATAGCAGCACCTAAGTCTACCAAAACTCGTGAAACAATAGTTTTTCCAATTTGTACTGTAACTGTAGGATGGCCGGGATCACCATATTTAACAGGAGGAGTTTTTCCAGACATTAAAGCAGCTAGATCACCCATCACATGAACTGTAAGGGGATCTTTAGCTTTCCTACCAGGTTTCTTAATACAAATATCTCTGACGGTTTTGGCATAAATTGGTACATCTCTAAGTGCTTGTAAAAGTGGGATTTTAACATAAAGATTCTACAATTCCCCTAAAAGATTAAAAGCAGGCGGCTCAGGTCTCTTAGTGAGAGCTAGACGCTCAGGGAATGGTGGCTCTGTTGTTTCAGCACCTTTATTAGAGGGTGGCTCGACTGTTTCAGCACCCTTATTAGGTAAATTATTCTTTTCTGTCTCTTCTTTGTCAGAGTCAGAAGAGGTAATATCATCAATAACAGGCTCAACTATTCTCCCAAATCGTAAATGAATATCATTACACTGCACATGGTAAACAGGAGATATAGGCTGGTTCTGAATATCAATGACTTGCACAACTTTATTATTATTAGGGTTACGGTTCAGTTGTATAGGCAGCTGGGGTCTTATTGTCTGATTATTTGGTGGAGCACTTGATGGTATAGAGAGAGGTTGCTGAAACAGAGGAAATTGATTTGGGAACGGGATTTGTTGAGCTCTCCAGTTTGGGTTCCATTGATTAAAATAAGATTGTTGTGGAGGCCAAGGAGTCCACATTGCAGGGTCTACAAAGGGAGGGTTTGTTTTTTGCATGGGTGGGAAATTCATTTGATTAAAGGGTGGGTATTGCATTTGGTTGAAGGGCGAGTAGTTTGCTTGATTAAAAGAAGGATAATTATTCCAACAATTAAATGGCATATTAGAGTTCATACCTTGTCCTCGTGGTTGCCATTGCCTCCTCTGTGTCAGCAAATAAACTGCTTCAGCTTCCTCCTCAGTTGGTTGCAACGCTGCTTTTATTCCTGGTAAAGAAGGGCATTGTTGAGTTTCATGATCTTTCTCACAAATAGTGCAAATTGGTACCTTGTCCAATGGGCATTCCCTTAGTGGATGTTTTTCTCTGCATTTAGGACAGAAGATGGCCAAAGCAGCTTCTGCCTCTACTTGTTTCTTCTTAACCTACAAAGTATCAATCTGTGAAGCAAAAGAGCTTAACATTTCAGTTTTGAATTCCTCAAGTAAATTACCTATTTTAGCTCTTGTTGCTCCTCCACTGGCTGATTTTTGGACTCTTGAATATGTACTATCCCTGCTTTTTGATCTATTTGCGGCTTCTCTTGAACATATCTTGCAGAGGTTAACTATTTCATCATATGATTCTTTAGATATGTCCCCTTTACCAAGCATGTTCAGCATGTCTAAACAATCATCCCTCACCCCTTTCAATAATATTGTTTTAAGAATGTCTTTACTTACATTGGGATGATTGGATCTTTGTAGATTGTATTGTAGTCTTTCCACAAAGTCCTCCAGATTTTCGTCCTCCTTCTTGACCATCTTAAATAGTTCCTCCCTTTTTTTTCTTGTCTGGCAGTAGTCTTGATATTTGGTCAAGAATTTCTCCTTAATTTGTTCCCATGTCGTGATTACATGACCTCCCAGACTCATAAACCATCTTAATGCATTTCCTTTTAGTGTTGCTGGAAATAGCTTCAATTTCTAAGCATTAGTAACATAATCATAACTTCTACACAATATATCAAACTCAAAAAGAAACTCATCAAGATCCTTAGAAGATAAACCATGGAAGTTAGGTAAGGCTGAGAGTGGGATATTCTTCATGGGAGTTGACCCCCTAGGAAGATCCCCAATAGGAAATCCCAAGGTAAAGAGAGAATTTTCCCCTCTTCCTTCCTGCCTTCCATTATAGATGTTTGGTCAATTTAGTGTGATCTAAATTGCTATTTAAAATGTCAATCCGGGGTTCTTAAACTGATGAAGTGAAGTGTACTATATGTACTAGATAACCATTTCCTTAATCTTTTGTCGTTTTTGAGTTTATTTTAGTTTGTTTATGGATTTATCTTTCCCTAATGTGTGATGGCGAAAATGAAAGTGAAGTATGGAGTATGGATGGTGATGGTGGTTTCTACAGTGATTTTCTCAAACTTGAAAGTGCTCAAGAAGAAAGCTTTAAAACAACTAAACTGAAATCAATTCTTAAGAGAAAGTAAATGCATCAAACAGTGAACTAATGACAATGGCCCAGTATCCTTGCTGCTGAATGAAAAGAAAATAAAAACTGAATTTAAAGCAACTCAAACCAAAAACAAAGAAACTAATTCACACTACTTAAACTCTTCAGATCCTTTACCCTTTAGCTCAATCTACCTTGTGGGAAGTAATCATGAATAAGTCAAGCAATATGCTATATAAATGGCAAGAAATTAAATTTCATAAAAGAAACCAGTCACACTACTTTAACTCTTCTGGTCCTTTACCCTTCAGCTCAATCTACCTTGTGGGAAGAAACCATGAATAAGTTTAAGCAATATGATAACTAAATTGCAAGAAATTAAATTGTAGAAAGGAAACTAATCACACTACTCCAACTCTTCTGATCCTTTACCCTTCAGCTCAATCTACCTTGTGGGAAGCAATCATGAATAAGTTTAAGCAATATGATAACTAAATCACACTACAGTTAGTAATATTCTGATTTCTTGCTAATAGAGTCACTCCACTATAGAAAGAAACCATAAATTGATGAGCAGTATGATATCTAAATAACAAAAAAATAAGTAAGCAAATCACAACTTGAAAAAGACAGTGCTGAAATTAAACTTCAGAAAATGAAAGTGAGCAGGAAGGACAAGATGATCTCATATGTCAATAGTTATCAAAAAGATGAAAATTTGCCCGGGCTGCCTAAGAAAACCTGCAGAAAAGCACTGATCAGTTGACAATTATAAGAAAACATAGGTGAAAATATAAACAACAGTGAGTTAAGAAACATCAAACAATGTGTTATATACAAGCTAATGATACAAGAACATAATAAAACCAAATGAAAACTTTACAAGGCTTCAGCGCGCAGGGGCCCTCTGCCACTTCAGCCGGTCAACAAATAATCACACGAATAAACTCAGAAACGTCTTCTCATATATTAAAACAACAACATATATAAACAGTGGGGTGATAACACAACAGTTCAGAATTTACATATCCCAAAAAAAAACTCCTTTTACAACGTTCATCGACGCGTTATTTATAATGAAAAAATGCTGAAACTAGCTAACTAACTCCTACGCTATTGACTGTGTTGCCAAAGACACGTATATCCCTTCAACCGAGATCTAGCGTAACTGTCATCATGTCTTATTAAATCTCTGGAGTGGTAGCTGTTAGATTCCGGTTACAGAAGTGATCTCCAGGTGTGCCGATGTCTTCGTGAGCCGAGGACTGTGCCACGTGACGTTCACGTGCTCAAAACAGAGACGTGCCACCGTTGAACTCTTTAGTTGGCTCTGCCTTTGACCTTCGTTGACCGTGACCTTCCATGGATGATTTAGCTGCTTCGAAGGGACACGTTCCATGTATCCATCACCTGGAGCTTACCCATGTGGCTCATTTCTTCATAGGACACCTGTAGCACAACTTTTAACAAAATAGCTGCGGAATCCTATGCTGGCTGCGGAAACCTGTGCTGGCTGCGGAAACTGACAAGTTTCCGTAGCTGCATGAACAAAAAAACTAAACCAAACAACAGTCATAAGCATAGTCAGAAAACCATATAAAAATCTCTTTTTAAACTACAATGCAATGATTTAACAGCTGGGTGGATGAAATAAGTGGAAAAGGAAGGCTGAGAGGGTTTATAGGAAGGTGCAGGTTTGAGGCTCAACATACCCCCACTGTGAAGGTGTTGCATGTCCTCATGCAACCAAAATTGAGTTATTTCCCCCTAATCCATATGTTCTGATGCTTCTGCAAGGACATCTAGCCCTCTTTTCTTCTTCCTTGATGCTAACATCATCCTTGGCTTCCTGACTAGGCATTTGAACTTGAGGTTAATCAATGCTCTGCTTAACTTTTTGCACTTCTTCTTCAGTTTTCTATTTTTCTTTTGCCACAGTCCTAAATGGAGCATGGTATTATCATGGACAATCTTGTCTACTTTACTCTGCTCTTTGAGTGCTTCATTTTCCTGTATGATATGCCTATTTAGGACTTCTAACTCAAATATTTCCTGTTTCAAAGACTGAACTTGTGCATCAGGTGGCAGAGAAGTACTTGGTCCTGCAGCTGATTGTTCTAAGGTTTCCAGGTAATTGTATGCCTCTTGCTGATTAGAATCTACCTCAGGTGTCTTTCTCGGCCTAAACTCAAAATCTGGTGGGGGAGGACTGCTTTCTCTTTCCGGCCGAAAAGGGCTTTCCTCACGTGGAGGACTTGGCTCAATGCTTGGCTGAGTTGGAGATTTCTTAAGTGTCTCTTCATCTAAATCAATAAAGTGAGACTGTTTTTATTTGGTTTTATTCCCCTTCCCTTTTAGCCTAGTGCTCCTTCTTAAGTATGAACTAGTACTCTTCTCTTGTGCACTCTGTTTTCCTTTTTGCTTTTTCTTGGCTATGGCAGCGGCTTGAAGATCTATTAATATTTCTGACAGAGGTTGATAATCCTCTTCTATGGATTGTTCAGGGGATGGATAGACTTCTTGGATGGTTCTTTTGCCTTTTTCCTTCTTCTGTTTCTTACTTCTAGCTCTATCTTCTTTTTCTTTTTGGACTGTTTCTTGAATTTCTATTGTAGGGGAGTCTTGGATTGTAATGTTCTTTTCTTTCCTCCTACTCTTCCTTGGAATCTTTGGTGGACTGCTTCCAGAGGCCTCAGACGGCTCTTGGAAGTAGTTTCTTGTCAAGAATTTCCCCCAAGTATCTTTAGTTTTCTTCAACTGGTCCTCAATAAGCATTTTGATGAGCCCATGATGGTAAAGATGAGGTTCAATATTGCCTACATGTTTTTGAACTGTAAAACTCATATTTTTCAAACTTGATAGCAGAAAATGAGGCAAATTAAGAGTGTGACCGTCTATGAAATTCATCATCAGTCTGACATGATACATATACATAGATCCAAAACGACCTTCACACGTGATAAATTTCTGGATGACTAACAGTAGACTAGACCATTCCTCTTTTAATACATTAACAGGGATGCCTCTTGTGAATACGGTGGTATCCATACCTTGGCTTTGTAGCATGGTTCTCCATATTTGATCTTCCACACTTCTATTTTTAAACCACCTTGCACCCTCTTGAGGTAGGCCTGTGGCAGCTGCTACTGTGGCCTCAGTCACTGTGAATTTTAAATCTCCAACCTCCACTATTTGTCCATTAAAGGACCTTGCAAAAGCTTTGGTCACCTCCTTGTTATAGCCTTTAAACTTCTGGATAAATCGTAGCCATCTGACTTTCTTCAGCAATTCCTTAACTTGAGGATAACCCTCCAAGTATTTCGGTCCTTCCGGCTCAGCTCTCAGTAATTTTCCCATCCTCTGTTTTAAATTCCGCTGAGAGTTCTTTTGTGTGTGAGGGTTAAGGGAAAAAATAGCTTTGTTACAGGGTTTAGGATAAACTGTAATGACGATAGTCAGGGTTTAGAGCAAACTGTAGTGACCGCAATTGGAAATAGAGAAGAGTGAATGGAAATACCCTAATTACGGAAGGAACAGTGGGTGAGCAGTGATAAAACGAGTTCATAAAATGAAATGTGGTCGCATGCAAGGAGTATGATATAAGTGGAGTATGAGTGGAGTGATAAGAGAGTGGAGTAATGGCAGGATTCTTTCGAGTCGGATGACTGTGTATGAGATTTTACACGTCTCAATAGACGGCTGCAGAAATTACAGCTGGGAAGAGCTGTAACACAATAGGTCACGTCTCAAGAGTACGGGTAATAACTAGAAGTGCAGTCATATTTGAGTTCAAACTCGGAGTAATCATGAGACCGTTAGGGAAATGAATGCGAGGTGTGTGGAGTGATATCTCGGAATAAGAGTGATAATGGGCTAATATATCAAATCATTGCACATAGGAGAGCCTGTTATGGTTTAATAACTATACGTAATTATGACTTGAATTGTTATTTGATAAAGATTTTTGATCATACCTTTGGAAACTTTGTCAATTTTTGCTCAAGGCTTCTAACCAGTTGCTCTTCTTTGATATCTTGGAGATGCCCCATGTCTTTAGCTCAATTACACCTGCATTTCATGACTATGGCACTAACAGTTGATTGTATTTTTGAAAACAGAGTGATGCTGGCTGCGGAAATCGTTTCTGGCTGCGGAAACTGCTTCTGGCTGCGGAAACGGTTCCCAGCTGCGGAAACTGAGACAGCACCCCCTTGTCTGCACAAAGATAGTTAGAAAAGAACTAACTGAATGAAAATAGTCCTGGAAGGGGTTTTTATTAATGAAATGAAATGGAATGAGTGGAATGAAGTGAAAATGAAGTGGAATGAAGTGAAATGGAGATGAAAATGAGATGGAGGTGAAGCGAAATGACAAGTGAGATGAAGTGAAGATGGAAAGAGAAGGAGAGGAGTTTTTTCCTGAAAATATAGAGTGTCAGATGTCCCTGATTTTCACTCTATATTTTTTGCATAAGACCGCCAATCTGGGATTGGTTTTCAGGCTTATACACATTTTCTTTTTTTCTTTTTCTCTCTCTTTTTTTTGTTTTTCAAAAACTGAAAGAAACAAGATTAGGCTGGTGGGAGAGAAGGATTCTTCTCCACCAGCCTTATTGCAGAATTCTCTTGGAACATTTTGACAAACTCCTCTTTTGAAAGTGGCTTATGATAAATTTTCAATCGGTGGCCATTCACAATAAGACGAGTCTGAAATTCATCAATGGTCTTGATTCTTACTGCTCCATTGTTAAAGACTTTATCAATCTCATATGGCCCAAGCCAATGAGTCTAAAACTTCCCTTTGAAGTATTTAAACTTGGAATCAAACAGTAAAGCCCAATCTCCCTCTTGAAACTTTCTTTCTTTAATATATCTGTCATGCCACTTAGCTCTTTGATGTTGAACTAGATCAGTCCTTAAAATTGCATCTTGTCTGATCTCATCTAGCTCATTCAGCTGTTCCATTCTGTGCTTTTGGGCTTCTGATAGATTCATCCCCAACTGACCTGCCATCTTGAAAGTCTTGACTTGAAACTCAATGGGGAGCAGGACTTCTTTCCCATAAACAAGTTCATAGGGAGAATGTCCTGTTGTGTTCCTCCATGTAGTTCTGTAGGCCCATAAGGCTTCAGGGAGCCTTTCTGCACAATCTCTTCTGTGGAGATGAACAGTTTTGGTGATGATGCTCTCAAGAACTTTGTTTGTAGATTCCACTTGACCATTTGCTTGAGGATGGTAAGGAGTAGATTTTCTGTGCTTGATTTTGTATTCTTCCATCAGCTTCTCCATCAAGTTAGATGTGAATTGACTTCCCTGATCTGTCACAATTTCTCCTGGGACACCAAAACAAGTAAAAATATCCTCAAAAAGAAATTGAACAACTGAATTTTCAGTGGCAGAGGGCAATGCCTTGGCTTCTACCCATTTAGTGACATAATCAATGCAAACCAATATATATTTCTTTTGTCTAGATGGTGGATTAATGGGTCCAATGAAATCTAAAGCCCATTTTTCAAAGGGTTCGATGAGTACCTGTGGCTGTAATGGCATTTCATTTGAAAGAGTCGGTCTCCCAACTCTCTGGCAGCTGTCACACCTTCTGACATATTGTTTTGCATCTTTGAAGAGAGAAGGCCAATAATATCCTAAAGAAAGGATTTTATAGGCTGTCCTCTTGTCAGCAAAGTGTCCACCGCATGGTTCATCATGACATGCCTTGAGGATGTAAGGCATTTCATCTTCCCGAACACATCTTTTGATCACACAATCTAGCCCTGTTTTAAACAATTCATTAGAAATCCATGAATAATTTGATCTCTCCTGAATAATTTTCCTTTTCTCACTAGGAAATAAGTGTGGAGGTAGCTTCCCTGTAACCAAATAGTTAGCAATATCTGCATACCAAGGAGTCTTAGTGTCACACGGAATTGGTCAAGGGTGCGGACACGATTGACCTTCCTAGAAGTCTAAGACGTTCTAATGACAAACAAGACAAAATGGAGTGATCTTTCTCTAAATACACCTTTTACAATATGAAAACTACAAGTGTTTAGGCTTACCTTATTCCAAAACGCTGTTGTTGAAGTCCGTTCTTGACGATCCGGATGAGCTCCTCCTTCAAGACAATTCCTGCAACCACAAACAATCAAACAATTACCAAGCACTTGCATTTCATATAATAAAACATATATTCAACATGCAGACCAAGGAACACATGAAATAACTCGTTAACACAAGCTATTGAGAAAAATAAACCAGTTTGTGTTAATAACGAAACAAAGAAACTCTTACAACCTGGCCTTGGTGTTGTGCAAGTTCCTCCCAGGGTCCATCAAGTGTTTTCCTCTACTTTGACAAAGCTCACCCACTTCCAAGTAGAATCATGTAAAGACAATCTCTCCTCACAAAGGTTCTAATGGAAGACCTAAATCCTGCAGCATTTACCCAAAGAAAATGTATAGCTCCAACCTCCTCTCCCTCTGGCTCAATGTCTTTATTTATAGTGCTGTAAAGAGGTTATTCAGGTCCACTATCAATGGGATCATCCCCCTCTTTGGGTGGGATAGCTCCCTTATTGATGGGATAAGTTCCCCCTTAATAGAGATACATGAACCAACTGGAGGCGCATCCATTTCATCAAACCGACCTCTAGAATGTTCTAGAAGTAACCACAAGTAACTTTTTCAAGATAAAACTCGCGCATTTTGCCTTTTACAGAGGGACGCACCTGTCCCTTAACATACAGAGCGTCCATGGACGCAGATTTTGTGAACATGGTCAGCGTCCCCGCAGGTAAGGCTAGAGAGAACCTGCGACCCCAGAGATAAACATAGTTTTTACAAGACTTTCTCTCTTCTTTGAGTTTGAGATGGATAACAGAGGCATGAGACTTGCCTAAGAGGGTAGCATGACTGTTGATTTGAGCCATACTAACTGTAAGTAGTCAAGGTGACATTTTTTAGTGTAACAGATTGCCCCCTAAAGTGCGAAGCCTGGAATAGAGTAGGGTTTTGTAATTATAGGAAGGGTGAAGCGCTTTATCATTTCAAGGATTGTCTTGTGGATGGCCTGGTTGGAACCTGCAATTTTCAACACAAAATACATGGATAAGATTATATCATCACTGAGGTAGGCATTCCCATACTCAGATTCAAAACTTTAACTAATGGACTAACTATTCTGATACAGGAATGATCTTGCAGTACATCATTTTTATAGACTTTTGTAGACACAGTATGGACGCAGCCATTTGTTTATGATTAGTCTACATAGATAATGAATACAAAACTCCTCGCAGCCTGGATGGTAGAAACTAGATCCAGGGTCTTCACTTCTACTTCCCAAATTGGTACGATTATAGCCATGTGATTAAATGATTTGATGTCGAACATGTTAGAAACCACTTGATTACCAGTCGATGATGTAAACTGTTAACAAGCGTGAGAGAGACCACCAGTAATGTCAATGGTTCTCAAAGTACCAAGCACAACCCGTGAAATGTGAATAGATGTTTTGATGTCGAACACTTCACGGAATCCTTTGATCGAAAGTCAATGATGTAAACTGACGTCAAAGGCGAGAAACCTGCCATTGATGCATGCAGACTTCAAGGTACTGTCGATTCCTAAGTCATCTTTCTAGATAATGTGTCGATGTCGATAGAAAGCGACCCGTTGCAGGCAAGCCCACAACACGAAATCATTGTTCAAGTTGAAGAAATGTTGCTGTAAGGACTGACTCAGGGATGGTCAAATGGATGACAAGTATTTTGCAGATGAAAGTTTTTCTTGCAGACCTCTTGAACACATAACGACACAACAGATGGCTTGGTGACGAATAACTCAAAGTTAATCCCCGGAACCCGGTTAAAGACTTTCAAAGTGATTTGGTCAACTGTGAGGTAAAAGATTTCCCAACCCAGGTGAATGAAAAGTGTCATGTTCAAGAGCGGTAATAAAGTTTCTTCTGAGACAAAAGGTGACAAACAGGTTCATTCTTCTCTCTTTTCCCCCACCATTTCTGGCAAGTACCTCTTTATTTTTAACAAGCTTGAGGAGGATAACATATGCTTGATTATAAGCTCATCCTTCGGACGAGTCCAACCTAGTTTAAATTCGAACCCTAGGAAGTAGTGGTTCGTTCATGTTTGTAATTGAACAGGTCCTTTACTGTAAAAGTTTAACGAGCCCAGTATAGGAGAAACTCGGCGTTTTTCAATTTTAGAGAGTCTGAAAAAACTAAAGGAGACTCTAGGTTGAACTTTTTCGTATATTTGTGTCCCTCAAGCCCGAAAAAGTATAAAATAATACCTGGGGGAACCGCTTGATCTTGCGACCAAGGAGTACTTTCATAATAGTGTCGTTGACCTGAAAAGTAAAAAGCGATCAAGGACACGTCGTTTTATCTCCTTATCGAGTTTGAAACGACAAAAACCCGGCAATCTTTTCCTGATTTTGCGGTCAGAAAAGAGCTAAAAGGGGACCGTCTTTTAATTCCGTTTTAACGAGTGTAAAAGAAACGCTCGGCGATCTTTTCATGTTTTAGGAGTCAGAAAAGGGCTTAAAAGATGACTCTGATATTTTATTTGTGAAAAAATTACAATTTCCCTTGAAATCCCTTTGTCCTGCACAAAAGCGACACATTACTCATACCTGTATATATCACTATTACCGGCTTATCTTGTTTAACATGTATGATGAAATGTTTTTAAATTTACTTGCATGATTATTATAAATGTCTGTCCAACACTCGAGAAGCAATTGCATCTGCCAATGTATTCAGGGACCTTGGAATATGTTGATATTCAATGTAATCAAATTGACGTTCCAAGAGACGCACTCTCAAAAACAACCTTAATAACACAGGATTTCTAATGGCATAAACTCTATTAAGCTGTAATACAACAAGTTCAGAATCTAACCTCACTATCAAACGTCGAATTCCAAATGAAATATGTTCGGATAATAATTCAACCACTGCACTGTATTCTGCAATGTTATTCGTTGTTTGACCGAGGCTTACCCCATGCATAGAAACTAACTCGTCAGAGGGCGAATAGATAACCCAAGTTGCAGAAGAGATATTCCGTGTATTACGACAAGCACCATCAGCAAATCCAATGTATGTTTGGAGAGGCGTCGACATCTACAATATCAAGAGTAAAACCAAGATAAGCCAGAATAATGACGAAAAACCACACTCGCTAAGCTAAGCACACTGACTAAACTAACACACTTGCTAGCTAGAAAGGAAATCTAACCTATCTAAAAATTTCTCCATACCCATCATTTTAAGCATAATACCTCTTTAGGTAAAGTCCATTTCTGGGTTTACCCAAAGAGTCCCCATCAAAATCAACTAACTCATAAGCCCCTTTTGCTAGCTTTCGCTTTACAATGTAGGGCCCATGCCACATGGGAACGAATTTTCCGGCACCTAGCTTATCGTTAGCTTGATCATATAATAGTACTAGGTCTCCTTCCGAAAAACTTCGAGGGGTTACATTTTTATCGTACTGAGCTTTCATTCGTTTCGCGTGAGTCTCGATAGCTAAAGTAGCGTCACGTCAAGTCTCATCTAATTTAGCCAAGTATAATAACCGTTTCTCCTCTTCGGAAGTAGCTAGAAGTAATTCGAAAGCCATTTGAAGTGATGGGATTTCGCATTCAATAGGTAACACGGCTTCTAAGCCATAAACTAGCTGGAAAGGGGTGAAACCTGTTGAATTTTTCACTGAAGTTCGATATGCCCATAGCGCCGAAAATAACATGTTATGCCAATTCGTTCGATGGATACCAATGATCCGTCGAATCATGATGACTAGAACTTTGTTGATTGACTCAACCAAACCGTTGGCTTGCGGATAATAAGGAGTAGAGCTATCGTGGCGCAAACCAAGCTGGCTTGTTAGTTCAGTCATCATGACATTTCGAAAGTGGCTTCCATGGTCAGTGATGATTGCTTGTGGGACACCAAACCTAGTTATGATATGATTGAATACGAAAACTGCAGCTGTCTTGCCGCTTGCGTCGAATGTAGGCATCGCCTCGGCCCATTTTGTAAAATAATCAACCGCGAGGATGATATACGCATGCCCCCCGGCCGAGTGAGGGTTACAAGTAATAAAGTCAATACCCCATTTGGCGAATGGACCAGTGGCAATTATAGGGTGAAGAGGAGCAGGTGGAGCGCGCATCTTTCGATCAAACACTTGACAGTTGTGGCATTTTCTGACGGCAAGGATACAATCTTTAAACATAGACGGCCAGAAGTAGCCAGCGCGCAACACCTTCTGAGCTGTGGCATACC
This sequence comes from Pinus tabuliformis, assembly GCA_031772625.1. Lineage (NCBI taxonomy): Eukaryota > Viridiplantae > Streptophyta > Pinopsida > Pinales > Pinaceae > Pinus > Pinus tabuliformis. The sequence goes on along the minus strand of CM062817.1, from coordinate 944,047,148 downwards.
CAGACATATGACCGCCACATGCTCCAGAGTGACAATCATTCAAAACTCTCTCAGCCTCTTCGTGAGTTAAACAACGTCGAAAAACTAAGTCTGCCCCCCGGCGATAAAGTGTATCTCCGATAATTCTGTATTGCTGGGATCGAAACCGAATTTTTCGACGGTCTTCCTTGGAAGCTTCAGGCCGAAAGGTTTGGGTTTGGAGATAGATGATTATATCCCCATACCACGGATCTAAAGTGCTAATAAGAAACAAAGATTCGTCCGCAATGGACTCTTCTGCCACAGTCTCTGTGTCAGCACTCGGGAAATCACACATTAATTCCGCAAAAACTAAAGATTTCTTAGACTTGGACTTCTCGAACTCCAAGTTGAACTCTTGCAGGATGACAATCCATTTAGAGTACTTGCCCCCTAGCAGTTGTTTGGTCAAAATATAAATCATAGGGTTGCAATCCGAAATAACTGTAGTTTTGCGGAGAAGAATGTAGTGACGAAAACGCTGGACAGCTTGAACGGCTGCCAGGGCCAATTTCTCCACATGCGAATATTTTAACTCAGTGGGATTTAAGGTTCTACTAAGATAATATATCACATGCTCTGCTTTGAATTCATCTTCTTGAACTAACACCATTCCAATGGTGGAATGCGAAGCTGCGAGGTATAAGAAGTAGTCCTGGTTGTAGTTGGGAGGATGCAATAACGGTGCATGGGTCAACGCGTGTTTTAATGCATCAAAATATTGTTGGGCAATCTCGTCCCAAAAGAATTGTGCGTTCTGTTTCAACAACCGTGTAAAACCTTTAGTGACCTCGGCGTAGTTTGGGATGAATCGGCGTAAAAAGTTCGCTTTCCCTTGCAAACTTTGGAGTTGGCGCAAACTCGAAGGAGGAGGCAATTTGATGATAGCCTCGACTTTCGAGGGATCGACGCGAATGCCGGCTTTTGAAACAACAAATCCCAGCAATCGACCTGTTTCTATACAGAAAACACACTTGTGGGGATTCAACCGAATCCGATAATGCCTACACCTCATAAAGATTGCTCGTAGGTGGACAAGGTGATCAGCTCGATGTAAAGAATGAGCAGGCAAATCATCAAGATAGGGTTGCACAATGTGCTTGATATCATGAAATGCATAAGACATCGCCCGTTGAAAAGTAGCGCCGGCATTCTTAAGCCCAAAAGGTAATTTGCAATAAGCAAATGTCCCCCATGGACAAATGAATGCCGTTTTTGGTTGGTCGGCAGGTAGAATATTGATTTGATTATAGCCTGAGAAACCATCCATAAAGGAAAACATCTCACTTCCGGCACAATCATCAATAATTTGATCGATATAAGGCGTAGGATAGTTGTCTTTTGGACAAGCTCTATTGATATCCCTATAATCGATACAGATTCTTATTGTTCCTTGTTTTTTATTGACGGGAACAATATTCGATACCCAATCCGTTAACGGGATCGGATAAATGAAACCTGCTTTCAACAGCTTTTCGACTTCTTCTTTAATTGCAGCCGCTTTTCGAGGGTGAATTTGACGCAACCGTTGCCGGACGGGTTTAGCATCCGGGTAGGTCTTTATTTCATGAATAACAATGGCAGGATCAATTCCCGGCATTTCCTCGTAAGACCAGGCAAACACGTCGCGGAATTCTTGGAATAGGGCCTTGTAAGTTTGGATTTCTTCTTCAGTACATGCGGCACCTATATGAATGTTCTCCTCGATTCCGGGCTTCACTGATATATCAATGGGAACAGTACGAGAAATATTCCCTAAATTCAACTCCGAATCAGAATGTTTCGTTGGATCCTGAGCGTCTTTGACATATTCAGCGGTAAATATAGATGAAAAATCATTTTCAAATACATCATTCTTAGGTAAAAACGAAGATCTGTGATGGAGATCTTCCCATGGTAGATCGTCTACACTTAGGATTTCGCGAAGTTGTTCGTCAGATGACACGACTTCGGGAAACGTTATCCGTTCTAAGGGTGAGGTGAAAAGTGACTCTTCACTGACCACATTCATTTGGTCGTTTTCGGTTGAATGAAAATCGGTAAAAGACATAAGAGCTTCATAAGCAATCTCATACGGACTCAACGGCATAACATCACCGAACGAATCTAGCTCAGAGTCAGATGGAACATACCAAGGATCATCATAAATAATGTTTTCTGACGTGATCATATGAATCGTTGCAAACGAAGGGTCTACGTTGAGTGGAGGGAGAGGAAAAGTTCCCAGTAAACCGGAATCCTTAACTAAACCTACACCAATGTCCCTATAAGGGATTGTCGTTTTACCAACATGTTGAATACTCTCTGAAGAGGCTGGATCGGATGAAAAGTATGTCAGCTGATCAATAGTCACGATCTTACCGTTATGTGGAAACTTAATGACTCTGAAGACCGATGAAACGACCGCTGTCATAGCATATGACCAACTTCGACCCAAAAGAAGGTTGTAGTCTAGAGGGGCATCAACCACTTCCACATCCAGACTAACGGTTTTACCTTCGACCCCTATAGGCAATTCTTGTAGAATACCAAACGGACGGAACCCACGGCCATCAAAGGCCTTAAGGATGGTGGGGGATTGGTTCAACGAAGGAGAACCAAGCGATCTCCAACATTGAATCGACATAATACACGTAGAAGCTCCCTCATCAATCACAGTCCGATGAATAGGCCTGTTTTTGACTATCACTGGGATTTGGAAAGCCATTTGATGTGGGAGACGTGGTGTACTATTTTCTAGATCAAAGATCATTAGGTTCGGGTCCTGAACATCGACAGCTCCGATAGCCGACAAAAGCAATTTTCGTTGCGCTGGACATGATTGCAGCACTTCGAGTGCCGACATTGCTGAAGGTGAAACAGCTAAGTCTTCAACAATGTTGTAATTCTGGGCTGCTCTCGCATGTGGATTGAAAGCAGACCTTCGAAGTACACCCTTGGCGGGCGGCTTAATCACTAAGTCTGGGTTAGGTTTTTCGATCTGTAGTGGATCGGAACCAGGAGCTGAGGTTGATGGGTTAGAGTGAGAAGATTCTGCTTCCTTACCATCAACAGGAGCCTTACTACCATAATCTTGCGATCGAGTCGCAATCCTGACATGAGACATCATCAAAATGGGTTCTTCACTGGCATTCGAAGAAGAACCTATCATCTTATTCTCCTGCTCTGGAAATGGATTTTTTAACACAGCAGGAGTGGGAGAACCTTTGACTATTTTCACTACCTCGGCCCGATGAGGGCAATCTCTCGTAAAATGATCTTCTTCACAAATGAGACAAGGACTATTTTCCCCAGCGGAGTCGCCAATTTGTCACACATAATTGGTCAAGGGTGCGGACACGACTGACCTTCCTAGAAGTCTAAGACGTTCTAATGACAAACAAGACAAAATGGAGTGATCTTTCTCTAAATACACCTTTTACAATATGAAAACTACAAGTGTTTAGGCTTACCTTATTCCAAAACGCTGTTGTTGAAGTCCGTTCTTGACGATCCGGATGAGCTCCTCCTTCAAGTCAATTCCTGCAACCACAAACAATCAAACAATTACCAAGCACTTGCATTTCATATAATAAAACATATATTCAACATGCAGACCAAGGAACACATGAAATAACTCGTTAACACAAGCTATTGAGAAAAATAAACCAGTTTGTATTAATAACGAAACAAAGAAACTCTTACAACCTGGCCTTGGTGTTGTGCAAGTTCCTCCCAGGGTCCATCAAGTGTTTTCCTCTACTTTGACAAAGCTCACCCACTTCCAAGTAGAATAATGTAAAGACAATCTCTCCTCACAAAGGTTCTAATGGAAGACCTAAATCCTGCAGCATTTACCCAAAGAAAATGTATAGCTCCAACCTCCTCTCCCTCTGGCTCAATGTCTTTATTTATAGTGCTGTAAAGAGGTTATTCAGGTCCACTATCAATGGGATCATCCCCCTCTTTGGGTGGGATAGCTCCCTTATTGATGGGATAAGTTCCCCCTTAATAGAGATACATGAACCAACTGGAGGCGCATCCATTTCATCAAACCGACCTCTAGAATGTTCTAGAAGTAACCACAAGTAACTTTTTCAAGATAAAACTCACGCATTTTGCCTTTTACAGAGGGACGCACCTGTCCCTTAACATACAGAGCGTCCATGGACGCAGATTTTGTGAACATGGTCAGCGTCCCCGCAGGTAAGGCTAGAGAGAACCTGTGACCCCAGAGATAAACATAGGTTTTACAAGACTTTCTCTCTTCTTTGAGTTTGAGATGGATAACAGAGGCATGAGACTTGCCTAAGAGGGTAGCATGACTGTTGATTTGAGCCATACTAACTGTAAGTAGTCAAGGTGACATTTTTTAGTGTAACACTTAGTAGTTACTGCAAACAAATATTCATCTGGAAACTTATCCTCTACAGGAGAATCTTCGTTAGTATTTTGGATTCTAGACAAGAAATCAGCTACTGTATTTTGTTTCCCTGGTCTATCTAACACAGTAATATTGAATTCTTGTAAAAGTAAAAGCCATCTTGTAACTCTGCCATTAGTAACAGGTTTTTTCATGAGATATCTAATTGCAGAATGATCAATATGGAAAAAAGTTTCATAGCCTGTTATATAATGTCTAAACTTGTTGATTGCATGAACAACAGCTAAGAACTCTTTCTCAGTCACAATATAATTTAACTCAGTGGGAGTCAAATTTTTGCTGGTGTAGTAAATGGCATAAGGAACTAAATCCTTTTGACCCAACACAACTCCTAGAGCTGTATCTGAAGCATCTGTAGAAATATGGAAAGGAAGTTTCCAATTTGGCCCTCTCAAAATGGGTGCTTCAGATATTCTTGTTTTCAAAGTTTCAAATGCAGATTGACAATCAGGATCCCACTTGAATTCACAGTCTTTTGTATGTAATTTGAAGAGTGGAGATGCTATTTTGGTGAAGTTTTCAATAAATCTTCTATAATATCCAGTAAATCCAAGAAAACTTCTAACATCTTTTTGACAATTTGGAATAGGCAACTTGGAGATGACTTCAACTTTTGATCTATCAACTTTAATCCCATCCCCTGAAATATGATGTCCTAAAACAATCCCTTCAGTAAACATCATAAAGCATTTCTCATGACTTAATGAAAGTTTTGTTTCTTTACATCTTATAAGGACTTTTTCCAAATTCTCTAATGCCTCTTCAAATGAATTACCATAAACTGTAAAATCATCCATATAAACCTCTACACAAACATGAATTAGATCAGAAAAGATTCCTAGTACTGCCCTTTGAAATGTTGCAGGTGCATTACATAATCCAAAAGGAAGTACTCGGTAAGCCAAAGTTCCCCATGGACAAGTAAATGTGGTCTTGTCCTGATCTTCAGGTGCTACCTGAATCTGATTGTAACCACTAAGGCCATCCAAAAATGAGAAATACTTTTTGCCTGCTAAAGTATCTAATACCTGATCAATAAAGGGTAAAGGAAAGTGATCCTTCAAGGTTGCTTTGTTTAATTCTCTGTAATCAATGCAAACCCTCCATTTACCATTCTTTTTAGGTACTATAACCAAAGGAGAGACCCACCGGCTATCTGAAATTGGATAAATGAAGTTTACATTAAGTAAATTTTGGAGCTCTTCTTTCACTATCTCCCTAAGGTTTGGATTCATCCTTCTTTGAGGTTGTCTGATTGGTCTACTGTTTTCCTCAATGTAGATGTGATGAATGCAAGTCTTAGGGTCAATACCTTTCATATCGGTATACTCCCATGCAAATGCAGTAGAATGTTTTTGCAAGATTTTGGTTAGCTCTTCGTGCTGTGATTTTTCCAAGTTTTTGTTGATGTTCAATGTTTTTCCTGGAAAAATCTCAATGGCGGAACTACCAAACTATTCCATAGATAAAAGAGACATTTGTCTAGATGATAGACACTCAATGTCAAAATCCAACTGAAATTGTGTGTGTTCATATTCTGAAGATGTTTCAAAGTTTTCTAATGTGTTCAGAATTTGACAATCTTCACTGATCTCAGAAATGGCAAAGACAGGTTGTATAGTATCTTCATCATCAACCCACTCATTATCTCCTATTTCTGTAATTGCTTTTGCTGGAGGATACAGATTGAACTTCTTTGTTGAATTACCATCAGAAATATACATATCCCTAGACCTACAACTGATAAAAGCATCAGCTGTGGCTAGCCAAGGTCTTCCTAAGATGAGAGGATGTCCTCCTAAATTACTCTTGGGAGTTAAAATCATGAAATCCACTGGATATTCCCAAGAGTCTAAGGAGACTGAAATGTCTTCTAATACACCATCTGGTTTAATAATTGATCGATCTGCAAGTTGCAATAAAGTAGGTGTAAAAAGAAGATTAGGAAGTTTTAGCTGTTCCATAGTCTGTCTACTCATGATGTTGATAGCAGCCCCTAAATCAATCAAAGTATTTGGTATTTCTACCCCATTGATATGTGTTTTGACAATTGGACTACCGGGATCTACATATTTCTGCATAGTAATTTTTCCCATCATTATATCTGCAATTTTTCCTACCAGGTGGATTCTTCTTGTATCTCTTGGTTTCCTTCCTAGTCTTTTAAGACTCAACTCCTTTATTGTTTTCGCTCGAATAGGAATCTCTTTAATGGCTTGTAATAAGGGAATCTTGATACAGACATTCTTCAATTCATCTAGAAAATCATAGTCAGGCAACAAGATTTGTTTTTCCACCCCTTTGTCAATTTGTAATCTTTCAGGAAAAGGAGGTGTGGATGAAGATGCAGGTTGCTCAACTATAGGAGTTGTGGGGGTTAACTCTTTTTCTTTTTCTTTTTGAGTGCTTGGGTTTTGAAGAGATGCTTCAGAACCCTTATTGGCTTCAAGAGAATCTTCCTCAAAAATGATTTGCTTTTGAGCATCTATAGAAGGCTTATCTAGGACTCTACCTGATCTGAGTTGTACATCATTGAGAGGAACAATCATATAGGCAGGAAATTGTTGACCTTCCATCATGTAAGCATTTTGAGGGTTTTTGTTATTGGGGTTTGGCAATGGCTGAGAAGGAAGTTGATTTGACTTTTGTTGGAATGGAAGCAAGAGTTGAGAATTTGGATTCTGTTGAGAAGGTTGTTGTTGTTGTGGAAATGGAAATGATAGTTGTGGGTTTTGATTTGGAAGTTGTGGAGCTTGTTGGTTTTGAAAAGGTGGAGGATATTGATAAAATTGAGCGACTCTCCCATAGGGATTTTGCATACCTTGTACCCATGATTGAAAAGGATTTTGAAGTTGGGACCAAGGTTGTTGCCAAGGATTCCAATTTGATGGGGGTTGAAAATTCATAGAGTTGTTAAACCCTTGATTTTGTTGCCCCTGCCAAGGTCTCTTTGCAACAAAACAGAGAGACTCGATTGTATTTGGATCTTCTTGAAAGACAGATTTGAGCCCAGGAATTGAAGGACAATCCTTGGTCTCATGATTCTCTGAACAAGTTACACATGTTTCTACAACTTTTGCATCCAAGGGACATTCCCTTAGAGCATGTTTCTTTCTACACTTTGGGCAAAAGATGGCCAAAGCCTCAGCTTCTACTTTCTGCTTATTGTGAATCTTAAGGGTGTCTAGTTGCTCACTAAGACTCCCTAAGATGTCAGTTTTAAATTCATCAAGCATGTTGCCAATTTCAGCCCTACTTACTGATCCAGTTGCAGATTTGTTTGCTGTGATGAGAGAAGGATCTCTAGGCCCTTTTTGAGTTTTAGATTTCCCCCTTGAGAGATGGACACATAGCTCTGCTATATCATGAAGTGGAAGTTGAGATATGTCTCATTTTCCCATCATGTTCAAAATATCTATCCATTCATCTCTAATGGCTTTTAATAGAAGGGCTTTCAAGGTCTCCTCATCTAAGTTACTCATTTTTTCTCTTTTCAGGTTGTATTGAAATCTTTCAAGTAAATCCTCCAAGTTTTCATCTTCTCTTTGCACCATTTTGAATACCTCATCCTTGTGATTGGTGCGCATATAATAGTCCAGGTACCTATCCAAAAATGTTTGTTTCATATCATTCCAAGTCCTAATGGATTGAGTGAGTAATCCCATGAACCATTTCAAGGCTGCTCCTTTCAATGTTGAAGGAAACAGTTTGAGTTTTTGAGAGTCTTCCAAATAATCATAAGTTCGACACACGACCTCAAACTCAAATAGAAATGTTTCAGGGTCCTCATTTCTTAACCCATGGAAGTTTGGGAGGACAGATGGTGAGATGTTTTTCATTGTGGCTCGGGAGTCCTCATCGACTATAGGAAATCCGAATGAGTTATCTCCATCCCTATTTCCCCCAATGTTACCTCTACCTCCTCCATTATTTCCTCCTCCTCCTCTACCTCTACCAAATCCACTTGCTCCTTCCTCTGTCATGGTAGTTTCCTTGGAGACTTCAGAGTCCTCTGGTTCCTCTACTAAGGGTGAACGAGAAGGAATTTCTCCCTCTTCTTCTTTAGATGATTCTACTTCTTCAATTACAATTTGTTTCTCTATAGAAGGAAGGAAAGGATCTCTTTCTAATTCAGATTCGATGGAAGGTGTGGGAGAGTCAACTACTGCCTCTTGAATTCCAGGAATCCTAGGGCTAGGAGTGTAATTTGGAGATGATGGAGGTGTCTCTTGTCTATTCCTTGAAGTAGATGGAGTTGTAAAAATCGAACTCTTGGCTCTAGCTAAAAACCTTCCCCTAGAATCTCTTGCTCTATGCATGTCATTTTTTTTCTCTTCAAGTCGGGCTAATAATTCTCTTTCTGATCTTCCAGGTCACTCTAGGTGCAAGAAGAGAGCATACTCAAGAAACTATTAAACTAATAACTTTCTCTTTTCTGATCCTCCAGATCACACTAAGTGCAAGAGGAGAGCATACTTTGAGAGGTTATCAATTTTCCTTCCTTGAAATTTTCTTGTTTTTTATTTTTTTTAGAAACTGGCTACCTAATTTCACTTCCCCGCAACGGCGCCAAAATGTTTGGTCAATTTAGTGTGATCTAAATTGCTATTTAAAATGTCAATCCGGGGTTCGTAAATTGAGGAAGTGAAGTGTACTATATGTACTAGATAACCATTTCCTTAATCTTTTGTCGTTTTTGAGTTTTCTTTAGTTTGTTTTTGGATTTATCTTTCCCTAATGTGTGATGGCGAAAATGAAAGTGAAGTATGGAGTATGGATGGTGATGGTGGTTTCTACAGTGATTTTCTCAAACTTGAAAGTGCTCAAGAAGAAAGCTTTAAAACAACTAAACTGAAATCAATTCTTAAGAGAAAATAAATGCATCAAACAGTGAACTAATGACAATGGCCCAGTATCCTTGCTGCTGAATGAAAAGAAAATAAAAACTGAATTTAAAGCAACTCAAACCAAAAACAAAGCAACTAATTCACACTACTTAAACTCTTCAGATCCTTTACCCTTCAGCTCAATCTACCTTGTGGGAAGTAATCATGAATAAGTCAAGCAATATGCTATATAAATGTCAAGAAATTAAATTTCATAAAAGAAACCAGTCACACTACTTTAACTCTTCTGGTCCTTTACCCTTCAGCTCAATCTACCTTGTGGGAAGAAACCATGAATAAGTTTAAGCAATATGATAACTAAATTGCAAGAAATTAAATTGTAGAAAGGAAACTAATCACACTACTCAACTCTTCTGATCCTTTACCCTTCAGCTCAATCTACCTTGTGGGAAGCAATCATGAATAAGTTTAAGCAATATGATAGCTAAATCACACTACAGTTAGTAATATTCTGATTTCTTGCTAATAGAGTCACTCCACTATAGAAAGAAACCATAAATTGATGAGCAGTATGATATCTAAATAACAAAAAAATAAGTAAGCAAATCACAACTTGAAAAAGACAGTGCTGAAATTAAACTTCAGAAAATGAAAGTGAGCAGGAAGGACAAGATGATCTCATATGTCAATAGTTATCAAAAAGATGAAAATTTGCCCGGGCTGCCTAAGAAAACCTGCAGAAAAGCACTGATCAGTTGACAATTATAAGAAAACATAGGTGAAAATATAAACAACAGTGAGTTAAGAAACATCAAACAATGTGTTATATACAAGCTAATGATACAAGAACATAATAAAACCAAATGAAAACTTTACAAGGCTTCAGCGTGCAGGGGCCCTCTGCCACTTCAGCCTGTCAACAAATAATCACACGAATAAACTCAGAAAATTCTTCTCATATATTAAAACAGCAACATATATAAACAGTGGGGTGATAACACAACAGTTCAGAATTTACATATCCCAAAAAAAAACTCCTTTTACAACGTTCATCGACGCGTTATTTATAATGAAAAAATGCTGAAACTAGCTAACTAACTCCTACGCTATTGACTGTGTTGCCAAAGACACGTATATCCCTTCAACCGAGATCTAGCGTAACTGTCATCATGTCTTATTAAATCTCTGGAGTGGTAGCTGTTAGATTCCGGTTACAGAAGTGATCTCCAGGTGTGCCGATGTCTTCGTGAGCTGAGGACTGTGCCACGTGACGTTCACGTGCTCAAAACAGAGACGTGCCACCGTTGAACTCTTTAGTTGGCTCTGCCTTTGACCTTCGTTGACCGTGACCTTCCATGGATGATTTAGCTACTTCGAAGGGACACGTTCCATGTATCCATCACCTGGAGCTTACCCATGTGGCTCATTTCTTCATAGGACACCTGTAGCACAGCTTTTAACAAAATAGCTGCGGAATCCTATGCTGGCTGCGGAAACCTGTGCTGGCTGCGGAAACTGACAAGTTTCCGCAGCTGCATGAACAAAAAAACTAAACCAAACAACAGTCATAAGCATAGTCAGAAAACCATATAAAAAGCTCTTTTTAAACTACAATGCAATGATTTAACAGCTGGGTGGATGAAATAAGTGGAAAAGGAAGGCTGAGAGGGTTTATAGGAAGGTGCAGGTTTGAGGCTCAACATACCCCCACTGTGAAGGTGTTGCATGTCCTCATGCAACCAAAATTGAGTTATTTCCCCCTAATCCATATGTTCTGATGCTTCTGCAAGGACATCTAGCCCTCTTTTCTTCTTCCTTGATGCTAACATCATCCTTGGCTTCCTGACTAGGCATTTGAACTTGAGGCTAATCAATGCTCTGCTTAACTTTTTGCACTTCTTCTTCAGTTTTCTATTTTTCTTTTGCCACAGTCCTAAATGGAGCATGGTATTTTCATGGACAATCTTGTCTACTTTACTCTGCTCTTTGAGTGCTTCATTTTCCTGTATGATATGCCTATTTAGGACTTCTAACTCAAATATTTCCTGTTTCAAAGACTGAACTTGTGCATCAGGTGGCAGAGAAGTACTTGGTCCTGCAGCTGATTGTTCTAAGGTTTCCAGGTAATTGTATGCCTCTTGCTGATTAGAATCTACCTCAGGTGTCTTTCTCGGCCTAAACTCAAAATCTGGTGGGGGAGGACTGCTTTCTCTTTCCGGCCGAAAAGGGCTTTCCTCACGTGGAGGACTTGGCTCAATGCTTGGCTGAGTTGGAGATTTCTCAAGTGTCTCTTCATCTAAATCAATAAAGTGAGACTGTTTTTCTTTGGTTTTATTCCCCTTCCCTTTTAGCCTAGTGCTCCTTCTTAAGTATGAACTAGTACTCTTCTCTTGTGCACTCTGTTTTCCTTTTTGCTTTTTCTTGGCTATGGCAGCGGCTTGAAGATCTATTAATCTTTCTGACAGAGGTTGATAATCCTCTTCTATGGATTGTTCAGGGGATGGATAGACTTCTTGGATGGTTCTTTTGCCTTTTTCCTTCTTCTGTTTCTTACTTCTAGCTCTATCTTCTTTTTCTTTTTGGACTGTTTCTTGAATTTCTATTGTAGGGGAGTCTTGGATTGTAATGTTCTTTTCTTTCCTCCTACTTTTCCTTGGAATCTTTGGTGGACTGCTTCCAGAGGCCTCAGACGGCTCTTGGAAGTAGTTTCTTGTCAAGAATTTCCCCCAAGTATCTTTAGTTTTCTTCAACTGGTCCTCAATAAGAATTTTGATGAGCCCATGATGGTAAAGATGAGGTTCAATATTGCCTACATGTTTTTGAACTGTAAAACTCATCTTTTTCAAACTTGATAGCAGAAAATGAGGCAAATTAAGAGTGTGACCATCTATGAAATTCATCATCAGTCTAACATGATACATATACATAGAGCCAAAACGACCTTCACACGTGATAAATTTCTGGATGACTAACAGTAGACTAGACCATTCCTCTTTTAATACATTAACAGGGATGCCTCTTGTGAATACGGTGGTATCCATACCTTGGTTTTGTAGCATGGTTCTCCATATTTGATCTTCCACACTTCTATTTTTAAACCACCTTTCACCCTCTTGAGGTAGGCCTGTGGCAGCTGCTACTGTGGCCTCGGTCACTGTGAATTTTAAATCTCCAACCTCCACTGTTTGTCCATTAAAGGACCTTGCAAAAGCTTTGGTCACCTCCTTGTTATAGCCTTTAAACTTCTGGATAAATCGTAGCCATCTGACTTTCTTCAGCAATTCCTTAACTTGAGGATAACCCTCCAAGTATTTCGGTCCTTCCGGCTCAGCTCTCAGTAATTTTCCCATCCTCTGTTTTAAATTCCGCTGAGAGTTCTTTTGTGTGTGAGGGTTAAGGGAAAAAATAGCTTTGTTACAGGGTTTAGGATAAACTGTAATGACGGTAGTCAGGGTTTAGAGCAAACTGTAGTGACCGCAGTTTGAAATAGAGAAGAGTGAATGGAAATACCCTAATTACGGAAGGAACAGTGGGTGAGCAGTGATAAAACGAGTTCATAAAATGAAATGTGGTCGCATGCAAGGAGTATGATATAAGTGGAGTATGAGTGGAGTGATAAGAGAGTGGAGTAATGGCAGGATTCTTTCGAGTCGGATGACTGTGTATGAGATTTTACACGTCTCAACAGACGGCTGCGGAAATTACAGCTGGGAAGAGCTGTAACACAATAGGTCACGTCTCAAGAGTATGGGTAATAACTAGAAGTGCAGTCATATTTGAGTTCAAACTCGGAGTAATCATGAGACCGTTAGGGAAATGAATGCAAGGTGTGTGGAGTGATATCTCGGAATAAGAGTGATAATGGGCTAATATATCAAATCATTGCACATAGGAGAGCCTGTTATGGTTTAATAACTATACGTAATTATGACTTGAATTGTTATTTGATAAAGATTTTTTATCATACCTTTGGAAACTTTGTCAATTTTTGCTCAAGGCTTCTAACCAGTTGCTCTTCTTTGATATCTTGGAGATGCCCCATGTCTTTAGCTCAATTACACCTGCATTTCATGACTATGGCACTAACAGTTGATTGTATTTTTGAAAACAGAGTGATGCTGGCTGCGGAAATCGTTTCTGGCTGCGGAAACTGCTTCTGGCTGCGGAAACGGTTCCCAGCTGCGGAAACTGAGACAGCACCCCCTTGTCTGCACAAAGATAGTTAGAAAAGAACTAACTGAATGAAAATAGTCCTGGAAGGGGTTTTTATTAATGAAATGAAATGGAATGAGTGGAATGAAGTGAAAATGAAGTGGAATGAAGTGAAATGGAGATGAAAATGAGATGGAGGTGAAGTGAAATGACAAGTGAGATGAAGTGAAGATGGAAAGAGAAGGAGAGGAGATTTTTTTTGAAAATATAGAGTGTCAGGTGTCCCTGATTTTCACTCTATATTTTCTGCATAAGACCGCCAATCTGGGATTGGTTTTCAGGCTTATACACATTTTCTTTTTTTCTTTTTCTCTCTCTTTTTTTTTTTTTTCAAAAACTGAAAGAAACAAGATTAGGCTGGTGGGAGAGAAGGATTCTTCTCCACCAGCCTTATTGCAGAATTCTCTTGGAACATTTTGACAAACTCCTCTTTTGAAAGTGGCTTATGATAAATTTTCAATCGGTGGCCATTCACAATAAGAGGAGTCTGAAATTCATCAATGGTCTTGATTCTTACTGCTCCATTGTTAAAGACTTTATCAATCTCATATGGCCCAAGCCAATGAGTCTGAAACTTCCCTTTGAAGTCTTTAAACTTGGAATCAAACAGTAAAGCCCAATCTCCCTCTTGAAACTTTCTTTCTTTAATATATCTGTCATGCCACTTATCTCTTTGATGTTGAACTAGATCAGTCCTTAAAATTGCATCTTGTCTGATCTCATCTAGCTCATTCAGCTGCTCCATTCTGTGCTTTTGGGCTTCTGATAGATTCATCCCCAACTGAACTGCCATCTTGAAAGTCTTGACTTGAAACTCAATGGGGAGCAGGACTTCTTTCCCATAAACAAGTTCATAGGGAGAATGTCCTGTTGTGTTCCTCCATGTAGTTCTGTAGGCCCATAAGGCTTCAGGGAGCCTTTCTGCCCAATCTCTTCTGTGGAGATGAACAGTTTTGGTGATGATGCTCTCAAGAACTTTGTTTGTAGATTCCACTTGACCATTTGCTTGAGGATGGTAAGGAGTAGATTTTCTGTGCTTGATTTTGTATTCTTCCATCAGCTTCTCCATCAAGTTAGATGTGAATTGACTTCCCTGATCTGTCACAATTTCTCTTGGGACACCAAAACGAGTAAAAATATCCTCAAAAAGAAATTGAACAACTGAATTTTCAGTGGCAGAAGGCAATGCCTTGGCTTCTACCCATTTAGTGACATAATCAGTGCAAACCAATATATATTTCTTTTGTCTAGATGGTGGATTAATGGGTCCAATGAAATCTAAAGCCCATTTTTCAAAGGGTTCGATGAGTACCTGTGGCTGTAATGGCATTTCATTTGAAAGAGTCGGTCTCCCAACTCTCTGGCAGCTGTCACACCTTCTGACATATTGTTTTGCATCTTTGAAGAGAGAAGGCCAATAATATCCTAAAGAAAGGATATTATAGGCTGTCCTCTTGTCAGCAAAGTGTCCACTGCATGGTTCATCATGACATGCCTTGAGGATGTCAGGCATTTCATCTTCCCGAACACATCTTTTGATCACACAATCTAGCCCTGTTTTAAACAATTCATTAGAAATCCATGAATAATTTGATCTCTCCTGAATAATTTTCCTTTTCTCATTAGGAAATAAGTGTGGAGGTAGCTTCCCTGTAACCAAATAGTTAGCAATATCTGCATACCAAGGAGTCTTAGTAGTTACTGCAAACAAATATTCATCTGGAAACTTATCCTCTACAGGAGAATCTTCGTTAGTATTTTGGATTCTAGACAAGAAATCAGCTACTGTATTTTGTTTCCCTGGTCTATCTAACACAGTAATATTGAATTCTTGTAAAAGTAAAAGCCATCTTGTAACTCTGCCATTAGTAACAGGTTTTTTCATGAGATATCTAATTGCAGAATGATCAATATGGACAAAAGTTTCATAGCCTGTTATATAATGTCTAAACTTGTTGATTGCATGAACAACAGCTAAGAACTCTTTCTCAGTCACAGTATAATTTAACTCAGTGGGAGTCAAATTTTTACTGGTGTAGTAAATGGCATAAGGAACTAAATCCTTTTGACCCAACACAACTCCTAGAGCTGTATCTGAAGCATCTGTAGAAATATGGAAAGGAAGTTTCCAATTTGGCCCTCTCAAAATGGGTGCTTCAGATATTCTTGTTTTCAAAGTTTCAAATGCAGATTGACAATCAGGATCCCACTTGAATTCACAGTCTTTTGTAAGTAATTTGAAGAGTGGAGATGCTATTTTGGTGAAGTTTTCAATAAATCTTCTATAATATCCAGTAAATCCAAGAAAACTTCTAACATCTTTTTGACAATTTGGAATAGGCAACTTGGAGATGACTTCAACTTTTGATCTATCAACTTTAATCCCATCCCCTGAAATATGATGTCCTAAAACAATCCCTTCAGTAAACATCATAAAGCATTTCTCATGACTTAATGAAAGTTTTGTTTCTTTACATCTTATAAGGACTTTTTCCAAATTCTCTAATGCCTCTTCAAATGAATTACCATAAACTGTAAAATCATCCATATAAACCTCTACACAATCATGAATTAGATCAGAAAAGATTCCTAGTACTGCCCTTTGAAATGTTGCAGGTGCATTACATAATCCAAAAGGAAGTACTCGGTAAGCAAAAGTTCCCCATGGACAAGTAAATGTGGTCTTGTCCTGATCTTCAGGTGCTACCTGAATCTGATTGTAACCACTAAAACCATCCAAAAATGAGAAATACTTTTTGCCTGCTAAAGTATCTAATACCTGATCAATAAAGGGTAAAGGAAAGTGATCCTTCAAAGTTGCTTTGTTTAATTCTCTGTAATCAATGCAAACCCTCCATTTACCATTCTTTTTAGGTACTATAACCAAAGGAGAAACCCACCGGCTATCTGAAATTGGATAAATGAAGTTTACATTAAGTAACTTTTGGAGCTCTTCTTTCACTATCTCCCTAAGGTTTGGATTCATCCTTCTTTGAGGTTGTCTGATTGGTC
Source organism: Pinus tabuliformis (assembly GCA_031772625.1). Taxonomy (NCBI): domain Eukaryota; kingdom Viridiplantae; phylum Streptophyta; class Pinopsida; order Pinales; family Pinaceae; genus Pinus; species Pinus tabuliformis. The sequence continues at coordinate 944,030,636 of CM062817.1, read as the reverse complement.
TACTGTTTTCCTCAATGTAGATGTGATGAATGCAAGTCTTAGGGTCAATACCTTTCATATCGGTATACTCCCATGCAAATGCAGTAGAATGTTTTTGCAAGATTTTGGTTAGCTCTTCCTGTTGTGATTTTTCCAAGTTTTTGTTGATATTCAATGTTTTTCCTGGAAAAATCTCAATGGCAGAACTACCAAACTCTTCCATAGAGAAAAGAGACATTTGTCTAGATGATAGACACTCAATGTCAGAATCCAACTGAAATTGTGTGTGTTCATATTCTGAAGATGTTTCAAAGTTTTCTAATGTGTTCAGAATTTGACTATCTTCACTGATCTCAGAAATGGTAAAGACAGGTTGTATAGTATCTTCATCATCAACCCACTCATTATCTCCTATTTCTGTAATTGCTTTTGCTGGAGGATACAGATTGAACTTCTTTGTCGAATTACCATCAGAAATATACATATCCCCAGACCTACAACTGATAAAAGCATCAGCTGTGGCTAGCCAAGGTCTTCCTAAGATGAGAGGATGTCCTCCTAAATTACTCTTGGGAGTTAAAATCATGAAATCCACTGGATATTCCCAAGAGTCTAAGGAGACTGAAATGTCTTCTAATACACCATCTGGTTTAATAATTGATCGATCTGCAAGTTGCAATAAAGTAGGTGTAAAAAGAAGATTAGGAAGTTTTAGCTGTTCCATAGTCTGTCTACTCATGATGTTGATAGCAGCCCCTAAATCAATCAAAGTATTTGGTATTTCTACCCCATTGATATGTGTTTTGACAATTGGACTACCGGGATCTACATATTTCTGCATAGTAATTTTTCCCATCATGATATCTGCAATTTTTCCTACCAGGTGGATTCTTCTTGTATCTCTTGGTTTCCTTCCTGGTCTTTTAAGACTCAACTCCTTTATTGTTTTCGCTAGAATAGGAATCTCTTTAATGGCTTGTAACAAGGGAATCTTGATACAGACATTCTTCAATTCATCTAGAAAATCATAGTCAGGCAACAAGATTTGTTTTTCCACCCCTTTGTCAATTTGTAATCTTTCAGGAAAAGGAGGTGTGGATGAAGATGCAGGTTGCTCAACTATAGGAGTTGTGGGGGTTAACTCTTTTTCTTTTTCTTTTTGAGTGCTTGGGTTTTGAAGAGATGCTTCAGAACCCTTATTGGCTTCAAGAGAATCTTCCTCAAAAATGCTTTGCTTTTGAGCATCTATAGAAGGCTTATCTAGGACTCTACCTGATCTGAGTTGTACATCATTGAGAGGAACAATCATATAGGCAGGAAATTGTTGACCTTCCATCATGTAAGCATTTTGAGGGTTTTTGTTATTGGGGTTTGGCAATGGCTGAGAAGGAAGTTGATTTGACTTTTGTTGGAATGGAAGCAAGAGTTGAGAATTTGGATTCTGTTGAGAAGGTTGTTGTTGTTGTGGAAATGGAAATGATAGTTGTGGGTTTTGATTTGGAAGTTGTGGAGCTTGTTGGTTTTGAAAAGATGGAGGATATTGATAAAATTGAGCAAATCTCCCATAAGGATTTTGCATACCTTGTACCCATGATTGAAAAGGATTTTGAAGTTGGGACCAAGGTTGTTGCCAAGGATTCCAATTTGGTGGGGGTTGAAAATTCATAGAGTTGTTAAACCCTTGATTTTGTTGCCCCTGCCAAGGTCTCCTTGCAACAAAACAGAGAGACTCGATTGTATTTGGATCTTCTTGAAAGACAGCTTTGAGCCCAGGAATTGAAGGACAATCCTTGGTCTCATGATTCTCTGAACAAATTACACATGTTTCTACAACTTTTGCATCCAAGGGACATTCCCTTAGAGCATGTTTCTTTCTACACTTTGGGCAAAAGATGGCCAAAGCCTCAGCTTCTGCTTTCTGCTTATTGTGAATCTTAAGGGTGTCTAGTTGCTCACTAAGACTCCCTAAGATGTCAGTTTTGAATTCATCAAGCATGTTGCCAATTTCAGCCCTACTTACTGATCCAGTTGCAGATTTGTTTGCTCTGATGAGAGAAGGATCTCTAGGCCCTTTTTGAGTTTTAGATTTCCCCCTTGAGAGATGGACACATAGCTCTGCTATATCATGAAGTGGAAGTTGAGATATGTCTCATTTTCCCATCATGTTCAAAATATCTATCCATTCATCTCTAATGGCTTTTAATAGAAGGGCTTTCAAGGTCTCCTCATCTAAGTTACTCATTTTTTCTCTTTTCAGGTTGTATTGAAATCTTTCAAGTAAATCCTCCAAGTTTTCATCTTCTCTTTGCACCATTTTGAATACCTCATCCTTGTGATTGGTGGGCATACAATAGTCCAGGTACCTATCCAAAAATGTTTGTTTCATATCATTCCAAGTCCTAATGGATTGAGTGAGTAATCCCATGAACCATTTCAAGGCTGCTCCTTTCAATGTTGAAGGAAACAGTTTGAGTTTTTGAGAGTCTTCCAGATAATCATAAGTTCGACACACGACCTCAAACTCAAATAGAAATGTTTCAGGGTCCTCATTTCTTAACCCATGGAAGTTTGGGAGGACAGATGGTGAGATGTTTTTCATTGTGGCTCGGGAGTCCTCATCGACTATAGGAAATCCGAATGAGTTATCTCCATCCCTATTTCCCCCAATGTTACCTCTACCTCCTCCATTATTTCCTCCTCCTCCTCTACCTCTACCAAATCCACTTGCTCCTTCCTCTGTCATGGTAGTTTCCTTGGAGACTTCAGAGTCCTCTGGTTCCTCTACTAAGGGTGAACGAGAAGGAATTTCTCCCTCTTCTTCTTCAGATGATTCTACTTCTTCAATTACAATTTGTCTCTCTGTAGAAGGAAGGAAAGGATCTCTTTCTAATTCAGATTCGATGGAAGGTGTGGGAGAGTCAACTACTGCCTCTTGAATTCCAGGAATCCTAGGGCTAGGAGTGTAAGTTGGAGATGATGGAGGTGTCTCTTGTCTATTCCTTGAAGTAGATGGAGTTGTAAAAATCGAACTCTTGGCTCTAGCTAAAAACCTTCCCCTAGAATCTCTTGCTCTATGCATGTCATTTTTTTTTTCTTCAAGTCGGGCTAATAATTCTCTTTCTGATCTTCCAGGTCACTCTAGGTGCAAGAAGAGAGCATACTCAAGAAACTATTAAACCAATAACTTTCTCTTTTCTGATCCTCCAGATCACACTAAGTGCAAGAGGAGAGCATACTTTGAGAGGTTATCAATTTTCCTTCCTTGAAATTTTCTTGTTTTTTTTTTTTTTAGAAATTGGCTACCTAATTTCACTTCCCCGCAACGGCGCCAAAATGTTTGGTCAATTTAGTGTGATCTAAATTGCTATTTAAAATGTCAATCCGGGGTTCGTAAACTGATGAAGTGAAGTGTACTATATGTACTAGATAACCATTTCCTTAATCTTTTGTCGTTTTTGAGTTTTTTTAGTTTGTTTTTGGATTTATCTTTCCCTAATGTGTGATGGCGAAAATGAAAGTGAAGTATGGAGTATGGATGGTGATGGTGGTTTCTACAGTGATTTTCTCAAACTTGAAAGTGCTCAAGAAGAAAGCTTTAAAACAACTAAACTGAAATCAATTCTTAAGAGAAAGTAAATGCATCAAACAGTGAACTAATGACAATGGCCCAGTATCCTTGCTGCTGAATGAAAAGAAAGTAAAAACTGAATTTAAAGCAACTCAAACCAAAAACAAAGCAACTAATTCACACTACTTAAACTCTTCAGATCCTTTACCCTTCAGCTCAATCTACCTTGTGGGAAGTAATCATGAATAAGTCAAGCAATATGCTATCTAAATGGCAAGAAATTAAATTGCATAAAAGAAACTAGTCACACTACTTTAACTCTTCTGGTCCTTTACCCTTCAGCTCAATCTACCTTGTGGGAAGAAACCATGAATAAGTTTAAGCAATATGATAACTAAATTGCAAGAAATTAAATTGCAGAAAGGAAACTAATCACACTACTTCAACTCTTCTGATCCTTTACCCTTCAGCTCAATCTACCTTGTGGGAAGCAATCATGAATAAGTTTAAGCAATATGATAACTAAATCACACTACAGTTAGTAATATTCTGATTTCTTGCTAATAGAGTCACTTCACTATAGAAAGAAACCATAAATTGATGAGCAGTATGATATCTAAATAACAAAAAAATAAGTAAGCAAATCACAACTTGAAAAAGACAGTGCTGAAATTAAACTTCAGAAAATGAAAGTTAGCAGGAAGGACAAGATGATCTCATATGTCAATAGTTATCAAAAAGATGAAAATTTGCCCGGGCTGCCTAAGAAAACCTGCAGAAAAGCACTGATCAGTTGACAATTATAAGAAAACATAGGTGAAAATATAAACAACAGTGAGTTAAGAAACATCAAACAATGTGTTATATACAAGCTAATGATACAAGAACATAATAAAACCAAATGAAAACTTTACAAGGCTTCAGCGCGCAGGGGCCCTCTGCCACTTCAGCCGGTCAACAAATAATCACACGAATAAACTCAGAAAAGTCTTCTCATATATTAAAACAGCAACATATATAAACAGTGGGGTGATAACACAACAATTCAGAATTTACATATCCAAAAAAAAACTCCTTTTACAACGTTCATCGACGCGTTATTTATAATGAAAAAATGCTGAAACTAGCTAACTAACTCCTACGCTATTGACTGTGTTGCCAAAGACACGTAGATCCCTTCAGCCGAGATCTAGCGTAACTGTCATCATGTCTTATTAAATCTCTGGAGTGGTAGCTGTTAGATTCCGGTTACAGAAGTGATCTCCAGGTGTGCCGATGTCTTCGTGAGCTGAGGACTGTGCCACGTAACGTTCACGTGCTCAAAACAGAGACGTGCCACCGCTGAACTCTTTAGTTGGCTCTGCCTTTGACCTTCGTTGACCGTGACCTTCCATGGATGATTTGGCTACTTCGAAGGGACACGTTCCATGTATCCATCACCTGGAGCTTGCCCATGTGGCTCATTTCTTCATAGGACACCTGTAGCACAGCTTTTAACAAAATAGCTGCGGAATCCTATGCTGGCTGCGGAAACCTGTGCTGGCTGCGGAAACTGACAAGTTTCCGCAGCTGCATGAACAAAAAAACTAAACCAAACAACAGTCATAAGCATAGTCAGAAAACCATATAAAAAGCTCTTTTTAAACTACAATGCAATGATTTAACAGCTGGGTGGATGAAATAAGTGGAAAAGGAAGGCTGAGAGGGTGTATAGGAAGGTGCAGGTTTGAGGCTCAACATACCCCCACTGTGAAGGTGTTGCATGTCCTCATGCAACCAAAATTGAGTTATTTCCCTCTAATCCATATGTTCTGATGCTTCTGCAAGGACATCTAGCCCTCTTTTCTTCTTCCTTGATGCTAACATCATCCTTGGCTTCCTGACTAGGCATTTGAACTTGAGGTTAATCAATGCTCTGCTTAACTTTTTGCACTTCTTCTTCAGTTTTCTATTTTTCTTTTGCCACAGTCCTAAATGGAGCATGGTATTATCATGGACAATCTTGTCTACTTTACTCTGCTCTTTGAGTGCTTCATTTTCCTGTATGATATGCCTATTTAGGACTTCTAACTCAAATATTTCCTGTTTCAAAGACTGAACTTGTGCATCAGGTGGAAGAGAAGTACTTGGTCCTGCAGCTGATTGTTCTAAGGTTTCCAGGTAATTGTATGCCTCTTGCTGATTAGAATCTACCTCAGGTGTCTTTCTCGGCCTAAACTCAAAATCTGGTGGGGGAGGACTGCTTTCTCTTTCCGGCCGAAAAGGGCTTTCCTCACGTGGAGGACTTGGCTCAATGCTTGGCTGAGTTGGATATTTCTCAAGTGTCTCTTCATCTAAATCAATAAAGTGAGACTGTTTTTCTTTGGTTTTATTCCCCTTCCCTTTTAGCCTAGTGCTCCTTCTTAAGTATGAACTAGTACTCTTCTCTTGTGCACTCTGTTTTCCTTTTTGCTTTTTCTTGGCTATGGCAGCGGCTTGAAGATCTATTAATCTTTCTGACAGAGGTTGATAATCCTCTTCTATGGATTGTTCAGGGGATGGATAGACTTCTTGGATGGTTCTTTTGCCTTTTTCCTTCTTCTGTTTCTTACTTCTAGCTCTATCTTCTTTTTCTTTTTGGACTGTTTCTTGAATTTCTATTGTAGGGGAGTCTTGGATTGTAATTTTCTTTTCTTTCCTCCTACTCTTCCTTGGAATCTTTGGTGGACTGCTTCCAGAGGCCTCAGACGGCTCTTGGAAGTAGTTTCTTGTCAAGAATTTCCCCCAAGTATCTTTAGTTTTCTTCAACTGGTCCTCAATAAGCATTTTGATGAGCCCATGATGGTAAAGATGAGGTTCAATATTGCCTACATGTTTTTGAACTGTAAAACTCATCTTTTTCAAACTTGATAGCAGAAAATGAGGCAAATTAAGAGTGTGACCATCTATGAAATTCATCATCAGTCTGACATGATACATATACATAGATCCAAAACGACCTTCACACGTGATAAATTTCTGGATGACTAACAGTAGACTAGACCATTCCTCTTTTAATACATTAACAAGGATGCCTCTTGTGAATACGGTGGTATCCATACCTTGGCTTTGTAGCATGGTTCTCCATATTTGATCTTCCACACTTCTATTTTTAAACCACCTTTCACCCTCTTGAGGTAGGCCTGTGGCAGCTGCTACTGTGGCCTCGGTCACTGTGAATTTTAAATCTCCAACCTCCACTATTTGTCCATTAAAGGACCTTGCAAAAGCTTTGGTCACCTCCTTGTTATAGCCTTTAAACTTCTGGATAAATCGTAGCCATCTGACTTTCTTCAGCAATTCCTTAACTTGAGGATAACCCTCCAAGTATTTCGGTCCTTCCGGCTCAGCTCTCAGTAATTTTCCCATCCTCTGTTTTAAATTCCACTGAGAGTTCTTTTGTGTGTGAGGGTTAAGGGAAAAAATAGCTTTGTTACAGGGTTTAGGATAAACTGTAATGACGGTAGTCAGGGTTTAGAGCAAACTGTAGTGACCGTAGTTGGAAATAGAGAAGAGTGAATGGAAATACCCTAATTACGGAAGGAACAGTGGGTGAGCAGTGATAAAACGAGTTCATAAAATGAAATGTGGTCGCATGCAAGGAGTATGATATAAGTGGAGTATGAGTGGAGTGATAAGAGAGTGGAGTAATGGCAGGATTCTTTCGAGTCGGATGACTGTGTATGAGATTTTACACGTCTCAACAGACGGCTGCGGAAATTACAGCTGGGAAGAGCTGTAACACAATAGGTCACGTCTCAAGAGTACGGGTAATAACTAGAAGTGCAGTCATATTTGAGTTCAAACTCGGAGTAATCATGAGACCGTTAGGGAAATGAATGCGAGGTGTGTGGAGTGATATCTCGGAATAAGAGTGATAATGGGCTAATATATCAAATCATTGCACATAGGAGAGCCTGTTATGGTTTAATAACTATACGTAATTATGACTTGAATTGTTATTTGATAAAGATTTTTGATCATACCTTTGGAAACTTTGTCAATTTTTGCTCAAGGCTTCTAACCAGTTGCTCTTCTTTGATATCTTGGAGATGCCCCATGTCTTTAGCTCATTTACACCTGCATTTCATGACTATGGCACTAACAGTTGATTGTATTTTTCAAAACAGAGTGATGCTGGCTGCGGAAATCGTTTCTGGCTGCGGAAACTGCTTCTGGCTGCGAAAACGGTTCCCAGCTGCGGAAACTGAGACAGCACCCCCTTGTCTGCACAAAGATAGTTAGAAAAGAACTAACTGAATGAAAATAGTCTTGGAAGGGGTTTTTATTAATGAAATGAAATGGAATGAGTGGAATGAAGTGAAAATGAAGTGGAATGAAGTGAAATGGAGATGAAAATGAGATGGAGGTGAAGCGAAATGACAAGTGAGATGAAGTGAAGATGGAAAGAGAAGGAGAGGAGTTTTTTTTTGAAAATATAGAGTGTCAGATGTCCCTGATTTTCACTCTATATTTTTTGCATAAGACCGCCAATCTGGGATTGGTTTTCAGGCTTATACACATTTTCTTTTTTTCTTTTTCTCTCTCTTTTTTTTGTTTTTCAAAAACTGAAAGAAACAAGATTAGGCTGGTGGGAGAGAAGGATTCTTCTCCACCAGCCTTATTGCAGAATTCTCTTGGAACATTTTGACAAACTCCTCTTTTGAAAGTGGCTTATGATAAATTTTCAATCGGTGGCCATTCACAATAAGACGAGTCTGAAATTCATCAATGGTCTTGATTCTTACTGCTCCATTGTTAAAGACTTTATCAATCTCATATGGCCCAAGCCAATGAGTCTGAAACTTCCCTTTGAAGTATTTAAACTTGGAATCAAACAGTAAAGCCCAATCTCCCTCTTGAAACTTTCTTTCTTTAATATATCTGTCATGCCACTTAGCTCTTTGATGTTGAACTAGATCAGTCCTTAAAATTGCATCTTGTCTGATCTCATCTAGCTCATTCAGCTGTTCCATTCTGTGCTTTTGGGCTTCTGATAGATTCATCCCCAACTGAACTGCCATCTTGAAAGTCTTGACTTGAAACTCAATGGGGAGCAGGACTTCTTTCCCATAAACAAGTTCATAGGGAGAATGTCCTGTTGTGTTCCTCCATGTAGTTCTGTAGGCCCATAAGGCTTCAGGGAGCCTTTCTGCACAATCTCTTCTGTGGAGATGAACAGTTTTGGTGATGATGCTCTCAAGAACTTTGTTTGTAGATTCCACTTGACCATTTGCTTGAGGATGGTAAGGAGTAGATTTTCTGTGCTTGATTTTGTATTCTTCCATCAGCTTCTCCATCAAGTTAGATGTGAATTGACTTCCCTGATCTGTCACAATTTCTCTTGGGACACCAAAACGAGTAAAAATATCCTCAAAAAGAAATTGAACAACTGAATTTTCAGTGGCAGAGGGCAATGCCTTGGCTTCTACCCATTTAGTGACATAATCAATGCAAACCAATATATATTTCTTTTGTCTAGATGGTGGATTAATGGGTCCAATGAAATCTAAAGCCCATTTTTCAAAGGGTTCGATGAGTACCTGTGGCTGTAATGGCATTTCATTTGAAAGAGTCGGTCTCCCAACTCTCTGGCAGCTGTCACACCTTCTAACATATTGTTTTGCATCTTTGAAGAGAGAAGGCCAATAATATCCTAAAGAAAGGATTTTATAGGCTGTCCTCTTGTCAGCAAAGTGTCCGCCGCATGGTTCATCATGACATGCCTTGAGGATGTAAGGCATTTCATCTTCCCGAACACATCTTTTGATCACACAATCTAGCCCTGTTTTAAACAATTCATTAGAAATCCATGAATAATTTGATCTCTCCTGAATAATTTTCCTTTTCTCACTAGGAAATAAGTGTGGAGGTAGCTTCCCTGTAACCAAATAGTTAGCAATATCTGCATACCAAGGAGTCTTAGTAGTTACTGCAAACAAATATTCATCTGGAAACTTATCCTCTACAGGAGAATCTTCGTTAGTATTTTGGATTCTAGACAAGAAATCAGCTACTATATTTTGTTTCCCTGGTCTATCTAACACAGTAATATTGAATTCTTGTAAAAGTAAAAGCCATCTTGTAACTCTGCCATTAGTAACAGGTTTTTTCATGAGATATCTAATTGCAGAATGATCAATATGGACAAAAGTTTCATAGCCTGTTATATAATGTCTAAACTTGTTGATTGCATGAACAACAGCTAAGAACTCTTTCTCAGTCACAATATAATTTAACTCAGTGGGAGTCAAATTTTTGCTGGTGTAGTAAATGGCATAAGGAACTAAATCCTTTTGACCCAACACAACTCCTAGAGCTGTATCTGAAGCATCTGTAGAAATATGGAAAGGAAGTTTCCAATTTGGCCCTCTCAAAATGGGTGCTTCAGATATTCTTATTTTCAAAGTTTCAAATGCAGATTGACAATCAGGATCCCACTTGAATTCACAGTCTTTTGTATGTAATTTGAAGAGTGGAGATGCTATTTTGGTGAAGTTTTCAATAAATCTTCTATAATATCCAGTAAATCCAAGAAAACTTCTAACATCTTTTTGACAATTTGGAATAGGCAACTTGGAGATGACTTCAACTTTTGATCTATCAACTTTAATCCCATCCCCTGAAATATGATGTCCTAAAACAATCCCTTCAGTAAACATCATAAATCATTTCTCATGACTTAATGAAAGTTTTGTTTCTTTACATCTTATAAGGACTTTTTCCAAATTCTCTAATGCCTCTTCAAATGAATTACCATAAACTGTAAAATCATCCATATAAACCTCTACACAAACATGAATTAGATCAGAAAAGATTCCTAGTACTGCCCTTTGAAATGTTGCAGGTGCATTACATAATCCAAAAGGAAGTACTCGGTAAGCAAAAGTTCCCCATGGACAAGTAAATGTGGTCTTGTCCTGATCTTCAGGTGCTACCTGAATCTGATTGTAACCACTAAGGCCATCCAAAAATGAGAAATACTTTTTGCCTGCTAAAGTATCTAATACCTGATCAATAAAGGGTAAAGGAAAGTGATCCTTCAAGGTTGCTTTGTTTAATTCTCTGTAATCAATGCAAACCCTCCATTTACCATTCTTTTTAGGTACTATAACCAAAGGAGAGACCCACCGGCTATCTGAAATTGGATAAATGAAGTTTACATTAAGTAAATTTTGGAGCTCTTCTTTCACTATCTCCCTAAGGTTTGGATTCATCCTTCTTTGAGGTTGTCTGATTGGTCTACTGTTTTCCTCAATGTAGATGTGATGAATGCAAGTCTTAGGGTCAATACCTTTCATATCGGTATACTCCCATGCAAATGCAGTAGAATGTTTTTGCAAGATTTTGGTTAGCTCTTCGTGCTGTGATTTTTCCAAGTTTTTGTTGATGTTCAATGTTTTTCCTGGAAAAATCTCAATGGCGGAACTACCAAACTATTCCATAGATAAAAGAGACATTTGTCTAGATGATAGACACTCAATGTCAAAATCCAACTGAAATTGTGTGTGTTCATATTCTGAAGATGTTTCAAAGTTTTCTAATGTGTTCAGAATTTGAAAATCTTCACTGATCTCAGAAATGGAAAAGACAGGTTGTATAGTATCTTCATCATCAACCCACTCATTATCTCCTATTTCTATAATTTCTTTTGCTGGAGGATACAGATTGAACTTCTTTGTTGAATTACCATCAGAAATATACATATCCCTAGACCTACAACTGATAAAAGCATTAGCTGTGGCTAGCCAAGGTCTTCCTAAGATGAGAGGATGTCCTCCTAAATTACTCTTGGGAGTTAAAATCATGAAATCCACTGGATATTCCCAAGAGTCTAAGGAGACTGAAATGTCTTCTAATACACCATCTGGTTTAATAATTGATCGATCTACAAGTTGCAATAAAGTAGGTGTAAAAAGAAGATTAGGAAGTTTTAGCTGTTCCATAGTCTGTCTACTCATTATGTTGATAGCAGCCCCTAAATCAATCAAAGTATTTGGTATTTCTACCCCATTGATATGTGTTTTGACAATTGGACTACCGGGATCTACATATTTCTGCATAGTAATTTTTCCCATCATTATATCTGCAATATTTCCTACCAGGTGGATTCTTCTTGTATCTCTTGGTTTCCTTCCTGGTCGTTTAAGACTCAACTCCTTTATTGTTTTCACTCGAATAGGAATCTCTTTAATGGCTTGTAATAAGGGAATCTTGATACAGACATTCTTCAATTCATCTAGAAAATCATAGTCAGGCAACAAGATTTGTTTTTCCACCCCTTTGTCAATTTGTAATCTTTCAGGAAAAGGAGGTGTGGATGAAGATGCAGGTTGCTCAACTATAGGAGTTGTGGGGGTTAACTCTTTTTCTTTTTCTTTTTGAGTGCTTGGGTTTTGAAGAGATGCTTCAGAACCCTTATTGGCTTCAAGAGAATCTTCCTCAAAAATGATTTGCTTTTGAGCATCTATAGAAGGCTTATCTAGGACTCTACCTGATATGAGTTGTACATCATTGAGAGGAACAATCATATAGGCAGGAAATTGTTGACCTTCCATCATGTAAGCATTTTGAGGGTTTTTGTTATTGGGGTTTGGCAATGGCTGAGAAGGAAGTTGATTTGACTTTTGTTGGAATGGAAGCAAGAGTTGAGAATTTGGATTCTGTTGAGAAGGTTGTTGTTGTTGTGGAAATGGAAATGATAGTTGTGGGTTTTGATTTGGAAGTTGTGGAGCTTGTTGGTTTTGAAAAGGTGGAGGATATTGATAAAATTGAGCGACTCTCCCATAGGGATTTTGCATACCTTGTACCCATGATTGAAAAGGATTTTGAAGTTGGGACCAAGGTTGTTGCCAAGGATTCCAATTTGATGGGGGTTGAAAATTCATAGAGTTGTTAAACCCTTGATTTTGTTGCCCCTACCAAGGTCTCTTTGCAACAAAACAGAGAGACTCGATTGTATTTGGATCTTCTTGAAAGACAGATTTGAGCCCAGGAATTGAAGGACAATCCTTGGTCTCATGATTCTCTGAACAAATTACACATGTTTCTACAACTTTTGCATCCAAGGGACATTCCCTTAGAGCATGTTTCTTTCTACACTTTGGGCAAAAGATGGCCAAAGCCTCAGCTTCTACTTTCTGCTTATTGTGAATCTTAAGGGTGTCTAGTTGCTCACTAAGACTCCCTAAGATGTCAGTTTTAAATTCATCAAGCATGTTGCCAATTTCAGCCCTACTTACTGATCCAGTTGCAGATTTGTTTGCTGTGATGAGAGAAGGATCTCTAGGCCCTTTTTGAGTTTTAGATTTCCCCTTGAGAGATGGACACATAGCTCTGCTATATCATGAAGTGGAAGTTGAGATATGTCTCATTTTCCCATCATGTTCAAAATATCTATCCATTCATCTCTAATGGCTTTTAATAGAAGGGCTTTCAAGGTCTCCTCATCTAAGTTACTCATTTTTTCTCTTTTCAGGTTGTATTGAAATCTTTCAAGTAAATCCTCCAAGTTTTCATCTTCTCTTTGCACCATTTTGAATACCTCATCCTTGTGATTGGTGGGCATATAATAGTCCAGGTACCTATCCAAAAATGTTTGTTTCATATCATTCCAAGTCCTAATGGATTGAGTGAGTAATCCCATGAACCATTTCAAGGCTGCTCCTTTCAATGTTGAAGGAAACAGTTTGAGTTTTTGAGAGTCTTCCAAATAATCATAAGTTCGACACACGACCTCAAACTCAAATAGAAATGTTTCAGGGTCCTCATTTCTTAACCCATGGAAGTTTGGGAGGACAGATGGTGAGATGTTTTTCATTGTGGCTCGGGAGTCCTCATCGACTATAGGAAATCCGAATGAGTTATCTCCATCCCTATTTCCCCCAATGTTACCTCTACCTCCTCCATTATTTCCTCCTCCTCCTCTACCTCTACCAAATCCACTTGCTCCTTCCTCTGTCATGGTAGTTTCCTTGGAGACTTCAGAGTCCTCTGGTTCCTCTACTAAGGGTGAACGAGAAGGAATTTCTCCCTCTTCTTCTTCAGATGATTCTACTTCTTCAATTACAATTTGTTTCTCTATAGAAGGAAGGAAAGGATCTCTTTCTAATTCAGATTCGATGGAAGGTGTGGGAGAGTCAACTACTGCCTCTTGAATTCCAGGAATCCTAGGGCTAGGAGTGTAATTTGGAGATGATGGAGGTGTCTCTTGTCTATTCCTTGAAGTAGATGGAGTTGTAAAAATCGAACTCTTGGCTCTAGCTAAAAACCTTCCCCTAGAATCTCTTGCTCTATGCATGTCATTTTTTTTCTCTTCAAGTCGGGCTAATAATTCTCTTTCTGATCTTCCAGGTCACTCTAGGTGCAAGAAGAGAGCATACTCAAGAAAATATTAAACTAATAACTTTCTCTTTTCTGATCCTCCAGATCACACTAAGTGCAAGAGGAGAGCATACTTTGAGAGGTTATCAATTTTCCTTCCTTGAAATTTTCTTGTTTTTTTTTTTTTTTAGAAACTGGCTACCTAATTTCACTTCCCCGCAACGGCGCCAAAATGTTTGGTCAATTTAGTGTGATCTAAATTGCTATTTAAAATGTCAATCCGGGGTTCGTAAACTAAGGAAGTGAAGTGTACTATATGTACTAGATAACCATTTCCTTAATCTTTTGTCGTTTTTGAGTTTTCTTTAGTTTGTTTTTGGATTTATCTTTCCCTAATGTGTGATGGCGAAAATGAAAGTGAAGTATGGAGTATGGATGGTGATGGTGGTTTCTACAGTGATTTTCTCAAACTTGAAAGTGCTTAAGAAGAAAGCTTTAAAACAACTAAACTGAAATCAATTCTTAAGAGAAAGTAAATGCATCAAACAGTGAACTAATGACAATGGCCCAGTATCCTTGCTGCTGAATGAAAAGAAAATAAAAACTGAATTTAAAGCAACTCAAACCAAAAACAAAGCAACTAATTCACACTACTTAAACTCTTCAGATCCTTTACCCTTCAGCTCAATCTACCTTGTGGGAAGTAATCATGAATAAGTCAAGCAATATGCTATATAAATGGCAAGAAATTAAATTTCATAAAAGAAACCAGTCACACTACTTTAACTCTTCTGGTCCTTTACCCTTCAGCTCAATCTACCTTGTGGGAAGAAACCATGAATAAGTTTAAGCAATATGATAACTAAATTGCAAGAAATTAAATTGTAGAAAGGAAACTAATCACACTACTCCAACTCTTCTGATCCTTTACCCTTCAGCTCAATCTACCTTGTGGGAAGCAATCATGAATAAGTTTAAGCAATATGATAACTAAATCACACTACAGTTAGTAATATTCTGATTTCTTGCTAATAGAGTCACTCCACTATAGAAAGAAACCATAAATTGATGAGCAGTATGATATCTAAATAACAAAAAAATAAGTAAGCAAATCACAACTTGAAAAAGACAGTGCTGAAATTAAACTTCAGAAAATGAAAGTGAGCAGGAAGGACAAGATGATCTCATATGTCAGTGGTTATCAAAAAGATGAAAATTTGCCCGGGCTGCCTAAGAAAACCTGCAGAAAAGCACTGATCAGTTGACAATTATAAGAAAACATAGGTGAAAATATAAACAATAGTGAGTTAAGAAACATCAAACAATGTGTTATATACAAGCTAATGATACAAGAACATAATAAAACCAAATGAAAACTTTACAAGGCTTCAGCGCGTAGGGGCCCTCTGCCACTTCAGCCGGTCAACAAATAATCACACGAATAAACTCAGAAAAGTCTTCTCATATATTAAAACAGCAACATATATAAACAGTGGGGTGATAACACAACAGTTCAGAATTTACATATCCCAAAAAAAAACTCCTTTTACAACGTTCATCGACGCATTATTTATAATGAAAAAATGTTGAAACTAGCTAACTAACTCCTACGCTATTGACTGTGTTGCCAAAGACACGTATATCCCTTCAACCGAGATCTAGCGTAACTGTCATCATGTCTTATTAAATCTCTGGAGTGGTAGCTGTTAGATTCCGGTTACAGAAGTGATCTCCAGGTGTGCCGATGTCTTCGTGAGCTGAGGACTGTGCCACGTGACGTTCACGTGCTCAAAACAGAGACGTGCCACCGTTGAACTCTTTAGTTGGATCTGCCTTTGACCTTCGTTGACCGTGACCTTCCATGGATGATTTAGCTGCTTCGAAGGGACACGTTCCATGTATCCATCACCTGGAGCTTACCCATGTGGCTCATTTCTTCATAGGACACCTGTAGCACAGCTTTTAACAAAATAGCTGCGGAATCCTATGCTGGCTGCGGAAACCTGTGCTGGCTGCGGAAACTGACAAGTTTCCGCAGCTGCATGAACAAAAAAACTAAACCAAACAACAGTCATAAGCATAGTCAGAAAACCATATAAAAAGCTCTTTTTAAACTACAATGCAATGATTTAACAGCTGGGTGGATGAAATAAGTGGAAAAGGAAGGCTGAGAGGGTGTATAGGAAGGTGCAGGTTTGAGGCTCAACAATAGAATCCTTCATTATTCTCTTCCATTGGTTGTTCTCCCGCTGCACTTGCTTTGTCTTCAATGTTTTCTGTTAGCTCCTCAACGTCCTTAATTGGTTCCTCAACGTCCTCAATTGATTCCTCAATGTCTTCAACTGGTTCCTTGAAATCTTCTGCTGATTTTTCAATTTCTTCTACTGTTTCCTCAACTTTTTCAGGACCCACAACTTCCTCTGTTTCGTAGTTTGTTTGGAGGGAGCGGTGAGGCTTGGGCTTCCGAGAGCTCAGCCTCTGAGAAGTTTCAGCCTTTGATATAATATCATCAATAAAGGTCTTTCTTCCTCCTCCTTTACCCTTGCCACCTGTATGGTTGTTTTTCTTGTGTCCTCTCATGCACTCTGCATATCTAAAATAAAAATGTTAATGCTTTTTGAAATCTACAATTGCCTTCCCCAACAATGGCGCAAAAATGTTGGTCACTTTAATTGCTTATTAATGCAAACAACTAAGTGCTACATAAATTATCAACCCAGGGAAGTATGTTTATTTCAAAGGCAACTACGCGCTGTATGTGCTCAATCTCAAAAGTAATAAAAGTTGTAGTAATAAATAAACTAGTCACACCTTGCTCTAAGCAAATTGAAGTTCCACTCTGAGTTACAGCAAAAACAGTCTATTGCAGATAATTACCGAACAATGCTTAATTTCATTAAAAGAGTAATCTAATGAAAAGGAATCAATCTGCAAAGGAAAGCACTAGCTATGATGTAACAGAGAATAGGACCCTATTCCCAAAGCAGGAATCTTCAGCACCTGTTTCTGATTACCATGATTGCCAACTCACTCTAAACTCAATTTCTAATGGAACACTCATGAATTAACTGTAGATGAACTAGGTAATGCAGCAATCAATTGGAAAAAATAGATTTTAGCAATAATGCATAAGCAACATCCAGTAAACAGAACTTTTAACAAGGTATGGATAGGAAACACACCTAACGCACTGCAGAAATATAATGAGTGAATCTTGTGATGAAGGTGGGCCCTGTCCTTCTCACAAGATTCCCAAAGAAACAAGAACTAGAAAGAAATGTTCAGAACAGTATTTTATTCATCCATCAATACGTCATGTTACAAAAATATTCTAGTTCTTCTCCTTCAGCTAAACCTTCTCGCCGTCTGTTTTTTTCTAATGTTGATGTCTCCTCTTTTTAAAGAGAAGACATCTTTTACAATTGATTACATTGTAAGTCCTATCTTTAACCCAATATACCAAAATAGGGAAATCAGTTTTCCCATTAACAAAATGTTGTTACAATGGTTATGGTAATGCTGACTTTGGAATGTGGTAGTTACAGCCAATGTAGCAACTCCTTCGATGATCTCTTCTGTTTCTGTCGAATCTAGAATGCAAATCACGGCTGCTTCAGCAACGAGATTTGCTCCTTGTTCTAACTGTTACAGCAACATGACCTGTAATAATAACCCTGTTGTCTTCAAGCTGTTTCAGCAACGTAGACTGCAATGATAACTGTTTTAGCAACTATCCGTTTCAATCAATAAATTATGAAAGTAATGTAATTGTATGTAAAATAAATTAAACATGTAGTAATGAGAAGAAATATTGTATACGTTTGGAAAAGTGGGTTAAAGCAATAACAAGGACTTTAAATATAGGTTGAAAAAGGATGACATAATAGCAAAATATATGGTCAGAAAGGGACAATGTGAGGTCCTAACATAAGATAACCAAGGAATTGAATTGCTTTCTATATACAACACCAAAGTGTCAAGTGATGGTTGCAAATGGAGGAACTATAAATTGCTATTAAAAGTGTTATAATATCAAGCTAACCATGGGGGAATATGTATTGAATAATCCAATGATTTCCATTCCAATGGGTGGTGTTGATGTTGTACTAGGAGTCAAATGGTTACCAATCTTTAGGGATGGTAGCTTTCAATTTTCAAGAACTTTTCTTGAAATTTTTTTGGGAAGGAAGGAAGTTGAATGGAGGGGTATTGCGGGGAAACCAGGAAATATAATCATCTCTAATGGCACGACAAAGATTTTAAATAATGAAAAATGGGGTGTAATTGCACAATTATGCTCACTAGGGGTTCAAACATCGAAATCATCTATTTCTCCATATCTCCAAAAAGTCTTGGGCAATCATTCCAAGGTGTTTGAGACTCCCAAAGGCCTCCCACCTATTTGTGATCATGATCATGTGATTCGATTGATTCTGGGAAGTGTTCCTCCAAACATCAAGCCTTATATATATCCTTATGCCCAAAATAGTGAAATTGAACGTATGGTTGTAGAAATGTTAGAGGTTGGTATAATTAAACATAGTCAAAGTTATTTATCTACTCCAGTAGTATTGGTGCGCAAGAAGGATGGATCATGATGTATTTGTCTATATTATAGGGAGCTCAAAAATCTCACTATTAAAGATAAATTTCCCATTCTTGTCATTGCTGAATTTTTGGATGAATTTCATGGAGATTTTTACTTCACCAAGTTGGATCTTTGTTTAGGATATCATCAAATTAGAATGAACACTGAAGACATTATGAAAACAACATTCAGAATTCATGAGGGTCATTATGAATTTTTGGTCATGCCTTTTGGCCTTACTAATGCACCTTCCACATTTCAAGGTTTGATGAATTCCATTTTCAAACCCTTCCTTAGAAAGTTTGTGTTAGTATTTTTTGATGATATACTAATCTATAGAAAGTCTTTGAAGTATCATGTTTGACATGTTGATAGGGTGCTCAAGCCATTGGAGGAGAAGCAATTATATGGAAAAACCTCAAAATGTTTCTTTTGAGTACATGAGGTGGAATATTTGGGTCATATTATATCTCATGAGGGTGTTAAGGTAGACCCTAAAAAAATTAAAGTAATTAAGGAATGGAAAATTCCCACAACCATAAAGAATCTTCGAGGATTTCTCAGGTTGACAGGGTATTATCACAAGTTTGTTAAGAATTATGGGAGAATAGCAACACCTATAACATCATTACTGAATAAATATGAATTTTATTAGACTCCAGAAGCAATGAAGGCCTTTTAACATCTTAAAGAGGCAATGTTCCAAGCACTGGTCTTAGCTACGCCAGACTTCACAAAAACTTTTATTATGGAATGTGATGCTTTAGGAAATGGAATTGGTGCTATTTTAATGCAATAAGGAAGACCCATTTCCTTTGAAAGTGATCCAATCAAAGGAAATCATTTACACAAGCCTATTTATGATAATGGAAATCAATACTACATGCACTAAAGCAATGGTTAGATTACCTAATGTGAAGACATTTCAAGGTAAAAATAGGTCATGATAATCTTAAATAATTTTTGGAACAAATATTATATTCAGAAGAGCAAAAAAAATGGGTGTCAAAGATGTTAGGTTATGACTTTGAAATCATATACAAAAAAGGGAAGAAAAATGTTGTTGCAGATGCACTCTCAAGAAAGGATGAGTATGTGGAAGAATTTCTTTGTTCCATTTCTATTATCCAACTTGAGAAGATAACCAAAGTCCACACACTCAGCAATGATATCAGTGAAACCCCTATGAATAAGAAAATTAGAACCAAAATGGCATCATAGAGTTCAGCCCTCGCAGGTCAGAATATCTAGAACCCCTGTTATAGATTCATCCCCCTATTTATAAGAAGAGGGGGAGATATTTGAGTTACAATAAAAATATCTAAGCCCAAGCCCCAACTTTCATGCTAGACTAGCTGTCTTGCATTGAAAGGCTCTTCTACCACCTACCTAAAGATTACAATAGGGATCGAATCCATTTCTTGGAAAAAAAGTAGAAATAAATGCACAGAGAAAAAAGATCAAGAGAGGAAAGAGGAGGTGTCCACTTGGTGCTTCAGTGGAGGCCTTGGATAGAGCCACATCCCTACTGTCATCAGGCTCTTTTCGATTGCTTGAGGTGGTTCACTACCACTCGGTCGACTTTCTCCTTTAAATGCCTGAGTGACTTGTTCGGTGGAGTAGGGAGTGGAGTGGAATAGGCGTGTGCCCGAGTGGTCCTTTGTTGCATGAAAAAGTAGAGCACCATGATATGCCATTAAAACTTCCTGAATCATCTCCATACTAATATGCAGTCGTGCCATGTCTTATTTAATATCACTGCTGCTTACCCATCCACCCATTTAAATATCTGTACAGTGCTATCGGTGTAGCATTTCATGGGCCTTTAAATTATTTAAAACAAAGGAATAAGCGGGAATTTTCAATTAACTCTTAGGCCCCCTTTATTTATAGCCCCTTTTATGAATTTCCTTATACAACTGGGGGCTTGAACCAAAGGCCCATGTGTTTGGTGCTAAAAATCTCAATAACTGCACAGGGGGGCCTTTTTCTTTATGTCGCAAAAGTCCCACATCGGCTGATTTCACAAAACCAAAATCTTTATAAATCCCAACTCATTATATATCACATCTGGGGCCTTTCCTTATCACAATCGCAATCACTGATAAGCCTGAAACCAAGAACCGTTAGTCGTCAATCGCCAATAAACCTGTTGATGTCATCACTGCCATGTGTCACCCTATGAGTGGTGACATGTGGCACCTGGAAACAGTCCCATAGGACCCTAGAAAATGCCAAAAATGAGTGACACGTGTCCACCCGCCACATCATCTGTACGTGCCACGTCATTGTTGATTTTAGCTCCATGTCAGCTCAGTGGACTAATCAGAGGCCGCCACATGGCTCCCTAGAGGAGAGAGAAAAAGGTTGACCCTTGTTTTGTGAATCATTTCCCTTTTATTTTGGAATCAGCCCCTCCCAATAGTACAACATTATATCGAATTTGGCCCCGTCTACGCAGTTTCAGGATTTAAAATCCCACTGACCACCGATGAATACTAAGCCCCATTCTATCGATTGCCGATATGCGATATTGGTGATTGGCAGATCGCTATTTCTACTTCCACTGATGCTCTTTACCCACCTGGACTCGCCAACGCTGATATGTGATTGTGATGAACCTCCCAAGTTCCGATTGTGATTTTTCCCTCAGACTTAGCCATTTTTCTTGTTTTCTAAGTTTTTAAAAAGAATTCTTCAATAGGGTATAACTTTTGATCTAGGAACCCTTTTTTAGACTTCTATATACCACAGGAAAGATTTTTCTGAGAAATACGCAATGCATAGGGTCCCATCTAGATATGGTAGCTATTGTGGCTTAGAATGTGGCATCAAACTTCATGGTTGTTCCCATCCTCATTCTCGTGCTTCGGGTCCTCGTCGTTGTTCGGGCCTTATTCGTTTTTCCTTGAGTCTTCACCGGCTCCTGCGATGTGTACCCATAAGATGTCATTTGTCCACCCACCAGATGTGAGAGGAGAGATGATTTTCACCAAGGAGACACCCCAGATGAAGATAGGGAGTCTAAGTTGGTACCAGACAGAAAATGAAGATTCTTTTTTTAGTTTCATCTTTTCATGAAGCCATTTTCAGAATCTGTTCAATATTGGGCATTTGAAGCAACTGGTGACTAAAAAAGTAGTGAGGGACAACATTAGCTCCTACTGGGTATATTGCCTTGCATGCAAGGTGTTGAGAACCTGCATACCAGTATCCTTCACCATTGGGCATGGAGTTAGTGATATATGATCTTTGTAATCAACAAAATCTCTACGGGACTTTCCTCCGGAATCTAAAATGCGGAAAATAAAAATTCTAACAACTAAAAAGTAAATGCTCAGTTGGTGAGCTTATTTATGTACAACCTACTTATCCACAATACTTAATCTAGCTAAGTATGTTCAACTCTCCAATAGAGCCAGGCCAACATAAGAGTACTGAACCACATGCCTTCATACCGCTGAAAAAGAAAAATTAGAACAAGCATGCAACATGAAAAAAATATACAAATATGACACCCGATACATGCTCATGAAATGTCCTCTGGTGCTAACTCAAGAATATTCTTATGTACTCAGCCACAGGATCCTGGAATAGAAAAGGAATGTTTGCAGCAGCCTCTTCTTCACATACAATCTACGGACCAATGTCTTTTTGGTCATGGCAGCCATAAACACCACTTGGCTCTCTAGCTTCTTCATAGATGAGCCAGGAAGGGGAGGGTGACTTCTCTTCTTTGAGGACTTTGGGCTCAAAGAAATTTGGATCTAAAAGTCCCTTTCCCTTGTCATTTGGCCTAGGAGGCTCCTTGGAGGAAGTGCCTTTTTTTATCGTTTCCCATGGTTGTCTTTCTATATAACCAAAGAGCACTTCTCTTGTGCAACTGAGCCATCATGAAATCGATGAACTGCTTGCAGCAATCATCCATCTCATCATCATCAATATCATCCTCCTCTTCTTCATGTGTCCTGGCCTCTTGTTCTTTGTTAGAGAAAGAGGAGCACTGTCGTCAAAGGATTCTATTTTCTAACTCCATTTTCATTAGTCTATATAAGGAGTTCTTTATTAAGCTAACCTTCTCTTCCATTGTCTCTTCCATTTCTTGACAAATGCATTCACCAAAATGTTTACAATTAATATTCAGACAATGGAGGTGCTAGGGTGTTTACCACAAAATTAATCAGTGGAGTTGCCAAGGTTAGAGATCTTCAACCCACACTTCCCTAGCTCACCTAACAGGGAAATGTAAAACTTTGTCATACCCAGGGAAAAATATTCTAATCCATTCCCTGGCAATGACACCAAAAATATGTTGTAGCTCTTGCACCTACAACACAAGTGGAGTAGGAAACAAGGAATCTCCCTAGAGATAGCCTTTAGGTTGATTGTAGACCAATGCCTAGGACATCTTAAATAGAGGGGTGCTTGTAAGGTTATATGTGAGGAGTCTGCGACACTCCAATTGTCATGTAAAAGGTAATAGGAGGGGCTTGGATTAGTGAGCTTTCAAAGAGGTAGATTCAAGCCAACTCATGGATACAAATGTTGGGGGTATATGGGGCAATCTCAAAGAGAAATGGTCTCTTCTTCTGGTGGCCGACGCACAAAAATGAGACAGCTTAAAACTAAAGTCATATGAATGATGGAGAGGAGGAAAGGAAGGAGGGAAATAGATGCATAGGGTTGTAACAAACATAATCCTAAACAACAATGTTTCAATAGAAGTGGAATCTGATGGATAGGGCTATGGGAAACACAAAATCCTAAACCATAGTTTTCCAATAGAAATATGAAAGAGGGAGGAGATGGAGTGATAGAAACAATGGAGAAATTATTGAGTTTTCAAGCCTATGACGTGGGTACCTCTATTACCAAATAGTGTGAGAAATGCTATGCTCGTACAGGTACTATAGGCTATTAAAAAACCAAGTAAATCTGTAATACACAGAGGCACTATTCTCTATTTAGTAGTGAGGGTAAATCCATGAACTAAGGAGAAACAAACAATTTCATTACATTATTTCAGAGAAGGAAAAACAACTTATGAAATGAGGTTACATAAGGGAAAACTTATTTCACATTATTCATGTTAGGAACCAACAGGAAAATACCATTTAACTCAAAGGGTCCAATAACCAGTGCATCGACTCAATAATGATATTAGTGAAACCCCCATGAACAAGCAAATTAGAACCAAAATGGAATCACAGAATTTACCCCTCGTGGGTCAAAATATCCGGAACCCCTGTTATAGATTTAATCCCCCTATTTATAAGAAGAGGGGGAGAGATTTGAGTTACAATCAAAATATATGATCCTAAGCCCCAGGTGTCATGATATACTAGTTGTCTCACATTGTAAGGCTCTATTGCCACCTACCTAAAGATTACAATAGGGATTGAATCCCTTTCTTGGAAAAAAATGCAAAAAAGAATGCATAGAGAAAACAATTGAGAGAGGAAAGAGGAGGTGTCCCCTTGCTGCTTCAGTGGAGGCCTTAGATAGAGCCACGTCCCTGTTGTCATCGAGATCTTTTCAACTGCTTGAGGTGGTTCACTGTTGCTTGGTCGGCTTCTGTCAATTCTCCTTTAAATTCTTGAGTGACCTGTTTGGTGGAGTAGGGAGTGTAGTGGGAAAGGCATGTGCCTAAGTGGTCCTTTGTTATGTGATGAAGTAGAGAACCATGCAATGCCATTAAAGCTTCCTGAATCCTCCCCATACTGATCTAGAGCCATGCCATGTCTTATTTAATATCACCATTGTCAACCCATCACCCATTTAAATCTTTGTACAATTCTATCAATGTACCGTGTCATGGGCCTTTAAACTATTTAAAATAGACAAACAAGTGGGCATTTTCAATTAACTCTTAGGCCCCCTTTATTTATAGCCCCTTTTATGGATTTCCTTATACAACAGGGGGCTGGAACCAAAGGCCCATGTGTTTGGCACTAAAGATCTTAATAAATGTAGGGGGGATTTTTCTTTATATCATAGAAGTTCCACATCGGTTGATTTCTTGGACTCGAAATATTTATAAATCCCAACTCATTATATATTGCGTCTGGGGCCTTCCCTTATCATAATCGCAATCGTTGATAAGCCTGAAACCAAGAACCGTCGATCGTTGATCACCGATAAACATGCTAACATCATCACTGCCACGTGTCATCCTATGAGTGGTGACATGTGGCACTCAAGAAATTCCCCTTAGGACCCTGGAAAATGCCAAAAATGATTGACACGTGTCCACCCACCACATCATTATCCATATGTGCCATGCATTGCTGATGTCAGTGGCCATGTTAGCTGTGGACCAATCAAAGGCCGCCATGTGGCCCTTGGAGGAGAGAGAAAAAGGACGTCCCTTGTCTTGTAAATAATTTCCTTTGTATTCCAGAATCAACCCCTCCTTCTGGTACAACATTATCGCATTCGACCCCGTCTGCGCAGTTTCAGTACTTAAAACCCTGTCGATAGCCGATGAATACTAAGCCCTGGTCTGCCGATTGCCGTTATGCGATATCGACAATTGGTAGATCATTATTTCTACTTTTGCTGATGCTCTTTACCCGCCTATATCCACTAACGTCAATATGCGATTACGAACCTCCAAGGTCCCGATTGCAATTTTTCCCTCGGACTTAGCCATTTTTCTTGTTTTCTTAGTTTTTCAAAGGAATTCTTCAATAGGGTCTAACTTCTGATCCAGGAACCCTTTTTTAGACTTCTATATACCAAAAGGAAGATTTTTCTTAGCACTAGGTAATGGAGAGGGTCCCATTTAGCTCTGGTAGCTTCTATGACTCATAATTTGGCATAAAACTTCATTGCTATTGGGTATTTCAAGCAACTGGTCACTAAAAAAGTAGTGAGTGACAACAATGGTACAAAGATCGCTTATATATTTGTAATAATTCCAAACTCAAAGAAAAGATTATTTTGGTATTCCACACCTATGCCTTAGGAGGGAATTCAATATTTTTAAAAAATTACCATAGGGTCAAGAAGGAATTTTTTTGGGATGGCCTTAAATCTGATATTCAAAAGTTTGTGGTAGAATGTTTGGTTTCCCAACAAAATAAAGTCGAGACAATTAAGACCCCGGGTTTGTTAGAACCTTCAGCCATTCCAAGTTAGTGTTTGGTAGAGGCCTTAATGGATATTATCATAGGTTTATGTCTGAAGGAAATAGTGTCATCATGGTGGTAGTTGATAGACTTACCAAGTATGCACACTTTTGCACATTATCTCATCTATTTAAATCCAGTACAGTTTGTTACTGCATTTATGGAAATAATTCAAAAGCTTCATGGAAATCCAAAGATTATAGTAAGTGACAGAGATCCCATTTTCATTGGAAATTTTTGGAAGGAATTATTTTCTTGCCTTGGTACTCAATTAGCTCACAAATCATCTTATCATCCTCAATCATATGGGAAAACTAAGATAGTGAACAAATGTTTGGAATGATATCTTCGTTTCTTTATATCTGATAAACAAATGCAATGGGTCAAGTGGTTACCTCTAGTTAAATGGTGGTATAACACTTCATTCCATACTTCCATTTATGGAACTTTATGGATATCATTCGCCATCCATGAAATCATCTTTAAGAGAAAATTATAAGGTTCAAGTAGTGGAAGATCACATCAAGCATCAACAACAAGTTCAACAACTCATAAAGGATAACCTCACTCTAGCATAGAATTGAATGAAACAGCAAGCAGATCAGTGTCACAGTGAAAGAAGTTTTGATGTAGGTGTCTGGGTATTTTTATAGCTACAACCATACAAACAAATATCTCTCAAGCAAGCTAAGAAAGATAATAAATTATCACCCATGTACTATAGTCCTTAGAAGGTGTTTCAAAAATATTGGTACTACATACAAATTGGAGTTGCCTACATCTTCCCGAGTACACCCAGTTTTCCATGTTTCATGCTTAAATAAGGTTATCAGTGACAAGCTTCTAGTTCAAAAAGTGTTTCCAGAACTTGATGAAGAAGGAAAAATCATATTTCAGGCTGAAGAAGTCACAAAAACAAGAACAAGATAGCTACATAATCAATCAATTTCAGAGTATCTTATTAAGTGGAAGAATTTACCTTCTGAAGATTCCACATGGATGGATGAGAATTTTATACAAAAGCATCCTTTCAAGTGTCAAGGAAAACACTCTTTTGAAGGAGAGGGACATCATATGTCCCTATAATACTAGTGTATCCCCCTTATTGTTAATGTTGTTCCTATGTAGCCCCCATATTGTTGTTATTGTGCCCCATAGAAGCCCACTATTGTTATTGTTGTTCCCTCACATTATTATTGTTATGTACGCTCTGATTATATTGGACCCCTTAGACTCCTATATATAGAAAAGAGGTCTTTTCATTTGTATCATCCAAGAATTGTTCATTTATGTAATGTAAAGGAGGTTTCCCCTTAACAAGGATAATTTTTAAGTCGTTGATCTATCTTTTCTGTGAGCTAGTTGCATAACACTACTACTCTGTAGCTACTTCTGAACTATTGTTGTAACTACTGTAATAATGAGTCCGATTTCCCCATATCATGAAGTACTAGCTTCCATAGGGATTCTCCATCTAAGTCTTAATCTCCTTGTGGAACATATCTTTACTCCTTAATCTACCAATATCAATGATCACAACTCCTTTTTGTGTCACTAAACATTGGCTCGTGTTAGGACCTCATATTGTCTCTTTCTAACCACACATTTTGCTATAATGTCTCCCATTTTCAACTTATATCTAAAGTCCTTGTTATTGTTTTAATCCAAGTATCCTAAAGGTACACAATATTTCTTCTCATCACTATACATTTAATTATTTTACATATAATTATGCTATCTTCATTATTAACCATTGAATTGATAGTTGTTGAATGGTTAAAGAACAATGTGCAGTTCACATTGCTGAAACTACCTAGAGATTGCAAAGACTACTTCCACAGTTGCTGAAATAGTAGAAACGATGTGCAAATCTTGTGGCTGAATAGTTGCGATCTGCAGTTTAGATTTGATAGCAGCAAAAGGAGATCACCGAAGGAGTTGCTACATTGGATGCAACGATCATGATCTAAAGACAGTATTTTTGTAACAACATTTTTTTAAATGGAAAACTGACTTCCCTATTTTTGTACAAAGGGTTAAAATAGGACTTACAATGTAATCTATTGTAATAGATGTCTCCTCTTTAAAAAGAGGAGACATCTACATTAGAGGGGGACAAACAGACTGCGGAAGGAGGCTTAGTTGAAGGAACAGAACTGGGATCCGTTTTTCTGTAACATGACATATTGACAGATGAATAAAATCTTGTTCTGAGCATTTCTTTCTAGTTCTTGTTTCCTAGGGAATCTTGTGAGAAGGACAGGGCCCACCTTCATCACAAGATTCACCCATTTTATTTCTGTAGTGTGTTAAGTGTGTCTTTTATTCATGCTTTGTTAACAGAACTATTTACTGAGTATCATTTTGCTGAAACTCTGTTTTCTTTTCAATTAATTGCTACAACGTTCATTTTATCAACAGTTAATTCATGTGTGTTGCAATTAGGTTTACAGAGCAAGGTGGCAGCTTGATAATCAGGGACAGGTGCTGAAGATTCCCGCTCTGGGAATAGGGTCTTGTTCTCTGTTACAGCACAGCCAGCACTCTCCTATGCAGATTGATTCTTTAGATTACTTCCTTTTAAGCATTCTTTGGTAGCTGTCTGCAATAGGTTGTTTTTGCTGTAACACGGAGTGGAGCTTCAGTTTGCTTAAGGAAAAGTGTGACCAGTCTTTACTACAACTTTTTTTGCTTTTAGAATTGAGTACATATAGTACGCAGTTGCCTTTGAAATAACAAGACTTCCCTAGGTTGACAATTTATGTAGCACTTTGTTGTTTAAATCAATAAGCAATTAAAGTGACCAACACTTTGGCGCCATTGCCGGGGAAGGAAATCATAGATTTTAAAAGCACTAATAATTTTCTTGTAGATATGCAAGATGCATGAGAGGACGCAAGAAAACTAATCCTACAGGTGGCAAGGGCAAAGGAAGAGGAGGAAGGAAAACTTTCATTGACGAGATTATTTCAAAATCTGAGACTTCTCAGAGGCTAAGCTCTCGAAGGCCACAGACTCAACACTCTCTCCAAACGGACTACCAAACAGAGGAAGTAGTGGGACCTGAAAGGATTGTAGAAATAGTAGAACGTACGGAGGAACCAGTGGAGGAAATTGAAGAACTAATAGAAGATATTGAAATTTAAGAACCAATAGAAGATATTGAAATTGAGGGACTAGTTCAGGACATTGAGAGTCCAACAGAAAACATTGAAGACCGGGCAACAGGGAAACAACCAATGGATGGAAACAATGAAGGAATATTTGGTGGAGGACGTAGAGGAGGCGAAGGAAGAGGTGAGAATTCTCTCTCTACCTTGGAATTCCCTATTGAGGAACTTCTGAGAGGAACAACTCCTATGAAGAATATCCCACTCTCAGCCCTACCTAACTTCCATGGTTTATCCTCTGAAGACCCTGATGAGTTTCTTTTCGAGTTTGATATATTGTGTAGAAGTTATGATTATGTTAATAATGCTCAAAAATTGAAGTTGTTTCTAGCAACATTAAAAGGAAATGCACTAAGATGGTTTATGAGCTTGGGAGGTCATGTGATCACAACATGGGATCAGATGAAGGAGAAGTTTCTGGCCAAATACCAAGACTATTGCCAAACGAGAGAAAAAACGAAGGAATTATTCAAGATGGTTCAGAAGGAGGATGAAAGTCTGGAGGACTTTGTGGAAAGGCTCCAATATAATCTGCAGAGATCTAAGCACCCTAATGTAAGTAAAGATATTCTCAAAACAATATTATTGAAAGGGGTAAGGAATGATTGTTTAGATATGTTAAATATGCTTGGTAAAGGGGATATATCTAAAGAATCGTATGATGAAATCGTTAACCTCTGCAAGAGATGTTCAAGAGGAGCTGCAAATAAATCAAAAAGTAGGGACAATACTTATTCAAGGGTCCATAAATCAGCCAGTGGAGGAGCAACAAGAGCTGAAATAGGTAATATACTTGAGGAATTCAAGACTGAAATGTTAAGTTCTTTTGCTTCACAGATTTATACCTTGCAGGTTAATAAGAAACAAGTAGAGGCAGAAGCCACTTTGGCCATCTTCTGTCCTAAATGCAGAGAAAAACATCCGTTAAGGGAATGTCCATTGGAAAAGGTACCAATCTGCACCATTTGTGAGAAGGACCATGAAACTCAACAATGCCCCTGTTTACTAGGGATAAAGGCAGCATTTGTACAACCAACTGAGGAGGAAGATGAAGCAGTTTATCTACTGACACAAAGGAGGCAATGGCAACCACGAGGACAAGGTACGAACTCTAGTATGCCATTTAATCGTTGGAATAATTATCCTTCTTTTAATCAAGAAAATTACCTACCCTTTAACCAAATGCAATACCCACCCTTTAATCAAATGAATTTCCCACCCATGCAGTAAACAAACCCTCCCTTTATAGACCCTGCAATGTGGACTCCTTGGATTCTACAGCAGTCCTATTTTAATCAATGGAACCCAAAATTGAGAGCTCAACAAACTCCGTTCCCAAACCAATTTCCTCAGTTCCAGCAACAGCTTTCTCTCCCACCAGGTACCCCACCGAATAATCAGACAATGAAGCCTCAACTGCCTGTACAACTGAACCCTAACCCTAATAATAATAATAAATCTGTGCAAGTCATTGACATTCATAATCTACCTACATCTCCTATGCAATGTAATGATATTCATTTACGATCAGGGAGAGTAGTTGAACCGATTATTGATGATATTACCTCTTCTAACTCTAATAAAGAAGAGATAGAAAAGAATAATTTACCTAATAAGGGTGCTCAAAACAGTCAAGCCATCCTCTAATAAAACTGCTGAAACAGTAGAGCCACCATTCCTTGAACGTCTAGCTCTTGCTAAGACACCTGAGCCGCTTGTCTTTAATCTTCTAGGGTAACTGCAGAATCTTTACGTTAAATTCCACTTTTACAAGAACTCAGAGATGTACCAATCTATGCCAGAACCGTCAGAGACATTTGCATCAAGAAACCTAGTAGGAAGGCTAAAGATCCCCTTACAGTTCATGTGATGGGTGATCTAGCTGCTTTAATGTCAGGAAAAGTTCCTCCTATAAAATATGGTGATCCTGGTCACCCTACGGTCATAGTACAGGTCGGAAAAACTATTGTTTCATGAGTTCTGGTAGACCTAGGTGCTGCTATAAATATTATGACCCTTGAAACTGCACAACTGTTACAGTTGAAAAATGTAATTAGAGAGACACCAACTATCCTGGAATTAGCTGATCATTCCACAATCAAACCAGAGGGGGTCATTGAAGACCTGATCATTTCAGTCGAATCTTGGAATTACCCAGCTGACTTTGTTGTATTACAGACTAAAGCAAAGTTGGGGGGGCATCCTCTGATTTTGGGGAGACCCTGGCTGGCTACAGCAGATGCTTTTATCAGCTGTAGATCAGGTTCAATGACAATTTCTAATGGATGTGAAACTAAGCAGCTTACGTTGTACCCTCATGCTACACCTATGATTAACAATGATGATTTTGTATGGTTAGACTATGAGGATAATGATACTCAACCCATTTTGACCATTGGACAAGCCTTAACTCTTAAAGACACCTCATAAGATGAAGTAATTAGTAATTTTATTTCTGAACCTTCCTCAGTTACTTCTGAAACATATAATCAGTTAACTACAATTCTAGACCCTGAAACACAGGAAAAGCTTAGAGTTGAAAATCTACCTCAAACATCAACTGTTATCTCCTCTAAAAGCATAACAGTAGAAATCGAACCTGGCAAAACATTGAACATAAACCCCAATTTATCAGATGTTGAAACACAACAGCTAATGAAGTTGCTCTGTGAAAACAAGGAAGCATTCGCATGGGACTACACAGATATGAAGGGGATCTCTCCTGAATTATGTACTCATCGCATCTATATTAAGGAGGGGGCCCGACCAGTCTATCAACCCCAGCGGCGAATGAATCTCAATTTGAGGGATATTGTTAAGGAAGAACTTCAAAAGTTGCTTAATGCAGGGTTTATATACCCCATATCTAACAGTGAATGGGTTTCTTCGTTGGTGATAGTACCTAAGAAAAATGGGAAATGGAGAGTGTGTGTAGATTATAGAGCCTTAAATAAAGCCACTCAAAAAGATCATTTCCCCTTGCCATTTATTGATCAGGTGCTGGACAACTTCTCAGGGAAGAAATTCTTTTCCTTTTTAGATGATTTTAGCGAATATAACCAAATCAGAATCGCACCCTAAGATCAAGACAAGACCACTTTTACTAGTCCTTGGGGGAATTTTTCTTATAGAGTTCTCCCATTTGGACTATGTAATGCTCCAGCAACGTTTCAAAGAGCAGTGATAGGAATCTTTTCTGATATGCTAAATGATTCTTTGGAGATATTTATGGATGACTTCACTCCTTATGGTGTGACTTTTGAAGATGCATTACAAAACCTTGAGAAAGTACTTAAATGATGCATACAAGCTAATCTTTCCTTGAGTACTGAAAAATGTCATATGATGATGAATGAAGGAATTGTACTGGGACACTTCATTTCATTCCTTGGGATTCAAGTAGATCCATCCAAAGTACAGGTAATTCAAACCCTTCCTATTCCTAAAACACAAACTAATGTAAGAAGTTTTTTAGGACATGCTGGATATTACAGAAGATTTATCAAATTTTTTTCTAAAATAGCTTCTCCTTTGTTTGTGTTACTGATGAAAAATGCTGAATTTAAGTGGACTGATGCCTGTCAGAAAGCATTTGATGAACTTAACCATCAGTTGTCTACAGCTCCTATTCTGAGGGGACCTGATTGGGAACTTCCCTTTCATATATCCTCTGATGCTTCGGATACTACAATCGGAGCTATCTTGGGACAAGAAGAGAATAATCTTCCTTATGCTATCTATTTCATTAGTAAGAATATGACCCCTACTGAGCTTAATTACACAGTTACTGAGAAAGAATTTTTAGCAGTTATTTATGCTATTAATAAATTTTGACATTACATTACTGGTTATCCTACTTTTTTTCATACTGACCACTCAGCTATCAAGTATTTAATGAATAAATCTGTCACGAATGCTCGAGTTACCAAGTGGTTATTGTTACTACAAGAATTTGATATTACAATTGTAGATCGACCAGGTAAAGAAAATGTAGTTGCTGATTTTCTTTCTCAGATAAAAACTGATGATAATACTCCAGTAGATGATTCCTTTCCTGATGAATACTTGTTTGCAATATCTGCTCACTCATTGTGGTATGCAGACATTGCCAATCATCTGGTTGCAAGGAAGCTACCATCACACCTATCACATCGGGAGAAAAGAAAGATCATTCAACAAAGTGCTCAGTATAGCTGGATAAGTGGGTTTATTTTTCATATAGGACTTGATCAAGAAATCCGAATATGCATTAGAGAAGATGAGGTTTATGATATATTGAAGGCTTGTCATGATGGCCCTTGTGGGGGGCACTTTGCTGATAAGAGAACAACACATAAAATTATTAGGATGGGTTATTATTGGCCCTCACTTTTCAAGGATGCAAAGAAATATGTCAGGGCCTGCAACAACTGTCACAGAATGGGTCAAGCTAATCACAAAGATGAAATGCCATTGAACCCCCAGGTAATACTTGAACCCTTTGAAAGATGGGCTCTAAACTTTGTAGTGCCCATCAATCCTCCATCCAACCAAAGAGTTTATATATTGGTTTGTACAGATTATATGACTAAATGGGTGGAAGCTAAGGCACTTATTAGAGCTAATGAAGAATCTGTTTTAACCTTTTTATTTGAATAAATCTTCGTTAGGTTTGGAGTGCCTAGAGGACTAGTCACAGATGGAGGACCTCCTTTCAATTCTCATGGTTTTAAAGCTACGCTTCAAAAATATCATATTAATCATAAAATGACTACACCTTACCACCCCCAAGCTAATGGGTAGGTGGAAAGTACAAATAAAGTCATAGAAGCTATTTTAACAAAAACAGTGAAGGAGAATAGGAAGGATTGGTCTCAAAGGCTGCCTGAGGCATTATGGGCTTACAGAACCACCTGGAGGAACACTACAGGTTTTTCACCCTATGAATTGGTTTATGGAAAAAGTGTTGTTTTTCTTGTGGAATTTGAAATTAAAACCTTAAGAACTGCTTTAGCTATTAACCTTGATTTGACTGATGCATAGATAGCTAGGTTGCAGCAACTTCAGGAATTGGATGAAAAGAGGTTGGATGCCATCCATAAAACGACTATGATTCAATAACAAAGAACCAAGTGGCATGATAAAACTATTAAGCACAAGCAGTTCCAAAAAGGTAATTGGGCTCTATTGTATGATTCCCGATTTGAAAATTTTCAAGGAAAATTACGAACAAGGTGGCTGGGACCTTACGAGATAGATACTATTTTTCCCAATGGAACAATAAGGATCCTAACAATTGATGGTTCTAGAACACCATTGTTGGTGAATGGGTATCGGCTTCGTCTATACCAGCAACCAATTTCTAAGGAGGATTTTAAGGCCACTTGCATGGAAGATTCACATTGTATCTTTTTGGGGGAGCCTACTGCCCCTCATTGCATTTAATCTCTGCATTATATATTCTTTTATTGTTATTAGATTAGATTACTTAACTAATAATCCCTGTCAAGGGTTGCCATGTTATAATTTATTATTTTGCAGATCTCAGATTGGGAGGCTGGTTGGAAAGAACAATTGCATTGCAAGCAGGATCAAGTTTCATTTTGGGAAGCATTCTCATCTCATCTCAATTCATAGCTCACTTTCCCACATTACCTTTCAGCAACACTTTCCTATTTTGCTTTACAACAACATTTCTCTTTATTTTCCCTGTTGCTGAAACACCATTTTCCCGTTGCTGCAACACCATTTTCCCTGTTGCTGAAACACCATTTTTCCCGTTGCTGAAACACCAATTTTCCCCATTGTTGAAACACCGACTTTCTCCATCTTTCCCTAAAACACCAATTTTTTTTTCCGTTTGTCCCATAATTGAAACATTAATTCTTCTCAAAGGAATGGATACATATTAATTTCCATTGTGAGAAATATCTATTGATCCCTATAACTTTATTATTTCATGACCTCCTCCTATGTTTATAAAATCCTTTCATGAAAATATCCTCAGATTACAAAACCCTTTTCATAATCATTCGTGATCTATTAGCAATGACATATTCGAATATCAATCAAAGGTAAACATGAGGTATGCGTTTTTTTATGTGTAAATATTAAACTATAGTTAATGAGAAGATTGTGACATGATTACCGTAATCTTCGTACATTCAAACTTATCATTTGAGCCGCAGTTGGGGGGGAATACCAAAATTTTGTAATCATTTCACGATATGCCAATCACCGTCATTTTTACCACAATTATGTCCCGTCACCCCATCTTTGTCTTATTATGTCATGACCTCATTTCCAAAACTTACTCTATTTCGGGTGCGGTAACTTGGCTCTGTACTGTGCATTTTACTGAAGCAAGTAACTATGGGAGGCAACGCTATTCGAAATGAACCCATCTCAATAGCTCTATTGGAATTTCACCCAAAGGTATATCAGATTTTTCAGTAGGCAGGATGGGTGGATTATTTTCGAAGGCTCCAAGAATTTGATCCTTAGCAAGTCCTTGAATTCGCACGTAATCTACATGAAGGCTACTCTACCGTTCAAGGAGTCTGAGTTCCAGTAACAGAGGATGATATAGCACAGGCTTCAGGTTTACCTGTCGTTGGCATTCGATGGTTCAGTCTCAAACACGTCATTTTGAATGCACAACAGGACTTCCTTCTACTGGGAGAGCAGGTCGAGCCTAAAGGTAGGGGTGTTGCACTTCATTCATTACCACCTCCATGGCCGAAGGTTGCCAAATTTGTAAAGCACTATCTCACCTGCGAAGGGCATTACCAGGTAGTTTATCAACATGATTTTGTTCTGTTGAATCATTTAAGACATGGTCATCTGTTAAATATGTCGTATTATCTACTTGGGTGTCTAAAGAATATGTCACATTATTCCATGAATGCGAAGTACCCACTCCTTTCCCTCACTTACCATCATCTTGTTCAGCTTCTAATTCAGAGGGGCTTTGCTCAATAGAACCCCCCTCTCCTTAACAATCTACCCCCAAAACCCCATGAAGATGCTGAAATCCCTCAAGCAGCAGCCAAAAATCCCCAAGAAAACTGTTGAAGTTCCTCGAGCAGCAGCTCAAAATCCTCACAAATCTGCTAAAATTTCTAAAACAGTAGCTGAAACTCCCCAATTAAATGCTGAAAATCCCCGGCCACCCGTGACACTTAGTCCAATTGACCCCTCCATTGCATCAACCCCACCCCATAATTTAGTTGAATCATCCACTCCCACTGTCCATATCCCCAGCAATGATTTAGATGACAAAATTCCCATTGCTAAGCTGAAAAGGAAAAGGCAAGAAAAGGTTGTGCCCCTACCAAAAAGATGAACAAGGGTCTCAATTAAAGAAGCTATCATTTCTGATGACCCTCCTACCCCAGAGAAGGCTACCCATAAAAGAAAAACCATTGTTCTTCCTGCCTTTTTACCTCGAAGACGAACGAGGACATCTTCTGAAGCGGCAACCAAAGCCACTACCCTGAATTCTCCACCCATTATCCTAAAACCCGATACCCCACCACAGTCCCAAGGCCCTGAATTTTTACCTACCTCACCCTCGAGTACTGAAATGAAAAATGCACAGGATTTTGTGACATCATTTCTTTCAGAGAACGTAGCTGTTACACAAGAACCAGCGATTGATTCAGCAGCTGCTTCGCAAGAACCCGCTGCTGATCCATCAAAAGTAGATACCCAAGATGATGTACAGCATGTCGCTGCCCCATAAGAACCAACTACCGACTCAGTAGTTTCCACACAAGAACCACCTGTTGATGTCCAGGAAACAAACGACCTAGATGTAGCTGCTCCACAGGAACCAACTACTGACTCAGCAGTTGCCACACAAGAACCACCTACTGATGTCCAGGAAACAGATGACCTGGATGTCGCTGCCCCACAAGAACCAACTACTGACTCAGCAGGTGCTACACAAGAACCACCTACTGATGTCCCTAAAATAGACAATTTAGATGTAGCTGCCCCACAAGAACCAGCTACTGACTCAGTAGTTGCCACACAAGAACCACCTGCTGATGTCCAGGAAACAAATGACTAGGATGTAGCCGTGCCAGCTACTGACTCAGCAAGTGTTACACAAGAACCACTTGCTGATGAGCAGAATATAGATAATCAGGAGCCAGCTTTGCAGTCAGTAGCTGTCACACAAGAACCATCTGCTGATATGGAAAATGTGGATGCACAACATGATATAGCAGCTACAGAACCAGCTGATGATTCAGCCAATGTCACACAAAAATTACCTGCTGAGGCTGCAGGAAATGAAGCCGCTACTGAACAACAACCCTTCCATTCATTAGAATCAGCTACTGAGACGGTTACTGTTGCACAAAGCCCAGTCACCTTGGCGTCCCTTTTACAAGAAAATGAGTTTCTAAAATCAGAGCTCGAGGTTTATAAACAGGAACTAATAGTGGCAAGGGAAGCCTATGAAAGAGAGCTTAATTTGTACACCTTAGCTCATGCAGCATCTGCAGCCGAGAAAAGTGCAGAGAAAGATCAATATAGTGAATACATGTGCAGCCAATGTGGTAATATTTACTAGCAAGCTGGTTATAAGATAGTCGAAGTCCCATTGCCTGGAGCCACTCCTGCATCGACTCCTGTTATAGTTAAGAAGGAACACCCTGTTGTTACACAAGAACTAGCAGGGCCTTCAAAGATTTTTGAAAAGGAAGTGAAACCTCAAATATCTCGGCCTACCCTGGTTGTTAAAACTGAAAGTCCTACATTAAGGCCTACAAAGACTGTGTTTACCCAGACTGAACCTCGACAGTCAAAGACTGTCTTCACTCAGACCATAAGCACTCAAGCACAAATGGATGCATGGAAGAAGGAATATGTCGAGTCACAGGAAAGGATCTTGCAAGAACATAAATTATCATGGCAACATCATGTATATGCAAATTGGGAAGTGTTGGAACAGTCTCGTGCACAGCACAGGGAAAATAAACAGTTAAAAACTAAATTGTCCCTCATGTTTAATTTTGTTCAGAGACTACTGGTCACCAGGAAACCATCTTTTAATTATTCTGTGTTTTTGGCAGAGCGCCTAACGTTCTTCCAAGCAAAGGCAATCAGGGATGGACAACCTCATGAGGTATCTACACCTCAAGAGTTTATCAAGACATTCACAGAGGCATCATTTAGTGAACAAAACTTGCTCTGTGAACTATACCTCCATAATGAAGCCATGCCTGAGGATAGGAAACTTAATCTGATTCCTTTGGTTGGGGACATTCAGATTAGAGCCTTTGTCTCTTTCCTGGCTAATCAACTCACATGGCAAAATGCCTTCCTTTCAGCAAAACACAATGAAGATAATCGCCTTCTATGGATGCGATCCGAACCACAGAATGCTGTTGTTTTTGTTGTTGAACATCATCAGTTTTTAAGGGAACCAGGAATGACCAAGCATTTGAGAGAACTACAAGGAGTAGTCTTACGAGATTTCCAATATTATGTCAAACCCAAGCAAGCTCTTGCCTTTCAGGTAAACAATCTATTTTGGGAACACTGCCCTCAGGAGAGAAAGGAATATCATCCCTTTAACCCTCTGAATCTTAAAACAGCAATTTCACGGCTACATAATTATGTGAAATGCATTCAACAGTGTGCTGAAAAGTGGTTAGGATATTATTTTCACTTTCCTCTTCTATGGTTGCCAGCACAGTAGTGTAAGGCTTATTTCAGGTTGTCCACAAAGGAGGAGCTCGCAGCATGGCAGAGAATACAGAATGTCCAGGGTTTCAAAGATTTGGTTGATAGCACCTTCTATACTTACTACCTAAGCAACTTGCACTATACAACCCAGTACTCGGACTCAGACTCAGAGTAAACTTTGCACGAGGACATGCAACCCTTTCAGTTGGGGGGGATGTTAGGACCTCATATTGTCTCTTTTTGACCACACATTTTGCTATAATGTCTCCCTTTTTCAACTTATATCTAAAGTCCTTGTTATTGTTTTAATCCAATTATCCTAAAGGTACACAATATTTATTCTCATCACTATACGTTTAATTATTTTACATATAATTATGCTATCTTCATTATTAACCATTGAATTGATAGTTGTTGAACGGTTAAAGAACAATGTGCAGTTCACGTTGCTGAAACTGCCTGGAGATTGCAAGACTACTTCCACAGTTGCTGAAACAGCAGGAACGACGCGCAAATCTCGTGGCTGAACAGTTGTGATCTGCAGTTTAGATTTGACAGCAGCAAAAGGAGATCACCGAAGGAGTTGCTACATTGGATGCAACGATCATGATCTAAAGACAGTATTTTTGTAACAACATTTTGTTAAAGGGAAAACTGACTTCCCTATTTTTGTACAAAGGGTTAAAATAGGACTTACAATGTAATCTATTGTAATAGATGTCTCCTCTTTAAAAAGAGGAGACATCTACATTAGAGGGGGACGAACAGACTGCGGAAGGAGGCTTAGTTGAAGGAACAGAACTGGAATCTGTTTTTCTGTAACATGACATATTGACAGATGAATAAAATCTTGTTCTGAGCATTTCTTTCTAGTTCTTGTTTCCTGGGGAATCTTGTGAGAAGGACAGGGCCCACCTTCATCACAAGATTCACCCATTTTATTTCTGCAGTGTGTTAAGTGTGTCTTTTATTCATGCTTTGTTAACAGAACTGTCTACTGAGTATCATTTTGCTAAAACTCTGTTTTCTTTCAATTAATTGCTGCAACGTTCATTTTATCAACAGTTAATTCATGTGTGTTGCAATTAGGTTTACATAGCAAGGTGGCAGCTTGTTAATCAGGGACGGGTGTTGAAGATTCCCAATCTGGGAATAGGGTCCTATTCTTTGTTACAACACAGCCAGCACTCTCCTGTGCAGATTGATTCTTTAGATTACTTCCTTTTAAGCATTCTTTGGTAGCTGTTTGCAATAGGTTGTTTTTGCTATAACACAGAGTGGAGCTTCAGTTTTCTTAAGGCAAAATATGACCAGTATTTACTACAACTTTTGTTGCTTTTAGAATTGAGTACATATAGTACGTAGTTGCCTTTGAAATAACAAGACTTCCCTGGGTTGACAATTTATGTAGCAGTTTGTTGTTTAAATCAATAAGCAATTAAAGTGACCAACAACTCGCTAATATTCCCACTAGCAACCTTCTAGATCCATTAAGAAGTCTACACATAGGGTCTTTAAATCTTCCCTACATAAGGGCTCCATCAGTTTGCCTCCTAATAGTCCATGGCTCCTTTCATGCATATTGTAGTTGAG
Organism: Pinus tabuliformis; assembly: GCA_031772625.1. Classification (NCBI taxonomy): domain Eukaryota; kingdom Viridiplantae; phylum Streptophyta; class Pinopsida; order Pinales; family Pinaceae; genus Pinus; species Pinus tabuliformis. The sequence continues at coordinate 943,990,589 of CM062817.1, read as the reverse complement.
GTCTTCAAGTTGTTTCATACTGCATACAAAAGTCAATGTTCACAACTACGTTTGTGAATAGGGCTCAACCTTCTAGATATGACCTATCTCTTTGACATATCAGTTGTTACTGTCACTCTTCTTAAGGCTTTCAGATATTCCCACGTAGAATCACTCCTTGACTAGTCTATAGCTTTTGCAACGAGCCGTCTTATCTCCAATTTTTCAAAAACCAAAACCAATGAACTATGGAAGCAAAACCAACCCACTTGTTGTGACAAGTATGCCACTTGTCCACAACACTTAGGGAGACTAGAAAGCCACTAACAGGCATCCAACACACAGTACATAGGATGAATACTTGTTCTAATTTGAATCCTGCTCTGATACCATGTAGAAATATGGTGATAGTATTGCAACTTCTCAAGAAATATAATCTAAATCAACAAACACAATTCTACTCTACTTCTCTATGGAAATTAATTCACAATTTATAACAACATGCACAAACATGTATCATCAAATACATATGTACACAAATGTTTCTAGGGGAAAGAAACTGCTAAAAACCTCTTAAGCCTGTTTTCATTAATCAAGTGAATTGAGAAACAATTACAATTGTGATCTCTCACTCTGAGGACAAACTGCAAGAGTAAACTTGTTCTCACTTTGCCTGCACTCGTGCTTCCCACACACATGTTGCCTACACTCATGTTTCCCTCACTTTTGCTTCCCGCACTCGCTCCTATTTCCTTGCATAATTCCTGGGGATAAAAGACCCCTATTTCCCCCCTATTTTCTTGCGTAATTCTCAATGATTGATCACCTAACCAATACTCTAAACTCTACACTCAATCTAGTATATAATTAATTGTACATTACCTTGGAATCTCCACAATAGTTGATAAATTTAGATTCTTTGCATGCATGAGCTATTTTTGATTTCTTGATCAGATAAATAGATGATCATTGAGTTAGACAATTGTCCCATTGCACAACTTACCTCCCACTAGTTCTATCAATAATTGGAATTAGTTTAACTGAATACAACTGGAAAAAATACACTCAATTATTAAAATTTAGCAATCACACATGCTTAACTAAACTGAAATCCCACTAATTCAAATTTAGTGTTCTAACTGAGTGTCAAGAGCCATGTCACCCAATTTAACTTCCTCTAAGTTGTCTTCTTGATGCGGAAATTCGATTTAATCAATTTGACCAATGTAAAGTCAAATTGAGCCTTTCTTGCTACACTTCTCAACATCAAAATCCTCTTCTTTAGGATCCTTGTTAACTTTGTGACAAGAAACAACTTCATGTAATATGGATTCATACAAATGGACACAACCTTCATAGTTTCTATTTTCAACAACAAGCTTCCCAATGGGATATAAAACTCTCTTAATTTCTTTTAAAGATCCATCTATCTTTGCTTCCTCATCTAAAAAGGATAAATCAATACAAAAGTGAGCTATGAATGCCTCCTAATTATATTTATACTTCTTTATTTCTTATTTTAAGTACCAAGCTTGCATAAATGTCCCTAATTTGTGAATTAATTGATGCACCCATAATTCAAAAAGGAGTCAAATTTTTATCCATATTATACTACATGTATGAACATGGTTATGAGGATTAGTGTAACCCTCATATAAAACAATAACTTCTGAATTATTCTTAGGAACAATAAACTGACACAACGTGATAACTTTAACTGATTCCTAGTTTTGAAATTAAGCACAATGAGCTCCCCACCATCTCGCAGGGGTAGCTTGCAGAGCAACATCCAAAACAATATTTTTTGTTTCTTCAATATTTGAATCAATTTCTTTAAGAAAATTGACAACAAGTCGTATACCATTGAAATTGGGGTAATCCTTTACGTCAGTACCAACCTAGTGAGCACAATGAATAGTTTCACAACATCTCTAGTGCATCTCATGGTCTCCTTGTTTCCAATCATCCAACGCAACATCTAACTTTTGTGTGTTGAACACTCCTCCAGCTAAGAGAACCATCTATTGTAAGATTTATATAGTCCTCCCTCTTTACTATAGTGAGCTAATATAACTAATCTAAAATACTGGGCTCTTCTACATCATCAACAGGCTCTGTAAAATTTGGACCTTGATAAGGATCCAAAGGTTGTATGAATTCGATTCCATCCACTTCAAAAGTCATAGTCTCTCACTTGAAGTTGATAACAACATACTTTTCAATGGCCCAATCAATTCATAGTGAATATCGATATGGATCTTTATCACCCATTGTATCAATAACTTGAAAGTATGCATATGTTTTCACTCTTGCAATATCAACTTCAACATATTCCAGGTGACCAATGGGGATAATGCAATACTAGTTAGCCATATGTAGCTGAATAGGGGAAAACACCAATTTGGGCTTATCCAATGCCTCCCAAGTTTTTCTCAGAATAATATTTACACCTGATTCCAAATCTAACACATAATCTTTAATTTGGAATCCTGCAATTTGGGCATCAATATGTAAATCCCTTCCTATTCTCCTTTTGTTGTGATAGACATGGATAGAGTGGAACTCAAGCAAGTTGGTCGAAATAGGTTTGTCTAAAAACTCTTCATCTCTAACAACAATTTTGAGCTTTTTGTGTAACTAGCTAGATAATTTTTCATTAGTCATAATCTATAAAAATAATTTCAACTACTCCATAATTGGTTGATATGTGTCTTGCAAATATTGGGGACTCTTCATCTGTCTCTTTTCTATTTTTTCTACTCATGGGCTATAAGAAAAAATCAATTGTTTAAAAAATTCCATAAAATCCTTGTAGTACTCTTTATGGCGAGTTGGATTATAAGACTTCATCGATGAAGTAGGTATTATTAGCATAGGCTACTCTGGTACCTCCTTATCTTCTCAAGTATGCTTACCTCCCCTTGTGACAATATTATTGTTTGGCTGATGAATTGGTTCTTTCTCTCTAGGTTCTATATTGATTAAATTAGTACCTCTTTATTGATTACGCACTTCCCAAAGAGAAATTAATTTAGGTCAATCTTCAGTAGCATGTGCATTTATTCAGCAATGGGAACACCATGGCCTCCTTGGTAAGGGATAATCATGAGATAAATAGCTCTCTTTATCACAATTCTAACATCGAATAGGGCCTCTTCCTCCAGATCTCCCCCCTCTTAAGCCACCTCCTCGTCGTCGTCGAGGAGCTTCATTAACTTAGAATGCAATGTGGTTAAGGTGATCAACCAAAGAATCCAAATATCTAACTGGTCTTTATAGTAAGTCAGAGACCCACAAAATGCAAAAAAAATATTTTTTGAAAAATTATATTACTTCTACAAAACAAGACAAAGACAGGGTGGATGTCCATAAGTATGACAAATTTCACAATATTCATTTGTCGACGTACCTTGATGATCGAGAAAGGCATGGTACTAAGTATGTCCCTGGTAAGGAACACTTGTATATACTTACATGACTCCAACATTAAGTCCTGGTGGTGGTGGAAGTGGTCCCGTCATCATAATAAATGAACCCACACTCCACAACCTTGGGCACTCAGTAGCATGATGCCCCTCAACATGATAATTAGTGCACCATACTTGTGGATGCAAAGGTCATGCAACATGCATATCCTTCGACCTCTATCAAATTATCTATTAGATGTTGTAAACCAATAATAGCAAGATCACTAGAAGTAGTACTTGGCCTATACTCATGTGGGTATTTTGTCATTGCTTCAATCTTCATAGCTTGTTCTAGTGCATCTTGTAAAGTTTCAATCTCTTGTTGCGTCAAAGGAGTTCTTGTTAATGAAAATAGATATTTGATGAATTAATCTCGTTGATGATGAGGATTAATTGGATAAGGGAGTTTCCTAATTGTGTCTTTAAATCATTGCATGCATTCCCATGTATTCTCACACTTATGTTGTTTAATATCCCACAACTTTACCAAGCCTTGTTGGTCTATATGAGGGAGCTCGAATTCTTCAATAAATTCTCACATAATCACATTAAGAGCTAGATTTGGATGCAAATCAGGCCACTTAATAAACCATCTAGTGCTCGATCCCTCAAATCATTTGAAATTCAATGATCTTAGTAGCATCCGGGCTCTGTTTAACCCTCCAAATCGCTTCGCATGATACAATTTTTGTTCAATGTCTTCTTCTCCTTGGCCCAAAAACTCTAGGTACCGAGTGAATAGACCTACTACATTCCCTACCATGACCACCTAACCAAGTGGAACTAACCCAAAAACTTGAAAACCAGGTTGTGAATAAACTATAGAATTTGTTTGAACACTACTACCAAAAATAACAACTCCACTAGAACTATCAATTGCGTAACTGCTATACACTTGATGAAATTTCAAGGTTTTAAGTAATTTAGAAAGAAAGTTAATAGGATTTTGATAAAGTAATAATGGGGCGGTTAGGGAGATATTTAGATGCATTATTTCTTTGCATGCTACTACTTTCGGGGACAAAACCATGTTCAAAGAATAATCGCCTCATCACAAAGTGAATTTAATTGTCTACAATAGTATTCTAATCAATCGTTGCAACTGGATATCTTGGTGTTTCAGGTGTCTGAATTTCTCCTGACTCTTGCTAAGATCCACTTCCTCTATGCTAGTTTCCTATCACATCAACTCTGGCTGCTCTTATCCTGCTAGAATAAGACTCTTCTCCTACTTCATTATTCAAAAGCTCTAGGCTAGCCATTCCTCCTACACACAACCTCATACTACTCAATGCTTCACCTATCATTTGCAACTCTCTTCTCCTAACCTCTTGCAACTTATCTTCCCACCACTTGTCTGCGATTCATGCCCTTCTTGATGCCTTAAAATCTTGAACTTTTCGAAGCTTGTTTGCATCCATAACAACTTCCCCTCATCTTCTTCAACGAAGAAAAATATCTCCCTTAAACCATACCCCAAATAACTAATTTTTTAAGATGCCATATTATTTTCCTAGAACAATAGTAAGTTTTCTTCTACCACGAGGATCTTAATCCACAGAGGGATTTCTTTCAATAACCTATCATGCAACCCATACTTAAATATTTCTTTGGCTTTGGAGAAATATTGATGATTCTCCATAGCAATTTCAATAATATAACCTTCTAGAGTTGGACCCAAAAGTCAAAAAATATGGTCAATTCAGTGTCAAGCTGACATAAAGTAGCTCAATTATTTGTAGTCTAGGTTCTACAAATTAGAAGAAGTTTCCTAGTTCCTATCTTGATCTGCAACCTTCTCACCTAGTTATATAATTCCTCAAAAAACTTGCACCAAAATATTTCATATTGGTCACATGTATATTATGCATATAATATTCTCTCCTTAACCCACTCGAATTTCTTTTGTCTTAGCTGAGCTTGCTATAGGATAAACAAATCAAGCTTCTCAGACCACCACTCTTGAATATCACCTTTGAGAATCCTCGACACCATGATTTAGATCCCATTAGAATATACATGTCTCGACAACGGAACAACTTGTTGGTGAAAAGTTTACTTTTCAGAACTTAGGTTTGACCTCAAGTTACCAACAAAGATCCCATTGTAGTCTAGAACAATGCTAGTATTTCCATTCCCTTACAAGGGAGAAATGTCTCACCCAAGGCATGCTGAGACTTTTAAAGATGAAGGGGAATATTAGATGGTTTCAAGGTTAAATGATTATATTTTACATCATCCATTATTAATAAAATATGCAAATAATTGAAGCATATGTGAGAATATGTGAGATCTTCTAGAACCATATCAAAGAAGATAGAGATGAATTACAATCAAAATATAAACATTGAGTTTCAGACTTTATTCTAGTAGCATCTCGGCATAGACTTGATATCTCTTCTCCTCATCTCATTTCCTATAGCCTTTCATATATTTTCTCCATTTCTTTGGTCCCAGTCGCTTTATGTAGGTTTTAACCCTGTACAAAAATTACCTGCATACGAATCCAAAAAAATAGAAAATAAACAATGGCGAGAGCATAACACATAAAACAAATATACACAGAGATTTTCCCCTAGATCCCAAAGCGGGACTACAAGATTAATTTTTCATTATGTTCCTTTCAATGTTACAATACATATATATACATGTTGAAGCATCCATAAACCCCAATCCATTAAACCTGGATTAGAACATAATCATAGTTCCCTTGACCGGATCTACAAAATACCATGGAACAAAAACCATCGCGCGCAAAACCATGCGTGAAATCCATGCACAAAACCATAGGTAGGTCCGCCCACCTACTAGGGCTAGTTGTGGAAAGAATATAACACAGCCCAACATGCTTGATTTGGTCCACTTTGATCCCTTTGGTAGAATTCAAGTGCTTTGGTCCATATCTTCTTTATCCTTTCAAAAATAACATTCTGGTCCTTTTTCTATGACTTTAACAAGTCCTAAGATAACTGTTTTTGATCTCTTCTTGTCGTTTTCTATTTTTTTTCTTGGATTCTGACTTGTTTTACCATTTCCTTCCCTACTTCCATTCATCACTCCCACAAGTTTTTTCCAGCCAAAATTGGTCAAAATTGTTTAAAAAATGAAGGACCCAACACCTTCTAGAGGTTTTCACCTCCAATTGTTTTTCTATCTACTACTAAAAGTAAGCCACCACTCCCTAATCAAATGTTATTTCCACCACCAGAAGGAAGCTTCTACTTCTTGTACAAGTTCTTTGGCCACCACCAAAAAGAAGCTACCACTCCCTTACTAAAGGCTCCAAAACTTAGACTTATTGTGGACCTAAATTCAAAATATTTCACATTGGATTCACCTACAACAAAATCAAATCTTGTAGGCCATGTTTCATCCAATTTTCAAACTAGACCCACAAAAAATTTATGCTCAATCATTGAATACAAATATGGCCATGCAATCTACTCTACACAACTGACAAAAATCTCTCTTTGCAATTACTAAATAATATAATGGAAAACCATAGTTGCATACATCAACAATTAATCTGATATACAACCATTCACTGTATCAACTAAACAAAAGCAACCAATTTTTTCTCTCAAAAATAGAAAATTTCCATAAACCCTAGTAGCATCAAATTTTCTTCTCAAAAACCAATTTGAAAATTGCTCATACAACCATCAATATAATCAATGGATATGATACATCAATCATCAAACTTTTTCTCACAATAATACCAAATATCTTTGCATCATAAAACCTTTCTTCCCAACAACAATGATAAACCCTAGCAACATACATTAATAAACCCTAACATGAAAATTATTCCAACCATACAAAAATTCACTTCGAATTACCCAATTAACCTCATCTAGCCATTGAAGGTAGTAAAAAATACTTCAACAATTTCATTTCTTTGACTAATACTTTGCTCACAACACTAGTAGCCAACACTTTGACTCAACTCAAACCCAAACATCACATTAGCTCATCGGCACTATGCAAAATGAAAATAGCTGCATACATTATGCTCATATAATTCAACAACAAGATCACTCCTGCAATCACCACATGTCATTATATAAACTCTAGATTTTCCATTTAGATCTATGTTACGATATAAAAAACTACATGGTGATATTCCCTCATTCAATCAATAACATACACCATAATATAACTCTGCATACATAGAAACATATAAAACTCTTGTGCTCATACATTACATACCATATTACCAACAATGAAAATAACCTTTGATCCCTGCAATCAAACCAAATATCTTTCTTTTTGAAAGACAATCTATCCTCAATACATCAATAATATTAGCAGCATACACCAAATGGTTTCTCCCACAACTAGCATCAAATTGATAGGCACTTTGATATACCAAGAAAGCATACAATGACAAAGAATTAACCCAAGCAACAACTACAATCAAAATTTTTCTATATAATACATTAACTCTACTACACATTAGTTAGCGCCATGAACAACACTTTTTCCATCAATCTCATGTCAGTATTCATTTGTCTCTAAGTTTAGCCTCTTCAATAAACATGATAGAGCACAATAAAATAGCAGAACTACTCTATGTACTAATCTCTGCAACAAACCATAATATTTATTCATACATTCATCAACATTTCCATATGATTTATCAAATTATTTGCAAAAGTGTATGCTAAAACAACCCCTGCATTCACACTTTGTCAAATCTACAAAACTGCACACTCTAGACATGATTTATAAATTGATTTGATATGCATATGCAAAATAGATGTAATTATTAAGTTCCATTACGTCTGAGGGTTCCGATCAACTATTTTTATAGTTTAATTTTACCAGATCTATTTCTTCTGCACACATCCTTATGCACAGGGTTCTTTCTGACAGTTTTCTTGCACATCCATGGTCAACACATTCATCATTATATATGAGGAATGAGATCTATAATTCTTCAAGTTAGAAAATGATATTATGGCTAATCACATTGAATCAATCAATTTCCTTACATATAGGTGTCTCAAAGACTTCATACATGCCATCACACTGCGCTTTGACCAATCACACCTTTAATTCTTTATACACATGCCACAAAAATTAAAAAGAAACTAAAATATCAATCGGAAAAATCCATCTTCAGAGCCATATTGATCCTCTGATAAAATAGTCTTCAAAATGCTCAGATCGATCATCCTCAAGTGCACAGATAAACTGACTAATCTCCTTGGGTATTTATAATCTTTATGCCTTATGATCACCATGGGAAAAATCATATATTTGTTAATGGTGTTTGTAGACAAGATCAATTACACATTGAACTCCCTCAATCTCATGAGTTACCTAGGGTAACTCAGTGGTTGGGCCCTTGGTTTTTAGTTTTCTTCACCTACAAGCATCATCATGGGGATAGAAGTGTCTCAAAGGTATGATCATCATTGGGATAGAGTGGGCACCCTACGAGGCTACTAAAATAATCACTTTGTGCTAGTTATCATACTAGCAAAGTTTTTCTAACTTGAGGAAAATCATAATTGCTCTACCCAGAAATCTACCATGCTTCTACATCACCTACCCAGGCACCTCCAAAGCCTTTCCAACCTCTGCATATTCTTGTAACTCTCATGAAACACCTCATAACCTCATCATCACAATCTCCAGAACCTATATGAGCCTTAAAAACCCCTGCAGCCACCTTATCATCATGCACAGTCTCATCAACATGTTGTAGAGGAGAAAATTAGTTGGGTGTCGGTGGCTATTAGTTGATGTCAATGCCAACCTGACTGTAAAGCCCCCTCCCACATTCACCCAAATTCACAAGATCACCAAGGTAAACATGAGATGTGTGTCACTATGACATGAACCAAGCTCTAACTTCCATTTATGGATGTGGGGCTGACAAACCGATAACTTTACTGACATCCCTCATGGATTACATATCACTAAGGAGATGAACAACCACCCTAGGTGATCACTCCCTGAGCTGGAACCATTTTTCTTTGAATTATCACCCCAACTGAATGAAAAACAAGGAAAGATTGCGGTTATAGGCCCCCAACTACATGTATAGGACTGATTCCATGCAGTTATGTCCTAAATCCATCGATTTTGAGCATTCGGTTCCAAGATCTGTGCCATCTTTCCAGGACACCACAACACTACCCATAATTGCCTATAACTTTCCAGAATCATAATTTACATGATGAAAAAGCCAAACATTCAAACTTGAAGAAATGACTTGTCCCAGAGTTCTTGATCCAAGTCATGAACATATGGAAAACATGTAAGCTACAGGTCACGAATATATCTCTAATCGTAAACTGATAGTCTTCATCTAAGAATTAACAAGAATGATATAAGCCCTTTATAGCTAGTTGAAAAAACACTTATTAGTCCATATATTCATCAACCATTTGATAACTTAGCAAATCATGACAAGATCCATCGCTAGCATACATCATATAATCAACAATTAACCAACATAGAAGCCATGGAAGGTCAGCAATAATATCAACATGATAACCAATACAAGTGCTCATAGATCACAATAAGAAAATAACTCTTCTTAACATATGAAAATTCAAACCAAGCTAGGGACTTAAACATACCACCTGACCATAGATTCAGTTGAACCAAATCTCTCTTTCAACCAATCACCCCGATGCCATATTCTAAGCATGAATTTGGGATCTCATGGAGTAAACTAAAACAAAACAAAATAGGGCTTCTAGAAATCACTAACATCATGTAACTGGTCTCTACCCAAGTTTTCGAGGGCTCCAGGAACTAGTATCTCAACCCAACGTGTTCTAGGGCTTTAAAGCATTTGTTCTAATCATGGCTCTAGGGACTAGTAACTCAACCCACCAAGGGCTCCATAGTGTTTGTTCCAACCTACGGCTCCAGGAACTAGTAACTCAACCTAAGCTATTCCAGGTCTTCCAGATCATTTGGTTCAACCCATAACCATTGGGAACTTGAGAACCAATTAAAAAAACAAGGGGACAAATGCACAACAGCATGGCTATCCAGGAAATGGCAAGGCAAGGCTAAAACCATTGTCAATCCAGGAAAATATCCATGCCAATGACCACACATAACCAAAGAATCACATGCATATACCATGCATCCATAAATCAACAAGGGAATGACACATGCAACTTGTTACATGCATAACAATCCAACTATAGCTCATGATCTAACAATTTCCTTGTGCTTCCTCAGTTTCATTTTCCTTCTTTCTCTAAATCCAAGTGAATCCTAGAGTGCTCGAAGCATGATCTAAGGGTGCAAGAGTACGGGAGAATGAAATGAGAGCTCCAAAACTATACTGAAAAAAACCCGCGAAATGATCCTCAAAAGTATTTTTATCACTGAGGCGTCTATTTTCTTCATTTCCCTTCATTTTTCCTCTAATTTCCCTTGTATGCAAATTTGTGTCTCTTCACCTTCCTTTTCTCCTATTTTCCTTTATTTCCATAAATAAATGCCAATTATTGTCACTTTTCCTTTACCAATTTCCATATCCATTAATTAATCACAAGTGATACCTGTCACTATGTTTTTCCCAACATTCAACTTGGAATACATCTCCCATGACCTTGGTCTTATTTTATTTACATAGAAAATCAACTAGGGGTTGTTACAAATCCCTCCCCCTTGGGGAACACCACCCTAGGTGTCCAATGACACTTATGACTAACAAATCACTGAAAAAAAACGTACTACCTATGGAGCTTCATAAATCCAACTCGATACAATATTCACAATAATATACACATCTATACATATGCACATTTTCTTTACCAACAAATAAAAGGATGTGATGCTTGCATTAGCAACAAGGGAATTCAAAGGCTCACACCTCCACCCTCAAGTTAATACCAAGATTCAGCTCTGTTATAGACATTTTTGTGCCTTACAGCTATAAGCATGAAATGTCCATAATTCAAGGGATCCAAAGTCCCTAAAGAGTTGTTCCTGCCCCTAAAGGAACAAGGTCAACCAATGACAGCTTCTCCCAGAAGTTCTCCACCAAAAACCACTCAGAAATAGTCAGTTCAGGATCAATTCAGATGCTCTACTAGCTGCCTGCGTTGCAAAGCACCCCAGTGCACTCACTAGGTGCGTTGCAACGCACTTGAATGCACTACCAGGGTGTGCTGAGCGGGAAATGACAAATGGCAAGCTCATTCAACGAGATGGAAAGACCATGGAAGCTTCCAGAATCTTCTCCAGTGACACTTGCCTCAATGAATTCGACTAGTGATGAGTAAGAGGCTCTCAACCTCCAAGTGGAAGCAAGAATTGACAGAGAGAAGCCACAAGTCAAAACATAAGCTGACTCATCCTCTCTGCTTACATCTATATATGGATCCCTCATCCCAGAGATCCAGAGGCTGGAATTTTGTGCTTTGCAGAGAATTGTTGTTGGTTTGAGATTGAGTTTAGTACATTGGGTGATTTATGCTTTGTTGGAGGAGAGGAAGGGATTCCTTTGCTGGGAGGTAGATGCTGGATCGGAACTCACTTGGTTGTATCTCCTCTTGGACTTTCTTATTCTATCAATAAACTATTTGAGTTTCTCCTACATGCTGTGTATCAATGATGTTTTGTTATACTTACATGTTTAGCTTAATCTGATCTTGAGCTTTTTATGAATGTATATCTATATCTTCGTGTAGTTTCTCTCTCTTGTGATCTTGCAGGAATTCGGTGAAGCTGGGCCGGTGAAGGAGCAAGGAGCTGGGAGCCACTGAAGAGAGGAGCGATTGGATCAACAAACTAGCGGAAGACACAGGTTAGTTACATCCTTCCTCCTCATTTACATTCCATAAAGAAGAATACTCAATTAGTTTTCCTTGTTTGTTGCTAAGGCACTATCACACCTTAGAGTGGGATAGGGGCATTCCGAATGGATACTTTTCCCAACAACAAGCTCCTTTCCAAGATGTTCAAAATCCACTGTCAAAACCAAATTCCACATCCAATGTCTATCGCTTCAATACTTGCACTACTTGTCCTCTTAGTGAACAATTATCGGTTCATTGTTCCAGGGAACATTCCAAATGTGTTTCTAATTCCATCTGGAAATGCTAATGACCAAAACAAATTTATTTCCCAGTCTTCCCTTCTCTACTATATCATCCATTTGCACAATCTGGTTCCCCTTTTGTTTAGTCACACACCTTCCAATTTCTTCTAGCATCTGCTTCTTAGGCGATCCATCCCTTGGCAAGGTTTCCTCGCATCAGAAGGTCCAAAAAATAAGGCATATATTTTCCTCAAAACCATCATACCAATCATAGAATTCTCATGGAAACCAATCAACACTATTGGGTACTAGTGTCCCACAATGGCCCTGCTCCTAAGTTCCTTACCAACATATTATTACATGTTCCAGTTCCTTTCATTGCAACTATTAACACTCTAGCTGCCAATTCCAATGACCCAAATTGGGAATTTTCAACCACCCAAACCTAGGCATTTTCCATGCTTTCCTGTACCAAGCACATAATTTCCATCAGATTCAAAAGGAATTGAAATAAATTCAAATCATACCTCATTGGTAACTCGTGAATAAGGTACACCTACAGTGCTCTTTACTTCCTATCACAACAAGTCAAACTAGCTCTTTGATCAAATCATAATATATAAACATATCACATCTAGTTAGCTCAAAATTCAACCATCATAAAACAGAATCATAGATCATGTGCATAATTAAAAACTGAAATAAAATATTGATACTTATATTTCAAATGGTTCTTTTATTCTATGTTTTTTCTTTGATATTTTCTTACGCACACCAAATCGGTTTCCGAACTCAGCAAGCACCCAGTGTCTTATCTTCTCTTCAATCACGCACACACATTGGATCAATTTCCAAACTTGACAAGCACCTAGTTCCTTCTCTTCTCTTCAATATCAACAACAAGGGAATCCAAAGACTATACCACCTCTGCACTCAATATCACCAACTCAAGGTTGGCCTCATCCCAAGCTGTCCAAGGCTCCAGAGCATTTGTCCTAGCCCACAGGTTCCAGGGACTAATAAATCAACCCACAACCTCCAAGGAACCCAATATATTTCAAGGCTTTAGAGCATTTTTCCCAACCCTCAGGCTCCAAGGACTAATAACTCAACCTACATCCCCTAGGGAATCCCAAGTTGTTACAGGGCTCTACCCACAACCTCTAGGGATCTAAGGAACCAATGCCTAACATGTACACATACACACAATATACATAACAACACATACAACCACACATGGTGTGTAACATAACACATACACCTACACACTGTGTATAACATAGCACATATACCTACACCTGATGTACAACACCACACATAGTACAACATAACGAATACACGTCACGATACAACAACTACACAATACACATAGCACAATACCACATGTACACAACACAACATGTACTCAGCAACAAAACTGCACATGCAGAGACTATACCACCTCTACCAGGCAACCTTGCCTCTAGTGTCTTTCCCACACCTTACTACGTGCATGCAAAACCCAAGTCCAAAGTCTATGGTTCTTTCCACTATCCTTTCTTGTCACAGCATGTTGAAAATCACATTCCTTTGATTCCGTTGATGTGTCCCTCAACATTGGCTTCCATAGCATAAACATAGGCATAATTATAAACCACTTATAAACACATAATATCAAAATCATATCCACATGATACTAACCTCATAGATATTTCAAGGCTACTTTACCCATTTGATTCCTTATAAAACCATGAACCTTTTCATGCCATTCATCTATATAGAGCAATCATTCTTCCACAAGAATGATCCCTGATGACCCTGTAGAAAATGGCATACACACACACATGCATGCATGCATGCATACATATATACATACATACATACATACATGTATATACATATATATAAACATTAGCATAAACACATAATATCAGGGATACTTTACCCACTTGATTCCTTATAAAACCATGAACCTTTTCATGTGATTCATCTGTATAGAGAAATCATTCTTCCGTAAGAATGATCACTGATGACCCTGTAGAAAATGGCATACATACATACATACATACATACATACATATATATATGTATATATATATATATATATATATATATATATATATATATATATATATATATATATATATATATATATAGATAGATAGATAGATATATAAACATTAACATAAACACATAATATCAAAATCATATCCACATGATACTAACCTCATAGATATTTCAGGGCTACTTTACCCACTTGATTCCTTATAAAACTATCAACCTTTTCATGCCATTCATCTGTATAGAGTGATCATTCTTCCATAAAAATGATCCCTGACGACCCTGTAGAAAATGGAATACACACACACACACACACACACACACATATATATAAACATTAGCATAATCATGGTCACAACACAATTACCTGTTTTCATAAGTTCAAGGTTAAGAGAACTTTCTTTATATGTGTAATGCATGCCCAACATTGAGAAAAACAATTCCCAACATAGCCAAGGCATCTAACACCTCAAATCCATTCACCCTACATTTCTTGTTACCTTTCTCATGACTCTCCTGCCACTATCCATTTATCCCAGTGGACCCAATAGCCCAATTGGTTGTCATATTCTTGCCTTCAGTTTCCTTTATACATGCATCAAGATTTATCTAGATATTATGTTACTTGTTTTGTTTCGGCTCCATTAAATTTCCTCTTTCCCCGATCAATTCCCCAAGACCCTCAAAACAAAAAGGCAATAACTAGAAGAAAACCATGAAAAACAAATAACAATACAAGACCACAAACAAAGTGGCATGTCCATGCACTAGACATAATCAAAACCTCAAATCAAGTGCAAACAAATCACAAAATACCAAAGCACAAGACTATCAACAGACACCATGACTCACCCCCCATGGCTTCCCAGTGCTTCCAAATGAAAGCTCAACCTAAGTCTTCTTCAAGAGCTATGGAAGTCTCTTTCCCATGCAATTCACTGCATCATATTGTCATAAACATGCAATTGTAAGTGCATAATAAATATAATAATATACCAGCTACCTTACTTTTTGTACCCAACATGCTACTCTGCAAATGAACACATCCATACCATCTCCCAAGGTATTCCATTTCCCTTGATGAATCTAGTCATAACTGAAATACAATTGTTATGTATGCATTTGGTCAACCATCTACCATGTTGTTTCATCAACCCCAAAGTGCTACCATGCACTTTACTTTCTCTATTACTCGGTCTTAGAGCATGAGATCCTTCTACTGCGAGATGCATTGAGGCTCTTCTTGGCACTCCCCCCTAGTTCCACTTCCACCTTAATGATAAATGGTTGATGGTATGCATGCTTACTATCCAATATTGCATAGCTCCAGGGAATGCTTTAACCTACATCCCCAACTATCATTACCTCCTACACATTAGAGATTTGAGGCCTACCACACATCCACTGCACACTCTAATCTAAAGGTAATTCCTTCCTACAATGATCTCCATCAAAAGTTTAATGCCGAAATGGTTTTTCATCTTCTGACATCAAACTCATCCCAAATCGGCTCCTCATCCGTGATGCCTTTGACACACTTCCCACCATATTTTTTCTTTTTCCTTGATACTGAAGGTAGGTATCTTGGCTTTCTCGAACTCTTATGGAAATTACTACTTCGCACTCCTCCTATAAGGATGTTGGTGGTAATTGTGATGATGTCCCTCAGAACTAAAGCTAGAATGAAATCCATAAGCACTACCCCTCATGTCAAGTGTATCAAAAGGTCTGACACCTTTAACTTTATCATATTTGTCCAACTAGTTTCTTCTAAGAGACTTGCTTCCATATGCCCCATTAGTCCCTTCTTCCCATCCATAACTAATCCCCATTTATCCCTATCTCTGTAAATCTGAAAAGCTCTAAACGATGACTGCATTAACTTCTGCTTTCTTTTCTTGAACGCTGGCAAGCCTTTCTTGTGCCTTAATCAACTTGTCATTTCCTGTTTTACAATTTCTTATCTCTTCCCTCAAACTCCTTAGTGTATTGACCAAATCCGGAGAATACTCTTCCCCTTGGTGCTCAACTGACCTTTCCCATTCCATAGATTTCATGGCAGGCATGTAAGGGGAGCCATGTGAATTGTAGTCTACTACTATGTTGTTATCACCTAAAAAATGATCACCTAGTAATTTCTAACTAGGTTGATCGAAATACGCCATGTAGGATTGATTTTACTATAGTAAAATCACTTTCACCATAGGAAATGATTTAGTAAACCACTTTTATTAAATTATTTCTCATTAAAATTAGAAAAGTCTATGAGAATAATTAAATAAATCATTATTTAATTTTCTCTAGGAATAATTATTAAATCATTATTTGACCATTATTCCTCATCACATTTGGCTAAATCACCTTCGAATAATTAAATAAATCACTATTTGTTTATTATTCCTTAATTTTATTTTTGGAATAACTGTAAAATCATTATTTAATAATTATTTCAAATTCACACCTTTCTTAATGTTTGCGAAGTGATCAATAAATCATTTTAGTTGTTAATTACTTTAACCATTTTCTAAATAAAGATATTTGACCACTTTGAATATCTTTTCCCTCTCCAAAAAAATATAATAAATTATTCCTAATAGTTAGATCTTGATTTGGTCAATAATATTTTATTATTTCCCAATTTCTAATTTATCCTAATACTTTGTTATAAATAAGAGGGTTTTATATTCATTCTTCACCATGATCACTATCATCATCACCATTATCATCTCATGCCATTTGAGATCCCACTTAAGTTCTATATTTTTTTTGGGTTCTTTGTATAATGAGAGAGAGAAACAGATTGTTGAAGCACAAGGACATCAAAGGACCTTATTGGGTTGTGTTGTATTCTTTCCACGACTAGTCCTCTCGCAGAAAGGAGGGCGGACTTGATTATCAAAAAAAAAATTGGACCCTATATTAGGTGGGCGGACCTACATATGGTTTTGTGCATGGATTTCGCACATGGTTTTGGGCACGATGGTTTTTGGTCATGGTATTTTGTAGATCCGGTCAAGATAACTACAGTTATGTTCTAATCCTGGGTTAATGGATTGGGGTTTATGGATGCTTCGAGATGTATATATATGTATTGTAACATTGAAAGGAACATAATGAAAAATCAATCTGGTAGTCACGGTTTTGGGATCTAGGAAAAATTTATGCGTATATTTGTTTCATGTGTTATGCTCTCGCCATTGTCTATTTTCTATTTTTAGAATTCGTATACAGGTAATTTCTATACGGGGTTAAAACCTACAAACCCATCCCACAGAGGGGGATTTATAGAACAATTTTGTGAATCTTCTTCACCGGGTGTTATTAATAAAAATATTATTCATTTAAAGTCTTCTTCTATTGGGTTATTGCATCAGTTCTTTCTTGTTGTTCTATGTTTTAGATTTCATATGGTCTTTTTGTTACAAGGTTTTTCTTCTTTTTCATTGCATATCTCAAGCGTAAAATACCACATATTGTTGTTAGGGTCACTTTTCACCAGTGAATTAAGTAAAGTATTTTTTGTACACTTTTTCGTAATCTTTAAACTAAGAAATGAGACTCCACTGGTGTAGTATTCAGCTCTATTGGCATTATGATACAGGTGTTGTCCTTGATGGAAACTCACTTAGATGAAAGATCATAGTACAACATGTTAACAACAAAGAATTACATATCGGACAACACGGAATGAAGAAAGAGAGGTATACGTAGGTTCATCGTGACCAACTTGCGTTTACACGCTGGTTCACTGACCACAAATAGTGTATACGTACACACACACTTTCATAGAAGGAAAAGCATGTATACCTTGGAAAACTAAGTTTTTGGTCCGAGGTATTTGGTCCATGGTATTTTGATCCATGGTATTGGTCCAAGGTATCTGGTCTGAGATATTGACCCTAGGTATCTGGTCCAAGGTATTGGTCCTAAGTGGTTTTGGTCCATGGTATTGAGAAAGGCCTAAAACTATAACAGGAGGAGAAGATCATTAGGCTAGGTGTGCAAGTATCGAATATATGATGAAGTGTGAGATCTAGTATGCAGGTTATTGTCTTATGGTGTTGTGCTTGATCTGAACCAAGGATGAACCTTAGCAGTTGATGAAGGATACGATCTAATGATGGATCAGGATCTTAAGGCTTGAAATAAATTATCATTATGTAGTTTGATCATATGTATACACTAGTTGGTTTTGAGAAAAGCGCGTATACACGCAGGTTCGATACATGGAAGTAATGTATACCTTATAAAATGTATTTGATGATTGAATTGCAGTTATGATGTCATTGATGGATCCAGTCTGAAAATTTATGAAACGTGGTCCTTGGAGGAAGAAAGAAGGTTGTAGCCTTCTGTAGGTCACCACCTACATAATAGTAAACATATCGGCTAGTACAAGAGTTAGGGGGTTGTAGATCCCTTCCAGTAGAAGCTGGAGAATGAGAGAAGGTTGTAACCTTTTGCAGGTAGAAGCCTGCATACTGGTATAAATCTGCACCAGTACAAGATTGTAAACATATTTTCTTATTATTAAAAGAAGACAGAGACGATAGCAGTAGGTGGTTTTCACCCACATTGGGTTTCCACCTTATATCTTGGTGTTCATGTGTGTTTCTTATGTGTGATGCTTTATTCTGCTTTTACTGCACTGTCTAATAAATCTCTGATATACTGGTTAAAGTTCAATGCATGATAAATTGGGTAAATCAAAAGTTCTCTACATATACACTGGTTGCTTTAAGTACAGTCGCATATACACGCTAGTTCACTTAGCTGAAGTAGCGTATAAAAATCTGTTTGGGAAATTAAATTATTGATATGATAATATTGATTCACCCCCCCTCTCTGTATTATTTCCAACAATTGGTATCAGAGCAGCTCCTTCAGAAGAAGCTTGATCGCTTGAAGGGAGATCCATCATCATGAGTAATCAAGAAAGCGTGGGATCCATCAGACTGCCAATCTTTGATGAGATCACTTTGTTTATTGGAAGATAATAACCACAACCTATCTACAATCACTTGGAACAGATGTCTGGGAATTCGCGGAAGGAGGATATACATTTCCATCAGCAATTCCTATAGATGCGGCAGGTAAAAGGCAATATGAAACCAATGCTAGGGTTGTCAATATATTATTGGGAAGTCTGTCACAATTAGAGTTTGTCAAAGTTATGCAGCTCAAATCAGCCAAAGAAATACGGGACAAAATCATTTTAAGCTACGAAGGAGACTCTCAGGTAAAACGTGCTAAACTGCAAACTCTCATAATTCAATATGAAACTCTTAAGATGCCAATGATGAAAGTATAGCTAGTTACTTCTTATGTATAGATGAGGCTGTTAATTGTATGAAGAATATGGGTGAAGAGATAAAGGAAGTTACCTTAGTTGAGAAATTTTTAAGATCCTTGTCTGCTAAATTTGAATTAAAAGTATCTGCAATAAAAGAAAAACAGGATCTACAGGTTATCACTATGACACAGCTTCACAGAATCTTAACTTCCTTTGAGATGAGAAAAGGAGGCCCATCAGATATGAGATAAGCCGCATTTAAACCTTCAACAAAAGCAAAGGAAGAACTCAATGAATTAGGACATATTTCAAAAGAAGAAGATGAAGAAAACTTTGTCAAGAAGTTTCAACGGGGTTCCAGAAGATTTAGAGGTAAACTACCCTTCAAATGTTTTGCCTGTGGTAGAGTCGGTCATTATGCTACCAAATGTCCTCATAAATATAAATATGATAAAGGGAAGGAATCTGCAAAATGGAATAGAAAACAAAGTGTAAGTAAAAAGAGTTACTATACTCATGAAGATAGCGATGGTTTATCAAATAGTGATGAAGATGAAAATAGTAATGACTATAGACTTCTAATGGCTTATGACGATGATAATTTTTGGGATGCTTTAGAAGAAGATGACCTTCATGAAGAAATATCTAAACTCAAAATCTGTTTAGAAGAAAAGAATATGATTATAGATACCTTGACATACCAACTTGCTGAAAGAGAAAAACACAATGAAAAACTAGAATGTGAAATTGTGGGTCTAAGAAATGATCTTGAGAAAACAAAATCTTTCAATCTTAGATTTGATAAAGGATCAAAAACCTTAAATGAAATTATCAAAGTGCAGTGTTCTCCTCTGATAAAGACAGGTCTTGGATATACTGAAGAAGCATCTCAATCATAGAAGTCGTCAACCTCCACTAAAAGCTATCTTGATGCAACAAAGAATAGTGAACAGTATGACAATCATCAACAAAGGCATAAAGAATATCACTAGGTAAATCATTCTCAATTTGCTTCAAGGATGAAAAAAAGCCACAACCAACCTCAGGTAAATCATACTCAATTTTCTTCAAATATGAATATCAATAGAAACTACAATCACCGGATCAATAGATTCGATAATCACAGGAACTTCTTTAATGGTCAATGTTTCTCATGTCATAATTTTGGACACAAAGTTGCTCAATGTGTTGCTTACAAAACCATAATTACTAGAGAAACATGAAATCAAAGGAATGTGACATGGATCAAGAAAAGTTCCTATAATAACTTTTCTCTTCTTGAAAATGAAATAGAATGCTCAATCTGTAACAACTTTGGCCATGAAGAATCTGAATGCAGGAGAAAATTTCAGCAAACATCTAAAAAGGAGAAAACTCCATTAAATCCCAAGACATGGAGAAGGAAAGAACCTCAAACAGAAAGATGTGGTATAGTCTTGTATGCAGAAGGACAAGAAAATCAATGGTACATCGACAGTGGATGCTCAAAACACATGACAGGTGACAAAGAAAAACTCCAGTCATATAATGCCTTAGAAAAGGAAAAGAATGTCTCATTTGGAAATGACACTCCTGCTGTCATAAAAGGTAAAGGCTCTATTATCTTGAAAGAAAAAGTTAAAGCTGGGAATTTTATGTATATAGATGGTCTAAAGCATAACTTGTTAAGTGTCAGTCAAATGTGTGATCAAGGAAATGAATTGGTGTTTCAATCAAACGGATGTGTTGTTCGTGAGCTTGATATAGGAGAAACCGTGATCAAAAGTACAAGAACTACAAACAACTTATACATACTCAAGGGAGGACAACGACAGTGATATCTAAGCAAAAATGATGAAAATTGGCTATGGCATAGAAGATTGGGACATCTAAGCTTTTCTCAAATAAGAAAGGCATCGAGATTCCAGGTTGTTCGTAATCTTCCAAATATCATCATTCCTGAAAATACAATATGCAAACCATGTCAATTCCAATAAGCAAACTAGATCTCACTTCATTGAAAAAGAAGGGTCAGCTAGTAAGCCTCTTGAACTTGTTCATACTGATTTATGTGGACCATCAAGGAAAAATTCACCTCGTAGAGAAGAATACTTTATTTTGTTCATTGATGATTTTTCCAGAATATGTTGGATAGTTCTTCTAAAGCATAAAGATGAAGAATTTGAAAAGTTCAAAGCCTTCAAAGCTTTGGTTGAAAATGAATCAGATCACAAAATCAAATGCCTCAGATCTTATCGAGGAGGAGAATTTAGCTCGGATGAATTCTTTGACTTTTGTGAACAACATAGAATAAAAAGGCAATTCTCCATTGCAAGGACTCAACAAAATGGAGTGGTAGAAAGAATGAACAGAACTATTCAACAAATTGCTTGAGCTATGCTAGATTAATCTAGAACTCCTACAACCTTTTGGGGTGAAGCTGCATTCGTCACCGTAACTATTCTCAACCAAGAAAATGTTCAGGTAAATAGCAATCAAACTCCACATGAACTTTGCTATGGTAAGACTCCTACGGTAAAATGCTTTAAAGTTTTTGGAAGAAAATGTTATATCAAAAGGACTGATGAAAAACTTGGTAAGTTTGAGGCCAGAGTAGATGAAGGTATTCTTCTTGGTTACTCTTCCTGAAGTAAAGGATATAAATGTTATAATAAAAGACTTGGGAAAATTGTTTAAAGTATTGATGTTGTAGTTGATGAAGCATGCAAAAATCCAAAATAGATAAAAACCGAAGATTATGACAATGAAGAATATGGGGATTATTTTACCACATCAAATCAAAATGATTTTGAAGAAGAAACCAATGAAGCACCAGAAGAAGAGATAACAGTAGAAGAAAAGACTCCGTACAGGTATGTTTAGAAAAATCATCCAAAAACTCAAATTTTAGGGGAAAAAGAGGCAGGTGTACAGACAAGAAGAACTATTACAGAAACCTCAAGCTATCTGCCATTACTATCCTCCACTGAACCTCAAAATGCAAATGAAGCATGCAAAGATGAATGTTGGGTCAAGGCCATGAATGAAGAACTTGAGCAAATTGAAAAGAATAATACTTGGGAATTAGTTCCTAGACCTCATGATAAAAATATCATAGGAACTAAATGGATGATCTGAAAATGGGGCACTAAAGGCTTCTTGTCAAGCTTATAAGAAACTCTCCCACTTCCAAAGCTTAAATATTCCCAAGATCTAGTGATTAACCAATTGCGGAATTAATAATGCTTGAAAATAGGTGTATGCTTATGTTTATTTTTAACTGTTCAGTGCTTTAAATTCGGTTGTTTATGCTGATATGTAAATACATGTGACAGTAAATAATGCAACAATAAACCAAACACAAAGAACAACAATATAATATGGAGTTCACCCAAAACTCTTAGGCTATGTCTCCTGGAGCTCTAGTCAACTCAACTAGGCTCTCTGGGTTTATGGCAGTAGTTCTTTTACAAGCTTCACGCTCAACTCCACTGGTTTACATAGAACACAATGGGCATAGAACACCATCTCATCCCCTGCTCTGAAGCTCTCAGCTTTGTGGCTCTCGCTCTAGCTCTTGGCTTTGGCTTTGGCTCTGGCTCTCAGCTTTGGCTCTGGCTCTTGGCTCTAGCTATGGATCTGGCTCTTGGCTCTTTGGCTCTGGCTTTGTGAGCTTTCAACAGTCCGCTTGACCTCCAAGCAAGTGTCTCGACAAATTTCAGCTCTCTGGTTTTTCCACTTGACCTCCAAGCGACTCCAAGACTCCCTCAGCTACTCTAAGCATTAGCTTTTCGCTAGTTGCCCCATTAATTGGGCTCTTTGGCTCTCTTGAGGCATTTTTCCGGTTCTGTAGCTTCCCCAACCGTTTCTCTGCATGTAATTATCCACGGCTCTGCGGCTTCTCTGCTCCTTGTCTGTTCAACTGGCCATCTGGCTCTCTGACTCTGTGGCTCTGCACATTCCCAAACGCATCATTGTCTCCAAAATGTCCGCTTGCAGCATGGCACAATGATTAGGAGCTGTTACAAAGGGATCAAGGCCTTTTTCCAGGCAAAATCCTAAAAATGGACAAAAATTCTAATACACAAATATTTTCCAAAAATTACACTATCAGGTGTGAATTTGGGACTTTAAATTCCTTGAAATCGCCCCTATAAACCCTATCGAGTTTGCCATTAGTCGCATATTGCATTGCATAGGCGGATTGGCCAAAACACCAAATACACGGGAATACATTGAAAAATCTGAATTCCCAAACTTCAAAAATTATGAAATCAGGTCTATAAACCCATTGGGTCCAACCCTTATCGGCATATCACTATCACAATTGCATTGGCCCTAACATCGGGGTTCTTCGATCACCGATCGCCGATTAAATCTTGGCCATCAATCTGTTCCCTGATCGGACGGTCCATATCGCTACGGCCCGGGTCTTCTCATATGCCATACGCCGACGCCAATCTGCCGAGGCCGATAATTAGCAATCGCATGTTGCATTGGCCCAGGGGTCCTTCCCTTTTGTGTGTGTCAATCACTGATTCACCAATCAGCCGATCGCAATCGCTCCATTGCATAGCCCGGGGTCCCGATATCACATGCGGGCCTATCTCCGATGCGATAAGTCAGGTTGTAGTTGGGGATCCCTTCCGCCTCCACTTTAAGTCCTCTGCTCAACCCTTCCGATGCGATTTCCATTTATTAAGGCCTTAAGCCCATTTTTAGAATATTTTGCCTCCTTTTCAAAGGACAAAGGTAGACTTATTTTTGCAATAACTTCTGCATCCGAAGTCCATTTTAGCCCATTCAAGTTGCAGTAGATTCAGAATGAAAAGATCTACGTTATGGGACTATTTCCAGGAGCATCATTGAACTTTCATTTTCCTCTGTGAGTAACACTTAGACTTAGAAGTCTATCCAAAATCCATTTTGGATCACGCCTTCCCACTAAATAACTTTTGGTCTCCAAAAGATTGATATGCTGATCTGAATAGTAAATGAGAGTACCTCGCCCTCTTCTTTCAGCCTCCTCACTTCATGTATAACTCTTGATGGGAAGGTTACAGAAGGTAGTTTGAACCTCTTTGCCTTGATCATGGATACAAGGTGGCTAAAACAAATGTGAAGTTACATCTGCTTCACAAAATTTTCATTTGTACCTATTTGACAAGCTGTCAACAACAACTATTAACAACAACATAAATACAGACAACAACTGGATGGCCTAAAACTCTTGCTTCAACAAAAGAAACATATTTTCACATCTTGTTAACACCTCCATGCCTTACATCTACATATAAATGATGGACTAGGTACCAAGTCCACAAAACATGCCTTTAAAACAAATGACCCTTCAAGTCAAGCATGTAGAAAAAGACCATTAGGACTCTTTTTCAAAAGGTGAAACACTTCATCATTATCTCCATCTTGGAGACCAAGTTAACTTCTCCCAAGTCAACATTGCATCACATGCATGCCAAAGCAATCAACCATGCAAGTTAATTACACATACATGTTCAAATGCAAGGAAATCATCAACATCCCTGTGTTCATGCACATCAAGATTATGCATGCATTTCATCCTTCAATTTTCACTTGAGCACACTGTACTTTGGAAGTTGAAATGAAATATAATGTTGCAAAAACAAAGTGAGTCTCCTACTCAACTTCTTCTTTCACCTTCTTGGTAAAGTCCTACAATATTGCATTCCATTAGCAAAGAAATGCAAATAGATGCATCAATAGACATGCAATCTTAATTGGATAAGAACTCTAACCATTTCTTACCAACCTGTTACACTAAAATTTGTCACCATGACTATTTGCAGTTAGTATGGCTCCACCAACTGTCATACTATCCTCCTTGGCAAGTCTCATACCTCTGCTCCTCATGTCAAACTCCAAGAAAGATAGAAAGTCTTTAAAAATCTATATAACTCTGGGTACGCAGTTTCTCTTAGCCTTACCTGCATGTACGCACCCCAAGTTCACAATACCTGCGTACTTGTACGCTCTGTCTGTAAAGGGGTGGGTGCGTACTCCTGTAAAGGTCAAAAGGCGCAAGTTTCACTTCAAAAAAGTTACTTGTGGTCATTTCTAGAGCATTCTAGAAGCTTTTTTGACGTGTATTGAGCGCCTCCACATGGTTCATGTATCCCTATGAAAGAGTAACTTATCCCATCAAGAGGGGAGCTATCCCATTCAAAGTGGGGCTTATCCCATTGATGGTGGACCTGATTAACTTCCTCTAGAGCACTATAAATACAGGCATTGGGCCAGAAGGAGGAGAGGTTGAAAGCTGAATATTCCTAAGGGTAGATGCTGCTGGAATTAGGACTCCCTTATAGAGCTTGAGAGGAGAGATTCCCATCCTTTCCTAGCCTTATTTGGAAGTGGGTGAGCTGATCAAAGTAAAGGAGAACTCTTGCTGGACCCTAGGAGGGACCTGCACAACACCAAGGCTCAGGTTGTAATGGTTTCTTTTGTTTCCACTTAATACAATTAAGCTCACTTTTCTCAACAGATTGTTATACATGATTTGTTTCATATACTCCTTGGTCTGTATGATGAATATGTTTTATTTTATAAGTTATTTAGGTGCTATGTAATATTTTGGCTTGTTAGTGAATGTAGGTTTCGAAGAGAAGGAGGAGCTCATCCGGATCGGCGAGGCTGGACTACTACAAAGCGTTGGACTAAAGGTATGTTATGAACACCTGATTACTTGTATTCTAAATGCATATTTAGAGAAAGGTAGTGTTTACTTGTCTTGTTTGTCACTAGAAAGCCTTAGCTTCTAGGGAGGTCGGTTTTGTCCGCAAAATTGACTCTTTCCGCATGACAAAATGGCGACTCCGCTGGGGACTCCATTGATGTGAATGATTTTTCCTTTGTGTGAAACTTTGATTTGAGAAAAGTCGTTTGTTTTCTGGTTTTTGGCTGTTTGACTGTGTATTTGGGTGGGATAGCTTAGGGTTAAATTAGATTTTAGTTTTTCTTGGTTTTTCTAGCAGTACGCACCCTCTGAGTTAAGCACAGTGCGTACCTGTACGCACTGCAGCTTTGTGCACAGAGCGTACACGCACCTGTGCAAACAGGTTGCCTGCGTACCCTGTCAAAATTGAGAAAATTTCAATTTTTTCCTTTTTGCCTCTTAGATTTTGTTTTTAAGTTGTTTTTACTGCCCAGATCCACTGGTTACCTATCATAAATCTTCACCTAAGCTTGTTTCATCAGTGTCAAGAGTTTTAGTGAAATTCATAGAGATTTTGCCCTAGGGTTTGATTTTTGCATTGGTCCTGTAGTGACTTTGGCTTTAGAAGTCGTAAAACCTTGGATATCCTTGGTCTTTGCAGTCTTCTTAGGAGTCAGACCTTTCATAGAATCCACCCTTGTGAGAAAGCTACCTTTGTGTTGTCTCTTTGCTGAATCTCGAAAAAGTTTGTTGATTAAACTTTGAATTTTATTCTTAAGAAAAAGAACAAAAGGTTTTTATTTTTGTTTTTGACTAGTTTTTGATTCTGCATTAACTAGTCCTTGGTTAAATCATGACTGAGTAAAACATCCTGGAATCATACTTGGTAGGCTTTTGCCTCATTAGATTTACTTTTAGGTGAATTTCTCTTAGATTTGCTTTTGGGTGAAATTGAGTTGATTTGATTGCCATAGATTTTTTAACTTTGATTTCTGTTAAAGTAAGTTTTACATGCTTTGTTAATATAGGGAAAAATACAAAAAAAAACCTCTTTTGAAGAAAAGTTTGCTTTAGTAGCATTTATGTCTTTGAAAAGAAAAGGAATTTTCGTGAAGTAATTAGTGGTCATGTGTTGTATGCTTTGGAAAAGATAAAGAGTTTGTTTCTTTGATTTTCATTGCCAAGAAAATTGTTTTTATATCAATTTTGCATTCTCCAACTCTCTTAGCTAGGGAATTCATTGAAAAAGAAAACTAGTATAAATCATCCTAAGTGCATCTTTTTAGTGGATTTCAGTCGAGTCTACACACCATCAGTTTCATCTCCACTACCTTTTGTCCTAAAGAAAAGCCATAAAAAATTAACGCTTAAAGTAAAATCAACTTAGTAACTTTTATTTACTAGGGCTCTGAAACACCAATATAGATCAGGCTAGTGTCTTGGAGTAGGAGAGTAATTAACTCTTCAAGACAGTAAAACCAAACAAGTAGCTCATCTTGTGGTAGGATAAATCCAACTGTTTCATTTGTACTATGGGAAAGCTCCTCTTAAAGGAGAAGCACGAGACCGTGTCCGAACCAGTGAGGGGATCAATCCTCCTTCATTGGGAAAGACGCCAGATACGCACGTACTACAAACGGTAAACCTCGGATTATTGTCGAGGAGCCTGGGGTCACTTGTCGGTAAACCTTGGATTATTGTCAAGGAGCCGGCAAGGGGATTGAGCTTGTTACTCTGCCCTTGCGTGCTATCGGGTCGTAGACTGTTCCCCCAGGTATATTTGTTGTTGTTGGTAACCTTAGTGACCATTATCTTTAGGATTCTACCCGAGGTGACGATGGAGGGAAGATCCCACTGTACCTGGAGCAGACGTCGGCTAGACTCACTTGGATTTTCCGGGGGGTTCACTTCACTCGAGACGGTTAAAGTGGAGGAACTTGTGCCGGTCTATTCATTAAGCAGGTTGTCGGGGTAACTGTTCCACCCACCACTTTTGTACTGAATCCGGCGATGTTGGGCTTCATCACCAACTAGTGTTTTCAGTCCGGAAGGCTACTGTTTGTGTATGGTTTAACACCCTAGATTCTTTAGGCGTGTGATTCGAATTTGTTTGGTTCTTTAGAGACTTTAGGCGGTTTGCTTTGAGATTTTACTTTGTTTGCATGTGCAGTAGTTAAAAGTTTTTAACTGTGGCTGAATTACCGAGACAGTCCCGTAGACTTCAGGGCCAGTCTCCTGAGATTGTTACCATGGCCGATTTGTTGAGGAAGTCCCGTAGACTTCGGGGCGAACCTCCTGAAGACGTCCCGGGTCATTACGAAGGTTTGAAAGTCCTTGTAATTGCTAGTGGCAGTAAAGTAGGTTCACCTGAAGAAGGAGAGTCGTCGTTGGTAGTCCATCCATATTACCAAGGTCTAGAAACAGGTTATAATCCCGAAGCTGTTGCAGTTTCCGAGCTTGCTGGTAGTTTTTCATCTACTAGTGATATAGGCGAAGAACCTGAAATATCTGAACCTGTTACTCCAACTTCTAGTGCTCCTGATTCACCTAGGGTAGAAAGAGTCATCACCGAAAATCTTCCTTCTGGTTTGATAGCTATTGAAGAACTTGCTCCAGAAGAAGAAATAGGCATCTCTATCCTTGAAGATCAACCTACTATTGATATAAGGGAGCATGAATCCATTTTTTACAGTCCTCCTAAAAGTACTACTTGGTATCTTTCGTTAACTAATTATTTGGACAACTCAGGGTCAAGTTTTTCTCCACCTCGTACTCCTTATCCACCTGGAGGTATTTATACTCCTGTAAATATGTCTGGTCAGTCGTCCGTGTTCACTCAATCTCCTGAATCTTTCTTGTATGGCGGTCCTTCTATTCCCTCTGGGTATCAGTCACTTTGTGGTACTTTTGCGGGAGCATCTCCTCAACCCATTGAACATGGGTTATTAACTGGAAACAATGGTAATAAACCATTGGGTGTAGGAGACATTTATATGATGTTAGGTTCAATTCTCGGTTCTCAACCTCAAGGTGGCCAGTTACCGCCTGGGGGGCAGCCTCAATTAACGCCTGGGGGGCAACCTCAAGGTACACAAATTGCATCTGGGGGGCAACCTCAAGGACAGTATGTACCCATAGTACAATACATTCCTCAAGGTCAACCCCAGCCTCAATATGTACCCCAAGGTCAACCTCAGTATCAATTTATACCTTAAGGTCAACCCCAGTATCAGTACTTACCTCAAGGGTATCTACCTCAAGGTCAGTACTCGAGTCAAGGTTATCAACCACCCCAAGGTAAATCTTATGTTCAAGGTACGGGAAATGTACCTTTCAATTATCAAACCTACCCTCAATCCTGTTATGGATCTCAATATCCTCAACCTGTCATGGGTCAATACCCCGGAATGAACATAGTGTGGGATCCATCGCAAGTTCAACAGGTGTTGCAGCCAAGTGTACATTTGTCATCTCAAACTGGACAGCCTTTAGTTTCTAGTTCACCCCAGCAACCAGTCCAGTCTAATGTTCAAACTTCTGTACCTTCGGTAGTTACTCAGTCGCCCATTGCGCCTAGTACTCCATCTCAAACGACTGCTGCAACTACCGCAACATCTATTCCATCCACCACACTTACTTCTGGAGTATCGACAACTCCGGTTTCTACTGTCTCTGCCACTACTCCTCAGACATCTTTACCATTGTCTGGATCCACGATTCAAACTACGATTCATATTCCTGTAGGACAGCCTGGTTTAAGTACGGTTGTCACTAGTCAACCACAATTCACTTATCAACCGTACCAGGGATAGTACCAATACAGGCCTGCTGTCCAGCAGCCAGTTTACCAGTATCAACCGTATCCTGGGTACACTTATCAAAAACCTCAACAACCCCAGTACGGTCCGGTTAATCCTGGTTTTTCGGGAGGATACAATATCCCGAATGCGATTCCTATTCCAAGTTATCATGGATATCCTCCTCCTGGGACTGGTCTTGTGACCCAGAGTTTTAGGGATCCTAATCAGCAATTACCGTTTATCGTAACTTTGGATTTACCAGACTTGTCGCGCCTAACGAACGATCCGATCAATTATCTTCCATTTTGGCCGCCAATGCCGAATAAGTTGCCCAGTGACATTCCCAAGTTCGAGGGAAAGTTTGGAGAGGATCCGTCAAATCATGTGATGACTTACCACCTCTGGTGTGCTTCAAATTCCATCTCGGATGATTCGATCCGCTTACGTCTTTTCCAGCGTACGCTCATTGGTCTCGCGGCCAAGTGGTACATTGAGTTACCACAGGCCTCTTTTTATAATTTTAGTCAGTTAGCTACCTCATTCCTAACTCATTTTCAGTTGTCCGTCAGATATGATAATGGCACGGAGCTACTAACTTCATTAAAACAGTCGACGTCCACTTATATTTCCGATCATATACATGAATGGAGACGTCGAAGGCGATTAGAGAAAGTTTTTATCCCGGACCAAATCTTAGCTGAATGGTTTGTTAAATCATTACTACAGAAGATTACTAAAGACATAGCTAAGGCCGGCGTAGTTACTGAGGAGCAAGTGATTGCTCAAGCGCAGTACCTTGACTTAGTTTACACTCAATCAGGTACGTTACACGAAAATATCCCAGATCTTCCAAAGTCAAATAAAATCGTTGCTGCTCCTTCAGGATCTCATGCTGCTGATGGCATGATTGGTACGGTGAATACTAAAAGCAAGAAGAAGTCTTTAAAGAATTCTTCTCCTATTATAACCCTACCAGACTCCTCGACAGGAGAATCTTCTGCTGAAGTTTCCGCTAATATTCACGCTGTAGAGTCATCTCCAGCTAAATCAAAAAACTGTGGGAAGAATAAAGGTAAGAAGAAGAATAAAGAAAACAAGACTCCAAAGGAGAAAACAGAAAAGTCGGAAACCAATGACGAAAAGCGCAAACCTCGATATCCTTGTCTTATTTGTGAAGAGGATCATTTTACAAGAGATTGCCCTCATCGGGCCGAGGTTGTGAAAATCGTCAAGGGTTCCCCAACTCCTACTGTTTTGAAAGATCCATTTCCAAAGCAGGAGAGTAAGATGGTAGGTTCTTCCTCGAGTGCCAGTGAAGAACCCATATTGATGATGTCTCATGTAAGGATTGCGACTCGATCGCAAGATTATGGTAGTAAAAGTCCTGTTGATGGATCGAAAGAAGCGGAATCTTCTCATTCAAATCCATCAACCTCAGCTCCCGGTTCCGATCCACTACAGATCGAGAAACCTAACCCTGACTTAGTAATCAAACCACCCGCCAAGGGTGTACTTCAAAGGTCTGCTTTCAATCCACATGCGAGAGCGGCCCAGAATTACAACATTGTTGAGGACTTAGTTGTTTCACCCTCAGCGATGTCGGCTTTGGAAGTGCTGCAATCGTGCCCAGCACAACGTAAATTACTTTTGTCAGCTATAGGAGCTGTTGATATTCAGGACCCGAACCTAATAATCTTTGATCTAGAAAATAGTACACCGTGTTTACCTCATCAGATGGCTTTCCAGATTCCAGTGATATTCAAAAACAGGCCTATTCATCGGACTGTAATTGATGAGGGAGCTTCCTTTTCATCCGACCCAGCCTCTTCAGAGAGTATCCAGCATGTCGGTAAAACGACTATCCCTTATAAGGATGTTGGCATAGGATTAGTTAAAGATGTCGGTTTACTGAGAACTTTTCCTTTTCCTCCAATCAACGCCATGTCTTCGTTTGCATCTATTCATATGATTACTTCTGACACCATTGTTTATGACGATCCTTGGATCGTTCCTTCTGACTCTGAGATAGACTCATTTGGTGATGCGATGCCTTTGAGTCCATATGAAATTGCCTATGAAGCCGTGCAGTCTTTTACCGACCCGAGTTCAACCAAAATCAACCAAATGAATGTGGTCTGTGAGGAATCACTTTTCACCTCAACCTCGGAATTAATAGTGTTTCCCGAAGTTGTGTCATCTGAGGAACAACTTTGTGAAGTCCTGTGTGTAGACGATTTACCATGGGAAGATCTCCATCATAGATCTTCGTTTTTACCTGAGGATGATCGTTTTGAAAACGATTTCTCATCAATCTTTACAGCTGAATATGTCAAAGAAGCTCAAAGTCCAATGAAACATCCTGATTTAGAGCTGAATTTGGGAAACATTTCTCGCACTATTCCCATTGACATTTCAGTCAAGCCCGGAATTGTTGAGCACATTCATATAGGTGCCTCGTGTTCAGATGACGAAATTCAGACATACAAGGCCCTATTTCAAGAATTCCGCGACGTGTTTGCCTGGTCTTACGAGGAAATGGCAGGAATTGATCCCGCGATTGTTGTCCATGAGATCAAGACTTACCCGGACGCTAAACCCGTCTGGCAACGTTTGCGTCAGATTCACCCACGAAAAGCGACTGCAATTAAAGCAGAAGTTGAGAAGCTGTTGAAAGCAGGTTTCATTTATCCGATCCTGTTAACGGATTGGGTATCGAATATTGTTCCGGTTAACAAAAAACAGGGAACAATAAGAATATGTATCGAATATAGGGATATTAATCGTGCTTGTCCCAAGGACAACTATCCAACACCCTATATCGATCAAATAATTGATGATTGTGCCGGCAGTGAAATATTTTCCTTTATGGACGGTTTTTCCGGTTACAACCAAATCAATATTCTACCTGCCGATCAACCAAAAACGGCTTTCATTTGTCCATGGGGGACATTTTCTTATTGCAAATTACCTTTTGGGCTGAAGAATGCCGGAGCCACTTTTCAAAGGGCGATGTCTTATGCATTTCATGACATCAAACACAATGTGCAACCGTATCTCGATGATTTGCCCGCTCACTCCTTACATCGAGCTGATCACCTTGTCCATTTACGAGCAATCTTCATGAGGTGTAGGCATTATCAGATTCAGTTGAACCCACACAAATGTGTCTTCTGTATAGAAGTGGGACGATTTTTGGGATTTGTAGTTTCAAAAGCCGGCATCCGCGTCGATCCCTCAAAGGTAGAAGCTATCATCAAATTGCCTCCTCCTTCGAGTCTTCGCCAACTCCAAAGTTTGCAGGGGAAAGAAAATTTTTTACTCCGATTCATTCCTAACTACGCCGAGATTACAAAGGGTTTTACCCGGTTGTTGAAATAGAACGCTCAATTCTCTTGGGATGAGATAGCTCAGAAATATTTCGATGTGCTCAAGCACGCGTTGACCCATGCACCTTTGCTGCATCCTCCCAACTACAACCAGGATTACTTTTTGTACCTCGCCGCTGCTCATTCCACCATTGGAATGGTCTTAGTATAGGAAGACGAATTCGGAACGGAACATGTGATATATTACCTTAGTCGGACGTTAAATCCCACTGAGCTCAAATATTCACATGTGGAGAAATTGGCCTTGACGGCCGTTCAAGCTGTCCAACGTTTTCGTCACTACATTCTTCTCCGTAAAACTACAATCATTTCGGATTGCAACCCTATGATCTACATTTTGACTAAACAATTTCTAGGGGGCAAGTACTCCAAATGGATTGTTATCTTGCAGGAGTTCGACTTGGAATTTGAAAAATCTAAGTCTAAGAAATCTTTAGTTTTTGCCGAGTTAATGTGTGATTTCCCGCGTGCTGACACGGAAACTGTGGCAGAGGAACCCATTGCGGATGAATCTTTGTTTCTCATCAGCACTTTAGATCCGTGGTATGGGGATATAATCGTCTATCTCCAAACCCAATCCTTTCAGCCCGAAGTTTCAAAGTCGGAACGTCGGAAAATTCGATTCCAGTCCCAACAATACAAAATTATTGGAGATACTCTTTATCGCCGTGGGGCGGACTTGGTTTTTCGTCGTTGCTTAACTCACGAGGAAGCTGAAAGGGTTTTGAATGACTGTCACTCTGGAGCGTGTGGCGGTCATATGTCTGGGTATGCCACAGCCCAAAAGATATTGTGCGCTGGCTACTTCTGGCCGTCCTTGTTTAAAGACTGTATTATTGCGGTCCGGAAATGCCACAACTGTCAAGTGTTTGATCGCAAGATGCGTGCACCACCTGCTCCTCTCCACCCTATAATTGACGTTGGTCCTTTTGCCAAATGGGGTATCAATTTTATTACATGTAACCCTCACTCGGCCGGGGGGCATGCGTATATCATCCTTGCAGTTGACTATTTTACTAAGTGGGCCGAGGCGATGCCTACATTCGAGGCAGACGGCAAGACAGTTGCAATTTTCGTATTCAATCACATTATTGCTAGGTTTGGTGTCCCACAAGCGATAATCACTGACCATGGGCTCCATTTTCGAAACATTATGATGACAGAACTTACAGGCCAGCTTGGTTTGCATCACGATAGCTCAACTCCTTATTATCCACAAGCGAATGGTCTGGTTGAGTCCATCAACAAAGTTTTAGTTATCATGATCCGACGAATCATTGGTATTCATCGGTTGAATTGGCACAACATGTTATTTTCCGCGCTTTGGGCGTACCAAACCTCAGTGAAAACATCAACAGGGTTCACTCCTTTCCAACTAGTTTATGGTTTGGAAGCTGTGCTACCCATTGAATGCGAAATCCCGTCACTTCAAATGGCTGTCGAATTACTTCCAGCTACTTCTGAAGAGGAGAAGCATTTATTATACTTAGCTCAATTAGATGAGACTCGACGTGACGCTGCATTGGCAATCGAGACTCATGCAAAACGTATCAAAGCTCAATATGATCGAAATGTGACCCCTCGAAATTTTTCGGAAGGAGACCTAGTGCTATTATATGATCAAGCTAACAATAAATTAGGTGCTGGAAAATTCGTTCCTATGTGGCATGGGCCCTACATTGTCAAGCGAAAACTAGCAAAAGGGGCCTATGAGCTGGTAGATTTTGATAGGGACTCTTTGGGTAAACCCAGAAATGGACTTTACCTAAAGAGGTATTATGCTTAAATGATGGGTATGGAGATTTTAGTTAGGTTAGGTTTTTCTTTCTAGCTGGTGTGTTTGTTAGTATAGACAGTGTGCTTAGCTTAGAAAGTGTGTTTTTCGTCGTTATTCTGGCTTATCTTGGTTTTACTCTTGATATTACAGATGATGACGCCTCTCCAAACGTACATTGGATTCGTTGATGGTGTTTGTCGTAATACACGGAATATCTCTTCCGCAGCTTGGGTTATCTATTCGCCCTCTGACGAGTTAGTTTTTATGCATGGGGTGAGCCTCAGTCAAACAACAAACAACATTGCAGAATACAATGCAGTGATTGAATTATTGTCTGAATCCATTTCGTTTGGGATTCGGAGTTTGATAGTGAGGTTAGATTCTGAACTCGTTGTATTATAGCTTAATAGAGTATATGCCATTAGAAATCCAGTGTTATTAAGGTTATTTTTGAGAGTGCGTCTCTTGGAACGTGAATTTGATTACATTGAATATCAGCATATTCCAAGGTCTTTAAATACATTAGCAGATGCAATTGCTTCTCGAATGTTAGACAGACATTTGCGATAATCATACATGTAAATTTAAAAACATTTCATCACATATGTTTAACAAGATAAGCCGGTAATAATGATATATATAGATAGGAGTGTGTCAAAAAATACATCGTCTTCGATCATAGGTCGAAAAACACCTTATGATCGGCAAAAATGATAAGTACAAAAAACCAAAATGTCACATGTGTCTACAAACGCGACCATCCAATCACTGGTGATGCTCTCTATACGACACCACTGCACGCGCCACCCTACACAAGAACCTCCTAAAAGGTCTTGGGACTGCAACGACATAGCGCTGAAGCCTGATAGGAATATCATCTATAGTAGTCTCTGGTATGTCTACCGTAAGACGCTCTAGGTCTTGCCAACTCAGCTAAGGTCTCTGCAGCTGCGTCCTGTGGGGCCGGTGGCAGTGCAACTGGTACTCTCCTCTCGAGAGGCCGGAGATTGGCTGGACGCTGTGGGCCTACATCTGCATTTTGAAAATTGTCACTGTCAGTTTTGAGACGATATAAAAACAAAAAAAGATAATTTAAAAACTTGTGAAAAATGAAGTACCTGTGTCATCCCAATGTTCTCCCGGTGGAAGAATCATGTCCGGATCTCCACGAAAATCAACTCCGGCATAAGGAAAATCTTGTATCGAGAAGATCTGGTTCTCCAACCAGTGAAAATACTCCAGTCTAAATTGGACAACCTCCATGCCCTCGTCAGGATGACGGGCCATCATCGCAACCCATCGCGTCAACTTAGGCTCTCGGGGAGGCCCAACCTCAACAGTGAGCTGCTGTGGGATCAGCATCGGAACCCTCTCTAGGGAAAAACTCACAACTAAAGGCCCATAACCAAAAGTCTTCAGCTTTCCATTTTTGGTCCTAGTCAGTTGGCCCTTTAAGTTGGCCAACACAG
Organism: Pinus tabuliformis; assembly: GCA_031772625.1. Taxonomy (NCBI): domain Eukaryota; kingdom Viridiplantae; phylum Streptophyta; class Pinopsida; order Pinales; family Pinaceae; genus Pinus; species Pinus tabuliformis. Next base: position 943,953,689 of record CM062817.1, on the reverse strand, counting down.
CATCGCACCAGTTGAAAATGGTGCCCCGATAGCAGTCAATCGTCATCCGCATCTGGGATCCAGTGGCAATGTGCAAAGCGGCAGCCCCGCAAAGTCTGGTAACTGTAAATGCAATTACCATAAGTTTAGGTCGGGATATCTTTTTAATCTCTATCCCCTTATCCTGGTTTTGATTATTGCACCACTCTAGTCGGAGACTAGCAATGGACTGGCCACCCGGCCTAGTCCCGGACAGAGTCAATTGTTCGCCCCTCTTGGGCAAACCAGTGAGAAAGTAAATATCTGAGGTCTCTATCTCGAGCTGGTGCCCTCCAATGTAAAAGCACTGATCCTGAACGTTCCACCTTTCAACCAGCCACTCTAGAAAGCGCACCTGGGCCCTCATGCCAGGTATGGCCCAGTATTTGTAAAGACCGCATGCCTTCAAAGCATCAATGGAAGGTTGGTGATTAATGGCAGCAAAATCAACATCTTCGTGTTCTCTCTCATGCCAATCAAGCATGGTGGGCAATCTACACACCATAAAACATCTGTTAGAGTCCATAAAATTAAAAAAATTTGGTTCATTTTGGAGAAATGGGGGTTTGAAAATCCTTTCCGCGGTGTACGCAGCCCGCCTTTAGAGACAGAGCGTGTGTATGCAGGCTCTCTTAAGGCAAGCTGCGTACACCCGGCATTTTCCCAACTGAGAAAATGTCGGGGTACGCAGGTCACCAATGGAGCACCTGCATACCCTGAAAAGTGGACCTTGAAACCCCAAGGCCTCCAAAAAATGAAACTAAAGCTTAAAAACAAATTCTAAATGGATGGAAATGCAAGGGAGGATGTTGTAGAATACCTGATGAGACGATGTTCGGTTTCGACGGTCAGATTCTCCACAGTGACCACGGGAAGTTTCTTGCCAAAAGCCCTTTTTCTCTCCTCAACAGTAAAATGGTAAAAATGAAATGGTAAAAGCCCTTTTTATAGGTTTTTTGAGTAAATAAATGTCAAATTTGTTTATTTTCCACCGTGAAAAGGTATTTCTCAAAGTATTTTATCTATCTTTAAATAGGTATGAGTAATGTGTTGGTTTTTGTGCAGGATAAAAGGATTTTCAGGGAAAATTGTCATTTTTCACAAACAAAAACATAAGAGTCATCTTTTAAGCTCTTTTATGACTCCTAAAACATGAAAAGATTGTCGAGCGTTTCTTTTACACTCGTTAAAACGGAATTAAAAGACGGTCCCCTTATAGCCCTTTTCTGACCGTAAAAACAGGAAAAGATTGCCGGATTTTTGTCGTTTCAAATTCGATACTGGAAATAAAACGACGTGTCCTTGATCGCTTTTTACTTTTCAAGTCAAAGACACTAATCATGAAAGTACTCCTTGGTCGCAAGATCAAGCGGTTCTCTCAAGTATTATTTTATACTTTTTCGGGCTTGGGAGACACAAATTTACGAAAAAGTTCAACCCTGGAGTCTTCTTAAGTTTTTTCAGACTCTCTAAAATTGAAAAACGCCGAGTTTCTCCTATACTGGACTCGTTAAAATTTCACAGTAAAGGACCTGTTCGATTACAAACAGGAACGAACCACTCCTTCTTAGGGTTCGAATCAAAACTAAGTTAGACTCATCCGAAGGATGAGCTTATAATCAAGCATATGTTATCCTCCTCAAGCTTGTTAAAAATAAAGAGGTACTTGCCAGAAATGGTGGGGGAAAAGAGAGAAAAATGAGCCTATTTGTTATCCTTTGTCTCAGAAGAAGCCTTATCACCACTCTTGAACACGACACTTTCCATTCACCTAGGTTGGGAAATCCTTTGCCTCACAGTTGATCAAACCACATTGAAAGTCTTCAGCCGGGTATTAACTTTGGGTCAAATGTCACCAAGCCATCTGTTGTGTCATTATGTGTTCAAGAGGTCACTGCAAATAAACCATTCATCTGCAAAATACCCGTCATCCATCTCGACCATCCCTGAGTCAGTCCTTACAGCTACATTTCTTCAACTTGATCTATGATTTCGTGTTGTGGGCTTGCCTGCAACGGGTCGCTTTCTATCGACATCAGCACATTATCTAGAAAGATGACCTAGAAATTGTCAGTACCTTGAAATCTGCATGCATCAATGGCAGGTTTCTCGCCTTTGACGACGGTTTACATCATTGACTTTCGATCAAAGGACTCCGTGAAATGTTCGACATCAACTCATTCATTCACATCTCATGGATTGTACTGGGTACTTTGAGAACCATTGACATCACTGGTGGTCTCTCTCACACTTGTTAACAGTTTACATCATCGACTGGTAATCAAGTGGTTTCTACCATGCTCGACATCAACTCATTTATTCGCATGGATAGAATCGTACTATTTCGGGAAGTAGAAATGAAGACCCTAGATCTAGTTTCCACCATCCAGGATGCGAGGAGTTTTGTATTCATTATATAGTAGACTAATCATAAACAGATGGTTGCGTCCATACTGTGTCTACAAAAGTCTATGATTATGATGTACTGCGAAATCATTCCTGTATCAGAGCAGTAGTTAGTTTGTTAGTTAAAGTTTTTGATCTGAGTATGGGAATTCATACCTCAGCGATGATATGATCTTATATATGTATTTTGTGTTGAATACTTGCAGGTTCCGACTGGGCTCTCCACAAGATAATCCTTGAAATGATAAAGTACTTCACCCTTCCTAGATGATATGAAACCCTAATATACTACAGGCTTCGCACTTTAGGGGGCAATCTGTTGCACTAAAATTTTTCACCATGACTATTTGCAGTTAGTATGGCTCCACCAACTGTCATACTATCCTCCTTGGCAAGTCTCATACCTCTGCTCCTCATGTCAAACTCCAAGAAAGAGAGAAAATCTTTAAAAATCTATATAACTCTGGGTACGCAGTTTCTCTTATCCTTACCTGCGTGTACGCACCCCAAGTTCATAATACCTGCGTACTTGTACGCTCTGTCTGTAAAGGGGTGGGTGCGTACTCCTGTAAAGGTCAAAAGGTGCAAGTTTCACTTCAAAAAAGTTACTTGTGGTCATTTCTAGAGCATTCTAGAAGTTTGTTTGACGTGTATTGAGCGCCTCCAGATGGTTCATGTATCCCTATGAAAGAGGAACTTATCCCATCAAGAGGGGAGCTATCCCATTCAAAGAGGGGCTTATCCCATTGATGGTGGACCTAATTAACTTCCTCTAGAGCACTATAAATACAAGCATTGGGCCAGAAGGAGGAGAGGTTGAAAGCTGAATATTCCTAAGGGTAGATGCTGCTGGAATTAGGACTCCCTTATAGAGCTTGAGAGGAGAGATTCCCATCCTTTCCTAGCCTTATTTGGAAGTGGGTGAGCTGATCAAAGTAAAGGAGAACTCTTGCTGGACCCTAGGAGGGACCTGCACAACACCAAGGCTTAGGTTGTAATGGTTTCTTTTGTTTCCACTTAATACAATTAAGCTCACTTTTCTCAACAGATTGTTATACATGATTTGTTTCATATACTCCTTAGTCTGTATGATGAATATGTTTTATTTTATAAGTTATTCAGGTGCTATGTAATCTTTTGGCTTGTTAGTGAATGCAGGTTTCGAAGAGAAGGAGGAGCTCATCCGGATCGGCGAGGCTGGACTACTACAAAGCAATGGACTAAAGGTATGTTATGAACACCTGATTACTTGTATTCTAAATTCATATTTAGAGAAAGGTAGTGTTTACTTGTCTTGTTTGTCACTAGAAAGCCTTAGCTTCTAGGGAGGTCGGTTTTGTCCGCAAAATTGACTCTTTCCGCATGACACAACCCATTTCAAAGGTGCTACCTTTGTCTGCACATCAACATCAACATGTGAATCATCCTGAAACACATCATTCGTGGAAAATTCCTTTCCATTTCTGCCATTTTCTCTTTCTACCTTCTTCAAGTTTCGTGGAAGCATTGTTGGATTCAGAGTCCAACACTTTGCAGCAAGATGTCCTTGCTTATGGCAATAAGTGCATTGCATGTGCATCCTCTTGACAACATGATTTGCCTCGTCCAATGGACCTTTGGCTTCTTGCTTCCTTTCCTTCAAAAGTTTCCTGTATGTGGCCATTCTCTTCCAACATCTAAAAACATTATGGTTATCCAAACCACAAAAGTAACATGCAATTCTTTTCCAATGCTTACATGGAAATTTATCATGCTAAACATAATCAAAAGGAAAATGTTTAGAACCAGATTTATAGCTTTCTCTTTCACCTTTATTGCCTTCACGAGGAGGTGAATCAAATGAAGAAGTGGCTCCCTTTGGAACACCATCAATCTCTTCAAGGTTGTTAAAGTTTCCACAACTCTCTGGTTCAAGTGTGTGCTTCTGAACACCTGCATCCTGCAAACAATATCTCAAACTATTTCATTCCTCCTGAATACAATCTTCACACTCTTGAGGTAGAAGACCTACAATGCAACTCCTTCTCGGAGCTGTTTCAATGGCCTTCATGGCAACTTTGGAATTCTCTTCGTAATCTTGTCCATAGCCAAGACCCAAATACTTAGGCCTTTCCTCAACTACTGTTGGCTCAACAATACCTTGTGCATGTTTACCTAAGCCTTTTCCCTCATAGCCCATCTTGGACATTAGCTTGGAACCTATGCCTTTGGTATGCTTTTCAAAAGAACCAATCTAAGCATTATTAGAAGAATTTGAAGGCAAATTGGAATGGTTTACCTCTTCTTCAATTTGATACTTGACCAAGGCTTCTTTGGAAACAAAGAGTTGTGACTCAAACTCATGCATCCTTTTCAAGTTCATATTTGTAATATGAAGTTGCCTCTCCATTTCCTGCAATTTTTCAAAAAGCAACTGCTTCTCTTCCTCCATGGAATTCAACTGCTCTCTAAGTATGCTGCTCTTCCTTTCATCCTCATAAATTTCTCTCACCATATCCATCATCGTGGCCAAATCTTGCTTCATGTCTTCATCAAAGACTTTTGTGAAGAAAGAAGAATTTGAGGACTCACTTGTAGAAGTAGTCATTATGCCAATGAACAAAAGAACTTCAAACAAGATTAATAAAGAGCTTATTTAGCAACCTTCTGCAACAAACCTCTTGTGCTTCAAGGATTGCCTTGAGGTCCCTTGGGATAGAAGAATGCCTTCAGCCCTTCTTCCTTCTTGTCCTTCCTAGACTGAGCTATCCTTAGCTTTCCCTTCACCTCTGCCAACTCAAACAATAGTTAGTCTGCAACAAGCATACAATCAATCCTTAACTGCCCAAACAAGCATTCTGATTTGATACCACTTGCTCTGGTATAACCAGCTTTGATATCACCTTCTTGAAGGTGTGGTTAATCAATCTCAGGCTCTCATACCACCTAATCTAAAAATGGGGCACTAAAGGCTTCTTGTCAAGCTTACAAGAACCTCTCCGACTTCCAAAGCTTAAATATTCCTAAGATCTAGTGATTAACCAATTGCGGAATTAATAATGCTTGAAAATAGGTGTATGCTTATGTTTATTTTTAACTGTTCAATGCTTTAAATTCGGTTGTTTATGTTGATATGTAAATACATGTGACAGTAAATAATGCAACAATAAGCCAAACACAAAACAGCAATATAATATGGAGCTAACCCAAAACTCTTGGGCCACGTCTCCTGGAGCTCTAGTCAACTCAACTAGGCTCTCTGGGATTATGGCAGTAGTTCTTTTACAAGATCCATGCTCAACTCCAGTGGTTTACATAGAACACAATGGGCTTAGAACACCATCTCATCCCTGGCTCTGAAGCTCTTGGCTTTCTGGCTCTTGGCTCTCGCTCTCGCTCTCGACTCTTGCTCTGGCTCTTAGCTCTGGCTCTGGCTCTGGCTCTCAGCTCTAGCTCTGTCTCTTGGCTCTGGCTCTGGCTCTGGCTCTTGGCTCTTCGACTCTGGCTTTATGAGCTTTCAGCAGTCCGCTTGACCTCCAAGCAACTATCTTAGTAACTTTCAGCTCTCTGGTTTTTCCACTTGACCTCCAAGCGACTCCAAGACTCCCTCAACTGCTCTATGCATTAGCATTTCACTAAGTGCCCCGTTAATTGGGCTCTCTGGTTCTCTTGAGGCATTTTTCCGACTCTGCAACTTCCCTAGCCATTTATCTGCATGTAATCATCCCTCTGCGGCTCTGTGGCTTCTCTGCTCCTTGTCTGTTCGACTGGCAACCTGGCTCTGTGACTCTGTGGCTCTGTGCATTCCCAAACGCATCATTGTCTACAAAATGCCTGCTTGCAGCATGGTACAAGATCAGGATTTGTTACAAAGGGATTGAGACCTTTCTCCAAGCAAAAATCTGAAAATGGACAAAAGTTCCAATACACAGAGGTTTTCCAAAAATTCGACTATCGGGCGTGAATTCTGGACTTTGAATTCCCTAAAATTGCCCCTATAAACCCTATCGGGTCTACCATTAGTCGCATATCGCATCACATACTCGGATTGGCCAAAACCCCAAATACACGGGAATACATTGAAAAATCTAAATTCGTAGACTTCAAAAATTATGAAATCGGGTCTATAAACCCATCGGGCCCGACCCTTATCAGCATATCACTATCGCAATCACATTGGCCCTAACATCAGGGTTCACCGATCGCTGATTAAATTTGGACCGTTGATATGCTCCCCGATCGGACGGTCCATATCGCATCACATATCGCTACAAATTGGGTCTTTTCATATGCCATATGTCGACGCTGATAATTGGCAATTGCATGTCGCATTGGCCCAAGGGTCCTTCCCTTTTGGGTGTGCCGATTGCTGATCTGTAGATCCGCCAATTGTAATCACTCCATCGTATAGCCCGGGGTCCCGATATCGCATGCGGGCCTATCTCTGATGCGATAAGTTGGAGGTTGTAGTCTAGGATCCCTTCTGCCTCCACTTTAAGTCCTCCGCTCAACCCTTCTGATGCGATTTCCCTTTATTAAGGCCTTAAGCCCTTTTTTAGAAGATTTTGCTCCCTTTTCAAGGGACAAAGGAAAACTTCTTTTTGCAATAACTTATGCATCCGAAGTCCATTTTAGCCCATTCAAGTTGCAGTAGATTCAGAATGGAAATATTTACGCAATGGGACTATTTCCAGGAGCATCCTTGGACTTTAATTTTCCTCCATGAGGAACACTTAGACTTAGAAGTCTATCCAAAATCCATTTTGGATCAATGGATTTTCAAAAACAAGTTGAATGAAAATGGAGAAGTTATTAGAAACAAGGCTAGACTTGTTTGTAAAGGGTATGCTCAACAAGAAGGTATATATTTTGAAGAAACTTTTGCACCTGTTGCTAGACTTGAAGCCATAAGGATTTTTCTTGCTCTTTCTAGCTTTCAGAATTTAAAAGTATACCAAATGGATATAAAATCTATTTTCCTTAAGGAAGATTTAGAAGAATTCTATATCGAACAACCAGAAGGATTCATTCTTGGAAATGATGCAAAACTTGCATGCAGACTCAGAAAGGCTCTCTATGGTCTAAAACAGGCTCCAAGGGCTTAGTATTACCACCTTGACAAATAGCTACACCAATAGGGTTTTTCAAAAGGGTCAGCAGATAGCAATCTATATACAAAGATTGACACTGATAAATTGCTAATAATTGTTGTTTATGTTGATGATATAATTTTTGGTAGCAATGAAGAATCCATGAGTCAGAATTTTGCTTCAGTAATGTAGCAAGAATTTGAAATGTCCTTGCTTGGTGAACTTACTTATTTTCTTGGTCTACAAGTTCAACAAAATAAAGATGGTATTTTTCTTTCACAAAACAAATATCTCAAATAGATCTTGAAAAAGTATGGCATGGAAGATTCTAAACCTATATGTACCCCAATGGTAATAGGATGTAGTCTTAGCTCAAATGATGAATCAGCAGCAGTACATCAACCAGCTTATAGATCCATGATTGGTAGTCTGCTTTATCTAATAGGTACCCAACCTGACATCATTCACGCAGTAGGAATAGTTGGAAGATTCCAAGAAAATCCAAAGGAATCACACCTTCAGGCGGTCAAAAGGATTTTCAAATATCTTCAAGGAACGCAGAACTTTGGTTTATGGTATCCTAGAGATACAGATCTTACACTTCATGCATATACAGATGCAGATTGGGCAGGAAGTGTTGATGACAGAAAAAGCACTAGTGGTGGTGCATTCTATATGGGTTCCAGGTTAGTGTCTTGGTTCAACAAGAAACAAAGTTCAATTGTGTTATCTACAGCTGAAGAAAAATATGTGGCTACTGCATCTTGCTACACACAAATACTTTGGATGATGCAAACATTGAAAGACATTTAGATCACATGAACTCCACCCATCTCCATTCTATGTGATAATACAAGTGCCATCAGTATTTCAAAGAATCCAGTCATGCACTCCAAGACCAAGCACATACCCATCAAACACCATTTTCTATGTGAACAAGTGCTTGAAAGAAAGGTAAAATTGGAATATGTTCCCTCCAAAGAACAGGTTGTTGATATATTCACTAAGCCACTGCCTAGAGGGACATTTGAATATCTCAGACAAAAGCTGGGAGTAGTTGCTGCATCATCCTGTTGTTAAATCAATTTTTTTCAGAGAAAGGTGATTATACGCATGTTTCCTAAAGTGAAGCTACATACACACATAGGTTTTTGTGGGTCAAGGAACGTATATGTTTTTCTGGCAAGAAAATAGTGGGGCAGGCTTTGATATGGGTGCTCTGACTGATATTGATAATATGCTCTGTTCATTAATTTTATTTGACTAATAAAGATGCCTTGATCTTTGACCTGTTAACAATGCACATGTAGCACCGGTTCACGGGGAGCATTAGCCTTCACGTACATTCAAAATTGTTGGCATTATGGTTGTTGAGTCCAGCTATGGCTTCAGATATTTATACCATTGACTGCTCAATTCATGTAAAAGTCTAGGGTGTGATATGTCTTCTCACCCATTTGAATGGGTCCTCTTGGACAAATGATGTAATTTATATCCCTACTTTACATGGGATGGATGATGTAATATTTCTTGTTTTTGTCATGTATAAACAATTGGTGTATCCCCACTTGGTTGGGAGATGGATGTATGTATGAGTCATTGGTGATAGGAAGGTCATTGGTGATGTATGTATAGATTCATGTTATTCTTTTAGAAAATATTTTTGCAGACTTTGCTTGTGCTCAGGGGGAGAATGGACTCAATCATGGGAGCTCAATCAATACATTTCAGCATATCAGAGAATTTAACATGTACTCAGGGGGAGCATGACCCTTTGCCCTTGATGTCAGAGGAGGAGAATGACTTGATGTTGTTGTTTCCATTAAGTCCAAAGGGAGAGTTTTTTGGCATTATGATATAGTTGTTGTCCTTGATGGCAACTCACTCAGATGAAAGATCAAATTACAAAAGGTTAACAGTAAAGAATCACAGATCAGACTACACAGAATGAAGAAAGAGAGGTATATGCAGGTTCACCATGACCAAGCTACGTATACACGTAGTTTCACTGACCACAAGTAGCGTATATGTACACACACACTTTCATAGAAGGAAAAGCATGTATACCTTAGAAAACTAAGTTTTTGGTCTGAGGTTGTTTCTAGGAAAACTAGTGTCTTTTCGAGCGACTAGCCCTCTAGGTTTGGCAACTACCCTAGAAACAATAGTTTAAAGCAATTCTTGATTTCTTCTATGTATAATAGATAAGAGAAAGACAAAAGGAACCAACTTGGATCTTCCGCTTAACTCCTTGCTTGATCTCTCTCCCCCTTGACAGAGCTTGCAACTCCTCTCCGTACTTATCCCGCTTGGAGAGTACTTGCAGAAACACAGTAACAAAGAACCGTCAAAGCCTCTTGATCTATTATATCATAATCATTACAAAATCAGAAATATAATGAACATACAATGACATTCACAAATAATAACATTCACAATTGCACAGTTATATGGAATAAAACTCGAAGAACTTTATTATATAGAAGGGAGAATTACAACCCAGTTGTCTGATCCATCATCATCCTCCCAGCATCAAGCCCTCTTCACCTCATGAAATAGCAAGATCACCCCAACAATACAATGCTCTTTCCTCAAACTATCAACACTTACTCGGAATTCACAATATTCCAGCCCTCGGATCTCTTAGATGAGGGATCCATTTATAGATGTGTGCAAGGGTGTGAGTCATCTCTGGGGTTTGAGTATTGTCATTCCACTTGTTACATTTGGTTCCACAAGAGGGGAGATAACTGAAGTTTAGATCTCTTACTCGTCTTTAGGGTGAATGTAGAGAGGCAAGTGTCAAAGGGGAAGTTTCTAGAAGATTCTATGAGCATCCACTTAGCAAATTGTCCCGGGAATTTGTCCATCCTTGTTCATCGTACCTTATAGAAGGCCCAAACAGTATGCATTGCACCTGAGTAGTGTATCACTCAGTATGCATCGCACCTGGCCAATGTAGCAGTCCGTATGGTTTATTTTAGGCCATTTCTGGATGGTTTTTGAGGTGGAACTTTTGGGGAATGATGTAATCAGATGACTATGTTCTTTTAGGGTATGAAACAACTCTTTTAGGGGTTTATGAGCCTCAGTTTATTGACATATAGGTTTGGGGTTGAAGTTCCCAAATATGTCTATAATAGATGCCCCCTAAAGCATGAAGTCATAAATCTTGATGTCGAGTGAAATGCTTTATCATGAGGATCCGAGGTTTCGAAACTAGAAGGTGACCTGTATAAGATACGATACAATACATCATCATAATATCATTTTCATGATCTAGCTGAGGCGAGCATTCTCATGCTCAGCTTTATAAATTCATTTCACGTACATAGAACAGATAATCATCTGTAGTTTCAGACTGGTGATTTTTCATATGTAGGGTCATTGTCCCTGGCTTGGATGACCATCTGTGCAGCGTCTGTGTACATTTGATGTCTTTATATCTCTGAATATATCATATCCTAGATGGATGAAACTAGATCTGAGGTCTTCAAACTCGTTCAATCTTCGCTTGATGTACAAGTTGATCCATGTGAAAAGATGTTCTGAAGTCGAACATGGAAAGACATCACCTGATTACTAGCCAATAATGTGAGTTGTTAACAGACGCAAGAGGAATCACCGATAATGATAATGACCCTTAAGGTACTACAGTACAATTTGCGTGGTGTGAATATATGATCCTATGTTGAACACCACACAAAATCTTTCAGTCGAAGGCCATTGATGTCAATCTGTCGTCGGAAGTGAGAAACTTTCCATTGAGGCATGCAAGCTTCAAAGTACTGAAAAGGTTGTTTCTAAGTCGACTTCTTGGATAATGAGCTGATGTTGGCAAGAAGTGACCCATCGTAGGATGGCCTTAATGTATCCCACATCTATGACTCGAAACGAAGCAAATTATTTTCTGGAGGTGAACATGATCAACAACACAAGGTTCAGGAATGGCGGTCATGAAAAATGGAGGTTGAAGGTATTGCAGTGGATGAGACATTAACTGGATGGTGAATTCTCGACTGAATGACTTCTCTTGAACATATCGACGACACTGAGATGAATTAGTAGCATTAACCCCAAAAATGGATCGTGTGAAAGACCAATGGTGAAATGAATGGTGAACGGAATAACCCAACCCAACTCAATCATGGTGATGGAGTGAAAGTGTCATGTTCAAGAGCGACCTGCTATCATAAAGTTTTCAAGTTTTCTTCCCTTTTTTCCCAGTCATTGCTAACCAATACCTCTTTATTTTTGTCAAGCTTGAGGAAGATAACATATGCTTGTTCTATAATTTTCCCTTCAGGCAAACCTGTCGCTATGTGTTAGCGAGTCTAGCGACAGTGAAACTCATTCTTGTTTGGGTGGACAAGTTTGTCGCTATTGTTTTAACGAGTTTAACAACAAGGATAACTTGATCCTTTTCATGTTTAGAGAGTTTGAAAAGGGAAGAAAAGGAAACTCCAGAAGTTCTTTTTCGTAGCATAATCCCTTTGGTTCGAAAAAAGATTAAAATAATACAAAAGGGATGACTTTTTGATCACTTTAACAAGCCGAAAAAGACAAGCACTCGAAATTTTTCGTGAGATAATCCCTCAAGTCCGAAAAAGATTAAAATATACAGGAGGGATGGCACTTCCAATCACTTTAATGAGCTGGAAAGGCCAATTGATCGACAATATTTTCATATTTAACGAGTCTGAAAAGGGTTTAAAGAAGGCTCGTTTTTTAGGAAAGAGTGGTGTTTAGGGTAGCAAATGGTTCCGGGTAAGCTGGAACTTCTCAAAAATGGTGATTTCTGGGAAGAGGTTGGCTAACAAGACCACTCGTCACAGTTGTTCCTCAAAATGGTAAATAATCGTGGAAGCGTATGAGCGGCCAAAAGAATGGAGGTGATGAGAGGTGCATAACCAAGGCTCAAAACGCTGATGGAAATCACGAAGTTATTTACTTGAAGATTCATTTTTTAACGAGCTTGAATCCTGGGGGAACTATGCTCGGTGTGGGTTTCATTGTTTTTACAAGCTTGAAATGAACAAACATATGCTTGGTTTTTAGTTTTTCTTTTTATGCAAGCTTAAAAACAACAAAACAAAAAGGCTAGAAAAGATAAAACTAAAAATCTAACAAAAGTTAAAAAGCTAAAAAGCTAAAAAATGAAAACAAAAAAGGTTTGCATGCCCCCAGCATGATGAAAAGGAGAGTCTCCACTAACCCTATGGAAACCATTGTGATTAAGTAGGATCGTTTCGTCCGTAGAGCAGACAAAACACTTCCTTGGCTTTATCTGCCAAATAGACAAAGGTGAATGGTGGGTTGGACCAATCACTTAAATTATAGGGAAATTCATATGGTAGGATGGTTTCATCCACAAAGTAGACAAAACACTTCCTGGGCTTTGTCTGCAGCGTAGACAAAGGTGAATGGTGTCTCAGACCAATCACATAACCTACAGGGAAACCTATCTTTTTAGCTGGGTTCGTCCGCCAAATAGACGAGGATGCATTCCCCCTAAGCTTTGTTACATTCACCAGACTACTCGCGGTAATTAGGTGGATGGAATGAAGGTTTAAGAGACACCATTGATATACAAGGACCATTTAGGGATGATGATCGACTTGGAGTCATGCTTGAACTAGGAAATGAAAGCTGGTCAATAGTGACAATTTTGCCTTCATGTGGGAAACACATCACTTGGAAGAGTGTTGAAACGATAGCCTCCATGTTATAAACATAGTCTCATCCAAGGAGTAGATTGTAATCTAACGGTCCTGGGACTACCATCACGTTCAGGTGAACGGTTTTCCTTCCCAAAGTTATCGGTAACTTAGGAAGGATCCCTAACGGTCGACTGGTTCCTTTGTTAAAGCCTGACAAATTCTTTGTAACAGGAATAAGCGATGGCGAACCAAGCGCTTTCCAAGCAGTTGAGGAAAGGATGCTCACTGATGCCCCTTCATCTATGATAGTGCTAGATACAATCATTTTGTAAACTTGTACTATGATCCAGAAAGGCAGGTAAGATGGAAGGCGAGATCTTGCTAGTCGATTCCAGTCAAAGGAAGTGACTAGACTGCTTGGAGGGGGTACCAAATAAACAGTTGAATTAACCCCTTGAGTAACGGGAACTGGGAGATTTTCCTCATATTGTGAAGGAATGGGTAGATTTCCCCCAAGTTCTTCTGACTCTGAAGTAACATAAAGAATTTGAATGGTATTGTTCTTACTCTCTTCGGGAAGGGTATTAACTGCTAAAGGTAAAACTGGGTCAACTGTCACCTTGACCTGTTAACTTTCGTCGGGTATGGACTTAGAAGATTCACTTCTAGTAATAGGTGTTTCGACTTACGGTTGAGCTAATTCAGTCGGATTTTCAACTAGTAAAGGACTTGGGGAGAGTTTCCTATATCCAGATGGAAGTTGCTGCAGTGAAGCAGGATGGTTATGCAAGACTCTTTTGGCTTCATCCAAAAAAGGACAATGGGGAAGGGTATGGTCTCCTTCACATAACCTACATGGAAATTTGACCTTTCCTTTCTTTCCATGAACTTCACTATTACTAGTTGATGGTGTGCTGTCAACATGATCACCAGAGGTTGATGACACCGGGTGGTGCAAATGGGGAGACCATTCTCTCAAGATCCGAGGAAGGTAGGGACAATCTCAATGAAAATGGTCTCCTCTACAAATTATGCAAGGAAATCTGGGTTTAGGATTTTCACCAAATGATTCATGGTTTCCCCCTTGCTGAACTAACTTCTTCTTCTTCTCCTTCCCTTTCTTCTTCTTCTTAGTCACCTGGTTACTAGCATCACTTCTTTCACCAAGATAAGAGTAAGGAGGGGAGGGAGAAACAAACGATGAAGAAGGTGAAGGGTCAACTTCATTATTAATTGGATGTTGATTCGATTGCTGAGGAATCATGGTATTTTGAACCACAGAGGTTGAGAATAGCCATACTGGCAAGCCAATGGTAAGTCCTGGAAGGGACAATGTGGCCATATGAGGAGCAACAATATTTCCCAAGGAAGCAAAAGGACTAGGATTCCCCTCCAAAGGGATTCCTTGATTGGTGGACTCCATTGTCTCAACCTAATAACAATGAAGGAATAGGGATGTTATTTCGAATTTAATAAATTTTAATGATGCTTTGACACAACTTTACTTTTTCAATTTTTAAGAGTCGAGAAAAAGCTAAATATGACTCTAGTCCCCTTCGATTTTTAATGAGCCTAAAGTGACAAGTGCTCAGATGGACCTTTTCTTTTAAAGAGTTGAAAAGGAACGAAAGTGACTACTCTAGAAAATCTAGACAGAGGGATTACCAAACCAACCGCAAAACTGCAAAATACACCTTGGTTATAAATTAAAGAGAAATTGTCAAGGACTTATGTACGGCAGTCAATCTTCCCGAATGTTGTGTTCAGTGCATTGCGATCGATAGGGCGGTAGACTCGGCTTCCTATGGATAAAGGATATAAGCCTATTGTGGTCTCCCAATATATACTCGACTGTATGGGGAGCACAAGTCCATGCTAGCACTTGTCGTATCAAGGAAGAGGAATCACCCAACCTTTAATGAAAACGATAGTTACTAGACTTTACGACACTGGAACACGTCTCTAGCCTAGACTTCTAGATGTGTTGCGTTAAGTTCCATAGCGTTGTTAAGTTCATTGAAATTTAATTTAGAGTTGATATTGTTTAAAGTTTTCCTTTCAATGGTTCACCACGTGATGTTGATTGGAAATTCCTAAAAATGCAATCTACAATGATAAACAATCGTTGTTTATTTTAAGCAATGAAAATCCTAGCTACTAAGGAAAGAAGATTACAATTATTTCAAACAAAGAGTAAAGAGCACACACTAGTGCATTTTCCTAAATCATTTTTCACACAAAAACTAAATGCAAATGCAAATGCATGTATTTGTTTTCATTCTCTTTAATGTGAAAAATTCCCAAAAAAGAAAACTAAATGCAGCAAAGATCTGAAATATTTCTTTCAAAGTGACATTTTCGACAATTTGTTTTTCAAAATAGAAAGGAAGACTAAACGACACTTTTCAATTTCGAATAGAAAATGCTTTCGACACTTCAAATATCAACAAATCAAATCAAATACTTGACAAAAAGTTCAATCAACTATCCAGGGAAGGAAGACTCAATGACACTTCTATTTTTGACACAAAACGACAGTTAAAACACTTTTTGTACCAAAATGACAGATTGATTTAAGCAACTTTTTGAAAAAGGATTGTAAATGATGGAAGAATACATAAAAACATTTACTAATCCTAATCAATGGAGGCTGATCTATGTGATGCAAAGAGGCTTTAGTAAGGAAGCACTATTCATAAGCAGCAAATCAACTAAACATAACTGGAAAAAGGACAAAAACCCCAAATTTCAAGAATGGAAATAGGTTCAGTCATTCATCACACCTAGGCTTCATAGAAACAGGGATGCATCGCACTTTACAGGCTCAGGAGGTGTGATTCATACTGGTTCACAGTGACAGAAAGTGCAATGGGCCAGGGCGTGCAACTGAAATGGGTTTTGGCTCAAATTTGCAGCTGATTTCAGTGAGTTGAGCTGAGCTATGATGGATAGTATAGAGAAAATTATAGAGGAATGATCTTGAGAGGTTACTGAGCTACCAAAAGGGCATATAGAGTTCTTGTAAGTCAAATGTTTAATTCATAAACTAAACTGGAGAATGACTAAAGCAGCATTCATCTACTATGCAATTGCAAAGCAAGAGCAGTTTGAAGGCTACCTAGCTGACTTCAAGCTCCGTCTATAGTTTATAAAACAAACAATAACAAAAAAAAAACATCTATTCGATTCCCCAGCGGAGTCACCAATTTGTTTCTGGGAAAACTAGTGTCTTTTCGAGTGACTAGCCCTCTAGGTTTGGTAGCTACCCCAGAAACAATAATTTAAAGCAATTCGTGATTTCTTCTATGTATAATATATAAGAGAAAGACAAAAAGAACCAACCTAGATCTTCTGCTTAACTCCTTGCTTGATCTCTCTCCCCCTTGACAGAGCTTGCAACTCCTCTCCGTACTTATCCCGCTTGGAGAGTACCTGTAGAAACACAGTAACAAAGAACTGTCAAAGCATCTTGATCTATTATATCATAATCATTACGGAATCAGAAATATAATGAACATACAATGGCATTCACAAATAATAACATTCACAATTGCACAGTTATATGGAAGAAAACTCGAAGAACTTTATTATATAGAAGGGAGAATTACAACCCAGTTGTTTGATCCAGCATCATCCTCCCAGCATCAAGCCCTCTTCACCTCATGAAATAGCAAGATCACACCAACAATACAATGCTCTTTCCTCAAACTATCAGCACTTACTTGCAATTCACAATATTCCAGCCCCTAGATCTCTTAGATGAGGGATCCATTTATAGATGTGTGCAAGGGTGTGAGTCATCTCTAGGGTTTGATTAGTGTCATTCCACTTGTTACATTTGGTTCCACAAGAGGGGAGATAACTGAAGTTTAGATCTCTTACTCATCTTTGGGGAGAACGTAGAGAGGCAAGTGTCAGAGGGGAAGTTTCTAGAAGATTCTATGCACATCCACTTAGAAAAATATCTTGTACATTTATCCATCCTCGCTCATCACACCTTATAGAAGGCCCAAATAGTGTGCATCACACCTGAGTAGTGTATCACTCAGCATGCATTGCACTTGGCTAGTGTAGCAGTCAGTATGGTTCAGTTTAGGCCATTTCTGGATGGCTTTTCAGGTGGAACTTTTGGGGAATGATGTAATCAGATGACTATGTTCTTTTAGGGTATGAAACAACTCTTTTAGGGGTTTATGAGGCTCATTTTATCGACATATAGGTTTGGGATTGAAGTGTCCAAATATGTCTATAACAGAGGTATTTGGTCCATGGTATTTTGATCCATGGTATTGGTCCAAGGTATCTGGTCCGAGGTATTGACCCTAGGTATATGGTACAAGGTATTGGTCCTAAGTGGTTTTGGTCCATGGTATTGAGAAAGGCCTAATACTATAAAAGGAGGAGAAGTTCATTAGGCCAAGTGTGCAAGTATCAAATATCTGATGAAGTGTGAGATCTAGTATGCAGGTTATTGGCTTATGGTGTTGTGCTTGATGAACCTTAGTGGTTGATGAAGGATAAGATCTAATGATGGGTCGGGATCTTAAGGCTTGAAATGAATTATAATTTTGTGGTTTGATCATATGTATACACTGGTTGGTTTTGAGAAAAGCGCATATACACGCAGGTTCGACACATGGAAGTAGCATATACCTTATAAAATGTATTTGATGATTGAATTGCAGTTATGATGTTGTTGATGGATCCAGTCTGAAAATTTATGAAACGTGGTCCTTGGAGGAAGAAAGAAGGTCGTAGCCTTCTGTAGGTCATCACCTACGTACTAGTAAACATATCGACTAGTACAAGAGTTAGGGGGTTGTAGCTCCCTTCCAATAGAAGCTAGAGAACGAGAGAAGGTTGTAACTTTTTGCAGGTAGAAGCCTGCGTACTGATATAATTTTGCACCAGTACAAGATTGTAAACATATTTTCTTAGTATTAAAAGAAGACAGAGACGACATCAGGAGGTGGTTTTCACCCACATTGGGTTTCCACCTTATATCTTGGTGTTCATGTGTGTTGCTTATGTGTGATGCTTTATTCTACTTTTAATACACTGTCTAATAAATCTCTGATATACTGGTTAAAGTTCAATGCATGATAAATTGGGTAAATCAAAGTTCTCTGCATATACGCTAGTTTCTTTAAGTACAATCACGTATAC
This sequence comes from Pinus tabuliformis, assembly GCA_031772625.1. Lineage (NCBI taxonomy): Eukaryota > Viridiplantae > Streptophyta > Pinopsida > Pinales > Pinaceae > Pinus > Pinus tabuliformis. The sequence continues at coordinate 943,935,370 of CM062817.1, read as the reverse complement.
ACGCTAGTTCACTTAGCTGAAGTAGCATATACAAATCTATTTGGGAAATTAAATTATTGATCTGATAATATTGATTCACCCCCCTCTCACTATTATTTCCAACAAGCTCCTTGGTGACTATCATTTCAGTGATTTTTCATGTTTTTCCAATTATTGTTAGTCTCTGAATTTCTATTTTTAAATCCACTTTGTTTTGTGGAAAATATTTTGGTTTCTGTTGGTTTTCCGCATCATTCTGTAGGTTCCAGGTACTAGCCAAGTAGGAGACAAAAAAATCATGGCAAGATCTGCCAACCGAGACTCCTAGGAGAAAAACACACTTTTTTGGCCCATACCTACATTCCAGAGTGGATGTTTTGGCTAGTTTTTTGCATTCCAATGCTCTTTCCAGTTTAGAAAACACGTTTTGCACTTTTTAAGAAAATTTTTCAATTTTTGTCATATTTTCCAACTGTGTTGTGTGTGTACTGGGAAGGGTTACTATTATTTCCATAGTCACCCCTAGGCCTAGATTCTCTTAGAAATTTCTCACTGAGGAAGAAAAAATCTCCCTAGGGTTTAGAGTACACCTCCATCATTTAGAAGCAGGTTTGTTGAGTTTAGGAGTCTAGGTGAAAACACTTTCAACCACTAATTTCTAGGGTTTTGTCCACTATTTTACAACCCTATTAGATAGGTTTATTCATCATTTTACTCCTAGTTTTTGGAGCTTCTTTCCTATCATTTGCAACATTTTTCACCTCTGATTTTTTCTATTTTTCTGCAACATTTACAACAGATTAGTGCCTTTAGATCACAGTCCCTTTGAAATTAGATCCCTTGGACATTAGTGTTTCTTTGAGTAGCTTTTTTTCCTTCTTTTTCTTAGCTACGTAATAGCCTTCTTGGGTGGGGTTTTGTGTGCTTTATTTGTTGTTTATTTTTCTATATATTTTTAGCATTATTTATAGTTTTTCAACACTTTATTTTCAGTAGCATTTGGCATCATAAAACATGCTCAATTAACTCATCCACTTGACACATCATTTTCACACACTCACACGCTAAGAAACGTGAGATTGGTTAACACCGCCAAGCTAAGACTTGAAACACTACACCTTAATAATTCAACACACATAGATTAAGCCCACTTTGGCACTAAGGCCAAAAAATCTATTTAGTTAGGTTTAGGATCAGTGGGATAGGCTTCCAATAACACCCATCGATCATTTACATTGAGAAATATAAGTTGACATATTAGGGAGCATAAAATATTTCACCGTCCCACAGTCCAAAGCCGGAGTGCGTCAGAAACTTGATTCAGAGGGGGTTAGGCTATGTCATCGTGCGAGTGGTTCTCCTTGGAGCTACCCAACCCATGGTAGGGAATCCCTTGCGGTGGTTAATCACCAAGAAGCTCAGGAATCGACCACCCCCATGTGACGAAGGTAACCATAGTGACCAATCTTAGGAAAACGCCCTATAGGACTGGTTGTGGGCAGTAGCTGGTTATCTACCCCACCTTTCTCTGGAAATATCTACTTGAGGGGATTAGATTTGGTTAGATAAGACGTGTTTTGGAAGGCCATCTAAACTAGTAGATTTAGGAATTGTTTGACCATTTAGATCACCTATAGGTTAGAGGTCATTTTTATTTGATAGGACACATTTTATTGAATTAGAGTAGCATATTAATATAGTTAGTTTCCACTTGGCACCACTGCACTAGGTGTTTTCTTGCTTTTTGTTGTTATTTTTCTCCTATCATCCCCTTTTAGTCTATTTAGTCATTTTTTTTTTGACATTGAGTCCCCTAGGTGTTTGTCACGAAGGTTTCATGGCCTTCGCCCCCTGTTTCCTTTAGGACATATTACTCCTCCCCCATCAAGTTCAAGTTCATTCTCCTAGTCCTCCATTGAGTCCTCATTCATACTCTAGTTCTATTGATTCTTCTAGATCTTCCTATGATTTTGCGTCTTCCCAACCCCATACCACCACCATGTCAGGCACCAACGTGGGTGTGGGAAACCTAGGTAACCTCACAAGTGAAACCTCTATCGTTATGATCACCCCTTCTCTATTGCTTTCATTTATGGATAGTTTGAGACTCCCTAATTTCGGCCACCTCATCGATGACCCTATTCTCCATGACCCCAATTGGTCTGCTATGCCTACCAAGATTCATTTTGATATCCCCAAGTTTGAAGGTAATCCTAGAGAATATCCCACCAATCATGTTCATTCATTTCATATGTGATGTTCATCCAATTCCATCACTAAAGACTCCATTCATTTTCATTTGTTCCAACTCACCCTTACTGAAGTTGCTGCCAAGTGGTATGTGGACCAACCACATGCCTCCCATTCCACCTTTGCAACTCTAGCCAAATATTTTTTTTTCTTACTTCCAGTTACCCCTCTGCTATGACACTGATATCGAACTCTTGACCTCTTTCCATCAAACATCTACCACCTACCTATGTGACCATGTTCAAGAATGGTGTATAAGGAGGAGCATATGTAAAGCCCCTAAATTTGAAGACTTTGTCTATATGGGTTGGTTTCTTAGATCGCTTTTGGCCCCCATTGGTAATGATGTTGCCTCCCACTTTCCCTAGTCTGAGGAATATGTGCTCCAAGTAGATTTGAAATGACCTTATCTATGCACAATCAAGATATGTTTATACTATCATTCCCGATCTGCCTCGACCTAGTGTTGCTAATGCGCTGGGGGTCTCTCATGCTACTAATGGTATCGTTGGATCTATATCATACCCTCCACCTCCACCATATCCTCAATCTCACATGAGTTATGGTCAACCCTATGGGGGACCAGTTCCACTTACACCTATCTTCCTCCTACTCCTTCTTATCGAAATCGTTACCAAGGTTTAAGCACATCATACACATATCCCTATCAGCATCAATCGATGCCAGGAGTAGATGTTACTTCACCTAGTTATCACAATTTTGTTGCAAATCCTTTCTATCCTTATGCACTTCCTAGCGTTCAAGCCCCTCCAACACCAGTTCCCCAACCTGTAATGTCTCCCCCACCTCTGCCACAACAACAACCACCTCCTCAAGGTCAAGTGTATGCTTAGTAGAGTGCAACCAATCCCCCCAACCCCAAGTGAAATAACAAGGGGAAGGGTAACTAGAACCAACCATCTCAAGGTAACCAAGGAAACCAGGTTCCACCATTTAATGCCCCTCAGGGTGATCAACCTTCTCCCGCAACCTAGCAACAAGGCAGACAACCCACGCAAAAAAGGGCTCTTTGTATGAATAAACCTTGTGCCTGTTGTGGAGTATTACGTATATGGCCATTATACTCATGATTGTCCCCTATTACCTCAAATGTGCCAAGCATGGGAAGCTCAAGCAGCTGCTTGTAGAGGACCTCAGCCCATAGATCCACCTTCCCCCACCTCCTTCTTCATCACAACTATCTATGCTTTCCAATCAATTTCCTCATTAGGGATATATAACTACATAACTCACATAGGGTAATGAAACACCTCCACCTTCACAATCTAGACCGAAAAATTACCATATTCCCATGATGAATTCTCACAAAGTCAACACCCAAAACGTCAACCTCTAGACTTGGTCACACTAATATGACAAGCCCTCCTTCATAGTCGGCATCCGATTCTCAACCCAAAGTATCCATTGAGCCTCTATCTTTACCAAATGGTACCTTACAGATCCCTCCACTTAAATTCGAGGTTCCTCGAAAGTTCCCCAAAGGTCTATTATGTTGAAATGTTGCTTCTATTAAACCGCCCATACCTATAGCATAGTGGATGAATTGGTGCAGTCTCTTACTACTAAACGCTGGAAGTCCTCCAGACTTGCCCATCCCAATGGAAATCTCTACTCTCTACTTTAAGTGTTTTGGATCCTTCTAACAACCGTTTGATTGTATTTGACATTGAAAAAGTGGAACATTTGATGAGGCTCGTCAATAGGTAAATTATATGGACATTAATTCCACTCTCTAGCTTATTAAAATCAATTTTTCTCACATTTATTTACATATTTTATTATATTTTTATTAGTGAGAAGTGTAAAGGTGAGATGTTATGTCATGTGGCCTAATATGCATTTATTACAGGATTTGGAGAATTTTTTGGCTAATTTAAGTGTAGGAACTCAAAGTAGACAAGTAAGAGGGATTTTAGGAGATTGGGTCTCCCTCCTTAACTCCTAAATGACTCGAAGATTCCTCCACCAAATCTCATCAGCTCGGAGTTACAAGCAGCCAAGCCCACTAAGTTCATTGGCAGCCAAGCTAGTGATAGTTGAAGACAAGTTAATCTCGAGTTTGGGAGCCAAGCCTCCCTAATCTTAAGGAAGTTGTTAGTAGCTTCAGTTGTATAAATAATAACTCTTAGGGCCTCATTAGGATTGGACTTTTTATTGTAGCCAAGAGCCAATTTTGAGCTTAATATATTGTGACTATTATTATCATGTTATTTTTGACATTTTGGTGATAATGAAAAGGGTTTCTTTGATCCAGCACTGAGTTGACTCAGAGGGTTGAAGCTCTTGGGTTAGTTCCCAACCCTAGAAGCAAAGGTTCATCTTCTTTTTGTATATGTATCCTTATATTAGAGTCATAGATTAACTACATAAATTATTTCTGTTTTTTTTTAATTTGCAAGTCTTTGAATGATTGGTTAGTTTTGCTTCCATTAGTTGGAGAAGTAGATCAGTGTTACAGTAGTGAAAGAAAAGACTTCAGAAAATCTTGTGACAGTGGCCTCATCCTCATCTCCCTCATGGGATCATGGTTTGAGGGTCCCACTCTCATAGCCTCAAAACCAGAGTTATCTTTTGGTTATTACATAACTTAGGGTTTCTTGTTGAGTAGGTCATTGTTCGTGATTTATTAGAAGAACTTTCACTTGTCATTTTGGTTTCCTAAGTCTGTTGTAGATTAGAAAGGATTCCATTCCATACATTTTATCCACTAGCCATCAATAAATCAATTTCTTAAATTCAACTCATATTTTCCACATTTACATAAAGTTGTGCGTAAATGAAGAAATGAATATGTGTTGTTGCAGGAGTTGCTAATATGTAGGGAGAAATCATTCCACTAGCCTCATATAAGTCTTCTCCACCTCTTGCCAAACTATACCAACCATCAATTCATATTTTTGTTTTGTAGCCATCGTGGATAACCACCTTGAGAAAATCTAACCACCTTGAAGAGTTGGGTTGATCCTTGGGTAGTTTGAACCTTCCCCATACCTTATTCCACCATCATACACCTTCCCAACACTTATTTTCACCTTCCCTACCTTCCTATAGCTTTCAGCTAAGTTTCTTGTAGTAAATCAGGACATCCTGTAGTAACTACAGGAAATCCTATATCAACTATAGGAAACCCTATAACAACATGTTTTAGACTTTTTTGGGCAGAAATAATGATCAGAGCCTAGGGTAAGCCTTCAACTTAACCTCCATATTCCCCAATGCCATTTTTGACTAGTTTTCCCATAACTTCCTCCCCTACAAACATTAGCTTGATTAGTTTAACATTTACATTTCTAAATTAAAACCAAAAGACTCTTTTTTGCAATATTTAGCTAATGCATGCATACATCAATCTTAGAAAACTTACGATAATTTCCATTCTTATTTATTCTATATAAATAGATGATAGAATGAAAGGGTAAATTAGGTCCCTTTTTCAAGTAATGTGTGTTAATTCCTAGCTAGGTGATTTCATGTCACTTTCGTTTCCTTAACATAGGAAAGCATTTACTTTATGTATTAAAGATACATTTACATTCATTGTTAGTAGTTAGCGTCCTTCTAGTCAATAGAAGACTGGTTTGAAAAACCCTAGTGGTCTATCGCCCCAGTTGAGAAGTGACAACAGTAGACTATTGCATCTGCCATGCATATAGCATTATCACCTCCAAGTTTGTACAAACCCCAGGTTGATAAAATAAAGTTGGTTGCCCTAGGAGTTGCAGCATCCTTGTTGCAATACCGGGGCTCATCAACATCCCCCCCTTCCTTCCTTAGTTTCCTTTTAAATACCAGTCTCCATAAAGAACACCATAGTTCAACAATGTATTGTAGATGAAGGCACCTCCACATGTGTGATGGCCACTAGTTTTTGAAAGAACCTTAGTTCCCTTGATCTGCCCCCATCCACTATCAATCTTTGTGCTTGGGATGGTCATCCCTCATAGGCCTTCGATTTGTATTGCAATTGTCCTTTCACCGTTGCTAGCACAATTGTCTTAATTTATATCAAAGTCATTGATGCCCCATTAGATTATAACATCTTTTTTGGTCATAGTTACACCTATGCATGTCCTCTATTACATCCATTTTCTTTCACAATATGTTCTTTCCTCATAATGGAAATATCATCACTATTAATCAGTTGAATTACTATGACCCTCAGTCTCAGACATCTCCTCATACCATTATCTCATCGATGATTGGAAATATGATTATCCCTTCCCTTATTGATGTGTCTCCTAGATTCAATAAAGATTTCATGCTGCTTGGGGCTTATTATGGCCCACCAGCTACTCCTTCTGAGACCATCTTGTCTATTTTTTTCATGCTTCGGGCATCACAGGCCACCCAAAAGCACTCTGGTATGCCTTCACATCAATTATCTCCTTTGCAACCTCTTGCTGCTAACTCAACCCAACCTTTAGGTACAATCCCTCTAGGCTCATTTCCTTCTACTAGTATCTCTCCCACCCCTTTTCATCCTGGAACAGTTCCGCTAAGTCTTAACCATCTCGGAGCAGTTCCCCAAGGTGATTACCCTTCTGGTCAAATTCATTTTTTATTCCCGCCTCCTCTAATCTATTCTACCCTTGTCATGGCTACATTGAGTTTACCTAGCATTACCTTGGGGATCCCAATTTGGTACATGTATCCTCTTGCAAACACTCCTAATCAACTCAAACCTTACATATATTTGACCCCCGTTCTACCTGTTGTTCCTTCCCCTTCCTTTGCTTCAGTTACACAAAAAACTCAACATGAAGTCAATCCTATTGGTAAAGCATCTGGTGAGGTGGGAAAAGCCTAGAAAAAGGGACTCAAAGACAAGGCACCCCACACAACTCCAGTTCCTCCTAAACCTCTTAAGACTACTCCTCCATGCACTTTATGTGTTTTTGTTGGGCATGCCACCAATAATTGTCCTAAGCTCCTTCATATCAAGAATGTGGTGTTAGATACCTTCCCTGACTCTAACATTCCTGAGGTCCGTGTCACCTTACCCGAGTCAACTAAGAAGAACAAAACCTTTCACACAAATCACCCTTGTGCTTTGTGTGACAACTATGGCCATTATTCCCATCACTATCCCGATGTAAAATATTTCCATGATAAAATTCAAGTGCTTCATGAGCTAGATATTGATCTTAGTGATTCCACTTGTCTTATACCTACGAGTTGTGGTCCCACTGTTATGCCATAACAGGAGGCCTCTCAATCACCCATCACGATCCCTCCTCTAGTGTCGAGATGACAGATAGTTCCACACCTATTATATACCTATCCTCATCCATGCTATCGATCTATTGGGACTCTCTTGATGTTTCCTATTATGATTCTGTCGAACCTCCTTTGATGAACACTTCAGTCTCAACATCAATAGATGTTACATCTACTAGTCATATGTCTTCCCTTTTTGATGATGCACCTGTAAACCTTGTCTCTCATGAATATACCTTAGGTAACTTCTCTTCATCATGTGGTCTATCTTCCTTCCATCCTCCCATCTTTCATTCTAATGAAGACATCATAAAAGCCATGACCACCCCTGATTATCCTTGGGATGATTTGCACCATCATGTGTACTTCCTTCTGCAAAAAACCCATGATCATTATGCCATGCAATCGTAAGACTTCATCCATGGTGGGGTCGATTAGTTCAATAACCCCTTACTTCAAATCCATGAATTCAATCCACATCCACCTTGTGGCCATTACATTGACACTCAATGTTTGGGTAAGGGGGTATCCATTTTTCAAAATCCATGAGAAGTAATTTTCCCCAACCCTCCTAATACATCTCATAGTGTCGACTATACTCTCATCCTTCTTCCCCATGATGAAGAAATGCTAGAATCCCATATCACTTTAGATCACCATGGGGATGATCCACCTAATCATTCCTCCATATTACATCAACAACCCAATCCCTTAGACATTGTTGTTGTTCAACCATCATGTCGTGTAGGTGAGCATAAGTTCACTATATCCAAAGCCACTCTTTGGTATAGTGACACCATGTATGCAGACCTAGAAATTTAGTCCATTTGACTCATATATGCAGTACCAAGCAAGATTGGTAATCCATCGTTTCCTTTCTCCTACTTCATCCATGAGTTCTTCCCATAAGAAAACACCCATAAACAACAAATGGCGAACCACAACATAAAAATGTGTTTAGAATTCATTATTCTAAATACACTTGGCATGCCCATAACATGCTATAACTATACGTACAAAGCTGGGGGACACCCATGCCCCTACATCTCCTCATCATCCTCTTGAGTATCTTGAGTCAATAGGGTTGAATGCTTGAATCTATTATCTAAGCACTTGGAACACAATTGCACTCCACAAACTCATCTAACTAGGGGCATCATTCCCACCTTTGCATACCCAATAAGTCCCATCCATCATTATGTGCTTGGGGGGAATATCTCATGCTTGGTGGAATGATGGAACCCCTGACCACCTTCTCACTAGATTAAAATAAGTCTCGACCTAGACCCCAACAATCTAGGTATGGTCAATTATCCTTTCATTTCTTGGATAGTTTTCCCTACTAGCCTCTCTGGTTAGCCATATACACATCAAATATCATAGATGCTTGATACCATATATTAACACATTCTACTCTACATGACGCCACACTTACCACCTTGTCCCCATGTTCTACTTGGTGGGTGGGGATGATTCTATACCTCCTCTAGTGGTTCATTCTCGTTATCTGCTATTCCCTTAATTCTTCACTAGGAACCATCCTTCCAAGAAGCATTAAGGTCATTTTTAGACCAGTAAGGTCACCTACCTGAAACTCGTAGATCCAAATTCTAACAGACAGTTTGTCTTCTATGATCTCCTCAAGATTTAGGGCCTTTTATGTCTCTCCAAATTCTCTAATAACTCACTATGCAAATGAATTGGATTTTGGGGCAAGAAGCCCTTTTATAAGAAAAAAGCCTAGTTTTTCCATCGCCCATTGTGACCAAACCATAGCTCGATTTGACAAACCATATGCATTGCTGGAAATATCTCACCAAGTTATATAATGGGTCTCTCCCTTTTTTTTGTAATTTGGCACTTCACTAGGAAGCCATTTTTTCAACGAGGTCTCACTTTGCTGCCTATTAAAATTGAATTTCTTCATATGAGTTGCCCATACTTCGATACCACTTTACCTTTGCACTGGTCAACTAAGATGTTGATTTTCGTTAGGAGCAACCATTTTTACTCATGTTTATATGGTCCCCTTTTTGCCTCCCCCCATATGGAAGCGTCATCGAGTCACCCCTATTCAGAGCATCAGAGATGAGTCACCCTTGCATCTATGGAGTCTATTTCGAGTCCCCTTGAGTCTTGTTACAATGTTCCATATACATGTTTTTCACATTCATCCCACTATGCTCATATTTGGCCTCCAACTACACTGCTCCATCTTTCAAAACCCTTCATCTGAGTAATTGACCATCCCCTCTGGAATCTATTTAGTCGTTGCTAGGAAAAACATGCATATAATTCTCTGACAAGGGAAGTCATCTATCTGCCTCTCATTTTGTATCCTTCCATCATCATCCCTGGTGTTAGTCCATCACTCACATTACTATGACACTTAGGGCTTTGTTGAGGATTCTTCATTGCCTCAACTCTAGGAGGCCCTCTTTTGTCGACTTCAGCACATTTATTCCAAGAAAGTGGTCTAGAGGGTAGTGCACCTTGGTTCCATATTTCATCATTATTTGGTGCCTAAAATCAATCAAAGGGAATCATTATTTCCATTTGACTTAGTTGTTTCTCACGTTCTTGACTCCAACTCATTATCGCACGATCGAGAATTATACACTTGATAGGCCGATGATCCAGCAAATTGTAATAATATTTCCTAGGTACATTTGATATGTTTCATACCTCATGAGGGGGTGGCCCTTCAGATAGCCCCCCACATGCCCAGATATCAATAGATCATGCTCTAGCCTTAGAAGCAGTTCCACAAATTTTATAGGTTGATTTCTACCGCTTGCAGTGCCCACATCATGCATGTCTCCTTCAGATGATCCATTCTAATATTCAAAGCCCTTTACTATGAAGCAAGTCTTCTTTGGTTTTGATTCCCCCCCATCATGTCAACTTGAGGGGAATTATGTCTCATGTACTTTGATCAACATATGTTATTGTATTCAGTCCTAGCCTTTGTTTTCTAGGCATATTATGTATATGGGACTCATTATATTATTGCAACATTTTTTGGTCCATTGATGCTAACACATCATATTTCATGTATCATGTACTCTGTAGCTCAGTCCCACATTGTTGGGGTCACCATTATTATTTGTATTGTGTTATCTCGGTGGTTATGGGTATGCTTCCCCCATCTCATTTGACATCATGTACTCCAAAATAAAAGGAGACTTATATAAGCTTAGTATGTCTTGCCCCCTCCATTCCTCCATCCTCCCTTGCATTGGTTCATCTCTCTCTCTCTCTCTCTCTCTCTCTCTCTCTCTCTCTCCCCCCTTTGGTGTCTTGTGGAGGTGTATCCTACAACACATTTCGGTCATATGATTTTCTCATGACGCTCATACATTGGGGGGGGAATCTGTTATCACCTAAAAAATGATCACCTAGTCATTTTTAACTAGGTGGATCAAAATACACCATGTGGGATTAATTTTACCATAGTAAAATCACTTTCAACATAGGAAATGATTTAGTAAACCAATTTTATTAAATTATTTCTGATTAAAATTAGAAAGCCCCATGAGAATAATTAAATAAATCAATATTTAATTTTCTCTAGGAATAATTATTAAATCATTATTTCATAATTATTCCTCATCACATATGACTAAATCACCTTGGAATAATTAAATAAATCACTATTTATTTATTATTCCTTAATTTTATTTTTTGGAATAATTGTTAAATCATTATTCAATAATTATTTCAAATTAATGTCTTTTTGAATACTTTCAAATTGATTAATAAATCATTTTATTTGTTAATCACTTTAACCATTTCCTAAATAAATACATTTTCCCACTTTGAATATCTTTTCCCTCTTCAAAAAAATATAATAAAGTATTCCTAATAGGTAGCTCTTGATTTGGTCAATAATGTTTTATTATTTTCCAAATTCAAATTTAGCCCAAGACTCTGTTATAAATAAGAGGGTTTTCTATTCATTCTTCACCATGATCACTATCATCGTCACCATTATCATCGCATGTCATTTGAGCTCCCACTTGGTTTCTATCTTGTTTTGGGTTTTCGTCATATTGAGAGAGAGAAACAAATCATTGAAGCACATGGACATCAATGGATGCATCCCATGGAGGGGGATTTACAAACCCATGTTGTATATATTCTTCACCAAGTGTTATTAATAAAAATATCGTTCATTTAAAGTCTTCTTCTATTGGGTTATTGGATCAATTATTTATTGTTTTTCTATGTTTTAGATTGCATATGATCTTTTTGCTGTAGGGTTTTTCTTCTTTTGTCATTGCAAATCTGAAGCGTAAACAACCACATCTTGTTGTTAGGGTCACTTGTCACTAGTGACTTAAGTGAACTATTTTTGTTACACCTTTGCGAAATATTTACACTAAAATCTGCTCTTCATCCTTGATCTTCTATTTCCTCCAAACATACCATGTTAGATAAATCAAATAGATGAGATAATAACAATAATACCTCAATGTATCCTATGAGAGGCTATCACATCTACATAATTCAGTCCAGATCACTACGACACAATATCACAAGTATATATTGACTCATACATGAATATCATAACCATAACCATTTTCACATGCCAATCTAGATTAGCATGATACATATAACAATAAGATCTTAGATGAATTACCGCAATCATCATGCATATGACTGCAATCCATATAACAATAAGTTACTATCATGCATGACTAGTCATTGCATGTGCTTATGATCGCACTTGTTAGGGTCCCACCCTAACCCCCTTATTTATGTCATGGGATCACGTCATAGTCAAGAGTCAATAAAGCCCATATTAATATTTGTAATTGGTTAACCCACAATTAATGATGGGACCACAGTTAGTTGCAAATGGGTCGTAGTATTAGATAGATGGTATTAATAAAACCCACGGTATTGGCCCGTGGTATTGCATGTATGAGTCATATATAAAGGATAGAGACTCCCTGCGAGGAGCATCGTGTCTTATTTTGTAGTCGAGCTCTGCTCTATTGGAGGTTTCCCCCTCGAAGAGGCAAGTGAACATTACTCTCTGAATAATAAAATCATTGCTATTCTGTGTTCTGGGTATCTTTTCTTCGCATATTCTGTATTTGGGTATCATTTTGCAGGTTAAGAGCATAACAATTGGTATCAGAGCACTTTCCAGGGCCGGTGGGATCTCCAATTCTTAGCAAAAAAAAATTTCGGCTAGAGACGTGTTCCAGCGTCTTTAAACCACGGGATCTGTCGTTGAGCGCATAAACCTGCGGATTTGGGGAGGCATGCACGTAGGAAATACAAGAGGTGGTCACGTCTGTTGGACTCCCTTGTAACCCCTGTGGGTACCCCTTCGAGTAGTAGTGCTTTAGACAGAACCGTGCACGGACTATCTTCCACATACCCTCTGGGTATACCGGAAGCCCCCTAGGCTCCCTTGAAACCTCGCCATAGATAAACCGTCGGCCGTCTTGTGGCTACAGTACACCGAGAACAGCACTCAGAGAGATTACTTGCCCGTACGATAGGGTAGTCAGGTTGTACAGCTAAGGGTACGGTAGATCCTCCTTAGTTAGAGCCCTGAAACATTGGGCCGAGTACTACTGCCAGACCCTTATGTATATTGCGATCTGTAGCACCTGACACTCCTCAGGACCATAGTTCCCTTTTCTATCGGGGGATCGCACATCATCTATATCAGATCCGCTTGTGCAAAGGAGTGCAGTAGCAGCAGCAAACATTAGTCCCGCAGTCTCGAGTTCGCAGATCAGTCATTCCAATCTATTAGATCCAGCCGATCCACAGTAGCAGTCTATTCCGCCGCCCATAGCTATCTGATCCGCCATTCAGATCTCTCAGATCCACCAGATTGGAGTTGTTGTGAAGGGTTCCTATACTGGGGTATAATTTTCGCGGGACTTTTGGCTGCATTGACATTTTGAGGATTTGGCGACTGCAGTATTGATCAGGAAGGAGTAAAACTCCGTTAGGAGTTTTCAGAAAAATAAAAAAATAATAAATAATAAATAAAGAAAGGTTTGAGATCTTCCGGGGCGCTTATTAGTGATCTAGCCCATTAGAATCAGGACGACGAGCTGAGCACGATGGTACCATTCAATTATTAGTGAAAATTTTTAGGCGGTCCCAATTGTTCATCAGGTTGGTGTATGATAGAAACTAGAGCCCAAGCGATGGCCAATGAAAGGATGGACAAACTTGAAGAATCCATGCAATCCCTCACCAATCAGCTTAACGGACTATGTCTCCAGGTCCAGCAATTAATCCCGAAGGGCAAGGAGCAAGCCCACGAGGAGGCGTATAATGGCAATGAATACAATGAGGGTGAGTCTAGCCACTTTCCTCACGTCTAGCACACACACCAACAACCCAGTCAGCGACCTCCCAAGTTGGATATGCATAAATTTGATGGTTCTCACCCCTTGGCATGGATAGCACAAATGGAGCAGTATTTCAAACTGAATCGCATCTTAGATAATGTGACTCAGCTTATGTTGGGGAGCATGTACTTGGACAATGAAAGGTGGCAATGGTGGGAATGGCATCAACGTTGGAATGGACCTTTTAGGACTTGGACCCAATTTACAAAAGCTCTTCAAGACCGCTTTGAACAGGAAACCTCTTTTTTGGGTCGTCTTACTAAGCTTCGACAGACAGGTACAGTGGATGAATATATTACATCTTTTGAAGCCTTAGCCTTCTGCACTTGGGGTCTCTCAGATGTGTTCTACATGGAATGTTTTATCAGCGGTCTTAAAGAAGCCATCAAAGCTCAAGTCTTAGTGCACCACCCTCCCACATGGACAGAGGCTTGTAAGGTAGCCCGTAACGTGGAACGTGCATTAGCAGCCCAATACAGTCGCCCAAATTTCTCCACTAAAGGTCGCCCCCCACAAGCTCACAACACGACTCAAACGCTTAAGGTCCAAAAGGTGTCACCTGCGGAAATGGCCGAAAGAAGAAAGCAAGGACTATGTTACTACTGTGATGAAAAATACTCCCCAAGTCATAAATGCAAGGAGCCCAAATTTTTCAAATAGATGCCATTGACTACAACTCAACAGAGGAAGATCCACCACTTGAGGAACATGAGGCGCTAGAAGAAGACAACCAATAGGACAATGTCTCTTACGAACCAGTTATTTAGTTGCATGCATTGGCAGGGATTTCTTCCCCTCAAACTCTCAAAATCAGAGGTTTTCTTAAACATCGCCCAGTAGTAGTCTTGATTGATAGTGGAAGTACACATAATTTCATCCATCAAAAAGTCGCAGAAGCAGTGCATTGTTTTGTACGAGCAATTTCTAACTTCCAAGTCCAAATTGCGGATGGGGGAACAATGAAATGTGAAGGCCGCTGTGAAAATGTCAAACTTCAAATCGGGGATTATCATTTGAAAACCCACATGTTTGCCATACACATGGGGGGTTGCGACATTGTCCTCGGTGCTGAATGGCTTCGCACTCTTGGACCAATCACAATGGATTTCCAGGAGTTATATATGAGTTTTAAGCAAAACAACTCCACACATACCCTCCGTGGACTCTAGGCGGGAGCCCCCTCTATCATCAGCTCGCATAGGATGGAAAAATTGTTAAAAAAGGGCCATCATGGAGTGGTAGCGCAATTTAATGCCATCCAGGTAGTCGAAACCAAGTCTATGCCAATTCATCCTGAGATGCAACAGATTTTAAATAACCATCTGACGGTCTTTGACAAGCCTCATGAGCTTCCACCCTCACGAGGGGAACATGATCATAGCATCACCTTGGTTCCAGGGGCCCAACCCCCAAATGTGCGGCCATACAGATATCCGTTCACCCAAAAGAATGAAATAGAAAAAATAATCAAGGAACTTTTGGAAGCAGGTGTCATTCGTCTCAGCATTAGTCCTTATTCATCTCCAGTGGTCATGGTGCTCAAGAAAGATGGGGAGTGGTGGATGTGTCCCGACTTCAGGGCCCTCAATAAGTTGATAGTCAAAGATAAATTTCCCATCCCGGTGGTTGACGATTTGCTGGACGAACTCAATGGGGCTCAATTCTTCACTAAGTTGGATCTTCGCTCAGGCTACCACCAAATTCGCATGAAGGAAGTCGACATTCCCAAGACTGCTTTCAGAACTCATGAAGGCCATTATGAGTTCATGGTCATGCCATTTGGTCTTTGTAATGCCCCCTCTACTTTTCAGAGCCTTATGAATCACATTCTCAAACCATATCTCAAGAAATTTGTCCTTGTCTTCTTCGATGACATCCTCATCTATAGTGGCACTTGGGCTGCACATCTTCAGCATGTAGATCTACTCTTGCAACTACTCCGCAAGCATAAATTATTGGTCAAGATGTCCAAGTGTTCGTTTGGCATGGAAGAAGTTGAGTATTTGGGCCACATTGTGGGGCGTGAAGGTGTCAAGGTGGACCCCAAAAAGATCCAGGCAATGCAGGAATGGCCTCAACCTAAGACCTTGAAGAGCTTGAGAGGATTTTTGGGTCTCACAGGCTATTATCGTAAATTTGTCCACAACTATGGCCGCATAGCGAAGCCCCTCACTCAACTCCTAAAGAAAAATTCCTTCTTCTGGAACGAGGAAGCACAACAGGCATTTACCGCTCTAAAAAACGCCATGTGTTCCACTCCAGTCTTAGCACTACCTGACTTCACCAAATCCTTTGTCATTGAAGGTGATGCTTTGGGGACAGGTATTGGGGCGGTCTTAATGCAGGAAGGGCGACCTTTGGCCTTCACAAGCCAACAACTAAGTGGGAGGAATCTGGGCCAATCTACCTACGAAAAAGAAATGATGGCCATCTTACATGCAGTCGAGACCTGGCGACCTTACTTATTGGGGCGACGTTTTCAAATCTGCACAGATCATCACAGTCTTAAATATTTTTTGGAGCAACGCCTATCCTCCCCACAACAAAATAAATGGCTCGCCAAAATGCTAGGATATGATTATGAGATCATTTACAAGAAAGGGAAAGACAATAGTGTAGCAGATGCATTATCTCGCCAATTTGAGGAAGAAAGTACTATGTTAGCAATTCCCCTCCCCATTCCAGAGTAGATTGAAGAGGCTCGCAAGGAATGGTTTTCACACCCAGGGCTATCCCAACTCATTTCTCAATTGCAGGTAGATCCAAATTCCACCAAGGGCTACTCATGGCAGGATGATATTCTTCACTACAGGGACAGAGTCGTAATAGCACCAACATCCACCCTCAAAAGTCGCATTTTGGTAGAATTGCACTCATCTCCCATTGCAGGACATTCGAGCTTTCAGAAGACGTATGCTCGCACCAGAAGACCATTTTTTTGGATAGGCATGAAAAAGGACATCCTTACTTTCATAGCAGAATGCGATGTCTGTCAACGCCACAAAGGGGAAACCGTCAACACACCAGGCACATTACAACCATTGCCCATTCCGACATCAATTTGGACGGAGGTTTCTATGGATTTCATTACAGGTCTTCCAAAGTTTGGGAACAAGGTAGTCATCATGGTGGTTGTGGACCGACTGTCGAAGTATGCTCATTTTTGCGCCCTACCCCATCCGTTTACACCAACTTTGGTCGCTCAATCTTTCATGGATCAGATTTTCAAATTGCATGGCATGCCCACTTCTATTGTGTCCGATCGCGACCCGATCTTCACTAGTAATTTTTGGCAGGAACTTTTCAGGATACAAGGCACTCAACTAAAACTCAGTACTTCCTATCATCCGCAAACGGATAGTCAAACTGAAGCCGTCAACAAATGTCTAGAAACCTACCTTAGGTGTTTCACTTCAGAAAAGCAACACCTTTGGGTACAGTGGTTACCTCTGGCTGAATGGTGGTATAACACCAACTATCATGCCACCACCAAAATGACTCCCTATGAAGCAGTATATGGTCAACTTCCGCCTTCTCCTACTTCTTATCTCAAGGGGTGCTCCAAAGTAAAAGCAGTGGATCAACTCCTACAACACCACGCAACCATGCTAGCCCATCTTAGAGAGAATCTTCATCAAGCTCAGAACCGCATGAAGCAATAGGTCGACCAGCATCGCTCAGAGCTCCAATTTCAAGAAGGGGATCAGGTCTTTTTGAGGTTGCAACCATATAAGCAAACATCACTCAAAGACAAGGGTTGTCAAAAGCTCTCTCCAAAATTCTACGGACCATACCAAGTACTTCAGCGCATTGGAGAAGTGGCTTACAAGTTGGCTTTGCCACCTACTGCAAAAATCCATCCAGTTTTCCATGTATCGTGCCTCAAGAAAGTGATTGGGAACAATTTCCGAGTTCAAACCAGTCTACCTGAATTGGACGAAGAAGGGTCAATCTGGCTTCAACCCGAACAGGTTCTAGACACACGAGACAAGCACCTGCGCGGCCGCATGATTAAGGAAGTCCTCGTCAAATGGAAAGACACCTCTCTGGAAGATGCAACTTGGCAACCAGCCACTATTCTTCAGCAGTTTCCGCAGCTTCAGCCTTGATTACAAGGCTAGTCTTAAGGGGGAGGGTATTTTAGGGTCCCACCCTAACCCCCTTATTTATGTCATGGGATCACGTCATATTCAAGAGTCAATAAAGCCCAATTAATATTTATAAGTGGTTAACCCGCAATTAATGATGGGACCACAGTTAGTTGCAAATGGGCCATAGTATTAGATAGATGGTATTAATAAAACCCACGGTATTGGCCCGTGGTATTGCATGTATGAGTCACATATAAAGGATAGAGACTCCCTACGAGGAGCATCGTGTCTTATTTTGTAGTCGAGCTCTGCTCTATTGGAGGTTTCCCCCTCGAAGAGGCAAGTGAACATTACTCTCTGAATAATAAAATCATTGCTATTCTGTGTTCTGGGTATCTTTTCTTCGCATATTCTGTATTTGGGTATCATTTTGCAGGTTAAGAGCATAACAACACTAATCATCCATCATGTTAGAAAATAAAAAAGGCAAAAATATTTTCTTATGTTGATAATTACTTGTGATATTATTATGTTCTTATTAATTTCTTTATGTTATTTCTTTATCTTCTTCTCATAAAGAAATCATAAAAGCAAAAACATGAAGACCCGGGACACCAAAAGTAGGCACTCAGCCAGGGCTAAAACCCCTTTATAGTGGAAATCCTAGTCATAACTCTTCCTTAAGTAAATTTAAATTGAGACAGACCAAGACCCTAGACCCAAAGGCCTTCCTCCTCCACCAAGTCAGCCTTCCAATAAGATATAGAAACCTTCAATAGTATTTTCTTGTCCAACAAATATAGTACAACATCAACCCAAAAATTTCAGCCCCAAATTCACCATAATTTAGGCCCAACTTCATATTTTCAGCCTCCCATATTCTGCAAAATTTCGGCCCCCTGAAACTCTCCATAACTTGACACGTGTGGGATAAGAGAGATGAATTTTAACCTCTAACCTTGAGAGAGACCTTCTTCTTTTCCCTTAGACTTTTCCTCTTCTCCCTTAGAATTTCGCACCTTTCCAACTTCCTGCAACTACAGATCAAACTTGTTGAGATGATACTCCAAATGATGTCATGTTGTTTCCTTTATATAGGTTATTTTTCCCCTCAGTTAGGCTGAATGGTCCTTATTTGAGGCTGACTAGATAGAGGAGGCTTAGGAGACCTAATTTTACATCAAATAAATTTCTACTTTAACAAATAAATCTCCAAAAGGGTTTTTTACAATATGACATGTACAAGAACATGTGACATAGACCTTAGAATCCTTAAATGGAGGGTTTAACCTATAAACAATTGACCCAAGAATGAAACCCATGCTTTAAGAAATCAATTTCATTAATAATAAAAAAAAAAATTTCTTTGTTTTGACAAATATATTGCATCATGACTCACATATAATTATGAAGACCGACACTAGTTACATTATTCAACACTCCCTCTTAACTAGAGAGATATTCATAATTACATATATATAAAGGTACATGGGCTATCTGAAAATGAACTACAAAGAGTTCTAACGCACTCAGTGTTGCAAACTAGATACCTAACTAGGGTATTCTATTAGGGTGGGACTAAGGGGACACAAGATTTATCCAACTATAGGTACCATCATGCTTTTAAGATCTACCACCAAGCTAGGGATCTAGGTGTGTATCCAAGGTTATAGCTCCATGACCAACGCCACCCTCCCTTTTCAGGATCTAGGCATCAACACATAGGTCGGCCAAATGTCATCCCAAGAATCTTGCCATTAGATGCTTCATCTCTCTGATAAACTAAATCAGATACATCCATTTGTTCAAGCATGCTTCCAAAGTGTTCAACCTTCTTATGGGGATATTTTACTTATACAAACACAACCCCAATCAGTAATAAACTTTCAAATATATATATACAAGTAAACAAAAACCTTCGGGGTCCTCAATCATGCTGATGCTAGTTATATCATCATTAAGTTATCCTTATAGAATTTTTCAGAAGCTTTCTTCTTCTTTCATTTCTTCAGCAACACCAAATACATCCTCAATACTTTTCAAATCCTTATGTAGTACTTTCATTGAATCTTTGGTTTCCTTCTTTCTTCAAGATATTTACTATGCCCTCCCTCTCAATTGGGGAGATTTACCTTTTCTATCTAGGATCCCTCTTAACTTGGGGAGGTTAATAACATTGAAGAGAACTTCAGCCTTTCCATGTTTCATGGCATCAAGGTTATCTTGATCATCTGATCCGGATTTAAACAGGAACGCAATAGATTATAGAGATAACCATAAATACAGAGATGCAATAACCATAAACATAGAGATGCAGCGGAAATAATACTTCATTTCATTAATGGAAAATACTGAAATATGCTTACAACCAGAAATGGAAATAAACCAGCTAGGGCGATGGTAGCTTATCTTTGAGAAGAGATGTGGTGGCTACATGCCTCTGAACTGTTTAGAACTGTGTTACAATGAGGCTCGAAGGCCTATTTATTATTGAGAAACAATGGAAAACCCTTCACATTCCAAAACCTAACCCTAGAAGATGAAACGCCAAATTGTGGGCCCCGTTTGGGTAAATTGGTACATCAATTTCCCGGGGTCGTAACTTTGGCATACGATCTCCGTTTGACGCGCACGATAGCTCGTTAGAAAGATCTATCCGAGTACTACCACTTTGGGAGGCAACATGGGTCCATGGACCCATGTTGCCCCAGATTCCCAAAAAAACGTCGTTTAGGGCCTCAAAACGGCTCCGGAAGTTCAGGACCCGAAAAACTGCTAAAAATAGTAAACTATGCTACAATTTAGGAAACTAAAAAGACTGAAAGAGACAGTTGTGGGGGTCCAAATGGGATAGGTGGGTGGCCACCAACATCCACCTGGATCATTCCTCCCCCCTTAGGAAGCAATGGTCCCCATTGCGTTGAGTTCCTCCCTAAGATGAGGAAGCTTCTGCTGAGTTGGTTCTCTGGTGAGCTGTTTTGCAATCTCTGATGTGTCCAGAAATGGTGGAAAGCATGGTCGACGATGGTCCACATTGAATACTCGGTGCAAGTGAAGGAATGGAGGAATGCTGTGCTTCAAAGCATTGTTGCCCATAGCCTTGGTACTGTTGTAAGGACCATGTCGGAGTGGTCGGAGCTTCTGATGGGCTCTTGTAAGGCGTTCTTTCTGTAGATGTAACCAAACTTTGTCGCCCACCTGAAACTTGTGTGGTACCCCTGTGGGTGAGGAGAAGTTGTTCCTGTGTTCTGTCATGACCGTATCCCTTTGCTGCCGCTGCTGCGTGGAGAAACCCTTTGCAGGGGTCATGGATGTAGCAACGATCTTCCCCTTACTTTGGGAGTGAACCAGACAGATGAATTTCCTGGTCTGTGATATGAGCTTGCTGCCTTTCTTGGTAGTGATCAAAGATGTGGCAATAGGTGGGGCTACCTCTGGTATCCTGTATAATGAATTACCCAAAGAAATAATGACAGCGCGAGGCCTTGACTCATACACAGCATGTCGCCTCCACAAGTATGGCTGGCCTAATAATACATCACAAACATCCAGAGGTGTAACATCACACAATACCTCGTCTGTGAAGGGCTTGATGCTGTAGGGAAGGCGGCACTGCTGGCGAACTTTGAGATCTCGTCCTTCATGAAGCCACCCGATACTGTACGGCTGTGGGTGAGGTGTAGTCGGTAGGCCCAACCGCTTCACGACCTCTGCTGAAATGAGGTTCTTTTGGCTGCCACTGTCGACAATGAATTGTAGCGGCGAACCCTTCACCCACATCTGTGAGTGGAAAAGACGCTCCCCTTCCTCTGGATTTTCGGGCTCATCTTTCTGGATCTTGGCGGTGGCAACAGTGGCGCTGGGATCCGCATCAATGATCTGCTTCCCTTTTCCATTCCCCTTGTCGGGTTCTGGCTCAGGGTTGGAACATGCATCTGATTCGGAAGCCTTCAATTCGGCCACCAGCGACTGCTTGGTCCGACACTCACTTGTGTTATGAGTGGGACTCTTGTGGAACTCACACCACTTTCCTGTGTCCTTCTTCGGCTTCATGGTGTTGTTCTTTTCTTGCGGCTTCGATGGGTTGCCTTGGGTCACCCCGCCTTGGCTTTGTCCTTTGGGCTTCGGATTTACAGATCCAAAGTCTCGCTTCTTCTGTTTGAACTTTTGCTCGATTTTGACAGCGTATCGGTATGCTGTGCCGAGTGAGGAGATGTTCAAGAACCCCATCTCTTCCTGGATGTATCTGTGTAGGCAGCCGCGGTATTTGAGTACCCAACTGTGTGCGAAGGGTATGAAAAATGTTTGTGAACTCCGACACATCTTGGTCTCGTCCCTGCCGCAGTGTGGTCCATTTGATGTATTTGTCCTCATAGCTTCCGACAGGGTAGTACTGCTCCTTGATGGCATCCCGGAAGTCATTCAAGTGGGTACGGTTGAAAATAGTGAGCCTGTACTTTCATCCTTCTACTCGCAGTAAGTTTCCCACCAGTCCTTGACGTGGGGGGCTGCTTTGAGAAGAGCGAAAACAATCTTTTCCCGACTTGAAAATTCGTGAACAGAAAAATACCCATCTAGCAGATTTAACCATTTATCTACGGCATCTGCGTCTATTTGACCCTCGAAGATGGGGATTTCAAAATTAACTTGTACCTTGAAGGGTGTGGCATTTCCAGAGTCACTGTTGGAAGCCGATGCGTCGCCTCTGGGTAGCCGCTGAAGGATCTGCGCAAAGCTATCCATCATCGCGTTCCTTTGCCGCTCAAGCGCTTCTTCGAGCAAGATTTTGATAGGATCTCCTGCCCCCTCGTCTTTCTTCTCATCCGCCATGGGAGGCCGTCGGGATTTGCGAGGTTGGTCTTGCAAAGGTTCGACCAATTCAAGCCCTAACTCCTTATATCCTGACCTCGTTGGGGACATGCAAAGAAAAACAGAGACAAAGCAGACCGCTCTGATACCACTGATCCGGATTTAAATAGGAACGCAATAGATTATAGAGATAACCATAAATACAGAGATGCAATAACCATAAACATAGAGATGCAGCGGAAATAATACTTCATTTCATTAATGGAAAATACTGAAATATGCTTACAACCAGAAATGGAAATAAACCAGCTAGGGCGATGGTAGCTTATCTCTGAGAAGAGATGTGGTGGCTACATGCCTCTGAACTGTTTAGAACTATGTTACAATGAGGCTCGAAGGCCTATTTATTATTGAGAAACAATGGAAAACCCTTCACATTCCAAAACCTAACCCTAGAAGATGAAACGCCAAATTGTGGGCCCCGTTTGGGTAAATTGGTACATCAATTTCCCGGGGTCGTAACTTTGGCATACGATCTCCGTTTGACGCGCACGATAGCTCGTTAGAAAGATCTATCCGAGTACTACCACTTTGGGAGGCAACATGGGTCCATGGACCCATGTTACCCCAGATTCCCAAAAAAACGTCGTTTAGGGCCTCAAAACGGCTCCGGAAGTTCAGGAACCGAAAAACTGCTAAAAGTAGTAAACTGTGCTACAATTTAGGAAACTAAAAAGACTGAAAGAGACAGTTGTGGGGGTCCAAATGGGATAGGTGGGTGGCCACCAACATCCACCTGGATCATCATCATCATTCTTATAGCTTCCTTCATCATGCTCATCTTCAATTACAAACATCTTTTGCATCTTGAAGATCATGTACCTACAAAACCTTAATAGAAAGTACAAAGTACAAATATACAGAATGATGAAGTTAACTAAATCATATTATGGAAGCATTTAGACTTTAGACATCAAATACCTAAACCTAGTTAGGTTCACAATCAAAAAGAGATACATCTTTTTACATACTAGACTTCAACTTCTCACTAGGGTTTTGTCACAAATCCATAGATTCTATCATCAAGACACAAAGCCTTAGATATAAAAAATTAAAATCCAATCATATTACTATACATCTAGGGCTTCAATATTACTTTCAGACTCTACTAAGGTTTGTTGCAAACCCTAAATTTTATCAACAAAGAAAATTCATATCAACAATCGAAAACAATATCATTATCTCCTAGAATATCAATCACTACTAGGTTTTTGTCTTAAACCCTACATTTCACAAACTAAACATGAGTATCAATAATTAGGTTATCATGCTCACAAACATCTAGGATTTCATAATTATGCATTAACATTTCATAACAATATCTACTATGCAAACCTAATATACAAACATTAATACATCAAAGTTAGATATACAACAATTTTGATCAGACTAGGGTTTCAATCACACAAATGAATATATACCTAGGGTTTCATTCCTAGGACCTCATTTCAGCCAATAAAATGGTCTTGATCATAAATCATAATTCACCAGACCCTAAAGCTATATGGTTTTAATATATAACCTAGACATTAAAAACAAACCCTAAAGAACTAGGGTTTCTATCATAAAAATATCAAAACCCTAAAAATCAAAAGAATAAGACTTCTAGACTTTATCAACAACCCTAAGTAGACTAGGGTTTCATAATTAACATTGACACACCCTTAGCAACAAGATTTTAGGGTTTTATAGTGAACCGTAAAGGTTAGGGTTTCATAAGAATGATCAAACTTATAGAATGATGAGGGTAGATTTAATCCAAAGATTAATTATCCTAACAAAAATCTTTAAGATTCAAAACCCTAGACATAACGATGTCAGTAATGTAAATAAAATTTCAAAAGAAAATGAACATACCTTTATGAAGAGAATCTTGTAGCAGAACTTGTAATCTAAGACATATCTTAAGTTGTTCTTAAACAAACCTTATAGGACTTTAGTTCTTGAAGAGCTTTCTTTGCAACATAAATTCTTCCATGCTTCAAGCCTATCTTTTGAATTCTCCTCCGTAACCTTTTTGCATTCTTCAAGCTTTCCTACCCAAGGAAAATATAAATAAAATTTTATTAGCATACAATACAAACATATCTTGATACAAGAGAGAAACCAAATATAAAAGAGGAGAAAAGGAGCAATATACTTATCTTTTGGTAAAATTGTGATGGCTCCCTCTTAATCCAATCTCGATAACTCATCAAAATAATACAAAAGTGTTCTAACAATACATGTTAGACCAATAAACTCTAGAAATAAAAACATAAGGGAAAACAATTCAAAACTCAAAATAGAATACTAAGAGAGATACATGAGAGAGAGGACTTAGTAGTATAAGTCCTTGACTTCTGATTCTTCAATATTGTTCTTCTTGGGTGGATCTTCATCTGTAACATTTGTTTGATCCCTATCTCTCTTCTTATTGTTTGGATTCTCTGGACATTGATTTTTGTAGTGACCCATCTTTTGACAATTGTAACATTCAATCTTGGATAGTTCAACTTTCTTCATTGGTCCTTTGAACTTCTTGAAGGTACCTTTCTTCTTGTGATGAGAAAAATAGGCATTAGCCATATTTTCTTCTTCTTCATCCTTTTTGTTAATTATTAATGATATTCGAGCTTCTTGTTGAATGCATGCATTCCACATTTATTCCAAAGTTGGAGTATCCTTCCAACTATTAAGTATTGATGCAAAAGAACTTCAAGATTTTGGTAGTCTTAGAAGAGCAGTAATTATGGGCTCCTCTTCAGGGAAAATTTCATTTATTTCTTGGAGTTAATCTTTGATTCTAAATATCCTTGTAAATTCAGATGATACAGTGTCTTATTTTTGTCATATTAATAGTCCTTAATTCATTCTTGAGGCTTTCTATTTGACCAATGTTCTTGATGGTGAATAATTTGGAGAGAGCCACATACATTTCTTGAGCGGAATTTATGTTGGATATATATGGAACTAAGCTTTCCTTAACTCCATCCACTATTAAGTTCATATCCAAGATTTTGGTTTCTCTTAACCTTTATTTCTCTGCTTCATTTGTTTCATATGTAGGCTTCTTGAGTTTTCCTTGAACAAGATCCAAAACTTTGTTCTTTTCGAGGATGAGATCTATCCTCTTTTTCCAAGCCCTGTAGTTGGATTCTCCTTCTAGTTTGTTTTCTCCCTTCATTGAGTTTGAAATAGTTCATGTAGATAGTAGGTTTATCTCTTTTATATGATGCTTTCTCCTTAATTACCTTCCTTTGATCTCCCTTTCCTTAATAAATATTCAACCTAGCTTTTTCTTCCTTCTTTGCCTTAGCTCTGATACAATGTTAGAAAATCAAAAAGGCATAAATATTTTCTTATGTTGATAATTACTTGTGATATTATTATATTCTATGTCTTCTTTCTTTATCTTATTCTAATCAATCAATCATCAAAGAAAAAACATGAAGATAACAAACACTAAAAGTAGGCACTCAGCCAGGGCTAAAACCCCTTTATAGGGGAAAACCCAGTTATAACTCTTCATTCAGTAAATTGAAATTGAGATAGACCAAGACCCTAGACCCAAAGAAATTCCTCCTCCACCAAGTCAGCCTTCCAAGAAGATACAAAAACCTTCGATAGTCCCTTCATGTCCAACAGCTATAACACAAAATCAACCCAAAAATTTCAGCCCTAACTTCACTAGAATTATAGGCCAGCTTCAGATTTCTAGCCTCCCATTTTCTGCAGAATTTTGGCCCCTTGCAACACTCTAGAACTTAACATGTGTGGGATAGGAGAGAGAAATTTCGATTTCTAGACCTTGAGAGAGACCTTCTTCTTTTCCCTTAGACTTTTCCTCTTCTTCCTTAGAATTTTGAACCTTTCCAACTTCTTGAAACTACAAATCAAACTTGTTGAGATGATACTCCAAATTAGGTCAATTTACTACATTTATCCAGGTGATTCTGCCCCTTAGTTAGGACGACTTGTCCTTTTTTAAGGCCAAATTGGTGGAGGAGGCCTAGGAGACCTAATTTTACATTAAAAAAAAAATCTTCTTTGACAAATAAATGCCTAGAGGTGTCTTTTACAATATGACATGGACAACGATACTTGACATAAACCATAGAAGCCTGCAATGGAGGCTTTGACCTATAAAAAATTGACCCAAGCATGCAACCCATGCTTTAATAAGTCAATTTCATTAAAAATAAAATTTTCTTTTTCTTTCTTTTGACAAATATATTACATCATGACTCAAATATAATTATGAAGACCAACACTATTCTTAAACTCAACATGCATGTAACCACAATAGTAATAGAATGACGGGATGCATATAACAACCATTGACCATCATACCTCCATGCCAGCATACAAACCTATATGATGATTTGCTTTTTCCCTAAGGTCCAGTGCTGCAACCTCACTCTGAAACGAACCCGTAATGCTCCCTCCCACACTTACCCAAATTCACATGCTTGCCAGGGTAAACATGAGATGAGTGTCACTATGACATGAACCAACCTCCAAGTTCTATTTATGGAAGTGGGGCTGATAAACTAACAACTTTACTGACATCCCACAAGGACTAAAAATCACTTAGGAGTTGAACAACCACCCCAAGTGATCAATCCCTGAGCTGGAACCCTTTTTCTCTAACCTAGCACCCTAACCAAATGCACAACAAGGAAAGAGTACAATTATAGGCCTCCAACCATACTCATAGGTCCACTTCCATATGGTTATGGCCTAAATCCTTCAGTTTTGAGCATGTGGTTCCACGATCTATGCCACCTTTTCAGGCCAACCTCCAGAACACTACCCAGAATTACCTATAACTTTCCAGAGTCATAATTTACATGATGACAAAGCAAACATTCAAAATTGAAGCAAGGACTTGTCCTAGATTTCCTGATCCATAGAAAACATTTTGTAAAACATGTAAGCTATAGGTCATGAATGCATATTTGATTTAAAATGATAGTTTTCATATAAGAATCAACAAGAAGGCTCTAATCTCTCTCTTTCTAACTACAACAACACTCGTTGGTCCATATATTCATCAACCATTCAATAATCTATAAAATCATGAAAATAGCCATAGATAGAATACATCATATAACCAACATAGAAGCCATGGAAAATCAGCCATAATGTCAACATGATAACCAGTGAAAGTTCTCATAGATCACAATAAGAAAATAACTCTTCTTAACATATGAAAATGCCAACCAAGTCAGGGAATCCCATGTACCACTCGACCATAGATTGGGTTGAACCAAATCTCTCTTTCAACCAATCACCCACATGTCGTATTTTGAGCATGAATGTGGGATCTCATGGATTAAACCAAAACAAAACCAACCAGGGATTCGAGAGGCCAAACCACCTCAATGATTCCACATCTACGATTAGGAAATCACTAACATCAGCCAAATTAGTCTGTACCCAAGTTGTCCAAGGCTCTGGGAACTAGTAACTCAACTCATAGCCTTCCAGGGCTTCAGATCATTTGTTCCAATCACAGCTCCAGGGACTAGAAACTCAACCCACCAAGGGCTCCAGAGTGTTTTTCCCAACCTACTACTCCAAGAAATAGTAATTCAACCCAAGCTGTTACAAGGATTTTAGAGTGTTTGGTCCAACCCACAACCACCAGGAGCTCAAGAACCAATAAAAAAAGAAAGTGGAAAAAACCACAACACCATGGCTATCCACGAAATGGCAAGGAAAGGCTAAAACTACTATCAATCGAGAAAAGTATCCATTTCAATGACAACACATAACCAAATAATTACATGCATATACCATGCATCTAGAAATAAGCAAGGAAATCACACATTCAACTTGTTATTTGAAAAGAAATCCAGTTGTAGTTGTTGATCCAACTGTTTCCTTGTGATTCCCTTCTTTCCTTTGCCTTCTTTGTCCAAATCCAAGTGAATACTAGAGTGGTCCAAGCATTCTCCAAGAATTCTCTAAGTGTGAAAGAGTATGAAATAATGAAATAATGAAATGAGAGCTCAAAAAATGAATTGAAAAAAGGTTGTGAACTAATCCTCAGAATCCTTTTTATTACTGAGGCCTTTGTTTTCTTCATTTTCCTTCATTTTCCCTCTAATTTCCCTTGCATGCAAATTTGTGTCTCTTCAACTTCCTTTTCTCCTATTTTCATTTATTTCCATAAATAAATGCCAATTACAGAAACTTTTCCTTTGCCAATTTCCATAACCATTAATTAATCACAAGTTATACCCATCACTATGTTTTGCAAATAATTCAGCTTGGAATACATGTCCCATGACCTTGGTATTATTTTATTTACATATAAAATCGATGAGGGTTTGTTACACTAACTGGCACCATGTTTCCAACATTCCCCCCCGGCATTGATGTCAATTAATAGCCATAAACACCCAACTAATATTCTCCTCTGCAAATTGGTTGTGTCACTCCCCCCTTTGCCATTAATGAAAAAGGGTGGTTAAATATCTATTTAAACACCATGCTACCACTACTTAATAAGTCACATTGATATCAAATGTTGTGTTAGATGAGAACATTATCAGCAATCATCACTACTACAAAAGAGACACAAGGAATCAAAGAAAATGATGCCTTCATGTAACAAGCCTTTATACCAACCCCATGTGCTTCTTCCTATGAAACATGCCCCCCTAGGTCTACAAATACCTCTTTTAAGTTGTTGTATAAGTAAATAATGAGCATAAGGTACATTTTTTCAAAGTAAATTACATGGTTGAATGACTAAAGTATAGGGTTGTGATATTGACATCCATAAGCTCATTCACAATTGAAGTAATTCTCATTAATGCACACTTTGAATTATGACTCTACCCCATGCACCACTGAGACAATGAGTGTTGGCATTATGGCTAAAGTGTTGTCCTTGATGGCAACCCATTCAGGTGATAGATCACAGTACTTCAAGTCAGCAGCAGAGATTGATGATCAGCTATCAAATATTGAAGAAAATAAGGGGTACGCAGGTACACCTTACATAAGGTGCATACACGCAGGTCAGTGTTACATAAAGTGCGTACATACCCGCAGTTATCCCGTTCAGGAGGTGCGTAACCCTAGTGCACACATTTCAAGGCAAAGAAATTCACATGTGGGGTTTTCTTATGTTTTACTCTTGGTATTTAGCCGACGGTATTGTGTTATTATGGTGTCGGCTCGTGGTATTGATCCATGATTTAAGGAAGAGCTTTCCTATATAAAGCAAAGGAGATCATTTGGCTTGAGTATGTTTTGGGTTGAATATCTTATGAAGGCTAGATCTGAAATATTATGATCTCTTGGGAGTATGTCTAGATCTAAATAAGGCGAATCTACTGATGGATTGAGATCTCTTCGGCGCATGTTCAGATATGTAGATCTGACTGTCTGGGTTATTTCTGAAGTCTTGAAATCATCTATGCCCGAAGGTACGTAGATACAGTTTCGGGTGCGTACATACGCAGGCACAGAAGGGTTGCAGGTGCGTACATACGCAGGCATAGAAGGGTTGCAGGTGCGTACATACGCAGGCACAGAAGGGTTTCAGGTGCGTACATACGCAGGCATAGAAGGGTTGCAGGTGCGTACATACGTAGGCACAGAAGGGTTGCAGGTGCGGAGGTCCGCAGGAAGTTCAATGGACTCAGAGTGAGGTACGCAGGCGAGCAGTTGAGCAGGGTGCGTACGTAAGCAGGCGAGCAGTTGAGCAGGGTGCATACTGTAAGCAGGCAAGCAGTTGAGCAGGGTGCGTACTGTAAGCAGGCAAGCAGTTGAGCAGGGTGCTTACGTAAGTAGGCGAGCAGTTGAGCAGGGTGCTTACTTCTCTTAAAATCTTTGTTTATCATTGATGTGTTCTGGGTTTGGTCCTATTATTGTTGATCTGGTTACTACAGTTGACTGGGTGATTCTCTTATACTTGATGATCATTTGATGCTTATGGATCCAGTTTGAAAATTTATGAAAAGTGGTCCTTGTAAGAAAAGAAGTAGGGGGTTGTAGCTCCCTTCCAGGAGAGACTGGAAAACGAGAGAGAGAGTTGTAGCTCTCTGCAGGTTGCAGCCTGCGTACTGGTAAATGACTGCACCAGTACATAACCATTGTAAAAGGAGTTTCTAATTTGAAAGAAGATAGAGACATATTGCAGCAGGTGGTTTTCACCCACATTGGGTTTCCACCTTACATCTTGTGTTCTTTGGTGTGACTATCTGTTTTCTTTGTTCATGTTCATTATTTTATGGTACTGACATGCAAAAATAATTCAAGGAACAAATAAGGAAGATTTATTAAAATTGTTAGATAATATTGATTCACCCCCCCCCCCTCTCAGTATTATTTCCAACAATGAGAACAATAAAATGAAAGTACACGGTGTTGGGTGTGGAGCCTGATTGTCTTCTATATTCAAAGGTATCACCACATAGGACCCCAGCGTTGCCGCCCGTAAAATATTCGTTGCAGGTAATTTCTAGTCAATCTGGGCCGTTCATTAGGCAGATGATCTGACGGTAGAAATTATGTTTAGTTTAGGGTTTTTTGCCCTAGAAGGCAACCCCTCTCTTTGTATGAGGGCATTGTATTTGAGGCTGTGTGATAGATGTGTATTCTGTGAGCAAGAAACAGAGAGGTGAGACTGTGAGAGAAAACAGAGGATATTACAGCGGATTTGCTGTAGGTTGTGTCTCTTCATTTTGCTGGATAATAAAAAGGAAGGATTGGCTGTTCGGGGTGGACGTAGCCCAAACTGGGTGAACCACGTATATTTGTGTCTCTCTCTTATTTTGTGCGTTTTCTGTGTTTATATTTCTGCAATATTTTATGTGTTCCATTGCTCCGTAATATATAATTTTCTAACACACGGATATTTAAATTAAGATACAAGGTTATATAATTAATACAATAGTAACATCCAACAACCCATGTGTGGTTGATCTAACTTTCTCAATTCTTGCTAGGAACCAATACCACTCAACCAACTGACCAACAACCAAGACAAAATGATGAACATGATAACATATGACTGCAATAGTGATTCCCAATATTCCGTACATGGTTGTAGCACAACTCAACAACCTCATACATAGTTTCACATTACTCAAGGCTCTATCTCTTATACTTGCCTAACTATAGGAACAAAAATAAAACAACAATGTACATGGAAAGATATTTGATAAAAATATGCATACATGTTTAATTCAAATGATCCATTACAATGCATGCCAAGAAAAAATAATAATCAACCAATGTACCAAAATACATATGGTTGAAATAAGAATTTCTCCAAAACAAAAGCTACTCAACCAAAAATTGTACAACCACGATGTTAAGAGTTTTCAAGTACATGCATGTGGTTGATAAATAAGCATTTTACTCTTAGATACACATATGGATTTTCTAAAAGATAAATGAGTGAGTAACAGGCAAGCCATGAAACCCTAGTAACGTGCATAGATCCCTTTGAGCTAATTATACCTCCAATGGGCAGGCTAATCCTACAGACCTAAATGTGCACATTGGCTCTCGATTAACCATGTTGTTGCTTCTATATTACAACCATTAGCTCCACTTGAGATTGTGCCAATCTTATTTTACAGTGCTCCTTACTATAATTTGGGCCTTTCTTCCTTCATTCAGAATATAAATAAGAAATTGTTTTAGTCTTTTATTTCTTCTAGGACTTTTCTTCAATACATATAAATTATCTATAGTTATGATTCCTTTAGCTATTATCTTTCCATTGTCTTGTTCTACAATTTTTTATCCTCTTGAATTGAATATGAATTCATGTCCTCTTTCAGTCATTTGACTCACACGCAATATGTTATGCTCTAACCCTTCAACTAGTAAGACATCAACAACTTTTTTATTTTTGACAACATGGTTGGTCCTACCTTTCTTGATCACTTTCACTAGTATATTGTTTCCAAGAATAATGTCACTGCCCTTGGTTTCCTTGAAATATATAAATATGCTCTTGTCTCCATTCATGTGATAAGAACATCCATTGTATATGTACCAATGATCATCTTCTTCAAATGCACATAGTGCAAGTTTACACTTCACTTGTTGCTTTTCCATTTTCGTGATATGATGACCATTGATAAAGGATTCTTCTTCAAGTCTCTCGATAAATGAATTAATTTCCAGTTGCTTATCTTGGATAGGTTCTACATGTTTTCTAAAAGAATTCATTGGTTTGCTCCTTCATTATTTTTCCACAAATATGAATTTATTGGATGTATAACACCTTATGTGACTAGAGAAGGGGAAAAAGGAATCATAGTAATTCTTATTCATGTTCCCTTAATTTCTATATGAACTGCAATCTATAGCCTTATGACCAAATAATTTTCATGTAAAACAATATCCTTGAAAAAACATGAATACTTGGGTACCGATGATCTTCCTGTGGAGAGATTGTTTGCTTGAGGTCTAAATAATCTGCTTCTACAATTAGCTGCAATGTGTCCAAAGTTGTGACAGATAAAACACTCAATATCATTGATCAAGGGAGAGAATAAATTGTTGTTTCTTCTTGGGTGTTTACATTTCTTCTGTGCTCATTATTGGGAGAAAATGATTTTATTTAAAAAAATTGACTTTCCTTAGTTATTGGGCATATTTCCTACTTGATTCTTTACTAGGGTTTTTAGAACTTGCTTTTTTGTCTCTGAAACTAATCGCACATGCCTGTGAGTTGGATTCTCTCTTCACTGTTTCATGAAAACTAAGGCTTCATTTAGTGGAGGGAGACCTTTGAATGATAATATGATTGTCCAATATCTCGGTATTATCTTCAAATCTCAATTTTTTTTCCTTTTCTACTAATTTACTTCTTAATGAGATTACCTTTATTTCTAATTTATCAGAGTCATCCCCTTTTTTGTTTAGCTAATTACTTATTTCTTCTTCAAATTTTCTTGCCTCTTCCAACTGGGTTCTTAACTCGATAATTTCCTCTTTAAGCCCATTTTCTTGTTCTTCAAATATCTGAAGAAGTTCCTTATTTCATTCATTATACTTTTCTAGATCAAACTTCAAAGAGATGATTTTATCTTCAATTCCTTCACAATGTATTTTATTTTGGTTAAGTTTCTGAGTCACTATTGTAATGTCTTCTGATTCATCATTATCCTTGTTTTCGTATACCTACAACTTTTCCTTAAGACTTTCAATCATTTCAATTCATTATCTAACATTTCTTCCTTCAATTTGTAACTCCATCTGATATGATGGAAGTTGTTTCATGGCCATACTCTTTTGCTAATAGGCTACAAGTTTATTCTTTAGATACATTGAATGTTTCAAAAGCAAGATTACCTATCGACTTACTTGATGAATGAACTTATTTCATAACTATATTAATTTCACTATTTTCTTCTTAATCTATGACCTACAAGTTACCCCATAAATTTCTCAAGCTCTGAACTAGGTATGTTATAAAATACTGTATTTATTGTCTAATCATTCTTCTATAGTTCTTAACTTGATGGGGGAGTTTTAGGCTAACCATTACAAACTAAATTATAAACATTGGATCCAAGGGATATTAACCTATACTTAATCTTTTCTTTCCATTCCTGATAATTTATATCATTTAGAAAAATCATACCTTGATTATCCATAGTTCCTAACATGAATTGTTATGCTATTGATTTCCCCTAATCAACAATTTTTGATACTGTCACTGCATGTGATACATTGCTTGCACTGTCACCTTTTTCCTAAATTGATTTCTTTCATTGAGATGTCTTCTTATTATGTTTCATTTCAATGATCCCTTACATCTCCTTCCAGTTGTCAAATTGATTCCTAAAGGCCCTACTATGATACCAACTATTAGAAATACAAAGAGGGGGGTGAATTAGTATTTAATGTTGAATCAAGTTTTACCTAGTTTACAATTTTCTTTGCAATGTTATCTGAATCATCATTTAACTAGTATCACATTATGCAAGTACATCTATTCATAAGGAGTAAACCATGAGCATCATATAATCATAAATACATGTGAACCATAATAGTGAAACACATCAACAATTCAACTTACACATCATCACATAAGGACACTGGATATTAAGTGGAAAACCCATCTCTGAAAAACCACCAATGTTGTTGTATTTGTATTCCTCTTATTATTATAAATTATAAATTTCTTTTACTTCTTTCACTGGCACGAGCTTCTACCAATCCATAGGTTCCTACCTATTAAATACTACCACCTCATATTATATCTCTAGCTACTACTAGAAGCCACCACTCCCTGATCAAGTTTTCTGGCCACCACCAGAAGAAAGCTACTACTTCTTGTACAAGTTCTCTGACCACCACCAAAAGGAAGCTACCACTCCATTTTTTAAGACTCGAACCCTCATACTTCTTGTGGAGCTCATTTTAGAATATTTCACACTGGATCCACCTACAACAAACACAAATATTGTAGGTTGTGTTTCATCCAATTTTTAAACTAGACACACACAAAATTTATGCTCAATCATATGACCATACAATCTACTCTGCACAAACGAAAAAAAACTATCTCTACAATAACCAAATCATTTAATGGAAAACCATATATGCATACATCAACAATCAATATGATATACAACCATTCAGTGTATCTAGTAAACAAAAAAAAATTATGTTCTCATAAATAATAAACTGCCATAAACTTTATTAGAACCAAATTATCTGCTCAAAAACTAGTTTCAACACTGCTCATACAGCCATAAAGACAATCAAGAACTAAGATACATAAACCATCAAACCTCTTCTCACAATAATACTAAATATGTCTGCACCATAAAACCTTTATGCCCATTAACAATTATAAATCCTAACATCACAATTATCTTAACCATACACGTCTTCACTTAACATTACTCTATTCAATTCATCTAGCCATCAAAGGTAGTAAACAATACTCTGATAGTTTCATTATTTTGACTAATACTCTAGTCACAACTCTAGTAACCAACACTTTGACTCAAATAAATCCCAAACATTACATCAGCCATTAGGAACTTTGCAAAATGCACCTAGTCACATACAATATGCTCAGATAATTCATCAATAGGCTCACTCCTATAGTCACCACATGTCAGCATATAAACTCTAGCTTTTACATTTATATCTTTGCTTTGACCTAAGAAACTACGTTATCATATACCCTCATGTAATCAGTAACATACAATATACTCTAACTCTGCATACATAGCATCATATGCAATTCTTGTCGTCATGCGTTGCATACCATATTACCAATAATGAAAATAATCTCTAATCCTTGCAATCAAACTGTTAGCCAATATATTTCTTTCTGCAAGAAAATTTATCCTCCATACAACAACAAGCTCAACAGCATACACCACAAGGTTTCTCACACAACTAGCATCAAACTCATAGGCACTAAGATATACCAAGAAAGCATATAGCCACATAGAAATGAGACAAGAAACAACTACGATCAAAATTATTCCATATAAGAAGTTAACCCTGTTACACATCAGTTAAAACTATGAATAACACTTCTACATCAAACTCAATCTAGCATTAATCTATCTTTGAGTTTAGCCTCTGCAATAAACACATCAGAGCATAATGACATAGCGGAACTATTCTATGTTGTGTTGAAAAGTGTGCAACAAGAAATGCTTGTTGAGAATGCAACAAAATGATGGAGCTTAGTGAAAAGAGTCGCCTTCACTAAGTGGGCCCGCAGGCAAATTATGGCGCAAGTTCTATTTTTGGATCCCAGCAGGGATGATCACAGCAGGAGTGACCACAACAGGGATGATCATAGCAGGAGTGACCACAGAAGGAGTGATCATAGCAGGAGTGATCACAGCAGGAGTGATCACAGCAGGAGTGATCAAAGTCTATTTTTAGACTGGTTGTCCAAAATAGAAAAGTCAAATATTATTGTCTCATAATAATATTTGGACTATAAACTTGATCTTATTCTCTTGGAGCACTTCAGTTTGAGCTACAGATGTGGCACATGCAGCTATCAGAAGGAAATATGCTTTCTTTGTGGGTCAGTTGAGTTGTTGCATGCATGACTTCAGTTAGAACTCGATCAGTTGAGTTTGGTGGAGTTGATTGTAGAGTTAATGAAGTTGTGTTCAGTTTGACTTGGTTAAACTAGTTGTAATTAGTTTAACTGAAAATAGACTAATGATGAGTTGTTAAACTAATTGTTAACTCATAATGCAACTATAGAATACATCAGTTAACTCAGTTTCATGTCAGTGCATGTTCAGTTCAGCATGGACAGGTGTTAGAGGATCAGATTGCTATCAGTTGTGACTATAGTTGTCCATGATGATTTGCACAATCAAAGGGATTGAGTATGCCAATGAATTGGCCAATACCAAGTATTATAGCCTCTGCTCACGTCTTTCCCAGTGTGAGTGACTTTTTGGAGGTTAAATACGAGTTTGGTAAACAATTCTCATTCATTCTTGAGCAGGTATTGAGCTGTGGAGGCAGGCAAGCAGTGGAATAGATTTGGAGATCAGATCTGAGCTGTATTGTGTGTCACAGGTGGAGCTGGTACTAGAATACTTGTGATAAGAATTGTACTTAGTAATGTTACATGATTCAATCAATATAATATACAGATAGTTGGGGTTTTTAGCGAGATGATTTCCCCGGGATACATACTGTGTTAATGAGTTTGATTGATGCTTCTATGTGCGCCTGTGAATGTTTCTGCTTCTGTAAATTGATGATCAACATAGAGGAGCTTATGTATTGTGTATGTATTCCGAAATAGTACATGATTAGGATAATCTCCATTTAATATGTGTTTATTATTCAAAATTTCTACATGGTATCAGAGCTGCTTGATTTGTAGAAGAGATTTTTACAGGATATCAAGCGAGGATTGATCATCGGATCTATTATTCAGGAAGTGTTTACATTTTATTTCTTCAAGCAGAGTTTGTAATCGGGCCAGGTAGCCTCTGGATTCATCCTTCTTTTGGAAGGTGAGATATCCGGTGAATGCCCATACAGTCGATCTCTGTACAAGAAATACTTTGTTCTCACGAATTTTAGATCGGAAGCGGTTGAGTTTTGAGCTGGTGGAATTCGAATTTAATTCCAAAGCAAGAGCAAAACTCAGAAACATTTAGTGTGAGAATGGAGACAATATGCCCAGGTATCTCATGAAGTTCACTCAGTGTCAAGATGAGCTAGGAAGTGTGGGGGTTACTGTCGATGATGAGGATATGGTGAGTTTAGCACTCCTTGACCTTCCTACAAGTTGGCATAGCTACCAGGACTCGGTGAATGGAAGGGAGAAATTGCCAGGATGGGAGAGACTTTGGTCAGATCTTGTGCAAGAGGAGATTAGATGGTGCACCACAGACAGTTCTTCATCTATGCATGATGAGGAGAACTGTGCCTTAGTGAGTAAGGTGAAGAAGGGGAAGGTTTCTCTTTCTGAATCCAGTTCTTCCAATGATGAGAATAAGGTTGACAAGGCGAAGGTGAGATGCTTTCATTGTCATGAGTTGGGTCATTATGCTACTAATTTCCCAAATAAGAAGTCCAAGAAGGGATCCGGGGAAGGATCTGAAGGTGAGGCAACATCACTTGCTTCACAGTTTGAGTTGGACTTCACACTCTTCGCATGCATGGTTTCATCCATGGTGGTAAGTGGTTGGTTTCTTGACAGTGGAGCTTCTTTCCACATGATCGGTGACAAGAGTGTGTTCAGTACTTTGGAGGAGAAAGATCTCCAGATGCACATAGCGATGGGTAATGATGAGAAGTATAGTGTCTCAGGTGTAGGCACGGTTATTTTTCAGAGGGAGCATGGAGCTCACCTTACCTTGACCGATGTCAAGTATGTGCCAGGACTGAAGAGAAACTTGGTGTTGATTGCGATGTTGGAAGACAGAGGCTATGATGTAGTCTTCAGTAAGGGAAAGGTTTTCCTTAGACACATCATCACTAGACAGGTGAAGCAGATTGGTTCACGGGTCAAGAACCTGTATGCTCTTGAGGTTCAAGATGCATGCAAAGCCTTGAGCAGTGAGGCAATTGATGGAGACTTGGTGGTTGAGAAGGAGCATATATTACCTCTCAACATGCAGAGCTAGAAGAAGTCGCAGACGATTGTGGAGGAGCCACGATTGGTGCAGTAGCTTCAGGAGGTTGTGGAGCAGCCACAACAAGGGAAGCTGAGAGGAGATCGAGTAGAGACATCTACTCATGCAGAGACCTCTAGTGGGGGGAAACTTCGAGCCAGGTGGGCTGAGGGATCACATGCAGCCATACCTCCAGGTAGGAGGTGGGGTGATGTGGATTGATCGTCCCAAGGAGAAGGGGCAGGATCCTTGAGGTACCCAACCTCTTGGATGATACCTTGCTACGGGAGCCCTGATGTGGAGTAGCAGGAACTGATTGATTGGGTAGAGATAGATGCGGATGGAGCGGTAGAGAGAGAGCGACAGTGCAGGGAATCCCAGGACATCGCATAGCTAGCAGGCTGCAGCAATGCGAGAGGCGCAAGTGTTTTGCACAGTGATAGGTGGCACAGAGAGGTGTGCAATGGTGCGAGATGCATGGAGATGTTGCAGTAGCGCAGATGTCAGAGAGGGAGCACTTGTCAGCAGCAGGTAGAGCTTCAGAATCAAAGGGTGTTTCTAGCCCAATAGGGAGGTTAGTTGGGAGGTGCAATGCGGATGTAATGCTAGGAGATAGAACCAGTAGCAGCACAAATGCAGTCAGAGATCAAAGTGACAGAGGCTAGAGCAGTCAGATACTGAAGAGCACATAGATGCAGAGTTTTTAGTCG
The DNA here is from genome assembly GCA_031772625.1 of Pinus tabuliformis. Lineage (NCBI taxonomy): Eukaryota > Viridiplantae > Streptophyta > Pinopsida > Pinales > Pinaceae > Pinus > Pinus tabuliformis. Next base: position 943,895,756 of record CM062817.1, on the reverse strand, counting down.
ACAAAGGCAATAGCAGTCAGAGACTTTGATGACAGAGCAAGTGGACTGGCCAGATGTGTTGCATGGAGAACATTCTAGAGTTACAGGATCGGGTTTGAGAGGAAGCCTTTCTTGTTGAGAGGGAGTGTTGAAAAGTGTGCAACAAGAACTGCTTGTTGAGAATGCAACAAGATGATGGAGCTTAATGAAAAGAGTCGCCTTCACTAAGTGGGCCCGCAGGAAAATTATGGCGCAAGTTCTATTTTTGGATCCCAGCAGGGATGATCACAGCAAGAGTGACCACAGCAGGGATGATCACAGCAGGAGTGACCACATCAGGAGTGATCACAACAGGAGTGATCACAGCAGGAGTGATAAAAGTCTATTTTTAGACTAGCTGTCCAAAATAGAAAAGTCAAATATTATTGTCTCATATTAATATTTGGACTATAAACTTGATCTTATTCTCTTGGAGCACTTCAGTTTGAGCTACAGATGTGGCACATGCAGCTGTCAGAAGGAAGTACGCTTTCTTTGTGGGTCAGTTGAGTTTATGCATGCATGACTTCAGTTAGAACTCAATCAGTTGAGTTTGGTGGAGTTGATTGCAAAGTTAATGAAGTTGTGTTCAGTTTGACTTGGTTAAACTAGTTGTAATTAGTCTAACTGAAAATAGACTAATGATGAGTTGTTAAACTAATTGTTAACTCATAATGCAACTATAGAATACATCAGTTAACTCAGTTGCATGTCAGTGCATGTTCAATTCAGCATGGACAGGTGTTAGAGGATCAGATTGCTATCAGTTGTGACTATAGTTGTGCATGATGATTTGCACAATCAAAGGGATTGAGTATGCCAATGAATTGGCCAATACCAAGTATTATAGCCTCTGCTCACGTCTTTCCCAGTGTGAGTGATTCTTTGGAGGTTAAATACGAGTTTGGTAAACCATTCTCATTCATTCTTGAGCAGGTATTGAGCTGTGGAGGCAGGCAAGCAGTGGAATAGATTTGGAGATCAGATCTGAGTTGTATTGTGTGTAACAGGTGGAGCTGGTACTAGATTGCTTGTGATAAGCATTGTACTTTGTAATGTTACATGATTCAATCAATATAATATACAGATAGTTGGGTTTTTAGCGAGATTCTTTCCCCGAGATACAGAATGTATTAATGAGTTTGATTGATGCTTCTATGTGCACCTGTGAATGTTTCTGCTTCTGTAAATTGATGATCAATGTAGAGGAGCTTATGTATTGTGTATGTATTCTGCAATAGTACATGATCAGGATAATCTCCATTGAATATGTGTTTATTATTCAAAATTTCTACATGTTCTAATATCTTTAACAAAGCATGATTTGTCTTCATGCATTCATCAATATTGCCATAAAACTTCTCAAATTATTTGCAAAAGTGTATGTTAAAACAACCCCTACATTCACACTCTGTTAAACCTACATATCTACGCACTCTAGTTGCACTTTGTAAATTTATTTAATGCACATATGAAAATAAAATGTAATGCTTAAGTTCCATGGCGTCTAATGTTCATGATCAACCAATTTTATAACTCAATTTTACCAAATCTACTTCAGCACACAACCTTATGCATGGGGTTATTTCTAATAGTTTTCTTACACATCAATGGTTAGCACTTTCATCATTATGTCTGAGGGAAAGTATCTAGCATTCTTCAAGTTAGCAAATGATATTATGACTAATCAGATCAAATCAATCAGTTTTCTTGCACACTTGCAATGTGGTTTGACCAATCTTTCCTTTGATCATTTATACCTAGGCCGAAACAATTCAAAATAAACTAAAATATCAATCAAAATGATCCATCTTTAGAGCCATATCGATCCTCATAGAAAGTAGTATTCAAAATTCTTTGATCAATCAACCTCAAGTGCACACATAAAATGATTTATCTCCTTGGGTATTAATAATCTTTCTGCCTTATGATTACCAGGGTAAAAACCATATGTTTTTTTATGGTTTTCTTGACAAGTTCAACTAGACGTTGAACCCCCATGATCACATGAGTTACCTTGGGAAATTCAATGATTTGGCCCTTAGTTTTTAGTTTTCTTCACCTGTAGGAATTATCACGGGGATATAACTCTCTCCTAGGAATGGTCTCCATTGGGATAAAGTGGGCACCCTATAAGGTTACTGAAATCATTGCTCTGTGCTAGCTATTATCCCAACGAATTTGTTCTAACTTGAATAAAATCATAGTTTCTCTGTCGAGAAATCTTCCACACTTCTACATCACCTTGCCAGGCACCCCCAAATCTTGTCCAACCTCTACATACTCCTATAACTCTTTTGCAACACCTCATAACCTCATCATCACAAGCTTTGGAACCTGTACAAGCCTCAATAACCACTTCAAGCACCTAATCATTGTGCATAAGCTCATCAACATTTTGACATCAATGCCAACCTGATTGGAACCATGTTTCCAACAAAGTTTTGACCCTTATGGTAGATACTAATAAAAGAACATATATTTTTTATTTGGCTAAAGGAATAATGCCTTACTTAACAAGTCGCAACTTAATAGAGGTTTCTCTTGGTATGATGTCTCCTTAATTTGTGTGAAGTTGTAGTTGTAGATTCTCATACAAGTTCATAAGGTGGAAATGGATGTGGCCCACTTATGTAACTTCTCAATATGAGTAAATCATTATAGACCATTTTTTTACATCTGGTCAATAGGCCTTAAACTGGATCAATCAACATCCTTTGATTTCCTTTTCATCATCCTTGCACAAATCCATAAGAATGACTAATTCTAATCCCTAAGTTTCTCCTTGAAAACACCTTGTTTCAGTCATTTTAAGGACCAACGCTCCCTAACCTTCTACTGGACAATGTTGACTACCAGGTTTCTCTACTCTGCACCTGCACTGATTGTTGAGAAATGGCAACAAGAGGGTCCAATTTATTTTTTCCTTGAATTAAACTAGAAATTAAATTTGAATTATATTCTCATAGAAACTTAAAATTAGTTAATTAATTTTATTAAATGTACTTAACTTAGGAAATTCCAGTTGGAAGTATTTATGTCATCATGTGTATGTTCTCCCTACTTTGTGGGAGTCCAGTATGAGTTAATTGTGAGTTGTAAAATAGAAGATTCAGTTTCATGAGTCAGTTCATTTAAATTAGTTCTCAAACTGATTGAGATAACTAATAGTGAGATAACAGTCAGTGGTGTCACTAATGAACTCCACCATTGCTACTCTAATTAACTGAATATTTACTCATCAGAAACTCATGCATGTCAAATCAGAGAAAGACCCAGTTGAGACTAGAGTGCAAGGATAGTGTACTATTTGTTTTAGATTTTTTTGAGTTGCACTAATAGTGCATGCATTTAGGAACTGATCCTTAAGGGATTGCACAGTTTTTAGAGGCTTTATTTCCCTTTAAATACAAGTTATCTTTTGTATGAATTACACATTGGAATAGAGACTTGGAGAGCTTTTGAAGAGGCTAAGCTTTGGCATTATGCTTTCTTATGAGTTGGAGATTGAATTTGTTGAGTGATGGGATTGTTCTAGAGAGAACAAGCATTACAATTTCATCTTGATTTTTTGGATTAATACAAAAAAGATAGTGGGGTTTTGAGATGTGGCTTTCCCCAGATTTTTATTGTGTTATGCGCCTTTGATTCTCTTCATCTATTGATTCTTTTTTTCTCTATGTTTATGGGCTTCCACTGTAAAGAGTAGAAGTAGATTCTTGTCTCTTGCTTTAGCAAATTGCACTAGCTTGTGAATCTACAAGATTTTATACATGGTATCAGAGCAAGATTTTTTTTTGGGACGAGAGTTTTGAGAGAGGATATTAAAATGTCTTTGAAAAAATTTCAGAAACAAATTGTAGATATAGATTCCTTGAGAAAAGATACCCAAATTAAAAAAAAAATCGGCGAATCGGAGTTTGGATGAGGGAGATATTGCTGATTTAAAATCATCTCTCTAGGGGAGATTTCGAATTTTTGAGTTCTATGTTAAAGATAAAAGTGGAATTTGAAATACATACTTCAGGATAGGCAGATGGTGTCCCATGGGTTGAAGCTTGAGTATGCCTTGGAAGGCAGCTCGAATTTCATAGCCTGGAGGGATAGGATGGAGGCTATGCTAGAGGACAATGGCTTGAAGGAATTTTTTGAACAAGCAATTCCTAAGCCAACAAATACTGATGCATAGAACTTGGCCGAGTGGAAGAAGTGTGTGGTGAAGGCAAGGCATATAATCCTTGAGGGAGTTCAAGATCATATTGCCTTGAGTCTCCATGGAAAGGAAACCTCGTATTCTATGTGGAAAAAATTAATGAACTTGTATCAGAATAATAGTGATCAAAGGAAGTTGGCGTTGAAGGATAAAATTCATAAAATCAAGATGGAGAAAGGTGAGATGATTCCAAAATACTTTACCAAGTTCACTCAATGTCGAGATGAACTTGGAAGTGTTGGAATCGCAGTTGTTGAGGAGGATATGGTGAGCCTTTCTCTTCTTGTACTCCTAAAGAGTTTGCATAGTTGTTAGGACTCTGTTAATGGTCGAGAGAATCTACCAGATTGGGAACAACTATGGTCATATTTGATGCAAGATGATATCAAGAGGAACACCAGGGATGGCTCTTCATCAAAGACTGATGATGAAGAGAATTGTGCCTTAGCGATTAAGGCGAGGAAGGGGAAAGATAAACTTTCCCATTCCAAATTAGATTCTTATCATGGAGGTAAGAATAAGGACATGACGAAAGTTAAATGCTTTCATTGTCACAAGATGGGACACTTTGCTACAAATTGTCCATTGAAGAAGTCCAAGGAGAAGTCCTCAAGAGGAGCGGCGGGTGTGGCTTTAGCCTCCCAATTCGAATTGGACTTTTCCCTCATTGCATGCATGATGTCTTAAATGATGGGAAGTGTCTGGTACTTAGAAAGTGGAGCTTCTTTCCACATGACTAGCGAAAAAGAGTTATTCAGTAAACTGGAGGAGAAAGATCTAAAGATGCATATCGAGATGGGTGATGACATTAAGTATAGTGTTACTGGTGTGGCCACTATTAATTTTCAGAGGGAGCATCCAACTCCACTCACCTTGAATAATGTTATGCATGTACCCAGATTGACGAAGAACTTGGTATCCATTGCCATGCTTGAGGATAGAGGCTATGATGTGATTTTCTCTAAAGGAAAGGCATTCCTTCGACACATAGCCACGGGTCAAGTAAAGAAGATATGGATTTGAGTTCAGAATCTCTATAAGATATAGGTAGAGGATTGTGCTGCTTTGAGTTCAAAAGTAGAAAAGATGTCGAGCCGAGACGTCAGCGAGTTGTGGCACAGGTGATTAGGCCACTTGCATCATGAGGCTTTGAAGATATTGCAGCAAATCTCTACCGGTCTTCCCAAAGGTACGCTTGAGAAAGTTGATACATGCAAGGGTTGTACTTTGGGAAAATACACCAAGTCTTACTTTGGAGACAGAGACAGTCAAGTAGAATCTATTCTGGAGAGAGTCCATTTAGATGTGTGTGGACCATTCTCGATAACGTCCACGCCCAAACACAGGTATTATGTTATATTTGTTAATGACTATTCTCATAAATGTTGGGTATTTTTTATGTAGAAAAAGGATCAAAGTTTCACAAAGTTTTGTGAGTTCAAATAATTGGTAGAGAAAGAGTCTAGAAAGAAGGTTAAAGATCTACAGAGTGATAATGGTGGTGATTATGTCTCCAATGATTTTAAGAACTTCTGTGCAGCAGAAGGGATTAAACGAGAGTTGATGACACCCCATAACCCTCAACAAATGGGGTTGCAAAGAGGAAGAACATAAGCATAGTAGGGGAAGAAAGGGCGATGCTGCATGATTAGGGCCTACCACTACACTTGTGGGTTGGGGCATGCAATAGAACGGTTTATGTTCAGAACCGTATCCCACATCAGATACTTGAGATGAAGACACCAAAGGAGGCTTATTCCGGTAAGAGGCCAGATGTTGGTCACTTCACAAATTTTAGGTCATCGGTTTATTGCCATGTGATCAAAGATGCACGGAAGAATCTTGAGCCAACAACAAAGTTGGGGATATTTGTGGGGTACACTAATACACCCCACAACTATCAGGTATACATGTCGACCAGTCAAATGACAGTGGTTTGCAGGGATATTAGGTTCGATGAGGAGAAGGCCATGCAAGTATCTCTTGAGAGGGAGATTGAGCTACATGTGGATGAGGAGCATTTAGCTCCTAAGGTTGAGGGGCCTCAGATTGACATGGAGTAACCACATGTAGAGGTTCAAAGAGTGGAGACATCCAGTCAAGCAGAGTCTTTCAGAGAGGGAAGAAAGTGCACTAGAGAGGCTGACATATTGTTGGATGATGCATGGGAGAATGTGGGAGAACCCTCTTCTCAGTGCAGATAGAGAAGGTCACTAGAGAGGTACACTGGATGCATGGCACTTATGGGTGCATGTGTTGTGACAAAATCCATCTTCCTTTCAGGAAGCAGTGTAGCAACTAGTTTGGGTTGATGCGATGGTGGAGGAGTATGAATCCATAGTTCGAAATAATGTTTGGGATGTGGTCCTGAGATTGGAGGACAAGTCAATTGTGAGCTCTCGTTGGCTTTACAAGGTAAAGAAATATGTAGATGGTAGTGTGGAGAATCATAGGGCTAGATTTGCGGCCTATGGCTTTTCACAGGTAGACGGGATTGACTATGATGAGACCTTTGCTCATGTTGCAAGGTACTCATCAATCAGATCTATTTTGGCACTATCAGCACAGATGGGTTGGAAGATCCATCAGATGGATGTGAAGACTGCCTTACTCAATGGCATGATTGAGGAAGAGGTGTACATAAGGCAGCCCGAAGGTTTTGAAACCTTAGACCGTGAGTTGCATGTGTGCCGATTCAAGAGAGCATTGTATGGGCTGAAGCAAGCACCTCATGCTTGGTACACCAGGATAGATATCTACTTCACTGGGTTGGGCTTCATTAAGAGTGAAGTCGATGTGAACCTGTATCACATAGTGGTGGAAGGTAATTTGTTAATAATTGTACTTTATGTAGATGATCTCATACTGACAGGTGATGAGAATCTCATCAAATCTTGCAAGGAGGACCTTGTAAGAGAGTTTGAGATGAAGTACATGGGACTCATGCATTATTTTCTTGGCGTGGAGGTATGGTAGAGAGTTGGGGAGTTGTTTGTATCTCAGGGAAAGTATGCCAACGCGATACTCAGGAGATTTCACATGGAGAGTAGTAAACCCATGGAGACTCCTCTAGCTGGTAACTGGAGGAATGAGGATGCTACTTCAGGGGAGGTAGTGGAAGTTATTGTTTACAAGCAGCTCATGGGTGCACTCATGTACTTAGTGAACACACAACTGGCTATGTGCTATGCAATTAACCAACTTAGTCAAAGGATGGTTAGGCCTACCAAACTGTATTGGAAGGCGGCAAAGCATGTGTTGAGATACCGCAGAGGCACTACTCAGCTTGGGTTATGGTACAGATGGACAGAGGGAGTGAAGCTTCAAGGCTTCACTGATACAGATTGGGCAGGGAGTCCATCCAGTAGGAAGATTACATCAGGAGGGATCTTCAATATTAGGTCAGCGACAGTTTCTTGGTACAACAGGAAACAAAGATCGGTTGCACTCAGTTCGGCAGAGGCAATGTACATGGCCGCAAGTCAGGAAGCATGTGAGGCTATCTAGATGAGGAAGATCATGGTTGGTTTGTTTGGTCAACAGATGGATCCTATAGTGATTTATTGTGATAATCAGAGTTGTATCAAACTCGCTGAAAATCTAGTTTTTCATGATCAGTCCAGGCATATTGATATCCAATATCATCATATCAGAGACAGGCATATTGATATCTCGTATCATCATATCAGATATTTTGTATTGAGTTGGATCATGCTGTTAGATTACATTCCCACACAGGAGCAAGATTCTGACATATTGACAAAGGCATTGTCAAGATGTAAATTCAAGTTTCACAGAGATAGGATCAAGGTAGTTGATAATCCCTTTCTTGTTGAGAGGGAGTGTTGAGAAATGGTAATAAGAGAGTCCAATTTAATTTTTCCTTGAACTAAACTAGAAATTAAATTCGAATTCTATTCTCAGAGAAACTTAAAATTAGTCAATTAAGTTTATTAAACTTACTTAACTTAGGAAATTCCAGTTGGAAGTCTTTCTATCATCATGTACATGTTCTCTCTACTTTGTGGGAGTCTAGTATGAGTTAATTGAGATTTGTAAAATAGAAGACTCAGTTTCATGAGTTAGTTCAGATAAATTAGTTCTCAAACTGATTGAGAGAACTAATAGTGAGTTAACAGTCAGTGGTGTCACTAATGAACTCCACCAGTGCTACTCTAGTTAATTGAATATTCACTCATCAAAAACTCATGCATGTCGAATAAGAGAAATACCCAGTTGAGACTAGAGTGAAAGGACAATGTACTATTTGTTTTAGATTTTTCTGAGTTTCATTGATAGTGCATTCATTTAGGAACTGATCCTTAAGGGATTGCACAATTTTTAGAGGCTTTATTTCCCTTTAAATACAAGCTATCCTCCATAGGAATTACACATTGGAATAAAGACTTGGAGATCTTGTGAAGAGGCTAAACTTTGGCCTTGAGCTTGCTTATGAGTTGGAGATTGAATTTGTTGAGTGTTGGGATTGTTCTAGAGAGAACAAGCATTGTCATTTCATCTTGATTTTCGGGATTAATAGAAAATAGATAGTGGGGTTTTGAGTTGTGGCTTTCCCTGGATATTTATTGTGTTATGTGCCTTTGATTCTCTTCCTCTATTGATTATTGTTTTCTCGATATTTATGGGCTTCAGTTGTAAAGAGTAGAAGTAGATTCTTGTTTCTTGCTTTAGAAGACTGCATTAGCTTGTGAATCTACAAGATTTTCTACATTGATCACCAGTAGGTTGCTCAGCGTTGGGGGTGCGTTGATTCTAGAAATTTGGGAAAAATAGAGATAATCTCAAAGCCTCTTCTTCCAGAATATTCCAGGATATGTTGTAACAATTTACCTTAGATAAAAGTCTTGAATCCTATCCTATCCTACCTTGGAGTTTTCATCCTTCATCCCTTGAGCTCATCCTCATATAAAGAGTGGATCTCAGGCCCAAATTGGTAACAGGATAAAAATTCATGAACTACCTCCTTCACTTATATATTTACTGTCATCCATAGGCAAGGGGTTGGCTTTTAGAGATTGATTCTACCCTTATGTTGTTGCAGTGAGAGATATCTTTCAATGCATTAGGGTGATTAGAGGTGCACTTTGAGACAAGGAAAGGACAAGTCAACTTGGAGGATATCTTTTACAAGATCAACACCTATTTTTTGTTGTAACTCACTCCATTTCTATTAATGCAAAGAGTTCTTTGTTTTCCTATAGATGATATTATGGTTTCATATATTTCACTACCATGTTGATATATTGAATAAAGTGATTAGATGATGCTACATAGATTCCATGGATCGTTGGCTTGTGTTATTTAACTGTGCATGTTCTAATAATAATGATTAGAGCTAGGATTGGAGCATTCAAGCCAAGGAAGGAGCGAAGCATATGACAAATTCTAGGTAGGCTTCATCATGTTATCTATTTACTTTAAGGAAAACATTATTCCCTTTGTCTTTTTTTTGTTCTATGTCAGTCCACTAGGCATAGGGAAGATACTTCTGTCTGCAGTCGTCCTAACGAAGTTGTTTTAACTTGAAGAAAATCATAGTTTCTCTACCCAGAAATCTTCCACACTTCTACATCACCTTGCCAGGTACCTATATAGCTTGTCCAACCTCTACATACTCCTACAAATCTTTTGCAACACCTCATAACCTCATCATCGAAATCTTTGTAACCTGTACAAGCCTCAACAACCTCTTCAACCACCTAATCATCATGCATAGTCTCATCAACATGTTGACATCAATTCCAACCTGACTGGAACCATGTTTCCAACAATGTTTTGAAATTTATGGTAGCTACTAAGAAAAGGACATATATTTTTCATTTGGCTAAAGGAATAATGCCTTATTTAACAAGTCACAACTTGATAGAGGTTTCTCTTGGTATAATGACTCCTTAATTTGTGTGAACTTTAGTTGTATATTTGCATACAAGTTCATAAGGTGGAAAAGAATGTGCCCCATTATGTAACTTCTCAATTTATAAAGAGACACAATATATACTATGAGTAAAGAGCCACCTAGGCCCTCTCTTGAACATTTATTTTAACAATAACATAGGTTAAGGGTTGATTTTGTCAATGAGTTGGTCAAGCAATGAAAGAGAGGATGGAGTGCCAACCTAGTTGGCTACTCCAATCCATACAACATAATAAAGTTTTTTATATGCTTGAACTTACCATCTTTGATGCCTAAAGGAATTATGAACTGAAAATGATGGAAACAATTTATTATCATTGATTTTAGGCTTGTTGTTATCAATAAAGGGTTGACCAAGAATAACCATGATAATATGCTAACCAATTCTAAGCCTATCCTTTTTTTGAGTGATGTTATTGGACTTGTTTTTATTTTTGGACTAAGATATATTTGATTATGAAGATTTGTATCAATCTATATGTTGAAGGATTCAATCTAAATATAGTGGGAATTTTTGGTATTTAACTAACCCAATTTTGTGCTTAACTAGTGCTTGCAACAATTGTTATTTTTCAATTTATTCTTATAGAATGCTTATGTACATGTCTAGTTTATTATTTTAAAGGAAACCCTATTAGGATCTACCTATATGTACATTTCATGTTTATATTAGTAGTGAAAGGAAGTGTTGTGTGAAGGCACCTCTTGCAACATAAGCATGATGTCATTGATCACCTCATCCATGCAATTAGCATGCTCTGATGATCGTATATGCTAAATGCTTGACCACATCATCATATCTGGGAGATAAGAGAGAGGAGTGCAACTAGCCATCCCATCTTGTATAAAAAAATAGAAAATTTCTAATATAGGTACTTGCTATCTCATAAAAATAGGAAACCATTTAACCCTACCAAGACAGTTGGGACCCAATTGCTATTTATGTTGAACCTATTGGAATTGATAAGGGATTATATACAATAATTGAGATGATCCACTTCAAGATTTGGACTCTTCTTGTTGCAATCTAATGTTTCTATATTTATTTTTGGGAAAAGGCATATTTATGCTTCTTTATATCATGTGTTAATTTTTTTTTTTTTTATAGAACCTTTAAAATAAGACAGTTTGATAATTAACTAACTCACTTATAGGTTTTGTTAGTTCTTTTGATGATTACATTTTTGGACTTGTCTTTTCTAATAAAAAGCAATACATTTATTTATTTTCTTATGAAGCAATTTAAATCTATCACCAAACATCCCTAAAATATGACCACCTATTTCTAACACAAGTACCTAGTTGGCTAAAAAGTTTGACCAAGAAGAATGCAACATGCTTCTTTATGACACACAAAACCTAAAAAATATTTTAATAACAAAACACATTATAAAACATGAAGTACTTCAACTCCTACCAAACTAGTGAGAAGTGATAACTTATGTCATGACACCCATATCAAGTAAATTTTTTGCTAATCAAAAACACATTTATATATTACTTTGCAACCACATCGAAAGTTTTATATATATTCATATTTGCTAAATATTATACAGTTTTAACCATTCTTTATTTACTTCATAAAAAATTGATTATGCATTTTTTTCGAAAATACAATTTTAAATTAATAAAATTATTTTTTAATAATTAAATAGATCCAATACCTTTAATATAGTTGGATTATATAATATTAACATTTAGTATATACAATTCTATTAATCTAAAATTATTTTTAAATCAAATTTGGAAAAAAAAAAAAACATACATTTTCTTTTTATTATTATTAAATGACAAAAAAAAATGTTTAAAAGTAAATACATCTGCTTTGTTAATATTTATGGCGAAACATACTTTCTTTTAAGGAGCCAAACCAAACTCTTTGTCCTGAGATAAAAGGTTTGAGACATTTAAAGTTATCATAATGATAAATATGAGTAGTTGACTTTAAAATTACATTATAAACTCTTTGTCCTGAGATAAAAGGTTGAGACATTTAAAGCTATCATAATGATAAATAATGATAAATATGAGTGGTTGACTTTAAAATTATAATAAAATAATTATAATAAATATAAAGCAATGGTTGCAAATAATTAAATTTGTATTAGGTTGAAATCTTAGTTTAAAACTCTTCTAAAGGAACAACTATAAAATAAACAAAATATAAAAATAAAACATAAAAAGATTAAATAATTGTATGGAAAAACATTGTAATAATCGTGTTAATTCGCTTCTCAATATTAGTTTTGATAATGGTTGTCAATTTAAGTAATACGGTCGAAAAGGGTGGTGGTTTGGTGGATAGTCTAATATGTGTACACTTCTATAAACATGTGTACACTTTTATAATGTTGGACAAAAATAATGATAAACTATATTATAATTAATTAAGTTATTTTACGTCTTTACCCACGAGTGATTTTTAAAATAAATCAAAGTTAAAGTTCCTTTTACTGGGATTTCTTTATTATTATATCTATATATATATATATATATATATATATAATAATTAATAAATTAAAAGAGTTAAAAGTTTTTTTCAGGTTGAAAGTCGTAAAGGTAATGTTGTACAATAATGGTATTTGTTAAGTTTAGTCATGTTAAGGATTAATGAGAGAGATTAATTTTAGTGTAGAAGTTGAGAAGAAATTGAATTTATTAACATTTTTTAGTTGGAATAATTATCATTTTTTTCCTTTGTGTTAATGATATTGTTTTTATGGTAAAAAGACTATAATCATGATAGTGACTAAAGATTTAAGGATTTTTGCTCTAGTATAGTTGTGATTATTAACATGGGAAAAACAAAGATTATGATATTAAAACTCAATTTGTTTATTTATGCAAATTTCATGTATTACAATAATAGCTTTAAGGAAGTAACTTTGTATGAATGTCTAAAAAATGATCTTTATTGTAACCTTCATTGGAACTATAGCCTTGAAAATGGATAAATAGAGGGTGAAAACCTTATTACGAGCTTGAAAACAATTATAAATTAATAGACCTTTGGCTTTAGGATGAGTCTATGACCTACTCTTCAAGACTATCATTGCTCTCTTATCTTATATGATTGTAAAGTTTGAGGCTGCAAGATCTTTAGAGAATAACAAAGAAAAATAAAGTAAATCCAAAAACATTTAATAATTTACTTAAATGCACCAAGAGGCACCCTAAGAGCCAATATAGGGGTGATGTTGTGGTGAAGCATTAGATAAAAAAATACTAATTAAAAAACAATAATGTCATGTCAATTAAAAAGTAATAAAAGTATGGGGAGATGGTGTTCCATAAAGTCACATTTAAAAATAATAAAATAATACTTACATTAACAAATTAAAAAAAAAAAAAAAAAAATCTTTGATTGTCCATCATAAATATAATACTTAAATTTCCACCTTCATTTTGCATCAACTTTATATAAAGAGAGAGAATTGAAGGTAAAAAAAAATTACCTTCTACTTTTTAGTAGGAGGGAGAGCTGTAATTCCTTAGCAACTTAATATTGATAACATACTCTATGAAGGAGATATGTAATTCAATTTGTATTAAGTTGACATGTTCTATTTAAAAATATATATTTTAATAACAAAAAGAAAAATTAGTGTCATCCATAACTAAAATACTTCAATGTAGCATAATTTTATATCAACTTTATATAAACAAAGACAAAGTAATTGGAATTGTTATTATTATTATTTTTAATATTTTTATTTTCCATTATGAGGAAGATGTGTAAGTTATCTCATTCTTAATATAGAGTTGATATGTGGCATTTAAAAACTTGTTATAAACAAAATCTTTCAATGTACATGTTAAGTAAAATGTTATAATACCATGGATTATATATATACACACACACACACACACACAAAAAGAGAGATGCATGCTTAAAACTATACAAAGAACAATTTTTTTTTTTTTTAATGTGGAACATGGATAAAATATTTCAATGACCATGTTGAGCAAAATATTGCAATGTTGACTAGGGGTGGTAGGAGGGGGAGGGGTATTATATAACCCCAAGGAAAACTCATAAAAAAGTATGTCTAAGGGTTATGCCATAAGCTAAATAGTTAGGCATAATTGTATGGATTACTGCAAGGAGTCACTTTAGCCAAATTCTTATAGGTCACCAACATCAAAATCTTAAAAGATTCTCTTATAATCATCCAACATATATATAAAGGAACCAGACACAAGGTTAAACATATGGAAAATTTAATGAAAAGAGTATGCATGATTCTAGAAGACATCTCGAGGAAACAATACTTCCACATCCTCATAAGGCAAAACAATTAAGCTTATCAATGTGGCAATAAAGTTTATCAACTCTAGGTTGTACAACTAGATCTGAATAGAGAGCCAAGATGGTGGCTTCTCCTATAATTTTAATGAATTCTTCAATGGTAATGAAGGAGACCATGGACCTTATAATCACAGATACAAATTCTTATTGAAAAACTCATAGATTTAAATATAAAGGGTGGGAGATTTTTTTTCCATGAGAATGGTTCAAAAAGGAGGATGCATGCACAAAGCCTCCTATATAACCCTCACTAGAATCACACATTGCACAGGATGCAGAGTAACCTCATCTCAAGAGTCAAGCCTCACACACATGTTGTTAATGATCTAGGTGGATATTGGTGGCATCCTACCTATTCCACTTGGACCCCCATCATTATTTCCTTTTAGTTTATTTAATTATTGCAAAACTTTCTATTTTTGGTAGATTTTCGGGTCCTAAACTTCTAAAGTCATTTTGAGTCCCTAAATGATGTTTTTTTTGGAAAATTCACCAAGCTTGTGTTACATAAGGCAGGGTCTTGTAGGGAAAATTTATTTTCCTTGGAAAGACCCTTCTAACGAGGTATAGTGCATGCCAAACATACATCTTATGCCCAAATTATGACCATGGGAAGTTGGCATTCTAACTAATCGCAACAAGGCCCACAAATTTTAGTGTTTCATCTCTTAAGGTTAGGTTTTTGGATGTTTAGGGTTTTCCATCGTTTCTTAATAATAAAAAGGTCTCTGAGCCTCATTGTAACATAGTACATAAGGCAGGTAGCTATCACATCTCTTCTTAGAGATACACTACCATCACTCGAGCTAGTTTATTTCTCTTATGTATGTAAATATTTTTTAGCGTTTGTTATTTATTAATTGAAAATTTGTTTCATTGTATCTTTGTGTTTTGGCTTGAATTTGTATTTCATTTCATTCTTGCATAAATTCAGATCAGTGGCATCATAGCAATATTCTCTTTCTCTGTTTTTTTGTGCATGCCCCCGATGAGGCCTGGGTATAAGTAGTTCAGACTTGAACTGGTTAAACCTGTGCAAAACTAGCCTTGTCGACCTCGACGGTCTCCCATGGCAGAAGAAAACAAAGAGGAGGGAGTAGGAGGTCCTTTCAAAATATTGCTCAAAGAAGCCATCGAGCGACGAAGGAACAAGATGATGGACATTTTTCCCTAGATCCTTCAACAAGTATTGGTGGCGAAGAATCTTCATCCAACAGTCACTTCGGAGGTGCGACCCCCTTTAAGATACAAGTTAACTTTGATATTCCTATATTTGAAGACTAGATAGATGGTTAAATCTGCTAGAATGATATTTTTCAATCCATAATTTTTCCAATAGGGAAAAGATTACTTTTTCACTCCTCAAAGTTGCCCCCCACATCAAGGACTGGCGGGAAACCTATTGTGAGGATATGGATGATAAGGAACCCTCACTATTTTTAGCTGCACCCACTTGGAATTCTTTCTGAGACACAGCCAAGGAAAAATATTACCCTTTCGGGAGTTGGAAGATAAGTACATAAAATGGGTCACCATACTACGACAAGAAAGTGACCAAGACGTGTCAAAATTCACAAATATTTGTCATGCCCTTTGCACGAAACTGAATATCATGTAATGCCCCTAATAATTATAAAAATAATAATAATAAATAAATAAAATAATATAATATTAAAATATAAGTAAATAAATAATAAACAATAAATAAAAGATAATGATAGTAAATAATAAAGAAAAGATAATAATAGTAAATAAATAATAAATAATGAAGAGAACATAATAATAATAAATAAATAAAATAGTAAATAATAAACTAGAGTTATAAATAACTATAGATAAAAGTAAACTGTAAACATAGTAAGAATAAGGAAAGTTAACAAAAAGTAACAACGAACAAAATAAGAAAGAGTTAAATTAAGAGAAATATTAAATGAAGTCGTCTACTGAGGCAGAGGAATTGCTCAGACGGTCAAAAGTGGTCGGAATCCGGGCAAAATTTTTTCAAAAAATCTTTAAGAGGCAGTGTTTGAATCGTGTTTTTGATAGTGGAAATGAATTCAACACCATCAAAAACATTTATGACACCTAAAATTTTGAAGTTTAACAACTATAACTTGGATTTAGAAAAATCCTTGCCCGATTTTCTCTAAATATGACTGGAATTTCCATAAATTTCCGGGTAATTCCTCCGGCTAGTTAGACTACGACATATTAAATTAAGTAAAACTTAAAATAAAGAAATAAAAGTTGCATGTTGACACATGAAATGTGTGCATGCGGACCCCTTTCCATTTTTTGGTCTATTTAATGGACGATGATGAGCAAGATATTCATTCATTCCTTCACCCATTCTCTTGGGAGAAAAGTGTTGTGAGACAAAACATTCCCTTAAAATATACAAAGATTATGTGCAGTTGAGCCTATGGTTTGGTGGAGAGTCGTCCTAAAAACTTTGTTATGGTTAGCAAGATTCAACTCCAAAATCACAAGTAAGGAATATCATTGCTACAAGTAAGTTGTCTCTACTCATATTTTCCAAAATTCTATGCTAATTAGTTGAATAAATATGTATTGATTATAAATCGCATAATTGATATAATTAGATGTATATTTAAATTGTGAGTTGTTAAATATAAAACCAGAATCCATAAAAAAAATACAAAATTCATTGACGTATACTGTGAAACTACCCATGATTTATGAAAAATCGTCTATGTTATATTTCTTAATTTATAAGAATTAATTTGTATAAAAACCATAAAAGTGAGCGAAAACCAAAAGAAAAACCCTTAAATTAGAAATTCAATTAATCAAATTAAATTATAATTGGCCACTGAAATGGGTCGCTAGGTGTTCAAATTAATCAAATAATTTTTTAATTAATGTCCAAAAACAAGCACGTGTAATTGAAAATAACTAGCAGCGAGCATAATTAAGTTCTGCTAACTTCTTTTCTTTTCTTTTTCGAACTGATAATTAAAATTATATAACTCCTCTCTCACTTAGTCAAGAACCCACAAACCACCAAAACACCTTATATAAAATGGTAAGTTGTTTAATTATTTTCCAATGAATTAGGAATGGAGGAATTAGAAATGATTTTGTATTAATATCACATGTATTTTATAGGATTGGAAATGATCGAGGAAGGCCTCACTTCATGGCTTGACATCTACCCCATTGCATGTCAGTGCGAACATGTTGAGTTCCAATGGCCCTCTGTCGATAAACGGGTGAAAGATATTCACATTTTTTAATTAAAAGAAATAATAATAATTGATTTAAAATTTTGTAAAATAAGAATTCCAAAAGAGAGTACTATATATTTGTCAGTAGTATAGAGATTTTATAATATACCTATGTGAGGTAAGTCTTCAACATAGGTTTTATAATATACCTATGTAGAGCACGTCTTGGTTTAAAATGTTTAAAATGTTAAAGATTAAACAAAATAAAGTTGTAGTAATTTTTTTTGTTTAAATAAAAGTAATAAAGAGAAATAAAAGTTTTATAATATACTTATGTGAGGTAAGTCTTCAACATAGGTTTTATAATATGCCTATGTGGGGGAAGTCTTGGTTTAAAATGTTAAACGTTAAACTAAAATAAAATTGTAGTAATTTATTGTCTTTTTGTCTAAATAAAAATAAAATAAGGACATTTATTATAAATTTACTAGGAAAAAGGAATGTATACAGCAATGAAAGTGGGTTTTGTAGCAATTTATTGTTTTTTTTTGTCTAAATAAAAACAAAATAAGGACATTTGATTGTAAATTTATTAGGAAAAAGGAATGTATACAGGAATGAAAGTGGGCTTTGTTGAGTTAATAATTGGTAATATATTTAATTAGTGATTTTGGGAAAAAATAATAAATATAACATATTTTGTAATATAGATATATATTTAGAGAAGTCATTTTTAATAGTGATGGGATAAATTCATGAAGGTATTTTAATTTTGGTGTATCTGATAAAAAACAAATAAATTATATAATTAAGTTTATAATATTATTTTATCATTGGCATTCATTGTTTATACAACAAAATAAAATTGATTTTCTAATGAATCATGATACAAATGTTATAATATTGTTTTGCATTTGATATGTATTGGGATGATTTTTATATAGATGATGTTATGATATGAGGGCATATTGACATGTGGTTTTATTTATTATGTGACGGCATGATGTATCTTTGATACATATATGTTGATGTTAGAATGTTAGGCATGTGGTTGTTGCATGCAGATGTTATTACATGCATGAGAATGTAGTTTTTATTATTTGGAATGTTGTGATAACAATGATGTTATGTTCTCATGATGGATATGGTATGCCAGATAGTGTATATGGATTGTTTTCTATGATGTTATGATTATCACTAATGAATTGGTTTCAATTTGAGATGTGGTGATTGACAGGAAATCCATGAATGGGCCGAGAGCTCCAGTTTATTTGATGATCTCATGGGAGCCCATACCTACGAGGGAGAATATGCAAAACCATATGGGCTGGGGACATACTCAATCAACACTACATATGCCGGTGGTTCCTTTGCCTTGTATAGCTCTTGATGGATAACTCTTGAGGGGATATGGGACCATATTAAGAAGGCCAAGTGCCTGATATTATAGGCCAAGTGTCTGATAATGGATTCGAATGTTGAAGTCTAGTGGGGGTGTAAGGAATTCGATGCATGGGGTTGTGCACCTTAGTGAGTGTGGAGGGAGTGGGCCAACTTTCGAGATGCCTGGAGTACTATTGCATGGAGTACTAAGTCGGGTGCTTGCCTTGGGGCAGATTAGGTATGAATCGAGCGCAAGCCTTGGGACTAGCCTTGGGATATGGTACAGAATGATGAGGCTTTATGCCTGGTTATGAAAGTTCAGAAAAAGGATAGAGGTTCCGTAGGGTTTCCCTAGTGATGTAAAAAAATTCGATGCTTGTTGGTTATACTAGTTCAGTAGAGGGTGTAGGGAAAACGTGACATAATAAATAACTAAATAAAATAAAATGTTAAATGATTCAACTTAACTTTGGGACAAATTTCCTTAAAGAGAGGGAGTATGTAATGCCCTAATAAAAAATAAATTAATAAATAAATAAAATAATACAATATTAAAATATAAGTAAATAAATAATAAACAATAAAGAAAAGATAATAATAGTAAATAATAAAGAAAATATAATAATAATAAATAATGAAGAGAACATAATAATAATAATAAATACAATAATAAATAATAAACTTGAGTTCTAAATAACTATATATAAAATTAAACTATAAAAATAGTAAGAATAAGTAAAGTTAACAAAAAGTACAATGGAATAAAATAAGAAAGAGTTAAATCAAGAGAAATATTAAATTAAGTAAAACTTAAAATAAAGAAATAAAAGTTGCATGTTGACACATGGAATGTGTGCATGCGGATCCCTTTCCATTCTTTGGTCTATTTAATGGACGATAAAGATGATGAGATTCATCAATTCCTTCATCCATTCTCTTGAGAGAAAAGTGTTGTGAGACAAAGCAAGGAAAAAGCACCTCCAAGCCACAAAACAAATGATCGAGCCAAGAAGGAATGACTCAGGATAACCCATCAAAGCCACAATCATAGAATAATAGTGGGAAGATGAATAAAGACATGAGAAAGTGGTGTGAGTTCCATAAGAGCCCCAATCACAACACAAATGAGTGTTGTGCAAAGCAGTCACTGGTGGCCGAGCTAAAAGCTTCTGAATAAAATGCATGTTATGACTTAGAGCCGAAACCCCACAGAGGGAAGCCGAATCATTGATGTAGAACCCATTGCCACTATTTCCACCATTAAGGTCAAGAAGATTGAGCTTGAAGATCTAGAGGAGGGTGAGTGTCTCTTCAACTCACAGGTGTGGGTGAAGGGTTCACTGTTGCAGTTCATTATCGACACCAAAAGTAAAAAAACCTCATCTCAACTACGGTTGGGCCTACCGACATCACCAAACTCACAGTAATACACCATTAGATGGATCCACCAAGGGCAAGATCTTTGCATTATCCAGCAATGTTGCCTTCCCTACAACATCAAACCCTTCATGGATGAAGTACTGTGTGATGTTGCTCCCCTTCAAATTTGTGATGTATTATTAGGCCAACCGTACTTGTGGAAGCATTATGGCTTGTATGAGTCCATGCCTCATACTGTTATTATTACTTTGGGTAGTAAGATATACAGGATACTGGAGGTAACCCCTCCTATCACCATTTCTTTAAGCTCTTCTCAGCAATGTAGTAAGATCATCTCCTACACTAGGAATTTTTTTTTCTTTCTAATTCACTCTCAAAGTAAGGGAAGATCGTGGCCACATCCATGGCCCCCAAGAAGGGTTTATCCATGCAACAGAAGCAGGCAGATAAGGTTGTGAAAGAATATAAGCACATCTTCTCCTCAACCATAGGGGAACCTTTGCACTGTTAGGTCAAGCATACAATCGATCTAACTCTCAAAGCACCTCTACCCAATGGGTTGATATACTATTGTTCTCTTCTAAAAAATGAAGAAATCAAATGGAAGATCTAGGAGTTGCTACAAAAAGGGCACATCAGACCAAGTTCCTCGACCTTATGGGAGCACAATTGTACTCGTACAAAGGAAGGATGGGACCTGGAGACTCTGCATTGATTATCGAGAACTAAATAAAATCATTTTCAGGAACAAGTATTTGATCACATGGATTAATGACCTTATTGACTAGCTCAAGATCTCCAAGTACTTTAGCAAGATTGATTTGAAGTCTGGCTATCACCAAGTTCTAATAGAACCCACAATTGTATGGAAAACCACCTTCAAATCCAAGGAGGGGATTTTTGAGTGGTTGGTCATGCCTTTTGGGTTGACAAATTCCCCTGCAACTTTTATGAAGCTATTGGATGACATCTTGCGTCGCTTCACCAAATCGTTCATGGTTGTATATCTAGAAGGCATCCTCATCTTCATCAAGAGTTGGCAAGAGCACTTGCAACATATTCGATAGGTCTTTCAAACCCTACGACAACACAAACTATGTTCCAACCTGGAGAAATGCACCTTTGGCATGCACCAGGTCTAATATCTAGGTTTCATCATTGATGAGCAAGGTGTGCATATGGATCCGGTTAAGATCCAAGTCATTCAAGATTATTTAGTCTATCGAAGGCTTGTGCTAGGATGCTCTCATATCACTTGGACTTTGAGTCAAGTTACTAAGGACGAGTAAAAGAAAAAAAAATTATGGTCTGAGTCCCAACATAAATTGTTCATTGAGTTGAAGCACTGCCTTTTCTTTGGACCAGTACTCACATTGCTAGACTTGCAAGAACCATTTGAAATTGAGACAAATGCCTCCAACTATGCCATTAGTTCAGTTCTCACCCAGTAAGGGAATCTGGTGGCCTATCATAGTGACACACTCTCTGATACAATTCGGAAATACCCCACCTATGATAAATACATGTATTGCATCGTGTAGGCTTGTTGACATCATTACATTCTAGGGAAGGAGAGGATCATCCACAAAAATCACCAACCTCTTCCATTTATATAGACACAAGGGAAGTTGTAGAATGGCCACCATTAGAAATGTTCTACATACCTACAAAAAAATCATCTAAACATTAAGTACAATAAGGGCAACCCCAATAATGTTGTAGATTTCTTCAGTCGGGCACTAGTTGTGGTGTTGACAACTGTTCTCAAATCTTATGGACATGAGACTTCTAGATGGTTATAACTTTACAAATATGATCCAAAATCCACCACCATATACAAAATGTTGATGGAGGGTAAGAAATTTGCAAACATCCACCTCTAGGACACACTGTTATGCCACCTAGGACACCTTTTTGTTCCTTCAAGTGAACTTTCCAAAATGATTTTGGAGGTGCACTACAGTGGCTCGCAGGACACTTTGGTGTAGAGAAGACAATGCCAGTGATGTAGAAGTTTTTTTATTTGCAAAATCTCTTATAGGGTGTTCAAAAATATATCAGATCTTACACTTCCTATGACATTTCCAAACCAACCATGAAGAAGAAAGGCCTATATACTCCTCTACCTACTCCTAGCCAATCTTGGGAATCCATCTCCATGGACTATATGTATGGCCTTTCGTCTACCAAGCATGGCAATGACTATGTATTTGTGGTCATCGAAATTTTTTCTAAGATGGCCATTTTGGCTATTTGCAAGAAGAGTATCACAGTAGAAGCCACTGCCAAAATATTCTTTGAAAGAATGTGGGTACATTTTTGAATCCTACATACCATTATACCAGATCAGGATAGTAGATTCGTAAGCGCATTTTGGTCTAGCCTTTAGTCATTGTTGGACACCAAGCTCACGAAGTTGACTGCATTCCAGTCCCAGACTAATGGCACATACCACAAGTGTACAAATCTAAGCCCCCGCAAACATAGGATGAGATTCTTACCTATGTGCAACATATTTATAACAAATCTCTCCATATCTTGATTGGTCATATCCCCTTTCAAGTGGGCCTAGGGTTTCAATGATTATGTCCCATTGATGTTGCACTGCCTCTTGGCACTACACAGAAAAAATATGCACATGTTCAGTCTGAAGATGATAAAGCCACCAGGTTTATTGAAAACATTCAGCATGTCCACCAGTAGGTTTATGACATCTTCAATAAATCCAATGCCAAGTATAAACAACAACATGATCAGCATCGAATGCCACATAAATTTCAATTTTGTGATAAAATTTGGTTCATTTATAGAAAGAATGCCTTGCCGAAGTGCATCAGAAGCTTCGACCCCTCCAATACGGCCTTACACCATCACCAAGGTTGTGGTAGACACTGCTTATGAGCTTAGTATCCCCCTATTCCTTTGCTTGACCCAATATTCAATGTGGACTGCCTTTGGCCATAATTTCCACCATCATTGGACACATCAGAAATTTTTGAGTAGTTGACACCAAGAGAGCTCAACCCCTACTACATGGAACATGCCACAAGTGATCGTATCATGGAAAAATAGATCAAGAACCCTCACTAATAGAGGATCCAATTGTATCGGGTTGTCAAAGCTGACTAGCTATTGCATCAAGGCAACTGGCTCACCAGGGACCAAGTTCAACAAAATTTTCCCCATCTTATGGAGGCACTCAACGTAATGGGGACCATTACTTCCTAAGGGGGGATAACTAATCTAGGTGGATATTGGTGGTATCCCACTTGGACCCCCAACGTTGTTTCCTTTCAATTTCTTTAATTCTAGCACAACTTTCTATTTTTGCCAGTTTTTTGGGTCATGGACTTCTGGAGTCGTTTTGAGGCCCTAAATGACATATTTTAGAAAATGCGCCAAGCCCATAAATTATATATTGGGGGCTTGTCGAGATTATTTTTTCCTTGGAAATATATTTCTAACGAGGTATCATATGTGCCAAATGATGATCTTATGCCCAAATTGCGATCCCAGGAAGTTGGCATTCCAAGTAATCCTAATGGGGCCCACAAACTTTTCCGCTTCATCTCCCAGGGTTAGGTTTTTGGATGTTTAGGGTTTTCCATTATTTCTCAATAATAAAAAGGCATTTGAGCCTCATTATAACATAGTTCATAAGGCATGTATTCGTCACATCTCTTCTCAGAGATAAGCTACCATCACCCGAGCTAGTTTGTTTCTCTTATGTATGTAAATAGTTTTCAGAAGTTGATAGTTATTAATTAAAATTATGTTTCATTGTATCTTTTTGTTTTAGTTTGAATCTGTATTTCATTTTGTTCTTCCATAAGTCTATATCAGTTAATCAAATATCATACATATTCATTAATGAAGAAGTATGGCCATCCCTAGTGAGGTGCATGTGGGACAACGAAAAAATGTTGTATACTAACGGAGTCAATTCCCTATGCCTTGATTTTCCTTGCCATTGTGAAGCCTCGCCACAATTAGAAACACAAAGTTATCTACAAGATAATTTGATAAGTGCCATGAACTATTTCTATCTCAGTAGGTAAATTCTCCATCTCAGTAAATTTCCTTAATCTTTGTTCAAAATACTCCACATAGAATTAGAGCCCCTCGTATGGAACTAGAAGGGTGGACATCAACAAGAGAAAAATGTGGGTTAATGGCCATAAACTGGCTCTTTGTGCTTTGAATTTGACTTCAAAAGGGGTTTATGAAGGTCATCACATAGAAGAGAAGGTTTCCATTATGGTGGGAAAATGTAGGGATAAGCATGCTCAACATTACATTAGAATGTAGTATCGACAAGGCCTTGAATCCCTTCACCAACACAATAAGAGAACCATAGCTTGAGAAAAATTGGCATTGCAAAGGTGGACACCAATCGTGATTGAAATGGAGGTAATAGTTCAACGACAGGTGAGCGAGAAAACCCTATGAGTTACAGTAGTCTAATAGTTCCCTATCAGACAAGCAAAGAGAATCATGTGGTCAAGTAAAAACAACAATTATAATTCCACCAATAAAGCCTAGTAAAATTCCAAATGCGAAGGTAAAGGAACATAATCACTAAAACAACTCGATGTGTACAATTAGACATGATGGTCCTCAATATAAAGAAGTAGGAGCAAATGTCAACCATGGTTAATCTCAAGGAGAAAATCCAAGATTTGAAAGGAAGACTGGCTCACCATATGGACAAAATTGATGTCTTACATCGACAAATTTTCATTCGATATGAAACCGATGTTGCTAGCTAGAAATTCATAAGATTAATCCCTAAACTCAACTAATCATTGGAAGAGGAAAGTACTAATATGAACTAATGTATATATGATGTAATTTTTGTTTCTTGTTAAGAGATTTATATAGGAGGTACTCCTACAAACATGTAGATCATTTTGAAACACCACATAGTCCCTCTAATGTATTAGGAATTATTCTACAATGGGATAGCATGTTAGTTGATTAAATGAACAAATGTATAAACCTCTTGGGTATTTGTTGTGACCAAGAACAACTTTAATATAAAATTCTAGTCAATGTTAACTATGTACATACTATGTAAAGCAAATGAAAATAAAAAAGTTTTTATCGTTAAAAAATTGTAATAGTGTGTTGCTTAAAATGAAGAGGATGTGTAATTCCTTCCATGCTCAATGTGGATTTGACACATGTCATGTGTGTGTGTGTGTGTGACTATGATAGATCCATGTTAACTCTAGATCTATCAAGTGTAAAGAGAGATCAAACCTCTTGAGGTGCAAACCTTTTATGTGTGTCTATGTATGTCTAGGATAGATCCATGTTAACTCTAGATCGATCAAGTGTTAGGAGGGATCGAATATCTCAAGGTGCAAACCTTTATTTAGGGTTTACACCTCAATGGATTTGATCCCTCTTGGCATTTAATAGATTCAAGGTTAACATGAATTATCTTGAAGAAATAATTTTGGTAAAAATATTCTCAATATCAAACCAAAGAGAATCAATAGCACACAAACACATAATTTTCACAGAGATTTTACTCTGGAAACCTAAAACTAGTTAAATGAGATTTTTTTTCTATATCTCTCAATGAATACATAGCTGTTATAAAATTCCCTCTTAAAAGATGGTTTCCTTCTACGGAAAAAAACCATAACATAAATTTTACCATGAAATATGTGGATAAATGGTCTAGATTGATTATGAAACTACAATATTTTACAAGGAAAATATCCAAAAATTTCACTTTGGATTCTCTATCCCTTAAATCCCCCACCAAGGTAGTTGGTGACAAGTATATGGGAATGGGGGAGGGAAAAATCCCTTATTAGGAACTAAGGTCAAAACATAGCTACTCATGCAAAGAATATAACATATACCCAACATTTTCCCGCTTGTTCTTTTCTTTGCATGCAAGGGGTTATAAGAGTACATGATCAAAAAACTGTGGTAGTAATGCCCTTTCTCTAGAAGAAGAGAACTTCTTAGTGCTCACACATTTTATTAATGAATCTACAACATTCTTCAAAGTGTCCACCCTAAACAACAACTCCTTCTTCTCTTCAACCATATCTCTCACAAAGTGATATTGAACATCAATATGTTTTGTATTTGAATGATAAGTAGGGTTATTTGCTAGGGAACTTACACTTCGACTATCAAAATCTATCCTTACAGCTTGTTGTACCAACCCAATACATAAACAAAATATATGTAGCTAAAATGCTTCCATGCTTCCATGAGTAGTTGTCATGTATTCAACTTCTATAATTGAGAGTAACACTATAGATTGTCTTTTACTCATCCAAATTATTTCTCGTCCAAATAGGTTAAACACATACCCACTTGTAGATCTTATACAATCTAGATCTCCAACCTAGTCTCCATCAATAGAGACATGTATGTCAAATAGTTTGTCCAATTTCTGTCTTCCTTGGTAGCTAAATCCATAACCAGTAGTGCCATACAGATACCTGGAAACCCTTTTTATTGTTGTCCAATGCTCCTTCCCTAGTTTTGATATATACCAAATCAATATTCCCACTGCATATGCAATGTCTGGTCTAGTGCATACATCAATGTTATCATGAAAAAATCATATACTCATTTGTATGCAACAGAAGACACTCAAAGTCAGTGATTAGCGCACACAGAGGTTACATTTTCAGTTGGAAACATTACGAAGACCCAAAAATCAAAATCTTTCCTTAGCTTGAGTTAAAAATTTGACCCTCGTGGGTGCACCATAGCTGGAATTTAACTACCTCATGGTTTTTCCTTCAATAGCCGTGAGGGTTGTGAAAATACCAATCAACACCTTAAGACATGAACTTGTATTTATAGAAACTTCCAACCACATTGGGATATGGAACAAAATACATGTTTTCTTCCTATTAATTTGTCTTGGGACAATGATATGCATATAACTTTACATGTAGACATGTTTTCTTCCTATTCAAGTTTCTTGGGACAATGATCTGCAGATAACTTTACACCTATACGAATAGTGATATTTACCACTTTACTTTCCTGCATATTAAACCTCTATAATATTGTCTCAACATGTTTCCTCTAATTTAACCATAGTTTCCTCTTTTCCCAATCTCTTTTGATTTCCATGCCTGTTACTGGGAAAAGTGTCTATTTAGAACTGCTCTATCCCACTAAGGTGTGACAGCTGCCTTAGAAACAAACAGAGAAAACTACTTTTGTATTTCCTTTATGAATTAAAGATAGAGGGGGATAGAAAGAACCGACCTGTGTCTTGCGCTAATCCTTTGATCCAATCCCTCTCTTCTTTGACAGCTTCCAGCTACCTGCTCCCTTACTTGCTCAGCTTCACCAAGTTCCTGTAAGATCACAGAAGAAGAAAACTATACAAAGACATGGATCTATATTCATAACCAGCTTAGGATCAGATTTAAGCTAACCATACAAATGTAACAAGCATCAATGATACACAAGCATGTAGGAAAAACTCAAATAGTTTTTATTGATATACAAGAAGATCCGGGAGGAGTTACAACTGATGATTCCTGACCCAGCATCAACCTCCCAGCAAAGAAGCCCCTCTTCACCCCCAACAAAGCATAAATCACCCAATACTATGATATCTATCTCAAAACCAACAACAATTCCTTGAAATGTACAAAATTCCAACCTCTGGATCTCTGGGATGAGGGATCCATATATAGATGTATGCAAGGAGGATGAGTCAGCTTATGATTTGATTAGTGTCTTCTCTCTGTCAGTTCTTGCTTCCACTTGGAGACTGAGAGCCTTACTCATCCTTTGTTGAATTCAGTGAGGCAAGTGTCATAGGAGAAGATCCTGGAAGCTTCCATTGTCTTTCCACCTCGCGGAATGGCACTGCCATTTGTCATTTCCCGCTCAACACACCCTAGTAGTGCATCTAGGTGCGTTGCAACGCACCCAGCTAGTGTATTTAGGTGCTATGCAACGCAGCTAGCCAGTGGAGCAGCTAAAATGATCCTGATTTGACTGATTCTGAGCAGTTTCTGGTGGAGAACTTCTGGGAGAAGCTGTAATTTGTTGACCTTGTTCCTTTAGGGGTTGGAACAACACTTTTAGGGACTTAGGAGCCCTTGGTTTATGGACATTTCATGCTTGGAGCTGCAACGCACAAAAATGTCTATAACAGTTGCCCCCTAAAGTATGAGGCCGTTAATCGGGTGAAATGCTTTATTATGAGGATCCGAAGTTCTTTCAATGCTGGGAGGAGACCTGTAATAAGATACAATACAATACATTATCTTCATACTGTTTTTCATGATCTAGCTGAGGCGGGCATTCCCATGCTCAGCTTTATAAATTCATTTTCATGTACATAGGACAGACAATCGTCTGAGTGTAGACTGATGATTCTGATAGAGCCATCATCCTTTTGGTAGGATGATTATCTGTGCTGCAATGCTGTACATTTAATGTCTTTGTTTTTCCTGAATATATATCGCAGCCCAGATGGATGAAACTAGATCCGGGGTCTTCAATCTCGTCCGATCTTCACTCGAAGTGCAAGTCGATCCATGTGAGAAATGTTCTGAAGTCGAACATGGAAAGACATCGCTTGATTACCAGTCAATGATGTAAACTATTAACAAGCGCGAGAGGAATCACCGATAATGATAATGACCCTCAAGGTACTACAGTATAATTCACGTGGTGTGAATAAAGGACTTGGCATCGAACACCACACAAAATCTTTCGGTCGAAGGCCATTGATGTAAACCTGTCACCGGAAGTGAGAAACTTGCCATTGAGGCATGCAAGCTTAAAAGTACTGAATGGGGTGTTCCTAGACCAACTTCTTGGATAATGAGCTGATGTCGACAAAAAGTGATCCGTCAAAGGAGGGCCTTAATGAATCCCACATCAATGACACGGAACGGAGCAAATGATTTTGATGGAGGTGAAAACGATCTGATGATATATGGTTCAGGATGGCGGTCATGAAAGTATGGAGCATAATGTATGGTAGTGGGTGGGACACAGGTGACTTCTCTGGATGACTTCTCTTGAACATGTCGGTGACACTTATGTGATGGATTGGTAGCATTAACCCCAAATGTGGATGGTATGGCGTGACCATGGTGATGTGACCGGTGAATGAAACAACCCAACCCGACTCAGACACGGAGTGGAAGTGTCATGTTCAAGAGCGACTTGCTACCAATAAAGATTCTTTGAGTTTTCTTCCCAATTTTTCCCCAGTCATTGATGACCAGTACCTATTTATTTTGTCAAGCTTGCGGAGGATAACATATGCTTGTTCTATAATTTTCCCTTCGGGCAAACCCATCGCTATGTTTTAACGAGACTAGCAATAGTGAAACTCGTTCTCGTCTAAAGACAAGTTTGTCGCTATTAATCTTTTTAACGAGTTTAACGACAAAGATAACTCGGTCCTTTTCATTTTTAGAGAGTTTGAAAAGGTACGTAAAGGTAACTCCAAAATTCATTTTTCGTCATCTAATCCCTTAAGTCCGAAAAAGTATAAAACAATACAAAAGGGATGAATTTTCGATAGTTTTAACGAGCCGAACAAAACAAGCACTCAATCTTTTTGTGCAATAATCCCTCAGGTCCAAAAAGATTAAAATCTAGAGGAGGGATAGCTTTTCCTGTCCCTTTAACGAGCTGGAAGGCCAAGGACTCGACAATCTTTTCATATTTTACGAGTCAGTTGAAAAGAGCTTAAAGAAGACTCGTCTTTTGAGGAACGAGTGATAAAATGGGTAGCAGCTGATTCCAGGTAAGGTTTGGAATTTTCCAATCACGGCAATGTCACAAGGATGGCTAGTGAAATCACTCTTCGCAGCTGTTCCTCAAAATGGGTAAACAATTAAATGGAGGTGAATGATCAGCCAATGGAAAAGTGGAGGTGACGGTGCAAACACGACCAAGGCTTTAATGGCTGAAGTACTACATTCACGGTGGTTATTTACCGGGGAATAGTTCATTTTTTAACGAGCTTAAACGCGGGTGGAAACATTTGCTCGGTCCGGGTTTATTTTTAATGAGCTTGAACCTCGTGGTAACATTGCTCGATGCGAGTTTATTTTTTAACGAGCTTGAACCTTGCGGTAACACTGCTCGATGCGGGTTTATTTTTTAACGAGCTTGAACCTTGCGGTAACACTGCTCGATAAGTTTGCATGCCCCCAGCATAATAACTCAAATCGAGGTGCATGCCCCCCAAGCTTCATTGCATTCAACTCGGTGGTTGGAATGAAGGTTTACCTTTGAGACTTGGAAAGGGGATTTGTTTCATTTTTTAATGAGGTTGACACAGTAAAAGAACTATCCTCATAATCCACCTTGTTTACAGTATTTGATAGAAAATCAAAAACTGAAGGATGATTAAAGTTGCTGGAATAATCTTCGTGGTAAATCGGAAGATGGGAGCAATGGTAGTAATCTTCCCATGGTGCCTCTCCTATCATCATTGATTGAATGATTCCTTCGTCTGTAGAATGTACATGTGACCAAGGATCTGAAGAGGTGCCATATTCCTTAGACCTATCTATCCAAACACTCGATGAGCGTTGATTTGGGTTTGCCCGCCAAGCCAAGAAAATTGATTGCTACAATATTTCTAAAATGGCGATGATCCATGCTGACAAAATGTTTAGGAATCTTCTGAATCCATTAGATATAGAAGATTTCATATTGCAGTTTTCCACTGTGGCCACTTCCGCCAGATTACTCGGAGGCGGTAGGGAAAAAGTACCCATTAAGGCAGGGTCTTTTAGGAGACCTACTCCGATATTTTGAAGCGAATGATTACTTCCATGGATCATTGGAATGCTTCCCGTAACTTGTGAACTGTTGGGGAGAAATGTTTGTTGGTCGACGATTGTAATTCCTCCTTGAAAGGGAAATGCAATCTTCCTGAAGTAGGTGGACACAACTGCGGCCATGGCATATATCCAGGGCCTTCCCAGTAGGATGTTGTAAACGAGGTTTCCGTCGATTACTTCAACATCAATTTCTACTGTCTTGCCCCCCAGTTCTACTTGCAAGTTACTTAAAATCCCATATGGGGTGTATGATCGTCCATCAAATGCTTTTAACGTCGTTGATGATCTCGACAAGGGTGGTGAGCCTAAATTTTTCCAGCAACTCATCGACATAATACATGTAGATGCCCCCTCATCAATTATTGTTCGATGAACAGTTTTGTTGAGGGCTTTCACTTGAATAAGGAAAGCTAGTTGAGCTGGTAACTAAGGGTCATATCCTTTATGATCAAAGGCCACAATATTGGAATCCATTTGGCCAATCCCACCTATTGCTGATAATAAAGCTTGCTTTTGGGAGGGGCAATTTTGCGGTACCTCAAGTGTTGACATAGCGGACGGCGATTGGGCCAGGTCCTCTACTATATTATAATTATGTGCTACTTTTGCATGAGGATTAAATGTCGATTTGTGTACTACTCCCTTTGGCGACTTTATCATTGGTTCAGGAATGATGGGTGGCACAACTTCAGTCAAAATTGTTGTCGAACTACCAGGTTGTTCATTAGCCTTGTTATTCGACAGCTGTGGATTCCCGTAATCTTTATTCCTTGTCAAAGCATCATTTTGCTGCTCTGAGATAGAAAACATAAGAACTTGGGATCGAGAAGCATTTTGATTAGCAACCAGTTTGGTTCCCGGGTTTGGAAATGGATCAGTCAATACTGCTGAGGTTTTTGAACTATTAAAGAGTTTCTTAACTTCAGCTTTATGTGGACAATCTCTCATCCAATGATCCTCATCGCATATATGACACCCCGCAGGGGGTTTCCTTTGCCCAGAAGGGTTTGTAGAAGGTTTTTCAGGAGATGACTCATCCTGCTTCTTTTTTCTCCCTTTCTTTTTCTTCTTGCCCCCTGGTTGCTTCAGTTGTTTTCCCTTGTCGGTCGACACGGCATTTACTTCCGAGGCAAGAAGTTCCTCATTTGCATTTTGACTAGAAATCTTACGGGCCTTTTTAGATGTAGCCTTTGTCGATTTCGTGTCTGTTGCGCCAATCATGCCATCGCCGGCATGAGAGTCATTGTTTGATTTAGGAGGAGGAGGGACTGAGAATTCCGGTCTAGGAGCGTCAGGTATTTTGTCATAGAGTGTGCCGGACTGAGTGTAAATCAAGTCCAAATATTGCGCACGAGCAATAACTTGCTCTTCGGTGACGACTCCCCCTTTTGCCACATCTTCTGTAATGGAAGGTAACAAAGACTTAATAAACCATTCAGCTAAAATATGATCAGGAACATACGTTTTTACCATTCTACGACGACGTTGCCACTCATGAATATGATCAGATATGTGAGTGGCCATTGTTTGTTTGAAATTGGTAAGAAGTTCTGTTCCCGTTTCGTACCTTATCGGTAACTGAAAATGGGTTAAAAAGGTCATGGCTAGGGTACTGAAATTGTCAAACGAAGCTCTGGGCAATTCGATATACCATTTTGCTACTGGACCAGTTAACGTCCTCTAAAAAAGGCGAAGCCTAATCGAATCATCATTTAGGGTGTTTGATGAACACCACAGATGAAATGTCATCACATGATTCGACGGGTCTTCACCCGGATTTCCATTAAATTTAGGAATATCTGACGGAAGTTTATGCGGAATCGCTGGCCACCAAGGGGCATAAGCAATTGGATCATTCGTCACCCGGTTTAGATTCGGTAATTCTAGAGTTGCTACAAAGGGCAACTGTTGATTCAGGTTAGGCGAAGCATACCCAGGATAAGATGGAATCGCCTGAGCAATGGGTCTTTGCATACCAGCATAATGTATTTGATGCTGGCAACTTTGACAAGGTTGATGGGAATAACCATTATAGTATGGTTGTTGATAATTGCTTTGGAAATGCAGTTGCCTATTACTTACAAAGACTTGTTGCTCAGGTCCTTGATATGATTGCTAGAATTTTGGTTGTTGAGATTGAACCAGTCCTGGTTGTTGGACCATTTGTTGTTGTCCAATACTGGATGATTGACCAAGATGAGGAGTCATAGTACTTGTTTGAGCCTGAGTCGCTCCAGATAAGGAGGCACTAACCTGAGTTTGTGATTGAGTCGTCGAGACAAGAGGTTGTTGTATTGCAACCTGAGAAACTTGGGGTTGACATACAATAGGTAGCGCTTGTACTTGCGACGCAGTCACCGTAGCAGGTATAGTGGGAATATTCGACACAGGATGGACTGGTTGCATTGAATATACAACCCTTGGTTGCTGAGGCAGTATTGGTACCCAACCGCTGGATGTAATTCCAGTTTGACCTGAAGTTTGTTGTAAACTCGCATATGGTTGTTCTCTGGGAGGGAACAATGAAAAAGCATACTGCCCTCCATATGGTGGAAATCCAGTACTTAAAGGGTAGATTGGCCTTTGAAGACACATTGGATCAATTTGTTGAGTTTCAACATAAGAAATACCAGATGATAATCCGGATGAAGAAATAGGAACTGACCATGTCGTCGAAATTGTCCCTGATTGGACTCCGGCTTGTTGTTGATAACTTGCCGGGACAGATGGTATACCATTGAACATCGTTGGAGTAGCAGTAGGAGGCTATGCCACTGCTGTATCAGACGACATAGTCCTGGATGTCGACGGTTGTTCAGACATATCTAGTCTATCCAAAATATTTTCTAGCGATTCTACAAGAACTTGCGATGAAGGGAGACTAACTTCGAAGACCAACGAGGGAAAGGTGATGATTATTCTGTTTAAAATAAATTTTAGACGCTTTGACACAACTTTTTTTTTCAATTTTTAAGAGTCGAGAAAAAATAAAAGATGACTCTAGTCTCCTTCGATTTTTAATGAGCCTGAAGTGACAAGTGCTCAGATGGACCTTTTCTGTTAAGGAGTCTGAAAAGGAACGAAAGGGACTGCTCTGGAGATCTAGGTAGAGGGAGTACCAAACCAATCGCAAAACTGCAGAATACTTTTTACGGTACGACAGTCAATCTTCCCGAATGCTGTGTTCAGTGCATTGCGATCGATAGGGCGGCAGACACGGCTTCCTATGGATAAAGGATTTAAGCCTATAGGGGTCTCCCAAAATATACTCGACGGTACGTGGGAGCACAAGTCCGTACTGGCACTTATCATCTCAAAGTGGAGGAATCACCCAACCATCAGTGAGGACAACAGTTACCAGGCTTTACGACGTCGGAATACGTCTCTAGCCTAGACCTCTAAATGTTGTGCGTTAAGTTCCAAAGCGTTGTTAGATTCATTGAATTTATTTTAAGTTGATCTTTCTTATGAAGTTTGCCTTTTGGGTTCACCACGAGATGTAGATGTAATTCCTAAAATGCAATCAAAAGATGATAAACAAACTTTTATCTCTTTTCTGCAATGAAAATCCTAGCTACTAGGGGAAAAGAAAGACACAATCTTTTCACAAAGAGCAAAGAGCACACTGTAAATGCACTTTCCTAAATCAAGCCAAACAGTCTGTCAATATGCAAATTCACATCCATGTATTTGTTTTTGACTTTCTTAGTATTGATGCTAAAAAGAAAGTTGATGTACAAATCTGAATTTGCTTTCAAGCGACAAACACAAACAAGCTTCTTTTCGAAATCAAAAGATAGAGACGATTACTACACTTTAAGATTTTGAAATAAATACTCGTTTTTGACACTAGAAAGTCACAAATTCAGACCAAAGGCAATAGTACAAGTATAATCGACCATCAACAACAATCAAACTTTCTCCTATGATCGAAATCGACACTTGCGACAGATCTAAATCAAAGGACGACAGTACAACTATTCTACTATTGCAATGGAAAACTGTAAACGACTCAACAAACACACAAAAACATCTACAGTTCTTTTGTACAAAGGAGGCGGAATTACAGCAAGAAAAAGGGGTTTTTAAACAGACACATACACTGATCACAGGCTGCAAAAATTAGAGACAAAACTAGAAAGAATGAAGCACAAGAACCTCAGCTGCACAAGGCTAGTCTGATCAACGCACCTGTAACACAGAGAAACTGGATTGCAGCGCAGGTTGCCCTCTCGGGAACTGCGCTGAAATGCAGGAACTCTTCACAGTACCTGCGCTGGGGCAGAAACGAGAATTCTATCCAGGTTCTGGGTCACGGTTTACAGTTTAGTCTTTGGTTTTTTGGCCGAGTAAAGGAAATCAGTAATGCACAATCAGAGGGTAGATCTAAGGAGGGTCTAAGAGCTATCACAAAGGGCAATCAGATCATTTGTGAATCAGCTGTTCAAATCATAAACAAATCCAGTGAATGGATTGAAGTAACAGATGTCTACTTTGCATTTGTTATGGCAAATGCAGTTCGAACTCTACTTATAAGTTTATGAAACAAACAACAAAAGATACACAAAAAAACTAATTAGACAATCGTCCCCAGCGGAGTCGCCATTTTGTTACCGGGAAAAGTGTCTATTTAGAACTACTCTATCCCACTAAGGTGTGACAGCTGCCTTAGAAACAAACAGAGAAAACCACTTTTGTATTTCCTTTATGAATTAAAGATAGAGGGGGATAGAAAGAACCGACCTGTGTCTTGCGCTAATCCTTTGATCCAATCCCTCTCTTCTTTGACAGCTTCCAGCTACCTGCTCCCTTACTTGCTCAGCTTCACCAAGTTCCTGTAAGATCACAGAAGAAGAAAAATATACAAAGACATGGATCTATATTCATAACCAGCTTAGGATCAGATTTAAGCTAACCATACAAATGTAACAAGCATCAATGATACACAAGCATGTAGGAAAAACTCAAATAGTTTTTATTGATATATAAGAAGATCCGGGAGGAGTTACAACCGATGATTCCTGACCCAGCATCAACCTCCCAGCAAAGAAGCCCCTCTTCACCTCCAACAAAGCATAAATCACCCAATACTCTGATATCTATCTCAAAACCAACAGCAATTCCTTGCAATGTACAAAATTCCAGCCTCTGGATCTCTGGGATGAGGGATCCATATATAGATGTATGCAAGGAGGATGAGTCAGCTTATGATTTGATTAGTTTCTTCTCTCTTTCAGTTCTTGCTTCCACTTGGAGACTAAGAGCCTCTTACTCATCCTTGGTCGAATTCAGTGAGGCAAGTGTCATAGGAGAAGATTCTGGAAGCTTCCATTGTCTTTCCACCTCGCGGAATGGCACTGCCATTTGTCATTTCCCGCTCAACGCACCCTGGTAGTGCATCTAGGTGCGTTGCAATGCACCCAGCTAGTGTATTTAGGTGCTATGCAACGCAGCTAGCCAGTGGAGCAGCTGAAATGATCCTGATTTGACTGATTCTGAGCAGTTTCTGGTGGAGAACTTCTGGGAGAAGCTGTAATTTGTTGACCTTGTTCCTTTAGGGGTTGGAACAACACTTTTAGGGACTTAGGAGCCCTTGGTTTATGGACATTTCATGCTTGGAGCTGCAAGGCACAAAAATGTCTATAACAATGCCCAAAATGAAATTTGCAGCTCCAAGATCCTTCATCTCAAATTTAGAGGAAAATTTAGTTTTCACATCTTGGATGGTTTCCTTATCATTTCCAATTAGCAGCATATCATCCACATACAAGACCAAATAAATAAAATTATCACCAACAAAATTAAAATATATACAGTGATTAGATTTTCTCCTTGTGAATCCAAGTCCCAAAATATATATGTATCAGGTTCTTGATACCACATCTTTGGTCATTGATTTAACCCATACGAGGAATTTTTAAACTTGCATACCAACTTTTTATTTCACTTCACTTCAAATATTTGTCGCTGCTTCACATACATATCTTCTTCTACATCCCTATATAGGAATGTTTTCTACATGTCCATCTATTCTACCTCGAAATCAAAATCAACATCAATAGATAAAATAAATATAATAGAAACTAACTTGGAAATAGGGGAGACAATATCACCAAAGTAAATTCCCTCGACCTAGGATTAAGATTTTTCTACTAACCGAGCTTTGTATTTCTTCACATTACAATATGGATTCAACTTCTTATTAAACACCCATTTGTCATTAATGGGCTTTCTTGTAGCTAGAAACTCCAATAAATCCCAAGCTTCATTCTTGTCCAACGTTTCCATTTCTTCAACCATGGAATTGTTACAAACCATGTCAATACTAAGATGGGGGGTGAATCATAAGTGTGTTGAAATTATAAAACTATTTCCAAATTAAAATTTTCAATCTGCTTAGTAATTATTCATGTAAGAAGCATCATAAATTAACATCATATGCAACATATAAAGACACTAATATTCTTCTTTATTCATTTTACAATGACAAGCTTCAACTTGTTATTACATAAATCTACCTGCAAGCATCTATTTGCAGGTTTCTTAATTTTCCACCTAAAGGAAGCTACCACTCCATGATTTATTAGCTACCACTGAAAGTAGATACTATGATTTTGTTGTAGCGGTTACATCCACCCTCAAAAATTTTGCCTATGCTTCATTTTGGAGCTTCCTTTTTAAATCATAGCAGCTCATCTTGCACTAATCCACGTACTTATGCTTTGATCGAGTCTCATCCTTTGCATCATGGCTTTTGTTTTCTTACTTGATTTATTGTCTAACCCACAAGCGAGTCTCTTGACTTAGTTTCCATCCAGTTCTGGGCTTGCCTTAGAGAACTACGCAATCCTTGAGGGTAACCATCCTTTATCTCAAGAATTGCATAGTCCAAGCTGACAATGAGGCTTCAACTCTAAAATTGCATAGAGCTATTTGATAGCTAGCCTTCAGCTAGGAAATTGTGTAGAGAATGAGAGGCAACCCAGATCCACTTAGCCCAATCATTGCGTAAAATCCTCTTTCTTAGAAGTTGCTCAGTGCATGAGCCAATGAGTTGACTAGTCCTTCCCAAAACTGCGCAATCTCTTCGGGAAATGCATGGTATCTTTTCCCAAAAAATAAAAAATAAAAATGTGAAAAAGCATCGCTAGAAAATAGGGATCTATTTTTAGCAGTCCAAAGGAGGCACTTGAGTTATTTTCGAAACTGTCGCCATGTGTTTCTTTTTCCTTGATTTTTAGCCTTCGCGCCATAAACCCTAAATTGACCAAATCTATTTAATTGACACTTCCAGTGCTCATTTTCACATTCAACCTTGCAGCTCTAGAATTCCCGAGGATATCAAGGAACCTTTGGTGCGATCATCATCAATTTTCCGGGTAAGTTTTTATTTTCTAGTCTTTTATCACTTTTTTGTTTCTTTTGTTTGTTTAGCTTGTGAGAGTGTTGTTTCACTTGTTTTTTTGACTAGATACTAGTGTTTTAACTTGTTTTATATTGTAGAAGTGTTGTTTCAAATTTTTCATTGTCTTTCCCAAGTGTCGCATGCCTTACCCCGTTTTTGCACTAAGGGTCGTTGTTGCGGTGACTCTCTCCACATGATTTGTTTTCCTTTGGTTTGATTGATTCCTCTAGTTGTTTAACTTGCATGATTCATCACTCAGTCATATCTACACTCAGCATCACACCATCCCTCATATATGCTTGATTTCACTCTCCCCTTGCGCAGATCTGGGCTTCCCTTTCCCAAATCTCGCTTTCCCTTGCATGCATTGCGCATTTTGGGAGCTCAAGGCCTCTGCCATGGCTTCTGGAACTACACATAAGTTTCCCTGGCCTGGCTCCAACTGTGCACTATGCAATTCCAGGAGCTAGCCTCCTAGTCTTGGTCAGTGAGACTGCAAAATGCATAATCTCTCCTGGCATGTGCCCAGATTGAACTGTGCATTGCGCAGTTCCAGTCAGTAAGCCTCCCCCACTGACTACTGGGACTAAGCAATGCGTAGTTCCAACAGGTAGCTAGTCACCTCTGTGAACCAGAATTGTGGATTCTGCCCCATCATGAGCCCAATTTGTTGCTTGATCTTGTCTTGAAGTGCATTTGGTTTTAAGATGACATTTACATACCATGAGTGTCCTCTCTGTATATAGGTACAACAATTGTTGAGCATATGTCTAGTAGTTACAGTTAACATGGCCTCCAAGAGAGCTGCATCAAAGGAAACTGTTGAGAGTAGTATTGTGGAAGCAGTTGAGCAGATGTTAGTTAATCTACCAATTGATGCAGACATCAGTTGTTTATTGAGAAGGGCACAAAGTTGACATGGCAACAAATGAAGGATAATTTTGTAAAGGACTTCAAAGAATACTTAAAGGACTGGTAGGTTCAAGTTTATATCAGTGTCTAGCGGTTAGGCTTATACCAAGTTGCATGTAGATAACCCTCCTTCCCATGTGTGGACATTATCAGTTCGATTGTCTCACACACAGATCCAGAGACCATGACATTGAGAAGTGCTAGCGGGATAGAGCTTGCCACCTTCAGGGTAGAGAAATTTCATAAGATGTATCATCTACCTCACCTAGTAAGGCACATGGACACACTTTTCTATGCCACCCACAACCAGGTGAACACGAGAGATATAATCAAGCACTGGGTGAAAGAGTCAAATTTCAGACATACACCCAATCATGTTTGCAAGACAAAGTCTCATAGGAAGGCCTACTAGTTCTTGATCATATTTGCATGTCAAATATATGGTCAAGAGAGCACAATGACCTTTCTTGAAGGTTGGGTAGTTGTATTGGACTAGTTGGTGAGTGATGGAAGGCCATTCAACTGGTCGGACTTTTTGGCTCATCAGTTGAAAGTCCATATGAATAATGCCCGGAATCTGCCATAGATGAGCAAACAAAATTCTACATGTTTGCATACTTATTGGATACAAAATGTGCCTATAAATAGTTAAATTCCTTGAAGGAATTGGACATGGATGCCAAAAGAGACTACTATCAACATTTATTGCAAGCTAATTTCCCACTGCAACTACCAATGAGTAATGGCGAGGATGACTGACAATTTAATAATCATATTGTACAAGCTGATATCTGAGCAAGATCCACCTTTCATGTCCCAAGAAGAGATGGAGGTGATACTTAACATTGCAAGTTGGTATGCCTCACCAGGTGGTACCTTTATCAGAGTGTTTGGCAGAGATAAGGCTCCGCATGTTCTACCAAGGTATGCCACAGACAAGTTGGTCATGCAAGAGGTCTCATATCACCTATCCACAGGGTTATCAGTAGGATTAAATAGGAAGAAGAAAGTGCCATGGTCTACTCTTCCTTTGTGGATCAGATTATACAAAATTAAGATCTTGAAAGATGAAGATGTCGAAGCTAAGGAGATATTGAAGTTCGAGTTTCACACCAAAGTCTTTAATCCATATGATCCTCACGGTATTTTCAAGAACCACTATGTGAAGGTGTACTATCCATGGATCCACGGGACATTTCACTAGCATGAGGAGGACCCTTAGAGGTACTATTACAATGAATCCAAGATCCATGAGCGATTAGTATAGCCAAAACTTGGAAGACTACTCTGTAAGCAACATCAATGCAGGAAGTAACAACAACAGCAACAAGAAACAACAATCCAGTGTAGGACACAGGAAAGAGGAAGATTTCCAAGAACCTAGAAGCAGAGAAATTCTACAAGATGATAGAAGATACGATTATTAAGG
Organism: Pinus tabuliformis; assembly: GCA_031772625.1. NCBI lineage: Eukaryota > Viridiplantae > Streptophyta > Pinopsida > Pinales > Pinaceae > Pinus > Pinus tabuliformis. The sequence continues at coordinate 943,854,767 of CM062817.1, read as the reverse complement.
AAGAAGCTTTGGTAGTGGAGGAAAAGAGGGCATAGCAAAGGAAGAAATAAAAGAAAAGGTTGTAGGTAGCAGAACTAAAGTTATAGGAAATAGAGAAGGTGTTGAAGGAAGACAAGGAGATAAGAAGGAGAGAAAGGGAAGAGAAGTAGAAACAGGAGGAAGAAGAAATGAAAGGCACGATGATAGAGAAAACATTGCCCATACAAGTTGAGGAGTCTGAATAGCTAGTAACTGAAGAAGAGGGTGAACAGATGCAGGATCAAGAGATTTCTCACCAGATTGAGCAACTAATGGAAGTGATAGACATGGATTTGGGGAAGGAGCCACAACATGAAGACACTAACCTTATGGTAAGAGCGCCCGAGGTCACCTATTAGTCTCCACCACCTGTAGTGTCAGAACTAGTCCCAAGTGAGCAAGGAGAGGTTGTTCTCCTTGATGATGATCTGGTTACAGATGTGTACAATCTATCATTTGACGAGTTGTAGAAGAAGATTGTATAGGCGTAGAGGAAGCACTTTCTGGATGATGACAGGTCACATGAATTAAGGAATGAAAGGGTGATAGTGTCATATGTTAGAAAGCATCCAACTTCCCTTGTCAATGCCACCTTAGCCTATGCAGGAGAAAATATATCAAATGTTAAGTTCTTGTTGGTTGAGAATGAACAAATGGTAAAGAACTTGCAGGTTGCAAAGAAAGAGGTGGAACAACTCAGAGAGCAGAGCGCAGTTTCTGTAATGGGAGAGATGAGGAAAGTGATACTTGATGAAGTATCCACACTTTAGACCACCATGAAGAAGCTCTATGATAGATTTGTCGTCATGCATAAATCAGTTTTCTGTGTGCATGGCTTATAATAGTGGAGAAAAGTGTGTTCAAAATATCAAGAAAATACATGCTACCATCACCCATGTGAAAAGGTGGACAATGTGGTACAAAGTGGCTCTGCTTCACTTTCTAAAGATGATGAAGCCTCAGACATAGCTAGAGATAGAAAAGGTCCAAATATTGATCCATAACTATGAATAGCTTGCCCATTTGTCAGCAGCGTATAGGTCTCATATGCACAGTGGTACAAGATTTTAGATGTTATGGTGAGAATGCACATGAGCCCATCAATCAGTTTCCTCACTGAAGCTAAACATAAGAACCAAGTTCAGCTAGAGATCGACAGGTACATGGAGAAGCTAAGGCAAGAGGCCACCAGGGATGACTTGGAGCTGAGCGCACATAACATGCATAAGTAAATTGATGGTCTCATCATGGTCAACACCATGATGCACATGCTTCAGGACGAGTTGGATATAGGTTCCAAGACCATATACCCGGAAGCTATGGAGGCAAGAGTCTGCTATCAGAAAGACACCATAAAGAAGTTTGGGGACATCCTCACGTAGTACCAAGCTTGGCATTAGTATGTGACCGAGAAGAACTAATTGGATGTTACTGAGTTGGTCTTTCCCCAAAATTCGGAGTCATAATGTTTTGTCTTGTTAGGCTCTCTCTGGCCTATGTTGTCTCACATGGGTACATGTGGAAAATGTAATATTATTTGTAAATATGTTGTAAGTGAAATAGCAAGTGTCATTAGTGGAATGTGAAAGGTCATCATGTTATGTAATGAATTATTTGTAAAGAATTTGAAGAGTCATGATGTTATCGGGAAATCTAGTGTCTATGCAGAGCTGCTAGTCCCACTAAGATGGGTAGCTATCTTAGAAATAATCAGATTAAAGCTACTTTTGTTTTCCTTTATGAGAAGTATATGGGAGAGGATCAAAGAATACCATACTCGATCTTTCGCTCGGTTCTTAGCTTGTTCCTTCTCCTCACCGACAGGTCTTTTCTGCTTCTCCCTTGACCACTCCACTTCAAAGAGTACCTGTAAAGTCAAAGCAGCATAATACCTTCAAAGTGCAGAGATCTACAATCATAAGCAATATAGGACCAGATATATATTGACCACACAAATGCATATATTATCAGACATACAAGAATGTGGAGGAAAACTTGAATAGATTTTTTGATATAAAGATTAGAAGAGAGGATTACAACCCATTGATCAGACCCAACGTCATCCTCCCAGCATGAAAGCCCTTCTTCACCTCATGAAAATCTTAGATCACCCAACACTATAATATTCCACCAAGAAACCAACAACACTTCCTTACAAGATACAAAATTCCAGCCTCTGGATCTTCGGGATGAGGGATCCATATATAGATGATTGCAAGGAGGTGAGTCAGCTTCTGGGATTTTGATTAGTGTCTTCTCTCTGATAGTTCTTGATTCCACTTGGAGATTGATAATCTCTTACTCATCCCTGGGTGAATTCAGAGAGGCAAGTGTCACAGGAGAAGTTTCTGGAAGATTCCATGCTCCTCCACCTCGCAAACTGTCTCTGCCATTTGTCCATTCTCGCCCATCGCACCCTACAGAAGGGCTTTCCAGTATGCATAGCACCTTTTACACTGGGCAGGTGAGACGCATCGCACCCTTAGCACTCAGCAACCTGTATGGTCTAGTTTTGACTAGTTCTAAGCAGTTTTCTGTGGAGAACTTCTAGGAGATGATGTAATCAGCTGACCTTGTTCCTTTAGGGCAGGAAATAACACTTTTAGGGACTTAGAAGCCCTTGGTTTACGGACATATGTGATTGGGGTTGTAGTGCCCAAAAATGTCTATAACAGTTGCCCCATAAAGCATGAGGTCATTAATCTTTTGATGTCGGGTGAAATGCTTTATCATGAGGATCCGAGGTTTTTTCAAACTGGAAGCCGACGTGTAATAAGATACAATACAATACATTATCTTCATAATATATTCATGATCTAGCTGAGGCGGGCATTCCAATGCTTAGCTTTATAAATTCATTTTCATGTACATAGGACAGACAACCGTCTGTGTGGCACACTGATGATCCTAATAGAGCCATCATCCTTTGATTCTGATGATCATCTGTGCAACAATGATGTACATTTGATGTCTTTATTTTCTTGAATATATCGCAGCCCAGATGGATGAAACTAGATCCGGGGTCTTCAAACTCGTCCAATCTTCGCACAAAGTACAAGTCGATCCATGTGAAAAATGTTCTAGAGTCTAACATGGAAAGACATCACCTGATTACCAGCCAATGATGTAAGCTGTTAACAGGCGCAAGAGGAATCACCGATAATGATGATGACCCTCAAGGTACAATTCACGTGGTGTGAAAATGGGACTTGGCATCGAACACCACGCAAAATCTCTCGGTCGAAGGCCATTGATGTAAACCTGTCGCCGAAAGTGAGAAACTTGCCATTAAGGCATGCAAGCTTCAAAGTACTGAAAAGGTTGTTCCTAGGTCGACTTCTTGGATAATGAGTTGATGTCGACAAGAAGTGACCCGTTGTAGGAGGGCCTTAATGAATCCCACATCTACGACACGGAACGGAGCAAATGACTTTTGGAGGTGAAAACGATCTGATGATACAGGGTTCAGGGTGGCGGTCATGAAATAATGAAGCGTAAAGGTATTGCAGCAGATGAGACACAAGATGGGTTGGTGAATTCTTTGATCGACTTCTCTTGAACATACTGTCAACACTGAAAATGAATTGGTAGCATTAACCCCAAAGATGGATGGTACAGTGGACCAATGGTAATATGACCGGTGAATGGAATAACCCAACCCGACTCAGACATGGAGTGAAAGTGTCATGTTCAAGAGCGACTTTGCTACCAATAAAGTTTCTTCAAGTTTTCTTCCCAATTTTTCCCCAGTCATTGCTGACCAGTACCTCTTTATTTTTATCAAGCTTGAGGAGGATAACATATGCTTGTTCTATAATTTGCCCTTTGGGCAAACCCGTCGCTATGTTTTAACGAGCCTAGTGACAGTGAAACTCGTTCTTGTCTATATGGACAAGTTTGTCGCTATTAGTTTTAACGAGTTTAACGACAAAGATAACTCGGTCCTTTTCAATTTTAGAGAGTCTGAAAGGGACGTAAAGGAAACTCCAATAATCCTTTTTCTTCATATAATCCCTTAAGTCCGAAAAAGTATAAAACAATACAAAAGGGATGAATTTTCGATAGTTTTAACGAGCCGAACAAGACAAGCACTCGATATTTTTGTGTAATAATCCCTCAGGTCCAAAAATATTAAAATCTAGAGGAGGGACATCACTCCCGGTAGCTTTAACGAGTTGGAGAGGCCAACTTCTCGGCAATCTTTTCATATTTTAAGAGTCAGACGAAAAGAGCTTAAAGGAGACTCGTTTTTTGAGGAACGAGTGATAATTTCAGGTAGCAGCTGATTCCAGGTAAGGTTTGGAATTTTCCAATCATGGAAGTGTCACAAGGATGGCTAACAGAATCACTCTTCGCAGCTGTTCCTCAAAAGGGGTAAACAATCAAATGGAGGCGAATGATCGGCTAAAATAGAGTGGAGGTGATGATGAGAACACGACCAAGGCTCAAGAGCTAATGATAATGCATTCACAATGGTTATTTACCGAAAATTGGTTCATTTTTTAATGAGCTTAAACTCTGGGGGAAACATTTTCTCATTGCTTAGGTTTAATTTTTAACGAGCTTGAACTTCACATAAAAACTGCTTGTGATAATGGTCATTGATTATTTGATTTCACTGCTAACACTTTGTTCTTTCGACGGTCGTACTGTCTGTTCAATTGCTTCATCAAACCGATTAGAAATGAACAATACATGCTTGAGAAATGAGTTGAAACACTAATACCTTACTCGAACTATGTGAAAAGTAATTTAAAAGTGGTTTTTACCCATCATTTTACCATTTCATTTGAACTTTGGTTTGTTGGAGCTTTGGAGGTGCCTTCCCCCCTTGATTTTCACCAGCTGATTCTAGGAGATTCTGTGGGCGATTCAAGGCGCCGTCTGGACCAGGTAAGAGCTAAACTTGAGCTCTTCAGTTGCATTCCTTCCTTTTTGAATTCTGAGAATGTTTCCCTATTTTTCTGAGCCTCTGGGGTTTGAAAAATTCACCCTGGCTCCATTGCACCCTTCCTATATCAAAAGGTGTGATGCATACTGGCCTAGCCATTGGCCAGTCAGTATGCATCTCACCCAGTACACTGTTGGGGTGCGATGGGTGCAAGAAAGGAAACTTTGCACTATTTTCTCATGGAATTTTTGCCTGTTTTTTGCCAAATTAGGACTCTGAATCTTCTCTTGTTTGTTTTGCAGAGATTCATCGGAGCAAAATGGTTGTTACATGGTGAGAACGCGAGCATGAAGAAGAGGACATGGTTGCTTTACATGATCTGGGTACGGTAACTGCATTGTGGAACTATGGCCTGCTCAAGTTTTTCCGCATCTCTAGCATGAGGCAACAAATCAACTTGTTGCAATATTTCCTCGATGCATGGGATCCTACCAACTAGGTGTTCCAGATCAGAGGCAAATCCATCCCCTTGATTGTCGTGGACATCTATTTTTTGACCGGTTTATCGAGGCGTGGTGCCCCTCTCTCATTATCAGGTTCCGCCTGTGGGGGCGAATCCGTGAGAGATTACATTCGTTGGTACTGCAAAGAGGGATCTCAGCTAAGTAGGGATGGCAAGATCAACATCCGAGATGTCACTGGCCGGTCCTTGAGGACCATTCTGTTCACTTTTACTAGATTGGCTGGTAGTGTGGCTCTTCACGTGGCTAATAGGTCCTATATGCAGTATGCCTTGGAATGCCTCGAACCAAAGGTGTTTAACTGGTGTGATGCAGTACTCCCTGTGATGAAAGAACAACTGACCAAGGTAAAAAGCGGAAGATCCAAGAATTTCGACTATGGTTCTATTTTGACCACTTTCGCCTTGGAAAAGATCCCACTGATGCAGCCGCAATACATTTCACTTGGTTTACCTCCACCGACTAAGCCACGGATGCAGAGATGGGTTGACCTCATGGCCCGACATGCTGGTCAGTCCCAGGTTTCTTTCTCTGATACCTTCTTTGAGTGGTTCAACTGTTAGGAGATGGTTTTTGCCGAGTGTCCATATGCTGGTATGGATTTCTGGGGTGACCCGGATTTGGTGCTGCCGGCTGGTGAGCAGTGGGGTGCTATAGGTAAAATCTCTGACCATATCTCTGTTTATTGTTTTTTATAATGCTCTCGTGCTTTCTTCTATCAAGACTAATCAAAACTCATGTGCTCATGTAGATATTGGACCAGTTCGGCCAGTGGTACGTCTGAGAGCACCAACTGTCGTTCCAGCAGGAGAGGCTGTGGGGAGGGATATCCTTCACGACCTTGATGTGGCCGAGACTCTTTCAGCATTGCAGGATCAGGTCGAAGGTCTCACTCTTGGTATTCCAGACGTGAGGACCAACGAGATGCCTCTGAGGTTGCAGCGACATACTACTGGCGTGCCGAGTCAATGGACTAGGCTTTTACGCATGATTGCACAGGCGGTGACTTGTTATCACAAGCATCATTAGACTAGGGTGCCCCCTAGCATTTTGAGTTTTGGGTCATTTGACCGATTTTGTCTTGGTTACAATGTATAAACCATAAATAGTTATATATATATATTTTTGATTTTCGTAGTTTTATTTTGGTTAAGTTACATGATCTTGATGCAAATATTGATGAAATTCTTCTTTTATAAATGTTGCAAATGTCTATCTAACACATAATTTGCCAATGAGTCTATTAATGTGTTTAAGTTTCTAGAAATGTGCTGATATTGAATAGAATCAAACTGCCTTTCCAAAATCTTGACCCTTAGGAACATGCAATAGATAGCTGAATTCCGTACGGAATAGATACCAGTGAGCTGTAGAATGATGAGTTGTGAGTCTAGCCTGACGACAAGTCGCCGTATTCCATGTGTGATGGCATCAAAGAGGAGTTCTATCAACGCACTATATTCAACAATGTTGCTTGTTAACCAACCAATACATACCCCTCTGAAACTCACTAACTCGCCGCTTGGATCAAAGATGGCACAAGCCGCAGAAGATAGGTTCCCCGAACTACGACTCGCTCCGTTGGCATATCCAACATATGATTCCAATAGGTTCGACATCTGCAACAAATGCAAAAGCGGATCACTTAACGAAAACAATTACCCTTAGTGAAAACAAAAATGTAACAAAAGCATAGGGGTTACTATCTTGAGTCAAGCATAGTAACTCTTAAGGTACAACCCGTTGCGGGGTTGCGCTAGTGGAATCCCATCATAATCCACTAAATCATAGGCTCCTTTTGCTAGTACATGCTTAAAAATATAGGGGCCCATCCATAAATATTTGAACTTACTTGCGCCCAATTTATCGGACTCCTGGTTGTAAAGTAAGACCAGGTCACCTTCTGAGAAGACACAGGGTTTGACATTCTTGTCAAATTGTGCCTTGACTCATTTCTTATGGGCTTCGTTAGCCAAAGCGGCATCATGATGGGTTTCATCCAATCGGATTAGTTCCAAGAAATGAGCCTCCTCTTCTGAAGTTCTGGGGAGAAGGTCGACTGTGAGCTTGAGGGACGAGATTTCGCACTGAACTGGTAAGATTGCTTCCAGGCCATACACCAGTTGAAAGGGTGTAAACCCGGTTGCATTCCTCACCGACATCCGGTATGCCCACAAGGCCGAGTACAGGATCAGGTGCCAACTCCGTTTATGGACTCTGATCATCCTTTGCAGCATGCGCTTCAGGACCTTGTTGATTGCCTCAACTTGTCCATTAGCTTGCAGATAATACGGAGTAGAGATGTCATGGGACAGTCCTAATTTGGCAGCCAACTCAATCATCATGTGATTGCAAAAATGCGATCCATGATCTGTAACTATGGCCTGTGGAACGCCGAATCTGGAGACTACATGATTGAAAAAGAAGAGGGCAGCCATTTCGCCACTGTTGTTTAATGTAGGCATCGCCTCGGCCCATTTGGTAAAATAGTCTACTGCGACTATGATATACCCATGCCCCCTGGCCAAGGTGGGGTTACATGTCATTAAATCTATGCCCCATTTGGCGAATGACCCAACAACAACTACTGGTTGCAGAGGTGTGGGTGGTATTCTGGTTTTACGATCGAAGATTTGATATGCATGGAAACTTCTGATTGTTGTTATGCAATCTTTGAATATTGTTGGCTAGAAGTATCTTGCTCGTAAAATCTTTTGCGCCGTAGTATAATGAGATTGATGCCCTCCACACACACCTGAATGGCAATCATTCAGGAGTTTTTCGGCCTCCTCGTGGGTGAGGTACCTCCGCAGAACTGTATCAACACCACGATGGTAAAGTGTATCACCGACGATCATGTAGTCTTTTGCTTGGTATTGAATACATCGTTGTTCTGAGCGGGAGGTATTAGACCTATATGTTTGGGTTTGGAGATATATTATTATGTCTCCATACCACGGATTGCTTGAAGATATCAGAAACAAAGATTCGTCCACGATCACTTCTTCTGATGTTGCATCGTTGGACGACGATGGGAGATCGCATAGTAACTCCGAAAAAACCAAGGCTTTCTTCGATTTGGATTTTATGAATTCCATATCAAACTCTTGTAAAATTGCTATCCATTTCGAATATTTGCCCCCCAGTAACTATCACGACAATATATAAGTCATGGGGTTGCAATATGACAAAATGGTAGTTTTTCGAAAGAGGACATAGTGTCAAAATATTTGTATCGCTTGAACAGTTGTGAGAGATAGATTTTCAACATAGGAGTATTTGCTTTCCATATCATTTAATTTTCTACTCAAATAATATATAGGATGCTCAATTCCATTGTCTTCTTGAACTAAAACCATTGCGAAGGTTGTATCTACTGCAGCCAGATACAGGTTAAAGTCTTTTTGATAATCAGGAGCATACATTAATGATGCTTTTATTAGGGATTCCTTTAAAGCATCAAAGGAAGCTTGCGCAACCTGATCCCAGATGAAGGGTACTTCTTTTTTCAATAGATGAGTATAACCTTTAGCAAGTTCAGCGTAATTTGGAATGAACCTCCTCAGAAAGTTTTCTTTCCCTTGGAGTTTCTGAATCTGAAGCAAATTTGAAGGTGGAGGCAAATCAATGATTGCCTGAACCTTACATGGGTCAAGACGAATCCTGTCCTTTGAGACCACAAAGCCAAGTAAATGACCAGAACTGACACAAAACACACATTTGTGTGGATTGAGTCATATCTTGTAGTGTCGGCAACGTAGAAATATCGCTCTCAAATGTTGCGGATGATCGGTCCGCTTTTGCGAATGAGCTAGAATATCGTCGAGATATGGTTGAACGATGTTCTTTATGTCATGAAAGGCATAATTCATTGCCCTCTGAAATGTTTCCCCTGCGTTCTTTAAACCAAAGGGTACCTTGCGATATGCGAATGTGCCCCATGGACAAATAAATGCAGTCTTTGACTAGTCCTATGGGTGGATGTTAATTTGATTATACCTGGAAAATCCATCCATAAATGAAAAGATTTCACATCCGGCGCATTCATCAATTATTTGGTCAATGAAGGGTGTAGGGTAGTTGTCTTTCGGACAAGCCCGATTTACATCCCTATAATCGACGCACACTCTAATCATTCCTTGTTTTTTCATTACAGGAACAATATTCGATACCCAATCGGTTAGAGGAACTGGGTAAATAAAACTAGCATGGAGAATTTTTCAACTTCTTCCTTGATGGCAGCGGCTTTCTTGGTGTGCACCTGCCGTAGCCGTTGTCATACCGGTTTGACATTTGGATACATCTTAATTTCGTGTTCAACTATGCTCAAGTCAATGCCTGGCATTTCATCGTACAACCAAGCAAAGACATCTCTGAACTCGCGAAAAAGAGCATAATATATTTCCAATTCTGAAGAAGAACAAGATTTTCCGACATGAATATTCTCTACAACATCTATTTTGGTCGAGATATTTATGGCGATAGTCTCTTCAATATTGGAAAATTTTCGTTCGAAATCCACCGTGTTTACAGTATTTGATAGAAAATCAAAAACTGAGGGATGATGAAGTTCACTGGAACTATCTTCCTTGTAATCCGGAAGATGGGAACGATGGTGGTAATGTTCCCATGGTGCCCTGTCAATTATCATTGACTGAACAATTCCTTCGTCTGTAGAATGTACTTCTGACCAAGGATCTGAAGGGGTGTCATATTCCTTAGACCTATCTATCCAAACGCTTGATGAGCGTTGATTTGGGTTTGCCTCCCATGCCGAAAGCATTGATTGCTACAATATTTCTATTGGTCTTGGAGGCAATACCTGCAGATGATCCATGCTAATATCATTTTTGGACATATTTTGAATAGAAGATATCATATTGTAGGTTCCTACTATTGCCACTTATGCCAGATTGATTGGAGGCGGTAGGGCAAAAGTCCCCATTAATATAGGGTCTTTTACTAGGCCTACTCTGATATTTTGAAGTGAATGAGGGCTTCCATGGATCATCGGAACGCTTCCCATAACTTGGGAATTGTTGGGGAGAAATGTTTGCTGGCCGACGATTGTAATACCTCCTTGGAAGGAAAATGCAATCTTCTTGAAGTAGGTCGACACAACGGCAACCATAGCATATATCCAGGGCCTTCCCAATAGGATGTTGTAATCGAGGTTTCCATTGATCACTTCAACATCAATTTCTACTGTTTTTCCCCCCAGTTCGACTTGCAAGTTAGTTAAAATCCCATATGGGGTGTATGTTCGTCCATCAAATGCTTTCAATGTCGTCGAAGATCACGACAAGGGTGGAGATCCTAAAGTTTTCCAGCAACTCATCGACATAATACATGTAGATGCCCCCTCATCAATAATTGTCCGATGAACAGTTTTGTTGAGGGCTTTCACTTAAATAAGGAAAGCTAGTTGAGCTAGTAACTAAGGATCATATCCTTTATGATCAAAGGCCACAAGATTGGAATCCGTTGGGTTAATCCCACCTATTGCTGATAATAAAGCCTGCTTTTGGGAGGGGCAATTTTGCAGTACCTCAAGTGTCGACATAGCGGACGACGATTGGGCCAGATCCTCCACTATATTGTAATGCTGTGCTGCTCTGGCACAAGGATTAAATGTCGATTTGTGTACTACTCCCTTCAGCGGCTTTATCATTTGTTCAGGAATGATGGGTGGCACAACTTCGGTTGAAGTTGTCATCGAATTACTAGGTTGATCATTAGCCTTGTTGTCCGACAGCTGTGGATTCCTGTAATCTTTATTCCTTGTCGATATCAAAGCATCATTTTGTTGCTTCGAAATAGACAACATTAGCACTTGGGACGGGGAAGCATTGTCACTAGCAACCAGATTTGTTCCTGGATTCGGAAATGGATCAGTCAATATCGCCAAGGTTTTTGAATTCTTAAAGAATTTTCTAAGCTCGGCTTTATGTGGACAATATTTCGTCCAATGATCCTCATCACATATGAAGCATGGATGACTTGGTTTCCTATCTCTAGAAGGGTTTGCAGAAGATTTTTCAGGAGACGACTCCTCCTGTTTTTTCTTCTTCCCTTTCTTTTTCTTCTTGCCCCCTGGTTGCTTTGGTTCTTTGCCTTTGTCAGTCGACACGACATTTACCTTTGAGGTGAGAAGCTCCTCATTTGCATTTTGACTTGAAACCGTATGAGCCTTCTTTGATGTAGCTTTTACAATTTTCGTGCTAGTCGCACCTATCACGCCATCGTTGGCATGAGAGTCTTTGCTTGATTTAGGAGGGGGAGGAACGGAGAATTCCGGTCTAGGAGCATCAGGGATTTTGTCATAGAGCGTGCCAGACTGGGTATATATTAAGTCTAGATATTGCACACGAGCAATGACTTGCTCTTCAGTGATGACTCCTCCCTTTGCCACATCTTCTGTAATAGTAGGTAATAATGACTTAATAAACCATTCAGCTAGCAGCTGATCAGGAACATATGTTTTTACCATTCTACGAAAACGTCGCCACTCATGAATATGATCAGATATGTGAGTGGTCGTTGTCTATTTGAAATTGGTAAGAAGCTCTGTTCTTGTTTCGTACCTTATGGGTAACTGAAAATGGGTTAAAAAGGTTGTGGCTAGGGTGTTGAAGTTATCGAATGAAGCTCTAGGAAATTCGATATACCATTTCTCTACCGGACCAATTAATGTTCACTGAAAAAGGCGAAGCCTAATCGAATCATCATTTAGAGTGTTAGACGAACACCACAGATGAAAGATCATCACATGATTCGATGGGTCTTCACCCGGATTTCCATTAAATTTAGGAATATCCAACGAAAGTTTATGCGGAATTGCTGGCCACCAAGGGGCGTAAGCAATTGGATCGTTTGTCAGCCGATTTATATCTGGTAACTCTAAAGTTTCCACGAAGGGCAACTATTGATTCAGGTTCAGCGAAGCATACCCAAGATAAGATGGAATTTCTTGAGCAGTGGGTCTTTGCATACCAGCATAGTGTATTTGATGCTGATAACTTTGGTAAGGTTGATGGGCATAACCACTATGAAATGGTTGATGTTGACTGCTTTGAATGTACGACTACCCATTACTTGCAAAGATTTGATGCTCAAAACCTTGGTAAAATTGTTGGAATTGCGGTTGTTGATATTGCACTAGCCATGGTTGTGAAACCATTTGTTGTTGTCCAATACTGGCTGTTTGACCAAGATGAGGGGTGATGGTACCCATTTGAGCCTGGATCATTCCAGTTAAGGAGCCACTAATCGATGATTGTGGTGGCATCGTAGAGACAAGAGGTTGTTGAACTGTGACCTAAGAGACTTGAGGTTGGCATACAATAGGCAATGCTTGTACTTGTGACACCGTCACAATAGCCAGTGTAGTGGGGATATTTGACATAGGAAGACTTTGTTGCATTGAGTATATAACTCTTGGTTGTTGAGGTAGTATTGGCACCCAACCATTGGATGTAATTCCAGAATAACCTGAATTCTGTTGTGAACTCTCGTATGTTTGTTCTCCCGGAGGAGACAATGAGAGGGTATATTGTCCCCCATACGGCGGTAATATAGTGCTCAAAGGAATGATTTGCCTTTGAGGACCAGATTGCCCAAATTGACACTACGAAGGATCAATTTGCTGAGACTCAACATAAGAGATTCCAGATATTATTACGGACGAACAAATGGGAACAGACCATACTGTTTAAACAACCGCTGGATGGATTCCATCCAGCGATTGAGAGTTAGTTGGGACAGATGGTACACTGGTGAACATTTTTGGAATAACAACCAGACGTTCTGCCGTTGCTATGTCAGATGACACGGTCCTAGATGTTGACGGTTGTTCAGACATATCTAGTCTAGCCAAAATATTTCCTAGCGATTCTACAGGGACTTCCGATGACGGGAGACTAATTTCTAACGAAGAAGGATACAGGGTGATCCCAACTCCAAAATGAAATGGAGTACTAGATGGAGGATCCTCCACAATCTCTTCTATAGCAATCAATCCAGGTGGAAGAGGGAGACCGTCAGGTCCGTAAAATATTTCCGGTGCCGAAGAAGGTATAGATTCTGCAGCGACAAAGGTTTGGGGAATAACACCTTCTGAATCAGCTGTAGATGGAGCCAGTTTAGGAATAGAAGTCTTTACCATCACACTAGGATCAGTTCTATTGTCCTCTTGTGGCTGCAGAACTTCTTCTGTAGAGGCATGGATACCAGAAAGTTTTGGAGTAACCAGAGTCTTTGAGGGTGTCGGAACACTTGTTCCAACCAAACTAAGGGACTTTGATCCGGTTAAATGAGTTCGTTTTGTCCGGAATAGTTTTTTTTTCGAAGACAAAGACAGTTGACTCGTAAGTCTCCGTGAATGACGGGGTTTCGATTGACTTTCCTCCATGATTGTGGATTACTCGATCAACTAAAAATAAAGGGGAAAATGATTTCGAATTAAATGAATTTTAGACGCTTCGACACAACTTATTTTTTCAGTTTTTAAGAGTCGAGAAAAAAAAAAGATGACTCTAGTCTCCTTCGATTTTAATGAGCCTGAAGTGACAAGTGCTCAGATGGACCTTTTCCTTTAAGGAGTCTGAAAAGGAATGAAAGGGACTACTCTGGAAATCTAGACAGAGGGATTACCAAACCAATCGCAAAACTGCAAAATACTTTTTACGGTACGACAGTCAATCTTCCCGAATGCTGTGTTCAGTGCATTGCGATCGATAGGGTGGCAAACATGGCTTCCTACGGATAAAGGATATAGCCTATTGTGGTCTCCCAATATATAATCGACGATACATGGGAGCACAAGTCCGTACTGGCACTTGTCATCTCAAAGAGGAGGAATCACCCAACCAACAATGAAAGCGATAGTTACTAGGCTTTACGACGCCGAAATACATCTCTAGCCTAGACTTCTAAATGTTGTGCATTAGGTTCCAAAGCATTTTTATGTTCATTGAATTTATTTTACAGTTGATATTTCTTAAGAAATTTTCCTTTCAGTTCACCGCGTGATGTAGATATACAATTCCTAAAATGCAATCTAAGATGATAAACAATCGTTTAATCTTGTTTTTGTAATAAAATCCTAGCTACTAAAGAGAGAGAGATGATATTCTTTCAACATAGAGCAGAGAGCACACACTAGATGCACTGTCCTAAATCAAACCAACAAGCAGTCTAAATGAAAATGCACATGCATGTCTTTATTTTCCACTTTCTTAATGTGTGAATGATATAAAGAATGCTGAGTACAAATCTGAATTATCTTTTCAAAGTGACAATACTAACAAATTTCTCTTCAAAAATGAAAGGAATATAATGACAACACTTTGCGACTTTGAATTGAAAACTGCTTTCGACACTTGAAGAACTACTAATTCAAATCAAATACAAGAGTAACTGTATAATCAACCATCAAGAATGATAGGATTCTTTTCTTTGACTGAAAATGACACTTGCGATACTTCCAAATCAAAAGACGACAATTTGATTACGCTACTTTTGTAAAAGAGAACTGTAAATGGTGACCATACGGGGAGCGAATAGCTTGTTTGCTTGTTTATACTTGTTTGCTTTATAAACTTATAGACGGAGCCTGAAGTTAAGCCAGCTAGCCTTCGAACTGCATTTGCTATGCAAGTGCAAATTAGATCAATGCTGCTTCAGTATATCTCCGGGTTTTGTTTATAAACTGAACAATCGATTTGCAAACATCATAATTTCCCTAGTGGTGGCTCTAGTAACCTCATTAGATCAGCCCCTGTGATTTCTATTTACTGAATATCATTATCTCGGCCTAAATCCCTGAACTAAGCTGCAAACTGTGACCAAGAACCAAGTTGAAGTCTCATCCCTGGACCATCGCACTTTCTCCTCTTGGGAATCTGGATGCATCACACCTCCCATGTGCAGTAGGTGCGCTGCATTGCACTTTCCCTGTGTTGCAGGTGTGATGATCATATAAGACCTCTTCTGCTTCCAGATTTTGGTTTCTTTGTTCACTCTCTTCAACTTTATTAAGGAGTTTTGCTATCTATGATCAATATCCCACTGTGGAAACTCCCTTCCTTTGCATGATTCCGCCTCCCCAGTGGAGTCGCCATTTTGTTATCGGGAAATCTAGTGTCTATGCAGAGCTTCTAGTCCCACTAATACGGGTAGCTATCTTAGAAACAAACAGATTAAAGTTACTTTTGTTTTCCTTTATGATAAGTAGAGAGGAGAGGATCAAAGAATATGAACCTCGATCTTTCGCTCGGTTCTTAGCTTGTTCCTTCTCCTCACTGACAAGTCTTTGTCGCTTCTCCCTTGACCACTCCGCTTCAAAGAGTACCTGTACAGTTAAAGCAGCATAATACCTTCAAAGTGCAGAGATCTACAATCATAAGAAATATAGGACCAGATATATATTGACCACACAAATGCATATATTATCAGACATACAAGAATGTGGAGGAAAACTTGAATAGCTTTATTGATATAAAGATTAGAAGAGAGGATTACAACCCATTGATCTGACCCAGCATCATCCTCGTAGCATGAAAGCCCTTCTTCACCTCATGAAAAGCTTAGATCACCCAACACTATAATATTCCACCAAGAAACCAACAACACTTCCTTACAAGATACAAAATTCCAGCCTCAGGATCTTCGGGATGAGGGATCCATATATAGATGATTGCAATGAGGTGAGTCAGCTTTTGGGATTTTGATTAGTGTCTTCTCTCTGATAGTTCTTGATTCCACTTGGAGATTGATAATCTCTTACTCATCCCTGGGTGAATTCAGAGAGGCAAGTGTCACAAGAGAAGTTTCTGGAATATTCCATGATCTTCCACCTCACAAACTGTCTCTGCCATTTGTCCATTCTCGCCCATCGCACCCTACAGAAGGGCTTTCTAGTATGCATCACACCTTTTACACTAGGCAGGTGAGATGCATCGCACCCTTAGCACTGAGCAACTTGTATGGTCCAATTTTGACCAGTTCTGAGCAGTTTTCTGTGGAGAACTTCTGGGAGATGATGTAATCAGCTGACCTTGTTCCTTTAGGGCATGAAACAACAATTTTAGGGACTCATAAGCCCTTGGATTATGGACATATGTGATTGGGGTTGCAGTGCCCAAAAATGTCTATAACACATGAGGGTAGTTAAAGAGTCACAAAGGGGAATGTCAAGGGTCACCCCACCCTTTGTTATAAATAGAACCTCATAACTCATAGAGCAGGATTCTAGGAGCCAAGAATTTGGCTAGGATTAGGCTTAGAAAATGCTTGGGAGTATTGTGACGAGCCTTGGCTTCTCCACAATGTAGAACGAGTATACTTATTTGGAGGAGCAGGTGTTATTGACAGTAATGTTCCACTATTGGGGCTAGTGGCTGTCAATGGTGTATGTATGAATGTAACTTTCACTTATAATAATAATATCAGAGCAAACACACTTTCATGCATATGTTGTTATTATAGTTGGACTATTTTGGTTTCTTTAGCAATGTATGTTGTTTAACTTACGCATTTTCTTATGAACTATTTTGTATGCAATTGTAAAAATCTCGTTGAATGCGTGTTGTTGGATTTACACGTCACTTTAATTTATGGACGATTCTGCATTTTAGTGTGTGGTGTCATTCTGTTCACCTGTTCCTTTCAAGATGCATACTATTACAAGATTCTAAAGGACACACTTCCTTTTCCCCTC
The DNA here is from genome assembly GCA_031772625.1 of Pinus tabuliformis. Taxonomy (NCBI): domain Eukaryota; kingdom Viridiplantae; phylum Streptophyta; class Pinopsida; order Pinales; family Pinaceae; genus Pinus; species Pinus tabuliformis. Next base: position 943,837,618 of record CM062817.1, on the reverse strand, counting down.
CATCTGTTAGAACCCCCATGCATCACACTTGATTTGCCACAAGGTCACACACTTGCATCAACCCAAAGTTATAATACTTATCTCTGCATGCTACCGCGGTCAAGGAATTACATTACCACCCACTGCTAGGACTCCTACTCCAAATGGTCTGATTTGTAGTTGGGACTTCTTATCGGGGAGATCCCATGAATATTGGCAGGTCTAACACCATCAACATTGCTAGTGCTAAAAGGAGGGCCAGATGACAAGCTGAGTCCTTGAATTTTGTTTTAAATTTTTGCACATCTTTCATGACTTATGTCCTAATCACAACCCTGACATGTTTCTTTCACGATGTTGATTTCGATGTGCTGATGGATGTTATAGATGACTTGTCTAAATATAAACTCAATGGAGATAATGGAACACCCTTGTTCAGGCACAAAATTTCCTTTGCTGACTTCTGTGATAGGCATGATGTCCCCTCAGATGATAATGCACATGGGTTGTTCACTTTCACATTCGAAGGGTGCACAAAGCAACGGTGTCTCATATTTCCCACAACCTCTATACACTATTTCGATCACATGTTCAAATAATTAAGTCACGCTTTCATTCTTTATGACCATAAAGCACTTTATCAAAAAAATTTAAAATTGAGAAAAGCACCTGACAATTCTCTTGATCATTTTCACGATCATTTTCTTCATTACTGTTATGAATTTCCTGAAGATGAAGTTGACTGGAAACTTTTGGAGGGAAGGTTTCATTATCTTGTTCACATCTCTGAGAATCAGCATGAGTTAGAGTCTTCCAACTCTCTCCAACATACCTCAGTGTTAGAGCTTTAAAATCTGAGACAGACAAGGTTGCTATCCTAAGTGACCGTCCATCTCCTTCTCATCAAACATCTCTAGCCTCGTAGGATGAGTTGGAGAAGTTATGAATCCACATGTGGAATTGTCACCATCTCCTCCTACCCCACTTGCTCAGGATTTCTACATAGATTTGGACTGAAATCCTGATGGTTGTCACATGATATTATCTTCTCAGTCTCCTTCCATTGGTTCCTTTGGTCCTCTAGATTTTGGCGTGTTGTGTTCAACCATTCGATATTCCACCTGTGATGTTCACGAGGATCAAGTTTTTGATGGAGTTGGTGTTGAACAACTAACTTGCTCTATCATTTTTGATGAGTATGTGTGGGAGTCTAAACAAGAATCTATGGTGAAGGATGACCCCCTTCTGTTCATACCTCATCTTTTTTATCCTGGAATCTTCCACGATTCTACCATTTCTATTCCATCTTGTGAAAATTCATCTCTGGATGTTTCCACTTCCAATTATTCATAGAACACCTAGGATTTTAGCCTTTCATTTGATTGTGGAGAGGACAAATATTTCTCCCCGAATCCACCCAATCTCTCATCTTACATTTCTGGAAACTTAAAGGGTGAAAAATCTTGTTTTTCATCATCCCCTCTTTATGATTCGTCAGGTCATGAGGATTTCATTATCCATCTTGAATTTTTCTGATCATGGCTATCATGATCGTTTCACTCACTCATCCGATCATGATTCTGATTCACCTACTATTGATCTTTCTAAGCCACCAATCTTTGATGATCCATCTTTTGATGAAGTGGAAACTCCTCAAGCTGTCAAGGCACTTTAGCTTGAGTTGATGGTTATGTTAGGTTCTCCTAGCCTTGAGGTTAGTTCCACTGATGATTATAAATCTATTGAATCTCCCTAGGCTCATCATCACTCTCTTGTTCACACTGAAAATCAATCCATTTCATAGTTTTCACATCCTCCACCAGAATCACACGATCATGTCGTTCATGCCTTGGAGGAGTCATACAAAGCAAGCACTGTTGCGAAACATAATTTTTCTTCTTTCTTTATGATTGCTTGTTTGTCAAGTTTGAAGGTATGTAAATGCTTGTGTTCCACGTCTACTATGACAGGACACCATGATACATCTGCAGAGTTCCTTTCACATGCTTTCAATTTTTTCTTTTCTGTGGAAGAATTAAAACTTCAAATGTATTGGTTTGGATTGTTTTATCTTTCTTGTCTGTTGGTTTGCTTTAATATCTTTCTTGTCAATCATGTTGTCACCTACATGGCCAACCAATGTGCTGGTGGCTGCAATGGAAATATCACTTCAGCGATTTGGCCCATGCTCTGCTTAGCTTAGGAGTAGGAGTAGTGTTTTCTTTCTTGTTTTGTTTCTTGATTTTCTTACTTTTTTTTCTTTGTCTTTATTCTTTCCTTTGCTTGTTTTATTGTGAACCTGTAGGTTAGTTTCTACATGAAACCATGTTTGGCTCTTAGAAAAGAAGGGTGAAATCCAAGAGGAACTCATACAACTATCAACACTTGGTTATCTATTTATTTCCTATCTTTATGTGAATCATGCATTTAATCTAGTCAATGATACCCTGATGGAAAATACATTCCATTCAGAGAGAATCATGATTAAATCACGATTCTTGCACTCTTAACTAGTACCGCCTACTCTAATTGGTTTTCTATATTCATTTAACCCTTGTTAGCTCAGGCAAGTAGAGTAAGGAGAGGGGGAAAACCTTAACAATTATGTCGGATGCATATATAAACACACTTCTCTAAAGGGACAACCTCTTTTTCTCTCAATAAGTCAGGACCCGTCTTCCACCTCATGAAATAGATAAGTGCCTATGCATAGTTATTTACAAAATGAAAAAAGTAAAAACTAAAATAAAGGCAAAAGAAGAGAAGGGCTTCCTACGGTGAAGCAAGTAGCTCCACCGTGGTAATGTCCAGGCTCGCTGGCAGCAAAGGAGTGCTTGTGTTCTTGAAGTGACTCCACCGAGGTATTGTCCAGGACTGCTGGGAGAAGAGAAACACCAAATATGAAACAAAAAAATTGATAATATACATTACCTGTGCATCTATATACACCTCATCCCTAATCAAAACAACTTAGTTTGACTTGGATTGGTATGTGTGCTGCTGATAAAGAGAATGGTAGTGACTACATATTTAACCAAGCTAGTGAAGAAGCTATGACAACTGAATAATCAAACAATACTTCCAGAAGAGTTAGATTTGATTTACACGATAAAAGGTCCATAAAGAGAGTTGGAGTTCTACCAGTGTGTTGCTAATGTTGTAGCAGCTATGACCACCCTCCAAAATTTTTCCTATGCTTCATTTTAGAGCCTCACTTATAAATCATAGTAGCTCATCTCGCACTAATCTAGGTACTTGTGCTTTAATTGAGCCTCATCCTTTACATCATGGCTTTTGTTTTATTATGTGATTTACTATCTAACCCACAAGCCAATCTCTTGACTTGGTTTCCATCCAGTTCCGGGCTTTCCGTAGAGAACTGTGCAATCCTTGAGGGAAACTAGCCTTTCTCTTGGGAATTGCAATGTCCAAGTTGATAGTGAGCCTTCAGCTCCAAAATTTCACAATTCTAGTTTACATCTAGGCTTCGTCTGGGAAATTGTGCACAACATGAGAGGAAGCCCAAAGCCACTTATCCCGGAAATTGTGCAGAAGCTTCTTGCTCAGAAGTTGCTCAGTGCATGACCCATTGAGTTACCTAGTCCTTACTATAACTATGCAATGTCTCTGGGAAATGCATGGAAAATTTTCCCAAAAAAGAAAAAAGAAAATAGAGAAAAAGCCTCTATAGAAAATAGGGATCTATTTTTAGTAGTCTAAAGGAGGCACTTGAGTTATTTTGGAAACTACTGCCAAGTGTTTCTTTTTGCTTGATTTTTGGCCTTCACATCATAAACCTTAAATTGACCAAATATATTCAATTGACACTACTAGATCTCATTTTCACATTCGAACTTGGATCTATTTCATTTCTGAGGACATCAAGGAACCTTTGGTGCGATTGTCATAAGTTTTCTGGGCAAGTTTTGCTTTTCTAGTCTTTTGTTTCTTTTTTTCACTTTTTCTTGTTTAGCTTGTGAGAGTGTTGTTCCACTTGTTTTGTTGAATGAATTCTGGTGTTTTAACTTGTTTTATCTTGTAGAAGTGTTGTTTCAAGTTTTTCATTTCCTTTCCCAAGTGTCGCATGCATTACCTCGTTTTTGCACTAACAGTCGCCATTTCGGCGACTCCCTCCACATGCTTCATTTTCCTTTAGTTTGATTGATTCCTGCACTTGTTTAACTTGCATGAATCATCACTCAGTCATATATGTACTCAGCATCATACCATCCTTCATATTTGCACGATTTCACTCTCCCCTTGGGCAGATATGGGCTTCCCTTGCCCGGATCTCGCTTTCCCTTGCATACATTGCACATTCTGGGAGCTCAAGGCCTCTGCCTTTGCTTCTGGAACTACACAAATGCTGAACTAGCCTGGATCCAATTACGCACTGTGCAGTTCCAGGAACCAGGCTCCCATTCTTGGACACTGAGACCACACAATGTGCACTTTGTCCTGGCATGTACCCAGACTTAACTACACGTTGTTCAGTACAAGTCTACAAGCCTACTCCACTGAATGATGGGATTGCATAATGCACAATTCCAGTAGGCATCTAGTCACCTCTGTGAATAAGAATTGTGCAGTCTCCCCATCATGAGCCCGATTTTTTTTCTTGATCTTGCCTTGAAGTGAGCTTGGTTTTAAGCTAACATTTTCATACCATGAGTGTCCTCTTTGTCTACAGGTACAGTAGTTGTTGAGAATCTCTCTAGCAGTTACGGTTAACATGGCCCGTAAGAGAGTTTCATCAAAGGAAACTATTGAGAGTAGTATTGGGAAAGAAGTTGAGTAGATGTCAGTTAATATACCATTTTATGCATACACTTATCTATTCATTAAGAAGGGCACAAAGTTGACATGGCAACTAATCAAGGACACTTTTGTAGAGGAATTCAAGGAAGACTTAGAGGAACAACAACTCTATATCAGTATCTAGTGTTTCATGTATGTACCAAGCCTTCCCATGTGCGGGTATTATTAGCTAGATTTTCTCACACACAGATCTAGAGACTATGACATTGAGTAGTGCCAGGGGGATAGAGCTTTCGACCTTTAGGGCAGATAACTTTCATCAGATGTATCATCTACCTCAGCTGGTGAGGCACATGGACACACATTTTTATGCCACCTGTTATCACTTAGAATAAAAATTTTATGCATATAGTCCTTGGTCCTAGTTCAATGTCAAAGGTCTGTGTCATATGGTTTTCGTTTTATGTTTCATACTTAGGATTTGGAGTTTTAAAGGTGTTTGTTTTAAATTATACTCTAATCCTATTGGTTCTCCTCCACCATCATTGTGTTATAAGCCATGTCTTGTCTTATCCTATTCACCGAGTCTTTTCGTGATTTCGCAGTGTAATATCCTATTGGCCAGTTTCGCAGCGTAATCATTGTTCAGTCATTTCGCAGCGCGTTATCATTAAGCCATTTCGCAGCGCATTAGTAGAATTTTAAACTAACCGCGCTGCAAAATCGCGGATTCATGCATTTTGCAGCGAATCTTTCCTAAAGTGTCAAGTCTGTTAATGAGTCACCAATTCTGTCCTCTCATGTCAGTTTTTGTGTACCTCCCGTAGCATGTCTAAGCGCTCATTAGTCATCACTCCACCAATAGATTTGATGAAACGCACAGAAATATCATTCCGATGGATTGTACCGTGCATGTATCTTGATGATGATCGTGAGTGTTACATAAGTGACAAGCTTATCGGACGATGTATTTGAGTTTTCAAGCGAGGTTGTTTTCAAGCGAGCCTGATTACAAGCGAGCCCGAGTTAAAAAGAACTGAACCACCATTTCAACTGAAGCTGTTGGTCATTGTGAGTGTAAAGATTTCAAAAAACAAATGGAGAGGAAAGAACACAGATCTGGAAAATGCCAGAGGACCGAACCTGAAGGTTTAGACATAGCATTGAGGGATGAAGGCGTGAAGAAAGCATTCAAAGATGCCGGGTGCTGGAACTTCTGTAAAAAGCTGCAAGGAGGACATGCGCAGGTAACCAAAGAGTTTGCTTTGAACTTCACCGGTTTAAATTAAAAAATAGCTATGTTGGAAGTTCAAGTGTCTCCGGAGGCAATAGCTGCTGTAACAGAAATCCCAAGAGGGCAGCAAGAATGGTTTAAGAACTTTAAATTTGATATGAATCCATGTAAAGAGTTCTTAAAAGAGGCATATGTGAATGAAGACCTAACAAAAGCAGTGCCCAGAAACTATGTTAAGGAGCATTATGCCCTTCTTCTCACCTGCATTCAGAAATACTTGACATGTGAAGGAAGATACAATAAGGTCTACTCTTATCATTTCAAGTTGCTTTTACATTTCACTGGGAAGGCTTCCATAGATATTCCTTTTTACTTATTTCACAGTCTAAGTAAAATGTGTGATAAGGTGCAGCTGAGAAAAGAGGATTGCGAGACTTCTTTATTTCACCATGGTTTGATTAAATTGTTAGTTTTAGATGGCCTCCAGAAGATAGGCAGAGACTGGAATTCGTTCATCTTCATGGCTGGATTCCAAAGCAAAACTGGCCTTACTCCACAACCAGTCAGAGAACAACCAGTCAAAGAACTCACAATAGCTGAGCTTCAGAAGGAGGTCAGAGCTAAAAAGCAAACCAAGTCACAGCTTAAAAAACCAGTGAAGCCATTGATCATTAAAGAACAACCTCAGCAAGCAACAAAAGAAAAGACTCAGGATGAGAAGACTGTAGCTGAAACAAACAGAGCTGAATCAGTTTCAAGAGTAAGGACAAGAAGCCAAGTAAGTAAAGAAAAAGGTAAAGCCTTAGCTGTTGAAGAAAGCCCAGTATCTAAGGCAAGCCTGAATGATTTATTGGAAGCCATTGAGTTTGAGCAAATTGAACCAGTGCATATTGATTTGACACAGTCATCACCAGAAAGTACCAAGAAGCCTAAGGCCTCAAAAAGGCTGAAGTTTGATGAACCTGGTGAAGAATTCATCTTCAAACCCAGAAGACCTATTACAAGGAAACAAGTAAAGGAAGCTGAGAAATTGCCCAGAACAGAGGAAGCCGAGGAATTGCCTAGAACAGAGGAGGCAGAGAAAATTAAGCAAAAAGACACAAATAGAACAGTCATCATATCTCAAGGAGGTAATATTATAGCTATAAGGAACCAGTTGGAAGCAGCTAAACATGAGATTTCTCAGGTGAAGAATGCCACTAGGGAGTCTGCAGTCAGGTATGCAAATTATCGTAAAGTTGTATTGAAAGGAAGTGAAAACCTAGTAAACCAGGTGGATTCAGTAGCCGATGTTTACACATGGACAGTTCCCGCAATTAAGGAGGCCAAATTCATCAGAAAGATAAATATGCATCTAAGAGCTGAAAATAAAGCTATGAGGAAGAAAGTTGAAGACTTGAAGGCACAGTTAGACCAGTTAGCTGCGAAATGAAGTTACTGTTCAAAGAAAGGTTTTGTTCCAAATTTTGTCAAATTTTGCTTAGTTTATATTGTTTTGAGGACATGTATATCCCTGCTATATGTATCAAAGATCAAAAGGAGTTTTGGCAATCAAATGTCTAGGCGGTAAATACCTCAGGAAAAAGACAAGCTGTTTAAACAATTCAGCAGTTTCGTAGCGCGCTACGAAACTGCTGTAGGTGTTGATTTTAAACGCAGACAAACAGTTTGGTAAAATGATCGGGAATTTTCTAAAGGAAACACCTGAAGGACATGTAAGAGACCAAATGAAGCTATCACAGCAATTCAGATCAAAACAGGTGTACCTTTAAAAAGGTGAAATGTTTTGACTCAAGTTTAAAGTTTCTGTTATAAAGCCACTTTATTACCGGTCATTAGGGTTTTGAATGAGTTACATACGAGGGATTTTGGCCTGCACACTTGCCCATCGACGAAGTCTCCAACACATCAGGAATATGGTGGTGCTCTATATTTTTGGGTTATTAAAAGGGCTAAAAACATGCTGCTGTATATTCGAAGTTATGGAGGACTAGAACCGAAAAGCAAGGGATACATCACTGAGCAGTTAAGGTATTCAGCATCTGAGGCTAACATAGAGCTTTAAATACTCATCTCAGCCATCTCAGCCAAACTGCAAGGAGTCCAAGTGTCAAAGAACAAGAAGGAATCATTCTACGAAGAAGATAGAGTTAGAGTCATAGTCAAATTAGAACTCTTTAGAACTCCAGTTAGCATTAATTGTATTTAATAGTTTGTTGTAAAGTAGATAGGTGTCATCATAGGCAGAATTCGAGTTCCCCTCATGTTGGAGGAGGAAGCTCGAAGTAGTTAGAATAAGGATTTTCTATATATAGCTAGAACATCTATGTAATGAGGGTTGGATATTTTATAAAAACAGAGTGCTGTTTTGGCTTGTGTAAAGAACAGAGTTCAGTAATATAAGATATATGCCTTTCTTCTCAGGATTCATACAGCATTTCCATGTTCAAGATGTGTTATTTTACTTTGTCCTTCATGTCCTTTTTCAGTTGCTTAGATGAGTAATCACTCAGAATTCACTTATGCTGCTCTGACTTCCTGTACTCATCTATGAACTGTGGTTTTATAAGAGTTGTATTTTGAACATTTAAATGTCACATGCCCTGACTTCTATGTTAAAGCAATATCATTATTTACTGAGGTTTGACTGACTCCATAAGCCCAATGGAAACTTATGTAATGTTTGTCCAGCCTTCATATGTGTTAATGTTATTTCAAGAGAGTTAGCCATCTTATTAATAGTCAAAATCAATAACCCTTTGAGAGAGCCCTCTCAGGCTAAGGAGGCTAAGCCTTAGTCAAAAGATTGGTCTGAAATAGTTACTTGAAGTCTTCCTGGTCAGCAGCCTTCCAGGGCCTGATTTTGAGATAACACCACCCATAGCCAGGAGAACACGAGAGATATAGTCAAGCGTTGGGTGAAAGAGGTGTCAAATTTTAGACAAACACCCAATCATGTTTATAAGACAAAGTCTCTCAAGAAGGCCTACTAGTTCTTGATCATCTTTTCATGCCGAATATATGGTCAAGAGAGCACAAAGACCTTTCTTGAAGTGTAGGTAGTTATATTGAACCAATTGGTGAGTGATGGAAGACCATTCAACTGGTCAGACTTGTTCACTCATCAGTTTAAAGTCCATGTGAATAACGCCCAAAATCTTCCCAAGGATGAGAAAGTCAGATTCTACGTGTCTGCGTACTTACTAGATGCAATCTATTCCCAACAACCATTTCCTAATGATTTGGACATGGACACCAAAAGAGGTTGTCATCAACATTTATTGCAAGTTTCTTTCCGATTGCAGCTACCAAGGAGTAATGACGAGGTTGACTGACCATTTCATCACCCCGTTGGACAAGTTGATCTTTGAGCAGGATACACCTTGCATGTACCGAGAAGTGATGGAGGCATTACTTAACATTGTAGATTGGTATGCCTCACCTGGTGGCACCTTTATCAGAGTGTTTGGTGGAAATAAGCTTCCACATGTTATACCATGGTATGCCACAGACAAGTTGGTCATGCAAGAGGTCTCATATCATGTTATGAAACCAGCTCAAGAAAAGATAGAAAAGATAGATCAACCCTTAGAATTTAACCTCTTCGAGGGGGCAACCTCCTTTACATTACATAAATGAACAATTCTTGGATGATACAAATGACAAAACATCCTTTCTATATATAGGATTCTAAGGAGTCACAATATAATCCAGCCGACCTAACAATAATAATATAAAGCCATAAAAATAACAATGGATGGGTTCTATGGGGCACAGAAATAACAACATGGGGGTAATAGGGGCACAACAATATAAATAAGGGGTATAACTACAATAGTAATGGGGTAATCACTAGTATTATAGGGACCCAACATGCCCCTCTCCTTCAAAAAAGATTTGTCCTCAACGCTTGAGTAGTTCTGGATACTTCTACATAAAATTCTCATCCTCTCATGTGGAATCTTCAGCAAATAAGTTCTTCCACTTGATAAGATACTCTGAAATTGATCGATTTCATAGTTGTCGAGTTCTTGTTTCTGTGACTGCTTCCGGTTCCAATATAATTTTTCCTTCCTCGTCAAGTTCTGGCAATATTGTTTGAACTGGGAGCTTGTCGCCTATAACCTTCTTTAAACATGAAACATGGAAAACTGGGTGCAATCGAGAAGCTGCAGGAAGCTCCAATTTGTATTCCATAGTACCAATCTTTTGCAACACCTTGTACGGACCATAATAGTTTGGTGATAATTTATTATCCTTCTTAGCTTGCTTTAGGGACATTTGCTTTTATGGTTGTAGCCGTAGGAATACCCAATCACCTACATCAAAACTTATTTCACTACGATGTTGATCTGTCTGTTGTTTCATTCTATTTTGTGCCAACACGAGGTTATCCTTTAAGAGTTGGAGGACTTGTTGTTGATGTTCGATGTGCTGTTCCACTACCTGAACCTTAGAATTTTCTCTTAAATATGATGTGATGGATGGTGGTTGATACCCATAAAGTGCCATAAATGGGGTCATTTTTGTTGCTGTATGGAAGGAAGTGTTATACCACCATCCAGCCAGAGGCAACCATTTCACGCATTGTGTCCGTTTATCAGATACAAAGCAACAAAGATATCCTTCCAAACATTTGTTTACTATCTCAGTTTTCCCATTAGATTGAGTATGATAAGATGAGCTATGAGCTAACTGAGTACCAAGACAAGAAAATAATTATGTCCAAAAATTTCCAGTGAAAATGGGATCTCTGTCACTTACAATAATCTTTGGGTTTCCATGTAGCTTTTGAATTGTTTCCATAAATGCAGTAGAAACTGTACTGGCTTTAAATGGATGTGATAATGCACAAAAGTGTGCATACTTGGTAAGCCTGTCAACTACCACCATGATGACACTCTTTCCCTCAGACTTGGGTAAACCTGTGATAAAATCCATTGAAACCTCCTCCCAACGTTGGCTTGGAATGGATAAAGGTTGTAATAGACCTGGTGTCTTAATCGTTTCAACTTTATTTTGTTGGCAAACCAAACCAAACTTTGTAGAAGCCTGATATTGAATCTGATGTATCTCTGTAATTTTAGATCATCCAGTTTTGAAATTGTGACCTGTAGTAGCCTTCTGCGTCCTCTTTCGAATGCCACAAGTCTGACCCAAATTGGATTCTCCAAGGAAGAGTTATGTGAAATCTCCCACAGTGACTTGCTTCTAGACTAATTCAGTAAAGCGAACTTGTATGACGTGCCACGAGTCACTGTTTCAACCTTTAGATCGGAAACATGCATACCAGAAACTACATTCCGTCCTATTTCTATAGCTTCTTACGAAATTTCAATCTGATCCCCAGAGAGAGAGTTATGACGATTTTCCCTAGGTCACATGTTTTGAATGTAATTCAGGATTCTGCAAAAAGACCAACTTCCTCAGATCATATCTCCGTAAATATCAGGCGAAAAGCTCTGAAATTCGGACCCAAGGTTCAGCATAGTTTCTTCTCAAATGGGTTTTTTTTGCGACGTCTGAAACGTCACAGAAAAAAAGTTATAGCGAAAATGCCACGATGACCTGTTTGGAGCAGCGAAACCCTAGAATCCAAAGCTCTGATACCAAATGTTATGAAACCAGCTCAAGAAAAGATAGAAAAGATAGATCAACGCCTTAGAATTTAACCTCTTCGAGGGGGAAACCTCCTTTACATTACATAAATGAACAATTCTTGGATGATACAAATGACAAAACCTCCTTTCTATATATAGGAGTCTAAGGAGTCACAATATAATCCAGCCGACCTAACAACAATAATATAAAGCCACAAAAATAACAATAGAGGGGTTCTATGGGGCACTGAAATAACAACATGGGGGTAATAGGGGCACAACAATATAAATAAGGGGTATAACTACAATAGTAATGGGGTAATCACTAGTATTATAGGGACCCAACATATCACCTCTCCACAGGGTTTTCAGTAGGACTGCATAGGAAGAAGAAAGTGCCATGGTCTGCTCTTCCTTTGTGGATCAGATTGTAAGAGATTAAGAGCTTGAAATATGAAGATGTTGAAGCTAAGGAGATATTTAAGTTCGAGTTCGACACTAATACTTTAATCTGTATGATCCTCACAGTATTTGCAAGAACCACTGTGTGAAGGTGTACTATCCATGGATCCATAGGACATTTCACTAGCGCGAGGAGGACCCTTGGAGGTACTGTTACAATGAATCCAAGCTCCACGAGCCAATCAGTATAGCCACAACTTGGAAGGTTGCTCTATAGGAAGAAACAACAACAATAACAATAAGCAACAATCCGACGCAAGACAAGGGCAAGGGGAATATTTTTGAAAACCTAGAGGGAGAGTAAAGCTACAAGATGAGAGAGGATCCTATCACTGAGAAATAATATTTAGCATTGGAGTCAAAGAGGGAGAAATAGATAAAGAAGTAGAGCAAAGGAAGAAAGAAAAGAAAAGGTTGTAGGAAGTAGAACTAAAGTTGCAAGAAAGGGAGAAGAAGTTGAAGAAAGAGCAGGAGTTGAGAAGGAAAGAAAGGGAAGAGAAGTAGAACCAAGTGGAGGAAGAAAGGAAATGCTTGATGATAGAGAAAAAAATTACCATACAAGTTGAGGAGTCAGAACAACGAGGAGATGAAGAAAAGGGTGAATAGATGTAGGATCAAGATCTTGCTTAGCAGATTGAGCAACTGATGGAAGTGACAAACATGGAGTTGGGAAAGGATCCATAAAATTAAGAGCACTTGAGGTCACCTCTTAGTCTCCACCACCTCCATTTTCAAAACCAATCTTGAGTGAGCAAGGAGAGGTTGTTCTCCTTGATGATGATTCGGTTATGGATGTGTATAATCTATCATTTGACGAGTTGCAGAAGAATATTTTACAGGCACGGAGGAATCAATTTCCAGATGAACACACGTCACCTGCATTCAGGAAGGAAAGGCTGATAGTTTTAGATATTAGAAAACATCTCGCTACCCTTGTCGATGCCACTGTAACAACCCTGGTGAAACATTCATGTAATAAAAGTTAATAAAGGAAAAATAAGACCACGGGTAAGGGACACATATTCCAAGCTCAGTGTTGGGTAACGATATCCTAGTGGGCATCACTGGATGTGTTTATGGCTAAAGGAAATTGGCATAGGAAAAGGCATTAAAAAGGAAAAAAGGAATTTTTGACACACTTATTTATGAAAATAAAAGAAAATAGGAGAAAACGGAGGTGAAAGGTCACAGGTTGCATGCAAGGAGGAAAATAATGGAAATTGAAGAAAATAGAGGCCTCATTGATAAGAAGGCTTCTAAGGATCAGTTGGCAGGCTTGGTCAGTGTAGGCTTGGTCAATACAGTTTTGGAGCTCTCTCATTATTCTCTCTCTCTCTCTTTCTCACTCTTGGACACTTAGAGTTTTCTTGGAGCACTCTAGATTTGTAGCAAGGAAGGAAAAGAAAGAAAAGGGGAAGGAAGGAAAGCAAGGATCAAGGAAGGAAGAGCGGGATCAAATAGCTTCAACAAAAGTACTTGCAGGTAAGATATTGCATGTGTGATTTCCTAGTTGGTTTTGACATGCATGAATTTGTATGTTTGTGTATGGTTCTCTTGTTTTCGATGGCATGGTTTTGTCCAGTTATGACATTTTTTTTCAACCTAGCCTTGCCTTTTCTAGATGCCATGGTGTGTTTGTATGTTTATCTCAGTTTTTAACTTTGGAATTGCCAGATGGATTTTGGAATCTATGGCGGAGGTGGTCTCAAGGTTCATTCACAAAGGCCTAGGAATCCCTTGACTGGTTTTGGCAGGATACACGTTAAAGCCTAAGGGAGGAGTCTCGATTTAGGGCTTAGTGATCCAGTGTGGATTGCGGTAAATCTTGAGAGGCTAGTGTCTTGGTTTAGGACCTAGTAATCCAGTATTGGATTGCGATAAAGCCTGTGAGACAATGAGAAAAAAAAATCTTGAAGGATAGTGATGGATTTCAGATGGCATTCCAAGTTCGATTCAGTTTTGTGATCGAAGTACAGTTTTGGTGTGATCACAATTTGGTGAGGGTGGAGGCGGTTTAAGCTCTGGATTCCCTTGGTTTTTTTTGGATTGGTTTATCCATGACATCCCACATTAATGCTTGGAATATGGCACAAGGGTGCTGGCTAAAAGAAATATTTGGTTCAGCCATGTCTACAGTCTAGTGATACGTGGAAGTCCTGAACCTAGTTGGATTTTCCTATGGTTAATAAAATATAATTTCTCTTGCTTCTGTACTTATTGATATGTGGATTTAATGGTTGTTATCTCAATGTTATTTTCATGGTTTTATGTTGATTATAAGCATGGTTAATTGACTGGTTCATGTCATAATTATTTCATGTATTTACTTGTAATGGTTAAATTATGGATACAAGACCTAATTGATGTCATAAAAATTCAAGGGAGAAGGTGGTGATCCTTCTTGTCATGTTTCAAAATAGTTTTCAGTCATTCATGCTATGTCTTGCATCCTAGACCTATAGGTCACATTTATGGCAAGTGTTTGACAGAATGTCAGTCCCAGTTGGGGATGGTCAAGCCTATCCTAAAGTTGATTTTTGTTTAATAGTATTTTCATCATGTGTTTGATGGATTCTAAAAGTTACAACAAGTTTTGGGAAGTGGATAGAATTTTGGGCTAGAAAAGTGCCTTAAATTCCATAGACATTGGCACAAGTCTACTGGGAAATGTCCCTGAACACAAGCATGCAAACCTATAAGAGTGTCTAGAGGTCCCTGGAGGCTGGCATGCCCATAACATGAGAGCATCAAGAGGTCAGTAGGTCTAAAAGGTGACTGCGACCCAGGGGGAGGATGCCTGAGTGGCTGGGATGTCTCTTGGGGGTGTTGTTGTTGATGTAGAAGGTATGGTTGATGTGTTTCCATTGATTCCATTTCCTTAAGGTCACTAAGGAGGTTGAATCATATCATAGTATCCTATCATCACATGGTTACCCCGGTTGACCAGTTACTTGGGTAGATGTGGAAGAAGGGTGGTTACAACCACCTTAGCTATGTAGGAGCAACGAGCTCAAATGTTAAGTTCCTATTGGCCAAGAATGAACAAATGGAAAAAACAATTGTAGGCTACCAAGTAAGAGGTGGAACAACTCAGAGAGCCGAGTGTAGTTTCCGTAATGGAAGGGATGAGGAAAGCAATACTTGATGAAGTATCAACACTTGAGACCACCATGTGGAAGCTCTACGATGGATTTGTCACCGTGCATAAAGCAGTTGTCCGTGTGCATGTCTTACAACAACAGAGCAAAGAGTTTGTTCAAAATTTGAGGAACATACATGTTTCCATTACCCATGTCCAAGAGTGGAGAATGCAGTACAAAGGGGCCCCACTTCTCTTTCCAAATATGATGAAGCCGCAGGTGGAGCTAGAGAAAGTAAAGGTCTGGATGTTAATCCAGAATTGTGAGTAGCTTGCCCCATTTGTTAGCCGCATACAAGCCTCATATGCACGGTTTTACAAGAGTTTGGAGGTTATGGTGAGAACACGCAGGATATCGTCAATCATTTCCCTCACTGAAGCTAAAAACAAGAACCAATTCTGGCTAGAGATTGACAGGTACATGGAGCAACTAAGGCAAGAGGTCACTAGGGATGACTTGGAGTTGAGCACACATAAAATGTATAAGTACATTGGTGGTCCTGTCATGGTCAACACCATGCTACACATGCTTCAGGATGAGTTGGATATAGGTTCTAAGACCATATACCCAGAAGCTATGGAGGAAAGACTTCACTATTAGAAATACACGATTAATCAATTTGGGGACATCATCACATAGTACCAAGCTTGGCATCAATACGTGACCGAGAAGCACCAAGTAGAGGTTGTCAAGTTGGTCATTCCCCAAACTTCGGAGCCATAATGTTTTGTCTTATTAGGCTATCTCTGACATATTTTGTCTCACATGGGTACATGTGGAAAATTTAATATTATTTGTAAATACGTTATAAGTGAAATTCCAAGTGTCATTAGTGGAATGCGAAAGGTCATCATGTTATGTAATGAATTATTTTTGAAGAAGTTGAAGAGTCATCAGGGTAGTCAATGGGTCACAAAGGGGAAGGTCAAGGGTCACCCCACCCTTTGTGATAAATAGAACCTCATAACTCATAGAACAAGATTTTGGGAGCCAAGCTTTTGGCTAGGCTTAGGCTTAGAAAAGGCTTGGGAGTATTTTGACGAGCCTTGGCTTCTCGACAAGGTAGAGCAAGTATACTTCTTTAGAGGAGTAGGTGTTCTTGACTATAATGTTCCACTATTGAAGATAGTGGTTGTCAATGGTGTATGTATGGATGGAACTTTCACTTATAATAATAATATTAGAGATAACATGCTTTCATGAATATGTTGTTATTGTAATTGGACTATTCTGGTTTCTTTATCAATGTATGTTGTTTAACTTATGCATTTGATTATGAATTATTTTGTATGAAATTGCATGAATCTTGTTGAATGTGTGTTGTTGGATTAACCCATCACTTTAATTTGTGGACTATTCTGCATTTTAGCTTGTGATTTCATTCCACTCGTGTGTTCTTTTCAAGCTACATACTATTACAGGCTTCTAAGGGGCACACTTCCTTTTCCCCTCTGTATGTTAGAACCCCCATGCATCACACTTGATTATTCACAAGGTTACACACATGATTCAACCCAAATTTATCGTACTTATCTCTACGCGCTACCGCGTTCGAGGCATTACAATACCAGCCACTACTGGGAATCCTACTCCAAACAATCTAAGGTCTAGTTGGGACTTCTTATCAGGGAGATCCTTTGAATGTTGGCGGGTCCAACATAGTCAACGGATTGATTTATTAACTACCACTGAAAGGAGATACTACCCCTAATTTATTTGCTACCACTAAAAGGAATGTTCCACTCCAAATTTTATTAGTTGCTACTAAAAGGAGCTCCAACCCCTAATTATTTTTCAGCCACTACTGGCCCAGAGATACAACCCTTGAAATGTAAGATCCAACAAGTTATTGACCACGTTGATCCATCTTTCATTCATTTTGAAACTCAGATCAAAAAGACATTTATCTTAAAAAAATAATTTCCCTTCTCTCTTAACACACCTCAATCGCTTATCTCAACACCTCTACCACCATTGTTGCACAAAATATTGTCACCGTGACTTTTTGCAATCAGTGTGAGTCTATCACCACTCATACTATCCTCCTATGCAAGTCTTAAACCTCAACTCTTCATGTCAAGCCTTAAAAATGAGAGAAAGTCCTTAGAAAATCTTTAAAACTTTGGTTCCGCACTTTCTCTTAGCATTACCTGCGGTCCTGCACCTCTTGGTCATGTTCCCTGTGGACCTGCCCGCTCTGTCTCTAAAGGAAAGGGTGTGGACCCCTGTAAAAGTAAAAAAGGCGCAAGTTTATTATTAAAAACTCACTTTGGGTTAATTCTGGACACTTCTAGAAGGAATCTTGAGGTGGCAAGTTTGCTCCTAGGTGGTTCATGCATCCCATAACGAAAGGAGCTAACCCCTTGATGAGAGGATCTTATCCCTTTGAAGGAGGACTCTATCCCTTTGAAGGTGGACTTGGTAACTTCCTTCCTCTGCACTATAAAATGAGGCATTGGGCTGGTTGCTAGGGAGGTTGAAAGCTAAATATTTTTGAGGGTAAATGCTGTTGGAATTTAGATTTCCTAATTGAGCTTGAGAGGAGATATTACATACCTTTTGATCTCTTTGGGAAGAGAGTGAAACTTGTCAAAGTAGAGGAGATTCTTGCTGGACCTTGGGAGGAGCTTGTACAACATCAAGGCACCAAGGTTGTAAAGTTCTTCTTTGTTTAAAGTTAATACAATCAAGTTCATTTTTCTTAATAAGATGTCTTATATGGTTTATTTCATGAATTTCTTGATCATCATGATAAATATGGTTTATTATATTGGCTATGCAGGTTTTATTTGATGTGTGCTTGTTTGTGTTTGCAGGTTCTTTAAAAGGAAGCTCATTTGGATGGTCAAAGCGTGGCTGCCACAAACTAGCGTTGGACTTGAGGTAGGGTCTAAAACATCTCTTGGCTTTTATTTATAAATCATAATATTTAGAGAAAGATATAATTTGCTTGTCGCTAGATATCAGTAGATACTAGGGAGATCTGTCTTGTCCGCAAGAACGATTTATCCGGCCGACAAAATGGCGACTCCATTGGGGACTTGAATTTTGGTTTTTTCCCTTTACTTTTACTTTGACTTGAGAAACTTTTTCTTTGTTTCTGGTTTTTTTCTTGAAGTGTGTGGGATTGGGTAGTTTCCTTAGATTTTGAATTATTTTTTGTTTTTCACGCTTTTGGAAGAGGACCGCATGTTCTGGTTGTAACACAGTGTGGAGATCCCCGCACTGTTGCTTTACTACACAGAGCTGTACCGCACCTGGTTATATTGGATGCTTGCGGACCCTGTCAAAATTTGAAAGACTTAAAATATTTTCACCCAGTTAAACTTAGGATTTTTTTATGTGTTTTAGCCTCTACCCAGATCTGCACGTGTCTTGTCAGAAATTTTTTGTAGGTGAATTCCATTGGCATTTAGGTTTTAGGTGAATTTCTAGAAGTTTTGTGTGCTTGGCTTGATTTTCATTTGGTCTTTGTAGTAAATTAGAGTTTAGAAGCCTAAGAAACCTCAGATCACCTTGGGTTTTGCTGGTCTTCTTTGTGAGTCTGACCAATTTGTAAAATCTACCTTTGGTGAGGAATACATCTTGTTTTCCTCTTTGCGAAGCTTCGAAAGAACTCATTTTGAAAGCTTTGGATTTCATTTTTAAAATGAAAACATAAGTTGGTTGTTTTTTGATTAATTTGTTATTCTGAACAAATTAGTCCTTAGTTTGCTGATAGCTAAGTAAAACATTCTCGAAAAGAAATTTTGTAAGATTTTGCTTCAATTAGGTTTTTAGAAGTTATAGATCTCAAGATTAGATTTTTCATAGTTTTGAGTGTTTTCTAGAAATTTTAAAATCTCTTTTGAAAAAGTTTGTTTTTGTAGTTTTTGATTGTTGAAAAAGAAAAAGGAATTTTTCATGAGCATAATTAGTAGTCTCGTTTTGAGTTTATTGAAAAAGACAAAAAAGTTCTTCTTTTCATTTATTTGTTAAGGAAAGATTTGTTTTTCAAGAATTTGTGTTCTCAACTCTTTCTTTAGCTAGAAATTCATTGAAGAAAAATGATTGTTTATCATCTTAGGTGCATTTTTAGTGTTTTGGAGTTGAGTCTTCACACTATAAAGTTTCATCTCCACACCTTTTGACTTAAGAAAAAACCATAAAAATAACGATTAAAGTAAAATTTATCTAGCAATCTTTTTATTTCTAGGGCTCTTTATCACCAACATAGCTTAGGCTAGTATCTTGGAGTAGGGAGTAATTAACTCTCCAAGATAGTAAAAAAAAACAAGTAGATGTATCTTGCATTAGGAGATAAATTCCAATTGTTACATCTATGCTCTGGGAAGCTCCTCTTATAGGAGTCAAGCACGAGGTCATATCCGAACCAGTGGGGTAATCAATCCTTCCTCATTGGGAACGATAACAGATATACACGTATTAAAAACAATAAACCTCGGATTAACCATTGTTGAGGAGCCTAGGGTCACTTGTTGGTAAACCTTGGATTATGTCAAGGAGCCTTCAAGGGGATTGAGCTTTGCTACTTTGCCCTTGCGTGTGTATCGGATCACAGACTATTCCCCCAGGTATATTTGTTTCTGTTGGTAACCATAGTGACCATAATCTATAGGATTCTTTCCTAAGGTGACGGTGGAGGGAAGATCCCACTGTACCTGGAGCAGACGTCGACTAGACTCACTTGGAGTCTCTGGGGGGTTCTCTTCACTCGAGACGGTTTAGTGGAGAAACTTGTGCCAGTCTTTTTCATTAAGCAGCTTGTTGGGGTAACTGTTCCAACCGCCATTTCTGTATTGAATTCTGTGACATTAGATTTCATCACTAACTAGTGTTTTTGGTATGGAAAGTTACTGTTTGTGTGTGGTTTGACCTCCTAGATTCTTTAGGCGTGTGATTCAAATTGTTTGGTTCTTTAGAGACTTTAGGTGGTTTTCATTGAGATTTTTCTTTGTTTGCATGTGAAGTAATTAAAATATTTAATCGTGGCTGAATTACCGAGACAGTCCCGTAGACTTCAGGGCCAACCTCCTGAGTTTTCACCAAGCCAGCTTGAAGGGCTACGAGCTCTTGTAACTCCTAGTGACAATAGAGTTGGGTCACCTGAAGAAGGAGAATCTTCTTTAGTTGTGCATCTTGATTATCAAGTTCAAGCACCATAGTATATTATTGAACCAATTTCATTTTCTGAAGTTATTGGTAGTGTTTCCTCTACTAGTGAATTAGCCTAGGAACCTGAAATTTCTGAACCTGAAACTGAACCTGCTGCTACTCCATCATCAGGATTTGCCTCTCCAACTTCCACTGGTCTTGGTTCACCCAAGTAGGGAGAATCATTACCCAAAATCTTCCTTCTGGACTTATTGCTATTGAAGAACTTGTCACTCCGGAATAAGGTATATCTATCCCTAAAAATCAACCAACTATAGAACTTAGGGAGCGTGAATCGATCTTTTACAGTCCACCTAGGAGGGACGCTTAGTATCTTTCATTGACCAACTTTTTAGAAAACCCGGGACTAATTTTTTCACCACCTCGCATTCCTTTTCATCCAACACCTAGAGGTTATTATCCTCCTTTGAATATGTCAAGACAGTCATCCATGTTTTCTCAATCTCCAGAAACATTTTTATATGGCGGTCGTTCTGTTCCTTCTGGGTATCGTCACTTACTGGTACTTTTTCAGGAGCATCTCCTCAACCTGTTGAACAAGGGTTATTAACTGGTAATAATGGAACTAAAGCATTGAGTGTAGAAGATATTCTTATGATGTCAGGTACCATTCCAAATCCGCAACCTCAAGGTAGTCAGTTACCGCCTGGGGGGCAACCTCAAGGTCCTCAATTACCGCCTGGGGGGAAACCTCAAGGTACCCAATTACCGCCTGGGGGGCAACCTCAAGGATAGTACATACCTTCGGGATAGTACATTCCTTAGGGTCAACCCCAGACTAAGTACGTACCTCAAGGTCAACCCCATTATCAATATATGCCTCAAGGTCAACCCCAGTTTCAGTAAGTGCCTCAACGTTATCAACCTCAAGGTCAGTACCCAACCCAAGGTTTCCAACCACCTTGAAGTCAATCATTTGTTCAAGGAACTGGAAATGTACCTTTGAATTATCAAGCCTACCCTCAACCCAGTTATGGTCCTCAATATGCTCAACCTTCTATGGGTCCATACCCCAGAATGAATGTAGTGTGGGATCCATCTCAATCCCAACAAATCTTGCAACCGAATGTGCAGTTGTCATCTCAATCTGGACAACTCTTGGTTTCTGGTTCAACCCAACAACCTGTCTAGCCTACTATTCAAACTTCTGCACCTGGTGTAGTTTCTCAGCCTGGGCCTAGTTCGCCTCGAACTTCGCCTCAAACGACTGCTATAACTGCCACAACATCTGTTCAATCTACCCCACCTACTTCTGGAGTATCAGCAGCTCCGGTTTCTACTGTTCCTGCATCAACAACTCAAGCATCTTTACCTCAGTCTGGACCTACAATTCAAACTTTGGTTCAGATGCCTGCAGGACAACCCTGTCCAAGTACGGTTGTCACAAGTCAACCTCAATTTACTTATCAACCGTACCAGGGATAATACCAATTCTTTCATGCTGTGCAGAACCCAGTCTATCATTATCAACCGTACCCTGGATATACTTATCAACAACCTCAACAACCCCAGTACGGTTCAGTTAATCCTGGTTTTCTGGGAGGATATAATATCCCAAATGCAATTCCAATTCCAAGTTATCTTGGATATCCTCCTCCTGGGGCTGGTCTTATGACCCAGGGTTTTTGAGACCCTAATCGTCAGTTACTGTTCATTGCAACTTTGGACTTGCCTGATTTGTCACGCCTTACGAACGATCCAATTAATTATCTTCCGTTTTGGCCGCCAATGCCGAATAAGTTGCCTAGTGATATACCAAAGTTTGAAGGTAAATCAGGAGAGGATCCATCAAACCATGTGATGACTTATCACCTCTGGTGTGCATTTAACTCCATTTCAGATGATTCAATTCGCTTACATCTTTTTCAATGCATTCTAATTGGTCTTGCGGCCAAGTGGTACATTGAGTTACCGCGAGCCACTTTTTATAATTTTAGTCAGTTAGCTACTTCATTCTTAACTCATTTTCAGTTGCCAATCAGATATGACAATGGCACGGAATTATTAACTTCATTAAAACAGCCAATGTCCACTTATATTTCAGATCACATTCATGAATGGAGATGTCGACAATGTTTAGTGAAAGTTTTTATTCCGGATCAAATCTTAGCAGAATGGTTTGTCAAATCATTATTACCTAAAATAACTGAGGATGTAGCTAAGGCAGGAGTCATTACTGAAGAGCAAGTAATTGCTCAAGCTCAGTACCTAGACCTCGTTTATACGTAGTCGGGTACGTTACACGAGAAAATCCCTGACCTTCCTAAACAGAATCAAATAACTGCAGCTCCTTCAGGGTCTCATGTCGCTGATGGTATGATTGGTTCAGTTAACACCAAAAGTAAGAAATAATCTACAAAGAATTCTTCTCCTATCATAACTTTACCAGATTCCCCGACAGGAGACTCTTCCATGGAAATTCTTGCCGATATTCATGTCGTAGAATCATCTACGGCCAAATCAAAATCCGGCGGTAAAAAGAAGGGGAAGAAGAAAAATAAGCAAAATTTGAAAGAGAAACCAGATAAAACGGAATCTACTGATGAGAAACGTAAACCTCGTTATCCTTGTCTCATTTGTGACGAAGAGAATTTTACAAGAGACTGCCCTCATCGTGCTGAGGTTATGAAGATCGTCAAAGGTTCTCAAACGCCTGCTATGTCACCTTTCAACATCCCTATGTCTTGAAGATTTAGCTATTTCACCTTCAGCAATGTCGGCTTTGGAGGTGCTGCAATCATGTCCAGCATAGCGTAAATTGCTTTTGTCAGCTATAGGAGCTGTTGATATTAAAGGACTCGAACATTATAATCTTTGATTTAGAAAATAGTACACCTCATGTACCTCATCAAATGGCT
This sequence comes from Pinus tabuliformis, assembly GCA_031772625.1. Lineage (NCBI taxonomy): Eukaryota > Viridiplantae > Streptophyta > Pinopsida > Pinales > Pinaceae > Pinus > Pinus tabuliformis. The sequence continues at coordinate 943,814,412 of CM062817.1, read as the reverse complement.
TTCCAGATTCCAGTGTTAGTCAAAAATAGACCTTGCTTTAGGACTGTAATTGATGAGGGAGCTTCAACGTGTATTATGTTGATCCAGTGTTGGAGATCACTTGGTTCTCCTACACTTAATCAATCCCCGATGATTCTAAAGGCTTTTGATGGTCGTGGGTTCCATCCTTTTGGCATTCTACAGGATTTACCTATAGGGGTTGAAGGTAAAACTATTAATCTAGATGTGGAAGTGGTTGATGCCCCTCTAGATTATAACCTTCTCTTGGGTCATAGTTGGTCTTACGCTATGACTGCTGTTGTTTCATCGGTCTTTCGGCTTATAAAATTTCCTCATAATGGAAAGATCGTAACTATAGACCAGCTAACTTATTATTCATCCGACCCATCCTCTTTTGAAAGTATCTAGCATGTCGGCAAAACAAATATCCCTTATAAGGATGTTGGAGTAGGACTAGTTAAAGATTCTGGTTTACTAGGAAATTTTTCTTTTTCTCCTCCTAACGTATCGCCTTCTACTGCAACCATTCATATGATTTCATCAGATACTATTGTTTATGATGATCCTTGGATCTTACCTTCCGAATCTGAGATGGATTCATTTGGTGATGCTATGCCTTTGAGTCCCTATGAAATTGCGTATCAGGCTGTACAGTCGTTTTTTGACCCTTCTTCAACCAAAATTGATCTAATGGATGTGGTCCATGGAGAATCACTTTCAACATCAAACTCAGATTCAAAATTTTTTTCTGAACTTGTTCATACTGATGAGTAGATCCGTGAAATCTTGTCTGTTGATGATTTACCATGGGAAGATCTTCATCATAGATCTTCGTTCTTACCTGAGATTGATCATTTTGAAAATGACTTTTCATCTATTTTTACTGCTGATTATGTCAAGGAACCTCAAAATCCATTGCAAAATCCTGATTCTGAGTTAAATTTGGGAAATATTTCTCGAACAGTTCCTATTGACATTTAGGTTAAACCTGGAATTGTTGAAAACATTCATATAGGTGCCTCTTGTATGGAAAATGAACTTCAAACATATAAGGCCCTATTTCAAGAATTTCGCGACGTGTTTGCCTAGTCATATGAAGAAATTCCAGGAATTGATCCAGCAATTGTTGTTCATGAAATCAAACTTACCCGGATGCTAAACCTGTCCAGCAATGTTTGCATCAGATTCACCCACGGAAAGCTGCTGCTATTAATGCAAAAGTTGAAAAATTACTTAAAGCAGGTTTCATTTATCCAATTCCCTTAACAAATTGGGTATCAAATATTGTTCCTGTTAATAAAAAGCAAGGAACAATAAGAATATGTATCGATTATAGGGATATTAATCAAGCTTGTCCCAAAGACAATTATCTAACTCCCTATATCAATCAAATCATTGATGATTGTGCCGACAGTGAAATATTCTCCTTTATGGATGGTTTTTTGGGTTACAATCAAATCAACATTCTACCTGCTGATCAACCAAAAACGGCTTTTATTTGTCCATGGGGGACATTTTCTTATTGCAAATTACCTTTTGGGTTGAAAAATGCCGGAGCAACTTTTCAAAGAGCTATGTCTTACGCGTTTCATGACATCAAGCACATTGTGCAACCTTATCTCGATGATTTACTTGCTCATTCATTACGTAGAGCTAATCATCTTATTCATTTACGAGAAATCTTTATGAGATGTAGGCGTTATTGAATTAGGTTGAATCCACACAAATGTGTTTTCTGTATAGAAACGGGTCGTTTACTGGGATTTGTTGTTTCTAAAGCTAGCATTCGTGTCGATCCCTCGAAGTTTGAAGCTATTGTCAAATTTCCTCCTCCTTCGACTCTTCGCCAACTCCAAAGTTTGCAAGGGAAAGAAAACTTTTTACATCGATTCATTCCTAACTACGCTGAGATAACAAATGCTTTTACCAAATTGTTGAAACATAATACTCCATTATTTTGGGATGAGATAGTTGACAAATATTTTGATGCACTTAAACACGCGTTGACCCATGCACTGTTATTGCATCCTCCCAACTACAACTAGGACTACTTCTTATATCTCGCCGCCTCTCATTCCACCATCGGAATGGTGTTAGTTCAGGAAGATGAATTCGGTAGTGAACATGTGATTTATTACCTTAGTCAAACTTTAAATCCGACCGAGCTAAAATATTCACATGTGGAGAAATTGGCCTTGGCAGCGATTCAATCTGTCCAACATTTTCGTCATTACATTTTACTACGCAAAACTATCGTAATTTCTGACTGCAACCCTATGATCTATATTTTGACTAAACAATTGCTAGGGGGCAAGTATTCCAAATGGATTGTTATTCTGCAGTAATTTGACCTGGAGTTTGAAAAATCTATGTCAAAGAAATCTTTAGTTTTTGCGGAGTTGATGTGTGACTTCCTGCGTGCTGATACTGAAACTGTGGCGGAAGAGCCCATTGTCAACGAATCCTTGTTTCTTATCAGCACTTTAGATCCATGGTTTGGAGATATCATTGTTTATCTCCAATCCCAATCTTTTTGGCCTAAAATTTCACGATCTCAGCGTCGAAAAATACGTTTCCAATCCCAACAATACAAGATTATTGGAGATACACTTTATCGTCGTGGGGTGGACTCTGTTTTCCGACGTTGTTTAACTCATGAGGAAGCTGAAAGGGTTCTAAATGACTGTCACAATGGAGCACGTGGCGGTCATATGTTTGGGTATGCCACAACCCAAAAGATATTGCGCGCTGGCTATTTCTGGCCGTCTTTGTTTAAATATTGTATTGGCGTGGTCCGAAAATGCCACAATTGTCAAATTTTTGATCGAAAAATGTGTGCTCCACCTACTCCTCTCCACCCTATAATTGCCGTCGGTCCTTTTGCAAAGAGGGGTATCAATTTTATTACATGTAACCCTCACTCGGCCGGGGGGCATGCGTATATCATCCTTGCGGTCGATTATTTTACCAAGTGGGCTGAGGCGATGCCTACATTTTCGGCAGACGGCAAAATTGCTGTGATTTTCATTTTCAATCATATAATTGCTAGGTTCGGTGTTCCACAAGCGATTATCACTGATCGTGGGCGTCATTTTCGAAACATCATGATGACTGAACTAATAGATCAACTTGGCCTGCGTCACGATAGTTCAACTCCATATTAAGCACAGGCTAATGGTCTAGTTGAAGCCATCAAAAAAGTTCTAGCCATTATGATCCGACGAATCATTGCGATTCATAGGTCGAATTGGAATAACATGTTATTTTTAGCGCTTTGGACGTATCGAACCTCAGTAAAAACATCAACTAGTTTCACTCCTTTCCAACTAGTTTACAGTTTGGAAGTTGTGTTACCCATTGAATGCAAAATCCTGTCATTGCAAATAGCCATAGAATTACTTCCAGCTACTTCCGAAGAGGAGAAACGTTTGTTGTACTTGGCTCAGCTAGATGAGAATCAACGTGATGCTGCACTAGCAATCGAAACTCATGCCAAACATATTAAAGCTCAGTACAATCGAAATGTTACACCTCGTAATTTTTCGGAAGGAGACCTAGTCTTACTATACCATCAAGCAAATGATAAGTTAGGCGCTGGAAAATTCGTACCCATGTGGCATGGTCCTTATGTTGTTAAGTGAAAGCTGGCAAAAGGGGCCTATGAATTGGTAGATTTTGACGGTGTCTCTTTAGGTAAACCCATAAATGGTCTTTACCTGAAGAGATATTATGCTTAAATCTAGGTGTGGAGATTTTAGTTAGATTAGTTTTCTTTCTAGCTGGTGTGTTTTAGATTAGAAAAGTGTGTTTAGTTTAGAGAGTGTTTTGGTCATTATTCTTGCTTATCTTGATTTTACTCTTGATATTGCAAATGTCGACGTCTCTTCAAACATACATTGGTTTCACTGATGGTGCTTGTCGTAATACACAGAACATTTCTTCCGTAGCTTGGGTTATCTATTCACCCTCTGATGAGTTGGTATCTATGCATGAGGTAAGCCTTGGTCAAACAATGAACAACATTGCAGAGTATAGTGCAGTGATTGAGTTATTATCTGAATCCATTTCATTTGGGATTTAGAGTTTGATTGTGAGGTTAGATTCTGAACTCATTGTATTGTAGCTTAATAGAGTTTATGCCATTAGAAATCCAGTGTTATTAAGATTATTTTTAAGAGTTCATCTCTTGGAACGTGAATTTGATTATATTGAATATCAGCATATTCCAAGATATTTAAATACATTAGCAGATGCAATTACTTCTTGAATGTTAAGTAGACATTTGCAATAATCAAACAATAGATTTAAAAACATTCCATAACATGTTTTACAAGATAGCCAGTAATAGTGATATAGCATAGCATAAAAGTGTGTCAAATATACATCGTCTTCGATTATAGGTTGAAAAACACCTTATGATCGGCAAAAATGATAGTACAAAAAGCAAAAATGTCATATGAGTATACAAAAGGCGATCATCCTATCACAGGTGATGATCACGATAAGAAACCACTGCTCGGGCCACCCTACAAAGGAACCTCCTGAAAGTTCCTAGGACCCCAATCACATAGCGCTGTAGCCTAAGAGGAATTTCATCTATGCTAGTCTCTGGAATGTCTGCTGTCAAATGCTCTAGATGGTTTTCCAATTCGGCCAGGGTCTCTGTAGATTCATCTTGTGGGGCTGGTACTGCTGCAGCTGGATGGTTCCTCTCATAAGGCCGGAGAGTGGCTGGTCACTGTGGACCTACATCTGCTTTTGAAACATTTTACTATCAATTTTGGACGATATAAAAACAAAAAAAATTAAAATTAGAAAATATTAAAAATGATCTTACCTGAGTCATCCCATTGCTCTCCTAGTGGAAGAGCCATGTCTGGGTCACCACGATAATCCATCCCAGCATAAGGAAAATCCTGAATCGCAAAAACTTGGTTCTCTAACCAATGAAAATACTCAGGAGGAAATCGAACCACCTCGGAACCCTCCTTAGGATGACGGGCCATAACTGCAACCCAACGCATCAGTTTGGGCTCTCGGGGAAGTCAAGCTTCAACGGAAAGACGTTGTGGAACCAACATTGGGACCCTCTCTAGACCAAAGCTCACAACTAAGAAACCATATTCAAATTTTTTCAGTTGTCCGTTCTTTGCTCTAGTCAGTTGGCCTTTTACATTAGCAAACATAGCTTCGCATCAGTTGAAGACGGTGCCTCGAAAACAGTCTACTGCTATCCGCATTTGGGATCCAATGGCCATATGTAGTGTTGTGCTTCCATAGAGTCTGGTGACAGTAAATGCAATCAATTTGAGTTCAGGACATGAGATGGTTTTTGTAGGAATTTACAGGGTAAGTTCCTAAGAAAGAATACCAAAAGGACACCGCTCACAACCAGATCACAGATCAATACACCAGTATTTTTGACGTGGTTAAAACCCTCAAAGTGCAAGGAGGGAAACAGTCCACGGCCTATCCCAACGTGGGTACTACAGGCAATTTATTAATCAAAGAATGAAAATTTACATAAGCTTCTCTCATGCACGGATTACCCGAACAATGACCCTCCATGCGCTTTAAATAGAACTCATGGACCAATCGGGTGTCAAGCCACGGATCAAGTGTCGGTAATACCGAGGTGAGAGTGAACCGTCGGATCACTACATATCGTGACCGTCGGATTGTAAGTTACAAAATGTACAACGGTAAAGAAACACACTTTACCTAACTCTAACCTAACTCTATACTAGACCAAGTTGAACTTAACTATATCCTATGTGTCGGAATATCCTAACATCCCCCCTTAAGAACAACTTGGGATAGGATTGAAGGATTTACAAATATGACACAATAGGAGAAGGAAGGAGGCACTAGAGCCTATCCCCCCTTAGTGACAACTTCCTGAACTCCAAGCATATATCGAAGTTTAGTGAACTTCGCCTCTGTGAGAGCCTTTGTGAAGATGTCTGCAACCTGATCATCTGTTGGACAATATTGCACTTCAAGAACATGGTCATGAATGAGCTTTCTGATGAAGTGCATGTGTAGTTCAATGTGTTTGCTGCGCTGATGCTGGACTGGATCTTTGCATAGCTGAATGGCACTTTGATTATCACACCAAAGTGTGGTTGGATGCTGCTGCTCAAAGCCAAACTCTGATAGGATCTGACGAAGCCACAAGGCTTCCTTACTAGCTTCCACGGCACCACGATACTCTGCTTCTGCTGACGAAAGAGAAATGGCAGCCTGTTTCTTACAAGCCCATGTAATAGGTCCTGAACCAAGAGTGAAGACATAACCGGCAGTAGACTTCCGATCATCAGGGTCACCAGCCCAATCAGAATCAGTGAAACCAACTAACAGAGGAGCTGCTTTGGCACTGTAATGAATCCCAAACTGTACTGTACCTCGAACATAACGAAGTATTCTTTTAGCTGCTTTCCAATGACTTTCACGGGGGTTTTGCATAAAACGAGCAACAAGGTCAACAGCAAAGGAAAGATCAGGACGAGTATGGGTTAAATACAAGAGTTTTCCGACAAGTTGACGGTATAAGGTAGCATCAACTTCAGGAGAAGTACAAGAGACTGAAAGTTTGACTCCAGACTGAAAGGGAGAAGGGGCTGGCTTACAGTCTTCCATGTGAAAATGACGAAGAATATCACAAGCATACTTGGACTGGGAAAGGAAAATACCCTCCTGGGATTGCAAGACTTGAAGACCGAGAAAATAGTGTAAGTGTCCTAAGTCTGTCATTTCAAATTTCTTTTTAAGGCTGGACTTCACATGGTTTATAAGGTTGGGATCACTACCAGTAAGAATAAGATTATCAACATAAAGAACAAGGATGATAAGAGAGTTGCCCACTTTCTTGGTGTAGACAGTATTGTCAGAATGACACCTAGAAAAGCCAGATTCTAAAAGAAAGCTATCCATTTTGGCATACCAAGCCCGAGGAGCTTGCTTGAGGCCATAAAGGGATTTCTTAAGTCGACAAACAAGGCTGGAGTCTGTTTGTATGAAGCCAATGGGTTGTTCCATATAGATTTCTTCCTGCAAGTCCCCATGCAAGAAGGCAGATTTAACATCCATCTGATGGACTTCCCATTTTAAAGAGGTAGCAAGGGAAAGAACAAGGCGGATAGAGTTCATTTTGGCAACAGGGGAGAAGGTTTCAGTGTAGTCAATGCCTTCAACCTGTGAAAAGCCCTTAGCAACGAGACGAGCTTTATGTTTATCAACTTTCCCATCTGGTCCATACTTGGTTCTGTAAACCCATTTACATCTAACAAGTTTGCGTCCCTTTGGTAGAGGAACAAGATCCCATGTATCATTTGTCATCAATGAATGATATTCTTCATTCATAGCTGCTTCCCAATGTGGATGGCCTGAAGCTTCTGCAAAAGTGTCAGGATCATGATTTACTGGAGCTTGAGCCAGTAAAGAAGAGGCTCTTTCAAACTGAGAACGTGTACGTCGCTGATCTGTAGGATCACCGGCAAGATCACCTGCTGCATCCCGAGTAGCACGGACCCATCTTGGAAGTTGAGGATCCTGAGAAGGTGGGGGAGGATTATCATCCTCGCTTTCATCATCTGAAGAAGAAATGTTTTCAAAAGTAGAAGAGATAGGAAGAGGTGGCACATCCGCCAGACTAGGCTCGCAGGCCGATTTATTTTCATCAAATTTTACATCTCTTCTAATGATAACATTTTTGGACTTAAATGGAATAAGTCTATAACCTTTTACATCTTCAGAATATCCAACAAAAGTACATTTCTCACTCTTAGGTTCTAAAGCTTTATGCTTTTCATCTGGAATATGGGCCCATGCTTCACTTCCAAACACACGAAAGTGACTTACATCTGGTTTAATGGAACTCCAAGCTTCTTCTGGAGTGATATTCTCTAGAACCTTAGTAGGAGTGCGATTGATTATATAATTTGCACAATTAATTGCTTCGGCCCAAAAACTAAGACTGAGTCCTTTAGATTGCAGCATACAATTAGCCATTTCCTTTAAGGTGCGATTTTTCCTTTCAGCTACACCATTTTGTTGTGGAGTGTATGGAACAGTATGTTGCATTTGAATTCCATTTTCGGTGCAAAAGTTGATGAATGTGTTTTTAACATATTCTCCACCATTATCAGTTCTTAGCTTAAGAATTTGATGTCCAGATTGTTTTTCAACAAAGGCTTTGAAGGCCAAAAAAGTGTTAAATAATTCGCTCTTGAGTTTTAAGAAGTATACCCAAGTGCGTCTGGAGAAATCATCAATGAAAGTTAAGAAGTACTTGCAGCCAGAGAATGAAGCAACAGGAAGAGGACCACATAAATCACTGTGCACAAGCTGTAAAGGGGCTGAGGCGTGCCAAGAGGCACGTTTGTCAAAACTATCCCGATGATGTTTTCCGAGTACACATCCGGAACAAACACCATCTCTGCAAGATACCATAGGAAGACCTGTCACCATATTTTCTTTACATAGATGCTGAAGGGAGCGATAGTTTAAGTGACCAAATCGCTCATGCCAAAGTTTGCTCACTTCATCATTATGAGCAACAAATACTGAGGGAAGATTTGATGACCCAAAGTTGTGAAACTTATACAACCTTTTGGAATCATCAGCAAGACCAGTAGCTAGAATCTGTTTAGGATCTTTTAGATCCTTGATTACAACATCATGAGGTGAAAATTCAACAATTTTACCTTCACCTGAATGAGTTATCTGATAGACAGATAGAAGGTTGCAGGATAAGGTTGGAACACATAATACATCATTAAACTGACCATTGTCTAGATGAACAGTTCCAGTCCCTACAACATTAAGAGATCTATCATCACCAATATATATATTTTTGGTGTTACAATCATTTAAAGAAGAAAACATGGCTTGGTTTTTGGCCATGTGATAAGAGGCTCCAGAATCAATGAGCCACTCATGAGAATGAGAAGAAGAAGAAGATACATTTAATGCATAACCAGACTGAGATGATTGACAACGACATGCAGAAAGTGCCATTCCGGAAGTTGAAGTTGAAGTAGGCTCCACATGGATGTTATGTTTCTTCATTGCGGCTTCCAAGGCTTCCATCTTCTTAAAGCATTTAGATTCTAAGTGGCCATCTCGATTACAAAAGTTACAATGTCTATCAGTCTTCTTCCATTTGTTTTTATTGGTCTTATCATTTTGCTGAAATGATCTTTCATTTTGAGGCTGAGATGGTTTAGGACCATTCTTTTGAGGATATGACTTCTTAGGATTCTTTGAATTTGGTTGCTGCTGGGCGGCTAACGCTTTCGCGGAAGAGTTTCCAAGATTAAGAAGACCAAGGTGTAAGAGTTTTTCTTGTTCTCTTATTAAGGAATCACAAAAGGAATCAAAGGAAGGGGCCTTGTAGTCTTTTCCTTGACAAATGAAAGCTTCCCTTGTAGAATGGAAAGTGGAAACAAATACAGAGTAGGCTGGTCCCAACTTAGTAAGGATGGAATAAATAAGGTTACCATCTTCTTTCTTAACTTTAACACCTTCCAAGAGATATCTAAGGGTCTTGAATTTGGACAAGAAATCTTCAATGCAAGAAAAATTATTAAGATCCAAAGTAAGCAACTCATTTTCAAGTTGATGGGCTCTAATTTCATTTTTAATCCCAAAAACTTTAGCGAGTTTTTCTAATGCTTCATGAGGAGTCTCAAGTTCTGCAATGTGGAATCTAAGATCAGGAGAAATAGACATCCCTATCAAACCACGTGCTTGATCTTGTCTATTTTCCCATTTTGTAGCCTTGGCTTCATCTTTTGGTTTCTTCTCTTGGTCTGTGGCTATTCTGAAGAGACCTTTACTTCTAAGTAAATCTTCCATGTAGGCTACCCATTGGAAGTAGTTAGTGCTGTCAAGAATGACTTGGCATGGACTTTCCATTTTTTTAAAAAACTGAAGCTGAAGATGTTGAAAGTAAGTGTTCCAATGGATAGATCTCGAAAAAATAGGCGGTTTTAAAAAAAACGGCTCTGAAAAAGGCTTCCGGATGAAGAAGTTATGGCTTTTTGAAAAAAAAATTGTTGACGTTGCCGGCAAAGTGCGCGAATGTGCGGGAATGAAAAAAAATCCGCCCCCACAAAATGGAGACTTGAACCCAAGACCTCTACTCTCTTAAAATAGCTTTGAACCAATTGATCTATACAAAAAATTTGAGAGAGAGAGAGAGAGAGAGGGGGGGGGGGGCCTTGGTTTGCGTGCTTGCCTTGAGAAAGCTCTTTTTCCCTACAAAACACAAAACACAAAACCCAACACGAATATGCAAAGAAAAACGAACCTTGCGGCTCGAAGTTAGCTTTAGCCAAAAAACTAGAAATTTTAAAAAAAAATCTCAAAGTTAGCTTTACCCGAAAAACTAAATATTTTTCTCAATGTTTCTGATTTTCCGAGATCACACTAAGGTGCAGGGAAAAGAGCATACGCATGAGAAAAATCCTTCCTTTCTGTTTCTGATTTGCCCAGATCGCACAGAGTCGCGGGGCAAAGAGCATACGCAGAAATGAAAGGTATAGATCCGGTTAAAAAAAAGGCTAAATAAACTGAGACCGAAATAAGCAGAGAGAAAATAACAGTAAACTGCAAAAAACACTGTATACCTCCCGATCTGAAAAATGACGCAGCTAGGGCTACCGGAAACCTTTTCGCGTGAAACGAAAGGGTTCCTCACTGGAACAGATGCTCCGAACGCAACAGAGCAGTCCTCTCGGCCCGAAAGCAGTCAGAAACAGCAGATCTAGGAAACGACAGCCGCATGCAGTTTTACCGGTTTCAGATTTGGATCACCAACGGACGCGGCCCTCAAATAGCTCTGATACCATGTAGGAATTTACAGGGTAAGTTCCTCAGAAAGAATACCAAAAGGACACCGCTCACAACCAGATCACAGATCAATACACCAGTATTTTTGACGTGGTTAAAACCCTCAAAGTGCAAGGAGGGAAACAGTCCACGGCCTGTCCCAACGTGGGTACTACAGGCAATTTATTAATCAAAGAATGAAAATTTACATAAGCTTCTCTCATGCACGGATTACCCGAACAATGACCCTCCATGCGCTTTAAATAGAACTCATGGACCAATCGGGTGTCAAGCCACGGATCAAGTGTCGGTAATACCGAGGTGAGAGTGAACCGTCGGATCACTACATATCGTGACCGTCGGATTGTAAGTTACAAAATGTACAACGGTAAAGAAACACACTTTACCTAACTATAACCTAACTCTATACTAGACCAAGTTGAACTTAACTATATCCTATGTGTCGGAATATCCTAACAGTTTTGATATCAATCCCTTTGTCCTTGGTTTGGTCGTTACAAAACTCTAGTCGGAGACTATCGATAGACTGGCCACCTGGCCTAGTCCCGAATAGAGTCAATTGTTCACCTCTCGCAGGAAAACCAATCAAAAAGTAAATGTCCTCTGGCTCCATTTTGAGCTGGTGGCTGCCAATAATGAAACACTGGTCCTGAATATTCCACCTGTCCACTAGCCACTGCAAAAAGTCTACTTGGGCCCTCATGCCAGGTATGGCCCAAAATTTAAATAAACCGCACACATTCAATGCATCTATCGAAGGTTGATGATTAATTGCGGTGAGGTCCACATCTTCGTGCTCCCGTTCCCGCCAGCTAAGCATGGTGTATATCCTACATTGAAAGAAAAGGCGGATTAAAACATTTTAAATCAAATTTTTTGGGCAGAAATTGAAGAATTTGAAATTATAAAACCTATGCCGCGGGGACCACACTCTCCAGTTAGAGACAGTGCGTAGGTCCACACTTTGCCTGAACAGCACGTGCGGGCCCTTGGCTCTTTCTTGTATAGGAAAAAGTCGAGGTCCGCAGGTTTTGCATGCTACGCCTGCGGACCCCTGCGAGCGGACTTTTAAAAAAAATTCTTCCTAAAAATAAAAATAAAAACCTAAAAACAAAATTCAAATGGTTGAAATGAAAGAGTAAAGTGATGTGGATTACCTGGAGGTGACGGTTTTCGATTCCAACGGACGGATTTTCTGCAATCTTCACGGGAGGTTTCTTACCCAAAAGCTCTCTTTTCTCACTCTGAAGTCAAACGGTAAAAATGAATTTACAAAAGCCCTTTTTATAAGCTTTTTTGAATAAATGAATTTTTAATTTATTTATTTTTCACTTTAAAAAGGTAACTTTTTGATGCATTTTTATTTATTTTAAACAGGTATGAGTAATGTTTGAGTTTTTGTGCAGAATATCGGATTTTTCAGGCAAAATTGATCATTTTCAACGAAAAACATTAGAGTCATCTTTAAGCTCTTTTATGACTCCTAAAATATGAAAAGATTGCCGAGTCTTTCTTTTTAAGCGCGTTAAAATGGAATTAAAAGGACGGTCCACTTATAGCTCTTTTCTGACCGTATAAACATGAAAAGATTGCCGGATTTTTGTCATTTCAAATTCGGTATTGGTTATAAAATGACGTGTTGTTGATCACTTTTTTACTTTTTCAGATCAGAGACACTAATTATGAAAAGTAATCCTTGATCGTAATGGTCAAGCAGTTCTCTCAAGTATTATTTTATAATTTTTTGGGTTTGGTAGACACAAATTTACAAAAAAGGACAACCGTGGAGTTTTCTTAAGTTTTTCTTCTGACTCCCTAAAAATTGAAAAACGTCGAGTTTCTCCTATACTGGACTCGTTAAAATTTAACAGTAAAGTACCTGTTCAATTACAAACAGGAACGGACCACTCCTTCTTAGGGTTCGAATTTAAACTAAGTTGGACTCATCCGAAGGATGAGCTTCTAATCAAGCAAATGTTATCCTCCTCAAGCTTGTCAAAAATAAAGAGGTACTTGCCAGAAATGGTGGGGGAAAAGAGAGAAAAATGAACCTGTTTTTCATACTTTGTGTCTCAGAAAAGCATTCAACCACTCTTGAACACGACACTTTTTGTTCACCTGGGTTGGGAAATCCTTTGCCTAACAATTAATCAAACCATATTGAAAGTCTTCAGCTGGTTTCTAGGTATTAGCTTTGGGTCAATTGTCACCAAACCATCTACAGTGTCGTTATGTGTTCAAGAGGTCATTGCAAATAAACCATTCATCTGCAAAATATCTGTCATCCATCTTGACCATCCCTGAGTCAGTCCTTGCAACTATATTTCTTCAAACTTGATCTATGATTTCATGTTGTGGGTGTTAGTGTCAATCTTTCCAGCCTTCCTCCAGTGATCAAACGTGCTCTTACAAAGTGGTCTCAGAGTGTCAAGGTCAAATTTTGTCATTTCAGTGAGCCTTCAAGCAAAATTTGGTCACTAGGCATTAGGTCTAGGGTTTGCTTTCACTCCTTTCAAAATTGCCCAAATGTCGGTCCATCTCATCATTCAGCTGAGCCTATCATCATTCATAGGGTTGTCATCATCATATCAAGTTCCATTGGGTCATTTTACACCTTGTTCATGCTTCAGTTGCGCCTAGGCAAGGTTTATTTCCCTCTCCTAGGGTTTTGAAGGAAATTTCTCTTGGATGGTCAAATCATTAGAAAAAATTGTATCCAGATGTTCATACACCTTCCCCTATCCTTCATGTACCTTATCAAACACTTCCCATCTCTGAGTTCCCCCAAATTCCTCATTTTTCCACAAACCCTAGTTTCTTGCTACAACTTGGCAATTTTCTAGGTTGGTCCTGTGTTTTGCCCGTTTGGACCCCTTCCCCTCACTCGATCTCCGAGATTCCACTTTCCCCTGCTTCCTAACATCCCTCCCTACTTCCAAAAATTTCCCCAATAATTTAGAAGCCCCCTATCCCCTTCATTTCGCTTCATTTCCATAAAATTCCTTGTTTCACACATCGGGATAAGTTTCACTCAAAAGATGTTTCAGAGCAATAAAAGATGAATTTTGGAAACCTGAGAGAGTTTTTTGTCCACAACATGTCAAAGAATAAAAACCTCCTTCACTTTTTACACAGGTGTCATGGTTTTAGAGAAATGTCAAAAATATCATTGCCTCAGGAGAATCGAATGCACCTCTGGAGTGACCTTGGGAAAATCAAATTTTCTCCTAGCCTGGTTGGTCAAATGAATTTCTTGATGAGTCAAATGATAACTAGACATAAATATCTTTCCAATTAGCTATCATGAGCTCAATTTGGAGTTGAGGAAGGAATTCAAAAGTTGACTGCAATAGAACTCTGCCTTGAGGCAGCCTCATTTGGCACATTTTGACCAGTCTTGGGAGATTTAATTTTTGACAAGGAAAATGAACTCCAAATTGAAAAATTCTAGTTGTGTTGGAAAATAGACTCAAAGACCTTTCCAACGCGCTACCTTGCGCCCAATTTTGACACCGGGAAGTCCTCCAAAAGCCTCCTGAAAAATGAACTATGTAGCTGGGTGCGCGCTACGCATCAGGGTGGGCGCGCTACGCATCAGCACACTTTTCTCAGTGTAAATTTACTCATGCGCTATGCACCAGGGGCGCGCTACGTGTTGGGTGAGGTGCACTATGCGTTGGGATTTTTGCTCAGAAATTCACCAGCAAGTGTGCAACTCCTCCTCTAACTCAGTTAAAACACAGTTAGGCTTCATGTCCATGGTTTGTACTCAGTTTTGCAAGATGTATGTAAATAAATTATGCTAGCTATGCCATGAAAATTAAATGTAAAAACCCTTAGTTTGCTGTGAGAATTCAAAGGTCTAGTTTGCTAGGGTTTCAAAATTACATGCTGCCAAGGTTTTCCCACTTTTGTGTTTCCTACACCTCCCATATTCACCAACATTTTCCTCAAAAATTCTTCATAGAACCATACACTATCCCTCTACGAAATTCTAAACCCTCCCTTCTATTACAAACATAATATCCCCTAATTCACCCCAAACCCTAAAAATTATTAGAATTTCTATATCCTTTCCCTTCCCTAAATTCCTTGTTTATTTCCATTGCCCCTATGTCCCTAATGTTCCCCCTTCCCTAATATTCCCTTGTTACATTTGTTTTCCCCTTGGTCACAACATTGTTTAGATCAGAAGAGCAGTTCACATTCAGTTGTATACAATAGTTTCACATATCAGCATTCATCCAAGGCAGTCGTGCAACAACAGTTATGGCATCCGGTCATTCATCCGATTATGAAGTGGAAACCAAAAGTGACTCACCCTTGGAAGGACATGCACTCATGAGGCTTCATAGAGGTGGCAGAAATATCATTACTTGTCCCAGAACTTGATGTACAAAGCGAGAATCGGAAGTTTGAAAGCAAAGGTAAAGAGAGCTTCAAGGAGGCAAAAAGTGGATGAAGGACTCTAGATATTGGCTGAGGCATCCTTGGCTCATCATTGCCCTTGATGAAGAACCTACAGTCCAAATTTCAAGAAATTTGGAGAAATGTTTGACATTTTGGAATTTTTGCACTAAAAAACAGGTTTTTGGGCTCAACGCGTAGCGCGCCGCGCGCTACCCTGAAGATGGGGAGGCCCAATTCAAGAAAGGTTTGAATTTTTGGATTTTTCATGATAAAATACACCTTCTCAGCCACTGCCAAGACATTTCATCAAGTTTTGGGCCCCCAAAAGGTCAAAAAACATGCAAAAAATGACCTTCTGCCCCTTTTTGGACACACAGGAAGCAGTCTTGGGATAATTCATTTTTGGAGGGGAAAATGGGCACCAAATTGAGAAATTCCATTTGGGTTGGAAAGTAGACATCTAGACCTTTCCAACAAGCCCACCTAAGCCTCATTTGGATGCCGAGAAGTGCCCCAAAAGTGGGATGAAATGCGCGCTACGGGTAGAGATTTGGCGCGCTACGCATCAGGGAAATTTTCCAGTTTTTCATCTACAGCACAGGACAACGCAACTATTTGACCAGTTTTGACTTTTCATGGGATTTTTCACCCTCTTTGATGTAATTAATGTATTTTCATGTTGAAATGACACTTTTTTACCTATTCTAGAAGATTCATTCATAAAATGGCAAAAAATTAATGAATGAATTGGTTTCCTAGCTTATAGAGGCAAGTTGTTTTGATTGCCTAGATTGTAGTGCTCAGTTTAGAATTGGTTGAAACAGCTCCTAGGATGATGAGCTCGACCCCTAGAGGCAAGGAAATGTGTTAGCTTGCCTATATTATGTATCTTCTTAGTCATTTTCATGGTTGGACTCTTGAGGGATAAGCTTAGACTGCATTACACTTTGTATCTCTGCAATTTTGGCAAAGGAAAGACCAGGGTTTTGTAACACTATTTGGGATTCCTGTGGTGATTTGTGTTGATGGTGTGTTTCTATCATGTACTTGTAAGTTTGTTATGTGCATCATTTTCCTACTCTTCTCTTCTGCAAATTAAGTAAATGAAGTGTTAAGGTAGAATTCATGGTTTCTATGCTCTGCCTTTAAGTTTGCTTAATATCTATGTTTTCATCTGTTTAAGGAGAACTCCTGATGGTTTCTTGCTCTCCTTAGCTCCTCACCAGTCATACCTATCCATTCACTTCCTTCAAAGGCATCAAGACAATCTCCTACCTTGCCCCAAAAAGACCTCTGCAAAAACTGTGTCTCATCCCCGCACCCAAAATTGCCATGCTCAGTTTTCCAACAAAGCCCTAAAAATTTGAAATCAAACTTTCCCTATCAGTTTACTAGCCTAAAATCAGTGTTCTTTATTGGTCATCTCAGCCCTTTGAAGACCTTTTGCCGAGATAGACACGGAGAGAGCCCTATCCTGTCCTCGTAGGGCTAGCTACGAGGCTAAGTGGTTTGATGTTGCCTTGGATTTTGCCTTCCTCAGCCTGAGGCCAAATTCGAGCGCTAACAGTGGGCTTGCCTACAACGGATCGCTTTCTATCGACTTCAGCTCATTATCTAGAAAGATGATCTAAAAATCGTTAGTACCTTGGGATCTGCATGCCTTAATGGCAGGTTTCTCGCCTTCGACGACAGGTTGCATCATTGACCTTCGATCAAAGGATTCCGAGACATGTTCGACATCAAAACATCTATTCACATTTCATGGATTGGATTGAGTACTTTGAGAGCCATTGACATTACTGGTGGTTTCTCTCACACTTGTTAACAGTTTACATCATTGACTGGTAATCAAGTGGTTTCTACCATGTTCGACTTCGACACATTCATTCACATGGATAGAATCGTACTATTTCGGGAACATAAATCAAGACCCTGGATCTAGTTTCCACTATCCAGGCTACGAGGAATTTTGTTATTCATTATACAGTGGACTATTCATAAACAGATGGTTGCGCCCATACTGTGTCTACATATGTCTATACGTGTGATGTATTACAAGATCAGTCCTATATTAGAGCAGTTTAGTTAGTTTTATAGTCAGTTTTGATTTGAGTATGGGAATGCCTACCTCAGCGATGATATGATCTCATATATATATTTTTTATTGAATGTTTTTACAGGTTCCAACCAGGATCTCCACAAGATGATCCTTGAAATGATAAAGTACTTCACTCTTCTTAGATGAAAAATACTATCTATTACAGACTTCGTACTTTAGGGGGCAATCTGTTGCACAAAATATTGTCACCATGACTTTTTGCAATCAGTGTGAGTCTATCACCACTCATACTGTCCTCCTATGCAAGTCTTAAACCTCAACTCTTCATGTCAAGCCTTAAAAATGAGAGGAAGTCCTTGAAAATCTTTAAAACTCTAGTTCCGCACTTTCTCTTAGCATTACCTGTGGTCCCGCACCTCTTGGTCATGTTCCCTGCGGACCTGCCCGCTTTGTCTCTAAAGGAAAGGGTGCGGACCCCTGTAAAAGTAAAAAAAGTGCAAGTTTATTATTAAAAACTCACTTTGGGTTAATTCTAGACGCTTCTAGAAGGAATCTTGAGGTGGCAAGTTCACTCCTAGGTGGTTCATGCATCCCATAACTAAAGGAGCTAACCCCTTGATGAGAGGAGCTTATCCCTTTGAAGGAGGACTCTATCCCTTTGAAGGTGGACATGGTAACTTACTTCCTCTGCACTATAAAATGAGGCATTGGGCTGGTTGCTAGGGAGGTTGAAAGCTGAATATTTTTTAGGGTAAATGCTATTGGAATTTAGACTTCCTAATTGAGCTTGAGAGGAGAGATTACATACCTTTTGATCTCTTTGGGAAGAGAGTGAAACTTTTCAAAGTAGAGGAGATTCTTGCTGGACCCTAAGAGGAACTTGTATAGCATCAAGGCACCAAGGTTGTAAAGTTCTTCTTTGTTTAAAGTTAATACAATCAAGTTCATTTTTCTCAATAAGTTGTCTTCTATGGTTTATTTCATGAATTCCTTGATCATCATGATAAATATGGTTTATTATATTGGCTATGCAGGTGTTATTTGATGTGTGCTTGTTTGTGTTTGCAGGTTCTTTAAAAGGAATCTCATTTGGATGGTCGAAGCATGGCTGCCACAAACTAGCGCTGGACTTGAGGTAGGGTCTAAAACATCTCTTGGCTTTTATTTATAAATCGTAATATTTAGAGAAAGATAGAATTTGATTGTCTTGCTTGTCTTGCTTGTCGCTAGATATCAGTAGATACTAGGGAGATTGATCTTGTCCGCAAGAACGATTTATCGGGCCGACAACCATAAAAACACCTTTAGCAAATTCACTTTATCGATTTTTGACCTCTGATGCATGCACTAAAAAACACCATCATTACCAATTTCACTAATGCATTCTCTGCATTTTTACACAACTTTCAGAAACCAAATATGATGCATTCACACCCTAATGTATCTCTAATTCACCCCTGATGCATAGAAAAATATGCATATTTTTGCACCAACAACAACCAACTCAATTGTTCAATTCTACTTATAAATAATTTGAGTTGAAAAATTTAGTTTCTAACTTTAGTTTTGTTCAACTCCTAATTTACATGCAACAAAGGTTGTAATCTCATTATATTTTTGATTTTCAATTTATTTTTACTCATATTTATGTGTTCAAACTATCTTCAATCACTAATATAATTTTGTGATATGAAATCCTTGGTGAAACTTCTTATTTCTTCAATTCTAAAATTTTGGCAAGTTTAGCTCTTTCCTTGATTTTATTCAGATAATTGATGGTATGATCTTGTTCAATAAATTTTTAACTCATGTTATTTCATGAAAAATTTAGTTTTAAGTCGTGCATGATGATTTGATCTCATTCACTACACTTAACTCTTGTTTAAACTTCATTCTAACACATTATAGGGTTTAGCAGGGACTTTAACTAGTTCCAACTTTAGTTAGCTGCCAAATTCGGTGAAATTCCAAAAATTGCATAAAGTGCAAAATTTCAAAAAGCGCCTAAACTACCAAAATTTCTGAGCTATAATGCCTTTGTCCATATGACCAAAACTTGAAAACCATGCCTTAAATATCTAAGGTTGTTTGTGTGTTGATGTCATATAGGCCATGTGTTAGCTCTTGACTGGTGCCACACCTCACCTGGAAATGGCCCACTTGGCCACCTAATAATGTCAAATCAGCATGTTGTGAGTCACTCACCATGTCACTTTTTGATTTCACCATGAAATGTTTTTGATGTTAGTGTGTTGTGTTAGCATGACATGTCATCTACCACCTGTGCGTTGAGTCATATATGTCCACCAATCATATCACGCTATGTCTCTATCTCACGGGCCACCTCTCATTCCACTTGGTACCATGTCACTGCCCTGTCACCTAAATACCCCATCAAGGCTTGGAATGGTGTTAATGCTTATGAAATTTCATCACCTGATGACAATATCAACCATCCAATTGCACTCTACTGTTAGATCATATTAGGTTGAGGTTCATTGTTAAACCTCTCACTAGTTTGTCGCCCAATGTGATCTACATCATTAAATCAATCTCTTCTTTGCTATCTACTTTTTTTGTTTGCAGGACCACCGTATATGGAAAAATTCCAAACCTTCACCATTTTGGAGAACACAAGTTATAACACCAAATTTGGATTTATCTTTGACCATTAATTTGATCTATAAAATTTGACCTTCAATAAATTTTGATCTCGAAGGTCTTTTGCAAAGTGCCACCCACAGCTGGAAAAGTAATTCTGAGCAATATCCATCTATGCACAAGCATGTTTTCAAAACTTCTACACTAAAAATGGCTCCAAAGATTAGGAACCTTATCCATCTTTATCAACAACTTTGTCATGCTTGAAGATCCACCCATGACATCCCTTTCTAACAATCTCCATAGGCTACCTTTGACATCAACAACATCATCTTTGACATCAATGACAACACATTCTAATAGGACATTTTCCAAAGTTTTCCATCATCTAAATCCACTACCTCCATCACATTTCTAGTATCATCATCAGTAATAAACAAAGCAATATTTGAACAACATCAAGTAGAGTATACATTTCTATATTCCTTCTTTCCTAAACTAATCTCCTATTGAAGTATTTGGTTCTTCTTCTTTTGATTCATGTTCTTCTATAGAGTCTAATTAATTATCCTTCAATTAAAACTCTATCTTCTCTAATTATTTATCCCTATTTAAGACTTCGTGTTTGATAACATATTTCACTTCTCTAAATACCACATCTCGACTATACACAACCTTCTTAGTTTTTGGGTTCCAAATCATATAACCTTTAAAATGATATTTATAAAAGATAAAGGTGCACCTTTTAGATTTACTATCCAACTTAGTTCTCCTTTCCTTTATAAAATACACATATGCATCATAGAAAAATACACTAATATGTGTGAGAGAGGGTTTCTTACCAGTTCATACCTCATGTGGAATCTTATCATCCACTACTTATGAGGGTGATTTATTTACCAAGTAACATGCAGTATCCACTGCCTCTAGCCAAAATTCTTTTCTTAACAATATAGTGCCATTGAGCATGGTCCTTGTATTTTTCATTACATTGTGTTCATGCTTCTGGAAAATCCAATATTTTGAGTTGTGTATGGAGTAGTATTCTACAGTGCTATACCAAAATTCTTCAAATTCCTTCTCACAAAATTCTCCACCATTATATATCCTCAACACCTTTATTTTCTTCTCAGTCTAATTTTCCACCAGAGCCTTAAACTCTTTAAAGATGTTAAAGAGTTCAGGTTTATTCTTGAGGAAATATGTCCATGTGTTCCTCAAGAAGTCATCTATAAAGAAGACATAGTACATAGATTTACCTAGAAATGTAACTGACACAGGTCTAAACACACCACTATGCACGAGTTATTATATTCCCTCCACTCCTTCAGCACCAGAGGAGAATCTCACTCGATTGTGCTTCCCATATAAACAATATTCATAGCAATCAAAATCCAAAGAGAAATTTTACATACTTCTACCATATCATTTCCATGTAATACTCAAAGGCCCTTCTCTCCAGTATTTCCGAGTCTTTGATGCCACAACATACTATGTTCCCTACAAACTATGGGAGTTTTTCCTTCTATTCCACTCTCAGGAACAACTGAATTGTTGCACCCAACACTAAGAGTACTTCATAATAGATTACATATATATTTCCAATCTAAATTACCCTCAACAATACCATTTCCCCTAGAACTATCCTGGAGGTATCTTTTTCAAGCATTATTTTTACACTTGCGTCACTCATCTTGCTTATATAAATCAAATTTATGGTCAATCCTAGGATGTGCAAAAAAATAGATTTTGTTCTAAACCTTTCACCCATGAGCTTCAACTTGAATTTTCCTTATTGAATGTTTCTAGATATCAAGTTATCTCCCAAGAAAACATTACCCCCATCATATATTTCATACTCAAAAAACCACTGCATGTGGGGAGTCATATGAAAGGATCCACCTAAGTCGACTAACCATGCCACATGATTTCATGTGTACATGAAGAATCCTAGTAGACATCCCCTCCTTAAGTTGAGGAGGTTTTTATTTCAAATAAGGAGCATCATTAGATCCCTTCCCTTTCTTAGTATTTTTGGATCTACAAGTGCTCTTGTAATGTCCTTATTTTCCACATTTCCAACTTACACTTACCTTTACAAATTTTCCTAGAGATTTAGATCTCCCACTTGAGGACTTATTTTTATTTCTATTATTGGAGTATCCTCTTACAGACAAGGCATCTCGATTTTGACTTTCCATGTTTTTCCATATCATGTCCTATGACAACAAGGATGAGATTATATCATCAAAAATTAAGGTAGTTGCAATATTTCTTATGCAACAACCAAACTACCCCTTGAATATAGTTGATAATATAATAAACTAATGCACTTATCTTCATCTAAAATCTTAATAACAACATATAATAGCTGACTTACAATTGTATTTAATGGATTCAGATGTTATTTCATTGAGTCTCCATCCTTCATCGCTAGATTATATAACTTATTATGTGGGAGAAATTTGACCTCTAATGACTTAGATTGATACAAAGTCCCTAACTTATCCCACAACGCCTTCATTGTAGCTTCTCTTGAAACATTCAACAATATTGAATTTGAGAGACACAATCATATTGTTCCCTTTTCCTTCTTATCCAACTTGTTTCTATCTTTTATTGACATTGACATTGGTTTAGTACCTGGATCCACTACAATACATTGATATTCTTCTAAAAATAGATCTTCCATAATGAGATTCCACAACTCAAAAAATTTCTCATTGAATTTATTGATCTCTATCTTTGAATTGCTTGCCATTTCCTTTCACCACAAGAATCAATTTCATAAATCTCCCACAATAATAGGGTCTACCATATGCATGAGCAAAACACTTAGCCACAAAGGTGTTCCTTTGAAGACAAAACTAACATGATACCAAATGTAGGTTTTAACTCTGCACAAATAATTCTTGCAAATAAAGTTTCAATATAAATAGAAAATACTTGATAACACATGCACATAATTTACACAAATATTTTACCATGGGAACCCAAAATCAAGAAACCAAATTGATTTTTCTATATCTCTCAATGAATACATAGCCACTATGCAATTCCCTCTTAAAAGAGGGTTTCCTTCTAGGGTGATGTTGCAGTGGCTACAACCACCCTCCAAAATTTTTCCTTAGCTTCGTTTTGGAGCCTCCCTACCAACCTTTTACACCAGCGTGTCTTGCTTCGTCAAGTACATAAGCTTTATTGATTTTCTTGCAGAGAGGCAACCTGTCTATCAGAGCTTGATGCTTTCACCTCACAAGATGTTCCTTCGGACTTAGTCCAATTGCAGGCTGAGCAACTCCCTCAATAAATTGCGCAATTCTGGAGGGCAACTAGCCTTCCCTCAAGAAATTGCACAATTTAGTCTGGCAACCTACTAGGCTCCAGAATTACGCAATTCTTCCATTCATGTTTCATCTAGAAAATTGTGTAATTTTGCTAGTAAGGCTTCAACTAGAAAATTGTGCAATGCCTCCCAGCAAGGTTGCTAAGCTCAGGAATTGCGCAATCCTAGGCATTGGTCAGTTTCTCTACCCAGAAATTGTGTAAATCTCCTGGGCAGCCAACCCAGCTCGCTTCCAGAAATGCACATTTTCTCCCAGCAATTGAGCATCCTCTTGCATGTGCAGTTAAGTTTACTAGTTCCCTCCAGGACCCTGCAAAACTGATTTTCATGCATGTGTTGCTTCTCCCAAGGTAGCATGCAAAGGCATCCCTTGATTAAGGGATCTACTTTTAGCACCTGGAGGTTGCATGCAAAGGTCATTTCGAAAACCTCCCACCAAGTGTCTCTCTTCCTAGATTTGTGGATGCGCTTCACATCTTCGATTTTATCAAAACTCATGAACCGGATGCTACAAAGCTCATTTCTCAAATCAAACTTGCAGCTCTAACATCCCACATTGCATCTAGGAGTCGTTGACACATTCAGCTCAGTTGTTTTGGGGTAAGCCTGCCTTTCATGTTTTGTGTTTCATTTCTAGCACTTTTTTTGTTTCGCTTCATATGAATGTTGTCTGGTTGATTTCAGTGAGCGCTTGCTATCGTTTTGATACATACTATCTTGTACTAGCACTGTTTCAATTTTCATTAACATCTTGCTGTTGTTGCATGCATGAAAATTTTTTGCATGGACAGTCGCCATTGTGGTGACTCACTTCACACACATGCATGCTTTCTTTTTTTCCAAATCTTACACTTGATGTTTGCATGAATGATCATTCACTCTTATTTTCACTCACCTCATCATGCCTTCAGACTTCTCATGTTTCCATTCGCCCGTCGGTCAGACTAGGCTGCCTTGGCCTGGACCGTTCCTTGCCCAGATAACACTGCGCATTTCTAGAAGAAAAGCCTCTGCCTTCCCTCTAGAAATTGTGCAATTCTAGCTAGCACTGACCTCTAGACTTCAGTGCAGTGTCCCACTAGCCCCAGAAACTGCACAACACAGTTTGCTGGTTGCATGTCACTGCTGACTGAAATTATGCATTGTGTAGTTTCAGTCCTCAGCAGGCCAGGCTGGACTATGCATTATGTAGTTCCAATAGTAATTTAGACTCCTGATAGCCTGGACTATGCCTTGCATAGTTTTTGTAGTCAGTATCCCTACCTCTCGACAGAAATTATGCAATCTTCATAATCAGTCACACAGGTATGTTGCAAGTCAGTTATCAAGATCATTTTGGTTTTCGACTGAGAGATTGCTTGCCATGAGTGTTTCCATGTCCACAGGTATCACAGGTGTTCATTTACCTCCACCAACGCATGTACAATGGCCTTCAGGAGAGCAGAGTTAAAGGACATCGTTGAGAGAACAACGTGGTTTGCAACCAAACAAGTGTCTATGAGATTGCCTACCTATGAAGACATCAAGTTGTTCATAGATAAGGACATTAAGATAAGATGGTAGCAACATCACAATGATCAACACCACAACGAGCAACACCATCAGCAGTATTTGAAGGAAGCACACCTGCATGTGGTGAATGCAAGAGGAAGGTTGTTGACAACACATAGGCAGAACAAAGTTTCAAGCTTGAGAAAATCCACTTGTGATGAAAGAAACTTTGGAGATTGAGGCTATGAGGTGATAGTGTGACAATACAATCATGCGAGGGCATAGAATAGAGCATAGAAGAAGTTGCATGTGTTGAAGCAACAACTCAAGGAAGAACATGAGCTATATAGACAAGAGAATGAAGTGCAGCAGGAATAGGTATAGTAAGGGGCGCAACATGCATAGACGGATGAAACTATGCCCACACAAGTTATAGATCCATCACAATAGCTAGAATGGAGTAGATAAGGTGAGTAGTGCAGTTGATCGCATGCAAGGGAATTTAGCAGCATGCATGTCATTGTGCACACGTATGCGATCCCACCCATTTGGCACACTCACCAAGGCAAAGACAAGAAGCAAGTCTACTAGAGTTGAACATGTACTTTGACAAGTTGACATGCACAGCCACCAGCACATGCTTGGATATCAGCGCACGCACTATGCATCAACTTGTTTCCAGTTTGGCCGCACCCAAGAAGACCATGTGCATATTAGCAGACAAATTGGATGGAGGAGCGACACCAATGCACTGGGATGCAATGGAGGCAAGAGTTTGATTCAGCAAGATGTCACCATGGATCGCATGCACACCATCATGGATGACCAATCTTGGCATTAGCTCACCACCTTCACCATCAAAAGCATTTCAAAGAGTTGGTCTCATCACAATGGACTGAGTGTCAGTGATGTATTGCATGGCATGCTCAAGCCATTTTGTCTCACATGGGGACATGTGCATTGTAATGTAACATATTTTCAAGTGGAAGTTCAAGTGTCGATAGTTGGATGTAACAATCATAGAGTAGATGAAGAATCATGAGGGTAGCTGAACTGTCACAAAGGGGAATCTCAAGGATCACCCCACCCTTCGCTATAAATAGAACCTCATAAATCATTGTAAATGCTTTTGGTCAGCCAAGCTTCCGATAAGACTATCTTGGAGAGAGCTTGGACAATATTGTAACAAGCCTTGGCTTCTCCACTGTGCAGAGCTAGTACATCTCTTTGGAGGAGCAGGTGGTTGTGACTGTAATGTTCCGCTATTGGAACTAGTGGTTGGACATGGATGTATTGTATGATTGGAACTTACACTTATTAATACAACAAGAGCCAACACGTTTCATGCATATGTTCTATTGTACTCTATGCTATCTAGTTTACTCTAAATGATATATGTATCTATTTACTTATGCATCCATGTATAGCTATCTATGTATGTATCTATGAATCTTTTTGAAATGTGTTGTTGGTTTAACGATCACTTTGGATTGCTAGCTAACTTGTGTTCCATTTTATGATGCATCTTTGATCGCGTGTTCCTTCTTAACTGCATTCTATCATAGGTTTCCAAGGGGCGCACTCATCTCAACCCCCATGAGTTAGAACCTCTCACGCACCTTCCTTGGCTCGTTGCAGCTGTCACACCCTTGATACCAATAGAGTTATCTTACTTTCCTCTATGAAAAATCATGGTCAAGCCATTACCATACGACCCACTGCTAGGACTCCTAGACCAAATGGTCTGAGGTCTAATTGGGACTTCTTACCGAGGAGATCCCATGACATGTTGGTGGTTCCAACACTGTCAACATTTCTGGTGCTAGAAGGAGGGTGGGATGACAAGATGAGCCCTCATCATTTGTTTTGAAACTTCGCACATCTATCATGGAGTTTGGTATAGTTCTCCCTCCGAAATTTCTATCCAACGGACATATCTTTCACATCGAGATGGAGTTCTAGGATCACTTGTCACAACTCACGTATTATGGTGAAGCCGAAGTGATCCCAGAACTCTCTCTTGATGTGAAAGATATGTCCATTGGACAGAAATTTTAGAGGGTGAACTATAAAAACTCCATGATAGATGTGCGAAGATTCAAAATAGAT
Organism: Pinus tabuliformis; assembly: GCA_031772625.1. Taxonomy (NCBI): domain Eukaryota; kingdom Viridiplantae; phylum Streptophyta; class Pinopsida; order Pinales; family Pinaceae; genus Pinus; species Pinus tabuliformis. The sequence goes on along the minus strand of CM062817.1, from coordinate 943,787,542 downwards.
GATGAGGGCTCAGCTTGTCATCTGACCCTCCTTCTAGCACCAGAAATGTTGACGGTGCTAGAACCGCTAACATGTCAGGGGATCTCCCCAGTAAGAAGTCCCAAGTAGACCTCAGACCATTTGGTGTAGGAGTCCCAACAGTTCATAACTCTGTGCACTCATTCAAGCAGTTCAACGATTTAATCAGATCTGTTTTCCACCATTTTGATCCTGAAGTGTTTGATAAAAAATTGTTAAAACAACAGAAGGCCTTGCATGAATCACCTATGGATTTTTCAGAGTGCTTCCATCTATTCATGTTTGAAGTGCCGAAAAGTCAAATGAAATTTCAATATCTCATGGATAGATTCAAATACTTCCTTGTCCAATCTGTCAATCCCAAGAGGAAGTTCAAGCTTAAACCCCACTCAGCATACTTCGGTAATGGAGCTGTGAAATCACAAATAGACACGGTCATTGTCACACGTGATTGTTTGTCGCCCCCTCATCAAACAACTCCACCATCACAAAGTGATGTGGGAGAGCATGCACACACATCTTTTCAACCATCGCATCCTCCCGACATCGCTCCTTCCGATTTTTGCACAGACTTGGTTGTGAGTCCCATACCTCATCACATGTATTTTGTACCTCAACCTCCGTCTTCGAACTAGGATAATCCTCCAGATGACATTTTCTTGTGTTCTTCCATTCTGGACTCCACACCTGTTTAAACGAGGATCAGTCTATCGATGGAGTTGGTCTTCCACAACCAACATGGGCTGACATTCATGAAGAGCATGACTGGGAGCTTGAACATCCACCAACAGTAGAGGACCATCCCTGCTTGTCTTTACCTCCTCCATTTTTTCCTGACCTCCTTGGTGATCCTGCCATCCCTAATTTTTCATGTGTATCTCTGTCCATGGAAGCACCCATTGTTGATCATTCGCAAGACACACCAGATGTTCATCCATCATCTGACAACGGAGAGGACCGATCATTCTTTGAAAATCCACTTGATTTTTCATGTATCTTTTCTGGAAATGTAGAGGATGAACATTCTTGCTTCTCATCTACCCCTATGTGCGATTCATCGAATCATGAGGATGCCGACCAACATCCTTTATTTTTTGATATTAGTTGTTGTGATCCCTTCACCTTATCATCCGATCACGATTTTGATTCACTCTTTGTGAATCCGTCTAAGACACTGGTCTATGATGATCCATCTATCAATGAAGACGAAACCCCCAAAATTGTCGAGGCACTTCAGCTCGAGCTAATGGTTATGTTAGGCCCTTGCTGTCCTGAGGTTGGTTTCACTTCTAATCAGGAAATTGTTCAAACATGCAAGGCTCCTCATCACTCATCTGTATGCAATGAATATCAATCTAACACTCATATTTCACTTCCTCCACTTGAACCACACGATCCCATTGCTCATGCATTGGAGGAATCTTACTCAGCAAGCACACTTGCACAACGTAAGTGGTCTACCTTCCTCACGTATGCTTGCATATCAAAGTCAAGAGTGTGCATATGCTTAAACTCTACACGTAGTGTCACACAGAATCATGGTAAGTCCACAGAGTGCATGTCATACACATTCACTCATTTTCATTCTGTGCATGCTTTTAAACTCGAAGTGTGTTTGTCTTCACTGTTACATCTTTCTTGTTTGCTGGTTCACACAACTGTCTTGTTCACAAACCATGACTTCACCAACATGGGTCTACCAATGTGTCAGTGGCTGCATTGGAAGTATCACTTCACGTGAGACGACTCACGCACTGTTAGCGAAGGAGTAGGAGTAGTGTTTGCTTTTGAGTTGTTTGCTTGCATGCATGTTTGCTTCTTTATTTGTGTGTTTGTTTTCTTGCTTGTTTGTTTGCTTACTCACTTTGCTTTTTCATTTACTTCTGTTTCTACTTTTCTTTGTTGTTTGTTCTCTTGTTTTCGTTCGTAGGTTAGTTTCGCATGAAACCATGCAGGACTCTTGAAACAAGCTGGGTAAAGTACAAGAGGTCTTGTGCAACTATCACTACTTGGTTATCTTCCATCCTACCTCTATATGAAGAACTTGTTACATTTAGTCCATGATACATCGATGGAAAATAAGTACCATTCGAAGTGAACCTTGGTGAAAACACAACGCTTGCATGCTAACTAGTATCAGCTACTCTAGTCGGTTGTTTTTGGGTTAACCCTTGTCAGCTCAGTCAAGTAGAGTAAGGTGAGGGGGAAAACCTTAATAGGCACGTCAGAGGTATAATAAACTACTTATCTGTAGCAACAACCTCTTCTGCTCTCAATAAGTCAGGATCCCACTTCGGCTACTGAAATGAATAAGTTCCATGCACAGTTACGAAGATGAAAAATGAAAAAAAATGAAAAAGTGAAAAAAGTTTGAAAAAATGAAAAATGAATATGACAAAAGAAGAGAAAGGCTTCTTGCAAAGAGAGGTTATGCAAGTAACTCTGTCGGGGTACTAACCAGGCTCAGTGACAATGGAGCCATGCTTGTGTTCCTATGTGACTCTATTGGGGTACTGTTTAAGCCTCCTAGCAATAGAGCAACACCAGAGATGAAACTAAGACTCTGACGACTACACTGCTTGTGCACCAATATACCCCTCAACACCAATCGAAACAACTATGTTGACTTGGCTTGGGATGTGTGTCAATCGACCAAGAGCTTGGCAGATGCTACATCTTACAATCAAGCAAGTGTTAGAACCAAGATGAACTGAGAAATGAACAATACTTCTGGAGGTGTTAGACTTGCTTTTCATGAATAAGGTCCATTCGGAGAGCTAGATTTCTACCAGTGTGTCACCAAGTGTTGTAGTGGCTACAACCACCCTCCATAATTTTTCCTTAGCTTCATTTTGGAGCCCACCCACCAACCTTTTACAACAACATGTCTTGCTTCATCAAGTACACAAGCTTTATTGATTTTCTTGTAGAAAGGCAGCATGTCTATCAGAGCTTGATGTTATCCCCTCACAGGTTGTTCCTCCAAACTTGGTCCATCTGTAGGATGAGTAGATACCTCAAGAAATTGCACAAATCTGGAGGGAAACCAACCTTCCCTCCATAAATTGCGCAATTTAGTCTAGTAGCCTGCTAGGATCCATAGTTGTGCAATTATGCCAGTTAGGCTTCATCCAGAAAATTGCGCAATTCCTCCCAATAGGGCTGCTCAACTCAGGAATTGCACAATCCTTAGCAGCATTCAGCTACTTTGCCTAGAAATTACACAAATCTCCTGGGTAGCCAGCCTAGATCCCTTCCAGAAATGCGCATTTTATCCCAATAGTTGAGCAGCCTCTTTCATGTGCATTTGAGTTGACCGGTTCCCTTCGGGACCAAGCAAAACCGATTTTCATGCATGTGATGGTTCTCCCAAGGTAGCATGCAAAGAAATCCCTTGATTCAGGGATCTACTTTTAGCAGCTGGAGGTTGCATGCAAATATCATTTTAGAAACCTCCCATCAAGTGTCACTCTTCCTAGATTTGTGGCATGCATGTCACATCTTCGATTTTATCAAAACTCATGAACAGATGTTGCAGAGCTCATTCTTCACATCAAACATGCAACTCTAACATCCCACATTTCATCTAGCTATCGTCGGCACATTCATCTTAGTTGTTTTGGGGTAAGCCCGCCTTTCATGTTTTGCGCTTCATTTCTAGCGCCTTTTGTGTTTCACTTTCTATGAATGTTGTTTTCTTGATTTCAGTGAGCGCTTGTTGTCATTTTGATACATACTAGCTTGTAATAGCACCGGTTCTATTTTCGTTAACATCTCACTGTTGTCAAATGCATGACACTATTTTGCATGGATGATTGTTGTTGCGTTGACTCGCTTCACACACATGCAGGCTTTCCCATTTTCTGAATCCTACACTTGATGTTTTCATGAATGATCATTCACTATTATTTGCAATCACCTCATCATGCTTTCAGACTTCTCATTTTGAGTCGCCTGTCAGCCAGACTTGGTTATCTTGGCTTGGACTGTGCCTTGCTCGTCTAACACTACGCATCCGGAAGCGAAGGCTCTGCCTTCCCTCCAAAAATTGTGAAGTCTAGCCAGGCACTGACCTCCAGGCTTGCATTGCTCAATTATTGGAGGCATTGTCCTGTTGGCCCTAGAAACTGCACAATGCAGTTTGCTGGTTCCATGTCACCGCTGACTGAAATTGCACATTGCATAGTTTCAGTCCTCAACAGGATAGGCTGGACTATGCATTGCACAGTTTCAGAAGTTAGTCAACCTCCTGACATCCCGGACTATGCCTTGTGCAGTTTTGCTAGTCAGTCTCCTGACCTCTCGACGGAAATTGCTCAACCTTCATGATTAGTCACACAGGTATGTTGTAAGTCAGTTCTCAAGTTCATTTTGGTTTTTGACTGACAGATTACTTGCCATGAGTGTTTCCATGTCCATAGGTAACGTAGGTGTTCATCTACCTCTTAGTAGCACAAGTATAATGGCCTTCAGGAGAGCAGAGTCAAAGCACATCTTTGAGAGCACAACATGGGTTACAACCAAGCAAGTGTCCATGAGCTTGCCTACCTATGAGGACATCAAGTTGTTCGTAGACAAGGAAAATAAGATAAGATGGCAACAACATCATAGTGATCAACATCACAGTGAGCAACACCATCAATAGTAGCAGAAGGCAGCACACCTGCATGTGGCGAATGCAAGAGGAAGGTTGTTGACAAAACAGAGGCAGAACAAAGTTGCAATCTCGAGTAGATCCGCTTGTGATGAAAGAAAATTTGGAGATTGAGGCTATGAGGTGATGACGCGACAAGACGATCGTGTGAGAGAAGAGAATAGAGCAAAGAAGGAGTTGCATGTGCTGAAGCAGCAACTTAAGGAAGAACAAGATCTGCATAGACAAGAGAATGAAGTGTAGCAGGAATAGGTACAACAGAGGGCACAACATGCATAGACAGATGAAACTACGCTTGTACAAGTTATAGATCCATCCCAACAGCTGGCACAGATCAAACAAGGTGAGCAATGTTGTTGATCACATGCAAGGAAATTTAGCAACATGAATGTCATTGTGCGCATGTATGCGATCCCACCCATTTGGCACACTCACTAAGGCAAAGACAAGAAGCAAGTCCAATTGGAGCTGAACATGTATATTGACAAGTTGATGCACATGGCCACCAGCACATGCTTGGAGATCAACGCAGACACTATGCATCAACATGTTGCTGGTTCGGTCGCACCTAAGAAGACCATGCGCATGTTAGCAGACGAGTTGGATGGAGGAGCCCCACTAATGCATTGGGATGCAACGGAGGCAAGAGTTCACTTCAACAGGATGTCACCATGGAGCGCATGCACACCATCATGGACGGCCAGGCTTGGCATCAACTCACCACCTTCACCATCACAAGCATGTCAAAGGGGTGGTCTCATCACAATGGACCGAGTGTCAGTGATGTCTTGCATGGCTTTCTCAAGCCATTTTGTCTCACATGGGGACATGTGCATTGTAATTTAATGTCTTGTCAAGTGGAAGTTCAAGTGTTGATAGCTGGATGTAACAGTCATAGAGTATATGAAGAGTCATGAGGGTAGATGAACTGTCACAAAGGGGAATCTCAAGGATCACCCCACCCTTTGCTATAAATAGAACGTAATAACTCATTGTAAAGGCTTTTGGTCCGCTAAGTTTCTGATAAGACTATCTTGGAGAAAGCTTGGATAGTATTGTAACGATCCTGGGCTTCTCCAATACGCAGAGCTAGTACATCTCTATGGAGGAGTAGGCGGTTGTGGTTGTAACGTTCCGCTATCGGAACTAGTGGTTGGACATGGATGTATTGTATGACTAGAAATTACACTTCTTAATATAACAAGAGCCAACATGTTTCATGCGTATGTTGTATTATACTCTATGCTATTTGGTTTACTCTAAATGATATATGTAACTGTTTACTTACGTATGCATGTATAGCTATGTGTGTATGTATGTATGGATCTTTCTGAAATGGGTTGTTGGTTTAACGATCACTTTGGATTGCTAGCTAACTTTCCTGCCATGTTGTGATGAATCTTTGCTCGTGTGTTTCATTCTTAACTACATGGTATCACAGGTTTCCAAGGGGTGCACTCATCTCAACCCCCATTTGTTAGAACCTCTTATGCACCTTCCTTGGCTCGCCGCAGCTATCACACCCTTGCTACCAACAGAGTTATCTTATTTGCCTCTGTGCGAAATCACGGTCAAGGCATTAACAAATGACCCACTGTTGGGACTCCTACACCAAATGGTCTGAGGTCTAATTGGGACTTCTTACCGGGGAGATCCCTTGACACGTTGGTGGGTCCAACACCGTCAACAGCTAAAAAACCCTATCATAACTTCTACCATTATATGTATGACTTAATGATGAATGGTCCATATTGACTATGAAATTACAATACTTTACAAGGAAAATCTTCTAAAAGTTTCACTTTAGAGGTGTTTCCCTTGAAATCTCCTGTTGTGGGGTGGGGAGCCCCCTCATTAGGGGATGGAATCCAAACATGGATAATCATACAAATAATATAAAACATACCCAAAAATTATAGCATTGAAAAAGGATAAATATAGCGTGGAAAGTTTATTATGGACCAGAAAACAGTTATAAATCATTGGACCTTTGGTCTTGGGATAAGAAGAATCTGCTCTTCAAGACTCTCATCACTCTTGTATCTTATATCGTTGTGAAGCTTGGGTTCAAAAATATCTTGCGAATCATGGAGAAAGATAGAGAAAATCTAAAAGTGTTTAATAACTCGTAATCTTAAAATTAAAGGAAATACACCCTATCCTATCATCCTTGTAAAAGAGAGTATTATGTCCATTAAGAGTATGGTTATGATATATCGTTAATGTACAAGAACAAGATAAATAACACAGGAGAAAAGAGACTTTCTACATTTGCTTCATAATTCAATCAAAACCACCTATAATAGAAGCAGGGGTGGCATAAATATCCCAATTTTTTTCTAAATCATTGAGATATTGAGGAAGATGTCAATTTGAAAAATAAGAATAGTACTAAAAAGGTATTATGTTAAAATTTAAGGAGAAATTGTGTTGCAATAAAGAATTAGCATATAAGAGAAAATTAAGATATTATGAGGATGCGATCAACCCTGATCTAAAATTTCAAAAGTATATCTTTGTTAATTAACAATAATAATAAATTAACCATTGCTAAAATATGAACAAACTCTCATGAGCTCCATAATGGAAGAAGGAATTGAACAATTCCTAAAACATCATGGGTTGAAAGAATCTACAATATTTTTAACATTAACAAGGTTGAAGATGAAAAACATTTTCTCTTAGAATGTTATATCTATACCCACTTTTGATCTCAATTTTAATATATTTGTTAGAAATTAAACCTCCTTAGCCTTTTATCTCATCAACACTATAGTGATTTAAGAATACTTATTTTAATGCACTTTGAGTACAAAAATAAAATTTTAAAGAAAACAAGTAATTCCTTGCCTTTTCTTAAAGTTTAATAGACCAATATTTATATAGATGAACATTAGTAACCACCATTACTACTATCATATTTAAAATTGAAAAATAAGTTATTTACTAAAAATTTAATGGAAATATACAAAAACAACATCATTCAAAAAGTAAAGAAAATAGGAGTACACAAATTTTACAATTTGGTGCATAGTAATAGATTCACAATAAGATATCCCAAGGGGGCAACTCAATTGGAAATAATGATGTTATGAAGTATTATGTAAACCATGTGATTTAAGGTTCAAATCCCATGTGGGTCAAACCAAAAAAAGAAGAAGATGAAAAATAAGAACTCTCTCAGTCTCTCTCTACACACACACACACATATATAGAAGAGATATATAATAAGTGTTAGGACTCCGAATTGACCATTTTGACCTTGTATTTTTGCTATAATATTACCCTTTTTCAGTTCATAAGTTGAAAGCTTTGACTACTTAATGACCTAATCACCCCAAGGTATGAAGTAACTCTCCGCATGACTATGTGTTTAATTGTTCATTACATATTCATGTTATCTTTATATTTATCATTGGAAAAGCTAACTAAGTTGCTAAGTAACCGTTGAACTGTCTAAAGTCTGCAGAAATTATAATTCATAGTTGCTGTAGCACCAGAAACAACAACTACGCAGTTGCTGCAACACCAGAAACAACAACTACGCAGTTGCTACAGCACTAGCAACAGCAACTATCTAAAGCAGGGAAATGTTATTTTGCAACAACTGGAATACCGGAAATAACAAACGGCAACTATCAGAAGATCGCCAGAATTCCACGCTGATGCAACATGATCAAAAACTGTCCAAAAAGGGTAAAACACAGTTACAGTTGCTAAAATATCAGGAACAGCATGGGTTTACTAAATCAGCAACCATGGGGAAGCGGCAAAGGATAGTGCGAGGATTCCAAGAAGACGGTCGAAGTTTGGTTACCAGCTGTGTAACAGTAAGAGACCCAAGAAAGAATACATTGTCACACTGTTGTAACAGCATCCTGTAACAAGAATGGATTTCTTATTTTTGACAGAAAGGTTTAACTGAATGAACTATGACAGTCTATTGTAATAGATGTCTCCTCTATAAAGAGGAGACATCTACATTAGAGAAGGGGGAAGAAAAACAAGTTGTAAGGGAAGTTTTGAAAGACAAACAACAAAGTCTGAACTTTTATTGTAACTGGATCTTTTGGCAGATGAATAGAAAATTGTTCTGAGCACCTAATCCAGCATTTGTGTTCTGGGGAATCTTGTGAGAGGGACAGGGCCCACCTTCTTCACAAGATTCACCCATTTCTTTTTTGTCAAGTGTGTAAGTGTGTTTGGTAATTTCTTTTTGCTGGTACTCTGTTTTGGATTCTGTAGCATTACCTCTGATAATTTCCTTTTTGCTGGTACTCTGTTTTGTTAATCGTTTTAAGTTGTAAAAGAATACTTCACCGGTGGATTAGAATTGCAGTGTGTATTAGCAATTTGGTTACAGGGGCAGGTGCTGAACGTCCTTACCTGGAGGATAGGGTCCTGATCCTCTGCTAACAGAGCATCCATCACTTTTCTTTTCAGATTTGTAATCTTAATTAATTGCTTTCATTTTATCTTTGCAATGCACTGTTATAACATATCGTGAGAATTATGTATACTACAGCTTTTTAATGCTTTTAGAGTTAAGTACATACAGTACGCGGTAGCCTTTGAAATAAAAGACTTTCCCAGGTTGACAATTTAATGTGGTACTTGATTGTTTAATTAATAAACAATTCAACTAGCCAACATTTTGGCGTTGTTGCTGGGGAAGGCGACTAGAGATTTCTAAAAGCATTAATGATTTCTTTGTAAGAATAACAGGTGCATGAGAGGACGCAGGAAACCTAATTTCACAGGCGGAAAAGGCGGAGGAGGAAGAAAAACCTTTATTGACGAAATCATCTCAAAGGCCGAAACATCACAGAGGACAAGTTCCCGGAGACCTCAGATCCAGTATTCCTCACAAACAGATCGACAGACGGAGGAAGTACTGGGACCTGAAAGGAAGCTGGAAGTACCAGAATACACTGAGGAACCAGTAGAAGAACCTGAAGAAATAGAAGATACAGAAGATAAAGTAAGCGATTCAGGAAAAAGACCAATGGAGGATAACAGAGCAGAAGGAAGGGGAGAAAACTCACTCTCTACCTTGGAGTTCCCTATTGGGGAGCTCCCGAGAGGAGCAACCCCTATGAAGAACATTCCATTCTCAGGATTACCCAATTTTCATGGGTTATCCTCTGAAGACCTGGATGAATTCCTCTTTGAATTCAATATACTATGTAGGAGTTATGATTATGTGAGCCCTAATCAGAAACTAAAATTGTTTCCAGCAACACTGAAAGGGAATGCGTTAAGGTGGTTTATGAGCTTAGAAGCTCAGGAAATCACTACCTGGGATCAGATGAAAGAAAGCTTTTTGGCCAAGTATCAAGATTACTGCCGGACAAGAGAAAGGAAGAATTGTTTAAAATGGTTCAGAAGGAGGACGAGAATTTTGAAGATTTTGTGGAAAGATTGTAGTATAATCTGCAGTGGTCTGACCACCCTAACATGAGTAAAGATATTCTGAAAACTCTATTGCTGAAAGGGGTACGAGATGACTGCTTGGACATGTTAAACATGCTGGAAAAAGGGGACATTTCCAAGGAACCATTTGATGAAATTATCAATCTCTGCATGAGATGTTCAAGAGGAGCAGTGAGCAGATCAAAAAGAAGGGACAATGTATATTCAAGAGTTCAGAAGTCAGCAAGTGGAGGAGCAACAAGGGCCGAAATAGGTAATTTGTTGGAAGAATTTAAAACTGAGATGTTAAGCTCTTTTGCTTCACAAATTGATGCTCTGCAGGTAAAGAAGAAACAGGCAGAAGCAGAAACTGCCCTAACTATTTTTTGTTCCAAATGCAGAGAAAAACACCCACTCAGGGAATGCCCACTAGATAAGGTACCAATCTGCACGATCTGCGAAAAGGACCATGAGACCCAACAATGCCCCTCTCTGCCTGGAATTAAAGCAACATTGCAGTCAACTGAAGAAGAGGCTGAAGCAGTGTACCTGATGACACAGAGGAGGCAATGGCCACAAAGACAAGGTATGAATTCTAACACAGCATTTAGTCGTTGGAATAATCATTCTCCTTTTCAAATAAATTACCCACCCATGAACCAAATGCAGTACCCACCCTTTAACACAATGAATTTTCTACCTATGCAGCAACCAAATCTTCCTTTTCCTGATCCTACCATATGGAATCCTTGGGCTCCCCAGCAACCGTATTTTAATCAATGGAATCCGAACTGGGCAGGCCAGCAGATGCCATTTCCTTAGCATCAACAGTCTCTTTCCTTACCATCCAATACTCCTCCAAATAACTAGGCAATTAGACCGCAGCTGCCTGTGCAACCCAACCCCAACCCAAATAACAATAAAGCCCTGCAAGTAATTGATATTCAAAATCAGCCTGTCTCCCCCATGCAATGTAACGATATCCATCTTCGCTCAGGGAGAATTGTTGAACCCATCATTGATGACATTACTGACTCTGATAAAGAGGAAGTTAGAAAAGAAAAACCAGCTAACAATAATGCTGAAACAGTCGAATCAGCATCTAACAACAATGATCAAACAGCAGATCCGCCATCCCCTGAACGTCTGGCTCTCACTAAAACACTGGAGCAAACTGCTTTTAACCTTTTAGGTGAACTACAGAATTTATATGTTAAAATCCCATTGATGCAAGCGCTAAGAGATGTTCCCATTTATGCTAGGACTGTTAGAGATATCTTTATAAAAAAACCGGGAAGAAAAGCTAAGGACCCCCTCACAGTTCATGTGATGGGAGAACTGACTGCTTTAATGACAGAAAAAGATCCTCCTGTGAAATATGGTGACCCTGGTCACCCTACAGTAACAGTCCAGGTTGGAAAAACCTTTGTCTTTAAAGTTCTAGTAGATTTAGGTGCTGCAATAAATATTATGACACTTGAAACAGCACAATTGCTTCAGTTAAAAAACTTTATTAGGGAAACTCCAACCATCCTAGAGTTGGCTGATCGCTCTACAATTAAACCTGAAGGGGTCATTGAAGATTTAATAATTTCTGTAGAATCCTGGAATTACCCAGCTGACTTTGTGGTGTTACAAACCAAAACAAAGTTGGGGGGTCATCCGCTGATTCTAGGAAGACCTTGGCTGGCTACTTCAGATGCTTTCATCAGCTGTAGATCAGGAGCAATGACCATCTCTAATGGGCAGGAAACCAAACAGCTTACCCTTTATCCTCATGCTACACCCATGATTAATAATGACAATTCTGTATGGGTAGATTATGAGGATAAAGAAACCCAACCTATCTTGACTATCGGACAAGCTTTAACTTTCAAAGACTCTACCGAAGATGAATTAATCAACAGCTTCATTTCTGAACCCTCTTCGGTCAGCCCAGAAACGTATAATCACTTCACTGCAATCTTGGAATCTGAATCTCAGCAGAACTTGAAAGTTAAAAATTTATTTCAGACAACAGAAGGCAGCCCTTCCAAAAGTACAACAATAGAAATTGAGCCTGGCAAAACATTAAATATAAATCCTAACCTAACTGATAATGAAAAACAACAGTTAATAAAGTTACTCCGGGAAAATAAAGAAGCATTTGCATGGGACTATACAGACATGAAGGGGATCTCTCCTGAGCTATGCACTCACCGTATTTATATTAAAGAAGGATCCCGCCCAGTCTGTCAACCCCAGCGGCGGATGAATCCCAATCTAAGGGAAATTGTGAAGGAGGAACTTCAAAAACTCTTGAATGCAGGATTTATATACCCTATATCTGATAGTGAGTGGGTTTCCCCACTTGTAATTGTACCCAAGAAAAATGGCAAATGGAGAGTATGTGTGGATTACAGAGCTCTGAATAAAGCCACCCAGAAAGACCATTTCCCTTTACCATTCATTGATCAGGTATTAGATAATTTGGCAGGTAAGAAATTCTTTTCATTCTTGGACGGGTTTAGTGGATATAATCAGATTAAGATTGCACCCCAAGACCAGGACAAGACCACGTTTACTAGCCCATGGGGGACCTTTGCTTACAGGGTACTTCCATTTGGGCTATGTAATGCTCCAGCAACATTTCAAAGAGCAGTGATAGGGATTTTTTCTGATATGCTAAATGATTCATTAGAAATATTTATGGATGACTTTACTCCTTATGGAGTGACTTTGGAAGATGCACTGCAGAATCTTGAAAAAGTACTTAAGCGATGTATAGAAGCACACCTAGCCTTAAGCACTGAAAAATGTCATATGATGATGAATCAAGGTATTGTATTGGGTCACTTCATCTCATTCCTAGGAATTCAAGTCGATCCAGTCAAAATACAGGTAATTCAGACCCTCCCTATCCCTAAAACACAAACTGATGTAAGAAGCTTTTTAGGACATGCTGGATACTATAGAAGATTTATTAAGAATTTTTCCAAAATAGCTTCTCCTCTATTTGTGTTATTAACAAAGAATGTTGAATTTAAGTGGACTGATGATTGTGAAAAAACATTTAATGAACTTAAACATCAGTTGTCTACAACTCCCATTTTGAGAGGACCTGATTGGGCACTACCCTTTCATATATCCTCTGATGCCTTAGATACTGCAATTGGAGCTGTCTTGGGTCAGGAAGAAAATAGTCTTCCCTATGCCATTTATTTTATCAGTAAGAATATGACACCAGCTGAACTGAATTACACAGTCACTGAGAAGGAATTCCTAGCAGTTATTTATGTTATCAATAAATTTCGACATTATATTACTGGCTACACTACTTTTGTGCATACTAATCACTCGGCCATTAAGTATTTAATGAATAAATCAGTTACAAATGCCCGAGTCACCAGATGGTTATTATTACTACAAGAATTTGACATCACAATTGTAGATAGGCTAGGAAAAGAAAATGTAGTTGCTGATTTCCTTTCTCGATTAAAAACTGATGAAAATATTCCAGTAGATGATTCTTTTCCTGATGAATATTTATTTGCAGTATCTGCTCACTCACCTTGGTATGCAGACATTGCCAACTATTTAGTTGCAGGAAAATTTCCGTCGCACCTATCACACAGGGAAAAAAGAAAGATTATCCAGCAAAGTGCTAGGTACATCTGGATAAGCGGGTGTCTTTTCCACACAGGAATTGATCAGGAAATCAGGAGATGCATTGGTGAAGATGAAATTTATGATGTATTAAAAGCTTGTCACGATGGACCTTGTGGAGGGCATTTTGCAGACAAAAGAACAACACACAAGGTACTCAGAATGGGTTATTATTGGCCCTCACTCTTCAAAGATGCAAGGAAATATGTGAAGGCCTGTGATAGCTGTCAAAGAATGGGCCAGCCTAATCATAGGGATGAAATGCCACTCAATCCCCAGGTCCCATTAATCCTCCATCCAATCAAAGAGTGTACATATTAGTATGCACAGATTATATGACTAAATGGGTAGAGGCTAAGGCAGTCCTTAAAGCCAATGAAGAAGCAGTACTAACATTTTTATTTGAAGAGATCTTTGTTAGATTTGGATTGCCTAGAGAATTAGTCACAGATGGAGGACCTCCTTTCAACTCTCATGGCTTCAAAGACACACTTCAGAAATATCATATTAAGCACAAAATGACTACACCTTATCACCCCCAAGCAAATGGGCAGGTAGAAAGCACCAATAAAGTCATAGAAGCCATTTTGACAAAAACGATAAAGGAGAATAGGAATGACTGGTTTCAAAGGTTGCCTGAGGCATTATGGGCTTATCGAACTACTTGGAGGAATACTACAGGCTTTTCACCGTATGAATTAGTTTTTGGAAAAAATGTTGTTTTCCCTGTAGAGTTTGAAATTAAAACTTTAAGAACTGCTTTAGTTGTTAATCTTGACTTGACTGATGCACAGACAGCCAGGTTGAAGCAGCTTCAAGAATTGGACAAGAAGAGACTGGATGCCATCCATCAAACAACCATGATACAACAACAAAGAAGTAGGTGGCATGACAGAACCATCAAGCAAAAGCAGTTCCAGAAAGGTAGCTGGGCTCTACTCTATGGTTCCCGTTTCGAGAATTTCCAAGGTAAGTTAAGAACAAGGTGGTTAGGGCCTTATGAAGTGGATGTTGTTTTTCCAAATGGGACAGTCAGACTTTTAACAATTGATGGAAGCAGAACACCACTACTAGTGAATGGGTATAGACTCCGTTTATATCAGTGACCTGTTTCTAAAGAAGATTTTAAAGCCACTTGCATGGAAATTAAACCATATTCTTTTCCAGGGGAACTTGCTGTCCCTCAAAGCACTTAAATTTATGTTTATTTGTGCATTTTTTTTAGATTAGATATTCTTTTTTTTAACTAATAATCCCTGCCAAGGGTTGCTATATTACATTTCATTATTTTGCAGATTTTAGCTTTGGAAAATAGCTGAGAACAAAAGCTTCAAAGGAATCATTTTGCGGACTTGGGAGCCCTGTTGTTGCAACACCAATTCCTATTGCTGCAACACCAATTCCTGTTACTGCAACACCATTTCTCGTTGTTGCAACACCATTTCCCTGTTGTTGCAACACCACTTCCTGTTGCTGCAACATCTTTTCCCGTCGATGTAACATCACTTCTAGTGGCTGCAACACCAATCTTCGTTGCTGCAACACCACTTCCCGATCCCGTAATACCTTTATCAGCACTCCTCTCATAAAAACACCAGTCTCTCCACTTCAGCCCCCAAAGAAACAAATTTTTATAAAATAAACCATTTCCTATGATGATTACAATACTCCACTATTACTTCCCGTCATTATTATTAAAAATCGTCGGTCCGCTTTAATCATTATGGATCCAGCAAAAGATAAGACAAGACTTTTCGACGCAGCAATCAAAAAGGTAAAACATAAAGGTACGCATGATTATGTATGGACATTAAATAATAGTTAATGTGGAGATGCTGATAGGACTACCGAATGATTGTACTTCCAATCATATCGCTTACGCATAGCTTTTGGGGGGGATTACCAAAGCGCTCTCATAATTGCATAGTACGCCAACTGCCGCCGCCCTTAACTCTCCCGGTAATACGTAAAAGTCATCCCATCACGGCATGTTACCATTTGCAACGGTTTACTCTGAACTGAACTCGGAAGCTCGGCTCTGAACTGAGAATTTTCACTGAAACAGCAGTTATGGGAGGGAATCTCATCACATACGAACCTGGTACAACAACACTTCTTGAGCTCTACCCCGAGGTTTATCAAATCTTTCTACAAGCGGGATGGCTGGATTATTTTAGGAGACTCCCAGACTTTGACGCACAGCAAGTCCTCGAGTTTGCATGCAATTTAACAGAGGGATTTTATGTCGTTCAGGGAGTTCAAATCCCAGTCACATAGGAAGTTATAGCTCAAGTTACCGGACTACCAACTAATGGCACGCGTTGGTTCAGTAGGAAGCACTTGATCCTGAATGCGCAGCAGGATTTTCTTCAACCATGCGAGCAGGTGGAACCCAAGGGCAGAGGCGTAGCACTTCAGTCATTACCTCAACCGTGGCCGAAAGTTGCTGAATTTGTGAATAAATACCTGACGTGCGAAGGCCGGTACCAGGTAATTTACCAGCACGATTTCGTCTTGTTGAATCACTTGAGGAATGGTCAGTTGATAAATATGCCATATTATTTATTGGGATGTCTTAAAAATATGTCACGTTACACTGTCAACGCAAAGCGTCTGCTTATTTCCTTGAAACACCACTGTCTAGCTCAATTGTTGATAAATAGAGGCCTCGCCTTAAATAACCCCCTCACCCCCCATTAATCCCCATCAAGAGGCAGAAATCCCTCAGCTAGAGCAGGAAATTCCTCAGCAGGAAGAAGAAATTCTTCACCGAGCTGAGGACATACCTCAGCAGAATGAAGAAATCCCTCAGCAAACAGACGATATTCCAGAACAAATGCTCGAAGAGACCTTACAGCAAACACCCCCATAAGTTGCTGAAAATGTACAATCGGCAGTAGAAATACCTATAGAAATAATCCCATCCCCCAATAGAACCAACCCATCCACTCCCATACTTGGTATTTCTACCGATGACTTTGATGATAACATCCCTATTACTCTCCTCAAACGAAAAATGCAGCAGAAAAATGAAACCCCACCAAAAAGAAGAAGAACTAGGGCTTCGGCTAAAGCAGCTGCTATTTGCGCCACTGCCCCTATTTTAAAGCAAGCCAACCTGAAAAGAAAAATATATGAATTCCTTGCTTCTCTACCCAAGTAAAGGACTCGGTCGTCTGTAATAGCTAAATCTCCTAGCCACACCCTCCCCAGCTCACCACCCATCACGTTAAAAACCTGCATTCCCACCAGCTCTGAAAACTCCTCTCCCTCACCCTTGGAGGCTGAGATGCATAGTGTTCACAGTGTCGCGACATCATCTTTTAACGCAGCTGCCACACAAGAACCAGTTGCCGACACCCAAGGTAATATTGGTCAAGTGGCTGCAACACAAGAAATAGCCACTACCCCAGGTGACACACAAGAACCACTTGTTGGGGATATAAGTGATCAAAATGACGAAACACGACCTCTGCCCCCACTGGAATCTACAGCTCCACAAGACCAACCTACCATATCTGCCCTGCAGGAAGAAATTGAATTTCTGAAATCCCAAATTCAGGATTACCAGAAGGAAATAATAAGGGTCAAGGAAGCCTATCAAAAGGAATTTAGCCTGCACGTTTTAGCACGAGTAGCATCTGCAGCTGAGAGGAGTAAAGAGAGTGAATACATATGCGCCAACTGTGGTGAGATATACACTCAAGCAGGATACAAGATAGTTGCAGAACCAATGACTGAAGTCTCTGTTGTTGTGGTTGAAACAAAAGAACCTGTTGTTACACAAACTGCAGAAGCAAAAACAGAAACACCACAATCCTCTGCTGAAACAGAAGAACCTGCTGTCACACAAGAACCAGTAGGCTCTCCAGAAAAGGTGCAGGAGCAGACAGAAGAACCTGCTGTCACACAAGAACCAGCAGGCTCTCCAGAAAAGGTGCAGGAGCAGACAGAAGAACCTGCTGACACACAAGAACCAGTAGGCTCTCCATAAAAGGTGCAGGAGCAGGCAGAAGAACCTGCTGCCACACAAGAACAAGCAGGCTCTCCAGAAAAGGTGCAGGAGCAGACAGAAGAACCTGTTGTCACACAAGAACCAGTAGGTTCTCCAGAAACTACACAGGAGCAAACAGAAGAACTTGTTGAAACACAAGAACCAGCAAGTTCTCCAGAAACTGCACAGGAGCAAACAGAAGAACTTGCTGAAACACAAGAACCAGCAAGTTCTCCAGAAACTGCACAGGAGCAAACAGAAGAACTTGCTGAAACACAAGAACCAGCAAGTTCTCCAGAAACTACACAGGTGAAAACAGAACAACCTGCTGTAACACAAGAACCAGCAGGATCTCTAAAAAGTGTGAAGAAAGAACTAGAAGGATTGCTGGTAACACAGGAATCAACAGGAAATGAAGGAGAAGATATAAAGACACCACGGCCTACCCAAACTGTTATGAAAAAAGAGAAAGAGGTATTGGTTGTAACCCAGGAGTCAGAAGGAAATGGAGAAGAAGACATAAACTCACCCCGGCCTACCCAAATGGAACAAGAAGAAGAAGCAGTTACGCAGGAATCAGTACAGAATGAAGAAAACGTAAAATCACCCCGGCCTACCCAGACTATTATAGAAGAAACAGTAGCTGGAAATGCAAAGGAAGACATCGGATCATCCCGGCCTACTCCAATTATCACAGAGCAGAAAATCTTTATTGATGCCTTCACACAAACAGAATCTCCCACTGTTAGTGATGCATACACAGAGACCGCTAGTTTTCATGAATTAAAAGGAAAATGGTGGAGAGAATATGAGCTGTCACAAGGCAAAGCATTCCAACAGCAAAAAGGGATCTGGTTCAATTATGCATATAAGAACTGGGAAGCACTGGAGCAGTCTAGAGCTCAGTACAAAGAAATTAAGGAACTAAAAGCTAGATTGTCCAAGATGTTTGATTTGTTCCAAAGAATACTGGCCACAAGGAAACCTTCTTTCAACTATGCAACATTTTTAAGGGAACGACTGAAATTATTACAGATAAAGGCAGTTAAAGAAGGTAGACCTCATCAGGTGGTTACATCAGAGCAATTTATGCAAACCTTTGCAGAGGCACCCAAAAATGATCAGAATTTGTTGTGTGAGCTTTATCTCCACAATGAAGCCATGTCCGAAGAGAGAAACATGAATATACTACCTGTTGTTGGCGACATACAGCTCAGAGATTTCATTTCCTTTTTAGCCAACCAACTCACATGGCAAAACGTCTTTATCTCAGCACAACATAATGAACAGAACTGCCTTCTGTGGATTAGGGCTGAACCTCAAAATTCAGCCACTTTCATTGCACAGCACCAAAGAATGTTAAGTGACCCTGAAATGAAGGATCACGTCAGGCAACTACAAGCAGTGGTCCTGCGAGACTGCCAACAATATGTGAGAACCAAGGCACCCTTGGCTGTCAAGGCAAACAACCTATTTTGGGAAAACTGTCCCAAGGAAAGGCAAGAGTGTCATCCTTATAATCCACCCAATTTACAAGCAGCAATTTCAAGGGTACCTTACTATGTTAGATGTATGGAACAATGTGCTGAGAATTGGATTGGCTACAGATTTAAATTTCCATTTCTATGGTTATCCGGTCAGCAATACAAGGGTCAGTTTGGATTATCAAAGAAAGAAGAAGCGACAGCATGGAGGCAAATACAGACTGTCTGTGGGTTCAGAAACAAGTTTGATGCCACTTTCTATAGCTACTGTCTCAGTAATTTACACTGTTCATCCCAGTACTCCGACTCAGATTCAGAGTAAGCATTGCATGAGGACATGCAATCTCTTCAGTTGGGGGGGATGTTAGGACTCCGAATTGACCATTTTGACCTTGTATTTTCGCTATAATATTACCCTTTTTCGGTTCATAAGTTGAAAGCTTTGACTACTTAATGACCTAATCACCCCAAGGTATGAAGTAACTCTCCGCATGACTATGTGTTTAATTGTTCATTACATATTCATGTTATCTTTATATTTATCTTTGGAAAAGCTAACTAAGTTTCTAAGTAACTGTTGAACTGTCTAAAGTCTGGAGAAATTATAATTCATAGTTGATGTAGCACCAGAAACAGCAACTACGCAGTTGCTGCAACACCAGAAACAACAACTACGCAGTTGCTACAGCACCAGCAACAACAACTATCTAAAGTAGGGAAATGTTATTTTGCAACAACTGGAATACCGGAAATAACAAACGCCAACTATCAGAAGATTGCCAGAATTCCACGCTGACGCAGCATGATCAGCAACTGTCCAAAAAGAGTAAAACACAGTTACAGTTGCTAAAATATCAGGAACAACATGGGTTTACTAAATCAGCAACCATGGGGAAGCGGCAAAGGATAGTGCGAGGATTCCAAGAAGACGGTCGAAGTTCGGTTACGAGCTGTGTAACAGTAAGAGACCCAAGAAAGAATACATTGTCACACTGTTGTAACAGCATCCTGTAACAAGAATGGATTTCTTATTTTTGACAGAAAGGTTTAACTGAATGAACTATGACAGTCTATTGTAATAGATGTCTCCTCTATAAAGAGGAGACATCTACATTAGAGAAGGGGGAAGAAAAACAAGTTGTAAGGGAAGTTTTGAAAGACAAACAGCAAAGTCTGAACTTTTATTGTAACTGGATCTTTTGGCAGATGAATAGAAAATTGTTCTGAGCACCTAATCCAGCATTTGTGTTCTGGGGAATCTTGTGAGAGGGACAGAGCCCACCTTCTTCACAAGATTCACCCATTTCTTTTCTATCAAGTGTGTAAGTGTGTTTGGTAATTTCTTTTTGCTGGTACTCTATTTTGGATTCTGTAGCATTACCTCTGATAATTTCCTTTTTGTGGGTACTCTGTTTTGTTAATCGTTTTAAGCTGTAAAAGAATACTTCACCGGTGGATTAGAATTGCAGTGTGTATTAGCAATCTGGTTACAGGGGCAGGTGCTGAACGTCCTTACCTGGAGGATAGGGTCCTGATCCTCTGCTAACAGAGCATCTATCACTTTTCTTTTCAGATTTGTAATCTTAATTAATTGCTTTCATTTTATCTTTGCAATGCACTATTATAACATAGCGTGAGAATTATGTATACTACAGCTTTTTAATGCTTTTAGAGTTAAGTACATACAGTACGCGGTAGCCTTCGAAATAAAAGACTTTCCCAGGTTGACAATTTAATGTGGTACTTGATTGTTTAATTAATAAACAATTCAACTAGCCAACAATAAGTTAATATAAATTCATTTTAATTGGAAATTTTCTTTACTGATATTTACAAATTTTCAATTTAAGATGTATTTGTGTTAATAAATACTTGAAATTATTTCAACTAGTTAGTTCATGAATCTAAAATTAGAAGTTGAATCTATTTGTACATTATATATGTACAAACCAAGGAACACGATACCCATTAGAAAGTGTAAGTTGATTAATGACTAGTGAAAGTGCAAGTTGATGAGTTGACTAGATAATGAAACTATATTCTGTGGCAATGATATAAAGAAAATGACATAGGATTAGTTTTATTTAAATAAGTATTGTGTTTTTTTTTATTAGCACTGAAAGTTGTATCATAGATATTTCATAGTTACCAAGGTCAATATTGAAGGAAAGATGAGGGTTACAATTTTGGGAAACCATTGAAGATGTTGAGAAAAAATAGTTTGTTGAGACAAAATGGAAACTATGGGTCATAGCCACAAAAGAAGAAAATTAACAAAGGGAAAAGACACAAGAAAAGGTAAAAGCAAGAAAGAAAATATGGAACACTTTGTGACCCTTATCATTGTTGATGCCCACACTTAGATTAGATAACTGAATCAACTATGGATAAGTACCATTCACTACAAGAGTGATTTCAAAAGCATAAGGAGATTATAGTATATCTAAATAAGTTGGTTTATGAAAAACAAGAATTTTTCCACAAAGAATATGATCACATATACTTTGAGGAAATAACCATAATAGATAAAATGAGTGGGTCCATACATCTTTACATACAACAAGATAGCCTAGAGGATCAAAAGAAACAGTTACATAAATTGGCACATGAGATTGCATAGAAAGCTAAAGAACAATTCAATTTTGTGACGGATAACAAGGAAAGAGTTGAGGTCAAATTCAAGTCATGTATGGAGAAGGTACCCTAGCAAAAACTACATTTGAAGAAACTAATGCATGATTCATCCATCAGTTCAAGGAATCTAGAATTGGTTTGAGTTTCATTTTTCAAGCTTACTCACTCTTTGAAGACACAATAGTTTAATAAATTCCACATATTGACCTATTATTTAAGGAATGCCTTCATAACCAACTCAAGTTGAGTTTGACAAAGTGGTCAGAGTATTATTGTGGCCACATTTTGACCATGTTAAAAATGCATGGAGAGTAGATAAATATATTTGAATGATTTGCAAAAGATATTGATCTATATAAGCTTGAGAATGTGGACAATAAAAGAAGACATAGAATAACCTATAGAACCTTTGACCCATAACCATTTACATATTAAGATCAAGGGCATAGAAATTTTGTACTAGTGGATTATTATTACCATTTCTTGATTCATATAGACTATTACTTGTTATGTAACTACCTCATAAAGGTGTATACATTGGTTAAATGCATATCATAAAGGTTCATTATTGTTGCTCTAGGGTTTATGAGAGTCACTCATTCTACATTTGGTTATCAGTAGGAATTATGGATTCTGATGGTATATTGGAAGGATATACTTTCAGCTATAAGACCTTTTCTACTAATAAAAGGAGTTGCAAGGCACCTCTTCCTATTCTTTTGTCTTAGTAAATTAACTAATGAATGGAGTTGTAAGACACCTCTTTATATTTCTTTATCGTAGTACATTAACTGATAATGGAGTTGTAAGGAACCTCTTCCTATTTCTTTGTCTTAGTATGTTATATGGATTATATGCTCATTATAATTTATTCTACATGTGAATGCCTTCCTTTTTACGTGAATGATCAGGATTAAATGATAAATTATTAACTAATGAAACCTATACCTCTAACCTTTCCCAATGCTCTACATCAGATTTAAAATGAAGAAAATCGTACATGCCTTTGGTGATATCTCCTTCCTTCAAAAATCTAAATATGCTACCACAATAGACTACATTGGACCATTATTGGACAATGTTTTCAATTTAGAGTCTTGAAAAAAATAGTCAAAGTCAGCTTGTAGATATCAACAAATTAACAAAGGAATATGAACTAACCTAGGGTTAATATACCAATTTCCTTTTGTAACCTAATTATCCTAAGCACTCAAAATGAAAGAGAGGAAAAATAGAAACCAATCATGCTAAGGAACATTTTTCTAGACATTAAGCCTAATTGGATTGGAGATAAGAGTTGTGAGAGGCCTCCAAGAGAGCATTTTATTTCCCAAGTGAACCTAGTAAACGAACATCTCAATTATCCTAGAAAATAGACTTGTAATTTATCTCCTGTATAGAGTAACATATAGCACTAGAGGTACCATACAAAATAATGTAGCAACGAACTATTGAATGGTAACCAAAAAAGCCTTAGAAAAGTTGATACTTCCCTTGCCTTAGTTGTGCTAAGACCTTCCTTTAGGTAGTAGGGTTGAATTTTCCAAGGCATAAGAGGGGACAAAGAAAATGGAGATGCCTTAGGATGAAAAAAGAAGCCTACATAGTGTGATCCAAGATAACAACAAGAGATCCATATTGAAGTGTTGCATAAGAGAAACATGAATAGTTCAATGTAATGAAAGAAAACGTTAGGAATTTATATTATGTTTTGACACCAATATGGAAATGTACATGCAAGTTGTTTTCAAGAAAGGAAGAGAATTGAAGAGCTTACAAAGGGAAAATACAATGTTATAGATAGGTAAAGGATAGGTGAATACTAGGTTAGTCATCAAAGAGAGAAATTTATATCAAAAAATTGTACCATGGGTTTTGAATTCAAGCCATATGTTTGATAGCCTACCACACAAGTATTTTTTTGATATCATGCCCTCCATTCCATAAACTAATTCATAGTCATAGCATGATCTAAGGAATCCATGGCTCACTTGGCACAAAATGATAGAAAGAGTTAAGGAAAATTTGTCAAAGTAGACCCTCAATCTAGTGACCTAAGACAAATTATAACTTGTGACCTCAAAATGAGAATTAATGCCCAAAATAACCTCTCTTTTTTTGTCAAAAATACCAAAATTAGCCCTCGAATTGAAAAGTGGTGCTCCTAGAATCCTTTTTTTTAAAGAAGGGTGGTTGGTGGGGTTAAAATTACAACTTGTTTGAAATTGTGACTTTTAAAAATACCATGATTTTGAACATAAACATTAAAATCAACCCCCATATCATTTTTTCCCATCAGGAAAAATCGTAATTTCATTAGAAAAGAGGAAATTACATGTTGTAGATGTTGTTGCATATGCTGTGCATGATCAAGATCATGAAAATCAGAAATATTGCCATTGTTCCATGCAGGGGACAACTATGAAACCATAATTGAGGTACATAATAAAGTAACTATATGTAATATATACCGAGACAGTATATATATACAAAAAAGGCATAAAGCCTGATCAAAAATATAAGATGCATGAATAGAAACCATGATAAGTTAAATATTCAGATTCATAAAAGGTCTGTGGTAATATTGGAAGAATGTATCTCCTTCCTGTTCTCTGATCATCCAGATGCCCGGCTCCCCGATCGCAGCCTCTTTGGATAGGCTGTCGGCAGCTCCGTTCTGCTCCCTGTAAATATGTGTGCAAGTGAAAGAATCAAAATGTGATATCAATCTCAGAGTCTCTTCCAAGATATGCAATAATGTATATGAAGAGCATCTAGTTTTTCTGTTGAGCCAATCACATATAATTTTAGAATCCCCATGAAGTTGCAAATCTATGCAATGTTTCTCCAATGCAAATTGTATGGTGTGTTTTGTGGCTAAGAGTTCAGCTGAGTTGTTTGTGCATCTGTGAAGACCAATCAGCATGCTGTAGGAGTGTTGTTGGGAAAGGTGAAGAATAGCCCCCCCACCACAGCCCTGATCTTGGGCAGCACCATCAAAGAAAGCCCACGGTTTGTTGTAATTTATTTGATGGTGAGTGGGGTTGCGTCGATGGCTGGGAGGAGGATCATCCGGGATAATATTGTAATCAACAATGACTTTTGCTACCAGGGCATCCCAATTAGGCACCAAATCCTGAAAAATGTTGCAATTCCTAGATGTCCATATTGTCCAACAGGTAAGGAGAGGGAGGTTCCGAAACTTTGGGGACGTGGAAGTCTGATACCAGACTTGCCAAGTAGCGAGTAAGTTGATCCCAATCCATAAAGCTAAGGGATTGATATGCTGTAAAATTAGCTTCCACATATGACAAGTCACTGTACATTCTAAAAAAACATGAGAGGTTGTTTCAATTGCCTATTTACAAAGACAACACCAGTGGGGCCCATGTTGTGATTACTTGAGAATATTTTCTCCTGTTGGTATCTTGTTTAAGAGTATGGTCCACATTAAAAGTCTAGATCTGGGGGGAGCCTTCAATTTCCAAATATGTCTCCACCATTCAGCCAGTAGAGATGGTCTCCTTGGTGCAGCCAATGTCAAATATCCTTCCTTTGGGGAGTATGTGCCATTTTTAGATAGAGCCCAAATAATTTCATCCTCCCCTTCCAGTATTTGGATGTGGGCATCCGAAAGGGCTTGAGTGTACTCCTCCCATTGTTGAGACCAAAAAGGAGGTATGTTTAAGTGCTCTGCGTATTTCCAAGCTTGATGAAGAAAAGTGGAATTTTCCAGGTCTGCAATCTGAGAAATATAAATTAAGTTCTATTGTTGGAGATGTAGGATGAGGTCCTTGGGTAGTCGATGCATGTCCCCACAACCCACCCAAGGATCAAGACCAATTCGGACTGTGATGCCAGATCAGATCCTCCAGGTGATACCTTCTCTGATCGGACTCAAAGCTTTAAGAATCGCCCTCCAGATGATTGAGACCCCAGAGGTACTTTGATGTGCTCTCCTAATCTAGTCCATGATGTGTAGGGGAGCTATGTATTTAGCATATGTAACCCTCATCCATAGGTTGTCTACTGCAACTAATTTCCAACCAAGTTTTGTAGCAAGAGCTAAAGAGAAATCCTCCAGTTTTTTGATGCCACAACCACCCCATTTTTTTTGGATATTTAGAGCCTCCCACTTGACCCAAGAAAAAATCCTGCCCTATTTGTTCTCTTGCCAAAGAAACCTAGAACGGAGGGCTTGAATTCTGTTGAGAATGCCCCTGGGGATCCAAGCCAAGGACATCCAATAGACCGGGGTGGCCTCTAGGACGCTTTTGATGAGAGTGAGTCTTCCAGCCCTCGAAAGGTATTTGAGATACCATGTGTTTAGCCTTTTTTCCAATTTGGCAATTAGCCAAGTCCAGTCAGCAATTTTATAACCTAGAGGCTTTAACTTGTAGCCCAGATATTTGAGGCCATCTGCTAATTGCAACTGGGAGAAATGGAAGCGCTGAAGGGAAAAAAATATCTCATGCGGTGTACACTCAGTTGTTGTCAGTGTAGACTTGCTATCGTTAATGATCATGCCTATAACCACTTGAAAGAGAGTGAAGGTAGCCTTGATACTGCTGATGTCCCCAATACTACCATTGATGAAAACCAGAATGTCATCAACAAAAAGAAGGTGAGTTAGGGTGCAACCTTCTGTAATCTTAATACCTTTTAGTCTGCCCCTCTGGTGCTCATCTTTAATGAGATTGCTGAGACCTTCCATAACAAGAAGAAAAAGCAATGGCGAAAGTGGACATCCCTGTCTCAGCCCCCTTCCGGAGGTAAAGAAGGGAGAAGAACTTCCGTTCACCAAAACACTAAAGGGAATATTAGTAATGCAGCTCATGATCCATTTAATGAATAAATACGGGAAATCCAGATGAGTTAACAACATTCTAATATAGAGCCAATTCACTATGTCGAAAGCTTTAGATAAGTCAACTTTCAAAATCATACCTTTGCCCCGTCTTGAGTGTAGTGTATGGATAACCTCCTGGGTAGTAACAACTGCTTCATGAATCTGCCTGTCTTGTAAGAAAGAAAATTGTTCCGGTGAGATGTGGTTGGATAGGATGGGTTTCATCCTATTGGCAATTATCTTGGCAATAATCTTATATGCAGTTTCATAAGGAAATGGGGCGAAAATCCTCAAAGGTTTCTAGGTTGTCTTTCTTAGGAATGAGAACAAGGAAAGTAGAAGTAATAGAATTTTCAAGAAACCCTTTTCTTCTCGAATCCTCTATTATTTGGAGCAGATCTTCCCCAATGATGTCGAAAAAATCCAAATAGAATTCCACCGACCATCCAACAGGCCCAGGGCTTTTGTCCTTTTTGAACCATTTTAGGGTGTGTTCCAGTTCCTCTTTGTTAAATCATCCTCTTCCCTGGGATCCACACATTTGGGGAAGAGCTATGCCACCCTGATGATTTCGGCAAGATTAATGTCCTGGGGGGCTTGGTAGGCTTTCTTGAAGTGTGAGGAGGCTAGCTTAGCAAGTTGAGGAAAGGTATTTAAATCCTGCCCCTGATCATTTTGGAGCTGCCATATGGTGTTGATCACCTTTCTTCCATTAGCAAAGTTATGGTAGAATTTGGTGTTTTCATCTCCTTCCAACATCCAGATGGCTCTGCTTCTCAGGCACCAGATTTCCTCCTTCTCCTTTAAAATTCTTGCCCTCTCTGCATAATGAGAAATCATCCTATCCTCATGTTCCTATGTGGAGTAAATACCTCCCAAGTTGTTCTCAAAAGAAGCAATGGCAGCTTCAATATGATGGAGGGTTTGATTCTCCTAAGTTCTTTTATTAAGGGCCCAAAGTTTGGACATCTTCTTAAGGGCTGTAAGGTTTTGGATAAATCTTCTAGTGCTGTCTTCTCTTCTTCCAGGGGGGTTTTCTCTCTAGAAATCAGAGATCATTTTTTTATAAGAGTCATCCTTGAGTCATACTGAGCAGAATTTAAAAGGATCTTTAGGTTTTTCTCGCCCCCCTACAATTTCCAGGTAAATAGGGAGGTGGTCAAATATCCCCCCAAAGCAAACCCAGTGTCTGATATGTAGACCCAAGTCTTGAAACTTTTCTTTGACGAGGTAACAGTCAAGTCTGCGGGCCAGACTGTCATCCCTTGTCCTATTGTTTCTCCAAGTAGCTTGTGGTCTGGCTGAGGGAATATCAATAAGATGGTGGGCTTCCAGTTCAGTCAAGAAGTAAATTTCTAAGAGAGAATCTCTTTGAGCCCTGTGTCCCCAGGATTCAGCATGACCAATGAAGAAATTCAGGTTGCCCCCCAGGATCAAGAGGTCGGTATTCAAAGAATCTGAGCTTAGGAGGTTTTGCCAAAAGACAGGTCTGTTTTGGCACGGGCCATAAACATTTATGATCCGGAAATGAATCCCCAGTTCGGCCGAACTGATGTCTGCACCCAGATGACCCATCCCACCCCAGCAATTATGTAATTTGATTGTGTGGGAGTTGTAGCCCAATGCAAGTCCACCCGACCTCCCATGGGCATCAATACCAAAAAATATCCATCCTGGGAGCATGTTCTGAAGGGACTGTGCAATATCAAGTATTGGACCCAGAGTTTCTTGCAGAAAGATAATATCCAACGGTTCAATTTTTAATAGTCTACGAAGGGCTAGTTTCTTGTCCGGCCTAGCCAGCCCTCTACAATTGTAGGAGAAGATCTTCATGAAGGGGGAGGATGGGATCCTCTTGCTCTAAGCGTCCCTGGTATGGTGGATTGAACTCCCAAGGAAATTTCATCTTCAGCAGTGCCTTTAGCCTTTGAAAGAAAAGAGGGTCAACCCCTCATAATTTTAGGGAGAGGGGGGAGTGGAGGATTTCAAGTCCAAAATGGTCCTGGGCTTGTCTTTTTGATTGTGAGTGGGTCATGTATCGCCCAGGAGGGGGGGCTAGAGTGGAGAGAGTAGTGGACGGGGAGGGATGAGAGGGATTTGGGGCAGGTGCAGGGGAGAATATGGGATGGAGGCTATCGGGCAGGTGAGAGGAGTAGATTTAGGGGGTGAAGCACATGAATGATGTTCAATATAATCACTAGTCAGGATTGACATATGCAGAGAAGAGAATGTGCTAGATAAATAACAGTCCAAATGAGAAGAACTACAAGCGGGGAGAGGAATGGTAGGATTCATACCTGAAGATGGTAGACCTCTAGAAGGTGACTATGGTTGAAATTGAGAAGGTTGCGATCGATTGAATGGCCACCTCGCTTCTTCAGCATAGGAGGTACCGCTACCCTATCATCAGGAATCTTCTGCTGTTTGTCTGGAAACTGTGCTGCGTCCGGGTCCGGAGTGGCCAAAGGAACATGTCTCCTGGGCAGTGCTTCCTGATAAGTGTGTTGCTGAGAGGCCCCTTCTTGTTCAGTAGACTAATATTTCTTCTTCTTCAGTAGAGGGCAGTCCTTAAAAAGATGCCCTACCTTATGGAAGTGGTGGCATCAAAAGGGGATGCCCTCATAATCCAACGATTGCCTTCTGGTATGATTCCTCCAGCGGCACTGACTTCAGCAAACCCTCAGATAGGTCCAAGTGAACCAAGATCCTCGCATAGGCTAACTGTCCTGATGTCTGATAAGATTTATCAAAAGTGAGATAGATACCCAATGCATTTTCGATGAGTCTGAAAACATCCTCTGTCCAGAAGTGCAGAGGAAGGCCGAGCAATCGAACCCAGATTGGCCCTGCGTCTACCCTTTCCCTCGCCGGGTCGAAAAGGGGAGTCCAGCGTCGGAGGAGAACTGGTGCTAGGTCTAAGTGCCAAACCATGGACAGAACCCAATTGGTGTGCTCCAAGCCGCTAAAGTGTAGAGCGAACCACCCTTTTTCAAGGGTCTGAACCTTTGGTATTTCCTTGAGGTTTTCTCCTAAAACATTTGAGGCCCATTGTTGAAGGTTGCTTACACTGTAGTTTCGACCACACACCCTATCGACTAATACATTCACAGCAATTTCCATGGCGTCTAATAGATTGATGTCTTTAGCTATGTTGAGTGGCACAGTGCATGCACGAATCTTAGGGCCCCATTTCTTTCTCGGCGATCCAGGAACCCCTGTGTCTGTGGCCTCCTGTGAAGAACCTGGGAGTGAGTGGTCCAGAGAAACCCTAGGGTTTTCTGTCGCCTCCTGAGGGATGGTGGCGAAAATTCCTGATATGGGACCAATGCCTCCATCTTCGAACCCTGAGGGGGGTCGGGAGAGATGTGACCTATCCCCGTCGAAGGAGTCGGAACATTTTCAGGGGCTAGGGTTTGACAAGCAGGGGCTAGGGTTTGAAAAACAGGGGCTAGGGTTTAATAATCAGGTTTGAGCGATGATGCACTGTGAGCCTACGAACACAGTAAACTGGTTTGAGAGATGAGAGCAGGGGGACAGGCTACAGATTCAGGAATAGAAACCGCAGAGATGAGTGGTCTGGTGATTAAAGGAATGGCTTCTAACTCGTCCATCAACTAGGACATGAAAGGGAATAAACCGAAATCTGTGGTTTTAGTGGGGGACCATGAGGGAACATCCTCCAAAGGGTCCAGGAAATCGCCCAGGTCGTCCATTGTTGAGGGAAGTTATGACAGCTGCTAGACTAGGACAGCAAAACGACAGTCAACCGTCAGAGAAAAAGCCCGAGGGTTTCGAAAAACTAGGTTGGGAGAGGGTAACCATAAGTAGTCGAGGCAGACATGAGATAAACCAGAGCAGGTAATAGCCAGTTAAGGGATTGGTGTAGGAGCGGCCATTGCAGTTATCCACCAGAGGTCATGGCATCGAAACCCCTAGCCGCCTTCCTCACCATCGTCAACCACCACTTCCCTAGCACATCACTAATCTGCTATGGTACATGTTGTTAAAGCCATCTTTTCAAATAAAAATCAAATCAACCCCCATATCGAAAAGTAGTGTTGCAAATAACAACCAATTTTTTGGGTTAACATTGCGACTTATTTAAACCATAGCATTGATGAACAATATATTTATAAATTAAAACTTCAAAGTCTAAATCAAGAAATGTGTTGAAAATGACACCTTTTCCATGTGTTTTAAGCTTAATATTGCAATATTTTGTAAACCATGGCCTAAAAAGTTAGCGTTGCTAATGCAAATAAAAATCCCTAAAAAAATGTGATACCCTCCCCCTCGGCCACAATACACACACCCGAATTGGGTCTATATTGGGTGGTTGAGGAATGATTGTTATCCTCCACACCCTAGTTCAATACCCAGAAGTGACATGAGAATCTTTGTTGCAATATCTTTGAGCCTTGTCATTGAGTCTAAGTAGTCCCTCGAGGATTGAAACATGTATTTTCCACATATAGAATATAAAGATATACAAGTTTTAAGGGAAATACATATATATAAGAAACCTATTGAGAACTTCCTCTCATTTTCCAAATGTTACCCAAAGCAAACCATATTTTGTAGAAGTTTGAATCTTTGTGAACATATGGATCAAGGCCATTAAAATAATATACTCATTAAGAGCTAAATGTTATTTAGATTCCCTTATGGAGGTGTTAATGCATAATTGGAACATAGGGATGAAGGTTAGGGTTCACCACCCCATAAATCCTCACAATATAAACAATTTTATTTCATGGAAAATGGGCTACATGCAGTCTCGTGTGAAGCCTCAAGCCATTGTAAGGTGGCTTTTAAGTGAATTAATGCTTGTCATTTTGAAGCTTGGTGATTTCTACTAGAGGTGTGATCAGTGGTATCTTTGACGATGACAGTTCCTTCAATGTAGAATGGGAGTAAGGGTGAACCGTAGTTTATATGCCAATGTGCCCATAATTGTAGAGAAATATGAGGGAAAGTCTCTTTTTTCCAGTGTTGTGATGGTAGGATGAATTCTTAGAAGAATCTCGCTTTGATGCCCTAGTGAGCAGAATATTCTTAGCGAGGGAAATTGGAAATTGGGAATCAATCTGTGTGGAGTGAGACTGTTCAAGGAGTAGCCACACTATACTTTTGATGCATGCTCTCTGAGTTAGACCACAGATTTGTTATGGGTAATCCACACCAACAATAAAATTTTAAGCTTGGTCTTACCATATGAGTTAGTTAATTTTATGTTTATTGCGTCTAGATTTACTGTATATATCATTGTGGACTGTCCATATGGCAAGGGGTGTTTTAGACAACTTTTTCTATTTGCAATTGGGGAGGTGGGCAATATGTTTGGTGTTCGACAAGAAGTTAAACACACCCATGGGTGCTTGAGTGATACAAGCAACCCAATCCTTGAGTGTGTATGGGTGTGGTTTCTACGGGAGAAGGTGAAGCTTGGTTGGCCAACTGTTACTTTGGCCTTGGAAGCTAAGGGATTATGCGCACACCAAGTCAATGTTCGTTTGAATCTCATTGGGAGGATGGTGGGTGTGATTTTCATGGGGGTCAGCCTTGGTAAAGGTGAGGAAGCTATTATTTTTAAATGCTCTATGGTTTTTGTGGTGGCTAGTGGGGGTCCCCTTGGTGAGAGGCACTTTCTATTGGAAATAATACTGAGAGGGGGGGTGAATCAGTATTATCAAATCAATTCTTTTTCATTTCACAATTAGATTTGTATACGCTACTTCAGGTATGACAAACTGTGTATATATGCTACTGTGACTAAAGCAACCAACGTATATCAGTGAACTTATGATTCATTAAATGTTTATCTTTAATCAGTGCATCAGAACTTCATTAACCATAAGAACAGTAAACATGTGTAGTAAAATAGAACAGATCATCACACACATGGACACAAGATATAAGGTGGAAACCCAATGTGGGTGAAAACCACCTGTTGCAATTCTTCTCTATCTTCTTTTAATAAGAAACTTCTTTTTACAAAGTTTCTGTACTGGTGCAGTCTTATACCAGTATGCAGGCTTCTACCTGCAGAAGGCTACCACCTTCTCTCGTTCTCCAGCTTCTCCTGGAAAGGAGCTACAACCCCCTTAGCTCTTTTACTAGCTGATGTACTAGCATGTAGGGGCTGATATACAGAAGGCTACAACCTTCTCTTTTCTTCCAGGGACCATGTTTCATAAATTTTCAGACTGGATCCATCAATTACAATAATCAAACATCAAATACATCTGCATCAACCAATCTCCTTTGCTTCAATCAAAACTGAATAAACCAATTACTTTTCTAAATGCTGTAACCAGAATACATTAACAGTAACCAGGAACCAATCCTGAACCTAGAACACTGCAGCAATAAACAGAAGTAGCTAAAATATATTTCATGAGATGTATGCTACTTCAATATGTATAAACTCCATGCATACACTTCTATATTAAGGCCAACCAGCGTATACACTGCTTTGACATACTTAACTAGCATGTATACGGGCCTCTGTTGTGCCGAACATGCGTACAGATCTATAAAAGATAATTTACCCTTTTCACTTATTCAGACATTAGTTATGCCCAAATTATCAGATTTATAGATCAAGTCATGCGCTAAATATAACAGATCAAAATCACACAAAGATATTACTATTCAAGCCTTAAGATCTTGACCCATCGATAGAGCCTATCCTTCTTCTAGTGCTCAGGTTCCTCCTTGGTTCAGATCCAGCTATGCACCATAACCCAATTCTAGATCTTGCTCTTCATAAGATATTCAATGCTTGAGTGAATGAATTTGCCAAATGATCTCGTTCCCTTTTCATAGTCTTAGGCCTTATTCAATACCATGGTCCAAAACCATAGAGAATAAATACCATGGACCCAATACCTCGGTTTAACACTTCGGATGAGATACCATGGTTCAAAACCATAGGTTCAACTACCAAGGACTAAATACCATGGACCAAAAAATAAGTTTTCCCACATGTACGTGCTTTTCCTTCCATGAAAGTGCGTGCATATGTATATGCGCCTTATGATCGTCGAACCCGCGTGTGTACATGACTTGGTTAAGAGGAACCTGCGTATATCTCTTATTCCTTCATTTGAGAGCCTGAACTGTGATCTGTCATCTGAGTGAGTTTCCATCAAGGACAACACCTGTGTCATAGCGCCAAAATTGTGTCATAATGCCAACAATCTCTCCCTTTGGACTTGATGGCAACCCCAAGTCACTCATAGTCATTCTCCCCCTTTGTCATCAAGGGCAAAGGGTTATGCTCCCCCTGAGTACATGCTGAAATCTCTGCTATGTTGTCCATGCTCCTCCTGACTGTAGGCAAGGTCTGCAAGAAGATTTTTTACAAGAAGAAACATGACTTTATACATCATAAATGACCTTCCTATCACCAAAGACTCTATTCATACATCCATCTCCCAACCAAGTGGGGATATACCAATATTGACTCATCCACCCAATCAAGTGGGGATACACCAAAAGTTTACACATGATAAAACAAGAACATTACATCATCCATCCCAGGCACAGTGGGGAAACCAACATAAGCCGTTACATGACCTTGATAATAAAATAAATATAGAGACTAATTATCTAAGACAAGACTATGATAGTCATCAGCAACTAACATTAGTAGCATCTGTCAATCATCATCAAAACCAGCAACCATGATCTACCTCCGCACCTGTTCCACCTGAAAGAAAATGAACCAAGATCTTCTAAGATAATGCCAACAATGCATTATTAGAAGTATATGCTCCCCTTGAAGCTCTACCAAATGGTCTCTGTCAAACCCATATTAGATTCTTTTCATCCTGAGTCTAGCCCCACTGCTTGTCTTCAATCCAACATATATGCAATTGTATCCACAGAAATCGGCGTATGTATGTAGATACACTTAATCAAACTCGCGTACAACCATTGTTCTCTGAAACAGATAATTTCAATAGCAAGATGATGCATCAAATACTCCCAGATTCTGTCTGAGGTATTCAAATGTCTCCCTGGGTAGTGGTTTGGTGAATATATCAGCAACCTATTCCTTGGAGGGAACATACTCCAATTTGACCTTTTGTTCAAGCACTTGTTCCTAGAGAAAATGATATTTGATAGGTATGTGCTTGGTCTTTGAATGCATGACTGTATTCTTTGAAATACTTATTGTACTTGTATTATAAAAAAAAATGGAGATAGGCGGAGTACAAGTGATTTGAATGTCTTGCAATATTTTCATCATCCAAAGGAGTTGTGTGCAACAAGATGCAGTAGCCACATATTCTGCTTCAGCTGTAGATAATGCAATTGAGCTTTGTTTCTTGTTGAACCAAGATACTAATCTGGAACCCATAAAGAATGCACCACCACTAGTGCTTTTTCTGTCATCCACGCTTCTTTCCCAATCTGCATCTGTATATGCATGAAGTGTGAGATCTATATCTCTAGGATACCATAAGCCATAATTTTGCATTCCTTGAAGATATTTAAAAATCCTCTTAACTGCCTGAAGGTGTGCTTCCTTTGGATTTTCCTGGAATCTTCCAACTATTCCCACTACATGCATGATGTCTGGTCGGGTACCTGTCAAATAGAGCAGACTACCAATCATGGATCTATAGGTTGGTTGATGTACTGTTGCTGATTCATCATTTGCGCTAAGGCTACATCCTGTTACCATAGGGGTACATACTGGTTTCGAATCCTCCATCCCATATTTCTTCAAGATCTGCTTGAGGTACTTCATTTGTGATAGAAAAATATCGTCTTTGTTTTGTTGGACTTGTAAACCAAGAAAATATGTGAGCACACCAAGTAAGAACATTTCAAATTCTTTCTGCATCACCAAAGAAAAGTTTTGACTCATGGTTTCTTCATTGCTACCAAATATGATATCATCAACATACATAACAAGTATTAGTAATTTATCATTGTCAATTTTTATATATAGATTGTTATCTGTTGATCCCTTTGAAAAACCTTGTTGATGGAGATATTTGTCCAACCGAAAATACCAAGCCCTTGGAGCCTGTTTAAGGCCATAGAGAGCCTTTTTGAGTCTGCATACAAGTTTTGGATCATTTCCAAGGATGAATTCATCTGGTTGCTCAATGTACATTTCTTCTTCTAAGTCTCCATTTAGAAAAGTAGATTTCACATCCATTTGATATACTTTGAACTCCTGAAAGCTAGAAAGAGCTAGGAACATTCTTATGGCATCAAGTCTAGCAACTGGTGCAAAAGTTTCTTCAAAGTCTATGCCTTCTTGTTGAGCATACCCTTTACAAACAAGTCTGGCCTTGTTTCTAATAACATCTCCATTCTCATTTAGCTTGTTTTTAAATATCCATTTTGTCCCTATGACATTCTTATCATTTGGTCTAGGAACCAACTCCCAAGTGTTATTCTTTTCAATCTGCTCAAGTTCTTCATTCATGGCCTTGACCCAGCATTCATCTTTGCATGCTTCACTTACATTTCGTGGTTCAGTGGAGGAAAGCAATGCTAGATAGCTTGAAGCTTCTAAAATAGTTCTTCTTGTTTGTACACCTGCCTCTTTTTACCCCAAAATTTGAGTCTCTGGATGATTCTTCTGGACATACCTGAGATGGAGTATTTTCTTCTACCCTTATCTGTTCTTCTGGTGCCTCATAGGTTTCTTCTTCATCATTAGTCTGATTTGATGTTGAAGGATAGTCCTCATCATCTTCGAAATCTTCAGATTTTACTTGCCTTGGATTGTTTCCCTCCTCATCAAACACTACATCAATACTTTCAACAATTTTTCTCAGTCTTTTATTGTAACACTTATATCCTTTGCTTTGGGGAGAGTAACCAAGGAGAATGCCTTCATCTGCTCTAGGTTCAAACTTGCCAAGGTTTTCATTAGTCCTTTTGATGTAACATTTGCTTCCAAAAATTTTGAAGTATTTTACCGTAGGAGTCTTACCATACCAGAGTTCATGAGGAGTTTGAGTGTTGTTCACCCGGATGTTTGTCTTGTTGAGAATAGTAATGGCAGCAAATGCAGCTTCACCCCAGAAGGTTGCAGGAGTTCTAGACTCATCAAGCATAGCACAAGCCATTTGTTGAACTGTTCTGTTCATCCTTTCTACTACTTCATTTTGCTGAGGAGTCCTTGGAGTAGAGAATTCCCTTCTTATTCCATTTTCTTCACAAAAATCGAAAAATTCATCCGAGGTAAATTCCCCTCCTCAATTAGACCTGAGGCATTTGATTCTGCGATCTGATTCATTTTCAACCAAGGCTTTGAATGCTTTGAACTTTTCGAAAGCTTCGTCTTTATGCTTCAGAAGTCCTATCCAACACATCCTCGAAAAGTCATCAATGAACAATATGAAGTATTCTTCTCCTCGAGGTGACCTTTTCCTAGATGGACCACATACATCTGTATGGACAAGTTCAAGTGGCTTACTTGCTGATCCTTCCTTCTCAGGGAAATTAGTTCTGGTTTGCTTACGAAACTGACATGATTTGCATATTGTATTGTTTGGAATTCTGATGTCAGGGAAATCACGAACCGCTTGATATTTGCACGCTTTCCTTATCTGAGAGAAGCTTAGATGCAATCTTCTGTGCCATAGCCAGTGTTCATCATTCTTGCTTAGATAGCATTATTTTGTCCTCCCTTGAGTATGTATAAATTATTTGGACTTCTTATGCCTTTGATCACTATTTCTCCTGTATCAAGCTCACGAACAATACATCCATTTGATCAAAATATTACCTCATTTCGTTGATCACACTTTTGACTGACACTCAATAGATTATGCTTTAAGCCATCAACATACATAGCATTTCCAGCTTTGACCTTTTATTTCAAAAGAACAGAACCTTTACCTTTTATGAGTGTAGGGGTGTCATTTCCAAATGAGACCTTCCTTTCCTTTTCTAAGGCACTATATGATTGAAGTTTTTCTTTATCACCTGTCATATGTTTCGAACATCCACTGTCGATGTACCACTGATATTCCCATCCTTCCACATATAAGGCTATAGCACATCTTTCTGGTTGCGGTTCTTTCTTTCTCCATGTTTTGGGACTCAATGAAGTTTGCTCCTTCTGAGTTGTTTGCCGAAACCTACTCCTGCATTCAGAATCTTCATGACCGAAGTTGTTACAAATAGAACATTCTATTTCATTTTCAAGAGCAGAAAAGTTATTGTAGGTTCTTTTCATGATTCCAGTCACATTCCTTTGATTTCGTTCTTCTCTGGTCCTGATGGTATTGTAGGCAACACATTGAGCTGCTTTGTGTCCAAAGTTATGACAAGAGAAACATTGGTCATTGAATAAATTCCTGCAATTATCAAACCTAATGTCCAGGTGATTGTAGTTTCCATAGACATTCATTCTTAAGGAAAATTGAGAATGATTTACCTGCGGTTGGTTGTAGCTTCTGTTCATCCTTGAAGTAGGTTGCCCCCAATTTACTCGGTGATCTCTGTTCATCCTTGAAGTAGATTGACCCTGATTTACCTGGTGATCTGCTATATGCCTTTGTTGTCGATTGTCAACCTGTTCACTTCTTCTTGCTGCATCAAGATAACTTTTGGAGGTGGATGGCTTCTGTGCTTGAGATTCTTCTTCAGAATATCCAAGACCTGTCTTGATTAGAGGAGAACGCTGCACTTTGATAATCTCATCTAAATTTTCAGATCCTTTAGCAAATCTAAAATTAAGAGCTTTTGTTTTCTCAATGTCTTTTCTAAGTCCCACAATTTCACATTCTAACTTTTCATTTTGTTTTTCCCTTTCAGCAAGTTGGAATGTCAGAGTATTTATGATCATACTCTTTTCTTCTAAACAAATTTTAAGTTTAGAAATTTATTCATAGAGATCGTCTTCATCTATAGCATCCAAGAAATCATCATCTTCAAAAGCCATCAAAAGTCTATAATCATTACATTGCTCATCTTCATCACTAATTGAAAATCCATCACTGTCTTCATGAGTATAATAGCTCTTCTTACTTACATTATTTTTCTTGTTCCATCTAACTGGTTCCTTACCTTTGTCAATCTTATCTTTGTGAGGACACTTGGCTGCATAGTGACAGACTCTTCCACAAGCAAAGCATTTGAAAGTTAGGTTACCTCTGAATCTTCCAGAACCCTGTTGAAGGTTCTTGACAAAGTTTGATTCTTCCTCTCCTTCTGACATATGTCCTGACTCACTGTAATCTCCTTTTCCTAAAGCTTTGAATGCGGCTTCTCTCCTGTTTGATGGTCCCCCTTTTCTCATTTCGAAAGCAGTTAGGATTCCGTGCAACTGTGACATGGTAATGCTTTGTAGATCCTGCTTTTCTTCTATGGCAGAAACTTTTGATTCAAACTTAGAAGGCAAAGATATTAGCACCTTTTCAACCAAACTAACTTCTTTTATTTCTTCACCCAAGTTTTTCATACGATTAACAATCTCATCTATACATAAGAAATAATTATCCACACTTTCATCATTGTGCATTCTGAGATTTTCATATTGAATTCCGAGAGTTTGTAGTTTTGCACGTTTTACCTGATCATCTCCTTCATAGCTTAGAACGATATTGTCCCATATTTATTTTGCATTTTTGAGCTGCATAATCTTGACGAATTCTGATTGAG
Source organism: Pinus tabuliformis (assembly GCA_031772625.1). NCBI lineage: Eukaryota > Viridiplantae > Streptophyta > Pinopsida > Pinales > Pinaceae > Pinus > Pinus tabuliformis. The sequence goes on along the minus strand of CM062817.1, from coordinate 943,748,210 downwards.
ATAAACTCCCTAATAGAGTATTGACAACCTTTGCATTTGTTTCATATTGCTTCTTACCAGTCGTATCCGTAGGAGTTGCTGATGGAAATGTGTATCCTACTTCCACGATATCCCAAACTTCTGTACCAAGAGATTGAATATAGGTTGTGATTCTTACCTTCCAATAGATGAAGTTTCCCCCATCAAATATTGGTGGCCTGATAGATGCCTCTTTTTGTAGTTTCTCATGATGATAGATCTTCCTTCAAGCGATCAAGCTTTTTCCAGAAGGCCCTGCTCTGATACCAATTGTTGGAAATAAAACTGAGAGGGGGGTTGAATCAGTGTTATCAAATCAATTATTTTTCATTTCACAATAGGATTTGTATATGCTACTTCAGTTATGGGAAATTACGTATATACGCTACTGTGACTAAAGCAACCAACATATATCAGTAAACTTATGATTCATTAAAGGTTGATCTTTAATCAGTGCATCAGAACTTCATTAACCATAAGAACAGTAAACAGGTGCAGTAAAAGAGAATAGATCATCACACACATGGACACAAGATATAAGGTGGAAACCCAATGTGGGTGAAAACAACCTGCTACAATTTGTATCTATCTTCTTTTAATAAGAAACTTCTTTTTACAAAGTTTCTGTACTGGTGTATTCTTATACCAGTACGCAGGCTTCTACTTGCAGAAGGCTACCACCTTCTCTCATTCTCCAGCTTCTCCTGGAAGGGAGCTACAACCCCCTTAGCTCTTGTACTAGCTAATGTACTAGTACATAGGTGCTGACCTACAGAAGGCTACAACCTTCTCTTTTCTTCCAAGGACCATGTTTCATAAATTTTCAGACTGGATCCATCAATTACAATAATCAAACGTAAAATACATCTGCATCAACCAATCTCCTTTGCTTCAATCAAAACTGAATCAACCAATTACTTTTCTGAATGTTGTAACCAGAATACATTAATAGTAACCAGGAACCAATCCTGAACCCAGAACACTGCAACAATAAACAAAAGTAGCTAAAACATATTTCATGAGACGTACGCTACTTCAATATGTATAAATTGTGTGCATACGCTTCTATATTAAGGCCAACCAGTGTATACGCTACTTTGACTTACTTAACCAGCATGTATACATGCCTCTGCTGTGCTGAACCTGTGTATAGATCTATAAAAGATAATTTTCCCTTTTCACTTTTTTAGACATCAGTTATACCCAGATTATCAGATTTATAGATCAAGTCATGCGCCAAATATAACATATCAAAATCACACAAAGATATTACTATTCAAGTCTTAAGATCTTGACCCATCAATAGAGCCTATCCTTCTTCTAGTGCTCAGGTTCCTCCTTGGTTCAGATCCATCTATGCACCATAACCCAATTCTAGATCTTGCTCTTCATAAGATATTCAGTGCTTGAGTGAATGCATTTTCCAAATGATCTCCTTCCTTTTTATAGTCTTAGGCCTTACTCAATACCATGGTCCAAAACCATAGAGAATCAATACCATGGACCCAATACTTGGGTTTAACACTTCGGATGAGATACCATGGTTCAAAACCATAGGTTCAAATACCAAGGACTAAATACCATGGACCAAAAAATAAGTTTTCCCACATGTACGCGCTTTTCCTTGCATGAAAGTGCGTGCATACGCATACACACCTTATGATCGTCGAACCCGCATGTATACGCAACTTAGTTAAGAGGAACTTGCGTATATCTCTTATTCCTTCATTATGAGAGCCTGAACTATGATCTGTCATCTAAGTGAGTTGCCATCAAGGACAAAACCTGTGTCATAGCGCCAAAATTGTGTCATAATGCCAACACTTTCACTAGGGGATGTGAAACACTAAAGCCCCAAGTGAGAAGAAGGGGAATCCCTAGCTTATCAAGTGAATTCAGTGGTGCAAGAGAGTTATTTCCTTTCTTGGGAAAGGATTCAAGTGGAGGGTGGGTGTGCATTTGTAGAATATCTAGTTGAATATGACTCTTCACCAAGGTTGGGTGCAATGAGGAATGGAGGGGAGGGGGAATCCAACACATCAACAATAGGTGTATCAGGGTCAAGGAGAAACATTGGATCTTCCACCTTCAAAGTCTATTCCCATGGTGATGAGAGTTCCCCTAGTGGAGGCCAATGCTAGTATCCTACGTTAGATGAATGTTTCCTTAGAACAACTCATTCGGGTCCAAAAATATGATCAAAATGACATACTTCATGAGCCATATACAAAGAAATATATGCTAGATGTAGGATAGGTTGTTTACTCTCTGGAGAGAGAAATGTTACATCTAGGAGAGGCTAGATTGTATGGGGCATGTTCACTATGAATTCAAACCTCCTCCATCCCATGGATCAAGTCCAAACCATCCTTCTATGGTGAATTATGAACATTGTTATGATATTTGGTTTTCTCTTGGTCTTATCGGTTTTTTGGCATTTTTTACCTGTCAGTCTATGTACATTTTTTTCATTTTGGAAGTTTTCTTTGCATCTAGGTATGAATCCATTAGCCAATAAATATAGTAAGAGTGAGGCAAATATTATTTTGAGAAATGTTATGGGGATGTGTAATCTTTTGACTTAATATAAAACATTTCATTCACAAAAAAAATGAAAAATAAAAAATTGAAAAATTTTATTTGGATGAATTAAATTTGAGTATGGAGGATAATAATCAATCCTTCCAACTGCCCAAACTAAAAAGAATATTTTTTCAGAAAAGAAAAAATATTAACACCAAAATCAACAAAAACAAAATTAAAATTTAAAATGAACCATTAAAAAAAGAAGTAAAGCACTTTTTCATTTTGTAACTAGAGGAATTGATAACTAGGTCTGTCTCATACTCGCATGACACCGAGTTTCTTCTGATCGCTACCACTCTACCTTTGGGGCCTATGACCTATCCTCCTCCATTTAGATGGGGCTACTATGGGGGATTTGAAACTTAGATCTCTTAATTTACATAATCATTGACATCAAAATGATCACCAATTGAGTTGAACCATAGGGATAATATATATATAATAAATTAACACATGAAAAAATAATATAGATTTTATAAAACTTTAAAAGAGGTTACTTAAAAAATTACAAATTTGGAAAAAAAAATGAATAAAAATAAAATATTTGTTAGAAAAAGGGATGTTTAACTGGAAATTCTAACCCAACATTCCTACTACTCACCCCATCACCCTCACCCACACTCCCCTCACCTAATCCCTCCTCTTGCAATTAACTTTTAGTGGCGAGTTGAGGCCTCCCATCCCTTGCTCCCTTATCTTGCTGTCAATTTGCAATGGAAGGTTATTACAACCCCTCACTATAGATCGATTAGGAAAGGAGAGAGCAAGGAGGAGAGTATGAATGATGGGTCTTTCAATCACTTTCCTACTTAATTTATAAAAACAACTAAAATATTGTGCATTTAATTTCCAACACAGGGCCTTTGTGGAACTTGTGAGTTACAATGCATTGTATATGTAGTTTACACTCTCTACATCCACTAGTTTGTTTTATGGTTGTAGTATCAATGATTAATTTTGTAGAGGGAGTATAGGTGGCTCACAAGCTTGGAAAAGTTCTATAAATTCATAAGTAAAGTGACTAAAGCTACATGTAGGAAATTAAACACACACACACACACACACACACTTGTAGAAAAGTAAACATACTTGCAAGAAAGTAAACACACTTATAGGAAAGTAGACACATTTGTAGGAAAGTAAACACACATGCAGAAGATAAAATTCACTAATGCTAAAAGGAAATACGCATGTTGGAAATAAAAGAAAAACACTTGAGAAAAGGAATGGGTGGCTTGTGACGACTCCCACTCTCAACCACCTAGGGAGATAGTCGTCTAATCATTGCCAAGATGTTTCTACTATTTCTACTCATAGTAAAAAAAGAAATCATTGTTCTTGAGCTTATTGATTTGAAAAGTATAAAGGAATGAAAACCAATCTAAAATGAAAGAATTAAAAATAAACAAATAAATGGATAATCAACTGCATAAATATATAAACACAATCTCACATGAGTAATATAATCGAATGAAGAAACTGAATTCTATAACAGGAAACTAGTTACAACAGTAAATAAAAGAAATACTACATGAATATATCATTAAATGATTAACAACACAACAAAAGATTAAAGAATATATCTAAACTACACAACACTTTATTCTATTGGGGTACGCCCTACAACCATAGAAAAAAGTCTTGATATTACTTTATGTCAACATTTGCTACATTGACAGTGTAAATTAATTAAAGTAATTAATTTGATTAAAGTAAATTAATATATTATAAATATGCAAAGTGTTAGTGTCAGTATCTTCATACTGCCATCAGCGATCAAAATTTCTCTTTCTTGCATGCATGTTAGGTGTCTCATTCAATCAGCTGCATTCCATTAGGTCATGGATCAATTTATGGTAGTGGTTTCATTTCAACTTCCCTCATGTCATATAACTGCTAGCTTGTTCAAACCTCTTTTCAGTCATTTATAGTCATTTGAGTTCATTTCATTTGTAAAAACTAGTTTTAGGGTTTAGTTTCACTAGGTCTTAGGGTTTGTCATCATGGTCATCCAAGATTGAATAAAAGGGTTAGCAGGCACATGAGGAGGATAATAAGGTTCATATAGTCATGAGTTTACTTCTAATATGCTGAAATAAAGCTCTTTTCACCTCAAAACTTTGTTTTCAGGTGAAACAGAGCATTTGTACTTCATGGTTTCATTTCATGTAAATTATGTAATTTTATAGTTCCTATATGTAATAATTCTTCATAAGTGCTCCTGGTAACCTGGTAACAATGTTAGCTCCTGCCACTGCAAAAGGTCCATGAAGAGAGTAAGTCCACCTGAAAAAAGTCAAAAAAGTCCAAAATTCAGAAAAATAGAGTATTTTTCAAAAGTGACAAAACATTAGAAAAGTGGGTTTGGTTTTATGAAAAGTCAAAAGAGGAAAAGTATAAAGAGCCAATTCTTATGTTTTATTGTTCCATTGTTGAATTGGAGAGCTAAGGAGAAATTGAAAAATGAGATTTCGAGCCAAAGGAAGAAAACAGAGAAAAAATTGCAGCATCCTCCTCGCGCTGCGCATCTATTGCTGTTTGGCAGTGTAAACTTGGTCTGGCGTTGCACATTAAAATGGCGTTGCACACCTTTAGTGAGCACTACACACCTGTTGGGGAGGCTTAAATCACTACAAATCACCTCCCAACTTCCTAAAAAACCATTTCATGCCTGTTCCAAGTAAGTATAGCATTCCTCTTTGCTAAAGAGAAGCTGTTGCTTAGTATATTGAGTTGTGTGGTCTCATCTTAAACAAACCCTAGTGTCTATGAATTTCTTCTCAAAACCCTAGTTAAACATTTAATCACCTCTCACAAGTTACCAAGGGTTATTTTCTACTCATATCCTCATTTACACTAAGTTTACCAACTCTTTTTCACTATCCAGCACTCATCAAACTTCATTCCACTAAACCCTAATTTCTACATCAAACCCTAGCCCTAATATACTGTTCACTTACCCTAATTCCCAATTCTTACATTCCCACTACCCCCCATTCCCTTATCAACCCTATACCCTAACTCCCTCAAACATTCACACTCCCATATTACACTTCACTTACCTTATATTTTTAAATCTCTTCATACTCATATATTCTCACTACAAACCTTCATTTCACATCACCAAAAGACCATGGAGAGAGACTCAGACTATGAGAGGCATGAGGAAAATTGCAGTGATACTTCCAGAGAAGCACATGTGTCAAGAAAGCCACACAAAGGGGGAAATATCATCCGGGAGGAACCTATCAATCTGACAAAATTGCTTGCTTGTCCTCTTGCTATATCTAGTTTCAGACATCAATCTTGCTATGAGTTTTGTGAAATGGCGGAGAGGATAAAGTTTCATCATGAGCTTGCCTAGTTGTTTGTCACCCATCTACATAATGGCCAAGTGAATCTTGCTGGTGTCTCCTTCACCTTATCACTTACCACCATCTCAAAAGCAACAGGCATCCCTAATGTAGGTGAGCAATGGAATAAAGGGTAGTATGTGGACAGAGAACATTATGAGCCTTACATTAAGGCTGGATATCACAGCAAAATCAGCAGAGTATTTCCTTTCAAATACTTGGAGAATAGTTTTGTCCCTCTCATGAAGCTTATTATCAAATATTTCACCTGTGAAGGAAGGTTTTCCCGCTTGTATGCATATCATATCAAGTTGTTGATGCACTTTACTAGGGTGAGGATGATGAACCTCCCTTACTTTATATACAGGAACATTAAGAAGATGGCCCACTATGTTCAAAGAAAACCTTTTCCTCAGCAACTTAGCAGCATTTACCACTTCCCATTGATTAAGATTGTTGTCTTTAACTAGTTAAACTTGCTGAACATACCATGGGATACTTTTATTTCCCATGAGATGTTAAAAGGTCCTAAGGTTTCATCAATGCCTCAGGAGGAAGGAGGGCCATCAAAACAGCCAGGTGTTCATGAGACCGAGACTACAGGTGTGCTAGTATTTGTTACTTATGGGAGAGGCACAAGGAGTCTTTTTGCTGCTGCCAGGCATGTACTATCTCCACTAGGAGTGGAAGGGGTCTCGCCTTCTTCACCAGATTACAGGCAAATGCTATCTCCACCAGGGGTGGAAGGGGCTTTGCCTTCTTCTCCAGCTATATAGGTTGGCCAAAAGTCAAAGAGCAGAGACAATGGAAAGAAAAATATGCATGAGAAGAGCCCTACTGAAGGGCAAGACAGGGATTTTATTTTGATGGAGGAGGATGTCACTGACTTGGGCTCTCAAGGCTCAAGAATCAAGGACATGATTATCAAAGAGAAGGAGGCTGAAATAAGAGCCTTGTCAGTTACCTTGAGAGAGCTAAATGGGTCATTAGCTATCTTGAGCAAGAAAACAAGTAGCTTACCGACAAATAAGAACTCATGGAGCTGCAAATCATCAAAGAAAATCGACAAAGGTCCAAGAAGGCAAAGGGAAAGTTGACCTCTGTTGAACAAGAAATAGAGAATGATCAGGAATATTTGTTGGAGAAGGTGAATATGCATTTGGAGAGGTTGCTTGAGAAGGCAAAAAAAGAGAAGAAGATTCTTTGCCACATGACCTACCACTACTTAGCCCGGAACAAGATTTGCAATGCAAGGACAAAGAGGCTAAAAGCCAAGCTAAGAAGAGTTTGAGGAATAAGAAAGAGTAAGATAAACTCAAAATCTTGGTTGAAGCATCATTGGCTCAAAAAAGCACCTAACAAGGATCACTCATGCCAAATTTCAAGAAATTTGGAGAAATTTTAGACATTTTTGAATTTTTGAAATTGAAAAACAGGCTTTTCCAATAGGTGCGTAGCGCCACCGGTGCTGCGCTTTTGATAGAGGCATCTTCTTGCAAAATGGCTTACATATCTAGAATCAACATGGAAAAGTATGTAAACCCAGAAATAGTGAGAAATTTTGGACAAGGTATTGGTCACCAAAAGGGCAAAAGACACCCAGAAAGTGCCCTCTCTGCCACTTTTTTGCTACACAGGAAGCAGTCTTGGGAGAATCAAATTTTGGAGGGGCAAATGAGCTCCAAATCAGAAGAATCAAATTGTTCCAGAAACTAGACAGGTAGGGATTTCCAACAAGAGAACTTGCACCTGATTTGGACAATGGGAAGGCCTCCAAAACTGGCCTTGAAATGGCACTACGCATTAAAATTTTGGCGCTGCACATTAAACTGATTTTGCCAGTTTTGCCTAAATTTCCAGTTTTTTTCCTAGTTTTCTTGGAAATCGAATTTTTCCTCATTCCTTGGTAAATGTATGCATGATAAATGATGAAATTGATGTAAATATGGATGAACAATACCTTATAGGGTAGATACATCAAGTTTCAGGTGGTTTTGATGATGAATGAATTGGTTTCCTAAGTTTTAGAGGCAAGCTGTTCCACTACCTACTTTTGTGTTCCTAGTTTAGATATGGTTGAAACTACTCCTCTTCTCATGGTTTCGACCCCTGATAGCTAGCTTGAGTAGTTTCCTTGCCTATATCATGTACTTTTTGATTCATTTGTAAAGGTTGGACTTTGGTGGAAGTGGTGGCACTGGTTGAACATTTGTATCAGCAGTTTGACAAGGAATAAAACCAGGTTTCACAGCTATTTTTGTGGGATTCTTGTGACAGTGATTTTATGTATTGTTTCTTCTTTGTAATGAGTTTTTCTTATGTATTATATGTATCCAAATCCATATTTCTCTTCAAAAACTAAATGAATCAAGGTGAATGGACAAAATACACTATTGTGCTTTGTCTTGGTAATGCATTTGGTTTTCAACTATTTGAAGACAATTCATAGTTTCTCTATGCCCTCCTCAACTCCTCAGTTGTATTAATCTACCATCTCAATCCATTTCTAGTACATAAACCCTCGTCTACCTCACCCCACAGAACATGACTGTATCCCTGAGTTGATTTCCCAAACCCAATCTGCCTTCTCCAATTGATCCAACAACCAAAACCTAAAAATCAAACCAGAAACCATAATCTACTATACCTAGCCTAAAATCAGCATTCATTTCGGTCATTTCAAGACATAATTGCAACCATCCTCCTGCGATTGACAAGGAGAGAGCCCTCTCCCGACCTGGTAGGGCTAGCTACTAGGTTAAGCGTGGTTTGTAGTTATCCTAGGATTGCCTCCCTTCAGCCTGAGGTCAATCTAGGCTCTAACATAGTGGTGACCATACTGGGGAAGAACTGAAATATATTACCCCAGTACTTTTAAAATAAAATTCTAGACTTTTGGATGATAGGTTTAGAATTCATTAGGCTGAAAAAATTGTAATGTCCATTTGAATTTTGGGGAAAATCAAACACACTTGCTTCAAGAACATACACCAGGTCCAATCCTGATCCCAATCCTCCTCCCGTATTTGAAAATCCCAATCTCATTCCCATTATCCTTAGACAAGAGAGTTTATCAAGTCCTAGACCGGTTTTCAGATCCTTTTCATGTCCTGTGAAGTGGGTGTACCTCGAAGATCTTCCTTTTGATGAACAATTTGGTTTATCCTTGTTTAGAACCTCATCGGACAATGAATTACTAGACTTGGTTGTCGATCTTGTATTCATCGACAAGCTTGAAATCCAAGGAGCCAATTTGATAAGTAACTGTAATCGTCGAAACTCTCCTCAGTCATCTATCACCACTGATCAAATTCCTGAACTCTCTGATTTAGCTTCAACATATCTTGCGTCGTCATCAATTCATCAATTCACTCCTTCGTTTATACCTTCAATTCCTCAACAGCTTGTCATTACACCTCAAATACCTGTCTCTTCTGTGTCATCATCTCCTCTCGTTGTCACAAATCCCTCTGTTATTTCAACGTCAGTTTCAAATCCATCACGAGCCATGGCTGCCAGATATGCTCCTCTCGTTCTACCTCAGAATTTGGATGCTATGCCTACTGATTACCAAAGTAAGATACCATTGTTTGATGCCACTCAGGGTATCACAACGTAGCAGCATGTCGACCGGATGAATGACTTTTTCAATCTTCATGAGATAGATGAAGAGAATGTAACCATGCGATTGTTTGTGCAAAGTTTTGGAGGCGAGGTTCGGAAGTGGTTCAGAGCACTACCCGCGGGGACTATCAATACATTGCCGGTTCTCCACAAACAATTCCTGGATCGTTGGGAGGTAAAGAAAAATCCACTCCAAATTCTTTCCGAGTACGAAAATATAAAGAGGAATGCTGGTGAAAGTGTTCAGGATTATTGTGTGAGATTCAATACTATCTATAATGCTATTCCAGCTGATATCAAGCCACCAATGGGGTTGGCTTTGATAAAATTTCCCGATGGTTTTGATCCTGACATGGCATACCAATTGAGAGAATGAGATCCTACTACATTGGAGGATATGCAGAAAAATGTCGTGAGTGTGGAGGCAAATCTGCTAGCTAAAAGAGCTAGGATGAAGACTGAGAAGAAAGTGACCATAAAGGAAGAGGCTTCTTCCTCAGATGTAAAGGCTGATCACTTGCTTCGTAAAATTGAGAAAATGTTTGACAGATTGACAATTGCAGATAAGCCTGAGGCACCAATCAGAAATCCAAATTTCCACGGTCAGCAGCAACCACAATTTAGAATCAAACAATGGGAGAAGAAAGCACAAGATCAGTTGGCACAATAGCAAATCAAAACACCTTTACAACAAAATTATGTGCATGGCCCAGAGTCTGAAGATGATGAGGATCCAATAGGGGAGGAAAATCACTTCTTTACAGTTGATGGTTTGCCTATCTATATCACGGAGGATGAGGAATATACAAAGATCTCGACTGTGCAGAAAGATGAGGATTTTATACTAGCCAATAAAACAGTCCTGGAAGAAGAATCAGATGAATATTAGAGGGGATATATGAATGCACTATCAGTGTAGCAGGAACAATATTCACTAAGGAGCAGGGATGTACCAATCAATCCGGTCCAAAAATGAAAGTAAGCAGCACGGCCTAACAACGATTCATCAAATGTTCAAAAAAAAGGAAAGGAGCCAGCAGATCCTACTTCCTGCAAAGTACAATCTACAAATAAGAAGACAAATCAACCAAGTATAGCAAAAGAAAAGCCTGAAAAGAAGGATTCTCTAGTCAAAGAGGTAGATAAAATTACAGCCTTTAGCTTAGAGAATAAGATTGCTAAGTTAAAATTTTCAATACCTCTGACAGAATTGATGAAGAATAGCAGTTATAAGAGTCAAGTGTCAAAAATTTTGAATGTAGACCCCCTGCCTGATATGGTTAATGTGGAGGATGACCAACCCGAGCTTATTTTTGGTCCTGCATTAGAAGGCCAATCTGAGGATAGTGAAGTACCCCCGTTTTACATCAGCCTTAGATTGCATGAGTATGTCTTGCACAATGCTATGTTTGATTCAGGAGCCTCCCATAATTTGATGCCAAAGGCTATTATGGAAAAATTGGGTTTAGACATCACTCGTAAATATCATGACCTCTATTCTTTCGATTCTGGAAGGGTAAGATGCATTGGTCTCATTAAGGATTTGGTTGTGACCTTAGATCAGATTCCAACAAAGAATGTTCTCATGGATGTAGTTGTGGTGGACATTCCCCCTAGATTTGGCATGCTTTTATCTAGATCGTGGGGTGTAAAATTGAAAGGGACATTGCAGTTAGATTTCTCCTATGCCACTCTTCCCATGTTTGGACAGCTGAGAAAATTATATAGGGAGAAGAAGATGAAGTATATGATCACAAGCAAGGAGAAACCATTGAATCATCCAATTAATGTTGTACATACAGATTTAGAATCTTTTGTTCTTTATTCAGATAGTGGTTTTAATGATGTAAATAGCCAGCTAGTTGAAGTGGAAGATGTTCTAGAGATAACAGAAAATTTTCGAGCAGTACTTGATCAAGAAAGACAAAAGCTTGCAAGTACCGCTGAGCAGTCTACATTCTGACAACAACAGAAAATTGATGGACAACAGCCAAAGGTAGAAGAGCAGACAAAATTCCAGCACTTGGAAGAAGAAGCCGGTTTATGGAGTATGGATTTCGACGGAGCAGTAGGTAAGGATGGTGTAGGTATTGGGATTTAGATACGCAACTCTGTTTTCCTACCAAATAAAGTCCCAAGCAATGTAAGAATTTTTTCATATAAATTGGCTTTCAATTCTTCTAAAAACGAAGCCGAGTATGAGGCATTGATTGCAGGGTTGAAGATACTCAAGAAGTTGAATGCAAAGAAAATTTATGTTTATGGAGACTCAAAGTTGGTAATCAAACAACTTAAGGGTGAATACCAAGCCAAACCTTCCGCAAATGAGGGCTTACCATAATGCAGTTTTAGATATAGTGAGGATGTTTCCAAATTTTACCTTGACATGTGTTCCACGTACACAAAATGTCATTGCAGATTCACTTGCTACAGCTGCAAGCAATTTAAAGATCCTGATGAACACAAATAATAAGTTTGAAATCCATGTTAAGCATTGCCCAGCTATTCCTGACAATCTGAGATATTGGTAGGTATTTGAAGATGACAAGGAAATTGATAATTTCTTGAAGAATGAAGGCAGCTATAAAGATACCTCCATAGATGGTGAGCAGGATGAGGATGAACCAGAAATTGAGGTAAATCAGATGGAAGTTTTACAGTTGAAAGACAATGTCATCCCTAAGGGTCTTATACCTTTAGAGGAACTATTTGATCAAGATGATGTAGCCCGGAAGCCAAGCTTGGTGCTGATCGAGAAGGGTGTTGAAGATATAAACATTGGGACAACCGAGAATCCAAAGTTGGTGAAGTTATCAAAGACATTATCTCCTCAGGTAAAATCAAATTCATTAGTTTATTGTCTTCATTTTCTGATGTATTCGCTTGGGATTATACAAATTTAAAGGAGTATGACAAAAGTATAATTCAACATATAATTCCTATTAAGCCAAATTAGAAGCCGTTTTGCCGAAAGCTGAGAAGGATAAATCCAAAATTGTTGCTATCAATAGAAAAAGAGGTGAATCGATTGTACAAGGCTGGTATAATCGCTCTGATTAGATTTTCAGATTGGATGTCCAATCTAGTTCCGGTAAGGAAAAAGACAGGTGAGATCAGATTGTGCATAGACTTCAGAAATTTGAATAAAGTGTCATTAAAAGATAATTACCCGTTGCCGAAAATGGACCACATTCTCCAGAGAGTAGTTGGAGCATCTCGTATGTCACTGCTCGATGGATATTCAGGCTACAATCAAATTTTGTTGCATGAAGATGACAAAGACAAGACAACATTCACCACTCCTTGGGGAACATTCCACTATGCCAAGATGTTGTTTGGTTTAAAGAATGTTGGAGCAACATTTTAGCGTGCCATGGACATTGCCTTCACAAATGAAAAAGATGTGTTTTTAGTAGTATATATTGATGATTTGACTGTCTTTTCAAATTCAGATGAAAAGCATCTTTACCATCAGAATTTTTTTTCAATGTTGCAGAAAATATGGAATATCACTTAATCCCAAAAAGAGCCTTTTTGCTATGGATGAAGGGAAGCTACTCAGTCACATAATATCAAAGGAAGGAATCCGCATCGATCCTGCAAGGGTGGAAGCTATACAGAAGATAGATTTTCCTCGTAATAAGAAAGAGATCCAAGCATTTAATGGTAAGATGAATTTCTTACGTAGATTTGTGCCTAATCTAGCTGAACACTTGAGGGAAATTACTAATATGTTGAAGAAGGATAGTGTGGTCAAGTGGACTGAGGACGCTATGAAGTCTTTTAACCTGGTAAAGTTGGCTCTATCTTCAACCCTGATTTTGATCAGTCTGGATTATTCACAGGATTTCATATTATTTTCATTCGCTTCTGAACATACTATGGCAACAATTCTAATGCAGAAAAGAGATCAGCTAGAAAAATCGATTGCCTTTTTCAGTAGGACAATTAGGGATGCAGCCTTGAAATACAACATCATTGAGAAGCAAGCTCTTGCCTTAGTTAAAGCTTTGAAAGACTTCCGAGTATATATTCTGCACTCTCATATCCTTGCTTACGTCCCTAACATAGCAGTTAAAAATGTTTTGGTACAAATAGATCCAAAAGGAAGGCGGGGAAAATGGATCGCATCATTGCTAGAATATGACTTGGAGATAAAGCCTACAAAGCTAATCAAGGGGCAAGGTCTAGCAAAGTTAATGGCAAAGTCCAATCTACATGCATTAGATATAAATCATATTGCAGCCATGTCTGAAGAAGAAGATAGTTCGCTAATTCAGCTATCTGAAATTTTTCTCCAATCTCCTTGGTATTCAGCTATTGTCTACGTGCTTCAGCGTCTTTCTCCACCATTGGGGATGGCTAAAAATAGAGGTAGAACTCTAAAACTTAAGGCTGCTATATTTTGAATTCTGAACAATGCACTTTATTGGAAGGATCCTGGAGGCATTTTGCTGAATTGCTTAATTGAAGATGAAGCCCAGCAGGTCATGAGTGATTTTCATAAGGGAGACTGTGGTGGTCACTTATTTTGGAAGATGACGGCTAACAAAATTTTGAGAGCAGGTTACTACTAGCCTACCTTGTTTGCCGATGTTTACAAAACTGTCACAAGCTGTCATGAATGCTAGATTTTTCAGGGAAGAAGAAAGTTGTAGCCTCTCCCTCTCAAGCTAGTCGAAGTTAGTGCATCGTTTCAGCAATGGGGCCTTGATTTCATCAGAGAGATTCATCCCACATCTTCAACTCAGCATAAGTGGATTTTGACAGTGACAGACTATTTCACGAAGTGGATTGAGGCAATCCCCACTCAGCAAGCCACAGACTCGGTAATAATTCAGTTTCTTGAAACAAATATTTCGTCACATTTTCGCTGTCCTAACAAACTTATTACAGATAACACAACCACTTTCAAGTCCAAAAAGATGATTGACTTTTGCAGCAAATACAAAATTACCTTAGGACATTCTACTGCATATTACCCACAAGGTAACGGATTGGCCGAATCCTCAAACAAGTCATTGGTCAACATCATTAAAAAGCTGTTGGAAACCAATAAGAAAGGCTGGCATAAAAAATTGGTTAATGCATTATGGGCGGACAGGGTGAGCCAAAAGAAGTCAATAGGAATGTCTTTGTTCAAGATTGTATATGGTATTGACATGGTATTCCCAACAACTCTTGCAGTCTTGGTTGTAAAACTTTTACAGGAAGCTGGTAGCGAGGAAGATCATTTTTAGCAGAGAATAAGTCAAATGATTCATTTACAGTAGATGAGAGAGGAAGTTTTTCAGAATACCTTTAGGTTGCAAGAGAGAATTAAAAATATTTATGATCGAAAGGCAAAGGAGGGAAAAATTTCAGATTGATGACATAGTGTTACGGTGGGATGCTAGAAACGAGGATAAATGAAAGCACGGCAAATTCGAGAACCTATGGAAGGGACCATACAAAATTGCTGCATAGAGAGGTAAAAATGCTTTTCTACTCAAAGAAATGAATGGGGAAGATTGTCTAGGAGGACCAGTAAATGGTAAGCTTCTGAAACGGTACTATTTCTAAGGAAATTTTTGTTATCATATTCATCATTGTACATACCATTTTATTCCTTCTATTGCAAAAGTTTGTATTGTCACCTTTCATTTCGCTTGGGGCCCAAAGTGAAGGCTATAAGGCTGAATGTCTAGTTTTAGTGTTTGAGTGTCTAGTGTCAGTTGTTTGAGTTAGTTTCAGTTATTAGTTAGTTCAGCTATGAGTCTTGAGTCACAGTTTCATAGTGTCGGTTTTTGGGTGTTTTGAAGTTATTGACTCCATATTTCCCAATGGATGAGGCACTGGTCTACTTTTCCAAAGATGTGTAGTTATTGGCACCTCCAAGGAGCTACCATCCCCATTGGAGCCAATGTTAGTGTCAGTATCTTCATACTTCCATCAGCGATCAAAATTGCCCTTTCTCGCATGCATGTTAGGTGTCTCATTCAATCAATTGCATTCCATTAGGTCATGGATTAATTGATGGTAGTGGTTTCATTGTGGTTTCATTTCAGTTTCCCTCATGTCATATACCTACTGGCTTGTTCAAACCTCTTTTCAGTCATTTATAGTCATTTCAGTTCATTTCATTTATAAAAACCAGTTTTAGGGTTTAGTTTCACTAGGTCTTAGGGTTTGTCATCATGGTCATCCAAGATTGAATAAAAGGGTCAGCAAGCACATGAGGAGGATAAAAAGGTTCATATAGTCATGAATTTAGTTTTGATATGCTGAAATAGTGAAATAGAGCATTTGTACTTCATGGTTTCATTTCATGTAAATTATGTAATTTTATAGTTCCTATATGTAATAATTCTTCATAAGTGCTCCTAGTAACCTAGTAACAATGTCAACTCCTACCACTACAAAAGCTCCATGAAGAGAGTAAGTCCACCTGTAAAAAGTCAAAAAAGTCCAAAATTCAGAAAAACAGAGCATTTTTCAAAAGTGACAAAACATTAGAAAAGTGGGTTTTGGTTTATGAAAAATCAAAAGAGGAAAGTATAAAGAGCCAATTCATATGTTTTATTGTTCCATTGTTGAATTGGAGAGATAAGGAGAAATTGGAAAACGCGATTTCGAGCCAAAGGAAGAAAACAGAGAAAAAGTTGCAGCATCCTCCCGGCGCTGCGCATTGTTTCCCTAGCGCTGCGCATCTATTATTGTTGGGCAGTGTAAACTTGGTTTGGCGCTGCGCATTAAAATGGCGCTGCGCACCTGTTAGTGAGCGCTATGCACCTATTGGGGAGGCTTAAATCATTTCTAATCGCATCCCAACTTCCTAAAAAAATCATTTCATGCTTGTTCCAAGTAAGTATATCATTCGTCTTTGTTAAAGAGAAGTTGTTGCTTGGTATATTGAGTTGTGTGGTCTCATCTTAAACAAACCCTAGTGTCTATGAATTTCTTCTCAAAACCCTAGTTAAACATTTAATCACCTCTCACAAGTTACCAAGGGTTATTTGCTGCTCATCTCCTCCATTTACACTAAGTTTACCAACTCTTTTTCACTATTCAGCACTCATCAAACTTCATTCCACTAAACCCTAATTTCTACATCAAACCCTAGCCCTAATATACTGTTCACTTACCCTAATTCCCAATTCTTACATTCCCACTACCCTCGATTCCCTTATCAACCCGATACCCTAACTCCCTCAAACATTCACACCCCCATATTACACTTCACTTACCTTATATTTTTAAATCTCTTCATACTCATTTTTTTGACTACAAACCTTCATTTCACATCACTTATCACATCACCAAAAGACCATGGAGAGAGACTCAGACTATGAGAGGGAGGAGGAAACTTTCAGTGATACTTCAAGAGAAGCACATGTGTCAAGAAAGCAACACAAAGGGGGAAAGATCATCCAGGAGGAACCTATCAGTATGACAGAATTGCTTGCTTGTCCTCTTGCTATATCTAGTTTTAGACATCAGTCTTGCTATGAGTTTTATGAAATGGTGGAGAGGGCAAAGTTTCATCATGAGCTTGCTTGTTGTTTGTCACCCATCTACATAATGGCCAAGTGAATCTTGCTAGTGTCTCCTTCACCTTTTCACCTACCACCATCTCAGAAGCAACAGGCATCCCTAATGTAGGTGAGCAATGGAATAAAGGGCAGTATGTGGACAAAGAACATTATGAGCCTTACATTAAGGTTGGATATCATAGCCAAATCAGCAGAGTATTTCCTTTCAAATACTTGGAGAACAGTTTTGTCCCTCTCATGAAGCTTATTATCAAATATTTCACCTGTGAAGGAAGGTTTTCTCGCTTGTATGCATATCATATCAGGTTGTTGATGCACTTTACTAGGGTGAGGATGATGAACCTCCCTTACTTTATATACAGGAACATTGAGAAGATGGCCCACTATGTTCAAATAAAACCTTTTCCTAAGCAACTCAACAGAATTTACTACTTCTCATTGATTAAGATTGTTGTCTTGCACCAGTTAAACTTGCTGAACATACCATGGGAGACCTTTATTGCCTATGAGATGTTCAAAGGCCCTCAATGCCTCAGGAGGAAGGAGGACCATAAGAACAACTAGGTGTTCATGAGACCAAGACTACAGGTGTGCCAATATTTATTACTTATGGAAGAGACACAAGGAGTCTTTTTGCTGCTACCAGGCGAGTACTATCTCCACCAGGAGTGGAAGGGGTCTTGCCTTCTTCACCAGATTACAGGCAAATTTTATCTCCACTTGGGGTGGAAGGGGCTTTGCATTCTTCTCTAGCTATATAGGTTGGCCAGCAGTCAAAGAGTAGAGACAATGGAAAGCAAAAGATGCATGAGGAGAGCCCTACTGAAGGGCAAGATAGGGATTTTATTTTGATGGAGGAGGATGTCACTGACTTGGGCTCTCAAGGCTCAAGAATCAAGGACATGATTATCAAAGAGAAGGAGGCTGAAATAAGAGCATTGTCAGTTAACCTTGAGAGAGCTAAATGGGTCATTAGCTATCTTGAGCAAGAAAACAAGTAGCTTACCGACAAACAAGAACTCATGGAGCTGCAAACAATCAAAGAAAATCGGCAAAGGTCCAAGAAGGCAAAGGGCAAGTTGACCTCTGTTGAACAAGAAATAGAGAATGACCAGGAATATTTGTTGGAGAAGGTGAATATGAATTTGGAGAGGTTGCTTGAGAAGGAAAACAAAGAGAAAAATATGCTTTGCCACATGGCTAACCACTACTTAGCCCGGAACAAGATTTGCAATGCAAGGACAGAGAGGCTAAAAGCCAAGCTAAGAAGAGTTTTGAGGAAAAAGAAAGAGCAAGATAAACTCAAAATCTTGGCTGAAGCATCATTGGCTCAACAAAGCACTTAACAAGGATCAATCATGCCAAATTTCAAGAAATTTGGAGAAATTTTTGACATTTTTGAATTTTTTTAAATGAAAAACAGGCTTTTCCAATAGGTGCGCAGCGCCAGTGTGCAACGCCATGGAGAAATCTTCTTGCAAACTGGCTTACATATTTGGAATCAACATGGAAAAATATGTAAACCCAGAAATAGTGAGAAATTTTGGACAAGGTCTTGGTCACCAAAAGGGAAAAAAGCACCCAAAAAGTGCCCTCTCTGCCACTTTTTTGCTACATAGGTAGCAGTATTGGGAGAATCAAATTTTAGAGGAGCAAATGAGCTCCAAATTAGAAAAGTCAAATTGTTCCAGAAACTAGTCAAGTAGGGCTTTCCAACAAGCCAACTTGCACCTGATTTGGACACTGAGAAGGCCTCCAAAACTAGCCTTGAAATGGCTCTACGCATTAAAATTTTGGCGCTGCACATTACACTGATTTTGCCATTTTTGCCTAAATTTCCAGTTTTTTTCCTAGTTTTCTTGGAAATCAACTTTTCCCTCATTATTTGGTAAATGTATGCATGGTAAATGATGAAATTGATGTAAATATGGATGAAAAATACCTTATAGGGTAGATACATCAAGTTTCAGGTAGTTTTGATGATGAATGAATTGGTTTCCTAAGTTTTAGAGGCAAGCTGTTCCACTACGTACTTTTGTGTTCCTAGTTTAGATATGGTTGAAACTACTCCTCTTCTCATGGTTTCGACTCTTGA
This sequence comes from Pinus tabuliformis, assembly GCA_031772625.1. Classification (NCBI taxonomy): domain Eukaryota; kingdom Viridiplantae; phylum Streptophyta; class Pinopsida; order Pinales; family Pinaceae; genus Pinus; species Pinus tabuliformis. Next base: position 943,729,002 of record CM062817.1, on the reverse strand, counting down.
TAGATAGCTTGAGTAGTTTTCTTGCCTATATCATGTACTTTTTGATTCATTTGTAAACGCTGGACTTTGGTGGAAGTGGTGGCACTCATTGAACATTTGTATCAGCAGTTTGGCAAGGAATAAAACCACGTTTCACAACTATTTTTGTGGGATTCTTGTGACAGTGATTTTATGTATTGTTTCTTTTTTGTAATTAGTTTTTCTTATGTTTTATATGTATCCAAACCCGTCTTTCTCTTCTAAAACTAAATGAATCAAGGTGAATGGACAAAATACACTGTTGTGCTTTGTTTTGGGAATTCATTTGGTTTTCAATGTTTTCAACTGTTTGAAGAGGATTCATAGTTTCTTTATGCCCTCCTTAACTCCTCAGTTGTCTTAATCTACCATCTCAATCCATTTCTAGTACATAAACCCTTGTCTACCTTGCCCCAAAAAACATGACTGTATCCCTGAGTTGATTTCCCAGACCCAATCTGCCTTCTCCAATTGATCCAGCAACCAAAAGCTATAAATCAAACCAGAAACATTAATCTACTATACCTAGCCTAAAATCAGCATTCATTTCGGTCATCTCAAGACATAATTGCAACCATCCTCACTAAGATTGACAAGGAGAGAGCCCTCTCCCGACCTGGTAGGGCTAGCTACCAGGTTAACCGTGGTTTGTAGTTATCCTAGGATTGCCTCCCTTCAGCCTAAGGTCAATTTAGGCTCTAACACAAGGGAAATAAATTAAATTAATTAAATAAATCATACACTATGGAATTTATAAAACTAAAATTGAAAATAAAAGCTCAATAATTATAAAGAGTTCCATTATCACTTGGACATTGCCCTAAGAGTCCTTCCCTAATACTGGAAAGAGTTCCTTTTTTATACATAAATTTAATCGAAACTATAAATAATAAATATTTAAATAAACTCACTTATAGATTTAATAAATCCATAGTGGTTACAATGATTTCATAAATAACAAAAGGGGTCCATATTCTTTGTTAACCATTAGTAATCAATGAATAAATCCTAGATATTTTTGCTAATAATTAGCAATTAATAATCGTCTATGGGGTGACTTGTGAGGAGAAAGGGGGGCGGGGGAAAGTTTCCACAATCCCACCTGGTCAATGGACAGAGCGATGTGGCACCACACCCTCGAGATTGTTTTAATTTTTTGTGCTACGACAAGAGTGAGGCATTTACGACCTGTCATAACAAGTGAATTATGGTAATGGTGTTGAGTTGTTTTACATTAGGTCTTTGTGATAACCAGAGTCTCTTGTGTGTGGTGGTAATGTGCAATAATTTTATACTCATGGTAGACAACTTGCATCATTACGTAGATTTGGTTTTTTTGGAAAGAGTTTTATAGGGTTGGATGAGCTTGGAAAGCACAAGGGATATGGTTGATTCAAGATGTTGGCATACCCAATATGACTAGGTTGTGGTTTTCACAGCTCACAATTTGTTTGCAAGGATAGAATTCCATCTCACAGTGGAAGCTACTTACATCCTTGCATTGTTACATTGAATCAAGAATTAGTATTGATCTCTTGCTCTCCAACATTTGTTTTCGTTTGTGCTTCAATCTCTTGTGCAAGTCAGCTAGTACAAGGACAAGTCTAAGGTTGAAGCTTTCGATCTTCCTTTATTATTTTTCTGTATTTTTCCCTTCTCCCTTGGTTCCTCTCCACTCTACCCTAGTTGTATGGATTTATTTCCGAACCTCCTATTATGGCACCTAGCTTACGTCCTCCCGTATTCATAGTTTTGTCACTTTTATTTCCCTCTGTATGTATTTTTCTGCTTCAATCGTTGTTTTCCACTATGTTGGCAGTGTGTTTCATTTTCAATGTCTTTTGGTGGTCATTATCTTGGGGTGTGTTAGTTTTACCCCCCCTTCCCTTGTGCGAAGCTTCCAACATTACCTCTTAAGTGGTTCATGTGGCTGTGGATTTACCAGATCTAGCCCTCATCTAACATACCCCCCCTCCCCCCACCATGCTCTTGGCTTATGTTCTTCCCTAGCTTTTACATAGATGTTATTTTCCCTTGACCTATCCCCCATGCCTTGTCAAAGGGTACGAGTATCAAGGGGTGCTACATATTACTAGGAGTGTGCCCATAGGAGTGATACCTGCATCCATCATCAATTTGAGGAATTTTCATCACATGCTTGTGGAATCATGCTAAGACATATTCAAGATGAACTTACATGTGCCAAAGGATAAGCTTCTATGTATAGACAACCCCTCTTTGACATGGAGGTTCTCACTAAATGGACATATTGGATCTTGGACATAGGTCACATGAGAGATTGCTTTAATCAATATATGAAAATAGTGGATCTTTATTCGCAAATGGAACTTCTTCTGGGTTGCACACTCTTGGAAACAAACGAGCACTAAGTATATATTATCCACTCCATTAATCACCTACAACGACATTTGAGGGACTTAGATTAAAGGATGGATTGAATCAAACAACATCTTGGTATTCCCATTTCCATGGAGAAAACATTTGAGGTATCTTAGGAGCCCATCGAGGTTGTAGTTTTTGATTTAGATCACTATGCCTAGTTACTTATCATGTCTATGTTTTTTGTTCCCTGTGTTGTAGACTCTTTACTACAAAACCATTTTGGCTAGTGTATCTATATTTTTCATTTTACTTTTGGATCTTATTGTACTCATTTGACCCTCTCCTCCCTACAAAGAGTTAATTTTTGGATTTGGTCAGGTCTTCCTAGTGAGAGACTAACCTAAGATGTTTTAGTTTTCTTATACTCTCATATTTTGAAGGCAATAAACTTTTCACCTTACAAAAAAATTAGCAGCTAATAAATAAATCCAAGATCTTTTATCCAAGAATTCCAAAATTCTTGGTTAACCACTCAAACTAATTATTTTTTCTTGGATTTGCAAAATTATTTTCGTATATTTGATTTTATTTGATTAACATTATTGTTACATGGATCCATAATTGTCACGTAGAGTAGTGAAAAGTAGATAACAACATGACTCACAGTTCTAATGCCTCAAGGTTATAATGGTTCATCACCTAGTGTTGGCTCATGATTTCATTGTTACGACTTCTGCGCTGCAACACTTATATCAGCAACAACTCTTACAACAACCTATTTGGAATTTTTCAACAAGTGTATAATAGCTTGAGATGGTCCACAATGATGTAAAATTATGTGATAAAGGAAAATGTGGAGCTTGGGATCTTGGATCGCCATGTTAGTTGTGAACTAAGATATGAAACGACCTTTTGATGTAAGAATGAAACTTGGAAACCTATTCAAAGAGAAACTTGGAATGAACTATTTTTATTTGTAAATATTATCTACTAGTAAGCTAGTTTTCAAACCATATTTGTCTAACTACACCAAAAGGATTTTCATAGTTAGAATAATTATTATAATTTTTGTTTTGAGGAATTCTTCAAGAAAACTTGTTTTCTAATGTTCCAAGCATTAATACATATATGACTCAATTTTGACAATATAGTTCGATGGTATGGCCGATATTGTCACAAAGGAAAAGAATAATGTCATTTTTTGTGTGTAAAGACCATGTGCTCATTGGAATTCCGACAACATGTCTCTAGGGCATCAGAAATCCAATGAAAAATGACATTTTTATTCTAATTACTATATGGACCTTCTATATAGAATCAACATTCCGATGTAAAATCTATATGGATTCAACATTCTCATGAAAATTTTACCATTTGTTTTGATTGGACATATTTAACTTTGACTAGTCATCTAGCATCAGAATTTTGAAGATAAATAAATATATAAATATCATACATGTAAGAGATGTTGCATCATCTTTGCTATAAGCACAATAATTCTGAAAGGTTATAAAGTCCTTTTTGTGAGTGAAACAATTTTTTCTTTATATAATTTTTTTTATGGTTGGGAAGAATGTCAAAGAACATTAGATAAGGAATTAGTCATCTAGGAGTTGATGATGGGAAATTTTATTTCCCTTGCACTCTTTGTGGGTGTGCACGTCCACAAATAATTTCATATGTTACAACTAATGGACATTGTGGGAAGAATGGGCACATTGAAGGGGGGAATGAATATCATCCAATTGTAAGTTATTTATGAATCATTATATATATTTTCTTTATATTAATCATATTTGTAAAAAAAAATATTGTTATAATATTTATTTAGCAGACAAATTTCACGTGATTGTTTGTAATTATTATAAAGTTAAGGTGGCCCCATAGGTACTATGATCTGAATGCGCCAAGTACTAGTACTAGAAATATTGTTCTACAATTTGAGGAACATGGAGCGAATATTGAAGATCAAGATAATGATCATGTGGGTGAAGATGAAAATAATAATATAGTTCAAGATGATGAGACAAATGAATTTATCCAAGACTTTTTTGTCGATCATGATAATGATTACGTTATTAATTGTGATGATGAAATTGTGCTAGAGAAGGCAGGGACACCACTTTATGAAGGTTCATGAGCAAATATTATCTATGCTACATTAATGTTGGAAAAATTAAAGGTTTTGTATAGTTTGTCAAACACTTGTACGACACAGATCCTAAGGTATAATGTAATATGTTTCATCACATGAAAGGTTGATTTTTTCCTTTTTTGTTGTGTTAAGTGTTGTGTAAAATAATAATGCAATATTTATGATTAATATTCTTTACCCTAATTAGTAATTTCTTATTATATTGTTAGGTGGACTTATGTTACCATCGTCAAATAAGTTACCTCACACATGCCGAGATTTATATGCCATTATGAAAGAAATTGGAATGCAGTATAAAGCAATAGATGCATGTCCTAATGATCATATTATAAATTATGGACAACATGCATCGAAAACAAATTTCCTGAAATGTGATAGTAGTAGATATCGAACTAATAAAATAACAAAAAATGCACCTCAAAAGGTTATTTGTCATATTAACGTAAATACATGTTTGCAATGATTTTTTTAAGTGTCAAAGCATAGCACAGTTTATGGATTACCATGCCCATAATAGAAGTGGAGATGGTTTTCTTCTAATGCTTGCAAATGGTTATCCATTTAGGGAAATTGAGGAAAAATGGCCACATTTTAAAGATGAACCTTGTAATGTTAGGCTTTCATAGGAAGTTGATGATATTAATCCATTTGGAGAGCTCAGGTTTATTTACTCAGTGTGGCCAAATTTTGTTATCAACAACAACCTTCATCCTTATATGTCAATAAAGAGGGAGCACATTATGTTGACAATGATTGTTCCAGGTATTTTTTTTACATTAAGTATTTGAATATTGTAAGATTTTTTGTTGTATTGTTTGTTGCATAATATGTTATATTTATTTATTTACTTATACGTACATATCATAGTAGTAATTAAGGGAAATTTCAAACAATTAAGTAATTACCAAGTTAAAGATATGAATGTATATATCAAGCCTCTTATCGATGAGTTAATGAAGTTATGGGTCAACATAACTATGTATGACATTTGTAAATGAATAGGGTAGAGACAATTTTAGTTCCATGGAATACTTGTATGGACAATTCATGATTCCCAAGGCTAACACATTTCTGTGGTATGTAATGTTTCATTACACTTTAATAATATAGAATTATTTCAATTAGATCATATCATGCATGCTTTTTAAATAAACCCCTCATTTATAATTGACATTAATCCATCTCTTCCAAGCCTTAAAACAAAGGGTAAATTTTCATGACCAGATTTTGTGCCTAAGATGAAATCTCATCATTCAACAAGTTTAGGAAAGGAGGTGTTTGATGAGTTGTTATAGACATTTTTGTGCCTTAGCATGAAGCATGAAATGTCCATAATCTAAGGGATCCAAAGTCCCTAAACATGTTGTTCCTACCCCTAGAGGAACAAGGTCAGCAAACCACAGCACTGAATAAAAGTTCTCCACCTGAAAACACTCAAAAACAAGGCAATTCTGGATCATGTCAACTGCTCCACTGAGCATCTGCGCTGAATGTCAAGTGCTCCACTGTCTACCTGCGTTGAATGTCAACTGCAAAGAAGGCTACCTATGCTGGGCGAGTTTGGACATGTGGCACAGTCATTCCTCAAGGTGTCAATGCCCAGGAAGCTTCCAAAATGACACTTGGATCAGGGAATTCGACTGGTGATGAGTAAGAGGGTCTAGATCTCCAAGTGGAAGCAAGAACCTCCAAGTGGACTCAAGAACTGAAGAATAACTGAAGTGAGAGAGGACACTAGTCAGCTCTCAAGCTGACTCATCCTTTCTCCAAAACTCCTATATATAGATCTCTCTCATGAGGTCTAGGGAGGCTGGAATCTTGTGAATGTAAGGAAGTGTTGTTGGTTTGAGTTTAGAACTATTGGGTGATTTGCTTTGAAGGAGGTGAAGAGGAGATTTCTTTCTGCTGGGAAGGTGATGCTGGATTGGGCCTTTTATGGTTGTATCACTTCCTGAACCTTACTTCTTCCATTAATAAAGCATTTTAGGTTCTTCTATATGCATGTGTCTCAATAGTGTGTTGTTATACTTGTGTATTTGATTTATCCTAATCCTTGAATCAATTATGAATGTATGCTTCTTGTAGTTTCCCTCTCTTGCCATTTTGCAGGATCTTGGTGTAGCTGGGCCAGCGAAAGAGCAAGGAACTGAGGGCAAGCAGCAAAGAGAGAAGATTGGATCAATCATTAGCGGAAGACATCGGTTAGTGGATCTATTTCTCCCCTCTCTTACATCTCATAAAGAAGTAATCTCAGATAGCTTTGCTTTGATTGTTGCTAAGGAACTATCACCCTTAGAGTGGGATAGGGTCATTCCGTATTGGATACTTTTCCCAACAACAAATTGGCGACTCCGCTGGGGACCTTATCTTGTTGGTTGTTTGTGTTTCTTGCTATTCATTTCCTAAACACAGGGAGTACCGAATCGAACTGCATTTGGATCTTTCAAATGCAAAGTAGAGGGCAGCTACTCTAGCTCAGTTTCTGGGCATGTTTATGATTTGAAGAGCTGATCCACAAGGACTCTAAACAGCTCTTAGTGATAGCTTTTCATCCTTTAGTGTGCACTTGATTGATAGCTTTGATTTGGCCAAAAACTGTTGATTTTTGAGCAATCTGTAACCCGGAAACCAAGAGAAACGAGAGTTTCTCTCTTCATTGCAGGCACTGTGAAGGCAGTCTGCATTTCATCGCAGGTCCCGAAGGGGCTACCTACGCTGAATGTCAAACTGACAGTGTTCTACCTGCGTTGAACCAGTTTTGCCTTGTGCAGCTGGGGTTCTCTGCTTTCTGTTGCCCTGTTTTCATCCCTGTTTTTGCAGCCTGTTATCAGTCAATGTACCTATCTGAAACCACCTTTCTTTGCCACTATTCCGCCTCGGTTGTATAAAGAAACTGTATTTGTTCTTTGTGTATTTCTTACATCATTTGCAGTTTCCCATAACGAAAGTGAACTAGTCTTGTTGTGGCCTCTTAGATCTAGACCTATGATAAGTGTCGTTTTGATCTTAAGAGTTAGTTTGTTTGTTGTTCATAGCTGATTGAGCTTTTGCTTTCGTCATATGGTTTGAATTTATGTATTTCTAGTGTTGAAACAAGTAAATCTTAAGGTGTCTTTTGATTTTGGACAAAAGCTTGTTTGCTTTCACTTGAAATTAAATTCAAAGTTATACAACAGCTTTCTTTTTGTAGTACACCAACATTAAGAAAGAGAAAAGAAATACCTGCATTGTGCATTTTGCATTTGATAAGTTTGCATGTTGATTTAGGAAAAAGTGCATTAGTGTGTGCTCTATGATCTGTGTGAAAAGATGATGTCTTTCTTTTCCCTCAGTAGTTAAGATTTTCATAAGTCGAAAAGATTGAAAAAGCTTGCTTATCATCTTAGACTGCATTTAGGAATTTGTATCATACATCTCGTGGTGAACCTTGAAAGGCAAACTTTAAAAAGATCAACTTAAAATATATTGAATGAACCTAACAACGCTTTGAAACATAACGCAAACACATAGAGGTCTAAGCTAGAGACGTGTTCCGGCGTCGTTAAACGTAGTGACTGTCGATCTCGAAGAAGGTGGGTGATTCCTCCTGAGAGTCGGTGGCACTAATACGGATTTGTGCTCCCACGTACCGTCGCGTATATATTGGGAGACCCCTATAGGCATATATCTTTTATCCATAGGAAGCCGTGTTAGCCGCCCTACTGATCGCAATGCAGTGAACACAGCATTCACGAAGATCGACCACCCGTACCGTAAAACGTATTCTGTGGTTTTGCGAAAGGTTTGGCACACCCTCTGCCTAGATCTCCAGAGCAGTTTCTTTTGGCCTTTTTCAAACTCTATAACTGAAAAAGTCCACCCGAGCATTTGTCACTTCGGGCTCATTAAAACATCGAAGGAGACTAGAGTCATCTTTAGCTTTTTCTCGACTCTTTAAAACTGAAAAAGCAAGTTGTGTCTAAAAGCGTCTAATAAAATTCATTCAATTCGAAAACACAAATTTCCCCTTTTAATATTTTGGTTGATCGAGTAATCCGCAATCGTGGAAGAAAGTCAATTGAAACCCCGTCGTTCGCGGAGGCTTACGAGTCAACCGTCTTTGTCTCCGGAATCGAAAACAGTACGGACAAAGCGAACTCGTTTAACCGGTTCAAAATCTCCTATAAAAGTTAGAACAAGTGTTCCAACTACATTTGAGGTTCCGGTTACTCCAAACATTTCTGGAAACCCTGCCTCTATAGAAGAAGTTCAACAGCCACAGAAGGACAGTAATACTGATCCTAGTCTGGGGGCAAATACTTGTATAACTGAACCAGTTCCATCTGTAACCGGTCCAGAGAGTTTTGTTCCTCAAACAACTGTCGCTGTCGAAACAACCACTTCTTCGGCACCAGAAATATTTTACGGACCTGACGGTCTTCCCCTTCCACCAGGTTTGATTGCGATAGAGGAAATTGCAGAGGATCAGCAAGCAAGTACTCCAACCCATTTTGGAGTCGGGGTCACTCTATTTCCTTCATCAGAAGTTAATCCACCACAAGTGGAGGTTCCTGTAGAATCGCTAGGCAATCTATTGGATAGACTTAAAATGTTTGAACAACCGTCATCATCTAGGACTGTGTCAAATGACACAGCTACAGCAGAAGCCCCTGCCGTCACTCCGACAATGTTTGCCGGCATACCAGCTGTCCCGACTAGCTCACAACCGCTAGAAGGAGTCCACCAAGGGACTATTTCGACAGTATGGTCTGTTCCAGTTTGTTCATCCGGAGTAATATCCGGCAACTCTTATGTTGAGACTCGCCAAATTGACCCATTTGGAGGTCAATTTGGGCAATCCAGTCCCCAAGGACAATCAATTCCCTTGAGTTCCGGATTGCTACCGTATGGGGGGCAGTATGCCCTTTCATTACCCCCTCCGGGAGGGTACCCATACGGGAGTTCACAACAGTATTCAGGTTATACTGGAATTGCATCAAGTAGTTGGGTACCTATGCTACCTCAACAACCAAGGGTTGTATATTCTATGCAACAGTGTGTACCTATGACGAACATCCCAACCACACCGGCTATTGTAACAGTGTCACAAGTTCAAGCGATGCCTGTTGCATGTCAACCTCAGGTTGTAATGCAACAGCCCCTTGACCATGGGTCACAACCACAATCGCCAACTGGTGGGGCGACACAGGTCCAAACGGGTACAATTACCCCACACCTCGGTCCAACGGTTAGCATAGCACAACAGAACATGGCTTCACAACCATGGCTAGTGCAATACCAACAACCACAATTCCAGCAGGTGTACCAAGGTTCTGAGCAGCAGATCTTTGCGAACAGTGGACAACCGTATATCCAAAACGGTCAAAACCAACCACTTTACAGTGGTCAAGTCCACCAACCGTATCAGTCATACCAACATCAATTACATTATGCTGGTATGCAAAGGCCCACTGCTCAAGCGATTCCATCGTACCCTGGTTATGCTTCGCCTAACCTGAATCAACAGTTACCATTCGTGGCGACTTTAGAGTTACCCGATTTACACCGGTTAACCAACGATCCGATTGCTTATGCCCCTTGGTGGCCAGCGATTCCTCATAAACTTCCATCTGACATTCCTAAATTCAATGGAAATCCAGGTGAAGACCCATCGAATCACGTGATGACTTTTCATCTGTGGTGTTCGTCGAACACCCTAAATGACTATTCGATAAGGCTTCGCCTTTTTCAGAGGACATTGACAGGTCCAGCGGCTAAATGGTATATTGAATTACCTAGAGCCTCTTTCGACAATTTTAGTTCCCTAGCCACGACTTTCTTAACCCATTTTCAATTACCGATAAGGTATGAAACGGGAACAGAAATATTAACCAACTTCAAGCAGACAACTGGCACCCATATATCTGATCATATACATGAGTGGCGTCGTCGTCGTAGGATGGTGAAAACATACGTTCCCGATCAGCTGTTAGCTGAGTGGTTTATAAAGTCGTTACTTCCTGCTATAACGGAAGATGTGGCAAAGGGGGGAGTCGTAACAGAGGAGCAAGTTATCGCTCGTGCACATTATTTAGACTTAGTTTATAATCAGTCCGGCACGCTCTACGACAAAATACCTGACGCTCCTAGACCGGAATTTTCAATTCCTCCTCCTCCTAAATCAAATAGTGACTCTCATGCCAGTGATGGCGTGATTGGAACAGCAAACGCGAAATCGATAAAGGCTTCGTCAAAGAAAGCCCGTAAGAATTCGGATCAAAATGCAAAAGAAGAAATTCTTGCTTCGGAAGTAAATGCCGTATCAGCAGATAAGGGCAAAGAAACCAATCAACCAGGAAGCAAGAAGAAGCAAAACAAAGGGAAGAAGAAAGAACAAAGAGAATCATCTCCTAAAAGACCTTCTTCAAACTCTCCTGGGAAAGGAAAACCAAAAAGTCCATGTTTTATATGTGACGAGGATCATTGGACAGCAAACTGTCCATACAAAGCTGAGCTAAAAAGATTCTTAAAGAATTCACAAACCCCAGCTGTGTTAACTGATCCGTTTCCGAATCCAGGTCAAAATCTGGTTGATAATGGAAGTACTTCCCCGTGCCAGGTGCTAATGTTGTCGACCTCCAAGCAACAGAATGATGCTTTGATTTCGACAAGGAACAAAGATTACGGGAATCCGCAGTTGTCGAACGGCAAGGAAAAAGATCAACCAAGCAGTTCGATGACAACTTCGACAGAAGTTGTGCCACCATTTATTACGGGAAGCATTCCAATGATCCACGGAAGGAATCATTCTCTCCAAAATATCGGAGTAATTTTCCTAAAAGACCCCACTTTAATGGGTACTTTGGCCCTACCGCCTCCGAGTAATCTAGCGGAAATGGCCACAGTGGAATATGAAACCTTCTATTTCTAATGGATCTAAAACTTTGAGGATAGTTCCTATCTGTGTCAACCTCATTAAAAAATGAAACGACCCCCTGAAGTCTAGGGGGCATGCGCCTCGTTTGCATTATTATGCTGGGGGCATGCAAGATTCGAGCAGTTTTAGCACATAGTTCATGCTCGTTAAAAAATAAACATAAGATCCAAGCAGTTTTAACGCGGTCTTCATGCTCGTTAAGTGAGCAATGTTTCCCCCAGAGTTTAAGCTCATTTTTAAATAAAAAATGAACCTATTCCGGTGAATAACCTCTGTGATCGTAAATTTATCAGCCATAAAAAGCCTTGGTCGTGTTTGCACCTGCCACCTCCACCGTCATTTGGCCGATCGTTCACCTCCATATGATTGTTTACCTATTTTGAGGAACATCTGCGAAGAGTGATTTCACCTAGCCATCCTTGTGACACTGCCGTGATTGGAAAATTCCAACCTGTACCTGGAATCAGTTGCTATCCCTGTTTATCACTCGTTCCTCAAAAGACGAGTCTTCTTTAAGCTCTTTTCAACTGACTCGTAAAATATGAAAAGTTTGTCGAGTTTTGGCCTTCCAGCTCGTTAAAAGGACCGGAAGAGCTATCCCTCCTCTAGATTTTAATCTTTTTGGACCTGAGGGATTATTGCACAAAAAGGTCGAGCGCTTGTTTTATTCGGCTCGTTAAAGTTATCGAAAACTCATCCCTTCTGTATTGTTTTATACTTTTTCGGACTTAAGGGATTAGATGATGAAAAAGGAATTTTGGAGTTAACTTTCTGTACCTTTTCAGACACTCTAAAAATGAAAAGGACCGAGTTTTCCTTGTCGTTAGACTCGTTAAAATGATTAAATAGCGACAAACTTGTCTTTAGACGAGAACGAGTTTCCCTATCGCTAGGCTCGTTAAAACATAGCGATGGGCTTGCCCGAAGGGCAGGTTATAGAACAAGCATATGTTATCCTCCTCAAGCTTGAAAAAAATAAAGAGGTACTGGTCAGAAATGACTGGGGAAAAATTGGGAGAACCTCAAAGCTTTAATGGTAGCAAGTCGCTCTTGAACATGACACTTTTCCTCCGTACCACATCGGGTTGGGTTGTTTCATTCACTGGTCTCATCACCATGGTCTCGCCAAACCATCCACATTTGGGGTAATGCTACCGATCCATCGCATCAGTGTCGTTATATGTTCAAGAGATGTTGTTCAGAAAGAGTCAACCGTGTCCCATCCGCTGCCATACATTATCCTTCATCCATCCATGACCGCCACCCTGAATCATATGTCACAGATTGTTTTCACCTCCATTAAAATCATTAGCTCCGTTCCGTGTCACTGATGTGGGATTCATTAAGGCCCTCCTTTGACGGATCGCTTCTTGTCGACTTCAGCTCATTATCCAAGAAGTTGATCTAGGAACACCCCCCTCAGTACTTTGAAGCTTGCATGCCTCAATGGCAAGTTTCTCACTTCCGGCGATAGGTATACATCAATGACCTTCGACCGAAAGATTTTGTGTGGTGTTCGACGCCAAGTCCTTTATTCACACCACGTGAATTGTACTGCAGTACCTTGAGGGTCATTATCATTATCGGTGATTCCTCTCGCGCTTGTTAACGGTTTACATCATTGACCGGTAATCAAGCGATGTCTTTCCATGTTCGACTTCAGCGCAATTCTCACATGGATCGACTTGTACTTAGAGTGAAGATCGAACGAGTTTGAAGACCCCGGATCTAGTTTCATCCATCCGGGCTGCGATATATATTCAGGAAATATAAAGACATTTGACATGTACATCATTGCAGCAGATGATCATCCTACTCAAAGGATGATAATTTTCACCAATATTATCAGTCTACCATCAGACGATCGTCTGTTCTATGTACCAAAATGAATTTATAAAGCTGAGCATGGGAATGCCCGCCTCAGCTAGATCATGAAAGCAGAATGAAAAATAATGTATTGTATTGTATTTTGTTACAGGTCACCTCTCAGCGATTGAATGAACTTCGGATCCTCCTGATAAAGCATTTCACCCGATAAACGACCTCATACTTTAGGGGGCAACTGTTATAGACATTTTTGTGCCTTAGCATGAAGCATGAAATGTCCATAATCTAAGGGATCCAAAGTCCCTAAACATGTTGTTCCTACCCCTAGAGGAACAAGGTCAGCAAACCACAGCACTGAATAAAAGTTCTCCACCTGAAAACACTCAAAAACAAGGCAATTCTGGATCATGTCAACTGCTCCACTGAGCATCTGCGCTGAATGTCAAGTGCTCCACTGTCTACCTGCGTTGAATGTCAACTGCAAAGAAGGCTACCTGCATTGGGCGAGTTTGGACATGTGGCACAGTCATTCCTCAAGGTGTCAATGCCCAGGAAGCTTCCAAAATGACACTTGGATCAGGGAATTCGACTAGTGATGAGTAAGAGGGTCTAGATCTCCAAGTGGAAGCAAGAACCTCCAAGTGGACTCAAGAACTGAAGAATAACTGAAGTGAGAGAGGACACTAGTCAGCTCTCAAGCTGACTCATCCTTTCTCCAAAACTCCTATATATAGATCTCTCTCATGAGGTCTAGGGAGGCTGGAATCTTGTGAATGTAAGGAAGTGTTGTTGGTTTGAGTTTAGAACTATTGGGTGATTTGCTTTGAAGGAGGTGAAGAGGAGATTTCTTTCTGCTAGGAAGGTGATGCTGGATTGGGCCTTTTATGGTTGTATCACTTCCTGAACCTTACTTCTTCCATTAATAAAGCATTTGAGGTTCTTCTATATGCATGTGTCTCAATAGTGTGTTGTTATACTTGTGTATTTGATTTATCCTAATCCTTGAATCAATTATGAATGTATGCTTCTTGTAGTTTCCCTCTCTTGCCATTTTGCAGGATCTTGGTGTAGCTGGGCCAGCGAAAGAGCAAGGAACTGAGGGCAAGCAGCAAAGAGAGAAGATTGGATCAATCATTAGCGGAAGACATCAGTTAGTGGATCTCTTTCTCCCCTCTCTTACATCTCATAAAGAAGTAATCTCAGATAGCTTTGATTTGATTGTTGCTAAGGAACTATCACCCTTAGAGTGGGATAGGGTCATTCCGTATTGGATACTTTTCCCAACAACATGAGTACAGGAACTACCTCTCTAAGAACCATATATAGCATGCTATTGAAAAGCATATTTTCAATGGGAAAGAATAGAATGGATTAAAACCACAAATAATGACACCTCACCTATGGAAGTTGGAATATAAGAGAAATCGTCATGATCAAGGACATGGGCTTACGTGAGGAATGAAAAGTTATCCCACTCAATTCAATAGGTTTCCCTACTATGAGCACCTAAAAATAACCCATTTGCTTGATACAATACATATCGGGAAGAATGTGATAGAAACTTTATGGTAGATCATAGATGGTAGGAGGAAGCCAATCATGCATGAAAAGTGGGATACAATCAAATAATGATGGAGGATAAAACAAACTTCCATGGTTATTAACAGAGAAGTCATGTGATGATCTAGATGACATCATTCAAAGAATTGAATTTCCTATGGGATTTGATTCAAACATAAATAATATCTTAACAAAGAAAGGTGAATTTGGTGGTGTAAAAACACATGATTGGCATACCTTCACTAAGGTAATTATTTTGGTATATATATTTCTATATTGGTATATATACATATTTATGGTTTTTTTTTGTCTACTATGGATTAAAAAAGTAACGATTCTTTTTTAAGAGTATGTTCTAACTCTATCTCTCCCAAACGACTTCAACAACAATGTCCAACAAGTTATATATGATCTTGGAAAATACATGAGGTAATTAGTGATTTATATGCCCATGAGTGTTTTTTCAATCAGTTGTTCAACATCAATGTGGATGGTGGAGAGGCACTTGAAATCATTGAACACTTTGGTTAGAAAAAGAGCATGTCCTAAGGTTCTATGGTGGAGGGATATATGAAATATCAATCCATTATGTACATTACTGAGTATCTTCATATATTAGAAGAAAATATCCATATGGATCACATTTGGGATGTGAACTCCCTCAAAAAATTTGAAATGGAGCACCCGTTGGGGAAAGGTAGAACAACGAAAGTGAGAGGCAATATATATATATATATATATATATATATATATTATATATATATATATTTTTTTCATCAATTATTAATATTGACCATGTTAGCTAATATTTATTGGTGGATTATGATTTTCTGATACAGTTTCTTGGGAGAGGGATGCACTAAATTTATACATTGCTAACAAACTTGATCGGATGAAGCCATGGATTGAAATATGTGAACAATGTTATGGTACTTTATCATGGGGAAGGGTGTCTACATTGGTTATAGAAGCTCATTGTACAGAAGATGGCAATCTTATGCAAAAGGAAATTGATTTAGTAATTAATGGTCTGA
The DNA here is from genome assembly GCA_031772625.1 of Pinus tabuliformis. NCBI lineage: Eukaryota > Viridiplantae > Streptophyta > Pinopsida > Pinales > Pinaceae > Pinus > Pinus tabuliformis. Next base: position 943,713,149 of record CM062817.1, on the reverse strand, counting down.
AAGATAAATAGACAAGCATGCTACATTTTCACCCTGCAATATTTTATTAATTCATTTTATAAATATATTTTTAATGTATTAAATGCAAGCAGGTTTTTTTTTCCACATACTTTCCAAATTATATGAATATTTTTATTAATTGACAATGCCTTTTTTATGTGTTTGGTATATTGCAATTGAAACATCACAACGTTATGCGGTACAATGGCCTTACATTTCACATCAAAAATTTGGATGAAAAGAGGAAAAATTATGATTGTGGGTTAACTACAGTCATCTAGGTCACTAATGTTTCCTATAGAAGTGATACACATCCATGGGTGTCTAAAAATAAATACTATTAGTATTTGGATGACATACCTGAGTGTGACTTTGATTCCTTCAAATTGGTTGTGTTTGACATGAAATGGTATAGGATATGAATGAATGAACATGAACTTGATAGAACTATTATTTAGCATGATAACGTATTTACCATAGTTAATACAAGGTCATTTAAGCCAAGATCAGATCGTTATGTTCTTCCAAGCTATTGCGAACATGTCTTTTACTCAGAGGTTACAAGTAGAGTGGGTCAGTCATATGTTGTCAGATATGATCCAAGAGGAATGGCATAAAAGTATATTGTAGTGGAAGAAGATGATAATGTTGAAGAGGATGATGATGTAGAGGAGCAATTATTTAATGATCATTTGTCAGATCAAGAAGATGTCAAAGAAGTTCAAGGAGATGTTCAAGACAATGTTCTCAATGAAGATGATATTGACGATGTATTGTCAGATGAAAAACTTGAAGAAGTTGAGCCAAATGTAGGAGCTGATGTTCTCCATGATGATATGGATGATGATATGATTATTGGAAATGACGGAATTGATGATGATGTTGAAATTTTTTATCGTTTCAGCGTCATTTTTTAAGCGGGTGACATAAATGTTGATCAGTTGGATGAAGAAAAAGATTAATGATATCGAAATGTTATAATGTATGAGGTATGTGTTTATATGTTTTTAGTTGTAGAATTTTTCTCTTTAATTTAAATTAAATATTTTTATTTATTAGTAATTTATATATATGAGTGATTCTTACTATGTTTCTTTCAAATAGTTTATAGTAGATAAATTGGGTATTGGGAATATTGAGAGTTATGTGAGGGAGGAGGGCGGGGTCAGAGGCCATATGAGCTTCCACCTTCACATGGTTGGTGTTGTACAGTAGATAATATTATATTATTCTTGAAACCAAGAGAAGACCATTATTTGCACCTATCTCAAGCTTATTTTTACCAATTGTTGGCCTGCCCTAAATAAGGACCAATCTACTGTTTAAAATTTACTAATAATCAGTGGCTGAAATGATGTTATAATTAATTGACCTCGCAGATAGTGACTTGTGAATGGGGCCAATATATATATATATATATATATATATATATATATATATATATATATATATATATATATATATATATATATATATATATATATATATATATATATATATATATATATATATATATATATATATATATATATATATATAATCTTTTTCATTCTAAGTCACATAGGTTACATCCCCAAGTCACAGCTCCTGTAGCCTCAAACCACAACTATTGCAACTTTAACACACAATTACTACAACTGGATACAAGCAATTGTTTTATGGAACCAAGGTCATGATATTAAATTTGGTAATGTTCTAAACTCTTTCAATTTCTATTCTAAGTCACAAATGTGGCATCCCCAAGTCATAACTCCTCCAACCTCAAGCCATATTTGTTGCAAATTTAATGCACAGTTACTGCAACCGGATACACACAACTATTTTATGGAACCAAGGTCATGAAGTGGTGATGTTTTCAACTCTTTCAATTTTTATTCCAAGTCGCAGATGATACATCCCAAGTCACAGCTCCTGCAACCTCAAGCCACAATTGTTTTAACTTTAACGCATAGTTACTACAACCAAATACAAGAAATTGTTTTATGGAACCAAGGTCATGAAATGGAATTTGGTGATGTTCTAATCTCTTTCAATTTAGTGAATTAACCAAGGAAATGAAAATTGAAGAAACTGAATCTTTTGTTTCCTTTTGATGAACTCTATATTAACTAGAAGAGAGAGACAGATTTTTTTTTATTTTTTAATTATTTTTTTTGTCCAGAATTTTGAAATAACAACATAACATTCATTTTTTCTTCTTCTTCTTTTTTTAAATAATGACTATGGATTTGTATTAAAATTTCTAGTTTGAAGGCCAAAACCTTGTACAACTTCATCCAAAATCATTTGTAACTTCTACAACATCATTCATCTAGTACGAACAGGTCCAAAAATTTTTATTGTGATTTCCACTTGGTCCAGATTCCTCTATTATAAGTATCATAACACAACTTCCATAAGATGCCTAGTATTACTATGTATTTAAAAAATATTAAAAATAATGATTTAGTACTATTATATATCAGTATTTCCCGGTGCATTCATCTTGACCGACTCATCATTTCCTGAATTCGTCCACGGGAGAAGCATGTTCATTCTAGAATTCCCGTCACACTCAATTGACTCCTACATGTTGGAAGACTCCTCGCATTGTTCGTTGAAGTCCTTTGAATAGATACTACTGCCAAAGGTGGGTTATCCAATTCTAAATTCACCATCTCGACCGCCAGCTATAAAATTTCCACCTTCAACTCTAGTAAACTGAGATTCTGAGACAAGAGCCCATACTAGGCATGAGATGCTGACAAGTTCATCTCCCCAAGCCAGGTGGTCAAAGTAAGAAGAAAATATTGGGTCCCTATAATACTAGTGATTACTCCATTACTATTGTAGTTATACCCATTATTAATATTGTTGTGCCCCTATTGCCCCCATATTGTTATTATTGTGCCCCATAGAATCCCTCTATTGTTATTTTTGTGGCTTTATATTATTATTGTTAGGTCGGCTGGATTATACTGTGACTCCTTAGACTCCTATATATAGAAAGGAGGTTTTGTCATTTGAATCATCGAAGAAATGTTCATTTATGTAATGTAAAGGAGGTTGCCCCCTTGAAGAGGCTGAATTCTAAGGCGTTGATCTATCTTTTCTATCTTTTCTTGAGTTGGTTTCATAACATTTGGTATCAGAGCTTTGGATTCTAGGGTTTCGCTGCTCCAAACAGGTCATCGTGGCATTTTCGCTATAACTTTTTTTCTACGATGTTTCAGAAGTTTAAAAAAAAACCATTTGAGAAGAAATCGTGCTGAACCTTGGGTCATAATTTCAGAGCTTTTCGCGCTATATTTGCGGAGATATGATCTGAGGAAGTTGGTCTTTTGCAGACTCCTGAATTACATTCCAAACAGGTGATCTGGGGAAAATCGTCATAACTTTCTTTCTGAGCATCGGGTTGAAATTTCGTAAGAAGTTATAGAAAGAGGACGGACTGTAGCTTTCTTGTATATATTTTTCAAAGTCAAAGGTCGAAACAATGACACGTGGAACTTCATACAAGTTCTCTCTATTGAACTAGTCTATAATCAGGTCACTGCGGGAGATTGTGCATAACTCTTTCTTGGAGAATCCAATTTGGATCAGACTAGTGGCATTGGAAAGAGGACACAGAAGGCTACTACAAGTCACAATTTCAGAACTGGATGATTCGAAATTACAGAGATACATCAGATTCAATATCAGGCTTCTACAAAGCAAAAAAAGGTGTGTAGTTTTTTTTAAATTTTTGCGTAAGCTTGGTTTGAAGGAATTAAAAGGGCATAGTAAAGCATTATTATCGGTAATTTATGCCCGAGGAAAGAAAATGCAAACACCTAGTAAGCAACCTAAAAGCTCTAGCATGACTTATGAAGAAGAGGAAGAAATGCAACATGATATAGCAAAATTACAAGACCAAGTGCAACAAGTGTCACTTGCACAAAAAGGAACAGAATCTAAGATGGATGGTTTAAATAAAGATGTATAAGCTAAGATAGATGGTTTAAAGAAAGGTGTAGAAGCTAAGATGGATTGTTTAAAGAAAGGCGTAGAAGCTAAGATGGACGATTTGAAGATAGATTTGAAGACAGACATGGAAGAATTGAAGAAGTTGCTACAAGAAAGGGTCACTAATGGTGAAAGGGTAGTAAAGGAAACTCATGATGAGAACAAAATAAATGTTAATCATGATTCCATAGACTCTAATGTTGGATCGAAGACCCACCATATTCCAAAAATTGATATGAGGAAGTTTGATGGCAAGGATCCTGCAACATGGATATTACAGATGGAGCAATTCTTCGATCTCAATAATGTGCAAAACACACAAAAGGTACGTATGGAAACTTTATATTTGGAACCAAATAAGTTTGTATGGTATCAATGGCTTTGCTCTCGTAAACAATTTATCACTTGGGCAATTTTTACGGAAGAATTGATAGCACATTATGAGGATACAAAAAGCAACACTTTTTTTAGCCAATTGATAAGTCTCAAACAAAAGGGTTCAATAATGGAGCACATTGAGGAGTTCCAAAAATTGAACATAAGGGTAAAAGATATTCTAGAGGAGCATAGGATTGATGTGTTCATAGCGTCTTTAAAGGATAATATCCAACATGATGTTCGCCTTTGGGAACCTGATTCATTAGAGAAGGCATTCAGGTTAGCAAGAAAAATGGAAAGCAAAATTATGGCAACCAAGAAGCATACCACTCACAACTATAAAGACGGAAGTGTTGTTGCCCCTAGTCTTCCACAACCTATAAGGTTGACAGCACAACAATTGGATGAAAAAAGAGCAAAAGGACTTTGTTACAGTTGTGATAGAAAATACACTAAAGGTCATAAGTGTGCTGAGAAGAAATTATTCTACATAGATTGTGAAGAGGAAGAAGAAAATGAGCAAGAAAGGTCAAAAGAAGAGGATATACTCCAGGAACAAAGCCTAGATGAAGAAAAAATAAATCCGACCATATCTTGTAATGCATTGGCGGGAATTACCACTCCTCAAACCATCAAGATAGAAGGACAAATCAAGAAGAAAAAGGTAATAGTGTTGATTGATTCAGGAAGCACCCACAATTTTATTCATTGTAAGGTAGCAAAAGAATTGAATTGCTTCCTATATCCAGCACCAGAGTGTCAAGTGATGATTGCAAATGGAGGAACAATAAATTGCTCTGGAAAGTGCCATAATATCAAGCTATCCATGGGAGAATATGTATTGACTAGCCCAATGCTTTCCATTCCAATGGGAGGTGCTGATGTTGTACTAGGAGTCCAATGGCTACAATCCTTGGGTACAATAGCTTTTAATTTTCAAGAACTTTTCATCAAATTTTCTATGGAAGGAAAGGAAGTTGAATTAAGGGGTATTGCAGGGAAACCAGGAAAGATAATCAACTCTAATGGTATGACAAAGCTTCTAAAAAAGGAGCAAAGAGGTGTAATTGCACAATTATGTTCGCTAGATGTTTCCACATCGGAATCATCTATTTCTCCAGATCTCCAAAAAGTCCTGGACAATCATTCCAAGGTATTTGAGACTCCCAAAGGTCTCCCACCTATGCGTGATCATGATCATGCTATTCATCTGATTCCAGGAAGTGTTCCTCCAAACATCAGGCCGTACAGATATCCCTATGTCCAAAAGAGTGAAATTGAACGTATGGTTGCAGAAATGCTAGAGGCTGGTATAATTCAATCGAGTCAAAGTTCTTTCTCTGCTCCAGTAGTATTGGTGCACAAGAAGGATGGATCATGGCACATGTGTCCGGATTATAGGGAGCTCAACAAGCTCACTATTAAAGATAAGTTCCCCATTCCTGTCATTGATGAATTACTGGATGAATTGCATGGATCAATTTACTTCACCAAGTTGGATCTTCGTTCAGGATATCATCAAATCAGAATGAAGACTGAAGACATTCCAAAAACAGCATTTAGAACTCATGAGGGTCATTATGATTTTTTGGTCATGCCTTTTGGCCTTACCAATGCACCTTCAACATTTCAAGGTTTGATGAATTCAATTTTCAAACCATTCCTTAGAAAATTTGTGTTAGTATTTTTTGATGATATACTAATCTACAGCAAGTCTTGGAAGGATCATGTTGAACATGTTGACAGGGTGCTACAACTATTGGAGGATAAACAATTATATGCAAAAAGATCCAAATGTTTCTTTGGAGTCCAGGAGGTGGAATATTTGGGTCATATTGTATCTCATGAAGGAGTTAAGGTAGACCCTAGCAAAATTAAAGCCATTAAGGAATGGAAAATCCCCACATCCATAAAGCATCTGCGAGGATTTCTTGGGTTGACAGGGTATTATCGCAAGTTTGTTAAGAATTATGGGAGAATAGCAGCACCTCTAACAACATTATTGAAGAAAGATGCATTTTCATGGACTCCGGAAGCAACAAAGGCCTTTGAACATCTTAATGAGGCAATGTGCCAAGCACCGGTCTTAGCTACAATGGACTTCACAAAAACCTTTATTGTGGAATGTGATGCTTCAGGAAATGGAATTGGTGCTGTTCTAATGCAAGATGAAAAACCCATTGCTTTTGAAAGTCGTCCAATCAAGGGAAAGTTTTTAAGCAAAGCTATTTATGAGAAGGAAATGTTGGCAATACTCCATGCACTTAAGAAATGGCGACCCTACCTAATGGGAAGACACTTCAAGGTAAAAACGGATCATGATAGCCTTAAATACTTTTTAGAACAAAGATTATCCTCTGAAGAGCAACAAAAGTGGGTCACAAAGATGTTGGGTTATGACTTTGAAATCATCTACAAAAAAGGGAAGCAAAATGTGGTGGCAGATGCACTCTCAAGAAAGGATGAGGATGTGGAAGCATTGTTGTGTGCCATTTCTATTATCCAACCAGATTGGATAAATGAAGCAAGGGAGGAATGGAAGAATGACGAAGAAGTGTGGGCACTTATTCGAAAGTTACAACAAGATTCCAGTACGTTTGATACATTTAGCTGGCAAAATGATTCGTTATGGTACAAAGATCACTTATACCTCTGTAAGAATTCCCAGCTAAAACAAAAGATTCTTATGGAATTGCACACTTCTCCCTTAGGAGGGCACTCAGGATTTCTTAAAACTTACCACAGGGTTAAGAAGGAATTTTTTTGGGATGGCCTTAAATCAGATATTCAAAAGTTTGTGGTGGAACGTTTGGTTTGCCAACAAAATAAAGTTGAAACAATTAAGACACCGGGTCTATTAAAACCTTTATCCATTCCAAGCCAACATTGGGAGGAGGTTTCAATGGATTTTATCACAGGTTTACCGAAGTCTGAGGGAAAGAGTGTCATCATGGTGGTAGTTGACAGACTTACCAAGTATGCACACTTTTGTGCATTATCACATCCATTTAAAGCCAGTACAATTTCTACTGCATTTGTGGAAACAATTCAAAAGCTACATGGAAACCCAAAGATTATTGTAAGTGACAAAGATCCCATTTTCACTGGAAATTTTTGGACATAATTATTTTCTTGTCTTGGTACTCAGTTAGCTCATAGCTCATCTTATCATCCTCAATCTGATGGGCAAACTGAGATAGTAAACAAATGTTTGGAAGGATATCTTCGTTGCTTTGTATCTGATAAACAGACACAATGGGTCAAATGGTTGCCTCTGGTTGAATGGTGGTATAACACTTCCTTCCATACAGCAACAAAAATGGCCCCATTTATGGCACTTTATGGGTATCAACCACCATCCATCACATCATATTTAAGAGAAAATTCTAAGGTTCAGGCAGTGGAACATCACATTGAACATCAACAACAAGTCCTCCAACTCTTAAAGGATAACCTTGTGTTGGCACAGAATAGAATGAAACAACAGGCAGATCAACATCGCAGTGAAAGAAGTTTTGATGTAGGCGATTGGGTATTCCTACGGCTACAACCATATAAGAAAATGTCCCTCAAGTAAGCTAAGAAGGATAATAAATTATCACCAAAGTATTATGGTCCGTACAAGGTGTTGCAAAAGGTTGGTACTATGGCATATAAATTGGAGCTTCCTGCAGCTTCTCGATTGCACCTAGTTTTCCATGTTTCATGTTTAAAGAAGGTTATAGGCGAAAAGCTCCCAGTTCAAACAATATTGCCAGAACTTGACGAGGAAGGAAAAATTATATTGGAACCGGAAGCAGTCACAGAAGCAAGAACTCGACAGCTACGAAATCGATCAATTTCAGAGTATCTTATCAAGTGGAAGAACTTATCCGCTGAAGATTCCACATGGGAGGATGAAAATTTTATGCAGAAGTATCCAGAACTACTCAAGCGTTGAGGACAACACTTTTTTAAGGAGAGGGGCATGTTGGGTCCCTATAATACTAGTGATTACCCCATTACTATTGTAGTTATACCCCTTATTAGTATTGTTGTGCCCCTATTGCCCCCATATTGTTATTACTGTGCCCCATAGAATCCCTCTATTGTTATTTTTGTGGCTTTATATTATTATTGTTAGGTCAGCTGGATTATATTGTGACTCCTTAGACTCCTATATATAGAAAGGAGGTTTTGTCATTTGAATCATCGAAGAATTTTTCATTTATGTAATGTAAAGGAGGTTGCCCCCTCGAAGAGGCTGAATTCTAAGGCATTGATCTATCTTTTCTATCTTTTCTTGAGTTGGTTTCATAACAGAAACTCTATGGAAGATTCCATTTTGGCAAGCTAGATATTTGTTTCTTCTGTACCTCCATTCACTTGGTTGGCTATTACTGAAAGAATGCTCCAAATTTCCTCTGTGCCCTGTGAACTAAGAGGCTTAAAAATTGAATTATTTTTTGCCTGCTTGAATATCTATCTTTTATAATTGTCATGGACTAAAATTCTCAAGGCTTCACATCCTTTCATGTGTTTAATGCAGATCAAATTCACATACATTTAAAGGAATTATGGATCTGAAACTTGTTTGTTCATTATGAAAATAAATACAACTATAGAGGGAATTGGCAGTTGCAAGAATGCGAAGTTCACAAATATTAATGTGAATATATTTTTTCTTGCATAGGAATCCACCTTAGCAGTGGGAATTCTCCTCCATACATCCTTTGAAATTAGTTTCATGGAATAATCAATCTAAGAGTGGGCCTTCTCCCATAGATCAATACTAATCATTGTTAACTAATGCAAAGAAGAAATAAATTATATTATCCTTTGCCCATTAGTTGTTCTTACCTTGGTACTGGTGGCATCTCATAAATTTATTTGAGCTATTAATCTTGTAGTTAATTTCATCCTTTGTGATATTCCTTTTATCTGCATGGTAATTTTTTTATAATGGGGATCCTATCATCTAATACCAATTTTACTTGATCCAAAGCAATGCCTTTATTGGCCAATGAATCCACCTCAAAGTTGAGGTGTCTTTTTACATGAAAAAAAACATCATTTTTTCCAACTTGGCCAAGTGAAGATAAATTCTTTGTAGGATGGGATCTTGGAGCTTATCCAAATCCCTGTCAATTTTATTCACCTGTTGTATTACTATCATGGAGTCTCCAAAGACTATTAAATGATGGATATGCATGGACAAAGCCAACACTAGGCCTTTCCATAATGTTAAGTATTCCACCTGGTTATTATTTGAATCTCCTAATCCACAAGCATACTGAATCTCCCTTGTTTCATTGGGGTGAAAGATAACCCCTCCTTCTCCCGCCACTCCAATATAACATTCACTTCTAGATGAAACTAGAAAAATAGTTTTTCCAAGAATTGTTAGCTCTCCTAACATCAAACCAACTCCAACAATGCAATTCTTTTTAGAAATCACAAAAGCACGAAATTAATATGAGGTGCAATTTTTTCAACACAATTATGATTCAAAAGAGAGAATTAGGAAAGAAAATATTCAAATTCATAGAAATGAAATGTGATTCCTTTTAACCCTCTTTCAATTTAAGTGAGTCAAATGATGCAATACTCAAGACACGTTGGTTGGTTAATGATGCATGCTAACATTTCCAAGTAGAAAGACACCCAAAATAATAGGGAGAGGTTGAAAAACCTCAAATTTTGATCTAAATCACTTAATCACAACTATTGGTGTTGAAAAATGCAAAAAGAAAGTCTCAATTTGACTTTTTCTTGGTCAAATTGAGAAAATTCAAATTAGATGTAGTTAGCTTGTGTGACATGGCTTATGTCATTCAATTTACTTAGTAAATTTGAGTTAGATGGCTTGGAATTCAATTAAGCATGTGTGTTTTCTAATTTATAGCAATCAAGGTTAGTTATTTCATGTTGTTTTCAATTAAGCTAGTTCTAACTATTGATAGAATTAGTGGAAGGCCAATTGTGTAGTGGGCCAACAATCTAACTCGATGATCATCCAGGTAACTGATGTAGGTTTTAACCCTGTACAGAAATTACCTACATACAATTTCTAAACCACAAAAAAATAAAAAATGCAAGAGCATAACACATAAAACACATATACACAGAGATTTCCCCTAGATCCCAAAACCGAGACTACCAGCTTGATTTTTCATTAGGTTCCTTTCAATGTTACAATACATATTTATACTTGCTGAAGCATCTAATACCATGGACCGAAAACCATCGCGTCCAAAACCATGTGCGGAGAACATGCACAAAACAATAGGTAGGTCTGCCCAACCTAATATAGGGTCCAAAACCAAAATTTTCTGGGGCGCTACCCGAACTCCATAGAGTGGGGTTACCTGCACCCCTCAAACCCCCTGTGGCTCCCCTCGCTATACAATCGGCACAACGAAGGGGGGGCTCCGCCCCCTTCTAACCCCTCGGTTAACTTTGTGGGCTAATCGTGGAAAGAATATAACACAACCCAACACTCTCCCACTTGTTGTTTTCTTTCCACAGGGGACCAAAAGAGAGATTAGTCATTTATCCATCCCTGCAACACTCATTGTTTCTCTACACCAAGAGAACTTCTCAGAGCTCACAGATTTTGTCAATGCATATGCAATATTCTTCAAAGTGTCCACCTTTACCAGCAACACATTTTTGTCTTCTATCATATCCCTCACAAAGTGATACTGAACATCAGTGTGCTTTGTCTTGAATGATATGCAACGTTTTTTGCCAAGAAAATTACACTTTGGCTGTCACAACCTATCCTTATAGCTCCCTGTACTAACCCCATACTTGAACACAATCTCTACAACCAAATTGCTTCCTTGCTTGCATGAGTGGCTGCCATGTATTCTGCCTCTGTAGTTGATAGTGCCACTACATATTGTTTCGTACTCATCTAACTGACTACACCTCCAAATAGGTTAAACACATACCCACTTGTAGATCTTCTCTGATTCAGATCTCCAGCCCATTCTACATCAACAAAGCCATGAATATCCAACACTTTGTCCAATCCTGGTCTTCCTTGGTAGCACAAACCATAATCACTAGTGCCATGCAAATACCTGAAAACCCGCTTCACTGCTGTCTAATGCTCCTTCTCTGGTTTTGACATAAACCTGCTCAATACTCCCACTACATGTGCAATGTCTAGTCTAGTACAGATCATCGCATACATCAGGCTACCGATTGCACTTGCACATGGAACATGGAACATATCCTCTTCCTCTTCTTGTGTCTTGGGACACTATTCAACAGATAACTTTAGACCTATAGGAATAGGAACCTTCACTGATTTACTATCCTACATATTAAACCTCTACAATATTGTCTCGACATACTTCCTCTAGTTTAACCAAAGCTTCCTCTTTGCCCAATCTCTTATAATTTCCATGCCCAAAATATAGTTTGCAGCACCAAGATCTTTCATGTCGAATTTGGAGGACAATTGGATCTTCAAATCCTAGATAATTTCTTTGCCATTTCCAACTAGCAACATATCATCCACATACAAGACCAGATAAATAACATGATCACAAATTAATTTAAAATACACACAATGATCTACTTTGCTTCTAGTGAAGCCAAGTCGCTGTATAAATGCATCAAATTTCTGATACCACATCCTTGGTGATTGTTTTAACCTATAAAAAGACTTCTTTAACTTGCATACCATTTATTTCTTACCCTTCACCGCAAAACCTTCAAGTTGCTTCATGTAGATCTCCTCTTCCATATCCCTATGAAGAAATGCTATCTTCACATCCATTTGTTCTACCTCAAAATCAAAAGCAGTAGCAACCAATAAAAGTAATCTAATAGAAGTTACCTTGGCAACAAGAGAAAAAATATCACCAAAATCAATTCCCGACAACTGGGAATAACCTTTTGCTACCAACCGAGCTTTTTATTTCTCCACCTTTTCTTCTCCATTTGTCTTCTTCTTGAACACCCATTTTCTGCCAAATGGTTTCCTTCTAGTCGACAACTCCACCAGATCCCAAGCCTCATTTTTGTGCAAAGATTCCATTTCATCAACCATGGCCTCTTTCCATAGTTTTCCATTCTCTGAATCTACTACTTCCTTCACAGTTCTGGGATCATCATTAGTAATAGATAAAGAAAAATTTGAACAGAAAGCAGATCGACTATACCTTTCTAGCTGCCTTCTTTCTCAAACTAATCTTCTCACACCCGGAGTTTGTGGCTCTTCATCTTCTGATTCCTCCTCTGCTATAGATTCTGATTCTTCATCCTTTAGCTCAAACTCTATCTTCTCAGGTTCCTTTGGTTGGAATTCATGTTTAATAACATCTTTTACCTCTCTGAACACCACATGTCGGTTGTACACAACCTTCCTTGTTACTGGGTTCCAAAGCTTATAACCCTTTAAACCATCCTTATACCCAATAAATATGCGCTTTTCAGATTTACTATCCAACTTGGTTCGTTTCTCCCTTGGAACATGTACATATGCATCACATCCAAATACCCTCAGATGTGAAAGAGAGGGTTTCTTACCAGTCCATACCACTTGTGGAGTCTTATCCTCCAACGCTAATGAAGGTGATCTGTTGACCAGGTAACATGCTGTCTCCACTGCCTATGCCCAGAATTCCTATCCTAACCCGGCACCACTGAGCATGCTTCTTGCCCTTTCTTTATGCAACTCTATTTTGCTGAGGTGTATATGGAGTAGTCTTCTGTCTTGCTATACCTCACTTCTTACATGATTCTTCAAATTCCTTACTACAAAACTCTCCACCGTTATCTGTCCTCAGCACCTTTGTCTTCTTCTTTGTCTAGTTTTCCACCATAGCCTTAAATTTTTTAAACCTGTCAAAGACTTCAGATTTCTTCTTAAGGAGCTATATCCATGTATTCCTTGAGAAGTAATCTATAAATGATACATAGTACACAGACTTACCCAGTGATGGAACCTTCACAGGTCCAAACACATCACTATGCACAAGCTCTAATATATGTTTCGCCCTCTTACCACCAGAGGGGAAGCTCACCCTATCCTACTTCCCATATACACAATTTCACAGAAATAAAAATATAGAGAGCTATTACTCATACCTTCTACCATACCTTTACCATGAAATATTCGAAGGCCCTTTTCTCCAATATGTCCAAGCCATTGATGCCACATCATGGTCTTATTTCAAGAGACCACTAGATTTTCTACTCCACTTTCAGGAACCACGGAACTATTGCACCCATCAACAACAGTGCTACCTTGCAGCTTGTATAGAGTTCCAATCTGAACTCCTCACGTCAATACCAGTGCTCCTCGAACCATCTTGCAGGTATCCTTCTCAAACACTATTTTTACACCTACAACATCCAACTTGCTTATAGAAATTAGATTTCTGGCCAATGCAGGAATATGTAGAACACCCAGAAGTGTTCTAACCTTTCCACCTTGCAACTTCAAATTTACTTTTCCACGACCAATGATTCTAACCTTCCTATCATCCCCTAAGAAGACGTCACCACCATCATATTTCTCATACTCGCAAAACCACTCTCTATGGGGAGTGAAGTGAAAGGATGCACCTCAGTCAATCAACCATGCCTCATGGTCTACATGTGTACTTGAAGAAGCCAAGTACACATCCCCACCTTCATCTGAGGTGGTTTTTGCCTCTGCAGAAGGAGCATCATCAAATCCCTTTCTTTTATCAGGAGCTTTAGATTTACAATCCATTTTGTAGTGCCCTTCCTTCCCACATTTCCAACACATCACCTTTATAGGTTTTCCTGGAGATTTAGATCTCCCACTCGATGACTTATTTTTGTTTCTGTTCTGGGACCGTCCTTGTACAGACAAGGCATCACCATTGTGGCTCTCCATATTTTTCCATCTAATCTCCTTCGTCAGCAAGGATGAGATTATTTCATCAAACTGCAAGGCAGTTGCATTGCTACCTATTGCAATAACCATACTATCCCACAAATCTGGTAGAGAACACAACAAACTAATGCACTTATCTTCATCTGAAATTTTTATATCAACAGATGATAACTAACTTACCACAGTATTAAACGCATTCAGATGCTCTGTCACCAAGTCTCCATATTCCATCCTTAGGTTATATAGCTTTTTTCGTAGGAACAGTTTATTCACTAGAGACTTAGATTGGTACAAAATCCCTAACTTTTCCCACAAATCCTTCGTCGTAGCTTCCCCTGATACATTTAGCAATACTAAATATGAGACACACAATCGTATTATGTTCTTTGCCTTCCAATCCAGCTTCTTCCATTCTTCCTTAGACACTCCTGTTGGTTTAGTACCCGGATCTACCACGATCCACTGATCTTTATCCAACAACAGATCCTCCATCTTGAGTTTCCACAACTCAAAACTCTGACCATTAAATTTCTTGATCTCTATATTTCCATTGCTTGCCATCTTCTTTCACCACCAGAATCGATCTCGCAGATCTCCCACTGAACAAGGTCTACCACAAGCCCAAGCGAAACCCCTCAGCAAAAAAGGCGTCCCCTTGAAACCAAAACAACTCTGATACCAAATGTAGGTTTTAACCCCGTACAAAAATTACTTGCATATGATTTCTAAACCATAGAAAATAAACAATGTGAGAGCATAACACATAAAAAGACATATACACAGAGATTTTCCCCTAGATCACAAAACTGGTACTACCAGCTTGATTTTTCATTATGTTCCTTTCAATGTTACAATACATATTTATACATGTCGAAGCATCTAATACCATGGACCGAAAACCATCACGTCCAAAACCATGGACCGAAAACCATCGTGTCCAAAACCATGTGCGGAAAACATGCACAAAACCATAGGTAGGTCCGCCCAACCTAATATAGGGTCCAAAACCAAAATTTTATGGGGCTCTACCTCAGACCCCATAGAGTGGGGTTACCTGCACCCCTCAAACCCCCTGTGGCTCACCCCATTACGCAATCAGTGCAACGAAGGGGGGGCTCCACCTCCCTTCTAACTGCCCGGTTAACTACGTGGGCTAGTCGTGGAAAGAATATAACACAACCCAACAACTGATCAATCAACCCAAAATAGATAGTGCATGCATAGAATTCAAGTTCCCCAGCTGTGGTGGAGATTATAAGTCTTGAGTGTACAGGTGTTGCATGCAACCATATGATCAACCTTGGGAATTGCGCAGTCAATTGGAGGAAAATTCATAAATAATAGGGGCCTAGTTCCTCAAAAATTGCACAAGGAAATTCGGGCTCAAGCTGAGGCAGAATTTGACTAAGTCTAGATCAAAGGTTCTCATTGAGTAGAGAGATAGTTCATTTACATACAGGTTGAGCTCAGACTGAGCTAGCAATTGTAATACATTTCTATTCATCTGATTAATGTAAGCAAGCATAAGCGTTTTTTAGCAGTTGCTTTCCCCTAGAAAAATTATTGTGCATGTGTGTTATTTCTTATTGCATGTGTGCAATTTTTGTTCTAAATTGTGAATTAAATTTTGCAGATCAGTATATTAGACTTGTTTATCTTAATTTAGATTAAAAATTCTTGAGAAGTTGCAATTCAACACCATATGTATACATGGTATTAGAGTTGGATTCACATTAGAATAGGAATTTCAAAGTTGTACCTCAGGAGGTTTGAATTTGTAGCTTTAATGTAGCATGATTTCTTCAGAGTTGGGAAGATGACCTTCAATGGGTTGAGATTAGAGTATGCCTTGGAAGGAATCTCGAATTTCATTACATGGAAGGATCACATGGAGGTGGTGCTTGATGACAATAGATTGCTAGAACATGGCAAGAAAGACATTGAAAAACCATAGGAAACTGATGCACAAAACCTAGCCCAATGGAAGAAATATGTAGCCAAGGCAAGGAGAATAATCTTGGAGGGAGTTTGATACCACATTATCTCAAATCTCCATGGAAAAGAAACTCCTTTTGCAATGTGGAGGGCACTAATAGAGTCATTCGAGAATAGAAGTGATTATAGAAAACAGGCCTGCAATATATAACCAAATTTAAACAAGTTCGGGATGAGCTCAAAGGGTTTGGTGTGACTTTTGCAGAACACCTAGTGGGCCTAGCTCTTCTATGCCTTCTCAGTAATTTCTGTGCCTACCAAGACTCAGTGAATGGAAGTGAAAATTTACTGAAGTGGAAAAGGTTGTGGTCCAACTTCGTACAAGAAGAGTCCAGGAGAAATAATCAGGATGGAACTTCATCCAAAATAGAGGATGAAGAAAAATTTTCATTGGTTGGAAAGGGAAAGAAGGGAAATGGAATGAAATCTCAAATCAAACCAGAATCTAGCCAAGGGGCCAAGAAGAAAGACTTGTCCAAAATCAAATGCTTCAATTTTCATGAATTCGGGAACTATGCTACGAATTGTCCACACAAAAATTCTAGCAAGAAGAACTCAGGAGGAGGAGCAGGTGAGGTATTAGATTTAGAGTTTAAGATAGATGTCACCCTTATCACATGCATGACTAACACAGTGATGGGGAGTGTGTGATACTTGGGTTCAAGTGCCTCGTTCCACATGACAGGGTCTAAAAATTCTTTTAGTCACCTAGAGGAGAAATATCTCCAAATGCATATTGAATTGGGGGATGATGGAAGGCACAATGCTATTGAGATTGGTATAGTAGCCTTTCAAAGGGATTCAAGATCCCCTCTTTGCCTCAAATATGTCATGTTTGTTCCAGGCAAGAAGAATCACATCTCTATAGTAGATTTGGAAGACTGTAGTTATAACATGATATTCCACAAAGGGAAAGCATTCATGAGAAACATAACCAATGGATAGGTGAAGTAGATCGGGGTTCGGGTGAAGAACCTGTACAAGTTGGATGTAGAAAAGTAAGCTACATTAAGTAGTAAGGCATAGAAAGTGCAAAGCCACAATGTCGGTGAACTTTGGCACGAGATATTGGGCCATTTGCATCATGGCGCCCTGAAAATTATGCACAAAATAACCACTGGACTCACTAAAGGATCACTTGAGCAACATGACGTATGCAAGGGTTACACCTTGGGGACGTATGTGAAATCCAAATTCCATGATCGAGACAACAAAGCACATGTAGTCTTGGAAAGAGTCCACTCTAATGTTTGTGGACCTTCTCGACAACCGCCACTACCAGAAAGAAGTATTATATTATATTTGTTGATTATTTCTCAACAAAGTTTTGGATCTTCATCATGCAGAAGAAGGATGATACATTCTCAAATTTTATATAATTCAAGGAACTAGTTGAGAAAGAGACCGAAAAGAAGGTGAAGGCTCTCGGGAGTGATAATGGAGGTGAGCATTTTTTGAATGACTTCAAGGACACTATAAAAATTATAATCAAGTGACCCTATAAAAATTATAGGACCCTAACAGTGGCTCCAACTAGGGATGGGACTCTCCTTGTGAGGTGTCAATAACACCATAGACTAGTAGCCTAATCCATTGGGCTGATCCCAAAACCTGCAACCTGTTCTACCATAAAATATTTGCTACTCAAAAACTCTCAAACTAAAATCAAACCCATTCTGCAAATTGAAATCTGAAATACACACTGAACTGAAAGTTGTACTGCTATTTGAAACTGAAATTGACAATAATGCTTGAAAAAGATGCTCAGAGTGTTGAGATTATTTGCACACTGCTACCTACTCTACACTGCTGAAAATTATGTTGAATCAAATAATACAAAAATTCCAATGAAGCCAGTCAAGTAGCTGCTAAAACAAGTGGGCCACTTGACTATTTGTTAGCACAATCAAAAGGAAAGCTTGACTTTTTGTCCATAAAATCAAAGCTGTAGAGTGTAATGGCAACTGTTGTTGGATCTGGTCATGAAAACATGATTGAACACTTGAGCTGAAAAGAACCTCCATGTAGTTTTCTATAGGATTAGTAAAGACATGATTAATTAGTTTACCTTGTAGGCCTTCATTGACCAATTGAGCATGGAATATTTCATCAGTTGTATTCTCAAGGTTAAACCCTGATTCCCACTGTTTAGTTTCAGTCTTGTACTCAAAAACATAATTCTCAACAATATGCAAATCAAAAGGCAATACAATCTCCTCTTTTTTTGGAGAAGGAAGATTTTCTAAGAATTGTTTAAGATCTCAAAAATTATAGGACTGAATCTGATAATCCAAAAGTTCAATATCCTTCTAGAATCATTCAAAAACTAACTAAAGAAATTCAAATATACTTTTAGGATGAAATTTGCTTAATTTCAAACAATGAGACATGGCTATTAAAAAATCTTCATCAATTTGAAAATCAGCTAATTTATCCCTTACTTCTTTTAAAACTTCACAAGATAGAGGATTTGCCACATAACCTGTCATCTTGTTTAGCAAGAAATCTGATCAACTTGTAGTGGAGTCGCCATGAGTTTTCTACAAATTGGGATTCTTTGACAGTGGAGTCACACTAAAAACTTTGAAGCTTTGGATACTTTGAACGTGAATTTGTCAAGTGAATGTCACAACCTTCTTGTGTCTGATCACTGTCCACCATCAGTAATCAGATCTAGAACTTGATACACTTTTCTGGGGAATCTGAAACGTTAGGTCCCTAGTATGGTCGCCACTATGTTGTTGTTCTATATTTTTTAGATTGAGGGAGTAAACACATAGAACAACATCAAAACCACTTTGGAAACTGGGATCTAGCCCTTCCAGCTTCAAAGAGGGATCTCTCTGTAAAATTTAGCTATGTTTTATGTAAATTTTAGGTTCGTTATTACCGCACTGATTGTTTTTTATTGGATTGTTTGGTTGATTAAACTGATATAATTCCATTGGGCTATGGAGTCTAAAGATTAACTGGATCTGCATCAAACTTTAAAGGTGTTTCATAGGGAAAGCTAGGTTGCACTAATGGGATCTTTCAGAATTTTAAATGAATTATGAAATAGAAGAAATGTAAGATTCAATAGAAACTAAGGAGCAATGAAGAATTCCTTAATTTGACTTCATCAA
Organism: Pinus tabuliformis; assembly: GCA_031772625.1. Classification (NCBI taxonomy): domain Eukaryota; kingdom Viridiplantae; phylum Streptophyta; class Pinopsida; order Pinales; family Pinaceae; genus Pinus; species Pinus tabuliformis. Next base: position 943,693,805 of record CM062817.1, on the reverse strand, counting down.
AATACATATAAATTACTACCATCCAGAATAGGGTGCTCTAAATAACATATCCTATTCATCACAGTTTCTGTGATGTAATTAAGATTTCCAGAAGTAACATAGAAAAGAGACAATGATTAAACAAATAAACTGAAGAAAAACATCACCATTTCATACACCACATGAATCCTATGAAAATGTATCTATATTATTGATGCTTCTAGCAACTAGGAAATTACAATTCAGAGAGGAAAATTATATTCAACAATCAACCTGTATTACTTCAAACTATGAAATATTTATACAAATTCTGAACTAAAATATCTTGAAAAAATATCAAGATTTGTTTACAAATATCTCAAACTGTCTTACACAAATAGAACTAAAATATATGAAATTTAAAACTAATGAATCTACTTGGCACTATCTTTGTGGATTGCTGGTGACAAAGAAGAGCAAGTCAAATTTGATAGCAACTCTTATTTGATGAGGTGGCCTCCAAGTCACTAACTGTATTTGAACTTTTTCCTCCCGAAATTCTAAAATACAGGGTCTTGTAATCCCTTTGTATATCCAAAACCATAATAGTTGTTAGAAAACAGAGAGAGGTTTTTGTAAATGATGATGTTAGAAACAAAAATCTCTTTTAGTTTTTGAAAATTCATTTCCACCTACTCAGAAACCACATTTGAAAACACTAGTTGAAAATGGGAAAATTCGAGAAAATATACCTGCAAAGATTCATCCATATATCCAAAAAAATAAGAGTTGTTACAAAAATGAGAGAGGATTTTGTGCATAAGGATGTCAGCAACAAAAACCTCTTTCCAATTTTGAAAATTCATTCTCAATTGTTTGTAAACCATGTTTGAAATTACCGTGTTGTATATGAAAAAGCATATTTTTAGCTGACCATGAAACAAACATATGACGTGGAGGCGGGAGGTGACATGGAGGTGAGTGGGGAAAATAGTCCAAGTGGGAGGTAGTTAGTGGTGTGGGAGTGATAGTGAGGTCAAATGTTTATTACATAACGGACATGGCCAGGTTTCGATATAGGAGTGGGGGGGAGTGCAAGCGGAGGGTAACGTAACCGAGAGCGTGGATTATGGTGGGAAAAGGTGAGGAGGTTGGCGGTTTTCGGAGGGGGGTCAAGCGGTAAGAGGGCTGTGAAGAGAGGGGTCCGAAATGGTGAGGTGATGACACGTAGAGTGGGTCCAGAAGGGAAGAGAATAGCTTTTCGGACCCCCCCACCAATAAAGGTAGGATGGAAAGGGGGCCTAAAAAACCCTATTGACCATTGGTCTGATGGAGTGACGATCTGGCAACTAGATGGTGCACAAGACTTAATCACAGGTGAAAACTCCTTTTGTCGTTTTTGACCCTTATGACATGAGCAGAAAACTTTGGTTACAATACATAAGGGCTCCGAACTTTGGATAGAGACATAATGAACTCAAATATTAGGATTTCATGTAAAATTAACCACATTTTATCTTTTTGACCCCTTCTTTGAAATAATTTGGAGGATGAAATTTTATTTACAACATTTCAAATCTAATAATCATCAGCTATAATCAAGTGACCCTATAAAAATTAGAGGACCCTAACAGTGGCTCCAACTGGGGATGACACTCTCCTTGTGAGGTGCCAAGAACACTGTAGACTAGTAGCCTGATCCGTTGGCAAGGATAATTTTAGGGGCGAATGTTCGCCCTTTGGCGAAATTAAGGGGTTTTAAATTTTTAGTGGGCGAATATTTTGTATCATAGTACATTTTTAAAAATCACCTCAAATAGCCCACCTTATTTTAAGGGAGAGGGTAAAAAAGGTAAATTTAGCCCTTGAAATTAGGACTTACAACCTTCCATTCGCCCATTTTCAAGAATAGGTTTTATTTAAGTGAATCCATTCGCCCATTTTCAAGAATAGGTTTTATTTAAGTGAATCCTATGGGCCAAATACCATATTTATAAAAGAGGTATGGTAAATTAATAAAAATATAAATAAATGAGAGGTATGGTAAATAAATAAAACATTTTTTATATTTACTCCATAAGTCACCTTATATACATGTAAGGGTGTAAACAAATAAAAATATAAGTAAAGTGGAGGTATGGTAAATAAATAAAACGTCTTTTTATACTTACTCAAAAGGTATGGTAAATAAATAAAAATATAAATAAACTAGACGTATCGTAAATAAATAAAACCTCTTTTTATATTTAGTCCATAACCCTCGTTGTATTTATGAAGGCTCAAGAAAGAAGTTTTATTTAAGTGAATCCTATGGGCCAAATACCATATTTGTAAAAGACGTCTGGTAAATTAATAAAAATATAAATAAACGAGAGGTAAGGTAAACAAATAAAACATTTTTTTATATTTACTCCATAAGTCACCTTATATTTACGAACACTCAAAAAATGGGTTATAATTAGGTGAAACCTATGGCCAAAATACTATGGGACAAATACCATGGACTAGATTGTTATTAATACCATGCAAAAAACCATTATTAACCCTAAATGGGTTATAATTAGGTGAAACCTATGGCCAAAATACTATGGGACAAATACCATGGACTAGATTGTTATTAATACCGTGCAAAAAACCATTATTAACCCTAATATTAGAATTAATAAAAATAAAAATGGCACATGGTATTGACCCATAGTATTCACCTGGAATGTAGCCTATTTAAATGGGGAAATTAAACCAGCATGTAGCCTATGTTAAGATTCACTAGGACTTTACAAAGTTTTATTATTTAGTGAAAGACTCGCCAAGATATTACAAGATTTTATAATTGAGTAAAATATTCGCCATGCCTGGTGAGAGATTCGCCAAAAAATTATATATACATATTATATTATTGATAAAATCGCCTTCCATTTTTCCTATATACCATGGAGATTCGCCCATTTATTATATTTATAAATTTAGGGGGGGTTCTTAAAATTTTCCCTGTCCGTTGGGATGATCCCAAAACCTGCGACCTGTTCTGCCATAAAATATTTGCTACTCAAAAACTCTCAAACTAAAATCAAACCCATTCTGCAAACTGAAATCTGAAATACACATTGAATTGAATGTTGTACTGCTATCTGAAACTGAAATTGACAATAATTCTTGAAAAAGATGCTCAAAGTGCTAAGCTTATTTACACACTGCTACCTACTCTACACTGCTGAAAATTATGTTGAATCAAATAATACAAAAATTCCAATGAATCCAGTGAAGTAGCTGCTGAAACAAGTGGGTCACTTGACTATTTGTTAGCACAATCAAAACGACGACTTCACTTTTTGTCCATAAAATCAAAGCTGGAGAGTGTAATGGCAACTGTTATTGGATCTGGTCATGAAAACATGATTGAACACTTGAGCTGAAAAGAAACTCCATGTAGTTTTCTATGGGATCAATAAAGGCATGATTTTATCATGTAGGCCTTCATTGACCGATTGAGCATGGAATATTTCATCAATTGTATTATCAAGGTTAAACCCTGATTCCCACTGTTCAGTTTCATTCTTGTACTTGAAAGCATAATTCTTAGAAATTTTCAAATCAAAAGGAGATACAATCCCCTCTTGTTTTGGAGAAGGAAGATTTTCCAAGATTTGTTTAGGATTTCAGAAATTATATGACTGAATCTGATAATCCAAAAGTTCAATATCCTTCTCGAATCATTTAACAACTAAATCAAGAAAACAAATTGTACTTTCAAGATAAAATTTTCTTAATTTCAAACAACGAGACATGATTGTTCAAACATCTTCATCAATTTGAAAATAAGATAATTTATCCCTGACTTCTTTTAAAACTTCACAAGATAGAGGATTTTCCACATAACCAGTCATCTTGTTTAGCAAGAAATATGATCAACTTGCAGTGGAGTTGCCATGAGTTTTCTATAAATCTGGATTCTTTAACAGTGGAGTCACACTAAAAACTTTGAAGCTCTAGATATTTTGAACATGGAGTCGCCAGGTGAATGATACAACCTTCTTGTGTTTGATCACTGTCCACCGTCAGTAATCAGATCTGGAACTTGATACACTTTTCTAGGGAATCTGAAAGGTTAGGTCCCCAGTATGGTCGCCACTATGTTGTCGTTTTGTATTTTTTAGGTTGAGGGAGTAAACATATAGGATAGCATCAAAACCACTTTGGAATTTGGGATCTAGCCCTACTAGCTTCAGAGAGGGATCTCTCTGTAAAATTTAGCTATGTTTTATGTAAATTTTAGGCTAGTTATTACTGCACTGATTGTTTTTTATTGGATTCTTTGGTTGATTAAATTGCTATAATTCCATTGGGTTATAGAGTTTAAATATTAACTAGATCTACATCAAAATTTAAAGGAGTTTCAGAGGGCAAGTTAGGTTTCACTTATTGGATCTTTAATAATTTTAAATGAATTATGAAATAAAAGAAATGTAAGATTCAGTAGAAACTAAGAAGAAATGAATAATTCCTTAATTTGACTTCATTAGAAAACATATAAATTACTAACAACCAAAATAGGGTGCTCTAAACAAAATATCATATTCATCACAATTTATGTTATGTATTTAAGATTTCCAGAAATAATAGAGAAAAGAGACAATGATTAAACACATAAACTGAAGAAAAACATCACCATTTCATACACCACATGAATCTTGTGAAAATGTCCCTATATTATTGATGCTTCCAGAAACTAGGAAATTACAATTCACAGAGGAAAATTATATTCAACTATCAACCTGTATTACTTCAAACTATGAAGTATTTATACAAATTCTAAACTAAAATGTCTTCAAAAAATATCAAGATTTGTTTACAAATATCTCAAATTGTCTTACACAAATATAACTAAAATATAGGACATTCAAAACTAATGAATCTACTTTGCACTATCTTTGTGGATTGTTTGTGACAAAGAAGAGCAATTCAAATTTGATAGCAACTCTTATTTGATGAGGTGGCCTCCAAGTCACTAATTGTCTTTGATCTTTTTCCTCCCGAAATTTTGAAACATAGGGTCCTGTAATCCCTTTGTATATCCCAAACCATAATAGCTATTAGAAAACTGAGAGATATTTTTTAAATGATGATGTTGTTAACAAAATCCTCTTTCACTTTTGAAAATTCATTTCCACCTACTCGGAAACCGCATTTGAAAATACTAATTGAAAACAGGAAAATTTGGGAAAATGTACCTGCAAAGATTCATTTGAATATCCCAAACCATAAAATCCATTACAAAACTGAGAGAGGTTTTTGTACATGAGGATGTTAGAGACAAAAACCTCTTTTTGATTTTGAAAATTCATTCTCATTTGTTTGTAGACCATGTTTTAAATTACCATGTTGTATATGAAAAAACATATTTTTAGCTGACCATGAAACCAACATATGACGTGGAGGTGGGAGGTGACATGGAGGTGAGTGGGGACAACAGTCCAAGTGGTAGTCAGTGAGTGGTGTGGGAGTGACATCAAGGTCTAATGTTAATTACGTAATGGACATGGCCAGGTGTTGGGATAGGAGTGGAGGGGAGCACAAGTGGAGGGTAATGTAACCAGGAGCATGGATTATGGTGGGAAAATGTGAGGAGGTTGGCGGTTTTTAGAGGGAGGTGAAAGCAATAAGCAGTTTATGAAGGGGAGGGGTCTAAAATGGTGAGGTGATGACATGTAGAGTGGGTCTGGTGGGGAGGAGAACAACTTTTCAAACCCCCCCTACTAATAAAGGTAGGATGGCAAGGGGGGCTGAAAAACCTTGTTGACCATTGATCTGATGGAGTGACGATCAAGTGGTTGGATGGTGCACGGGACTTAACCACAGGTGAAAAACTCCTTTTGTCATTTTTGACCCTTATGAAATGAGTGGAAAACTTTGGCTACAATACATAATGCCTCCGAACTTTGGATATAGACATAATGAACTCAAATATTAGGATTTCATGTAAAATTAACCACATTTATCTTTTTGACCCCTTCTTGGAAATAATTTGTAGGATGAAATATTATTTACAACATTTCAAATATAATAATCATCAGCTATAATCAAGTGACCCTATAAAAATTATAGGTTCCTAACAACACATTCAACAATTATTTATGTGCATTACAATAAACTAGCAATCAATACACCATCACAAAATAAATCAAAAAAATAATCTTCTACATGATAATGAAGTGCCCTATATTCTGGTTTCCCACTAAAATATTTTGTGAATTTTTCAACATCAAATATAAGACTTTTTGTTGATGGAATCATTGTTGTAATTGTGGATCCATTGTGTTCATCACCTCTCTTTACAACGGATCCAAGGATTATTGAGAAGAGGCACTGCCATAACGGTTTCAAATCTAGGGTTTTCTTATTCTTGACATTGTTTAGGGCTCCTTTGGAGAGTCCACTTCAAGTATTTGATACAGATAATTTCTTGGCAACTAATTTTTTTGGATCATCCTTTTATTTATCGAAATTTTCTTTATATTTATAAACATACTTGAAGGATATTTTTTTACTGGAATCACAAAACTGACATTTTCTCTAGATTTATCAATATACCTATGAATATTTTCTAGTGCAATCACAAAATTTTTGTGACCATGAAGCCAAAATTTCAGGCCATCTATTTTCTAGAGTTCAAAACCTTTCTTCAGATAAATTTTTCCTTGGGTTTGCAACGTATGCTCAGATCTAATTCATTTTTTTCCAATACACATCTAAAGACGCACATTGCTTATGAATCCTATCAATTTCAAATGTGATGATATCATCTTTGACCCCACCACATTTGGAGATATTCCTTATGTTCCAGAAGTATGTAGTTTTACAGTGGATGCTTTCGTTTATTGTGATATGAGGTATATTTGTCAATTAATGGAGTTTGTTAATAATGGTATTTACAAGGATATGAAAACCTACTTTCAAGAGGAATCCAAGTGCTTCCTTGCCTTATTTGATGCAAATTTTACTCACAAGTCCACGATATTTGTCTCAATAATTTTATAAATGATTTTATTGATGGACCTAAAAAATAAAGATAATTCTAAGGATGTACTATTTTCAAAAGAAACATTTCAAAGCATCAATAGCCAGCAAGATGACCTCCTACAACCTTCAATCAAACCCTCCACTAGAAAACAATTGCCCATATGAATTCTGTCACCATTTTATCGATAAAAATGTTCACAAGTTGTCACATATTTGTCTATAGAACCATCTACAAAGGGCCACCTGCGAGTCCTCAATAGGGCCAATTTTTTTCCTGTTCATATAGCTTCAAAATTCGCATTATCAACAATGATATGTGCCTCGCATTGTGCATTCTTTTCACAAAATTTGTAGCCTCAGAAAACTCGCATGGCTCCACAAAATCTTTGCATTGTTCCACACAACTTCGTATGCAACATAACTTCACATTTGTTGAGCCATAGAGATAATTTTAGATGATCTAAAAAAAAATTTCTTCGAGGAGAGTGAATAGGCTCTATTTATATTCATCTTTTCATGAGAAAAAGTGTGTCCTTACTTGGAGCCGAATTGAGAAAAAGGAGTGTCGACTTGACTAGAAAAATAAGTTTTGTTTATTCTTCAATTTGCATGATGAAAATACTGACCATATCTACCATTTTTCAATAGTTAGTGTGGGAGATATGGCATTTAAGATGGGTTATATCTTCACTATATGACCAAATTTACCATTAAATGGGGAAGATATGATATAATGTTTTCTCTCAAAAGCCTCTTCTTCAGAATAAATGGGGATGTTGTGAATTACTTTTCCTCTAAACAAAACTTTAAATAAACTAAACATTTTGCATTTACCATCATTAAATTTTCCTCCTAAACAAAAAAAATGATCAAGAACACTTTTGAATCTCTTAGCGTTATGGTTGAGTCCCCTCCTAGTAAGAGAGTGACATCCAAAAATTATGAAAAGAGTGTCATATCTTTGAATCCTCTAACTAGTTTGATTCCATGTAGATTATCTAAGACCCTTTTTTCTTCCAAAATTATACACAATGGTGCCACCATTATTAGGGGCTTTTAACCTTTCTTGAACTTGAGAGCTGATAATACAATTTGAATTCAAGATAAACCTAGAATTGAGGAAAATAGAGATGAAACCCATAGCAAAGAACCTGGAGTTAGGAGAAAACATGGTCTCCTTTGCATCCCAACTAGAAGATATCAGTATAGGATCATCTTTAGATCATCCTATCACTTCCAAAATGAGTATTTTTCCATGCTTCCTTCCATTCATGAGAAGAGAATAACTAGAATTCAACTTTACTTCTCCAAAGTCTCTAGTCACTACTTGAACTTGTGACCTAATCTAGTCTTTCTTGCAAAGGAATGAACCCGCATGCCTTCCTCTAGGTATGCCAACCCAGTACATACCTGAAGAAAATTGAAAAAAGTGAAATAGTTTGGCTTAACACCTACCTTATGAATTTGACAAAAGAAATCCAATGCTAACTACACTATCAATTAAATCCTCAAGGGTTCTTCTTAGCCTTTTTTTACAAAATCCTTCATACACATAACTAATCATAAGACAATCTTGGATAAGAAAGAGCTCTTCACTCTAAAATATCATATTTTTTTTAGAGATCCATATGGCCCACACAATTTTACATGGAAGGGATCTATATGGACAATAAATTTGTATGATGGAAATACAAGATAAATGGCTTCAAGCCCATAATAGTGTTTCTTTTCTTGCAGATATTTTCCATATCCATTATTTCCTTCAATTGGAAACCTTTCTTTTCTCTTAGTGGCATTTCTTCTTAATTTATTCACTTCATCTCAATGTTAAAAATGGATACATTATTGTGGGTACAACCAAATAGGTACCTATCATATTTGTCTTCATTGAGTGAGGGAAGTTCAGGTAGAGTGGATGAAGGTCAAACTCTAGTATGTCTAACAGACAAAGATCAACTAGGGGTGATAATATCATAAGAAAATTCCTTAGATGCGTGGAATTTTTATTGTTGAAGGGGGGTTTTGTTCTTATGATGTTGCAAGCATATGCGACATTGAGGTGCCAACATCTAGTGAAAATATGGGTACCCAAGGATCTTCCTCAAGTAAACATATGTTTTTGTCTCAATGAGAGGATATATCACATTACTCCATCACCACTACATGGTTTGTGACTATTTTTCATAAAAGGAATAAAGGTTTCTTATGGTGGATTAAATAAATTGATGGAGTATGTTATACCCTGTTACAATTACAAAGAATGGATCTAGTTGGTTTGATATATTCAAGGTATGTGGAGATAAGAAATGGCTACAAATTATATACAGTTAAGATACAACGATAAAAATAAAGTAGAGTCTATCCATATTGATGGAAGGCTAAAAGCATCAAGGAATATTGAAGGGTTTATAAACAATACACAACCCTATACAACAAATAGGCAACCTAATATCATATTTGAGGCATGTGAAGTAAATTGTGTATTTGTATGTGTAATAAGATCAATAGTTAAAGGAGAAAATTTGTTAATCAATTACAACCTAAATAGAATAGATACATACATTGTCATTATGGGGGCCATACGTAATAAAAAATAAGCATAAAGAACATGCTAGGTATAAAATTTTATTTTATCACATAATATAAATTATACTTTACAAAGACAAATTACTTATTATGAAGACCAACCATAGATAAATACTTATTTGTCACTCGTTATTACTTAACCAAAAAGGTACATGAGTTGATTGCTCCAATTATCAATAGGAATAAATCTTGCACCGATAAGAAGTAGCATGGTAAGATGAGAAATTAACTGCAAAAATGCTCAAACTAACTCAAATTTGTGCCAATTTTTCTTGTCTCATAGCCCCATTTATGTAGGTCCTTTGTCATAAAATCTTGGGTTTGAAAATGTCATAATTAATCACATGCATGTTATAGTACTAGTCCTTTATTCATCGTGTTCATATGTTTTTATATGTCCATCAATTAAATGTTATGTTAATATATATTCTTTAACGTTTTTTTAAATATTTCATGCCTCTAATTATATTATTATGTGGCAGGTTTATCAACGTGGAAAAGCACCTGCACAGTCATAAGTAAACAAATAACAAATTTTCTTTACATTTAATGTGAAATTTTGATTATTTATTTATATAATTGAAATAATAACTTTTATTTTGTTGAAATGTGTAGTCTGAGCCCCACGATGATGATGTTCTTGATAAGGAAGACTTGTGGTCATCCACCAACATTGAGGTCACAATAGGAAAGTATGTGAAGAGAAATAGCAAGCAAATTATGTATTTGATTCGCAGTAGCGATCATAGTCCTGTGACTAAGGTTAGGATCATGGAATTGGCATCCCAAGGCTAAACCACCTCACCCTCATCAATGAAAACTAGGCATTATCATAATCCACACTAGATCACTAAGGCAACACAATAAACATGTAATAACAAGCTTTACCATGATCTCCACCAGCTCACTAGGGCAAAACAAGCATGAATTCCACCGAATTTCTCCACCTACACCATGAGGAATTTTCTAGTCTCCTAGTTTCGTAGGCTTTACCGCAATTCATAGTCCGATTTAGGGATCACTAGGCCCTAAATTGAGACTCCACTCTCTAGGCTTTATCGTATATCCTGACATTCACTACCAAGGATTCCTAGGTCTATTCAAGGGAAACCAGCTCTAGGCTTTGCCATATATCAGGCCACTGACCGATTGAGGATTCATTGGCCCACCGAGGCACATAATACCTAGCTTTAGCGCAACCCACAGTCTGGTTCAGGGGTCACTAGTCTAGTGGCTTTACCACAATCCAAAGTTCAGTTCAGGGATCATTAGGCCATGTGTTATTTCTTTTAGAGATCCACCTCACTCAGCTTTGAATCCATCCAACAATCTAGCTCAACCAAAATATGAGAACTTGTTGTGGCCAGTAACAACCCCCCTTCTTATTTAGTGTTATTCCTAATACTAAATAAGTGGGGGCCCTTAGTCAAAAAATTTAAAAATCAATTAGTACTTGAACTTACTTTTTCAATAAAACTTACCATCATAAACTTAGGAGAATACCCTTAAAAAATAAAAAAGCCTAATTTTTATGATAAAGTAGAATTATTCCTTAGGAAATATCGCATCGCAAAAAGATAATGGATACCTCCTTACAAGCAGAAGTCTAAGATTGCGAGATCGCGATGCGAAACTACACATTAAGAAAACATTTATCACATCGCATGTCTAAAAAATCACTTACGCTGAAAAACTTTAAACTGCCGATATGCGATGGCGCATATCGCAAATCGCATTTCGCAGAAAACAGATTAACGAATGATTGACATATATTGTGCTCCAACAATTTGCAATATAGCGAGATAGCGATATTACGATATAGCGAGCTAGCAACTTTGTGATGTTGCGATTCTGCGATGTTGCGATATGTGATATTGCGAAGAAAATCGCAAAATCACTTCATCGCAGATCTTTCAGCCTCGTTGTTCAAAAAAGTATTTTCCATAAACCGAGACCTAGTTATGTGCGTTAATGTTAATTAATGAGTTAGTTGCCAGTTGTTAATGGAATATGGTTTTGTGCTTATCAAAAAGCCAGTTCATGTAAGGTGGTATATTTTATATGTCTTTAGCATTTAAAGCTTTCCCGTCACCTTTCCTTATCATTAATCTCACCTTACTTGTAAACTGCAGGAACGAAGAACAAAGAATAATACAAAGTAGTATACAGGATATTATGGGGAAGAAAGGCAAAGTTCTGAGCTCTGATGACAAAGAAATGACGCCCCTATATACGGACACTGCCTATAATAGAGACGCTGTTATTACTTCTTGGGAAGGAATGTATAATCTACTTGAAGAAGAGAATCCCAAGGTGATGGAGGTTACGGCTACTGCAGGTTCACAAGGGTCTTCTGAGGCATCACTTGTAGATCTAGCTTGTTCGTTTTTACACCAGATAGCAGCGAGACCCAAAATTCTCCCATACACAGACATGGTTAAATGGGTACTGAACAACGCTGACATCAAAAACAAACAATTTAAAACTCAGGGTCAAGAGCTTACGGAATCATTATTTTTACAAAATTTGAGCTTTATATCCACTAAAAGATAATGCGCAAAAGGCAAAAAACGCACCAAAGAAGCCCAGATCAAGAAATGGAGACAGTTTCTGATGTGCGATTACTTCTTGAAAAGGAAAGCTTCTAATTGCTCAGTCACGTGTAAACCCAGAAATTTGTAAAAAGAACGCTAGAGGTTAAATAAAAAGTAAAACTTGAATCCTAAAACCAGTAGTAATTGTCTGAAACATCTTCAATATGGTATGTACATATGAACAACAATTGCAGACAAGTTGGAGACAGAAGGCTCAAGAAAAGGCAAAATCAATCAAAATATTAACTAAGTTGAATTGGGATTCTTACTGGGTGTATTTGGTAAAACCACACAGCCAGTGTATGACTCTCAAATGCATCATCAATTCTGCTGAGAAGATGGCGCCAGCTCTCGCTGATTCTATTTTTGCAGGACAGTTAAAGTCTAAAGTCTGTCAGCCGACTCTTCTCAAGCAAATGCTGAATGCTTGCAATTTCAAGGATCAGATACAAAAATAGTTAGTTGTTAGTTTTAGATTCAATATTAGTATTAATTTTGCTTTATTTTTGCCTGAAAAAAGGACGGTCATTTAAACCGTATCCTACATTTTTGTAATAAGTTATTTTTAGATTTAGTTATTAGTATTTAAACCCTTCTCATGCATTTAGAGAAGGGTCCTGAAATTTGTCAAAAACTTATCCCCAGAACATGAACTTTTGTACCCTCTGATGAGGTTTTGATGAATGAATGGAACATGATTTATTGATATCTACATTTAGTATCTACTACTGATGTTGCACTTCTGTACTCTTAGTGGATGTTGGATTAAGAAGAGATAAATAATTATCGCTTGAAGCTCATGAGTAGAACTAGTTATAAATGGTACTTCTATCTCTTAACTATTTCTGCCTTTGTGTTAAAAGTGATATTCATGTTCAGCTGTTTATATATTGATGTGTGAATGTCTGAGTTATCATTTGGCACTTTTGTACGGTGATAGCTATTTATTTATGCTTAATGTATGAGAAACTTATTATACGATATGCCTTTCATTGTTTCGTCTAACTTTTTATACGAAGTGGTTTATCTGTATTGAATTCTTTTCTCATAATAGTTGAATGATCTTTATTATTGATTGTTATCTGAAATCACTTTAGATCGCATAACAGAAGGATTACACCCTGGGTTAGTGTAGACTTAGATATTTCTGCTTATTAGAATACAATTGGCATGTTATTAGATTAGAGTTAGAATTAGAGCATCTCACTTAGGAACTTTTAGAAAGGAAATATCAATTCTTCACACACACACACATAAATTGGGAAACTGGTCCCATATCCCTAGTCGGACCCACTATACCAAACGGAAAAGGAGCTGCTAACCAAGGTCCAGACTGGGTGGGTATCCCCCTTGTTGTAGACTCTATTTTTGGGGCTTCAACATATTTGGCGCTAGAAGGAGGGCCCCGAACTGTGAATGGAAAGTAAGTCTAAATCTAAATACCATTCTAAGAGTAAATCACCCTCACCATCTCCCCCAACTTCTCCATCGCACTTAGAATCTTTAAATCTAGAGCCAGAAGTCGAAAGAACAACAACCGCTGCTACAAACCCTGACATTTAAGAACAATCTACTATTGAACCTCCTGAAGTTGAATCTTTGATTCACAAACTTCAGTGATTTGCTATATCTCCTCAAAGATCTGATAAATCTCAAGGTAGTGTGACTTCATAATATAACCCTGCTCATCCTCTTACCAGATTAAAGAGCGAAAAATTTGGCGTTCAGCTAACCGAGTTACCTCTACCCACAAGGAAGAGAGTAAGGAAATCTCCTAAAGGGTCTGATAGAGAGACTCTTTCATCATCATCATCCATCTCAACCTCTCTAGCATGAAGTCAACCATCCACTCCTCCACTTCAGATCATTGTTCATCAACCCACCGGTACTCCCACATCTCTTTTTCAATCATCTGGAGTCGTAATATCCTCATCTTCTCAACCGCAGGGATCATCTTCTACACTTTCCTCTGTTAATAGATTAGTGATGGCCCAATCTCCATGGAATAACCCAGGGGCAGTCTTAATGTCTGCACCCTTGAGTGAGCTACTGGCCCATCCTAAAAAATGGTTGCCTAAGTGTAATACTGAGGCAGGCATGCTAGCGGAAGAACATATAAATAACTTTATGCTATCCATAAATCTCAATGGAGTTACCAACGAAGATGCTGTTGTTCGACTTTTTCCTTATAATCTGCAAGGAGCAGCCGGATCATGGTATTTTTCATTACCATCTGGATCTATCATTAGTTGGGATATTTTCCAAGAACAATTCCTTATTAAGTTTGGTGATGATAGGTCTACGGCGACATTGATTAACGACCTGTCTAACCTTAGGGCCGAGTCAAAAGAACCTATCAAAGATTTCAATTCACGTTTCAATAAACTGTTAAACAAAATTCCTACTGCTTCCAAGCCTAGCGAAGAAGTGCGAAGTGAATGGTACATCACTGCTTTACCATCAAACATAGCAATCTTTGTTGATAGGGCTAACAAAACAACTTTAGCCGAAAATATGAAAGAAGCAATAACAGTAGAGAAACATATTATAGCCCTAGAAAAGAAAAACGTGATAGAAGAACGAAAATCGAAGAAGGTTTCTTTCAAGGAAGATCCCAAGAAAAAAAAATCGAAAGATCCATTGATTTAGAAGGATTACAAAAAATTTTGAAGACCATGTCTAACGAGAAGATCGACATTAATAAACAAGTCACAGAAACTTCTTCTAAAAAGTCATACAGACCTTTTAAAAGAAACCCTTCGACTGATTCCAAACCCCCTAATGCTATTACAAGTGTTGAATCTGAAGAAGAAGAAAAGGAAATCGCTACTGAAGAACATACCGATGAAGAAGAAGTTGTAGAGTTACAAGGTATGTGGGATTTCATTCTCCCAGATGAAGAGGATCAAGTGGCATCCCCGGTTAGTACTCGTACTAGAAATCAACTTGATCCTCCTCAACCTACACCTAAGCCAAAGAGCGCAAGCTCGATGAATAAGGATAAAGTCACAGCCAAGAAAACGACAACTAAAGCGACTCAAACTAGCCCAGTCCAAACAGACCCATCAAATCCATCTAAAACGTTGATTGTTTCGGATGAAATGGAGTATAATATCATAGAAGACATGAAAAAGACTAGGGCCAATATCACTTTTTACGAATTGAGCAAGTTAAAACACCAGCAAAAGATACTTTTTAAAAAATTACATGCTGTACCAGTTGCACCTTTGCCTACCGCTGTAATCTCTCAAGCTTCCCATGACGTGGGAAGACCTCCAACTAATGCGATTAATAAATTTTATCCAATCGATATCGCCTTAATTGGAGGAAGATCGAGATCTCATACTCCCCCATTTCTTCTTACTTATGAAATTTTCAATAAAAATTTGCATAATTGCTTAGTGGATTCCGGAGCTTCATCGAATATTTTACCAAAGTCAATATGTGCAAAATTGAACGTTCAACCACAAAAATCCGCTATGTGCATAGTTCAATTAGATCGATCGCAAGTCGAAGTGTTTGGCGAATTAAATCAGGTTACCATAAGGCTGTCATCCAACCCAAAGGTATGTCAAGTTATCGACATTTTAGTTGTTGATATTCCAGAATTTTATGGCTTAATTCTTAGTAGAGATTGGTCAGAAAAACTTCATGGATACTTTGCAACTGACTGGTCGCATATGTGGCTCCCTTACAATGGTAAACCAAATCAAATAAAATTTGAGTGGGAAAGACATCAAAAATACATAGTAACAGAACTGGAGGGAGAAAATGAACCAATAGCATACAACAATAACATCATTGGCAACTACTCAGTAGATTCTTTCCTAGGAAATTTTAATGCTCATACTTCACCTTACTTAGAACATTCTGTTTTATCTCAAGTAGAAAATTTCTCTCAAACAGATAGTTCTAAATGTATTAATTTTATAGATAGTCCTATAAATAAATCTTTATTTTGGAAATTATTTTTTGATGGTTCTAAGTCTAACGAAGGAGCAGGAGCAGGATGCGTGTTAATAAGTCCAGAGGGAGATAAAACTATGCTAACTTGCAGACTCGAATTTGATTGCACCAACAATACCGCAGAATACGAGGCTTTAGTCCAAGGGTTATACAAAGTAATCGGATTAGACGTCAAATACCTTCAAGTTTTCAGAGATTCTGAAATTGTAATCAGACAGGTACGTAATACTATACATTTTTTATCAGGTCATTTAAAACATTACCAATCTTTAGTTCAAGATCTGACTGAACACTTTATAGCATTTAATATTTCATCAATTCCCAGACTCCAGAATGCTAGTGCAAACCTCTTAGCTAATGTAGCTTCCAAGCTCATTCCTTTAGAAGATTTTAGCCCTGATCGATTTTCAATTGAATTAATCTTTAGACCATCTATTCCTGATAACATTACCAATTGGAGGATTTTCGATGACGATCTTGATATCGTGAGTTTCCTCACATCTGAAGGATCCTACACCAATCAAATAATTTATGAAGACCAACATGACTGACAATTGCAACAAGGTAGCACTAACAATGCCATACCTAAGTCAGTAGTCAAGTTAGAAGGCCTTTATGATTTGAAAGATTGGTTTAAAATATCTACCAATTCAAAACTCCAAAGTTCAACTTTGAACTATGAATGAGTAAATCTAGGAACTGATACCAAACCATAGAATATCAATCTAAGCCTTGGTCTAGCTCCTGAAGAAAAATTAGTGTATATTCGTCTCTTGAGACAATACAAAAGTGTCTTTGCTTGGAATTATGATGAACTCAAAATGTATGACACCTCCATCATCCAACATACTATTCCAATGACAGACGATGAAAAACCTATCCAACAAAAGTTGAGAAAGATCCATCCCAATCTAGAAAACCAGATCAAATCTGAACTCAATAAGTTATTGAAAGCCAAAATAATTTTTCCCGTTCGACATTCCAAATGGGTTTCAAATATGGTCCCTGTTAGAAAGAAAAACAGAGACATTAGAATCTGCATTGACTTTCGAAATCTTAACAAAGCCTGCCAAAAGGATAATTTTCCTTTGCCTCCCATGGAACAAATACTGCAGGCAGTCACGGGGTCAGAATTGATGTCATTCTTGGATGGATTCTCAAGATACAACCAAGTGTTGGTACATCCCGAGGATCAATTAAAAACCACATTCAGAACTAAATGGGGCACATATGCATATCAAAATATGCCATTTTGTCTAATTAGCGTTGGTGCCACATTTCAAAGAGCCATGGACATCGCATTCAAGGGTTTAGTTAATAAATCAGTGGTAATATATTTGGATGATATAACTGTATATTCCAAAAAACGAAACAATCATATTAGAGATTTAAAACAAATTTTCCAATGATGTCAAAGGTATGGAATTTCACTTAACCCAAAAAATCCTTTTTCGCATTAAGTGAAGGAAAACTTCTCGGATTCATAGTGTCAAAATCTGGAATTCACATTGATCCTGACAGAATCAAGGAGATTTCCGCAATACCCCTACCTCACAGCAAGAAAGCCATGCAATATTTTCTTGGCCAGATTAACTTTGTAAAGAGATTTGTTCCAGATTTTTCAAGAATCATGTCTCCTTTACAAGCAATGATTAAAAAGAACTCAAACTTTAAATGGGGCCAAGATGAACATGAGGCATTCAATCTGATCAAACAAGCAATTGTTAATGCTCCATCGTTAGCAACTCCAAATTTTTCCAATCCTTTTATTTTATATACATTTGCCTATGATAGATCATATGCTGCGATACTAACTCAAGCAAATCAAGAAAAGGCAAAAGCCCCAATTGCTTTTTTCAGTTCCAATTTACAAGGGGCTGAGTTAAATTATTCATATGTGGAGAAACAAGCTTATGCTGTTTTCAAAGCAATTAAATATTTCAGACCTTTTTTACTCAAAACACATACAAAAATCATAGTATTGTTTCCAGCAGTAAGAAATCTTCTAGTACAAAAGGATGTGGGTGAGAAAAGAGCCAATTGGTTTACTGCCTTACAGGAATATGACGTAGAAATCAAACCAGCAAGTATTGTAAAAGGTCAAGGCTTTTGCAAAATGCTGGCCAGAGCATCACTTATGTCCGAAATTCCATCTGCAGAGATACAAATGTATGAGTTAAGCCTAAACGATGTTGAGTCATTATACGCTGATATCATTTATTATCTAAAGAATGGATACGCTCCTTCAAACCTCGATCATACCAAGAAAAGAGCTCTAAGGTTGAAATCCAAACAATATCAGCTCATGAACGATTTTCTTTTTAGAATAAATTATGATTTTGTTCTCCTTAGATGTCTTGAGAAATCTGAAGATGAAAAAGTCTTGCAGGAACTCCACGATGGGCCAGTAGGTGAACACTATGCTGGAGACGCTACTGCTCATAAAATCTTACGCGCAAGCTATTACTAGCCCACATTATTCAAAGACTCACATAACTACGTGAGGAAATGTCAATTCTGTCAAACCGCTGCTAGGAGACAAAAGAAACCATCCTTGCCACTACAACCAGTTAATGTTGAGCAGCCTTTCGATCAATGGGGATTGGACATAATAGGCGAGATCGTTCCTCACTCTTCTAAACAGAATAGATATATCCTTACATCAACAAATTACTTTACTAAATGGATAGAAGCAGTTCCACTCAAGACGGCTAATGCTAAACATATCATCGAGTTCATAGATCAGTTCATAATCACCAGGTTTGGGTTGCCTTCTGCTTTAATGTTTGATGATGCATCATATTTTTCTGGTAATTCAATGACTGAATTTGCACTCAAAAGGGGTTTCAAGCTTAAATACTATGCCAATTACTATCCACAGGGGAATGGATTAGATGAATCTACAAATAAAAACTTAATCAGAATTATTAAGCGAACCATTGACCAAAATCATAAAAATTGGCACAAATCTTTAATATATACTTTATGGGAAGGTCGCATAACGCAGAAAGCCTCCATTGGCACTTCCCCCTTCAATTTAGTTTATGGGAAAGAAGTGATTCTTACAACTCATTTGGAAATTCTCTCTTTAGCCTTGGTTCAATATATTGATGAAGCACCAACTTCTTCCTTACAACTAAGGCAACTAGAAATAATTAAGTTAGAAGAACAACAAGAACATGCCAAAATAACTCAAGCTCATCATCAAGCATTAGTAAAAGCCTCTTTTGATTCAAACATGATATCCAGAAAAGACTTTCAGATGGGAGATTTAGTTCTAAAATGGGACAAGGCTCATGAGGAAAAAGGGAAACATACGAAATTTCAACAAATGTGGCTTGGCCCTTTTCAAATCGTAGAAGTCATAGTTCCATCTACTTTTATGTTACAGGATTTAACAGGAGAAAGAGAGTCCTTGCCTGTTAACGGACAGATCCTCAAAAAATATTTTCCATAGGAGATCATTCTTCTATTTTATAGAGTAGTTGTTTTAGTTTCATAATAAAACCAGTTGTAAATGGTTACACTAGGAATTCACGAAAAAGACACAAATTCTCTTTTAGATTTTGTTTTTTCACTTGTATAAATAGAATTCTTTTAGAAAATTGATCATTATTATTGAAAGATACAATTAAAGGCTCTAAGCCTAGAAATGATACTAGTTTCAACCTTGTAAATTTTGATAGAAAGCAACCTTTAGTGAGAAATTGTTTTATATCAGTCCAATGAAAGGTATCAATAATAAAATGAAGATTCTTTGTAGAAAAACTCTTTCCAAAAAACTCTACCATTGTCATCCAGCGTTGTCTTAAGGAAAAAATGACTTCCTCCCCACATAGGAAACTTCAACGTTCAGAGAATAATCCAATGATACACTTTAACTTAAAGAGTAAGAGGTCTTGTCATGAGTCGGCTTATCATGATCATAGATATTATAGCTTGCTGACTTTGCCAATACTGCATACCACAACAGGGCAATGACTCAAGATTGTTGCAATCAAAAGACAAGGGGTCTCATCATGAGCCAGCTTGTTCCGCAAAGCCATAAATCAAGTGAATGATTGTGTCATAAATTGGCTATCAAACCAAGACATTGTTCTTTAAGGGTAAAAATGAAAATGAAAGCAATAAGTGTGGATATGGATTTCTCTTTGAAAGTTGTAAATTTCTCTAAGTAGGATACAGGATCATTGCTGGGTAACAGGTAACCCTGTCGAGGCTATAAACACCTAACGGAAAAAGAGGATCCACCTATGACAAATGAGCATATTCAAAACTGATTTACAGAGAAGGCTTTGTTTTTATCTTTATAACCAAGTAGTGACTGATGTAGATACAAGGACTAGCTTGAGGGAGTAAAACAATCAAAGTAAAACACAGAAGGAATGAAATATCATTGACAGGTAAAAGAATGATGTACTTTGTCTTTCTACAATAAAGTTTGATTTTCTGGAAAAAAATTTGTTTTGGAAGTTTAGAAAATTCAAAAGAAAAGCAGAGATAACTGGTTATTCCAAGTGAATCGCCAATTGTTGTGGCCAGCAACAACTCCCCTTCTTATGTAGTGTTATTCCTAATACTAAATAAGTGGGGACCCTTAGTCAAAAAATTTTAAAATCAATTAGTACTTGAACTTCCTTTTTCAATAAAACTTACCATCATAAACTTAGGAGAATACCCTTAAAAAAATAAAAAAGCCTAAGTTTTATGATAAAGTAGAATTATTCCTTAGGTAATATCGCATCGCAAAAAGATAATGGATACCTCCTTACAAGCAGAAGTCTAAGATTGCGAGATTGCAATGCAAAACTACACATTAAGAAAACATTTATCGCATCACATGTCTAAAAAATCACTTACGCTAAAAAACTTTAAACTGCCGATATGCGATGGCGCAAATCGCATTTCACAGAAAACAGATTAACGAATGATTGACATATATTGTCCTCCAGCAATTTGCGATATAGCGATATTGCGATATAGCGAGCTAGCAACCTTGTGATGTTGCGATTCTGCGATGTTGCAATCTACGATATTGCGAAGCAAATCGCAAAATCACTTCATCACAGATCTTTCAGGCTCGTTGTTCAAAAAACTATTTTCCATAAACCGAGACCTGGTTATGCGCGTTAATGCTAATTAATGAGTTAGTTGCCAGTTGTTAATGGAATATGGTTTTGTGCTTATTGAAAAGCCAATTCACGTAAGGTGGTATATTTTATGTCTTCAGTATTTAAAGCTTTCCCGTCACCTTTCCTTATCATTAATCTCACCTTACTTGTAAACTGCAGGAACGAAGAACAAAGAATTATACAAAGCAGTATACAAGATATTATGGGGAAGAAAGGCAAAGCTCTGAGCTCTGACGACAAAGAAATGACGCCCCTATATACGGACACTGCCTGTAATAGAGACGCTATTATTACTACTTGGGAAGGCATGTATAATCTACTTGAAGAAGAGAATCCCAAGGTGATGGAGGTTACAGCTACTGCAAGTTCACAACGGTCTTCTGAGGCACCAGTTGTAGATCCAGCTTGTTCGTTTTTACACCGGATAGCGGTGAGGCCAAAAATTCTCCCTTACACAGACATGGTTAAATGGGTACTGAACAACGCTGACATCAAAAACAAACAATTTAAAACTCAAGGTCAAGAGCTTACGGAATCATTATTTTTACAAAATTTGAGCTTTATATCTACTAAAAGAAAACTCGCAAAAGGCGAAAAATGCACCAAGGAATCCCGGATCAAGAAACGGAGGCAGTTTCTGATGTGTGATTACTTCTTGAAAAGGAAAGATTCTAATTGCTCAGTCACCTGTAAGCCCAAAAATTTGTAAAAGGAACGCTAAAGGTTAAATAAAAAGTAAAACTTGAATCCTAAAACCAGTAGTAATTGTCCGAAACATCTTCAATATGGTATGTACATATGAATAGAAATTGCAGACAGGCTGGAGACAGAAGGCTCAAGAAAAGGAAAAATCAATCAAAAGATTAACTAAGTTGAATTTGGATTCTTATTGGGCATATTTGGTAAAACCACACAGCTAGTGTATGACTCTCAAATGCATCATCAATTCTGCCAAGAAGATGATGCCAGCTCTCGCTGATTCTGTTTTTGCAGGACATTTAAAGTCTGAAGTCGGTCAGCCAACTCTTCTCAAGCAAATGCTGAATGCTTGCAATTTCAAGGATCAGATACAGAAACAGTTAGTTGTTAGTTTTAGATTCAATATTAGTATTAATTTTGCTTTTTTTTGCCTGAAAAAACGACGATCATTTAAATCGTATCCTACATTTTTGTAATTAGTTATTTTTAGATTTAGTTATTAGTATTTAAACCCTTCTCATGCATTTAGAGAAGGGTCCTGAAATTTGTCAAAAACTTATCCCCAGAACATGCACTTTTGTACCCTCTGAGGAGGTTTTGATGAATGAATGGAACAAGATTTATTGATATCTGCATTTAATATCTACTACTGATGTTGCACTTCTGTACTCTTAGTGGATGTTGGATTAAGAAGAGATAAATCATTATCGCTTGAAGCTCATGAGTAGAACTAGTTATAAATGGTACTTCTATCTCTTAACTATTTCTGCCTTTGTGTTAAAAGTGATATTCATGTTCAGCTGTTTATATATTGATGTGTGAATGTCTGAGTTATCATTTGGCACTTTTGTATGGTGATAGGTATTTATTTATGCTTAATGTATGAGTAGCTTATCATGCGATATGCCTTTCACAATTGTTTCGTCTAACTTTTTATATGAAGTGGTTTATCTGTATTGAATTCTTTTCTCATAACAATTGAATGATCTTTATTATTGATTGTTATCTGAAATCATTTTAGATCGCATAATAGAAGGATTACACCTCGGGTTAGTGTAGACTTAGATATTTCTGCTTATTAGAATACAATTGGCATGTTATTAGATTAGAGTTAGAATATGAGCATCTCACTTAGGAACTTTTAGAAAGGAAATATCAATTCTTCACACACACACACATAAATTGGGAAACTGGTCCCATATCCCTAGTCAGACCCACTCTACCAAACGGAAAAGGAGCTTCTAACCAAGGTCCAGACCAAGTGGGTATCCCCCTTGTTGTAGACCCAATTTTTGAGGCTTCAACAGAACCCCATCACACCTTGGCTATCCAGAAATGGAAAGGCTAGGCTGAAAACACTGTCACACCTAGAAAAACCCATGCCATAATAGAAAAGAACCACATGCAATACCATGCATGCCAAATCTGGCAAGAAAAACACACATGCAAATTGATACCTACAAATAATCTTGTTGTAGTTTCTTGATCTTGCTCTTCCTTGCTTTCTCCTTCTCCCCCTTGCCTTCTTTTCCTTTCTTGATCCAATGCCAAAGTGCTCTATGAAAAGTGTCCAATAGTGAGAGAGAGAATAATTAGAAAGATCCAAAACTGAACTAACAAAAGGTACCAATTGCTCCTCAGAAGCCTTTTTATCAATTAGGCATCTATTTTCTTCATTTTCCATTATTTTCCTTCAATTTCCTCCTCACGTGTAATTTGTGACCTTTCAACTTCCTATTCTCCTAATTTCCATTATTTTCATAAATAAATGTACCAAAAATGCCATTTTGTATTTTCAAAGCCTTAGCCATTTCCTTTGCCAATTTCCTTAGCCATAATAAACCAAATGAACACCCACACTAGGATGTTTTTCCCAAAATTCAGTTTGGAATAAGGGTCCCATCAATCGTGGTTATTATTTTTTCCTTCATTAACTTTTATTACATGGAATTTTCACTAGGGACATTACAGAACCCTTCCCTTTGAGGGACACCATCCTTGGTGCTCAACCACACCTATACCTTAGCAAAACCACTAAAAATAAAACATATTTCCCATGGAGCTTTATAAAATAGCTCGATGCAATATTTACAATGATCACCTTGCTGAGAAGTAAACCAAAATGACAACATAACAACATGAAAACTATAGTGACATGACACCCATACCGCTTATTGGAGCTTTATAAGATAACTCATGGCAGTATTTACATCCACATACATATGTACATATACCAAACATCACCAAAACATGTACCAAAAAACATACACCAAAGACATATACCAAAACATCTACTCAAATAGCGAATAAGGAAGGATACATAGCCCGCATTTGATCTGCCATCTCCCATGCAGCTTCATGAGGCCCAAAAATATTCCACTACAATTTAACCTGCTCGATTGCTCGGTTTCAGAGCATGAGAACCTTTCTATGCAATATACACTGAGGCTCCAGCTTGAATTCTCCATCTGGCTCCACCTGCAATATAGACTAGTCGATCACATGATCATCATATTTAACATACTTCTTAAGAAATGAAACATGTAAAACATCATGGAATTTCATTGTCGAAGGTAGTGCAAGTTGATAGGCTACTGGTCCAATCCTCTCAGTAATCTTGAAAGGTCCACAAAACTGTGGTTCCTGGTTGGCACATGATCCAATCCGCAAGGAGCTCTTCTTCAGTTTTATGTGCAAGTACACTTGTTCCCCAACTTAGAACTCCTTGAACAACCTATTCCTATCTGCTTATCTCTTCTTCCTATCTTGTGTTGCGTTCAAATTCTTCTTGACTACTTACATTTCCCTCTCCATGTCTGCCAGCATGTC
This sequence comes from Pinus tabuliformis, assembly GCA_031772625.1. Lineage (NCBI taxonomy): Eukaryota > Viridiplantae > Streptophyta > Pinopsida > Pinales > Pinaceae > Pinus > Pinus tabuliformis. The sequence goes on along the minus strand of CM062817.1, from coordinate 943,669,024 downwards.
CAGTTGAATCAACACCATGTTAACTGGATCACTCCAAATGACAGGAGTATTACAACTCCACCCATACAATGCCTCAAATAGACTCATCGTTAAATATTCTTGATACTCATTATTGTAATTGAACTCTACTAGTGGAAGATACTCTTCTCTCTTTCACTACTGATGCATCATGCACATCCTCAACATGTCCTACAATATCCAAATGACCCTCTCATTTTGTCCATCTGTATGTGGATGATAAGTTGTACTGAAGACCAACTCTATGCCCAAACCTACAAACAACTCCTTCCAAAACTTGGAAGTGAACTTTTCATCCTTTCTAACTCTTCTTTGGAACACCATGCACTCTGACCACATCTCTGATGAACATATGCTACATCACTAGATGAGAATGTAGACTTCAATGGAATGAAGTGGGCAACCTTCATTAACCTATCCACAAAAACCATTATGGAATTGTGTTGTCTAGATGTGTTAGGAAAACCTGTGATGAAATCCATGGAAATGACTTCCCATTTCCACTTTGGAATCAATATCGGCTATAGAAGTCCACCTAGATTCTTACACTATGCCTTTACCTGCTAAAAATCCAAACACCTAGCCACAAACCCTACTACATCCATCTTCATATTCAGCCAATAATAAAACTTCTTCACTGCGGTCAATGTCTTCTACTAGCCTAGGTGACCTAAATATGGTTTTTCATGAAACTCGCTCAATATCACCTTCTTGAGCTCACTATTGTATGGCACATATATCATGTCTCTAAATATGATCAATTCATTTTTCGTGAGACAATAGTCCACATCTTGTACACCTGCACTTCTACCTGAACCTGTACCACTACCTGTACATATAACACTACCTGTACCTGCACCTTTACTTTGATGCAACATGTGCCTAAGCTCCATGTACCTGACATCTCGCTGACCTTCCTACAAGATCCTATCCTATAGATCTGTCCCATAGGAACTCATAGTTGCTATATGATTTACCTATATCCACCTGCTAAGAGCATTTGCGACCCTATTCTCCTTTCCTTTGAGGTATCTGATTTCAAAATCAAACTCACTGATCATCCCCAACCATATAGCTTGGTCGAAATTCAAATTTTCTATTCAAATACATACCTCAATCCACTGTGATCGCTCATCAGTACAAACCTCATGTCAAGAAGATAATGCCTCCACATCTTCAATGCATGAATTATCACTTGCAATGCAAGATCATGTGTGAGATAGTTATACTCATGTTCATTTAGTATTTTTGACTCATATCACACCACATGTACATACTCCACCAATTCCTATCTTGTAAGCATCTGTACATACTACAAATTCTTTTTATGGATCTGTGATCTTTAACACTAGAGCATGTGTCAAAAACTACTTAAGCTGCTCAAAATTGGCCTCACACTCCTCTGTCTCTTCAAAATTCTTACCTTTCCTCTATAACGATGTAATAGAATAAGAAATCTACAAGAATTTCTTGATAAACCTCCTGTAATAACCTATCAATCCCATGAAGAATCTCACCTCATCTACATTCCTAGGAGTTTCCCACTCCATGATAGCTCTTACCTTTTCTGGATCCACTATTATGTCCTCCTTGGAGATAACATGTCCCAAGTAATGTACTTTAGTCTAAAAGAAACTGCACTTTCTAAGCTTAACATACAACTGATTCTCTCTCAACAATCTCAACATTGTTGTCAAATGATCAACATGCTCTTACTCATTTTTAGAATACACCAATATGTCATCAATGAACAAAATAAAAAACTTATCCAAATAGGGACACAACACACTTCATCAAACACATAAAGGTAGTTGGAGCATTAGTCAAACCAAATGGAACTACAACAAACTCAATGCCCATACTTGGTCTGGAAAGTTATCTTGTAATTGTCCTCCTCTTTAATGTGTACCAATGATATTTGGATCTTAGATCAATCTTCGATAACATTGTTTCTCCCTTCAGCTTATCAAACAAGTCATTAATCCATGGCAATAGATACTTGTTCTTGATGGTCACTTTGTTCAACTTCCTGTAGTCAATACACAATCTGAGAGTACCATCCTTCTTCTTTACAAACAATACCGGTGCGCCCCAAGGTGATACACTTTGCTTAATGTATCCCTTGTCAAGCATCTCTTTCAGCTACAACTTTAACTCTACCAACTCAAGTGTGCTGATATTATAAGGTGCATTTGATGTTGGATTTGCCGCTAGCACTAACTCAATAGAAAATTCTACCTTCTTGTGAGGAGGCAACTCTAAAATATCTATAGGAAATACATCCTGAAACTATTGTAGAATTGGCTACCTGCTCAAAACATCTGCATCCTCAACTTCCTTACCTTTTTCGCTATAAAGATGTATTGGAAATAGCACACACCCTTTCCTGCAACTACACTTGTCCCGCATAGTTGTCACCATCCTAACTGATGTGGCTTTCTTCTTTCCCTATAATACTCTTGGTTCCCCATTATCATCCAAGCACTCAATGGCTTTGGCATAACAACCCACCTTGGTCCCAATGATGCACTCATTTCTTTGTACCTGTGGCCAACTGCACTAACCAAGATTCTACATGCACTTCTTTATTCAAATCACACTTATCTACCAAGTTAGGACTAACATAATTACAATTAGATCCAGGTTCAATCAAAATAGAAACAAATTAATCACAAAGATTACCATCCACATCAATGATAGAGGCCTGATGGTCTACCTGCTTGTTATCTAGTGCCGGATAGATATGAGGAATGATCTATCCAACATCCCAACAGTCTGCACCTCATGTTCACTATAGATATGAGGCCTACCACCCCGATAACTTCCTCAAGTGATCAAGGCTCATCATACTCAATATGATCTCTAAATTCTAATATGTTGTAGCAGCTGCAACAGCCTCCAAAATTTTTGCTTGCATCCAAATTTCAGAGCCTTCTTTAGTTTTTCCTTTAATGGGTGCAAACACTTGAGCTCATCCCATGAGCTCTTGTGAAGTCTTTCCACCCTTTTGCTTGTTTGACCGACAATTTTCTTTTGGCATGTTGATTGCTTTGTCATTATTGCAATCTTAATTTATTGAGTTTGAAGGTTTTTCTTTGTGTGTTAAGGTTGTCTTCTCTATGTAAGCACCCATCATACTCACACAAAGTTGTAAGCACTGTCGTGCAAGTGTTGTTACGGTCGTCCGAAGGTCTATCACAAGTGTTGCACTTGTCGCTCTCATCTCTAAGATAGTCTCACTGAGGGAATGTTTTGTCTTGTTGTCATGGTGGATCTATTTTGTCTCATCATCAAGTATGATAAGTGTATGATCACAATGTAAGTCTCCACAAGTTCATTTTCTTTCAACACTTAGCCATTTTCCTGAAAAATTTGACTGACCGAACAACCCTCTTCCACTATACCTCAATTGAGTTGCACTATGCAATCTTAGCCCTCAGTGACCCTGCTCTACTACCCAAAACTACGCAGTGCTTGAGGTTTTCCTCTAGGTTAGTGACACTACACAATCTCGGAGTTGAGTAGCCTGTCTGCCTCCTAGAATTATGCAGAGACTACCTCCATGACCAAACTGAACTGTGCATTTCTAAAGCACAATCATCATGCCTTCTTCTTGCCTACTAGGATTCTGCACTGCTTTGAGACCTAGGTCTACACTATTCTCTAAAACTACATATACATTCCCAAATGGTCCTTTGTTTCCTTGTTCTGCACTTTTCTAATAAATTGCGTAGAACTGCCGAGCTGACCCTTGCTGCCTTACTCTACACTGCCTTCAAAAATTGCACATACATGTCTAGCAGTTCCCTTGCTTTGTCTTACATAGTTCCCAAAAATTATGCAGTCATGCTAAGGAGATCCCTCTGCAGCCTTGATCTATCATCCCTCTGGAAATTACACAAAACTACCCAGTAATCCCTCTATAGCCCCGCTTTGTCTTCCCTCTAGAAACTGTGTAGAACTGTCTAGTTGCCCCAATGCAGCCCTGCTCTATCTTCCCTATGGAAACTGCATAGAGGTGTCCCCCCTTAGGACCCCACCTTGTAGCTAACACTGGTGACTTTCACTGCACAATTCAGCCTCCCAGTGGCCATTGCGTAGTTTTTCCCGACAGTTTAGTTTGTGCTCCTGGAATTCCTCATTCTAGCCTGAACTGTGATTTACACTATCTTAGTGAGATGTCCTCCCTCCCTTTCACTCGGAACATGAAAACAATGCATCATGCTAGACTAGGAGGTTTTGGATTTGATGTTGTCCCAACATGAGTGAAGTTCAGGAATAGGTACATTGATGTATCATAGTGAGACGACGAACGAGATGAAGAAGGAGTGCACATGTTAAAGGACTTGCTTGCAACTGGACAAATGTACCAAGAATATCAAGCAACAAGCGAAAGGAACACATGCATTGAAACATCAAGAAAGACCAAGACCATCGAAGACCCCGCAGCCTTTCCTCTCGCAGTTTTTTTCCTTTCGTGTTGAGTTTTCCATTTGTTTTCACTACGCGAATAAGTGTTGTGCATGCACTGTGTTCTGGTTTCTGAATCGTTATGTGGTTAAAGTTAAAAGAGTATTGTGACACTGCATTTCTTATCCAGTCATGTGTCCATCTTCTTTGTGCTTGGTTGTCACTTCTGGTCGATGAAGTCTTGACAGAAAATATGATCCATCTGTAAGGAAAGTTTTGGTCGAACCATGAACCTATGTCCAGTCTGGGAAACCTCGTGCCTATACTCAGTTTTTTCTCTGGTGTGTTCAAGCTTATCCAACTAGTAGAAATGGAGGGGGAAAATCTAAATGAGCAAACCTAAATCAAAGGTCTTTATATGCTTATTTGAAGGAACAACCTTTCCTACTCTCAATAAGTCGGGATTCCTCTTCTACCCAAAAAATAAATAAGTGCCTATGCACAGGTCTCTTTCAAATTAAAAAAGGTGAAAGAAGAGAAAGACTTCCTAAGTAGAGAGGTGAAGCAGGCAACTCCATTGGGGTACTGTTTAGGCTTGCTGATAGTGGAGCAATTCTATGTTCCTGCGTGCCTCTGTTGGGGTACTATCCAAGCTTGTTGGCAATGGAGCAACACTAGAGATGAAAAACTATACTTTGAAAATCTTAAGATCGTGAGCCAAATTACCCTTCCCAGTTTGAAACACTTTGAGCTCACTAAATTTTGTTTTGTGTTCAACTAAGTCAGTACAAGGTGAACCATGTCTATCCATGGGATAAGTGGGGAAGCCAAAGTGATCCACACAATGAATCAATACTCCTCGAAAGTTCAAGGCCTTGCGCTGAAAATCAACCAAAACAGAGAAGTTGGTATTCAATCAGTCTGTCACCAAGTGTTGAAGCGGCTGCAACACCCTCCAAAATTTAGGTTTGCATCCAAATTTTAGAGCCTTCCATTTGTTTTCCTTTTATGGCTGCAAACACTCGATCTCACCCCATGAGCTCTTGTGAAGGCTTTCGACCCTTTTGCTTGTTTGATTGGCGGTCATCTTTTGGCATGTTGATTGTTTTGTCATGCTTGTGATCTTATTCTGGTGAGTTTGAAGGTTTGTCTTTGTGTGTTTGGGTTATTTTCACTATGTAAACACCTATCATACTCACACACAAATTTGTAACAACTGTCACGCAAGTGTTGTCACAGTCGTCTGAAGGTCTATCACAAGTGTCACGCTTGTTGCTCTAATCTCTAAGACATTCTCACCAAGCACATGTTTTGTCTTGTTGTCATGGTGGTATATGTTGTCTCATCGTCAAGTATGCTAAGTGTATGATCACAATGTCAGTCTGCACAAGTTCACTTGCTTTCAACACAACCATTTTTCTGAAAGTCTAACTGATCAAATAACCCTCTTCCACTAGACCCCGACTGAGCTGAACTACACAGTCTTGGCCCTCAATGACCCTTCTTTGTTGCCCAGAACTACAAAATGCTTGAGGTTGTACTCCATGTTAGTTTCACTGTGCAATCTTGTAGGTGAGTAGCCTATCTGTCTCCCAGAATTGGGCAGACACTGCCTCCATGAGAAAATTGAACTGCACATTTCTTAAGCATAGTCATCATGCCTCTTTCTTGCCTACCAAGCCTGCACTTCTTTGAGACCTGGGTCTGCATTGTTATCCAAAACTGTGCAGACATGTCCAACTGGTCCTCTATTGCCTTGCTCTACAATGTTCTAAGAAATTGCGCAGAACCACCCAGCTGACCCTTGTTTCCTTGCTCTGTACTACCTTCAGAAATTGCGCAAAAATGTCTAGCAGTTCCCCTACTGCATGTCCTAAATTGTTCCTAGAAATTACGCAGTCATGCTCAGTAGGTCCCTCTGCAGACCTGCTCTATCTTCCCTCTGGAAATTATGCAAAACTGACCAACAATCCCTCTACATCCTCGCTCTGTCTTCCCTTTGGAAACTGCATGGAATTGTCTAGTTTTCCCTCTATAGCCCCATTCTGTCTTCCCTCTAGAAACTACGCAGAGGTGCCCCCCCTCAAGGTCCCACCATATAGCTAACACTGGTGACTTTCACTACACAATTCTACCTCCCAGTGGTCACTGCGCAGTTTTTCCTGACAGTGCAGGTTGTCCTCCCATAATTCCTCATTCCAACCTGAATTGTGCTATGCGTTATCTCAGTGAGTTGTCCTCCCTCCCTCTCACCCGGAACATGAAAAAAATGCATCATGCTAGACTAGGAGGTTTTGGATTTGATGTCGTCCCATCATGTGTGAATTGCAGGAACAGGTACACCAATGGATCATGGCAAGATGACGAATGTGATGAAGATGAAGTGCACATGCTAGAGGACTTGCTTGCAGTTGGATAGATGTATCAAGCATATCAAGCAATAAGTGAAAGGAACACATGCATTGAACCATCAAGAAAGGCCAAGACCATCGAAGACCCCGCAACACTATGCCATATGGAGGAAAAGATAAATCACACCAAGAGTACATCCATCACTTAGCAACGTAGCATCTTGACATGGACACCACATTCAGCTAGTACATGTCAACAGTGTCATGTCAAGTTGTGTCATGATTTATCTCAACCACATCACCATTATGGGTCATATCCATTGTAGTTGAATGTAATGTAAAGTGAAGTCCAATGGACGCACACAAAAGTCGAAGAGTCATGTCAATTGAAAAGCCATGGGAAGTTAAATAGTTACGAGGGTAGTCCAAGAGTCACAAGGGTCAAGCATCACCCTTGCTATATATACCTGTCCCATTGTATGAGCGAGGAATTTTCACCTTGGATCCTCCCATGTAGCCTTGAGAGTTTATGGTCTGTTCTTTGAGGAGCGAGGAGTGGCTCCAATGTCCCACTACTGAGATTAAGATGTATGTTGTATAGATGTGTCTTGGACTTTTTCTTAATTCAAAATCTTGTTAAGGCTAGCACGTTTTCACACATGTTTTGTGGATGTTTGTAAGGCTACTCTTTAAACATTTGTAATGCATATTTTCTTAACCTGTACTAAGATAGTTGAACTACTTTGGTTGTTTTAATACTTACATTGTTGAAGATTTGTTGTATTTCTTATCATCGATGTCTAATCCCTATGGAATACTCCATGGGATACTAGGCATGCCACCTTTTTGTATTGGCTATCATTGTTGTCACATCCTATGTGGACTAATCTACGGGATACTCGACATACCATCTTTGTTTTATGGTTATAACGACCATCACATTCATGTCGACTACTCCACTGGGTGGTGTATGTGTTGTTCCCTTCACCTTGGTTTTAACAACTTCCGCATCCGCTTTTGACTATTCCATTGGGTGTTGGACAGTCCTTTCTGGTTCACGTGTGTCTCTTCCTGGGTGGTACTACTACCTCTCACTTAGAGGCTCACTTTACTCTCCCTTTTTGTAGTAAGAGAACCTTGACACAGTTATGTTACACACTCACCAGGCACACATTCCTCATTGTTTGGAGATACTAGCGTAACACTCCCATGTGCTAATAGCTAGAGCCAAGGGAGGTCTCTAAGTAAATGGAAATCGGGCCATCATATTGGATGGGACTCCTACACCAAACTGTGTGAGGTCTAGTTGGGACTTCACATCTAGGAGATCCCCTTTGTTGGCGGGTCTAGCACCATCAAGATAATTGAAAACCCATGAAAAATCACTGAAATTTATCCTTCTCATCTTTAATATATAGTACATACCTCAATAGCTCCAGGAACTTAGTCATGTACTTTTTATCTTTCATTGATCCCACATTTAGCTCATAGAATTATTTGGCCTTACTGTCGTAGTACATTTCTGACAAGTACTTCTTTCTGAAAGCCTCTCGAACTCATGCCAACTCAATTCCTTGTTGGGTGCAGGAATTACACTTAAGAAAACTCCTCAACACTTAAATTTTCAACCCGGGGGATCCGTAAACTTAGAGACGAAGCACAGGAAATGCCAGAGATGGTATGAATATTTCTAATATCAATCCCTAATTTATTTAAAGGAAAGATTGCAGAATCAAACTAAAAAGAGAAAAAGGAAACTTGAACCATCAAAATAATCTAAGACTGGAACAAGGAAGAATGCATTTGCAAAATGGATTTAGAAATAAAGGGGCAATCACTCTAGCTAACTATTGGTTAACTACTGAGTGTGTGTTTTTCTTTAGCAGAGATACTTAGCAGTCTCATTAGATGGGCCCTTTAAACCTGCTCCTTTAGAGATTTCCTTCTTGCACTAATCTATCCTGCACTTTCACAGTCTGCTTGCACTAGTGCAGGAACAGATATTTATGCAGAGGGTATAAATGTTGTCTTTACTAAAGGCATTTTACTTCCTGCAAGGGCTTGAAATTTCTTAGGTTCAAAGCACTCAAATCCTGTGGCAAGAAACTAGTTCTTGCACCAGATCAGAGCTTCTTGCACTTAGCCTTTAATTCTTAAAATAAGTGTTTAGTTATTGCAAGTGCTATTACACTGTTAAATCAAATTGCACACATAAAAATGAATGTTTCTAATTTTGACAGAGTGCAGAAATAAAGAAACAATCCATATACATTTATCCTGTCATAAAGTGTTTAATGAAAGCAAGAGAAATTGCGGGAAGTAAACTTGAAAGGATTGCTACATCACACCAACGTGCACTGGTGCAGGTTCATTTCTCCTACTTGGACCAGGAGGGGAAAACCAACCAAACAGAACCGCAAAAAGGGAACAGCACACCAACGTGCACTAGTGCATGTTTATTTCTCCTGCTTGGACAAAGCAGGGAAAACCAACCAAACAGAACTGCAAAAAGAGAATAGCACACCAACATGCACTGGTGCATGTTTATTTCTCCTGCTTGGACCAGGCGGGAAAACAAATCCGAAATCAGGTGCAGGAAAAGGAAATTTAGCTACTTCACACAACAGATCCACTTTCACTCAGACATGAATGCATGTGCTTGAAATTAAATCACACTTGATAATATAAACATAAATTACAAGAAACAAGAAATAGGGTAAACGTTTTGGGTTGGCTAGGCCCTAGCTAACCAGCACATTTCCCTTTCGAACGAAAACGCTGCTCAGTACTTCAATCAAATCATCAACTTCAAACACAGAAATGCAATTTATAAAACAAGATTCGAAGCTCCCTTCTTATTAATTCGCTAAGGCAAATACATGCATGAATACATAGTTCACTCCAGATTTGGGCGATAACAAAATACAACAACCTATTACCGCCTCTCTGGCTGTGTCTCTGTTCTATACAAAATTTCTATCAAAAACTATCTCGTCCTATTTACATTCTTCATTATATAGATCTTTGGCTGAAGGCCAAAAAGATTGTTTAACCAATTACATAACCATATGCATAATTTATCTTCTGAGCCTTCAAAATTAGACAGTTTAACAAAATTGGTTGTAGCCAATCTCCAGCTGTTCATTCTTCATAAATTCAATATTAGTTGCTTTTGGATCGATCTTGTTGTCGTGGCTAAAGCTCGGCTGCCTTTAGATCGATCTTGCTGTTGTGGCTGAAGCTGCCCAAAACAAGGCGGTGATCAAGGAGGTTCGAATCTGCTACAAGGATTTGCTATGCTGGCACTAGTGCAAGATCCGATCTTGCACTAGGATCAGTAGTCACGATAAGTACTTGACTTCCAAATAAACATTGGAGATATCGATAAGTTACAAAGAGTGATTATAAGGAAGAAATCATGTAATAAATAATTAATTAATGCTAAGTGAAGTTAAAAATATGAAAAATAAAGTGCATATGAAATGTGTCACTGTTCTTGGACTAGTGCAAGATGAGGGTGTATATGAGAGGTAAAAAATGGCAAATGGTTATGATTTAGGAAGGGGAAAATGGAAAAAAGAGAGAAAATTAGGGGGCTAACAGTCCTTTGTCCTAATGTCTCTGACCCACTTCACATCTTCCCACCATATATCTACTTTACCTTTTAGACTGAAGATAACAATTTTGGCCTTCATGTTTTCTGTGTACTCATGCAAATCAAGGAAGTTATTCATCCTAAGTATCCAAGCCTCTGCATTTTCTGACTTCTTCAAATATTCATCAAAATTAGGTGGCTTTTCTTTCCTAAATTCATCTGGAAAGTATCGCCTATCACTCCTCCTGTAAGGGTGATAATGATGAAGATCATGCTTCCTATCAGAACTAGAACTAGAGTAGTACTTGTGTCCAACACCTCTCCCATCTGGAGTATCTAACAACTTGCCATCTTTTATTATGTCATCTCTATCTGACACACATGCAACTGACATGAATTCATGAGCAACACACACCATGCATCGAGTACAAGGGGTGAACCATGCTTTGACACTAGTCTTTGGTATCAGATATGACCCAAAGAGAGTGAATCCTGGCTCTGATACCACTCTAATACACCCTCATCCCACATCTACCCAAGTAACTAGACAACCAAGGTAAATATGTGACGAGAGGCCACTATAATGGGATTAAACCTCCTAGGTGACCTTAAGGAAGTGGAATTGATGAAAACACACCACATAGACCTTCCACATCAACAACAAAACTCCTAGGACCCAACCCAACCAATCAGGTAACTAGCCCCTGGGTCCCACTACGTTTTTAGACCATTAAACCCCTGGATGTTCCCTTGATATGGAAAATCATGTGTCTAGGAGGCTCCAGATGCTCCCAATGCATGGGTATGCATGCATTTGGGGATGCTTCTCCTCAGAACTATGCCTATGACTTCGAGATTTGTGCCACATTTTTAGGCCCAGAGCCTAGGTCACTGACCAGAACTCAGTGACACTTTCATAACTGAAATATAACAACACAATAATGATACAAATGAAATTTATTGAACAAGGAATTGAATGAACCCCTACTAGCCATGATCGGAATTTCATCAAACATGTCACAAATATGTAATCTATAGGTTTAAATAACATATCTCAGCATATGGGTCTCATACTTATCTGAGAATATCTAAGAATCATTGTTCTCTTATATCATTAGTTTCACTATCATCTATTAGGTCATAGATATATTGTTCATTCATTTACAAATCAAAACATGAGGAGAGCCATGAATCATCGATGTCATAATACATGCTTATAACCAACATAATAACAACAGAAATATCAAGGATACATCAGCAACAAAATCCACATATAAACCAATACATTTACACATAAGATACCAAGGCAAGAACCTCTTATTAATGAAATCAAAAAGCCAACCCAATATGGGACTACCACATTCCACCTGACCATATATTAGCTGAGCCAAAACTCTCTTCAGCCAATCGCCACTGTGCCATATTCCAAGCATGAGTGTGGGACTCAAACCAAAAGAACTAACCAGGGCATCCCTAGGCTAAACCACCTCACCCTCATTAATAGAAACCAGACTTTACTACAATCCACACCATATGACTAGGCCAACACAATAAACATGTAATAACAAGCTTTACCATGATCTCCACCAGATCACTAGGACAAAACAAGCATTAATTCCACCAGATTTCTCCACCTACACTGTAAGGAATTTCCTATCTTCTAGTCTCTCAGGCTTTACTACAATCTACAGTCCATGTTATGCAACCAACTCACAAAATAGAAGAAGATATAGATCAACGACTTCAAAATTAGCCTCTTCGAGGGGGAAACCTCTTTTACATTACACAAATGAACAATTCTTGGACAATACAAATGAAAATACCTCCTTTCTATATATATGAGTCTAAGGTTTCATAATATAATCAAAGGCTACATAACAATAATATTGTAAGGGCACAACAATAATAATAGTGGGCTTCTATGGGGCACAATGATAACAATATGGGGACTAGATGGGCACAACAATAAGGGGGTTTCACTAATAACAATAAGGGGCTAAAATAGTAGTATAGGGACCTAACATGCCCTTCTCCTTCAAAAAGGTGTTGTCCTCAACGCTTGAGTATTTCTAGATGCTTCTGTATAAAATTCTCATCCTCCAATGTAGAATCTTCAACGGGTAAATTCTTCCACTTGATGAGATACTCTAAAATTAATCAATTTCAGAGTTGTCGAGTTCTTGTTTCCATGAATGCTTCAAGTTCCAATATGATTTTTCCTTCCTCATCAAATTCTGACAATATTTTTTGAACTGGGAGCTTGACACATATAACCTTCTTTAAGCATGAAACATGGAGAACTGGGTGCACTCCAGAAGATGCAGGAAGCTCCAATTTGTATGCCATAGTACCAATCTTTTAAAAATCCTTGTAAGGACCATAGTACTTTGGTGATAATTTATTATGCTTCTTAGCTTTCTTGAGGGACATTTGCTTGTATGGTTGTACCCATAAAAATACCAAGTTTCCTACATCAAAACTTCTTTCACTGTGATGTTGATATTCCGATTGTTTCATTTGATTCTGTGCCAACATGAGGTTATCCTTTAAGAGCTGAAGAACTTGTTGTTGATTCTCAATGTGATCTTCCACTGCTTGAACCTTAGAATGATTTTTCAAGGCTTTTTGGATATTTGGAGAAATAGATTATTTCGTTGTTTTAACCTCTAGTGAACATAATTGAAAAATTATGCCTTGTTGTTATTTCTTTAGAAGATTTTTCATGCCATTAGAGCTAATTATCTTTCCAAGTTTCCCTGTGATACCCCTTAATTCAACTTCCTTTCCTTCCCAAAAAAGATTCAAGAAAAGTTCTTGAAAATTAAAAGCTATCGTACCCAAAGATTGTAACAATTGAACTCCTAGTACGACATCAGCACCACCCATTGTAATGGAAAGTGTTGGACTATTCAATACATATTCTCCCATGGATAGCTTGATATTATGACACTAGTAATCTATGGTTCCTCCATTTGCAACTATCACTTTACACTCTGGTTCTGAATATAGGAAGCAATTTAATTCCTTGGTTATCTTATAATGAATAAAATTATGGGTACTACCTGAATCAATAAACACTATTACCTTTTTCTTCTTGATATGTCCTTGTATCTTGAGAGTTAGAGGAGTGGTAATTTCTGTCAATGCATTACAAGATATGGTTGGATTCATTTCTTCTTTCACTGTGGTTGGTTCCTAGTGTATATGCTCTTCTTTTAAAATTTCTTGTTCCTTTTCTTCCTCCTCTTCCAAATATATGTAAATTGATTTCTTCTCAGCACACTTATGACCTTTAGTGTATTTTCTTTCACAACTATAACAAAGCCTTTTTTCTCTTTTCTCTTCCAATTGTTTTGGTGTCAACCTTGTATGTTGTGGAAGGCTAGGAGCAACAACACTTCCATCTTTATAGTTGTGAGTGGTAAGATTCCTTGTTGCCATAATTTTTCTTGCCAACCCGGATGCCTTCTCCAATGAATCAAGTTCCTAAAGACAAACCTCATGTTGGATGTTATCATTTAAATTCCCTATGAAAACATCATTCCTATGCTCCTTTGGAATATTATTTACCATTATATTCAATTTTTGGAAGTCCTCAATATACTCCACCATTGACCTTGTTTTCTTGAGATTTATCAATTAGCTAAAGAAGGTATTGCTCTTTGTATCCTCATAACGTGCTATCATTTCCTCTGTAAAAATTGACCAAGTGAAAAGGGGTTTATGAGAACAAAACCATATATACCATAGAAACTGATTTGGTTCTAAATATAAATATGTAATACATACCTTTTGTGATGGTTTCACATCATGTAGATCAAAATATTGCTCCATATGTAGTATCCAAGTTACTAGATCCTTGCCATCAAACTTCCTCATATCTATGTTTGGAATGTGGTGATTCTTAAACCCCACATTAGATTATTTAAAATCATAATTGATAATCCTTTTGTCTTCATCATGACTTTCATGGATTTCCTTGTGACCACTGGGACACTTTTCTTCTAGCAACTTTATCAAACCTTCCTTCAACCCCTCTATCTTAATATTCATCATTGCTTCCATGTCTGATTTTAAACCATCATTCAAAAATCCCATGTCCCTTTTTATACCATCTATCTTAGCTTCCATGCCATTCTTCAAAACATCCATATTAGCTTCTTTTACTTTTTGTGAGAGGAAAAAATTTTGCACTTGGTCTTGTAATTTTCATATATCATGTTGCATTTCTTCCTCTTCTTCATGCATCATAGTAGAGATTTCAGGTTTCTTACTAGGTGTTTCCATTTTCTTTCTTCGGGTCATAAATTAATGATATTTATGCTTCACTATTCCCTTTGAATCACTTCAAACTAATTTTTCAAACAAAACTTATGCAAATTTTAAAAAATACACACCTTTTTCTTGCTTTGTAGGACTTCGATATTGAATCTATTGTATATTTGTAATTTCAGATCTCCAAGGTCTGAAAATTTGTCCTGTAGTATCCCTCTAAGTCCTCTTTCCAACCCCACAAGTCTTATCAAGATTGGATTCTCCAAGAAATATTTATACCCAATCATCCACGATGACCTGATTATAGACTTGTTTAGTAGAGCGAGCTTGTATGAATTTCCACGTGTCACTGTTTCGATCTTTATCCCTAAAAACAATACCCAAAAAATTCTAATCCATACTCTTTCTGTTACATTTGATAAAATTTGAATCTATGCTCAGAGAGAAAGTTATGATGATTTTCCCAAGGTCACCCATTTGAGATGGAATTCGAGAGGCTACAAAATCCATAACTTGGATCATATCTATGAAAATACAGTGAAACAAGATATGATTTTTTACATGAAATTGATGAGGATTTTGGCTCCTTGTGATAAAAATTTCATCTTCTGAACCTTCGTAACAAAAATGTTATATCGAAAATGCCACGATGAGTAGCAATGGAACCCTAGAATCCAATGCTCTAATACCAAATGTTATGCAACCAACTCACAAAATAGAAGAAGAGATATATCAATGACCTCAAAATTAGCCTCTTTGATGGGGAAACCTCATATACATTACACAAATTAATAATTCTTGGATGATACAAATGACAAGGCCTCCTTTCTCTATATAGAAGTCTAAGGGATCACAATATAATCAGATTCTACATAACAATACTATTGTAAGGGCACAACAATAACAATAGTGAGCTTCTATGGGGAACAATAATAACAACTTGGAGACTACATGGGGAAAAAAATACAATAAGGGGGTTGCAGCATAACAATAAGGGTCTACACTAGTAGGATAGAGACCTAATGTTAAGTCCCTATACTACTAGTGTAACTCCTTATTGTTATTAGTACAACCCCCTTATTATATTGTTGTGCCCATGTAGTCCTCATATTGTTATTATTGTGCCCCATAGAAGCCCACTATTGTTATTATTGTGCGCTTACATTATTATTGTTATGTTGGCTCTGATTATATTATTACCCCTTAGACTCATATATATAGAAAGGAGGTCTTTTCATTTGTATCATCAAAGAATTGTTCATTTGTGTAATGTAGAGGAGGTTTCCCCCTCGAAGAGGCTTATTTTTAAGGTGTTGATCTATCTTTTCTAACCTTTTGTGAGTTGGTTTCACAACATTTGGTATCAGAGCTTTGGATTCTAGGGTTTCGCTGCTCCAAACAGGTCATCGTGGTATTTTCGCTATAATGTTTTTTCTGTGATATTTCAGAAGCTAAAAAAAACCCATTTGAGAAGAAATCTTGTTGAACCACGCATCCAAATTTTAGATCTTGTCTCACTATATTTTCGGAGATATGACCTGAGGAGGTTAGGGTTTTTGCAAGCTCCATATTTTCATCTAAAATGGGTCATTGTGATATTTTCGCTATAACATTTTCACTACAGAGTTTTAGAAGCTAAAGAAAAAACCCATTTGAGAAGAAATTGTTTTGAATCTCAGGTCTGAATTTCAGATCTTGTCTTGCTATATTTTTTTGATATATGGTTTGAGGATGTTAGGGTTTTTTTAGACTCCCGAGTTACATCCTAAACAAGTGACCTTAGGAAAATCGTCATAAATTTCTCTCTGAGCAACAAATTTAAATTTCGTAAGAAGATACAGAAAGAGGATGGACTGTGGTTTTATTTGCATAGCTTTTAGATCCAAAGGTTGAAACAGTGACACGTGGCATGTCGTACAAGTTCACTCTACTGAAACATTATATAATCAGGTCATCTTAGGAGATTGGGCATAACTCTTTCTTGGAGAATCAAATTCTGATCAAACTTGCGAGGTTAGAAAGAGGAGTCAGAGGGATATTGCAGGAGACAATTTCAAAACTTTGAGATCTGAAAGTACAAAGTTACAGTCATTTCAATATCGAGTTCCTAAAATCAAGAAAAGGCGATATGAGGAAGTTTGATGTAAAGGATCCAGTAAATTGGATACTACAAATGGAGCAATATTTTGATCTACATAGTGTACCACTGATATAAAAGGTATGTATTGCATCTTCATATTTACAACTGGATCAATTTTTATGGTATAAAGGGCTTTGTTCTCGTAAACAACTTGTTAAGTGGTCAATTTTGACGAAGGAAATGATAACACATTATGAGGATACAAAGAGCAACACCTTCTTTAGAGCAACATCACAACAATTGGAAGAAAAAAGAGAAAAAGGGCTTTGTTACAAAGTGGAAAGAAAAATTATGGCAACAAGGAAGTATTTTCCTCACAACTATAAAGATGGAAGTGCTGTTTCTCCTAGCCTTCCACAACCTACAAGAGTTAAACCACAACAATTGGAAGAAAAAAGAGAAAAAGGGCTTTGTTACAATTGTGATAAAAAATACATTAAAGGTCATAAGTGTGTTGAGAAGAAATTATTTTACATTGATTTTGAAAAGGAGGAAGAAAAGGATCAAGAAAAGTCAAAGGAAGAGTATATACACCAAGAACCAACCCCAGAGAAAGAATAAATGAATCCGACCATATCTTGTAAAGCATTGGAAAGAATTACCACTCCTAAAAATCTCAAGATAGAAGGACATATCAAGGAGAAAACGGTTCAAGAAGTGAAAGATCACATCGAGAAAGAAGAAATCAATCCGACCATATCTTGTAATGCATTGGACGGAATTACCATTCCTCAAACTATCAATATAGAAGGACATGTCAAGAAGAAAAATGTTCGAGAATTGAAATATCACATCGAGTATCAAGAAATCAATATGACCATATCTTGTAATGCATTGGAAGAAATTACCGCTCCTCAAACTATCAAGATAGAAGGACATATCAAGAAGAAAAAGGTAAGAGCGTTGATTGATTCAGGCAGTACCCATAATTTTATTAATCGCAAGATAGCCAAGGAATTGAATTACTTCCTGTTATCACTCAGGTTGTCCTTCTGGTCGGCTCAAAAGGATACGGCCGAGGTAACCACAGACCAATCTTTGGACTGCAGGTTCTAGCCCACCTGCAATCAGAGAAGGCTCTCTCTTTCTGATTTAGCTTTGTTGATAAGGTTTTTAGGCTAGTTATTGAGTTCAAGGGGTTTTGTTTTATTTTTTGGTGGGAAGGATGATGCTTTCAAGTAAGGAGGCAGGGATAGCATGAAAGTTTTAGAACCATTGGGCATGGAGTCAAGGAGTAGGACTGCTGGTGCATTTTCTTGGTCACAAGAAGGAATATGGAGCAAGCTAGCTGCATATGAAACAATCATTCAAGGTAAAAGAGATGGATTAAAGGCTAAGGAATGAGGGGCAATTAAGAATCTCTCATTTAGGTTAGCAGAAAGAAGATAAATGAGCCCTATCTAGGAGCAGTTAAGAATTCCTAGATAACAGTCATCCATATGTGAAATAGGTCAAACATGAGCCATAATAGAATTCATATTTATGCCTAGATTAAGAAGAAAACATTAAGAAGCCACAGAAACTGAGCATAGAGTGCAGCTAAGCAAATTCTAAACCAATCCTTCGTTCTGCAACTTGAGCATAAATGAAATTGAAATAACAGAGGTGAAGAACACTTATTGATTCATATTGCAGCACAAGAATTCCACATTCAATTCTTCAAACCACTAAACACAGAGCAAACAGTCGTTTCCCCAAAGCTTTTCAGCAATCTTTGATTAAGTAAAACATCTCAAATATCCAGTGCGAGTCTCTAATGAAGATTATCAACCAACCAACCCTTTAAACAATACAGAGGGTCGGTATAAATAGGGAAAATTATCCAAAAATTAATCTATTACAGCCGACCTAGACAGGTCTGAAAGAAAATGATTACTTTAACCTAATCTTATCCAGAAATAAATGCATGAAAATATCTTTGAGCTGCGCTGAGGGCAGTTGTATCAAAACTGAGTTAATGTCTGTCCTGGGTGGCTCGGTGCAGTCCTCCTGTAACAACTGTGATTTTTCCTTTATCTCCACCTCTAACTTGGTTTTACTGCTGTTTGCTGGCATTAATGTGCACTAATCCCGATCATATAGGCTTTTAAATGGCCTTAACTGCTTTGCTGACATTGATGAAGGTTTTTAATTTTCACCTACTTTGATGTTGCTAAACTAATACTCTTCGCCACTTCATCTTCCCTCTGATACTCTTTGGCGCTGATCCTGGAGTCTTTAATATCTTTTGATTAGTTTAGATTGTCCCATCGATCTTTCATGGCAGTTGTTCGGCCCTTTGTTGCTTTAAAAACTGTGTTTGCCCCTTTCTGAATGCTTCACGAAGAAAATCGGGTCATTATGCACCTTTCGGGCTTGCTGGGGGCCGCGCGGTGAGGGGCTTTCCATTTTGGCCTATTTCCCGTAGCCATGCGCGATTAACTGCCTCAGATTATGATTCCGGGCTTCCTAGGTTGCGACTTGCGCCTTTCTCACTTTTTGACGATGACGTTAGCATGACGTCAGCAGTGGGTCCCAGTACGGCGGTGACGTGGTAGGATGATGTCAGCAGATGACGTCATCAGTACGGCCGGATGACGTGGTGGTACAGCGGAGGAGGTGACTTGGTGGTACGGAGGCAACTACGTGGCAAGGACACGGTGGCAGGAGGCCGGCGCGGGATGGTGATGCGGCAGGGTGACGTCATGCTGACGCAGGAAGGGGGAGAGAGCGGTATCCGGTTTCGGGCGCACCGCCTATCCGCGTAGGTGGTTTCGGCAAAGGGGGCTCCGCCACATCCTAGACGGTGACGCGTGGCGGGAGTACGATGGCAAAACCGTCGATCTCCCGGGCGTTAACCCTCGGTGGCTTCGCTGGGGAAAGGACCCGCCCACCGTTGATCTGCGGCGCGCTAGATCTAACGGTTGGCGGCAAAGATGAGGCGGCGGAGGATTAGGGACAGGGCCCACGGCACGATTTGAATGATTTATTAAACGGAGGGGGGTTTTAAACATTAGAAATGTGGGTTTATGGGTTATAACAGATTTTTAAAGGCATCGGGAGGGGTCCGAAAGCCTAGAAAGATGGATTTATGTAGTTTGAGAAGGGTTTTAAGGCAAAACAAGGGGTTTATGCCTTGGGAGGGTGAAAATAAGTCAAATAAGATGGTTTTTATACACATGAAAGGAATTTTATGCTGTGTGATGGAGTAATATGCATGAAAAGATAGTTTGAGGGTGGAGATGGGGGTTCTTGCTGAGTTTCAGATAAACTTAGCAATTCCCAATGAACTTATGGTTATGTTTCAACCAGGGGGAGGGGATAAGTATATAGGGGAGCTATTAACATAATTTTAGTAGGGGAAGGGGAACACAGATAGGGATTTACATAATAGAGTCAGTAGTTAATATGGAAATGACAAGAAAGCGCTAAGTATGTGGATCTTAGGCTATCAAAGGGGGAAAAGTGACTCATAGAGGAAGAATGGAAATCTTTGAGTGAAGCAGATCTTCACCAGGCAAATGATATGGAAAATGATGAAACTAAGGGGAATGAAGTAGATCTTGACCTTCTTCAGGGAAATTAGTGAGTGATTTGGGGGAAGAGGAAGAATGGGAGGTTAGAGATGTCCAGTTTGAGCTCCTCCAAATGAAAACTGCCTTGTACCTGTGATCTGAAGTACAATATCACTTTAAAACACAAAACTGATCACATATCAACATTTTACAACCTCAAAAACTACCTACCCAGCCTACTTACCTAGCATTTTTTCTTCTTTTTGGTTTGGGTGCACTTAGACTTGCAGACCTTGCTTTACAATTTTTCTTTTGACTGCCCTCCTATCTAAATCTACACTTATTTCTGCCAAGGGCCCAGATTAAGCAGTTGGGCTCCTTTGGTTCTCTACCTATCTACAAATCTGCCAAGATTAAACTGTTTGGACAGATATCAATTCTCTACATTCTAAAACAAGAAATTGAAACCTAAGGAAGCCAAGATTAAGCTGTTTGGACTTCCCTTTTACAGAACATTCTTCAAAAATGGTTAAGTCATCAAAATTCGAATACAGCAGTGGCATTTAGACTGGCACATTTTCATGGCCTCTTCTTTGGCCTCCTTAAGAAATATGGAGCATTGCAGTATGCAAAGTATGACATATTTGGCATGTAAAACTGTCAACCATGAAAGATGAACACCTGTTGCAACAGGAGGCTAACACTTCCTATATCTAGCACCGGAGTGTCAAGTGATGGTTGCAAGTGGAGGAACCATAAATTGCTCTGGAAAGTGGCATAATATCAAGCTATCCATGGGAGAATATGTATTGAATATCCCAATGCTTTCCATTCCAATGGGTGGTGCTAATGTTTTACTAGGAGTCTAATGGCTACAATCTTTGGGTATGATAGCTTTTAATTTTGAAGAAATTTTCTTGAAATTATTTTGGGAAGGAAAGGAAGTTGAATTGAGGGGTATCGAAGGAAAACCTGGAAAGATAATAAAATCTAATAGCATGACAAAGCTTCTAAATAAATAACAATGGGGTGTAATTGCACAATTATGTTCACTAGAGGATCCCACATTGAAATCATGTATTTCTCCAAATCTCCAAAACGTTTTGGACATCATTCCGAGGTATTTGAGACTCCCAAAGGTGATCCAGGTGGATGTTGGTGGCCACCCACCTATCCCATTTGGACCCCCACAACGGTCTCTTTCAGCTTTTTCAGTTTCCTAAATTGTAGCACAGTTTACTATTTTTAGCAGTTTTTCGGGTCCTAAACTTCCGGAGCCATTTTGAGGCCCTAAACGACGTTTTTTTGGGAATCTGAGGAAACATGGGTCCGTGGACCCATGTTGCCTCCCAATGTGGTAGTACTCGGATAGATCTTTCTAACGAGCTATCGTACGCGTCAAACGGAGATCGTATGCCAAAGTTACGACCCCGGGAAATTGATGTACCAATTTACCCAAACGGGGCCCACAATTTGGCGTTTCATCTTCTAGGGTTAGGTTTCGGGATGTGAAGGGTTTTCCATTGTTTCTCAACAATAAATAGGCCTTCGAGCCTCATTGTAACACAGTTCAGAGGCATGTAGCCGCACATCTCTTCTCAGAGATAAGCTACCATCGCCCTAGCTGGTTTATTTCCATTTCTGGTTGTAAGCATATTTCAGTATTTTACAGTAATGAAATGAAGTATTATTTCCGCTGCATCTTTGTGTTTATGGTTATCTCTATATTTTATTGCGTTCCTCATTAAATCCGGATCAGTGGTATCAGAGCGGTCTGCTTTTTCTCTGTTTTTCTTTGCATGTCCCCAACGAGGTCGGGATATAAGGAGTTAGGGCTTGAACTGGTCGAACCTTTGCAAGACCAGCCTCGCAAATCCTGACGACCTCCCATGGCGGATGAGAAGAAAGACGAGGGGGTAGGAGATTCTATCAAAATCTTGCTCGAAGAAGCGCTCGAGCGGCAAAGGAACGCGATGATGGATAGCTTTGCGTAGATCCTTTAGCGACTACCCAGAGGTGACGCATCGACTTCCAACAGCTACTCTGGAAACGCCACACCATTTAAGGTACAAGTTAATTTTTAAATCCCCATCTTCGAGGGTCAAATAGACGCAGATGCCGTAGATAAATGGTTAAATCTCCTAGATGGGTATTTTTCTGTTCACGAATTTTCAAGTCGGGAAAAGATTGTTTTCGCTCTTCTCAAAGCAGCCCCCCACGTCAAGGACTGGTGGGAAACCTACTGCGAGCAGAAGGATGAAAGTACATGCTCACTATTTTCAGCCGCACCCACTTGGAATGACTTCCGGGATGCCATCAAGGAGTAGTACTACCCTGTCGGAAGCTATGAGGACAAATACATCAAATGGACCACACTGCGGCAGGGACGAGACCAAGAAGTGCTGGAGTTCACAAAAATTTTTCATACCCTTCGCACACAGTTGGGCATCAAAGATTCTGAGCTGCATCTGGTACTCAAATACTGCGGCTGCCTACACAGATACATCCAGGAAGAGATGGGGTTCTTGAACATCTCCTCACTCGGCACAGCATACTGATACGCTGTAAAAATCGAGCAAAAGTTCAAATAGAAGAAGCGAGACTTTGGATCTGCAAATCCGAAGCCCAAAGGACAAAGCCAAGGCGGGGTGACCCAAGACAACCCGTTGAAGCCGCAAGAAAAGAACAATACCACGAAGTCGAAGAAGGACACAGGAAAGTGGTGTGAGTTCCACAAGAGTCCCACTCATAACACAAGTGAGTGTCGGACCAAGCAATCGTTGGTGGCCGAGTTGAAGGCTTCCGAATCAGATGCATGTTCTGACCCTGAGCCAGAACCTGACAAGGGGAATGGCAAAGGGAAGCAGATCATTGATGTGGATCCCAGCGCCACTGTTGCCACTGCCAAGATCTAGAAGAATGAACCTACAGATCCAGAAGAGGGGGAGCGTCTTTTCCACTCACAGATGTGGGTGAAGGGTTCGCCGCTGCAATTCATTGTCGACAGTGGCAGCCAAAAGAACCTCATTTCAGCAGAGGTCGTGAAGTGGTTGGTCCTACTGACTACACCACACCCACAGCCGTATAGTATCGGGTGGCTTCACGAAGGACGAGATCTGAAAGTTCACCAGCAGTGCCGCCTTCCCTACAGCATCAAACCCTTCAAAGACGAGGTATTGTGTGATGTTACACCTCTAGATGTTTGTGATGTATTATTAGGCCAGCCATACTTTTGGAGGCGACATGCTGTGTATGAGTCTAGGCCTCGTGCTGTCATTATTTCTTTGAATAATTCATCAGGATACCGGAGGTAGCCCCACCTACCACCACATCTTTGATCACTACTAAGAAAGGCAGCAAGCTCATCTCCCAGACTAGGAAATTCATCTGTCTGGTTCACTCCCAAAGTAAGGGGAAGATTGTTGCTACATCCATGACCCCTGCAAAGGGTTCCTCCATGCAGCAGTAGCAGCAAAGGGATACGGTCATGATAGAACACAGGAACAACTTCTCCTCACCCACAGGGGTACCACATAAGTTTCAGGTGGGCAACAAAGTTTGGTTACATCTGCAGAAAGAACGCCTTACAAGAGCCCATCAAAAGCTCCGACCACTCCGACATGGTCCTTACACCAGTACCAAGGCTATGGGAAACAATGCTTTGAAGCACAACATTCCTCCATTCCTTCGCTTGCACCAAGTGTTCAATGTGGACCATCACCGACCATGCTTCCCACCATTTCTGGTCACAGCAGAGATTGCAGAACAGCTCACCAGAGACCCAGCTCAGCAGAAGCTTCCTCATCTCAGGGAGGAACCCAACACAATGGGGACCATTGCTTCCTAAGGGGGGAGGAATGATCCAGGTGGATGTTGGTGGCCACCCACCTATCCCATTTGGAACCCCACAATGGTCTCTTTCGACTTTTTCAGTTTCCTAAATTGTAGCACAGTTTACTATTTTTAGCAGTTTTTCGGGTCAAGAATTTCCGGAGCCGTTTTGAGGCCCTAAACGACGTTTTTTTGGGAATCTGGGTTAACATGGGTCCATGGACCAATTTTTTCTCCCAAAGTGGTAGTACTCGGATAGATCTTTCTAATGAGCTATCGTACGCGTCAAACGGAGATCGTATGCCAAAGTTACGACCCCGGGAAATTGATGTACCAATTTACCCAAACGGGGCCCACAATTTGGCGTTTCATCTTCTAGGGTTAGGTTTCGGGATGTGAAGGGTTTTCCATTGTTTCTCAACAATAAATAGGCCTTCGAGCCTCATTGTAACACAGTTCAGAGGCATGTAGTCGCACATCTCTTCTCAGAGATAAGCTACCATCGCCCTAGTTGGTTTATTTCCATTTCTAGTTGTAAGCATATTTCAGTATTTTACAGTAATGAAATGAAGTATTATTTCTGCTGCATCTTTGTGTTTATGGTTATCTCTATATTTTATTGCGTTCCTCTTTAAATCCGGATCAAAAGGCCTCCCACCTATTCGTGATCATGATCATGCTATTCATTTGATTCCACGAAGTGTTCCTCCAAACATCAGGCCTTACGTATATCCATATTCCCAAAGGAGTGGGAACCCATTCAAAAGTTGCAGAAGATCCCAGTTCAAAAAATATTGCGAGAACTTGACAAGGAAGGAAAAATCATATTGGAACTGAAGTAGTCACAGAACCGAGAAATCGAAAGCTACGAAATAGATCAATTTCAGAGTATCTTATCAGGTGGAAGAACTTACCCGCTAAAGATTCAACATGGGAGGACAAGAATTTATACAGAAGCATCAAGAACTACTCAAGCATTGAGGACAACAATTTTTGAAGGAGAGGGGCATGTTAGGTCCCTATACTACTAGTGTAACCCCTTATTATTAGTAGTACAACCCCCTTATTATATTGTTGTGCCCATGTAGTCCCCATATTGTTATTATTGTGCCCTTACATTATTATTGTTATGTCAGCTCTGATTATATTATGACCCCTTAGACTCCTATATATAGAAAGGAGGTCTTGTCATTTGTATCATCGAAGAATTGTTAATTTGTGTAATGTAAAGGAGGTTTCCCCCTCGAAGAGGCTTATTTCTAAGGTGGTGATCTATCTTTTCTATCTTTTTGTGAACTGGTTTCATAACACCTAATAGTTTGATTCATGGATCATTAGGCCCTAAATCGAGACTCCACCCTCTAGGATTTATCATATATATCGCCATTCATCGGCAAGGATTCCTAGGCCTAATCAAGGGCAACCACCTCTATTCTTTATTATATATCCCTCCATTAACTAGTCGAGTATTCCTAGGCCCACTGAGGCACACAATACCTGGCTTTATTGCAACCCACAGTCTAGTTCAGGGGTCACTAGGCCAGTGACTTTACCGCAATCCATAGTTTAGTTCAAGGATCACTAGACCATGTGTTATTTATTTCATAGATCTACCTCACTCAACTTTGAATCCAACCGACAATTCAACTCAAGCAAAACATGAGAACCCCATCACACCATGGATATCTGTAAATGGTAGGGCTAGGCTGAAAACACTGTAAAGAACCACATGCAATAACATGCATACCAAATATAGCAAGGAAAACACACATGCAAATCGATACCTGCAAAGAATCATGTTGTAGCTACTTGATCCTGCTCTTCCTTGCTTGCTCCTTCCTTCCTCTTGCCTTCTTTGCCTTTCTTGATCCAATGCCAAAGTGCTCCAAGAAAACTCTAGGTGTGCGAGAGAGAGAGAGAGAAAGAGAGAATAATGAGAGAGCTCCAAAACTGAACTGACAAAAGGTACCAACTGATCCTTAGAAGCCTTTTTATCAATTAGGCCTATATTTTCTTCATTTTCCATTAGTTTCCTTCATTTTCCTCCTCACATGCAACATGTGACCTTTCAGCTTCCTTTTCTCCTAATTTCCATTATTTTCATAAATAAATGTGCCAAAAATGTCATTTTGCCTTTCCAAAGCCTTAGCCATTGCCTTTGCCAATTTCCTTAGCCATAATAAACCAATTGAACACCCACACGAGGATGTTTGTCTCAACATTCAACTTGGAATAAGTGTCCCATTAACCATGGTTATTATTTTTTCATTTATTAACTTTTATTACATGGAATTTCCACCAGGGTTATTACATCACACTTATGCTTTATTCCAAGTATTTATTTCATCTAGTGTAAGTTAAGTTGAAATTAAAGAGATGGTGCAAAGAGAAAGTAAGCGATTTTATAAGTTTTATGTATCAAGGGTTTGAATTTCTTGACAACATAAAGAATAAAGCTTTCCAGATCTACGCATCGTAGAAAAAATGTTAACTAACTACAACCATATTTTGTTACATCTCGTTGTCAATACCACCACAATATACTATCTTCATTTCTCCACCAGCTGAAAAGTTCCTTCTAAATTGCACTTATTCCATGAATTTATGATTTATGTTACACCTCGTTAACTATAGAAGCCTATTTCTATGCCAAATAACCTATAAAATCTAAATATCTTTCCTTCTTCCACCATTGGCTTGAAAATGTGCCATATTAAATAGATGAAGCATCTACCATTGTCACTATTCCTTTGAATCTGAGGATTCAAAATATAGGCCATCCTACATTTTGTGTTCTTCATTAATACCTAGCAAAGGGTCCTCCCCTATTTTAATTTTTTTTCCATTTCTTATTTTCTATGCAAGACATTTACTTATATGAAGGATGGTTAGGGCTGGTTTTTTCCATATGAGAGAAGTTCCTATGACAACTTTTATCCTAGATCTTATCCAGTTTTCAAGTGAAAGTGGACAAATGTACTTTGATTTGACTGCCACAAACCTAAAAATTTTATGATTCTCGAAAGATGCTTCGCAACTAATGCTAACTAAAAATGATGAATATTCTTTAGGATCCAACCCATCATGATTTTTGGCGTGAAAATCCATTGCCATTTTACTATAGGGATGCCTCCTTTTCTTTTCCTTTCCTTCCAGTTAAAATGAAAGAATTTTTTCTAATATTTCCCAAGATACCAATAATAATATAATCTAGGGAATGCCAATATCCTGATATGGAATCTACTAAGGTTAATGTGTCACCCAAGGATAACCATCTTGTGATTATTTTTCCCACATTTTGATATGGAAAGAACCAATATTCATACCTATAGTCATTAAATCTTAGCATAAATCCCAAGTATTTGAAATGGGTGCACTTGGTTGATTGCTCTTTCTAACATATTGTTTGGTAATTTAATTGATGTTAAATTACTTACATGAATTATAAACCAGGACTAGTAAACTAATGAAGTGTATGTGCTAGGAGTCTTTGTCACTCATGCAATTTCTAAGTTAATTTTAGATATCAAAATGCACATGTTTATCTACACCTGCGTAAGTAAATGAATCTCTCATAAACATGGAACCAATTCTATTTCTCTTTCTTAAAATAATGATCACACTCTTCTTGAAAGAAACTTCACACTTGCCTCACATTTAAAATAAAATCACACTTAGACTTTGCTTGAAATAATATCACTCACACACTTTCTTTAAAATGAAAACATTCTTGCATATAAATAAAATCACACTTGCTTAAATGAAAATCACACTCGCCTATAAGTAAAATAATACTTTCTTAAATGAAAATCACACTTGCATTCAAATGGAATCACTCTTGCTTATAAACAAAATTACTCCAATAAAATCACACTATAAATGGATCTACTTCAACAGAAAAAAAAAGATTAGCTCTACAAATGAAAATCCTATCTATATCACTACAATGTAAGCCTATTATACTCTATCCATGTGCACTATAAATATCTCCACTCTTGAACAATGAAATGATTAGATAACCTGCAGCGAAACAATATTAAACCTATATCTAGCAATCAAAACTTAAATCATTAAATGAACTCATAGAAATCTACAAGAAACATAAAATGAATTTCTAACTGTAAACAAAAAGGAAAAAATTACTATCTCGAGGGGGCCCTCCTACGATAAGTAGGTAGCACTATAATGATTTCATGATATTATCAATCACAAATTGAGACAACAAGAAAATGGAACGAAACAGAGTTTTTATAACAAAATAGTGTTTTTACAAATAAAATTCAAGTTTGTCTCAACTATGCTCAGAGGCATATTTATAAAACCTTTATGCAATAAATGTTTCAGAGAATTATGCCTATGCTAATCGAAATTAGCTATAATTAACTGTAAAAGATAGGATATCATGATCTTCTCATTATTTTCCATCAATGTAGCAAATCACGAGGCAAAAAATCTATATCTCGCTCGCTTGATTCCCCTTCTATAGTGGTTGACTTATCCTTTGACCAAGCTACTAGAGTGCCTTATTTATCGATCCAACTTCTGCAAATAGGAACAAATCATTGTCCCAGCTAATTTCCGACTACCCATATGCCCTATTTCTCAGCTGAAGCTACGCAACCTATCGAACATTGGACTTAACTGCAGAAAAATACATTAGCTATAGAATCATTGTAATTCAGTAGCTCACGTAGATATTAAGTTAAATAATAAAGAAAAATGATATTTATGAAATAGAATATGATTATGTACCTGTTAAGTTATCAAACTTGTAAAATGATACCCCATTTGTACTTATGAAGATCAAAAAGGGAGAAATGAAGTGAAAAAGAGTTGTGAAAAAGAAGCAATTTTTAGGTTCAACATTCCCCCACATGGAAGACATTGCATGTCCTCATGAAAAAATTCAAAATATGTGAGTCCTTCCTGTTACTAAGCCTCCTCAAATACTTTATCAAGGACATCCAAGATACCCCTCCTTGATTTCTTTGCAGTGACTGCCATCCTCGGTTTCTTCATAAAAATTATGCGTTGCAGGCCTATAATAATCCTCTTAAGAAATTTATTTTGACTTGTCAATTTCTTGTTTGTATTATACCACAAACCAAGATGTAGCAGGATGTTGTCATTATGGGTTCTATGGATTTCATTTTGTTCCTTTACTGTTTCATTCTCCTTCTTCAGATATCTATTCAATATTTCCAATTCATAAATTTCTTGCTTGAGGGTGTCTTAAACTTGAAGTTCTCTTGAAATATTAGAATGGATTACTTCATTTTCTCCTTGTTGAGGATGATGCAATAATTGTACTTGTAGTTTTTCTTTCTAAATATTCTATATAGTCATAAATTTCCTATTACATAGGATCAATCTCTGGAGTTCTTCTAACTGGACTGCCAACTGGTGATGGAGTAGGTGATGATGAAACTCTAGGTTCCATTTATTGTTTCTCTAAGTCATAAAATTATGTGGATTATCATGATTGTTCATGCACTTCTTTATTGAGCCTTACACTTCTTTTTGTGGTAGGTAATGGTTTAGATGGTGATTTAGTAGTAAGAGTCTACTTCTTAGCTTTTCCCTTCTCTGTTTTCTCTTGCTCTGTTCTCTTTTTAGATGAACTTTCTTCCTTAGTGCTAGCTATCTTTCTTTTAATATTTTTTTGTAAGATTCACTAACATATCCGCAAGAGGAGT
The DNA here is from genome assembly GCA_031772625.1 of Pinus tabuliformis. NCBI lineage: Eukaryota > Viridiplantae > Streptophyta > Pinopsida > Pinales > Pinaceae > Pinus > Pinus tabuliformis. Next base: position 943,639,214 of record CM062817.1, on the reverse strand, counting down.
CTCATCCTCTGAATGTTGTTGTTGTTGTGGAGGTGAGTTATCTTCTATGGGCAGCTTCCTTCTACTTTTCTTTGTCTTACCACTAGGCTCTTCTATTTCTGCTTCCTTGAAATGATTTCTAACTAAGAAATCTTCCTAATTGTTTCCTATGTTTCGTAGATGTGCTTCAATAAAGATTTTCACTAGGCCATGATGGTATAGAACGTTATTTATATATTGTATTTTTCCTCAGACATTACCATCCATATTTCTTAAACTTGGAAGTAGGAAATATGATAGGTTAATTTCATTTCCATCTAGAAAATTCATCATTAATCATGCATGATAAAAGAACATGTTACCAAATCTTCCTTCACACGTTATAAACTTTTAAATGATTAGCAACAAATTCCTCCATTTACTCTTCAAAGGCGAGACTGGTATTCCCTTTTAAATGATTCTTGAGAAAAAAATATCCATTCTTTTTCTTCAATTCTTCTGTTCTTAAAACAACTCTCTCCAATTCTTGGGAATCTTGTGGCTCCTATTACAAAAGACTCTGTTAACACCAGCTTCATGTCCCCAATTTTTGCTTCAATGTCGTCATATGCCCTAGCAAAATATTTTATTACCTCCTTCTCATGCCCATTGAATTTCTCCACAAATTCAAGCCACCTAGCCTGCTGCAACAATTGTTTAACCTCTGGGTATCCCTCAGAAAACCTAATCCCATTCGACTCTAACCTTACAATGACTCCCATGGTAGATATGTTTAGCCCGTAATTTCTCTTTTGATAGGGTTAAGGAGTAAGAGAAATTTGAGTATGGAATGAATTAGAAAACAAAGTTTAGGTGAGGGCGGTCTCGACAATAAAACATGGCTAAGTGAAACGAAAGTGTTTCAGCATGAAGAGGAATGATAAATGGAGAGGAGAGGGTGCCCTTTGAATTATATCATGGTTAAACCCTGACTTGGTTGACAAGACATAGATTTTTTTTTTATTTTTTTTTTTTTTTTTTTTTTTTTTTTTTTTTTTTTTTTAACCGTAGTTGTGTGAGAATAATTAAGGGAAATCATTATTCATTATGGCAATAGCAATGGTCACTCATCATTTATTTCATAATTCAAATGTTTTACCTTTATTATATAACTTAATATTTACATACCTTTGATCCTTTGTATTATTGATTTTGATTTGTCTTTTCTAGGTTGTCAGGTTGCTTCAACCACAATCTTCATTGAATTTTATTTTTCCATAATCTTCATTTGGCCTGGTTGTAATCTAAGAATTCAACTGCAAAATCTTGTTAGAGCTGCAGATTGTTGACAATTTCGTAGTTTCATTATTTTCAAAAGAGAAAAGAGGAATAAAAGGAAAATTGGACTAGAATAGGGAAAATAAAATCTAGGCTGCCAAGAAATCTTGGTTTTCAACCTGGATTTTATGTATAAACATGCTAACAATGTTACTTTTCATGTTTATACAATTTTTTTTTTTTTTTTTTACAATTTTTTTTTGAAAAAGAAAGTAGAAGACTAAGTTGGAGAGGAAGAAGAATCTTCCTTGACCAACTTCAAATCAAGATTATCTTGCAAATTTCTTATGAATTCCTCCCTTGTTAATGGTTTATGATATATTTGTAATCTATAACCATTTACAAGGAAGGTCACCTTCTCTTCATTAATGGTTCTGATTATGACTTCTCCATTATCAAAGATAGTTTCAATCTCATAAGGTTCAAGCCAATGAGTTTGAAATTTTCCTTGAAAATCTTTAAATTTTGAATCAAAAAGAAATGCCTAATCACCAGGCTGAAATTTCCTTTCTTTGATAAACTTATCATGCCACCTGGAGCTTTGTTGTTGGACTATATTGGTTCTATGAATAACATATTATCTTATCTCATCAAGTTCATTCAATTGATCCATTATTTGTCTTTGGGCTTCTGATAGATCAAGACCCAATCTGACTGTTGTTTCAAAAGTCTTTATCTAAAGCTCAATAAGAAATAGGACTTGCTTTCCATAAACAAGTTCATAAGGAGTGTGTCTTGTTGTATTTCTTCATGTGGTATGGTATGCTCATAAAGCTTCAACATTCCCCCACATGGGAGACATTGCATGTCCTCATGAAAAAATTCAAAATATGTGAGTCCTTCCTGTTACTAAGCCTCCTAAAATACTTTAGCAAGGACATCCAAGATACCCCTCCTTGATTTCTTTGCAGTGACTGCCATCCTTGGTTTCTTCATAAAAATTATGCGTTGTAGGCCTATAATAATCCTCTTAAGAAATTTATTTTGACTTGTCAATTTCTTGTTTGTATTATACCACAAACCAAGATGTAGCAGGATGTTGTCATTATGGGTTCTATGGATTTCATTTTGTTCCTTTACTGTTTCATTCTCCTTCTTCAGATATCAATTCAGTATTTCCAATTCATAAATTTCTTGCTTGAGGGTGTCTTAAACTTGAAGTTCTCTTGAAATATTAGAATGGATTACTTCATTTTCTCCTTGTTGAGGATGATGCAATAATTTTACTTGTAGATCTTCTTTCTAAATATTCTATATAGTCCTAAATTTCCTGTTACATAGGATCAATCTCTGGAGTTCTTCTAACTGGACTGCCAACTGGTGATGGAGTAGGTGATGATGAAACTCTAGGTTCCATTTATTGTTTCTCTAAATCATAAAATTATGTGGATTATCATGATTGTTCATGCACTTCTTTATTGATCCTTACACTTCTTCTTGTGGTAGGTAATGGTTTAGATGGTGATTTAGTAGTAAGAGTCTGCTTCTTAGCTTTTCCCTTCTCTGTTTTCTCTTGCTCTGTTCTCTTTTTAGATGAACTTTCTTCCTTAGTGCTAGCTATCTTTATTTTAATATTTTTTTGTAAGATTCACTAACATATCCACAAGAGGAGTCTCATCCTCTAAATGTTGTTGTTGTTGTGGAGGTGAGTTATCTTCTATGGGCAGCTTCCTTCTACTTTTCTTTGTCTTACCACTAGGCTCTTCTATTTCTGCTTCCTTGAAATGATTTCTAACTAAGAAATCTTCATAATTGTTTCCTATGTTTCGTAGATGTGCTTCAATCAAGATTTTCACTAGGCCATGATGGTATAGAATGTTATTTATATATTGTATTTTTCCTCAGACATTACCATCCATATTTCTTAAACTTGGAAGTAGGAAATATGATAGGTTAATTTCATTTCCATCTAGAAAATTCATCATTAATCATGCATGATAAAAGAACATGTTACCAAATCTTCCTTCACACGTTATAAACTTTTAAATGATTAGCAACAAATTCCTCCATTTACTCTTCAAAGTCGAGACTGGTATTCCCTTTTTAAACACAAAAATTTCCATACCTTGATTCTTGAGAAAAAATATCCATTCTTTTTCTTCAATTCTTCTGTTCTTAAAACAACTCTCTCCAATTCTTGGGAATCTTGTGGCTCCTATTACAAAAGACTCTGTTAACACCAGCTTCATGTCCCCAATTTTTGCTTCAATGTCGTCATATGCCCTAGCAAAATATTTTATTACCTCCTTCTCATGCCCATTGAATTTCTCCACAAATTCGAACCACCTAGCCTGCTGCAACAATTGTTTAACCTATGGGTATCTCTCAGAAAACCTAATCCCATTCGACTCTAACCTTACAATGACTCCCATGGTAGATATGTTTAGCCCGTAATTTCTCTTTTGATAGGGTTAAGGAGTAAGAGAAATTTGAGTATGGAATGAATTAGAAAACAAAGTTTAGGTGAGGGCGGTCTCGACAATAAAACATGGCTAAGTGAAACGAAAGTGTTTCAGCATGAAGAGGAATGATGAATGGAGAGAAGAGGGTGCCCTTTGAATTATATCATGGTTAAACCCTGACTTGGTTGACAAGACATAGATTTTATTTTATTTTATTTTATTTTATTATTTTATTTATTTTTATTCTTTTTATAATCGTAGTTGTGTGAGAATAATTAAGGGCAATCATTATTCGGTATGGCAATAGCAATGGTCACTCATCATTTATTTCATAATTCAAATGTTTTAGCTTTATTATATAACTTAATATTTGCATACCTTTGATCCTTTGTATTACTGATTTTGATTTGTCTTTTCTAGGTTGTCAGGTTGCTTCAACCACAATCTTCATTGAATTTTATCTTTCCATAATCTTCATTTGGCCTGGTTGTAATCTAAGAATTCAGCTGCAAAATCTTGTTAGAGCTGCAGATTGTTGACAATTTCGTAGTTTCATTATTTTCAAAAGAGAAAAGAGGAATAAAAGGAAAATTGGACTAGAATAGGGAAAATAAAATCTAGGCTGCCAAGAAATCTTGGTTTTCAACCTGGATTTTCTGTATAAACATGCTAACAATGTTTTTTTTTTTTGAATCAGGTTATTCTATTATATTACAAAAAGTCAAAAATTACATCAGTATTACAACAGGGCCTTAGCCCTGTAATTCCTGCCGAGAGATTGACAGTTTGCCCAAGTTTAGACATATCCGAAATTAAACAGGTACAAAAATTGGATGCGATGACAGACTAACATTACGACACATGACATTGCTTATGGCCGACACATAGAACATATGGATAGCCAACACATAGATTTTGAGATCTGGACTGAATCCGAACACAGACAAGATAACAATGAGCGAAAACAGAGAAAAACTTTCCCTTCCCGGCGACTAAGAGCGAACTGTAGGTCGAATTATTCATCGTCGGTGGTATACGGTTCGTCCTCCACCTTGCCCCTGAAGTGCTTGGGGACATCCGAGTCGGAGAGCTGGATCCTCTGAGCCGGTTCGCTGGGGCCCGCAAGGGCAGCCTGAGAGTCTGGGGAAGAGCTTTCCTTGATAGGGCGTAACAGATCAATAGTAGGCACCTGCATATCAATTGTGGGTACAATCCCATGAACCAGAGGAGGGTTTCCCTGCGATGCTTCCTCTTGACCTCTGGAATTACCACAATGCTCAACAGAAACCGAAACGATGAATGTGGAATTTTCCAGAGAGCAGGGTATTCTATACCTGACAGTGGGATGCGTTGTGTGTCCGCATTCCATGATTTCTCCATACCCCAGTGCCCTGCCACGGCCTGCTGCTCGACCCCGGGAGCGGTGATGGTCAGAAGTTACCTCAACTGAGGAAGTGGGAGAAATTGCAGACCTCTGAGCCGAAGCACGACCCCTTGAGCTTCCTCGACGGCTGCTCATTCTCAGACGCTCGCGCTGCATCGCCAGGTTAACCAAAGAGCAGGAATGTCCCTGCGCTATCCCCCACAGAACCAGAGGATGTTCCAACGCTGCCGCCGAGTGCTCATACGCTATGCAAGAATGCGGGAATGTGACAGAGGTTCCGGGCCTTTGTAGCGCCATTATACCAATTCGCAGGAGAACAATTAAGACTGAAAGGACTGGTATTAACTCTCGCAGAGGATCAACCGCCGGAACCCTTATGAAACCATCTGCCAGGTACTGCGTGGCTCGTCCGGGCTGACACATGCCCATGTGACGAGCCACTAGGCTGCTATGCGTGTGAGACACCCGCATCCAAGAAACATGCTAACAATGTTACTTTTCATGTTTATACAATTTTTTTTATTTTTATTTTTACAATTTTTTTTTTGAAAAAGAAAGTAGAAGACTAAGCTGGAGAGGAAGAAGAATCTTCCTTGACCAACTTCAAATCAAGATTATCTTGCAAATTTCTTATAAATTCCTCCCTTGTTAATGGTTTATGATATATTTGTAATCTATAACCATTTACAAGGAAGGTCACCTTCTCTTCATTAATGGTTATGATTATGACTTCTCCATTATCAAAGATAGTTTCAATCTCATAAGGTTCAAGCCAATGAGTTTGAAATTTTCCTTGAAAATCTTTAAATTTTGAATCAAAAAGAAATGCCTAATCACCAGGCTGAAATTTCCTTTCTTTGATAAACTTATCATGCCACCTGGAGCTTTGTTGTTGGACTATATTGGTTCTATGAATAACATATTATCTTATCTCATCAAGTTCATTCAATTGATCCATTATTTGTCTTTGGGCTTCTGATAGATCAAGACCCAATCTGACTGTTGTTTCAAAAGTCTTTATCTGAAGCTCAATAGGAAATAGGACTTGCTTTCCATAAAGAAGTTCATAAGGAGTGTGTCCTGTTGTATTTCTTCATGTGGTATGGTATGCTCATAAAGCTTCTGGAAGATTTTTCTACCCAATCCCTTCTATGCAGATGCACAATCTTGGTAATAATTGCTTCAATTAATTTATTGGTAGATTCAACTTGTCCATTGGCTTGGGGATGATATGGAGTTGAATTCCTATGCTTGATTTTTTACTCCTCCATTATCTTGTACCAACTTGGATGCAAATTGAGTGCCTTGATCTGTAAAAATTTCCCTTGGGACACCAAAATGAGTTAAAATACCCTTAAAAATAAATGAAACTACAACATTTTCAGTAGCAAAAGGGAGTTCTTTAGCTTCTACCCATTTTGTGACATAATCTGTACAAAAAGGAATGTACCTTTTTTGTCTTGACAGTGGATTGATTGGACCAACAAATTCTAAAGCCCATTTCTCAAAAGGTTCAATGAGTACCTGAGGTTGTAGAGGAATTTCCTCTAAAGGAACATGTTTCCCCATTCTTTGACAATTGTCACACCTCTTAACATATTATTTGGCATCCTTAAAAAGAGAAGGACAATAATATCCTAAGAGAAGGGCTTTATAAGAAGTTATTTTATCAGCGAAGTGTCCTCCATATGGTTCATCATGAAAAGCCTTTAATATTTCTGGTACTTCATCTTCTCTAACAAACCTTCGAATAATTAAGTCAGGTCCTCTCTTATACAATTATTCGTTTATCCATGATTAAGATGCACTAGTTTTAATAACCTTCCTTTTCTCTTGAGGAGAAATTATGATGGTAGTTTCCCTATAGCCAAATAATTAGCAATATCTGCAAACCAAGGAGATTTAATATATATTGCAAAAAGATATTCATCAGGAAAATTATCTTCTACAAGAACATCATTATTATCATTTTGGATTCTAGATAGAAAATAAACAAATGTCTTTTGTTTTCCCGATCTATCCAAAATAGTAATATTGAATTCTTGTAATAATAATAACCATGTTGTAACTTTGCCATTAGTAATTGATTTATTCATTAAATATATAATTTCAAAATGATCCGTGTGTATGAAGGTTTCATAACTAGTGATGTAATGTATGAATTTATTGATACTATGTACAACACCTAAAAAATCATTTTCTTTTAAATATTTATGTCCCGATACAACTCCTAAAGTTGTATCTAAGGCATCAGTCAAAATGTGAAAATGTAGTTTCCAATTTGGTCCTCTTAAAATGGGTGCTTCAGAAATATTTTCTTTCAATGTTTTAAAAACTTTTTGGCAGTCAAAATTCCAGATGAATTCACAATATTTTGCAAGAAATTTGAAAAGTGGAGAGGCAATCTTTGTAAAGTTTTATATAAATTTTCTATAACATCCGGTAAAATCAAGAAAACTTCTAACATTTCTTTAACATGTAGGAACTGATAACTTGGAAATGACTTCTACCTTAGATGCATCTACTTTAATTCCATCTCCTAAAATATGGTAGCCTAAAAAAATTCCCTCAGTAAACATCATAAAACATTTTTCATGGCTTAATGAGAGATTTGATTCTTTACACCTAATGAGAACTTTCTCCAAATTCTTAAGATCTTATTCAAAAGAATTTCCATAGACAGTAAAATTATCCATGTAAATTTCCACAGAATCATGAATTAGATCATCAAAAATACCTAGAACTTCCCTTTGGAATGTTGTAGGTGCATTACATAACCCAAAAGCAAGTACTCAGTATGCATAGGTTCCCCATGGAAAGGTAAAGGTTGTTTTATCTTGACCTTCTGGAGCTACTTGGATCTGGTTATATCCACTAAAACATCCAAGAATGAAAAGTACATTTTCCCTCCCAATGTATCAAGAACTTGATCTATAAAATGAAGTGGAAAATGATATTTTAAAGTAGCTTTGTTCAATTCCCTATAATAAATGCATGCTCTCCATTTTCCATTTTTCTTTAGAACAATTACCAATGGTGAAACCCACTGGCTGTTTGATATTGGATAATTGGAATTCACAATTAACAATTTTTGTAATTCCTCTTCAACGATTTCCCTTACATTTGGATTCATTCTCCTTTGTTGTTGTTAGATTTGTCTAGGATTTTATTCAATATATATATGATGCATACAAGTGTTAGGATCAATTCATTTCATATCAGTGTATTCCCATGCATAAGAAGAAGAATGTTCTTGCAGCATATTTATTAATTCTTCCTTTTGAGATTCTTCTAGATTATCATTAATATTAAAAGTTTTCCCTAGAAAAATTTCTATTAAACAATTTCCAAATTTCTCCGTAGAATGTAAATCCATTTGACGAGATGATAGATATTTAATAGTGCATTGTCCTTGAAAACTATGATTTTATTCACAATATGAGGAAGATTCATTATTTTATATTAAATTTAAAATTTGATCCTCTTCATCTATTTGTGAAGTGGAAAAAATTAGTCGTATGTCAAAGTTTTCATTGTCATCATCTATACATGCTTCACCTTCTACTTCTATCATTATTTTTGTAGGAGGATATAATGTGAATTTATTTGTCGAAATTTCATCAAAGATAAACATATCACGAGATCTAAAACTTATAAAAGCATCAGCTGTATCTAACCATGGTCTTCCTAGAATCAATGGGTGTCCTCCTAGATTATTATTTGGTGTTACTATCATAAAGTAAATACGATACTCCCAAGAATCTTAGGATACAAATACATCTTCTAACACACCATTAGGTTTGACAACAGATCTATCTACTAATCGCAATAATGTAGGTGTATATTGAATATTAGGAAGTTTCAATTGATCCATAGTTTTTTTACTCATGACGTTGATAGCTACTCCTAAATCAATCAATGTGTTTGGAATTTCAACACCATTGATGTGTGTTTTCACAATGGGACTTCCTGGATCTAGATATTTTTGAACTGTTGTCTTTCCCATCATGATATCTACAATTTTTCCAATTAACTGGATTATTTTAACTTATTTTCTTTTTCTTCCTGGTTTTTTAATACTTAACTCCCTGATTGTCTTTACAAATATTGGTATTTCTTTGATAGCTTGTAACAAAGGAATTTTTATACAAACATTCTTCAGTTCATCTATCATATCATAATTAGGCAACACAATCTGTTTTTCTACCCCTTTATCAATTTTCAATCTTTCAGGAAAAGGTGGGTTTTGAACAAAAACTGAAGGTTGTTCTATAATAGGAGTTGAGTTTATTGGAGTATCATCAAAATGTATAAGGGTGGTTTGTTTTTGAGAATTTTCTGTTTGATGATATGTCTCTTTCTCAAATATGTCATTTTTTCAGACTCCTAAATAACAACATCTGGTGACTTCTTTTCCAATACTCTACCATATCTAAGTTGGACATTGTTTAGATATAATAGAGTTATCATATAGTTTTCGAAATTATGTCCTTCCATGCTGTAAATAGGTTATGATTTTTTATTGTTTGGTTTTCGTGGAAATGGTAGTGAAAGTTGTGGGTTTGGATTTTGTCGTTGAGAGGGTTGAACAGGATGAGAAAAATGTTGTGGTGGAAAAATAGGGTAAGGTTGAGGATATTGAGAATATTGAGGGTATTTTCCATAAGTATTTTTCCATCCTTGTGCCCAAGGTTGAAGCCAAGGTTTCCAAGGTATGGGTGCAATCCAATTTCTTTGTGATGTTTATGCATCTGTTTGAGTGTTGAAACTGTTAGCACCTGGATTGAACCTCAGGCTGAATAAGGAAATTCCAGGGTAACCACAAACCACGCTTAGCCAAGTAGCTAGCCCTACAAGGCCAGGAGAGGGCTCTCTCTATAAGGATCTCAGCCAAAATGAATGGATCAAGAAATTGATATTAGGCTAGGTGTAGTAGCACAAGGTCTTGATTTGTTTTTTTTTTAAGGGTTTTGCTGGATCAGAAAGAGCCAAACAGTTAGGGCAAGGAAATTAGGTCAAAACTGCAGGGTGTTTGATGGGGCAAGGTAGGCACAATGATTAGAACCTTAGGGTTTGATGGATGAGGTGAAAAGATAGGTGAGGAGCTAGAAAGAGCATGTAAACCACATGGATTCTTCCTAAACTGAAGAAAACACAGACTGTGAAATGTCTACCCAAAACAGAGCATAAAAGATATGGATTTTGCCTCTCAAACTTGTATACATTCACATAAAGGCAATGAAATGATGAAATGACATTCTAACAAATGAATACAAAATAAAAAATCAACTAAACATCACACCACATGGATCCCAAAGAAATAGATGTAATTTTTCATTAATCTCCTGTTGTAGCTGATACAAAATGATATTTAATCAAAACATAAGCATCCCACTAAGTCCAAACCCTACAATGACTGAGGAAAAGCATCATATAGACCCCAAATAACTCATCCTAATCTTAGGGAGTTGAATCCATGAGAGGAGTTGTTTCTAACAAAATCTGAACCGCTAACAAGAGAATAGGGTGGTCAAAGTGACTCATCCCTAATCCAAACAAACTGATACATTACACCTCGTAAATTTGTTTAACCTAATGAATCTAACCTAGTAAGCTCTATAAGCATCATAATTACATTCAACTTATCAATTACAAGGGTAAAAACATCATCTGTCATGGTAGAAGTGAAAATTGGGTTGAAACTACAAAATTTTGGTCAAAAGTGTCAAACGCATAGTGCCAAGTGTCAATGCGTAGTGCCAAGTGCAGGTGCGTCCTTCAACTTAAGTTGCACTTTTGGAGGCTTTCCAAATGTCCAAATTGGGCCCACAATAGCTTGTTGCAAAGCTCTGCTTGTATAATTTCCAGAACAACTTGAATTTCTGAATTGGGATGCCATTTTCCTAGTCAAAAGCAAAATCTCCCAACACTACTCAGCGCGCAGAGCCCAGGCCAAAAAGATGGTAGAAAGGTCATTTTTTGGGTGTTTTTTGACCTTTTGATCAACTATTTTTCCTCCAAATGCTTAGAAAATGTACACGATGTATGTACTCATCACTAGAAACCAAAAAATGTTGACCTCTTTCTGATTGGATGTCTCAAAAAAGAGCGCAGCGCCCAAGGCGCTACGCATTTTCCCTCCATGACTGTGCAAAAACTGGATTGAAAAACACAAAAAATTTCCTTGAAGCTCAAAACTGGTTCATCATGCCCAAAAATATATTTTTATGATTGACCAAAGGTTAGAGGAATGTAGGGATGCCTCAACAAGTATGTGAAGTCTCCTCCTCTCCTCTTGCTTGTTCAATTTGTCAATTTTCTCATGAGCTTTTTTGAGCTTCATCCTTGCCACTTGGTTCCTCCGTGCATAATACTTGGCCATCTTCCTTTGTATCTCAACATCTCTGTTTGCTTTGTCCAAGAGGGTCTCCAAGTGTGTGTTCACCTTCTCAAGCCAAGACTCTCTGTTCTCAGCTATGTCCTTGACCAATTGCTCATTTAAAGTGAGTTGCTCCTCCAATTCTGCCTCCTTTTGCCTTTCAAGCTCTAAGGCTCTCTTTAATCCTCTTGTTCTTGGTCTTTTTCTCTATCCCTGTTCATCATCCGGCTCTCCATAATCTCCATAAGCCTCATCAAGCTGAAACTTGGCCTTCTCAACCTCCCTCTTTGCCTTGATGTACTTGGTTTGCATCAATTCCTACTTGACCTCTAACTGCTTGTTCTCTTGCTCATAAAAAGAGATGATATATTTGGCCCTTTGTAAACTAGTCTCAAGCTTCCTGATTTTGGTATCCTTTGTTTTCAAGGTAGCCTAAGTGATTTTTTCTTTCTCCTCATCACTTGAGTTCACAAGGAGAAACTCCTTTTCAATGTCATGTTTTTCATGATGCTATTTGACCTCTGCTTCCTCCACGATTTTCTCTTTTCCTTTAACCTATAATGTTGATGATGAAGGCAAGGTCCCTCCCACTTTCTGTGGGGTAAACACCTGCCTCTTTCCCCTCTGATAGGTGAAAGCAAATGGCTATAAATTGTACCTCTGTGGTATACTACTTTGACCATGCTCGGTGTGTACATCATGTCCCTCACTGCCATCATGCTCATCATGTTCCTCATCATTGTCATCATCTCTATTGGGTGAATGAATACATGAAATGGCGATGTATATGGCGTGGAGTTGTCTGGTGAAGAATTATCTATTGAGGATGAGTGATAAGTAAGCTATGGTGAATGAGAAGAAGTAGATGGATGAGTGGAGGATGATGGAGGAATGTGGGGAGCTGGCTGAGTAGGTGGTTCATTGAATATTTCATTAGATATGAAGGTCTCCCAAGCAATGCCTAGTTGATCTAAGTGATGGAGGACTATCATTTTGATAAGAGAATGATGGAAAATACTAGGCATTTGATGAGCTGGATCCCTTTTCTGAGAAATATATGTTGTCCTCTCAATACTTCTGAAAATGTAATATGGAAAATTGAGCATTCTTACCCTAGTAAAGTGCATAAGAAGCCTGATATGATATGAGTAGAGTCTAGAAAACCTGCCCTCACATGTGAAATACCTCATGATTATCTTCATTAATGGCGCATACTTGTCTAAGAGATAAGAGAAAGGGAAAATTATGTTCTTATCATTTTTAAACCTTGTTTTAAGATATGGCTCGTAAAAAGTGTGATGCAAATTTATTTGCTTGAACCATTTCTCTCCTACATTTGGAATTCTAGTGGCCTATGATATGATAGCAGGAGATATAGTGAATGTGACCCTGGCTAAAGTGACCTGGTTGTTTTACAAATTGAGGATGAACTGCTTGGTTAACTGCTAATGAAAATTCACCCTTTCAACCCTTTGGTAAAACTCAAAACAACCCATGTACTTGAAACAAAACACTGCAAGTGGTGATGCCATACATTTTGTGGTATTAGTGGGTTCAAATCTGATAATTCTCCCTCCCTTCTTGGCTGGCCTCCTTGATTGTCTTTCCCCTTCTTCTGAACTAGTGTGACCCTCTTCTGCCATGTTTCTAAGGTGGAAACTGTAGGGACTGATATGTGGGTCAAAGTGGGTGAAATAGTGAGGGATCTTGAATGAAGTATAGGCAAGGATGATTTGAGGGTGACAAAGTCTATGAAGTGCTGTAATTCTGATCAAATAGGTGATTTTGGAAACATACAAGAAAGCTTTGCTAGGGTTTTAAAATTTAGGGTGGCAACTTGCTTAATTGATGGAGAAAAAGAGATACTGGGCCACTTGTTGTATGCAGGTAATAGAAGCATTTTTAGCTTGAGCAGATGAAGAAAAGTGGTTTTTTGTGTTCCTAGGGTTTGCCAGGATTTATTGGCCAAATGCACAGCACCAAGTGCCAGTGCGCAGCATCCTTGACAAACGCGCCCTTCAACACACAGGCACGCAACACCGTTGAAATTTTCTCTGGCTCGGTTGGGAAAACGCACCCTTCACTACACAGGCACGCAGCACCACACTCAAGCGCACAATGTCCAACTGAAACGCGCATCGCCTTCCTGATTTTTTCAAATATTCACTCAATTTCCTCTTTGCCAAGGAGAGCTTAGGTTGCAAAAGAGATGATGAAGTTTGAAAGATGCTTTTGAAATCTTATCTAGAGGATGAGTTTGATTTTTCCTTAGAAAAACCTACTTTATAATGTTTGTTTGGAACTTTTTACTTTATTTTCAAATCTCTGTCTGATGCTTCTCTTTCTTTATCTCTTTTCAAGTGGATGATGCTTTGATTGAGTTGATTATTCAATGATTCCTCTCTTATAGCAAGGAGAAGTGCCTTAGGCAGCTCATGGGAACAATTATTACATAAAATGACTTGAAGTGTGCAGCTCATGGGAACAATTATTAGATAAAATGACTTGAATTATATCAAAAATATGAACAAACTAAAATACTATGTTTTCATCTATAAAAAAAATATGTTTTTGAGATGAAAATTACATCAGTGAAATAAGGATTTCGTATAGTAACCATGACTAACTACCAACCATTCTTTGTTTATTGGTCTTCCTCATACTTTTGTTGCCATTTATTTGCAATAAAACAAAGCTTTTGACCTTGGAAATGAACCCTAAGACCTAATGGAGACATTACTGCCTTAACTCTAAAAATAATATAACTAAAACCATAACTGAATGAAACATGAAGATGGGTCAGCAAATATACCTGATGAGGGAAAATTAGATTTTTTTAGAAGAAGAAGACAACTGTTAGTGGATCATTTTTGGCATGACCTATTGGAATGATAAAAAAATTTAGTATGAGACACCTACAATGAAAATGCAAAGAGAAGATTTGATCCTTGATGGAAGTATGCATATACTGACACTAACATTGGCCTTATTGGGGATGGCAGCTCCTTAAAGGTGTCAAGAACACCGTAGACCAAGTGCCTAGTTGATTGGGCGAATACAGTCAAACAAATGAAAGACTGAAAAATTTTTGGAATTTTTGAAAAATGAATCGATACAGACTGAAAACTGACTCAAAACCGACTATAGACTGACTCAAAGACCAACTAAAAACAACACAAAGAATTTAAGTTATATAGCCTTCACTTCAGGCCCCAAGCTCAAATGACATTATACTTTAAATCTTGCAAGGAAAGTAAGCTGGTATATACAATGATAGTGAAACAACTTCAGCAAGTTGCATGAGAAATAATAGTGTTTCATGAGCCTACCATTCACCAGTCCTCCTGAGCATTCTTGACCATCCATTTCCTTCAATAAATATGCATTTTTTCCTCAATAGGCTGAGATTTTATAAGGTCCTTTCCACAGATTATCAAACTTACCATGTTTCCCTTTTTCTTCATTTCGTGCATCCCATCATAGCACTACATCTTCCAGCTAAAACTTTTCTGCCTTGGTCTTGCGGTCATAAATTTTCTTTATCTTCTCTTGCAACCGAAAGTATTTTGAGAAACCTCTTCCCTTGTTTGTTGAATGTGAATCATTTGATTGATTCGGCGTTGAATATCATGTTCTTCACTACCTTCTTCTTGCAATAATCTCATGACCGAGACTACAAGTGATGTAGGAAACATTGTATCAGTACCATAAACCAATTCAAAAGGTGACATACCTATTGATTTCTTACTGCTCACTTTATCAGCCCACAAAGCATTGACAAGATTTCGATGCCAATTCTTCTTGTTTGCCTCCAACATTTTCTTAATAATGTTTACCAAGGATTTGTTTGAAGACTCGACTAGTCCATTGCCCTGTGGATAGTATGTCGTGGAATGACCCAATCTGATGTTGTACTTGTTGCAAAAGTCAACCATTCTCTTTGGCTTAAATGATGATGCATTATCTGTAATAATCTTGTGAGGGCAACCAAAATGAGACAAGATATTGAACTCTAAAAACAGAATGATTATTGTGTCCATAACTTGCCTTGTCGGAATGGCTTCGATCCATTTGGTGAAGTAATCGGTGGCTGTCAAAATCCATTTGTGTTGTGTTGATGATGTAGGATGGATTTCCCCTATGAAATCAAGCCCCCACTGCTGGAAAGGTGCATTAACTACAATTGGATTCAAAGGAAGAGGAAGAAGCTTCCTTTTTCCCTAAAAGCCTTGACATTCATGACATCTCATGACTATTTTATATAAATCTAAAAATAAAGATGGCCAATAATACCCTGCTCTCAAGATTTTATTAGCTGTTGTTTTCCAAAACAAGTGACCCCCACAATCTCCTCTATGAAAATCATTCATTACCTGCTGAGCTTCATTTTCAACCAAACAATTAAGAAGAACCCCTCCCAGATCTTTCCAATAGAGAGCACTATCCAAAATGCAGAATTTTGCAGACTTCAGTTTTAGTGATCTACCTTTACTTTTCAACATTCCAGGAGGAGGAGAAATATGCTAAAGAACATATACTATATCGGAATACCAAGGTGAGTTGAGAAACATTTCTGATACCTAAATGAGTGTGCCACCATCTTCTTCATCTGACATTGCTGCAATAAGATTTATGTCTAGAGCATGAAGATTCAACTCAGCCATGAGTTTTTCCAAGCCTTGACCTTTGATCAGTTTCATGGGCTTAATCTCAAGATCATACTCTAACATCACTACTATCCACTCACCTCTTCTTCCCTCCAGATCAGTTTGCATGAGGACATATTTGATAGCCGCATTGGGAACATATGCTATGGTATGCAAATGCAGAATGTAACTCGAAAATCCTTCAATGCCTTTATAAGAGCCAAAACTTGTTTCTCAATGATGTTATAATGAAGAGAAGAATCTCTGATAGTCCGACTAAAAAATGCAATGGGATGCTCCACCTGGTCCTTCTTTTGCATCA
The DNA here is from genome assembly GCA_031772625.1 of Pinus tabuliformis. NCBI lineage: Eukaryota > Viridiplantae > Streptophyta > Pinopsida > Pinales > Pinaceae > Pinus > Pinus tabuliformis. The sequence goes on along the minus strand of CM062817.1, from coordinate 943,622,785 downwards.
ACACCGTAGCCAAAGTATGCTCAGACGCAAATGAAAATATAATAAAATCATGAGTATAATCAGGACTGATCAAAATAGGGGTTGTGGTCAAAGAAAGCTTTACCAAGTTGAAGGATTTCATGGAATCCTTGGTCCATTTCACAGCACTGTCCTTCTTCAACATATTAGTTAACTCACGCAAATGCTCAGCCAAATTTGGTATAAATCTATATAAGAAGTTCATCTTATCGTTGAAGGCTTGGATCTCCTTTTTGTTGCGCGGAAAGTCTATTTGTTGAATTGCCTCCACCCTAGAAGGATCAATATGAATACCATCTTTGGAAATTATATGACCGAGGAGCTTGCCTTCCTCCATGGTGAAAAGACTCTTCTTTGGATTTAAAGAAATCTCGAACTCCCTGCATTTCTGAAAAACAATCCTCAGGTGGTGTAAATTCTCATCATTAGAACCAGAAAACACTGTCAAGTCATCTAAATAAACCACTAAGAAAACATCCTTCTCGTTAGCAAAATCTATATCCATGGCCCATTGAAAAGTGGCCCTGACATTCTTCAGCCCAAATGGCATCTTAGCATACTGAAAAGCCCCCCATGGTGTTGTGAAGGAATTTTTTCTTGGTCTTTTTTGTGCACCAGAATCTGATTATAACCTGAGTAGCCATCTAGTAGTGACATCTGTGATGCTCCAACTACTCTTTACAGAATGTGGTCCATCTTAGGTAGAGGATAATTATCTTTTAGGGACACTTTATTTAGGTTCTGGAAATCAATGCACAACCTTATCTCTCTGGTCTCTTTTTGTACCAGGACCAAATTCGAAACCCAATCAGGGAATCTAATTGGAACAATGATACCAGATTTAAACAATCTATTTACCTCTTTCTCGATGGATGGCAGTAGCTTTGGGTTGATCCTCCTCAACTTTTGTCTAAAGGCTTTTTGATCTGGCTTGATAGGAAAATTCAGAAAGCAACTTAACATACTTAGCCTTTGACTCAGGAGATAAGGTTTTTGATAACTTAACAAGATTGGGCTTGTTCGTTGTCCCAATGTTTACATCTTCAACTCCTTTGTCGGCAGGAACCAAGGTTGGTCTTCTCGCCACATCATCTTGATCAAACAACTCCTCTAAAGGTATAAGACCTCTAGGAATGACATTATCCTTAAGTTGTAAAACATCCATCTGATTTACCTCAATGTCTTATTCATAGGAATCACAAACATCATCAATGAAAGCATCCTTAAACTTCCCTTCATTCTTCAAAAAGGAATTAATTTCATTGTCATCCAGGAAAACCTACCAATATCTCAAATTATCAAGAATAGTATGCCTATGTTTGACATGAATCTCAAATTTATTGCTAGAATTCATTGGAATTTTCAAATTTCTCGCGACCGTAGCAAGTGAATCAGCAATGATGTTTTGACTTCTCAGCACCACTGTCAATGTGTATTCTGGAAACATCTTCAAGATATCTAGGACTGCGTTTATATAAGCTCTCATCTGCAGATGCTTCACTTGATATTCTCCTTTGACTTGTTTAATCACTAACTCTGAATCACCATAAACAGAAATCCTTTTCGCACCCAACTTCTTCAAAATATTTAGACCAGTAATCAATGCCTCATACTTCGCTTCATTGTTAGAGCAATCGAAAGCTAATTTATAGGAACACACTCTAACATTACTTAGAACTTTGTCTGGCTAAAAATAGGACTTCGAATCCAAATTCCAATACCCACACCATCCTTCCTGTTATAGACATATTTGGGCACTGCAATCCCAATCACATATGTCAATAATCCAAGGGCTCTCAAACCCCTAAAAGTGTTGTTTCATACCCTAAAGGATCAAGGTCAACTGATTACATCATTTCCCAGAAGTTCTCCATGAAAAAATGCTAAGAACTGGTCAAAACTGGACCATCTCACCTACTCCATGCTGACGGTGTGATGCATCTCACCTATTACACACGGGGGGTGCGATGCATATTGAAAAGTCCTTTTATAGGGTGCGATGAGTGAGAGTAGACAAATGGCAAAGGCAGTTTGCTAGGTGGAAACTCAGAGAATCTTCTAGAAACTGCTCATATGACACTTGCCTCTCTGAATTCGCCCAGGGATGAGTAAGAGATCATGAAATCTCCAAGTGGAACCAAGAACTACCAGTGAGATGACACTAATAAAAATCCCAGAAGCTGACTCACTCTCCTGCAAACATCTATATATGGATCCCTCATCCTAGAGATCCAAAGGCTGGAATTTTGTAATTTGTAAGGAAGTGTTGTTGGTTTCTTCTTGAGACATTGTATTATTGGGTGATATTTCTTTTTATGAGGTCAAGAGGGCTTTCATGTTGGGAGGATGATGCTGGATCAGATAGCTTGGTTGTAATCCTCTCTTCTACTACTTCTATCAATAAAGCTATTTGAGATTTCCTCCATATACTTGTATATCTCTGAATCTTGTATTTATATATGCATTTGGTATGGTTAATGTACATCTGATCCTATATTGTTTATGGTTATAGATCTCTATGCTTTGATGGTATTTTGCTGCTTTGACTCTATAGGTGTTCTTTGAAGCGGGACAAGTGAGAAAGGAGTGGTGAAAGCTCTATTAAGGGAGAGAGGAAACAAGCAAGATGACTAGCGAAAGACTGAGGTTGGTACCTTTTGCTTCTCTCTCATCTATCTCTCATAAAGGAAAACACAAGTAACTTTGGTTTGTTTGTTTCTAAGATAGCTACCCGTCTTAGTGGGACTAGTAGCTCTGAATTGACACTAGTTTTCCCGATAACAAAATGGCAACTCCACTAGGGAGCGAATAGTTTCTTTGTTTTGTTACTGTTGTTTACTTTATAAACTATAGACGGAGCCTAAAGTTAAGCCAGCTAGCCTTCAAACTGCTTTTGCTATGCAACTGCAAAGTAGTTCAACACTGCTTTAGTCAATATATGGGTGGTTTATGAACTGAACATCTGACTTGCAAACATCCTAAGTGCCCTAGTGGTAGCTCAAATAACCTCATTAGATCTACCCCTATGCTTTGTTTTTACTGTCCATCATTACTCAGCCTAAATCACTGAACTTAGCTGGAAATTTTGAGCAAAAACCAAGCTTAGTTTCGTTCCCTAGCCCATCACACTATCTGTAACTGTGCAACCTGGATGCATCGCACCTCTCGTGTGTTGTAGGTGAGATGCATCCCTTTTTCCCTGTGTTACAGGTGCGATGATTGATTGAGACTGTTTCTGCCTCCAGATTTTGGTTTTTTCTTCATTGTCTTCAGCTGTATTCAGTAGTTTTGTTGTCTATGATTAGTATATCACTGTTGAAACCTTCTTCCTTTGCATTATTCAGCCTCCATTGATAAAGAATTGTGAATGTTTTTTAATGTATTTTTCATCATTTATAGCTCTACTTTGCAAATAGTAGCTTAATTGAATTATCGTCTTTTGATTTGAAAGTGTCGCAAATGTCGTTTTCAGTCAAGAAAAAGAGTGTCATAAAGTCTTCCTCTTTTAGATAGTCGATTACACTTTTTCCATTGTACTTGATTTTGAAATTATTAGTATTTCAAGTGTCGAAAGCAGTTTTAAATTCGAAATCGCAAAGTGTCATCTTAGTCTTCCTTTCGTTTCGAAAAGAGAAAATTGTTAGTACTGTTTCTTTGAAAGAAAATAGTTCAGATTTGTACTTAGTTTTCTTTTTTTCATTCTCACATTAAGGAAACTGAAAAACAAATACATGCATGTGCATTTGCATTTAGACTGCATGTGGAAATTGATTTAGGAAAAGTGCATCTAGTGTGTGCTCTCTGCTCTATGTTGAAAGAATTTTATTTCTCTTTCCTTAGTAGCTAGGATTTTCATTGCTAAAAGAAAGTAAACGACTGTTTATCATCTTAGATTGCATATTTAGGAATTGTATATCTACATCACGTGGTGAACCTTAAAGGAAAACTTCTTAAGAAAGATCAACTGTAAAATAAACTTCAATGAACATAAAAACGCTTTGGAACCTAACGCACAACATCTAGAAGTCTAGGCTAGAGATGTATTCCAGTGTCGTAAAGCCTGGTAACTATTGTTTTCATCGTAGGTTGGGTGATTCCTCCTCTTTGATACGACAAGTGCCAATACGGACTTGTGCTCCCACGTACCATCGAGTATATATTGGGAGACCACAATAGGCTATATCCTTTATCCTTAGGAAGTCGTGTCTGTTGCCCTATCGATCACAACGCACTGAACAAAGCATTCAGGAAGATTGAATGTTGTACGTAAAAAGTATTCTGCAGTTTTGTGATTGGTTTGGTAATCCATCTGTCTAGATTTCCAAAGTAGTCAATTTCGTTCCTTTTCAGACTCCTTAAAAGAAAAGGTCCATCTAAGCACTTTTCACTTCAGGCTCATTAAAAATTGAAGGCGACTAGAGTCATCTTTAGCTTTTTCTCGACTCTTAAAAAGTGAAAAAGCAAGTTGTGTCAAAGCATCATAAAATTCATTTAATTCAAAATAACATTTTCCCCTTTTTATTTTGATTTGATCAAGTAATCTGCAATCGTGGAAGAAAGTCAATAAAAACCCTGTCGTTCGCAAAGACTAACGAGTCAACTATCTTTGACTTCAGAAACGAAACCATTCTGGGCTAAGCAATCTCGATTAACTAGGTCAAAATCTCCTGGTTTGTTTGAAACTTGTGTTTCGACATCCTCAGAGACTCCAATTACTCCAACTATTTCTGGTATCCCTGCCTTTACAGAAGAAGTTCCACAGTTACAAGGGGACATTAGAACTGATCCTAGTGCAACGGTAAACACTTCTACTCCTGAACCAACTCCATCTAGGACTGATTTGGAAGGTGTAACCCCTCCAAAATCTGTCACTGCAAAGTCTGTACCTTCTTCAGCACTAGAAATATTTTACGGACCTGATGGTCTACCTCTTCCACCTGCACTGATCGCTATAGAAGAGATTGTGGAGGATCTTCCATCTAGTACCCCATTGCATTTTGGAATTGGGATCCACCTATATCCTTCTACTACAAAAGTAGTCACCCTTCATCGCAAGTTCTTGTAGAATCGCTAGGAAGTCTTTTGGATAGACTCGATATGTCTTAACAACCATCAAGATCTAGGACTGTGTCATCCAATACAACAATAGCAGAATCTCTTGCCACTACTCCGACAATGTTCACTGGTATACCATCTGTCCTAACTAGCTCTCAACCGCTAGATGGAGTCCATGCAAGGACTGTTTCGACAGAATGGTCTGTTCCTGTTTGTTCATCTGGAATTTCTTATGTTGAGTCTCAGCAAATTGATCCTTTACAGCAGTATCAATTTGGGCAGTCCAATCTACAAAGACCAATTTTCCCTTTGAACATTGGATTGCCGCCATATGGAGGGCAATATACCTTTTCATTGTTCCCTTCGGGAGAAAAACCATATGAGAGTTCACAACAGAATTTGGGTCAAGCTGGAATTACATCCAGTGGTTGGGTGCCAATACTACCTCAACAACCAAGAGTTGTATATTCAATGCAACCAAATCAACCTGTTTCGAATATTCCCACTACATTGGCTATTGTGATGGTGTCGTAAGTACAAGCACTACCTGTTGTATGTCAACCTCAAGTCTCTCAGGTCGTGATACAATAGCCTCTTGTCTCTGTGACTCAATCACAATTGTCGATTAGTGGCTCCTTAACTGAAGCGACTTAGGTTCAAACGGGTATTATCACCCCTCATCTTGGTCAAACATCTAGTATTGGACAACAGCAAATGGCTTCACAACCATGGCTGGTGCAATATCAACAACCGTAATTCTAGCAAACTTACCGAGGACCTGAGCAACAAAGCATTGCGGGTAATGGGCAGCTGTATATTCAAAATGGTTACCATCAATCATATCATAATGGTTATGCCCATCAACCTTATCAAATTTATCAGCATAAAATACATTATGCTGGTATGCAAAGACCCACTGCTTAGGCGATCCCATCTTATCCTAGGTATGCTTTGCCAAACCTGAATCAACAGTTGCCTTTCATCACAACTTTAGAATTACCAAATCTGAATCGGCTAACGAATGATCCAATTGCTTACGCCCCTTGGTGGCCGGTGATTCCTCATAAACTTCCATCAGATATTCCTAAATTCAATGGAAATCTGGGTGAAGATCCCTCGAATCATGTGATGACCTTTCATATGTGGTGTTCATCCAACACTCTCAATGATGATTCGATTAGGCTTCTTCTTTTTCAGTAAACGCTAACTGGTTCGGTAGTGAAATGGTACATCGAATTTCCTAGAGCTTCATTCGATAACTTCAGTGCCCTGGACGCCACCTTTTTAACCCATTTTTAGTTACCAATAAGGTACGAAACATGAATGGAGCTTCTTACCAATTTTAATTAGAGATAGCCACTCACATATCTGATCATATTCATGAGTGGCGACATCGTCATCGAATGGTAAAAACATATGTTCCTGATCAACTACTAGCTGAATGGTTTATTAAGTCATTGTTACCTTCTATTACAGAAGATGTGGCTAAGGGGGGAGTTGTCACTGAAGAGCAAGTCATTGCTCGTGTGCAATATCTAGAATTGATATATACTCAGTCTGGCACGCTCTATGACAAAATTCTTGATGCTCCTAGACCAGAGTTTTCTGTTCCTCCTCCTCCTAAATCAAACAAGGACTCTCATGCCAATGACGACATGATTGACACCTAAAGTACATAAACTGCAAAGACCTCACCTAGCAAAGCCCTTGCAGTTTCTAGTAAAAAGGCAAATGATAAACTTCTTGCCTCAGAGGTTAATATCGTGTCGACTGACAAAGGCAAAGAACCGCAGCAACAAGGGGGCAAGAAGAAATGGAAAAGCAAAGAGAAGAAACAGGGTGATTCATCTCTCGAAAGATTTTCTGAAAAACCTTCTGGGCAAAAGAAACCTACTCAGCCATGTCACATATGTGATGAATACCATTGGACAAGAGATTGTTTGTATAAAGCTAAGATTAAGAAGTTCTTTAAGAGTTCAAAACCTCAGCGATATTGACTGATCCATTTCCAAACCCAGAAACCAATCTGGTTGCCAGCGACAATGCTTCCCCATCCCAAGTGCTTATGTTTTCCATTTTGAAGCAGCAAAATGATGCTTTGATATCAACAAGGAATAAAGATTACGGGAATCCACAGCTGTCAAACAATAAGGCTGCAGATCAACCTAGTAGTTCGACAACAACTTTAACCGAAGTTGTGCCACCCATCATTCTTGAGCTAACAATAAAGCCGCCAAAGGGAGTAGTACACAAATCGACATTTAATCCTCATGCCCAAGCAGCACAAAATTATAATATAGTAGAGGATCTGGCCCAATCGCCATCCGCTATGTCGACGCTTGAAGTACTGCAAAATTTCCCCTCCCAAAAGTAGGCTCTATTATCAGCAATAGGTGGGATTGACCCAGCGGATTCCAATCTTGTGGCATTTAATCATAAAGGATATGAACCTCAGTTACCAGCACAACTCGCTTTCCTGATACAAGTGAAAGCCCTCAACAAAACTGTTCATCGAACAATTATTGATGAGGGGGCATCTACCTACACTATGTCAATGAGTTGCTGGAAAACTTTAGGCTCACCACCCTTGTCAAGATCATCAATGACATTAAAAGCATTTGATGGATGAACATACACCCTGTATGGGATTTTAAATAACTTACAAGTTGAACTGGGGGACAAGACAGTATAAATTGACGTCGAAGTTATCAATGGAAACCTCGATTACAATATCTTACAGGGAACGCCCTGGATTTATGCTATGGCCGCTGTTGTGTCAACTTACTTTAGAAAGATTGCATTTCCATTTCAAGGAGGAATTACAATCGTTGATCAACAAACCTTTCTCCCCAACAGTTCACAAGTTACAGGAAGCATTCCAATGATCCATGGAATCTCTCATTCGCTTCAAAATATCGGAGTAGGCCTACTAAAATTTCCTGCCTTAATGGGTACTTTTTCCCCACTTCCTCTGAGTAATCTGGCGGAAGTGGCCACAGTAGAAACCTGCAATATGATATCTTCCATTCAGAAGATTTCCAAACATTTTGTTAGCATGGATCATCAACAGGTATTGCCTCCAAGCCCAATAGAAATTTTAGCAATCAATTTTCTTGGCCTGGGCGGAAAAACCAAATGAACGCTCATCGAGTGTTTAGATAGATAGGTCTAAGGAATATGGCACCTCTTTAGATCCTTGGTCACATGTACATTCTACAGATGAAGGAATTATTCAGTTGATGATGATAGGAGAGGAACCATGGGACAATTACCACCATCGTTCCCATCTCCTGGATTACAATGAAGATTATTCCAATGACCTTAATCATCCTTCAGTTTTTTATTTTCTATCAAATACTGTAAATACGGTGGATTCTGAGCAAAACCTATCCAATATTGAAGAACCTATCGCCATAAATATCTCAACCAAACCTAATGTTGTAGAGAATATTCATGTCGGCAAATCTTGTTCTTCTTCAGAACTGGAAATATATTGTTCTCTCTTTCACGAATTCAGAGGTGTCTTTGCATGGTCATATGAAGAAATTCCAGGCATTGACTCGAGCATAGTTGAACACGAAATCAAGATGTATCCAGATGTCAAACCGGTACGACAACGGCTTTGGCAGGTGCACCGAAGAAAGCCGTTGCCATAAAGGCAGAAGTTGAAAAACTTTTACATGCTAGTTTCATTTACCTGGTTCCTCTCACTGATTGGGTATCGAATATTGTTCCCGTGATGAAAAAGTAATGATTAGAGTGTGTGTTTATTACAGGGATGTAAATCAAGCTTGTCTAAATGACAACTACCCTACACCCTTCATCGACCATATAATTGATGAATGTGTCGGATGCGAAATCTTTTCATTTATGGATGGATTTTCCAGGTATAATCAAATAAATATCCGCCCACAGGACCAGTGGAAGACTGCATTTATATGTCCGTGGGGCACATTCACGTACTACAAACTACCTTTTGATTTAAAGAATGCAGGGGAAACTTTTCAGAGGGCTATGAATTATGCCTTCCATGACATCAAGAACATCGTTCAACCATATCTCGACAATCTATCGGCTCATTCGTGAAAGCGGACTGATCATCCACAGCATTTGAGAGTTATATTTCTACGTTTTTGACACTACAAGATACGACTCAATCCGCACAAGTGTGTGTTTTGTGTCAGTTCTGGTCATTTACTTGGATTCGTTGTTTCTAAAGACGGGATTCAACTCGACCCATGTAAGGTTCAGGCAATCATCGATATGCCTCCACCTTCAAATTTGCTTCAGATTCAGAAACTCCAAGGGAAAGCAAACTTTCTGAGTAGGTTCATTCCAAATTACACTGAACTTGCTAAAGGTTATACGCGTCTTTTGAAAAAAGAAGTTCCCTTCAACTGGGATCAGGTTGTGCAAGCTTCCTTTGATGCTCTAAAGGAATCCCTAATAAAAGCATCATTAATATACACTCCTGACTATCAAAAAGACTTTAACTTGTATCTAACTACAGCAAATACAACCATCGCAATGGTTTTAGTTGAAGAAGACAATGGAATCGAACATCCTATCTATTATTTAGCCAAAACTTAAATGATAGAGAAAGCAAGTACTCCTATGTTGAAAAGCTGGCCCTTGCAGTTGTTCAAGCAGTACAGAGATTTCGACACTATATCCTCTTTCGCAAAACTACCATTTTGTCAGATTACAACCCTATGACTTACATACTGTCGCGTCAATTACTTGGGGGCAAATATTCGAAATGGATATCTATTTTGCAAGAGTTTCATCTAGAATTCGTAAAATCCAAATCAAAGAAATCTCTAGTATTCACGGAGTTACTATGTGACTTCCCATCGTCGTCCAACGATTCAACATCCAAAGCATCAATCGTGGATGAATCTTTGTTTCTAATATCGTCGAGCGATCCGTGGTATGGAGATATAATCATCTATCTCCAAACCCAAACATACAGGCCTAATACCTCTCGCTCAGAACAACGACGTACTCGATACTAAGCAAAAGACTACATGATTGTCGGTGATACACTTACCGTCGTGGTATCGATACAGTTATGTCAAGGTGCCTCACCCATGAGGAGGCTGAAAAAGTCCTGAATGATTGTCATTCAAGCACGTGTGGGGGGCATCAATCTAGTTACGCTACGGCACAAAAGATTTTACGAGCAGGTTACTTCTGGCCAACAATGTTCAAAGATTGCATAACTGCAGTCAGAAGTTACCATGCTTGTCAAATCTTCGACCGCAAAACCAGAATGCCACCCGCACCTCTGCATCCAGTAGTTGTTGTTGGGCCATTCACCAAATGGGGCATAGATTTCATGACATGTAACCCCACCTCGGCCAGGGGGCATAGGTATATCATAGTCACAGTTGACTATTTTACGAAATGGGCTGAGGCGATGCCTACATTAAACAACAACGGCGAAATGGCTGTTATTTTCTTTTTCAATCATGTAGTCTCTAGATTCAGTGCCCCACAAGCTATAGTCATAGATCATGGATCGTATTTCCTTAATCACATGATGGTCGAATTGGCTGCCAAATTAAGACTGTCCCACCATAGTTCTACTCCATATTTTCCGCAAGCTAATGGACAAGTTGATTCCATCAACAAGGTCCTGAAGCGCATGCTACAAAGGATGATTGGAGTCCACAAATGGAGTTGGCACCTAATCCTGTACTCATCCTTGTGGGCATATAGGACATCGATAAGAAATGCAACTGGATTTACACCCTTTCAGCTAGTGTATGGCCTGGAAGTGGTCTTATCGATTCAGTGTGAGATTTCATCTCTCAAGCTCACAGTCGACCTTATCCCCAGAACTTCAAAGGAGGAGGCTCGTTTCTTGGAACTAATCCAATTGGATGAAACCTGTCGTGATGCCGCCTTGGCTAATGAAGCTCATAAGAAATGAGTTAAGGTGCAATTTGACAAAAACGTCAAACCCCGTGTCTTCTCAGAAGGTGACCTGGTCTTGCTTTACGATCAGGAATCTGATAAATTGGGAGCAGGTAAGTTCCAAGCATTGTGGATGGGTCCCTACTTTGTTAAGCAAGTATTAGAAAAAGGGGCCTACGAGCTAGTAGATTACGATGGGATTCCATTACCGCAACCCCAAAATGGGTTGTACCTTAAACGTTACTATGCTTGACTAAGTATAGTAATCTCTTTATATGCTTTTGTCACGTTTTTGTTTCCGTCAAGAGTGATCATTTTGGTTAGGTAATCCACTTTTGAATTTGATCCAGATGTCAAACCTATTGGAATCATTTGTTGGATATGCCGATGGAGCTAGTCGTAGTACGTGGAACCTATCTTCTGCAGCCTGGGCCATTTTTTATCCACGTGGAAAATTAGTGATTTTCAAAGGGGTATGTATTGGTCGGTCAATGAACAACATCACTGAGTATAGCACGTTGATAGAACTTCTCTCGGATGCCATCGCACATGGCATATGCCAACTTTTTGTCAGGCTAGACTCACAACTCGTCATCCTACAACTTACTGGCATCTTTTCCATTCGAAATCCAGCTATCTATCGTATGTTCCTAAGGGTCAAGATTTTGGAAAGAGAGTTTGATTATATTCAATATCAACACATTTCTAGAAACTTAAACACATTAATTGATTCATTAGAAAATTATGTGTTAGATAGACATTTGCAGTGTTTATAAAAGAAATCATTTCAATCAACATTTGCATCAAGATCATATAACTTAACCAAAATAAAGCTCTAAAAATCAAAATATATATAATTGTTTATAGTCTTCTACAAAATGTTCCGTGTCCAGGAAAAAATCAGTCATATGACCCAAAAACTCAAAAATACAAGTAAGCATCCTAAACTAATGGTGTCGGTGATAACAAGTCACCACCTGTGTGATCCTATGTAAGAGCCTAGTCCATCGACTCGGCATGCCAGTGGTATGGCATTGTAATATCAGAGGTAACTCGTCAGTCCTCACATCTGAATACCAAGGGTGAGACACTCGATCTAATCCTGCAATACTGCAAGGGTCTCGGCTACGTCCAGATCGTGAAGGATAGCCCTCCATACAGCCTCTCCTGCTGGAATGGCAGATGCAACCCTCGGACGCCCTGCTGGTTGCACTGATCCAATATCTGCACAAACATATGGGTTTGATTAAGTCTTGATAACATTTAAAAAACACAAGAGCATTATAAAAGCAATAAACAAAGATATGGTCAGATCTTTTACCTATAACACCCCATTGCTCGCCAACCAGCAACACCAAATCTGGGTCACCCCGGAAATCCATCCCAACATATGGATACTCAGCAAAGACCATCTGCTGATGGTTGAACCACTCAAAGAAGGCATCAGAGAATGAAATATGTGATTGACCAGCATGTCTGGCCATAAGGTTGACCCATCTCTGCATCTGTGGTTCTGTCGGCAATAGCACTCTGAGTGAAATGTACTGTGGCTGCATCAGTGGGATTTTCTCCAAGGCAAAAGCAGTGAGAATAGAACCATAACCAAAGTTCTTGGATCTTTTTTTCTTCACCTTGGTAAGCTATTATTTTATAACTGGAAGTACTGCATCACACTAGTTGAATACCTTTGGTTCAAGGCATTCTAGATCATACTGCATATAGGACCTATTGGCAAAATGAAGAGCCGCACTACCAGCCAATCTAGCAAAAGTGAATAAGATAGTCCTCAAGGACCAGTTAGTGTCATCTCGAATATTGATATTGCTGTCCCTACTCGGCTGAGAACCATCTCTATAGAATCGGCGAATATAATCCCTCACGGATTCACCCCCACGGGCGGATCCTGATAGTGAGAGAGCAACACCGCACCTCGATAAACCAGTCAAGAAGTAGATATCCTCAACTATCAAAGGGATGGATTTACCTCGAATCTGGAACACTTGGTTGGTAGGATCCCCTGCATCGAGAAAGTATTGAAACAATTTGATTTGTTTCCTCATGCTGGATATACAGAAGAATTTGAGCAAGCCACAGTTCCACAATGCAGTCACCATACCGGGATCATGTAAGGCAATCATATCCTCTTCTTCATGCTCATGTTCACACCATGTAACGACCACCTTGATCCGATGAATCTTTGAAAAAAAAACAAGAGAAGGATTAGGATCTTGATTCAAGCAAAAATAGGCAAAATTTCCATGAAAAAATAGTGCATAAACTTTCCTCTTTGTGCCCATCGCACCCCAGCTGTGTACTAGGTGGGATGCATACTAACTAGCCAATGGCTAGCTCAGTATGCATCGCACCTTTTGATGTATACTAGGTGTGATGGGGAGAGAACGAATTGTTCAAACCCCAGAGGCCCAGAAAAAAAGGAAAACATGCTCAGAATCAGAAAAGGAAAGAAAGCGATTGAAGATCTTAGCGTTAGCTCCTACCTGGTCCAGACGGTGCCGAAAATAGTCCACAGAATCTCCTGGAATCAGCTGATAAAAATCAAGGGGGAAAATACCTCCAGAGCTCCAAAAATCCCAAATTTGAATGAAATGGTAAAAATGAGAGGTAAAAACTACTTTTATGTTACTATTCACGTAATTCAAGTAAAATGTTGGTGTTTAACTCATTTTACAAGTGTGCATTTACATTTCTAATCAATTTGGTGGAGTGATTGAATAGGCAGTACGACTCTCAAAATAACATAGTGTTAATGGTGAATTGAACATATCTGACTATTATCACGAGTAGGTTTACGCGAAGTTCAAGCTCATTAGAAAAAAACCTAGCAATGAGCATATGTTCCCCAGAGTTCAAGATCATTAAAAAATGAACCCACCTTCGGTAAATAACCTTTGTGATTGCATAGCTATCAGCTTTTGAACCTTCGTCATGTTCTTACCATCACCTCCACTCTTTTTTAGCCGATCATACACCTCCACTTGATTGTTTACCCTTTTGAGGAACAACTATGATGAGTGATTCTATTAGCCACCTTCTTTACACTGTCATGATTGAAAAGTTCCAAACCTTACCTAGAACCAGTTGCTATCCAAAAACATCACTCATTCCTCAAAAAACGAGTCTCTTTAAGCTCTTTTTAGACTCATAAAATATGAAAAGATTACCGATCAATTGGCCTCTCCAACTCGTTAAAGTGATTGGAAGTGCCATCCCTCCTCTATATTTTAATATTTCTAGACCTGAGGGATCATTACACAAAAATATCAAGCGCTTGTGTTTTTCGACTTGCTAAAGTGATCGGAAAAGTCATCCCTTTCATATTATTTTATACTTTTTCGAACTTAAGGGATTATACTAAGAAAAAGGACTACTAGAGTTTCCTTTTCATCTCTTTTCAGACTCTCTAAAATTGAAAAGGACAGAGTTATCTTTGTCATTAAACTCGTTAAAACAATAGCGACAAACTTGTCCATGCAGACAACAATTAGTTTCACTGTCACTAGGCTCGCTAAAACATAGCGACAGGTTTGCCCGAAGGGCAAATTATAGAACAAGAATATGTTATCCTCCTCAAGCTTGACAAAAATAAAGAGGTACTAGTCAGCAATGACTGGGGAAAAAGGGAAGAAAACTTGAAGAACTTCATTGGTAGCAGGTCGCTCTTGAACATGACACTTTCACTCCATCACCATGATTGAGTCGGGTTGGGTTATTCCGTTCACCGGTCATATTACCATTGGTCCTCCGTACCATCCATTTTGGGGTTAACGCTACCAATCCATTCCAGTGTCGCCGATATGTTCAAGAGAAGTCACTCAAAGAATTCACCAACCCAGCTAACGCCTCATCCACTACAATACCTTAACGCTCCATTCTTTCATGACCACCACCCTGAACCTTGTATCATCAGATCATTTTCACCGCCACAAAATCATTTGCTCCGTTCCGTATTGTAGATGTGGGATTCATTAAGGCCCTCCTACAACAGGTCACTTCTTGTCGACATCAGCTCATTATCCAAGAAGTTGACTTAGGAACAACCCTTTCTATACTTTGAAGCTTGCATGCCTCAATGGCAAGTTTCTCACTTATCGTGACAAGTTTACATCAATGGCCTTCGACCAAAATATTTTGCATGGTGTTCAACATCGACTCATGTATTCACACCACGTGAATTTTACTGCAGTACCTTGAGGGTCATCATCATTATCGGTGATTCCTCTCGCGCCTGTTAACAACTTACATCATTAGCTGGTAATCAGGTGATGTCTTTCCATGTTCAACATCCGAACATCTTTTCACATGGATCGACTTGTACTTCGGGTGAAGATTGAACGAGTTTGAAGACACTGATCTAGTTTCATCCATTCGGGCTGCAATATATTTAGGAAAATAAAGACATCAAATGTACATCATGGCTTCACAGATAATCATCCAAGCTAAGGGATGATGGCTCTACCAGAATCATCAGTCTGCCTCACAGACGATTTTCTATCCTATGTACATGAAAATGAATTTATAAAGATGAGCATGGGAATGACCACCTCAGCTAGATCATGAAAATATTATGAAGATAATTTATTATATTGTAGCTTATTACAGGTCACCTTCCAGATCGAAAAACCTTAGATCCTCATGATAAAGCATTTCACACGACATCAAAAGATTTACGACCTCATACTTTAGGGGGCAGTTGTTATAGACATATTTGGGCTTGCAACCCCAATCACATATGTCAATAAACCAAGGGCTCTCAAACCCCTAAAAGTGTTGTTTCATACCCTAAAGGATCAAGGTCAACTGATTACATCATTTCCCAGAAGTTCTCCTTGAAAAAATGCTCAGAACTGGTCAAAACTGGACCATCTCACCTGCTCCATGTTGAGGGTGCGATGCATCTCACCTATTACACATGAGGGGTGCAATTCATACTGAATAGTCCTTCTATAGGGTGGGATGAGCGAGAGTAGACAAATGGCAAAGGCAGTTTGCTAGGTGGAAACTCAGAGAATCTTCTAGAAACTACTCATATGACACTTGCCTCTCTGAATTCTCCCAGGGATAAGTAAGAGATCATGAAATCTCCAAGTGGAACCAAGAAATATCAGTGAAATGACACTAATCAAAATCCCAGAAGCTGACTCACTCTCCTACAAACATCTATATATGGATCCCTCATCCTAGAGATCCAAAGTCTGGAATTTTGTAATTTGTAAGGAAGTGTTGTTGGTTTCTCTTTGAGACATTGTATTGTTGGGTGATCTTGCTTTTTATGAGGTGAAGAGGGCTTTCATTCTAGGAGGATGATGCCGGATCAGATAGCTTGGTTGTAATCCTCTCTTCTACTACTTCTATCAATAAAGCTATTTGGGTTTTCCTCTGTATACTTGTATATCTCTAAATCTTGTATTTATATATGCATTTGGTATGGTTAATGTACATCTGATCCTATATTGTTTATGGTTATAAATCTCTATGCTTTGATTGTATTTTTTGCTTTGACTCTATAGGTGTTCTTTGAAGCAGGACAAGTGAGAAAGGGTGGTGAAAGCTCTATCAAGGGAGAGAGGAAACAAGTAATAAGACTAGCGAAATAATGAGGTTGGTACTCTTTGCTTCTCTCTCATCTATCTCTCATAAAGGAAAACACAAGTAACTTTGGTTTGTTTGTTTCTAAGATAGCTACCCGTCTTAGTGGGACTAGCAGCTCTAAATGGACACTAGTTTTCCCGATAACACTTACCCAAAGCACCATCAAAGTCCATGCTCCAAAGGTCGTCTTTGTCTTCCAGATGTTGGAATTCTGCTATTGTTTCCATCTTACCTTTGCTGGTTGCTTCATTTTTTTGTTCTTCATTGAATTTATGCTCCTATGGAGGCTGCTCAGAAGTAATTGCCACTTTTTTCTTTTCTTGATTAAGAACTGCTCTAAAACCCTTGGAAATTTCTGGTACATCATCTACTTCTACGAGCTGAATATATACATCATTCAATCCACTATCATTGTACAAAACAAAAGACTCTAAATTTGTATGTACAACATTTATCAGATGATTTATGGGCTTCTCTTTACTAGTTATCATATATTTCATCTTCTTTTCCCGGTACAACTTCCTCAATTGACCGAAAACAGGGGTTGTAGCATAAGAGAAGTCAAGTTGTAGAGTGCCTTTGAGTTTGGCTCCCCATGATCTAGACAACAACATACCAAATTGAGGTGGTATATCAACTACTACCACGTCCATCAAAACATTCTTGGCTGGGATTTGATCTAAGGAAACCACTAAATCATTGATGAGACCAATGTAATGAACTTTACCAGAATCAAATGAATACAAGTAATGATAAATCGGGTGATATCCAAGCCCAGTTTTTCCATGATAACTTTGGGCATCAAATTGTGAGAAGCGCTGGAATCAAGCATAACATTATGAAGAATATACTCATGTAGTCTAAGACACAAATAAAAGGGTAGGACCTTGCTATCTTCTAGCTAACCATCTATAGCTGGACTGAAAATAAGCTCAGGATGATCATCCTCAACATTCACCATGTCGGAAAAAGGATAAATTTGTAGTATTCTAGACACATGGAGTTTGTAATGGTTATTCTTAATAAGCTCGGTCAAAGGAATGGACACTTTCAATTTAGCAATTTCGCTTTCTAAAGTAAAATATGTGACTTTTTCTACCTCTTTGACAATGATGTCCCTCTTATCTATTATCTCCTTCGTTACACTATCCTTTTTCTGATTGTATTTCTCTTTTGCAGTTGTACTTGTTGATGGCTAATTTACCTTGCTAGGATTCTGATTAGCATGCTCCTTTCCTCTTTTCTGATTGTTTGAGAGATCATTCTTTGACTGAACATCCTTCCTCTTTTGAATAGGACTGACTAGTACATCTTTTCTCCTCAAAGAGTATTGTTTCTGCTGTGCACTCAAAGCATTCATATAGCCACGCTGATAATCATCAAATTTGGTCTCCAAATCAACATCATTTGCTAAGATGTAGTCCTCATCCTTTAGAATGTTGGAACTTTCTGCATACTCCTCATCTTTGGTTAGAAATATAGGCATACCATCTGCAGTGAAGAAATGATTTGTTTCAATTACCAGATCTTCCTCCTCTTCTTCTTCCACTCCTTAAACATAATTCTGTTGTAATGGGGTTCTGATATGTTGTTGTTGTTGTTTCACTGGTTGTTCCGGTGCTTTTTTCTCTCTTTGCTTGATTTGGAATTGGGGCTGCTGCTGCCCTCTAAAGTTTGGGTTCCGGATCTATGGTTCAGGTCTGTCTAAGATGGACAACCAGTCAACCATCCTTTCCATTGCTCAAATCAATGTATCCATTTTTGCATCTGAAGTAGATGTTTCTTCTTTCACGGTCACTCTTTTCTCTGATCTCATTCTTGCTCTTTTGGCAGCAATTTTGCTTCAACGCTCACAACATTATTTTGCATGTCTTCTAGAGTTGTAGGATCACGTTCATGTAACTAATTTGCCATATCGGCATCAAACCCATCTGGAAACTTAAGCAAAGCCAATCCCTCTGGTGGTTTGATATTTGCAAGAATAGCATTGTATACTGCATTAAATCTCACACAATAGTCTTGCACGCTCTCATCAATATTTCTTTTGATGTTCTCATATTCGGACAAAATCTGAAGAGGATTCTTCTTCACCTCCCACCGATCTAGGAACTACCTCTGAAGGATAGGTAGAGTAGGGATAGAAGCTATTGGTGGGGCTTTGAACCATTTCTAAACTTCGCCTCCAAAACTTTGTACAACTAGCCTCATCATCACATCTTCAATTTAAAATTCATGGAGGTCAAAGAAATCATTCATCTTGTGTACGTGCTATTGAGCTGTAATAGTTTGAGTGCTATCGAACAAAGGTATTTTGGTTTGATAATCAGGGGCATGGCACCAAGATTTTGAGGAAAAACAAGGGGTGCATATCGGGCAGCCATAACTGGAGGTGGGGGAGGTGGTGGATTTAAAACAGGGATTGGGATATTCAGTATAATCAAAGGGGGATTAACAATAATTTGAGTAGTGTGAACAGTCTATGAAGAAGAAGGTGGAGGATGAGGGATAGTTTGAGTGGTAGTAGATGTAATGGAAGTATGTCGAAAATTGAAAGATGGCCTATGACTCTTATTTGGCACCCAAATGTTTAAGTTTGAAGAGAGGTTCTGCAAGAGATCAAGAGTGTGAATAAGCTGTGACCCTAATTTATTGTGTGAAAACAAGTCTTCAACAGGGTTATGAAGAGATATAGAGGAATCAACAACCATCTGATCAATCCAACTTAAAGATTTACTAAAAAATAAACTCTGCTCAAAATTAATATCAAACTCAATGTCTTTCAAAGTTTCTAACCTTCCCGGTAGTGAATTAACTCTAGGAATGAAATCCTTACTTGATTGTTCTCCAATTAAACTAGATCTCTCTACAAATTTCTTAGATTTTCGCCCAATTTTATGAGGATCACTGACAATGGTCAGAGTATTCGGATCTGGATTGGATCTGGTGTATTTTCGAGAAGCCAGTATGTCTAATTTTCAAAACCAAGATATTGCTTTACAACTTTTCAATTCAGCCTATGATTAAATTCTAAAACTCATAATCTACAAGCTTAAGAATTTAAATAAAACAACTTACTGGGGTGATTAATTTCTTCTCTTTCGCTCCCAGTATGGTCACCACTATGTTAGCACTTGGATTGAACCTCGGGTTGAATAAGGCAATTCCAGGGTAACCACAAACCACACTTAGCCAAGTAGCTAGCCCTACTAGGCCAGGAGAGGGCTCTCCCCGTAAGGATCTCAGCCAAAATAACTGGATCAAGAAACTGATATTAGGCTAGGTGTAGTAGCATAGGGTTTTGATTTGATTTTTTTTTTGAAGGGTTTTGCTGGATCAGAAAGAGCCAAACAGTTAAGGCAAGGAAATTAGGTCAAAATTACAGGGTGTTCGATGGGG
This sequence comes from Pinus tabuliformis, assembly GCA_031772625.1. Lineage (NCBI taxonomy): Eukaryota > Viridiplantae > Streptophyta > Pinopsida > Pinales > Pinaceae > Pinus > Pinus tabuliformis. The sequence continues at coordinate 943,602,787 of CM062817.1, read as the reverse complement.
CAAGGTAGGCACAATGATCAAAACCTTAGGGTTTGATGGATGAGGTGAAAAGACAGGTGAGGAGCTAGAAAAAGCATGTAAACCACATGGATTCTTCCTAAACTAAAGAAAACACAGACTGTGAAATGTCTACCCAAAACAGAGCATAAAATATATGGATTCTGCCTCTCAAACTTGTATACATTCACATAAAGGCAATGAAATGATGAAATTACATTATAACACATGAATACAAAAGAAAAACTGAACTAAACATCATACCACATGGATCCCAAAGAAATAGCTGCAATTCTTCATTAATCTCCTGGTGTAACTGATACAAAATGATATTTAATCAAAACATAAGCATCCCACTGAGTCCAACCCCTACAATGACTGAGGTAAAGCATCATATAGACCCCCAAAAACTCATCCTAAGCTCGATGAGTCAAATCCATGAGAGGAGGAGTTGTTTCTAAACTACTAACAAGAAAATAGGGTGGTCAAAGTGACTCATCCCTAATCCAAACAAACTGATACATTACACCTCGTAAATTTGTTTAACCTAATGAATCTACCCTAGTAAGCTCTAGAAGCATCATAATTACATTCAAATTATCAATTACAAGGGTAAAAACATCATCTGTCATGGTAGAAGTGAAAATTGGGTCGAATCTGCAAAATTTTGTTCAAAGTGTCAAATGTGTAGCGCTAAGTGCAGGTGCACCCTTCAACTTCAGCTGCACTTTTGGAGGCTTTCCTGATGTCCAAATTGGGCCCACAATAGCTTGTTGGAAAGCTCTGTGTGTTGAATTTATAGAAAAACATGAATTTCTGAATTTGGATGTCATTTTCTTAGTAAAAAACCAAATCTCCCAACACTACTCAACACATAAGGCACAGGCCAAAAAGAGGGCAGAAAAGGTCATTTTTTGGGTGTTTTTCGACCTTTTGACCAACCAGTTTTCCTCCAAATGCTTAGAAAATGTACAAGGTGTATGTAATCATCACTAGAAACCCAAAAATTTTGACTTATTTCTGATTGGATGTCTAAAAAAAGAGGTGCTGCGCATTTTCCTTCCATGACTATGCAAAAACTGGACTGAAAAACACAACAATTTCCTTCAAGCTCAAAAATGGTTCATCATGCCCAAAAATGTATTTTTATGACTGATCAAAGGTTAGAGGCATGTAGGGATTCCTTAGCAAGTATGTGAAGTCTCCTCCTCTCCTCTTGCTTAGTCAATTTGTCAATTTTCTCATGAGCTCTTTTGAGCTTGCTCCTTGCCACTTGGTTCCTCTGTGCATAATACTTGGGCATCTTCGTAGTGTGTGCTCACCTTCTCAAGCCAAGACTCCCTGTTCTCAGCTATGTCCTTGACCAATTTCTCATTTAAAGTGAGCTTCTCCTCCAATTCCGCCTCCTTTTGTCTTTCAAGCTCTAAGGCTCTCTTTAATCCTCTTGTTCTTGACCTTTTTCGTTGTAGATGTTCATCATCTAGCTCTCCATAATCTCCATAAGCCTCATCAAGCTTAAACTTGGCCTTCTCAATCTCCCTCTTTGCCTTGATGTACATGGTTTGCATCAATTCCTGCTTGACCTCTAGTTGCTTGTTCTATTGCTTATAAAAGGAGATGATATATTTGGCCCTTTGTAAACTGGTCTCAAGCTTCCTGATTTTGGTATCCTTTGCTTTCAAGGCAGCATGGGTGATTTTGTCTTTCTCCTCATCACTTGAGTTCACAAGGAGAAACTACTTTTGAATGTCATGTTTTTCATGATGTTGTTTAACCTCTACTTCCTCCACCATTTTCTCTTTACCTTTACCTGCAATGTTGATGATGAAGGAAAGGCCCATCCCACTTTCCGTGGGGTAAACACCTGCCTCTTTCCCCTCTGATAGGTGAAAGAAAATGGCTACAAACTATTCCTCTGTGGTATACTACTCTGACCATGCTCAGTGTGTACATCATGTCCCTCACTGCCATCATGCTCATCATGTTACTCATCACTGCCATCATCTCTATTGGGTGAAAGAATGGCTACATGAAATGGTGATGTAGATGGTGTGGAGGTGTCTGGTGAAGAATGATCTATTGAGAATGAGTGATAAGTAAGCTATGGTGAATGACAAGAAGTAGATGGATGAGTGGAGGATGATAGAGGAATGTGGGGAGTTGGCTGAGTAGGTGGTTCATTGAATATTTCATTAGCTATGAAGGTCTCCCAAGCAATGCCTAGTTAATCTAAGTGATGGAGGACTGTCATTTTGATAAGAGAATGATGGAAAATACTAGGCATCTGATTAGCTAGATCCCTTTTCTGAGCAATATATGTCATCTTGTCAATACTTCTGAAAAGGTAATATGGAAAACTGAGCATTCTTACCCTGGTAAAGTGCATGAGAAGCCTGATATGATATGAGTAGAGTTTGGAAACCTTCCCTCACATGTGAAATACCTCATGATTATCTTCATTAATGGCGCATACTTGTCTAAGAGATAAGAGAAAGGGAAAATTCTTTTCTTATCATTTTTAAACATTTTTTTAATATATGGCTCATAAAAAATGTGATGCATATTTCTTTGCTTGAACCATCCTGCATTTGGAATTCCAGTGGCCTGTGATATGATGGCAGGAGGTATAATGAATGTGACCCTGGCTAAAGTGAACTGGTTGTTTTGCGAATTGAGCATGAAGTGCTTGGTTAACTGTTGATGAAAATTCACCCTTTCAACCCTTTGGCAAAACTCAAAGCAACCCATGTACTTGAAACATTATACTGCAAGTGGTGACACCATATGTTCTATGGTATCACTGGGTTCAAATCTGATAATTCTCCCTCCCTTCTTGGATAGCCTCCTTGACTGTCTTTCCCCTTCTTCTGAACTAGTGTGACCCTCTTCTGCCATGTTTTTAAGGTGGAAACTTGAGGGACTAATATGTGGGTCAAGGTGAGTGAAATAGTGAGGGATATTGAATGAATTACAGTCAAGGATGATTTGAGGGTGACAAAGTCTATGAAATGCTATAATTCTAATCAAATAGATGATTTTGGAAACATACAAGAAATATTTGCTAGGGTTTTAAAATTTAGGGTGCCAACTTGCTTAATTGATAGACAAAAAGAGATACTAGGACGACTTACTTGTTGTATGTAGGTAATAGAAGCCTTTGTAGCTTGAGTAGATGAAGAAAAGTGGTGTTTTGGTGCTCCTAGGGTTTGCCCAGCTTTATTGGCCAAACGCGCAGCACCAAGTTCCAGCGTGCAACGTCCTTGACAAACGTGCCCTTCAACACACAAGCATGCAACACCGTTGAAATTTGCTCTGGCTTAATGGGGAAAATGCACCCTTCACTGCACAGGCATGCAACACCACACTTAGGTATGCAGTGACTCTACCCAGCACGCAACGTCCAACTGAAATGCACAGCGCCTTCCTGATTTTTTCAAATCTTCACTCAATTTCCTCTTTGCCAAGGAGAGCTTAGGGTGCAAAAGAGCTGATGAAGTTTGAAAGATGCTTTTGAAATCTTATATAGAGGATGAGTTTGATTTTTCCTCAGAAATCCCACTTTATAATGTTTTTTTGAAACTTTTTACTTTGTTTTCAAATCTCTGTCTGATGCTTCTCTTTCTTTGTCTCTTTTTAGGTGGATGATGCTTTGATTGAGTTGGTTCTTCAATGATTCCTCTATTACAGCAAGGAGACGTGCCTTAGGCAACTCATGGGAATAATTATTACATAAAATGACTTGAATTGGGCAGCTCATGGGAACAATTATTACATAAAATGACTTGAATTACAGAAAAAAATATGAACAAACTAAAATACTTTGTTTTCATCTTGAAAAAAATATGTTTTTGAGATGAAAATTACATCGGTGAAATAAGGATTTTGTACAGTAACCATAACTAACTACCAACCATTCTTTGTTTATTGGTCTTCCTCATACCTTCGCTGCCATTTATTTGCAATAAAACAAAGCTTTTAACCTTGGAAATGAACCCTAAGACCTAATGGAGACATTACTGCCTTAACTCTAAAAATAATATAACTAAAACCATAACTGAATGAAACATGAAGTTGGGTCAGCAAATATACCTGATGAGGAAAAATTAGATTTTCTGAGAAGAAGAAGACAATTAGTGGATCATTTTTGGCATGACCTAGTGGAATGATAAAAAAAATTAGTATGAGACACCTACAATGAAAATGCAAAGAGCAGATTTGATCCTTGATGGAAGTATGCATATACTGACACTAACATAAACCTTGGGTCATACTCGATTGTGGATTTTTCAGTGGTCTCTTGGAAATAAAAGAAACGGGTTCTACTTGATTTTGCATTACTTCCTCTTGATAGATAACTTTAAGACCTGGTATTGAAGGACATTCCTTTCTATCATGATTTTCTGTACATATGACACATGATTCTACACTTTTTAAGTCAAGAGGGCATTCTCTCAAGGCATGCTTCTTTCTACATTTTGGACAAAAGATAGATAATGCAACATTTTCAAATTTTACTTATTTTGTAGTTTTTAAAGGGTACCTATTTGTTCACTAAGACTCCCCAAAATATCATTTTTAAAATTGTCAAGAAAATTGCCTATTTCAGCCCTACTTATTGTCCCAACTGCAGATTTATTAATCCTAGACATAACCAAATCTCTTGTATTTTTCCCAGTTCTTTCCTTTCCTCTTGAAATGTGTATGCACAACTCACAAATATCTCCAAATGATAACTAAGAAATATCTCCTTTACCCATCAGATTGAGAAGGTCTATCCACTCATCTCTAATAGATTTTAGTAAGAGAGATTTCAAAGTTTATTCATCTAGATTATGCATTTTATCTCTTTTTACATTATAAGCAAATGGTTCAACGAAATCTTCAATATTTTCATCACCTTTTTGCATAATTTAAAGACTTCATCTTTAAGATTATGAGGCATACAATAATCCTTGTATTTTTCTAAGAATGTAGTTTTCATTTCTTCCCATTTTCTTATAGAGTATACTCCTAATCCCATAAACCATTTTAACGTTGCATCCTTAAGAGTGGCTGTAAACAATTTCAACTTTTGGGTACCAAGCAAGTAGTCATAAGATCTACACAAAACTTCAAAATCAAGGAGAAATGTTTCAGGATCCTCATTTCTTAATCCATAAAAATTAGGAAGGATGGAGGGTGAGATATTTTTCATTGTGGCCATGGTATCTTCATTGAGGATGGGAAATCCAAAAGGTTCTGGACCTCCTCTACCACCTCCTCTTCCTCTTCCTCCACCTCTTCCACCTCCTCTATTTCCTCCTCTTCCACTTCCAATCCTAGTTTGTTCACCATATACATTATGTACTTCCACTTCCCCTTCTCCTACCATTTAGATTCTTCAGAACTAATGTAAAGTTCTAAAATTAGATTTCTAGTTCCTCCTCTAGTTCTTCTAGTTCTTCTATCATTGGAATGTTAAAATATGTTTCTTCTTCTTCCTCTTCACTAGGGATTTCTAGTTCTCTAGTTGAAGATAGAGAAATTACTCCTTCAGTTGGGGATATAGGATCTTCTTCTTCTATTATAGCTTAAGTTGAAGAAGTTGGTGAATCTTTAGGTTGGATTTCAGGTCTATGTACCGCAGGAAGTCTATGTGTACTTGCAATTGATGGAATATTAGTTTGGGTGGATGGTGTGGCACTACTAGGTTGTGGTGGGGTGAGTGGTGATGTTGGAATCGAACTCCTACCTCTACCTACAAATCTACCTCTAGAATATTTTTCCCTATGCATATCATTTTTTTTAATGAAATGAAAAAGAAAAAGACTCCTATTTACACTTCCCTGGAAATGATACCAAAATGTTTGGTAATTTAATTGATGTTAAATTACTTACATGAATTGTCGACTAGGGCTAGTAAACTGATGAAGTGTATGTGCACTGTATGTGCGAGGAGCCTTTGTCACTCATGCAATTCCTAAGTTAATTTGAGATATCAAAATGCACATGTTTCTCTACAGCTATGCAAGTAAATTAATCACTCATAAAATGGAACCAATTATATTTCTCCTACTTAAAATAATGATCACACTCTTCTTGAAAGAACTTCACACTTGCCTCACACTTAAAATAAAATCACACTCATACTTTGCTTGAAATACGAACACTCACACGCTTGCTTTAAAATGAAATCACTTTTGCTTATAAATAAAAACACACTTTCTTATAAACAAAATTACTCCTACAATAAAATCACACTATAAATGAATTTGCTTCAACAAAAAGAAATATTATCTCTACAAATGAAAATCCTACCTATATCACTACAATGTAAGGCTATTATACTCTGTCCATGTGCACTAGAAATCTCTCTTCTCCCGAAAAATGAAATGATTAGATAACCCACTGCAAAACAATAATAAACCTATATCTAGCAATCAAAACTTAAATCATTCAATGAACTCATATAAATCTACAGGAAACATAAAATGAATTTCTAAATGTAAACAAAAGGAAAACCTTATTATCTCGAGGGGGGCCTCCCACAAGAAGTAGGTAGCTGTTATGAAACCAGCTCACAAAAAGATAGAAAGATAGATCAATGCCTTAGAATTCAGCCTCTTCGAGGGGGCAACCTCCTTTACATTACATAAATGAACAATTCTTGGATGATACAAATTAAAAGACCTCCTTTCTATATATAGGAGTCTAAGGGATCATAATATAATCAAAGATGACATAACAATAATAATTTAAGGGCACAATAATAACAATAGTGGGCTTCTATGGGGCACAATAGTAACAATATGGGCACTACATGGGTACATAAATATAATAAGGGGGTTGTACTAATAACAATAAGGGGTTACACTAGTAGTATAGGGGCCTAACATGCCCCTCTCCTTCAAAAAGTGTTGTCCTTAACGCTTGAGTAGTTCTTGATGCTTCTGTATAAAATTCTTTTCCTCCCATGTGGAATCTTCAGCGGTAAGTTCTTCCACTTGATGACATACTCTGAAATTGATCAATTTCATAGCTGTCGGGTTGTTGTTTCAGTAACTGCTCCAGGTTCCAATATGATTTTTCCTTCCTCATCAATTTTTGTCAATATTGTTTGAATTGGGATCTTTTGCAACTTTTGAAAAATTGGCCATACTTCTTCGTCCTTCTTCCATTCATCCTTTGCTTCATTTATCCAATATGGTTGGATAATAGAAATAGCACAAAACAATGCTTCCACATCCGCATCCTTTCTTGAGAGTGCATCTACAACAAAATTTTGATTCCATTTTCTATAGATGATGTCAAAGTCATAACCCAACATATTTGTGACACATTTTTTCTGTTCTTCTAAATATAATAGTTGTTCTAAAAAGTATTTAAGACTATCATGATCCAGTTTTACATTGAAGTGTCTTCCTAGTCGGTAAGGTCACCATTTTTTAAGTGCATGCAGTATTGCCAACATTTCCTTCTCATAAATAGCTTGCTTGAGATGTAGCAATAAAAATACCCAATCACCTATATCAAAACATTTTTCACTATGATGTTGATCTACCTGTTGTTGCCCTCGATTTTGCACCAAAGTGGCATTATCCTTTAAAAGTTGGAGAACTTGTTGTTGATGCTCGATGTGATCTTTCACTGCTTGAACCTTTTTCTTCTTGATACGTCCTTCTATCTTTAGAGTTTGAGGAGTGGTAATTTCTTCCAATCCTTTATAAGATATGGTCAGATTCATTTCTTGATGCTCGATGTGATCTTTCACTTCTTGAACATTTTTCTTCTTGATATGTCCTTCTATATTGATAGTTTGAGGAGTGGTAATTCTGACCAATGAATTACAAGATATCGTTGGATTCATTTCTTCTTTATCTATGTGATCTTTCACTTCTTGCACCTTTTTCTTCTTGATATGTCCTTCTATCTTGAGAGTTTGAGGAGTGGTAATTCTTGCCAATGCTTTACAAGATATGGTCTAATTCATTTCTTCTTTCTCTGGGGTTGGGTCCTGGTGTATATCCTCTTCTTTTGATGTTTCTTGATCCTTTTCTTCCTCCTCTTCATACTCTATGCAAAATAATTTCTTCTCAGCACACTTATGACCTTTAGTTCATTTGCTATCACAATTGTAACAAATCCCTTTTTCTCTTTTTTCTTCCAATTGTTGTGGTGTAACCCTTATAGGTTGTGGAAGGCTAGGAGAAACAACACTTCCATCTTTATAGTTGTGAGGGGTAGACTTCCTTGTTGCCATAATTTTACTTTCCACTATGTAACAAAGCCCTTTTACTCTTTCCAATTGTTGTGGTGTTGCTTTAAAGAAGGTGTTTCTCTTTGTATCCTCATAATGTGCTATCATTTCCTCCATGAAAATTGACGACGTAACAAGTTGTTTATGAGAACAAATCCCTTTATACCATAAAAATTGATCCAGTTCAAAATATGAAGATGCAATACATACCTTTTGTAATAGTGGTACACCATGTAGATCAAAATATTGCTCCATATAAAGTATCCAATTTACCGGATCCTTGCCATCAAACTTCCTCATATCACCTTTTCTTGATTTTAGGAGCTTGATATTGAAATGACTATAACTCTGTAATTTCGGCTCTTCTAGTTCTAAAATTGTGAACTGCAGTAGCCCTCTGTGTCCTCTTTCCAATGCCACCAATCTGATCGAATTTAGATTCTCCAAGAAAGAGTTATACACAATATCCAAAGATGACCTGATTATATACCTTTTCAGAAGAGTGAACTTGTAGGAAGTGCCACGTGTCACTGTTTCAACCTTAGGATGTGACAAATATACAAAGGAAACTACAGTCCATCCTCTTTCTACATCTTCTTACGAAATTTCAATCTGATGCTTCAAAAAAAAGTTATGACTATTTTCCCAAGGTCACTTGTTTGGAATGTAATTCAGGAGTCTGCAAAAAGACCAAATTCCTCAGATCATATCTCTATAAACATAGCGCAAAAAGCTCTGAAATTTGGACCCAAGCTTCAACGTGATTTTGTCTCAAATAGGTTTTTTTTTTTCATTTATGAAACGTAGCAGAAAAAGAGTTATAGCGAAAATTCCATGATGACCTGTTTGGAGTAGCGAAACCCTAGAATCCAAAGCTCTGATACCAAATGTTATGAAACCAGCTCACAAAAAGATAGAAAAGATGGATCAATGCCTTAGAATTCAGCCTCTTCGAGTGGGCAACCTCCTTTACATTACATAAATGAACAATTCTTGGATGATACAAATGAAAAGACCTCCTTTCTATAGAGGAGTCTAAGGGGTCATAATATAATCAGAGCCGACATAACAATAATAATGTAAGGGCACAATAATAACAATAGTGGGCTTCTATGGGGCATAATAGTAACAACATGGGCACTACATTGGTACATCAATATAATAAGGGGGTTGTACTAATAACAATAAGGGGTTACACTAGTAGTATAGGGGCCTAACAATAGCACTATAACGCTTTCATGAGATGATCAACCACACATTAAGATCGCATAATAAGAAAATGGAATGAAATAGAGTTTGTATAACAAAACAAAGTTTTTACAATTAAAATTCAAGTTTGTCTCAGCTATGCTGAGAGGCATATTTATAAAACCCTTACAAATAAATGTTTCAAAGCATTATTCCTATGTTAATCGACATTAGCTATAATTAACTGTAAAAGATAATACATCATGATCTGCTCATGATTTTCTATCAACACAGCAAATCATGAGGTGAAAAATATGTATCTCGCTCACTTGATTCAACTTCTATGGTGGTTGACTTATCCTTTGACCGAGCTGCTAGAGTGCCTTCTTTATCGATCTAGCTTCTGCAAATAGGAACAAATTGTTGTCCCAGCTAATTGCCAACTACCCATATGCTATGTTTCTCAGCTAAAGCTTCATAACCATATAGAACCTTGGACATAGCTGCAAAAACATACATCAACTGCAGAATCGTTGTAATTCAGTAGATCAAGTAGATATTATGTTAAATAATAAAGGCAAACGATATTTATGAAATAGAAGATGATTATGTACCTGCTATGCTATCAACCTTGTAAAATGATACCCAAATCGTAGTTATGGAGGTCAAAAAGGAAGGAATGGAGTGAAAAAGAGTTGTCAAAAAGAAGAAATTCCGGGGTTCAACACATCTTTCAAATCATTGAAAGAGATGGTAGACTTGTGTAGGTTTACGTTTATGCCCAATGCAACCCCAAATGAGTTTAGATCTCTAATGAGTCATCACATATTACGAATATTTATTATATCCTACATGAAATAGGATAACATCATCCACCAATAGAAGGTGTCTGGACAATAACATATATAAATGTGTGAGTGATCAAAATAGTAGCATTTATTAATTTGTTTAGGCATGGATATCTTGCTATGCGTCTACCAGATTCAAAAACTGGTTGTGGAGTTGGGTGTTGATGTCATGTATCTTATGAATGGATTGGTCTCCACACCTTTCTATATGCCCCCACACTTGCAACCAAATAAATTTTATTTGTTTATCATACTAGTTAAATAATAATAACAATAAATAAATAATAAAATATTTTTGTAATTTATTTTCCGATTTCTCTCTCTCTCTCTCTCTCTCTCTCTCTCTCTCTCTCTATATATATATATATATATATATATATATATATATATATATATATATATATATATATATAATCTATTTATTATGAATATTTGAGCAGGGCAGAGCGCGACGAACAACTAGGGTTGAAAGTCTGCAGCAGGCATTGAACTTCATGGAAGGGCGGGGAGGAGGGAGCTCCACTCCCTCCTATAAGTAGGTTGTTGCCAGCCGAGGCAAGAAGCCAATGGAAGAAGTTAGAGGTCCTGATAACGAAGGGAAAGAGAGTAGGGAATAAGAGCAAGAGGGAGTCAAAGATCAAGATAATTTAAGCACAAAAGAAAAGGAAGAAAATGACAAGGAAAAGGGAGCAAAAACCAAGACACAGAAAGGACCTTGTAAACCCAAAGTTGAGGGTACACCCAGAGTAGTTTTGAATGATCCTGCACTGCAGGCACACAGGGACCACATGCGGACTTATGCTATCATTTGTAAATTCATGGGAGTGTGGCCAACTGAAAAAGCTTTACAGGCATGGATTAAATACCATTGGAAACCAAAAGGGAGCATTGACCTACATCTGGGGTCAAAAGGTTTCTTTACTGTAGTATTCAGTAACATTGAGGATAAAAATAGAGTGTTTGAAGGAGGGCCCTACTTCTACACAACTGCAGGCCTCTATATGAGGCCGTGGATGATGAACTTTGTCCCGGAGCAGGAGACTTTCACATTAGTTTCGGTTTGGGTAAGACTTTACTCCCTTCCTCTTGACTACTGGAAAACAGAATCGTTAACAGCCATAGGTAATAATTAGGACGTTTTGTCAAAGCTTCTGGAGCCACTAGAAGAGGAAAATATACCTCCTTTGCACAAATCTATGTGGAAATGGATCTCTCAGGAGCTCTATCGAATGAGGTTATCTTGGAAGTTTTTGATGAATAATGGGTGCAAACAGTAGATTATGAACATATTCCCTTTAGATGTTGCAGATGCCATGAGCATGGACACCTTTTCAGAGATTGCCCTCTTAGTAAAATAGAGAATAAGAGTAAAGCTTCCACAACGAAAGATACGAAATGTTTTCAAAAAGTGATCCACAAAGGAAAAGGTGGCAAATGGGGACCTAAGCAAAATCAAGAAAAATGGCCTCAAGTTAAGCTAAACAGGTTCCAAGTCCTCGAGGAAGAAGAAGAGATGATAAAAGTAGACAAAGGAATGGAGGTAAGTCTAGAGGACAAGGAAAGAGAGGAAGATAAGGACCATACAAAGAACAATAACATACAAAAAAGGCTATGATGTGCGATGTAGAACTGGATATGGATCAGGAAATGACCCAGAGCGAGATGGAAATGGAGGACCACAAACTTCAGGAGATTCTGGATAGAGAGCACTTAGATTTGGAAGGGTTCTTGAAACAGGGCACCATGGGAGGGTTAGACTCATTACCTCAAGAAGAGTTCTCTAGAGTACAGCAGCTTTACTTATGGAAAACCCATGCTAAAGGGGTGGAAAGGCAAGGTAACATGGCAAATCAAGGTAAAGAAGGTGTGAAATCTATAAAAAACACACCAGGATTAACACCTAGATGCCCAGGAAAGAAAAGAGGCAGAAAAAAGCAGAATGAGCTGCTGATGGAGTGTGGAAAGCTGATGATAGATTCAGGTAAGATGAAAGACCTATCTAGTTACTCTTTCACAAATCTTTAATGATGAAGTTTACTTCTTGGAACATCAGGGGTCTAGGTAGTAAAAGGAAGCAAAGATTACTTAGTAACAGAATGAAACAAGAAGCTCTGGATATTATTTTTATCCAGGAAACTAAATGTTCCATTCAAAAAATAAAAGAACTTTATAGCAAATGGCTCAATCGATTTGAGTTTCTAGAAGTCAAGGTAGAAAACACAGCAGGCGATATTCTTACTCTTTGGAATCCCCTAAAGATTGGTATAAAAGATTTTGAGGCTTCCAAAAATTATTTATTAGTGTTTATTCAACCAATGGGGGATAGGGAGATATATTTGGTCACGAATGTTTATGGCCCTCAGAGAATGGACGACAAACTTAGATTTCTAGACTCTCTTATGGATCTCAGAGAGAGATATGCAGAGATACCTTGGATCATGGGTGGGGAATTCAACATTATCAAATCACTATCAGAGAAAAAAGGGGGCACTAGAACTCTAAACAAAGATGCATTAGCTTTTCAATCTTTTATGGATTCTATGAAGCTTTGACATTGATTCAAGTAATGGTCTCTTTACTTGGAACAATAGAAGAGGAGGAGTGTCTCTTGTTGCCTCAAAGTTGGATAGATTTATCATCTCATACAACCTTATACTTAATGATATAGGAACGGAAGCAAGGATTCTCCCCTTTGGAGGATCCGATCACTGGCCAATTCAACTGGAGATCAGGGGCATTGGGACTCCTAGGAATATACCCTTTAGATTTGAGAATATCTGGCTTACCCATCCATATTTTACCAGCAACATTGCAAGTTGGTGGTATGAAGATTTGCACATTCAGGGTACAAGTATGTTCCTTCTTCACAAAAGACTAAAACATATCAAACTCAGGCTCAAAGATTAGAACAAGAATGAATTTGGCAATATTTTTGAAGGAAAAAAGGTTGTTGAAAACAAATTGCAGACTCTTAACCAATCCCTTATCAAGGATGGCTTTGACAAAGTCAGCTATGATAGAACCACCAAACTTCATCATGATTGGGAAAACTTATGTAAACAAGAGGAAATATTTTGGAGACAAAATTCTGGGGTACAATGGCTTAAAGAAGGAGAATGAAATACCAGATTTTTCCACAGGTCAACCTTGGCAAACAGAGCTCATAATAGAATCTCTTCGATTAAGGATGAGGGAGGGCATCTGCTCAGTACCCACAAAGGAATAGAAGTTCTATTATTACAACACTTTTGTGGGATTGTAAAGGAAACCATTTCTAATAGAGAGCCTCACATTAAGGATATTACAAGGCATATACCAAGACCTGTGTCCAGAGAGGATAATTTCAACCTCAATAGGCCGTAACTGAAGAGGAAATCAATGAGGTCATCAAGGAAATGCAGAACGGTAAAGCGTTGGGTCCTGATGGTTTTAATGTGGATTTCTTTAAAGCTTGCTGGAATATTGTTAAACATGATATTCTGAATGTAGTTGAAGACTCCAGGAGGAGTAGAACTATTCTGAAGACTCTTAACACTTCCTTTATTTCTCTAATCCCTAAACAGGATAATGCCCTAACTCCTTATAAGTTTAGACCCATAGCATTGTGCAATGTGGTTTACAAGATTATATCCAAGGTTGTAGCCAACAGACTTAAACCTCTTCTGCCAACTCTTGTTTCTGGGGAGCAATCTGGTTATGTGGAAGTAGACAAATTCTCAGCAACATCATTCAAGCATATGAGGTGGTGCATTCACTGACTAGCAATAGGAAGGCTGGAATGATTATGCAGCTGGACCTAGCCAAAGCCTATGATAAGTTGAACTAGACCTATATAAGGAGGGTTCTTATTTCTTTTAGGTTTGACCATAATTGGGTTAGATGGGTCATGGCTTTGGTAACTTCTTCTAGCTTTTCTATTTTGGTAAATGGCTCTCCCTCTGAGGTTTTTATTCCCTCAAGAGTGTTAGGACTCAGAATTGACCTATTTTGACCTTATACTTTTGCCATAATATTATCTTTTTCAGTCATAAATTGTGAGCTTTGATTACATAATGACTTAATCACCCCAAGGTACGAAGTAACTTTCCACATATCTATATGTTTAATTGTTCATTGCATATTCGTGAGTATCTTTATATTTATCTTTGAAAAGCTGACTAAGTTGCCAAGTAATTGTCTTAAGCCTGCAGAAATTATAATTTATAGTTGTTGTAACACCAGAAACAGCAACTACGCAGTTGCCGCAACACCAGAAACAGCAACTACGCAGTTGCCGCAACACCAGAAACAGCAACTACGCAGTTGCTGCAACACCAGAAGCAGCAACTACGCAGTTGCTACAGCCAGCAACAGCAACCGTCCAAAGCAGGCTATTTTGCAACAGCTGGGAATAACAACCGGCAACTATCTGAAGAACGCTGACGCGGAACGATCTGCAGCTATCTAAAGCGGGTAGAACACAGTTACCATTGCTTAAATCAGGAACAACATGGGGAAACGGCAAAGGAATGCGAAGATCCCAAGAAGACGGTCGAAGACAGTTACCAGCTGTGTAACAGCCAGAACCTAAGAAAGAATATGTTGTTATATTGTTGTAACAACGGTCTGTAATTCTTATTTTTGATAGAATGGGTTAACTGAATGAACTGTAATAATCTATTGTAATAGATGTCTCCTCTATAAAGAGGAGACATCTACATTAGAAGGGGTTAATGTGTGATCTGTAAGTGAGATTTTGAGAGACATCAGCAAGTCTGAACTTTATTGTACTTGAATCTTTTGGCAGATGAATAGAAGATTGTTCTGAGCACTTAATCTAGCCTTTGTGTTCTGGGGAATCTTGTGAGAGGGACTGGGCCCACCTTCCTCACAAGATTCACCCATTTACTTTTCTGTCAAGTGTGTAAGTGTGTGATAGTTTCTTTCTGCTGGTACTCTGTTTGGATTCTGTAGCATTACCTCTGGTATTTCCATTTTGCTAGTACTCTGTTTCATTCATTGCTTGAAGTTGTGCAAGGATATCTCACCGGTGAATTAGAGTGCAGTGTGTGTTAGCAATCTGGTTACAGGGGCAGGTGCTGAACGTCCTCACCTGGAGGATAGGGTCCTGATCCTTTGCCAACAGAGCATCCATCATTTTGCTTTTCAGATTTGTAATCTTAATTAATTACTTTCATTTTATCAGTACTATGATAACTTAGCGTAAGGATCACGTATACTACAACTTTTTAATGCTTTTAGGATTAAGTACATACAGTACGCGGTAGCCTTTGGAATAAAAAGACTTTCCCAGGTTGACAATTAATGTGGTACTTGATTGTTTAATCAATAAACAATTCAACTAGCCAACATTTTGGCGCCGTTGCCGGGGAAGGCAACTAGAGATTTCTAAAGGCATTAATGATTTCTTTTCGAGAATAACAGATGCATGAGAGGACGAAAGAAACCTAATTTCACAGCGGCAAAGGAGGAAGGAAAACTTATATTGACGAAATCATCTCAAAAGCTGAAACATCACAGAGGACAAGTTCCCGGAGACCTCAGATCCAGTATTCCTCACAAACAGATCGACAGACGGAGGAAGTAATAGGACCTGAAAGGAAGCTGGAAGTACCAGAATACACCGAGGAACCGGTAGAATAACCTGAAGAAACAGAAGACACAGAAGATAAAGCAAGTGATTCAGGAAAAAGACCAATGGAGGATAACAGAACAGAAGGAAGAGGGGAAAATTCGCTCTCTACCCTGGAATTCCCTATTGGAGAACTCCCGAGAGGAACAACCCCCATGAAAAACATTCCACTCTCAGCATTACCCAACTTTCATGGGTTATCCTCTGAAGACCCGGATGAATTCCTCTTCGAATTCGACATACTATGTAGAAGTTATGATTATGTGAGCGCTAATCAGAAACTAAAACTATTTCCAGCAACACTGAAAGGGAATGCGTTAAGATGGTTTATGAGCCTAGGAGCTCAGGCAATCACTACCTAGGATCAGATGAAAGAGAGATTTCTGGCTAAATATCAAGACTACTGCCGGACAAGAGAAAGGAAGGAAGAATTGTTTAAAATGGTTCAGAAAGAGGACGAGAATTTGGAAGATTTTGTGGAAAGATTACAGTATAACCTGCAACGGTCTGATCATCCTAATATGAGTAAAGATATTCTGAAGACTATATTGCTGAAAGGAGTACGAGATGACTGCCTGGACATGTTAAACATGCTGGGAAAAGGGGACATTTCCAAAGAACCCTTTGATGAAATTATCAATCTCTGCATGAGATGTTCAAGGGGAGCAGTAGGCAGATCAAAAAGCAGAGATAATGTATATTCAAGAGTTCAGAAGTCCGCAAGCGGAGGAGCAACAAGGGCTGAAATAGGTAATTTATTAGAAGAATTTAAAACTGAGATGTTAAGCTCTTTTGCTTCACAAATTGATGCTCTGCAGGTTAAGAAGAAACAGGCGGAAGCAGAAGCTGCTCTAGCTATTTTCTGTTCCAAATGCAGAGAAAAACATCCACTCAGGGAATGCCCACTGGATAAGATACCTATCTGCACAATCTGCGAGAAGGACCATGAAACCCAGCAATGCCCCTCTCTGCCTAGAATCAAAGCAGCATTGCAGTCAACTGAAGAAGAAGCTGAAGCAGTGTACCTGATGACACAGAGGAGGCAATGGCCACAAAGACAAGGTATGAACTCTAACACAGCATTCAGTCGTTGGAATAATAACTCTCCTTTTCAAACAAACTACCCACCCATGAACCAAATGCAGTACCCACCCTTTAATACGATGAATTTTCCACTTATGCAGCAACCAAATCTTCCTTTTCCTGATCCTACTGTATGGAATCCTTGGGCTCCCCAGCAACCGTATTTTAATCAATGGAATCCAAACTGGGCAGCCCAACAGATACCATTTCCTCAACAACAACAGTCTCTTTCCTTACCATCCAATACTCCTCCAAATAACCAGGCAATGAGACCACAGCTGCCTGTGCAACCTAACCCCAATCCAAATAATAATAAAGCCCTGCAAGTTATTGACATTCAAAATCAGCCTGTCTCTCCCCTGCAATGTAATGATATTCATCTTCGCTCAGGGAGAATTGTTGAACCCATTATAGATTATATTACTGACTCTGACAAAGAAGAAGTTAGAAAAGAGAAACCAGCTAACAATAATGCTGAAACAACAGAATCAACACCTAATAATAATGATCAAACAATAGATCCGCCATTCCCTGAACGGCTGGCTCTCACTAAAACACCTGAGCAACCTACCTTTAACCTTTTAGGAGAGCTACAGAACTTGTATGTTAAAATCCCATTATTGCAAGCCTTAAGGGATGTTCCTATTTATGCTAGAACTATTAGAGACATTTGTATAAAAAAACCAGGAAGGAAGGCTAAGGATCCCCTCACAGTTCATGTGATGGGAGAATTGACTGCTTTAATGACCGAAAAAGATTATCCTGTGAAGTATGGTGACCCTGGTCACCCTACAGTAACAGTCCAGGTTGGAAAAACCTTTATCTCTAAAGTCCTAGTAGATTTAGGAGCTGCAATAAATATTATGACACTCGAAACAACACAATTGCTCCAGTTAAAAAACTTTATCAGGGAAACTCCAACTATCTTGGAGTTGGCTGACCGTTCTACGATTAAACCTTAAGGGGTCATTGAAGATCTTATAATCTCTGTAGAATCCTGGAATTACCCGGTTGACTTTGTGGTGTTACAAACTAAAACAAAGTTGGGGGGTCATCCGTTGATTCTAGGGAGACCTTGGCTGGCTACAGCAGATGCTTTCATCAGCTGTAGATCTGGATCAATGACCATCTCTAATGGGCAGGAAACCAAATAGCTTACCCTCTATCCTCATGCTACACCCATGATTAATAATGACAATTCTGTATGGGTAGACTATGAGGATGAAGAAACCCAACCTATATTGACTATTGGACAAGCCTTGACTTTTAAGGACTCCACCGAAGATGAATTAATCAGCAGCTTTATTTCTGAACCCTCTTCGGTCAGCCCTGAAACATATAATCACTTCACTGCAATCTTAGAATCTGAATCCCAGCAGAACATGAAAGATGAAAACTTATTTCAGACAGCAGTAGGCAGCCCTTCCAAAAGTACAACAATTGAAATTGAGCCTGGCAAAACATTAAATATAAATCCCGACTTGACTGATAATGAAAAACAACAATTAATAAAGTTACTCCAAGAAAATAAAGAGGCATTTGCATGGGACTACAGAGACATGAAAGGGATCTCCCCTGAACTATGCACTCACCGTATTTATATTAAGGAGGGATCCCGGCCAGTCTGTCAACCCCAGCGAAGAATGAACCCAACCTTAGAGAAATTGTGAAGGAGGAACTTCAAAAACTATTGAATGCAGGATTTATATACCCTATATCTGATAGTGAGTGGGTTTCCCCACTTGTAATTGTACCCAAGAAAAATGGGAAATGGAGAGTATGTGTGGATTACAGAGCATTGAATAAAGCCACCCAAAAAGACCATTTCCCTTTACCATTTATTGATCAGGTATTGGATAATTTAGCAGGTAAGAAATTCTTTTCATTCTTGGATGGGTTTAGTGGATATAATCAGATTAAGATTGCACCCCAGGACCAGGACAAGACCACATTTACTAGCCCATGGGGAACCTTTGCTTACAGAGTACTTCCATTTGGGCTATGTAACGCTCCAGCAACATTCCAAAGAGCGGTGATAGGGATCTTTTCTGATATGTTAAATGATTCATTAGAAATATTTATGGATGACTTTACCCCTTATGGAGTGACTTTTGAGGATGCACTGCAGAATCTTGAAAAAGTACTTAAGCGGTGTATAGAAGCACACCTTGCTTTAAGCACTGAAAAGTGCCATATGATGATGAATCAAGGTATTGTATTGGGTCACTTTGTTTCATTTTTAGGAATTCAAGTCGATCCAGCTAAAATACAGGTAATTCAAAACCTTCCTATCCCCAAAACACAAACTGATGTAAGAAGCTTTTTAGGACATGCCGGATACTATAGAAGATTCATTAAGGATTTTTCCAAAATAGCTTCTCCTCTATTTGTGTTGTTAATGAAAAATGCTGAATTTAAGTGGACTGATGATTGTGAAAATGCATTCAATAAACTTAAACATCAGTTGTCCGCAGCTCCCATTTTGAGAGGACCTGATTGGGAATTACCCTTTCATATCTCCTATGATGCCTCAGATACGGCAATTGGAGCTGTCCTGGGTCAGGAAGAAAACAGTCTCCCCTATGCCATCTATTTTATTAACAAGAACATGACACCAGCTGAGCTAAATTACACAGTCACTGAGAAGGAATTTCTAGCAGTTATTTATGCTATTAATAAATTTCGACATTATATTACTGGCTACACTACTTTTGTGCATACTGATCACTCGTCCATTAAGTATTTAATGAATAAATCAGTTACAAATGCCCGAGTCACCAGATGGTTATTACTATTACAAGAATTTGATATCACAATTGTAGATAGGCCAGGAAAAGAAAATGTAGTTGCTGATTTCCTTTCTCGTTTAAAAACTGATGAAAATGCTCCAGTAGATGATTCTTTTCCTGATGAGTATTTATTTGCAGTATCTGCTCACTCACCTTGGTATGCAGACATTGCCAATTATCTAGTTGCAGGAAAATTACCATCACACCTATCACACAGGGAAAGAAGAAAGATCATCCAGCAAAGTGCTAGGTACAGCTGGATAAGCGGGTGTCTGTTCCACACAAGAATAGATCAAGAAATCCGGAGATGCATTGGGGAAGACGAGATTTATGATATACTAAAAGCTTGTCACGATGGCCCTTGTGGAGGACATTTTGCAGATAAAAGAACAGCTCACAAGGTACTTAGAATGGGTTATTATTGGCCATCACTTTTTAAAGATGCTAGAAAATATGTGAAGGCTTGCGACAGTTGTCAAAGAATGGGCCAGCCTAACCATAGGGATGAAATGCCACTTAATCCCCAGGTAACTCTTGAACCTTTTGAGAAATGGGCATTAGATTTCATAGGTCCCATTAATCCTCCATCTAATCAAAGAGTCTATATATTAGTATGCACGGATTACATGACTAAATGGGTAGAGGCCAAAGCACTCATTAAAGCTAATGAAGAAGCGGTACTAACATTCTTATTTGAAGAAATCTTTGTTAGATTTGGACTACCCAGAGAATTAGTCACTGATGGAGGACCTCCTTTTAATTCTCATGGCTTCAAAGATACGCTCCAAAAATATCATATCAAGCATAAAATGACCACACCATACCACCCCCAAGCAAATGGGCAGGTGGAAAGCACAAACAAGGTCATAGAAGCCATCTTAACAAAAACAATAAAGGAGAATAGAAGGGACTGGTTTCAGAGGTTGCCCGAGGCTCTATGGGCCTATAGAACCACTTGGAGGAATACAACAGGCTTTTCACCCTATGAATTAGTTTTTGGAAAGAATGTTATTTTCCCTGTAGAGTTTGAGATTAAAACCTTAAGAACTGCCTTAGCTGTTAACCTTGATTTAACTGATGCACAGACAGCCAGGTTGCAGCAGCTTCAGGAGTTGGATGAGAAAAGACTGGATGCCGTCCATCAAACAACTATGATACAACAACAAAGAAGCAGATGGCATGACAGAACCATCAAGCAAAAGCAGTTCCAGAAAGGTAACTGGGCTCTACTTTATGATTCCAATTCGAGAATTTCCAAGGGAAGCTAAGAACAAGATGGTTAGGGCCGTATGAAGTGGATGTTGTTTTTCCAAATGGAACAATTAGACTTTTAACAATTGATGGAAGCAGAACACCACTGTTAGTGAATGGCTACCGACTTCAGTTATATCAGCGGCCGGTTTCCAAAGAAGATTTTAAAGCCACTTGCATGGCAATAAAACAGTATTATTTTCCAGGGGAACTTGCTGTCCCTCAAAGCACTTGAGTTTCTATTATTTATGTAATTTTTTTAGGTTAGATATTCTTTTTTTAAGAAACTAATAAATCCTGCCAAGGATTTCGATATTACATTTCAGTATTTTGCAGATTGAAGCCTGGGAAGTAGCTGAGAACAAAAGTTTCAAAGGAATTACTTTGCGGACTCGGAACTCCTGTTGCTGCAACACCATTTCCCTGTTGCTGCAACACCATTTCCCTGTTGCTGCAACACCACTCCCATTGCTGCAACACCATTTCCTGTTGCTGCAACACCATTCCCCGTTGCTGCAACACCACTCCCGTTGCTGCAACACCATTCTCTGTTGCTGCAACACCATTCCTATTGCTCCAGCACATTTCCCGTTTTTACAAACGTCTAACATCATTCCCTGTTGCCACATCAGCAATTTTCCGTTGCTGCAACACCAATCCCGGTGCTACAACATCGCTTCCCGATCACGGAATATCCTTCCCAGCAAATTCCCTCACGTACGAAAACACCAGTCTTACCACTTCAGCCCCAAGGAACAAATTTTGATAAAATATACCACTTCTTGTGATGATTACAGCACCCTACTATCACTTCCCGTCATTATCATTACAAATCACCGGTATTACCATGCTTTTAGATCCGTGGTAATCATTATGATCCAGCACAAGACAAGACAAGACTTTTTGACGCAGCAATCAAAAAGGTAAAATACGAAGGTACGCATGATTATGTATGGACATTAAATAATAGATAATGCGGAGAAGTTGATAGGACTATCAAATAATTGTACTTCCAATCATATCATTTACACGTAGGAGGGGGGGGATTACCAAAGCAACTCTCATAATGACATACTACGCCAACTACCGCCACCCTTAACTCTCCCGGTAATATGTAAAAGCCACCCTATCACGGCATGTTACCATTTGCGACGTTTTACTCTGAACTGAAATTGGAAGCTCGGCTCTGAACTCTGAAATTTACTGAAACAACAGCTATGGGAGGAACCCTCATTACACATGAGCCTGGCACGACAGCAGTCCTTGAACTCTTTCCGGAGATTTATCAAATTTTCTTGCAAGCGGGATGGATAGAGTACTTCAGGAGACTTCCGGACTTTGACGAGCAGTAAGTCCTTGAATTTGCATGCAATTTAACAGAAGGATTCTCTGTCGTCCAGGGAGTTCAAGTTCCAGTCACGGAGGAAATCATAGCCGAAGTTACCGGGCTACCAGCTAATGGCACACGGTGGTTCAGCAGAAAGCACCTGATTCTTAATGCGCAGCAGGATTTTCTCCGACCAGGCGAGCAGGTAGAACCCAAGGGCAGAGGCGTAGCACTTCGGTCGTTACCTCAACCGTGGCCGAAAGTCGCTGAATTTGTCAAGCAATATCTGACGTGCGAAGGCCGCTACCAGGTAATTTACCAGCACGATTTCGTCCTGTTAAATCATTTGAGAAATGGTCAGTTAATAAACATGCCATATTATCTATTGGGTTGTCTCCAAAATATGTCACGTTATGCTGTTAAAGCGAAGCATCCACTTCTTTCCTTAAAACACCACCGCTTAGCCCAATTGCTGATTAATAGAGCCCTCGCTCTAAATAACCCTCCACCCCCCATTAATCCCCATCAGGAGGCAGAAATTCCACAGCCAGAACATGAAATTCCTCATCAAGAAGAGGAAATTCTTCACCAAGCTGAGGACACACCTCAGCAAGATGAAGAACTTCCTCAGCAAATGGAGGACATGCCTGAACAAATCCCTCTAGAAAACCCTCAACAAGCAGAGCACATTCCTGAACAAATCCAGCAAACACCCCCGCAAGTTGCTGAGAATGAACAAGCAGCAGTAGAAATAACCCCATCCCCCAAAAGAACCAATCCTTCCATTCCCATACTTGGTATTTCTACTGATGACTCCGATGACAATATCCCTATTACCCTGCTTAAACGAAAAAGGCAGCAGGAAAAGAAAACCCCATCCAAAAGAAGAAGAACTAGGGTTTCAGCTAAGGCACCTGCTACTCCGGCTACTGTCCCCATCCTAAAGAAAGCTAGCCTGAAGAGAAAAACGCCTGAATTCCCTGCTTCTCTACCAAAGCGAAGAACTCAGTCAGCGGTAGCAGCTGAATCTCCTAATTCCCCCAGTTCACCGCCCATCACTATAAGGATCCGCACTCCCACTAGTCCTCAAAACTCCTCTCCCTCACCCTCGGAAGCTGAGATGCAGAGTGTTCATAGCTTCGTGACATCATATTTTAAGGCAGCTGACACACAAGAACCAGCTGCCGACACCCAAGGTAATAGTGACCAAGTGGCTGCAACACAAGAAACAGCCACTACCCCAGGTGACACACAAGAACCACCTGTGGGGAATACTGATCAAAATGATGAAACACAACCTCTGCCTCCATTGGAATCTACTGCTCCACAAGATCAGCCTACCATACCTGCCTTGCAGGAAGAAATTGAATTTCTGAAATCTCAGATTCAGGACTATCAGGAGGAAATAATAAGGGTCAAGGAAGCATATCAGAATGAATTTAGCCTGCACGTTTTAACACGAGTAGCGTCTGCAGCATAGAAAAGTAAGGACAATGAATATGTGTGTACCAACTGTGGTGAAATATATGCTCAAGCAGGATATAAGGTAGTGGCAGAACCAATGAAGGAAGCCTCCGATGTTGTAGATGAAACAAAAGAGCCTGCCGTTACACAGATGGAAATGCCACAATCCTCTGCTGAAATAAAAGAACCTGTTCGCACACAAGAACCAACAGGCTCCCCAGAAAAGGTGCACGCAGAAGAACCTGTTGTCACACAAGAACCAACAGGCTCTCCAGAAAAAGTGCAGACAGAAGAACCTGTTGTCACACAAGAACCAACAAGCTCTCCAGAGAAGATGTAGGACCAAACTGAAGAGCTTACTGACACACAAGAACCAGTAAGTTCCCCAGAAACTGCACAAGTCCAAACTGAAGAGCTTACTGACACACAAGAACCAGTAAGTTCCCCAGAAATTGCACAGGTCCGAACAGAAGAGCTTACTGACACACAAGAACCAGTAAGTTCTCCAGAGATGGCACAAAAATAAACAAAAGGGCTTGCTGACACACAAGAACCAGCAAGTTCCCCAGAAACTGTGCAGGAAGAAACAGGGAATGAAAAAGAGGAGAATACAGATTCACCCCGGCCTACCCAAATTGCTATGGAAGAAGTAGTTACACAAAGATCAACAAATGGAGAAGAAAACACAGACTCATCTCGGCCCACTCAAAGTGTCATGGAACGAGAGGAAGAAATAGAAGAAAATAAGGAAAAAGGTATAGACTCACCCCGGCCTAACCAAACTGTTATGGAGGAAAAAGAAATAGTTTCAGAAGAAGGAAATGAGGAAAAAGGCACAGACTCACCTCGGCCCACCCAAATCACCATGGAACAAAATGAATCAGTACAACAGGAACAAGAGACACTAGCCAGAAATGAAGAAAAAGATGTTGGATTATCCCAGCCTACTCATACAGAGCAGATTATCCTTGTGGATGCCTTTACACAAACAGAGCTTCCTTATGTTAGTGATGTATGCACAGAAATAGATAGTTTTCAAGCATTAAAGGGAGAGTGGTGGAGAGAATATGAGCAGTCACAAGGCAAGGCATTCCAACAGCAAAAAGGGATCTAGTTTAGTCATGCATACAAGAACTGGGAAGCACTGGAGCAGTGCAGAGCCCAGTACAAAGAAATCAAGGAATTAAAAGCCAGATTGACCCAGATGTTTGAGTTGTTCCAAAGACTACTTGCCACAAGGAAACCTTCTTTTAATTATGCAACATTTCTGAGGGAAAGACTCACATTTTTGCAGATAAAGGCTGTCAAAGAAGGTAGACCTCATCAGGTAGTAACATCAGAGCAGTTTATGCAAACCTTTGCAGAGGCACCTAAAAATGATCAAAATTTGTTATGCGAGCTCTATCTCCATAATGAGGCCATGTCCGAAGAAAGAAATATGAATATGATACCTGTAGTTGGCGACATACAGCTGAGAGCCTTTATCTCCTTTTTAGCTAATCAACTTACATGGCAGAACGCCTTTGCTTCAGCTCAACATAATGAACAGAATTGTCTTCTGTGGATTAGAGCTGAACCGCAGAACGCAGCCACCTTTATTGCACAACACCTAAGAATGGTAAGTGATCCTGAAATGAAGGACCATGTTAAGCAACTGCAAGCAATGGTCCTGAAAGACTGTCAGCATTATGTAAAGACTAAGGCATCCTTGGATGTCAAGGCAAACAAACTGTTTTGGGAGAACTGCCCCAAGGAGAGGCAGGAATATCACCCTTATAATCCACCTAATTTGTAGGTAGCACTCTCAAGGGTACCTCATTATGTTAATTGCATGCAGCACTGTGCTGAAAATTGGATGGGTTACAGATTTAGATTTCCACTTTTATGGCTATCTGGTGAACAATACAAAGGACAGTTTGGATTATCCAACAGGGAAGAAGCAGCAGCATGGAGGCAAATACAAACTGCCTGTGGATTCAGGAAGAAGTTTGATGCCACTTCCTATAATTATTGTCTCAGTAATCTACATTGTTCATCCCAGTACTCCGACTCAGACTCAGAGTAGGCATTGCATAGGGACATGCAATCTCTTCAGTTGGGGGGGATGTTAGGACTCAGAATTGACCTATTTTGACCTTATACTTTTGCCATAATATTATCTTTTTCAGTCATAAATTGTGAGCTTTGATTACATAATGACTTAATCACCCCAAGGTACGAAGTAACTTTCCACATATCTATATGTTTAATTGTTCATTGCATATTCATGAGTATCTTTATATTTATCTTTGAAAAGCTGACTAAGTTGCCAAGTAATTGTCTTAAGCCTGCAGGAATTATAATTTATAGTTGTTGTAACACCAGAAACAGCAACTACGCAGTTTCCGCAACACCAGAAACAGCAACTACGCAGTTGCTGCAACACCAGAAGCAGCAACTACGCAGTTGCTACAGTCAGCAACAACAACCGTCCAAAGCAGGCTATTTTGCAACAGCTGGGAATAACAACCGGCAACTATCTGAAGAACGCTGATGCGGCACGATCTGCAGCTATCTAAAGCGGGTAGAACACAGTTACCATTGCTTAAATCAGGAACAGCATGGGGAAACGACAAAGGAATGCGAAGATCCCAAGAAGACGGTCGAAGACAGTTACCAGCTGTGTAACAGCCAGAACCTAAGAAAGAATATGTTGTTATACTGTTGTAACAGTGGTCTGTAATTCTTATTTTTGATAGAATGGGTTAACTGAATGAACTGTAATAATCTATTGTAATAGATGTCTCCTCTATAAAGAGGAGACATCTACATTAGAAGGGGTTAATGTGTGATCTGTAAGTGAGATTTTGAGAGACATCAGCAAGTCTGAACTTTATTGTACTTGAATCTTTTGGCAGATGAATAGAAGATTGTTCTGAGCACTTAATCTAGCCTTTGTGTTCTGGGGAATCTTGTGAGAGGGACTGGGCCCACCTTCCTCACAAGATTCACCCATTTACTTTTCTGTCAAGTGTGTAAGTGTGTGATAGTTTCTTTCCGCTGGTACTCTGTTTGGATTTTGTAGCATTACCTCTGGTATTTACGTTTTGCTAGTACTCGGTTTCATTCATTGCTTGAAGTTGTGCAAGGATATCTCACCGGTGAATTAGAGTGCAGTGTGTGTTAGCAATCTGGTTACAGGGGCAGGTGCTGAACGTCCTCACCTGGAGGATAGGGTCCTGATCCTCTGCCAACAGAGCATCCATCATTTTGCTTTTCAGATTTGTAATCTTAATTAATTACTTTCATTTTATCAGTACTGTGATAACTTAGCGTAAGGATCACGTATACTACAACTTTTTAATGCTTTTAGGATTAAGTACATACAGTACACGGTAGCCTTTGGAATAAAAAGACTTTCCCAGGTTGACAATTAATGTGGTACTTGATTGTTTAATCAATAAACAATTCAACTAGCCAACAAAGAGGCCTCAAGCAGGGAGATCCACTCTCTCCCTTTCTCTTTATTCTCATGATGGAAGGAGTTGGTAGATCGATTAAGAAGGCAAAAGAAGAAGGAAAAATCAATGGTCTTCATCTTTCTGAGAATGGATAGACTTTAACTCATCAACAATTTGTTGATGATACCATGCTGCAGGGAGTTCCTACAGTCAAAGAAGCTTTGGCATACAAACAAATTCTAAATGACTTTGGCATGGCCATAGGTATGGAGGTCAATCTCTTCAAATCTTTTTTTTTTTTAATACTGATATTGTTATTCAAAGGAATATCTCTAGAATTCTAGGCTTTCAAAGAGATTCTCTTCTTTCAAAGTATTTGGGAGTCCCTCTAACTGCTAAACCTCTTCATAAGAGCATATGGGAGCCGGTGATTAATAAAATGCAGGATAAAATCAAGAATTGGACCACCAGATCTTTAAACTTGGCTGGCAGATTGGTGCTCACAAAGGCTGTTCTCCAATCTATCCCAGTTTTCATGCTTTCAGCACTCCTAGCACCAAAAGGAATCTTACAACAATTCAGAAACATTCAAATAGACTTCCTCTAGGGAAAGGGGTAAAAAATAAAATGGGCCTTAGTAGCTTGGGAAAAGATCTGCAAACCCAAAAACCAAGGAGGGCTGGGGTTGGATGATCCAGAGGTTCTAAGCAGGGCTTTAGGAGCTAAATTATGGTGGAGATGGGTCAAATAACCAAAGGCTCAATGGGTTAGTCTCTGGACAGAGAAATATGCCAACACTTGGGAAAGTAACGATCATATAAGGATGTCTGGAAATATAAAAGGCACATGCATCTGGAATAAGGCCTGGGGGAATAGAGGCTTAGTTCAATAAAATAGATTCTGGGAAATCAGAGAGGGAGATCTGGCACTTTTTTGGGAAGATAAATGGCAACAAGAACCAATACTGCTTAAAGAGGAATTTGTGGACCTCAAGAGAGAGACAGATACCATAGGGTTATCAAAGGTCAAATATTTTTGGGACCAAACCAATAATGCAGGCAAATGGAGAAAGTGGAGGAAAATGGTTTTTAGGGAAGATAGTCCCTTGAAAGCTAAAGTATAGGTTCTTATGCAGGTATTGGAACAAAGGAAGATTCTAGTGACAGGGGGGCATGACCAGTTGATGTGAGGCAACAATAATGAGGGCACCTTCAATCTTAGGGAGGCAAAACAAAAACTCCTTGAGATAGATTCTCTTGCTCCGGATAGAATATGGCAGAATTTGTGGAGGCATCAACACTGGATGAAGATCAAACTCTTCATGTGGCTTGTTTATCATAGGAAAACTATAACTTGGGATAACATAAGGAAAAGGGGTGTTCTGGGGTCTTCCAGAAGCCACCTCTGTGAAGCCCAAGAAGAAACCATGGAACACCTCCTCAATAATTGTGTCTTCACCTCTAGACTGTGGGATTCTTTCACCATCATCTTCCAAAAGAGCGACAGGGATAGAGGGTGTATCATCAATACCCTAACCAAGTCGAGGCGAAATTTTTCAAATTATGAAATTCTTGACTTAGCTTGGGCTCTTGCGCCCAGCTTCATTATTTGGAATGTCTGGAAGGAAAGGAACAAGAGAATTTTCAAGAATGAAAAAAGACCCTTCCAATGTCTTTTTGAGCAGACTTTGGCTCAACTTAAGGAGATGGTTGGTACCATTGTGCAAAATACCCCTATGAATCCTCCTTTAGATTCTAACATAAGGATTCTAGGACTGTTAGGTATGTAGGGGCTTATTCCGTAGGGAATGAACAGAAAGGTTAAGGTTATCGATGCTGAGTAGAATTTCTGGAATCCTCCCCCAAGGGGCTATCTGAAATATAACATTGACGGGGCCTCAAAAGGAAACCCGGGCACAACGGGCTTTGGAGGAGTGTTAAGGGATGATTCTGGTAATATCCTTTCCATATTCCATGGTCATTTGGGCAGAGCTACAAATAACATGGCAGAATCCATGGCTATGGAGCAGTGCTTAGACCTCCTGGTGCAGGATAATCAGAAAAATGTAATTATCGAAGCCGACTCTGAGTTAATTATCAACACAGTCAAAATAATTAGCTAGGATTCGAAGCCAGAGAAGGCTTCAAAACAATGGAGATTGATCCAGGTCTTTCAAAGGATCCAACTCCACCTCAGAGGCCTACGCACAGTAAGTTTTAACCATGTGCGGAGGAAGGCCAACAAACTGGTTGATTTACTAGCTAATCAAGGAGTGAAGTGTACCATAAACAGGGTCGAGATGGGTGGGCATGGGTTGCCTCAGGATGGTCTCATGGATCAGTGTGATACCCAAGCAGACGAAGATATGATGGTGTATCGCATCAAAACCATGGAAGCTCTATTATGAGTTGCAAGTTTTTCCTATTTTTATTCTTTCTTAAGTTGCGCGGAGGATTCTGCGGCCTGAGTAGTTGGTTGGAGGGATGGGGTTTTACTTCTTATAGGCTCACAAATGGCTGTAAAGGAGAAGGTGATAGCTGCTGGAATCCGGGCTCTCGTGGCTACCAGAATATTCCTGATTCTCTGTACAAGGACGCAAATCTGCCCGTAGAGTGGTTTTTGGTGTATCGGGGGCCTCTCGGGCAGGATGTGGTTTTCAAGTTTTGGGAGCGATCACACTCATCATGCTACACATGGCCGAGGGGTGGGTTTGTTTACCGCCCTTATCGCACGTTAACTAGCAGTACTTTTTCTCGGTGCGATATGACCCTTGACCGTCGGATCTTGCATGGCGGATCTATGACTAGGATTCATCGGGCAGGTTTATGGGTCCATAAGGTTAAAAGGTGGTATTTGTTACAGCACGATTCTTTCCTCTACCGTTGGTTCAAGTCGGAGGGATGGGGTTTTACTTCTTATAAGCTCACAGACAGTTGCAAAGGAGAAGGCAGTAGCTGCTGGAATTCAGGCTCTCGTGGATACCAGAATATTACTGATTCTCTTTACAAGGATGCAAATCCACCCGCTGAGTGGTTTTTGGTGTATTGGGGGCCTCTCGAGTAGGTTGTGGTTTTCAAGTTTTGGGAGCGATCTCACTCATCGTGCTACACGTGACCGAGGGGTGAGTTTGTTTACCACCCTTATCGCACGTTAACTAGCAGTCTTTTGCTCGGTGTGATATGACCCTTGACTGTCAGATCTTGCATGGCGGATCTATGGCTAGGATTCATTAGGCAGGTCTGTGGGTCCATAAGGTTAAAAGGCAGTCTTTTGTGCATCATGATACTTTCCTCTACCGTTGGATCAAGTTATGAGGATCTACGATCAAGAAACTATGCGCTCATTGGTAGGTCCAATTATCGTTTTGCGGGAGACTGTTGTTGGTGTTTAAAGGATTTGTTGGGTAAATTTTGTGGCATTGATACTTTTTGCTTTTGAGGGTGGGGATGTTTTGTGTCCAGGGATTGGATTTTTCAAAATTCACTCGAGACCCTTGGTTTTTTAGAAAGCGGTTTTGACTAGATCTATGATTCCTTGTGGTTGGTTGTATTCTATGTAAATATTTTCCTGATTTAATGATAACGAAGGTATGACTCTTGCTTTAGCAAAAAAAAAATAATATAGTTTATTCTAAGTCGCAGATAGATCCTACAAACTCAAGCCACAAATGTTGCAGCTTTCATGCACATTTACCACAACTAGATACAAGCAACTACTTTATGGAATCATTTTTGCAACCTTAAGTTACAATTATTGTTACCTTACTCAAATAAAATAATTCTCGTATAAATTTTGTTGTCGTGTATCTATTCCTTAGCTTCAATATTGACAAAGACATGTCACATATAATGATCTCTTAATACATATATTTTCTTTTTTAAATATTTTTTATTCTAAGTCATAGATGTTGCATCCCCAAGTCACAGCTCATGCAACCTGAAGCCACAATTGTTACAACTTTAGTGCATAGTTACTACAACCATATACAAGCAATTAATTTATGGAACCATTGTTGCAACATTAAGTTACAACTATTGTTTGCTTACTCAACTCAAATAATTATTGTATAAATGTTGCTACCATGTATTTATGCCTCAACTCCAATATTGACAAGGAATTGTGAGGTATAATGATCTCTTAATATATATTTTGTCTTTTATAGATAATCTATTTTGTTATAAGTCGTATATGTTCCATCCACAAGTCACAGCTCCTGCAACCTTAAGTCGTAGTTGTTGCGACTTTAATGCACAATTACTACAACCAACTGTTTTATGGAACTTCTATTGCAATCGAATAAAATAAATTGTTTTATGGAATGACTACTGCAACCTTAAGCTACAATTGTTATTCCCTTACTCAAATAAATGAATTTTTGTATAAAGGTTGCTACTATGTATGTATGCCTCAACTTCAATATTGACAAGGACTTGTTAGGTATAATGATCTCTTAATATATATATTTTCTTTTATATATAATATGTTTTATTCTAATTCGCATAAGTTACATCCTAAAGTCACAACCCCTGCAACCTCAAGCCACAACTATTGCAACATTAATGCATAGTTACTACAACCAGATACAAGAAATTGTTTTATGGAACCGTTGTTGTAATCTTAAGTTACAATTATTGTTCCCTTACTCAAATAAAATAATTCTCATATAAAGGTTGTTGTCATGTATCTATACCTCAGCTTCATTATTGACAAGGACTAGTCAAGTATAGCGATCTCTTAATTCCCCATTATTTTTAAAGTGACTATTATTAATTATAAAGCCCACCCTTTTCCTCTCACCATACATTCCACTATCTTAGAAATCATTTGGGTGAGGGGATTCTGACATTCTTTGAACTTACAGTTTTTATGGGGTAAATTTTCCAATCATGAATCATCTCGTTTTAGTTACTCCTTTAAAGTGCCTTTTTCAACCAATCTATGAAAATTCTTCTTAAAAATAGCATTAGTGGCATAATTTTCTCTAGAGGACCATTCTTATTAGTATTTCCATAAACTTTAATAACAACGTTGGCATTAATGATTATATAGGAACTTTGTGTTATTCTCTAAAACACTCCATTCCACTACACATTAGGTGATGTTTTTGAACTAGATTTAGTCTTATATGTGCCTGAGTTAACAAAGAGTTTTCTTTAGGGCCTCTGAATGTCTAAATGGAAGCTCATTTAATTTTTATTTTTTTAAATTTCTAATGACATCATTCTTCCAATGTCAGTTCCTTGTTAATGTCATTGATATTACTATTCCTTGACATCAGTCTTCCAACACCCATTCTAATGGCACAATTGTCACAACTATAGTAGGTTCATCACAATACTTTTTTTAAATTCTTGATGTCATCCATCTTCTTACCCATGTTCGGATGGAAGAAAACTTGCAACTATGGCTTGTTCATAATATTATATTTTCAAAAAGGTTGCAACACCATCAGTCACAAAGTTTGCAACGATGGAAAATTTGTCAAAAAATCTTGTTGTAAAATTGTCGCTCACGCCGGTCTTCCAATGTCGATTTTGATGGCACAACACGACACCACAATGGGAAAATTGTTGGAAGGAGCTCACTTTCAGTCAGTCACCTGATGATGGTTAGTGATGAATCTATAGGATCATTGATCATATTTTCGACTCCATGTTGACAAGTATTTCTAGTGAACCAATGTCAGAGACTCAACAACTACTATTGTCAGAATTTTGACAAAAAATAATATTTTGAAATTACAACTGTACCATAAATGATGTTTCATGAAATCTCCTTTTGTTGTTATAGTGACAAAAAATCATTGCAGGCCTATGAAAAAGAGCAATAAAAAATTGGGTCAATATTTAGTAGTGAAGGGTTGATGGTGCCTAAGACAAGTTTCACCATCAAATTTATTGTGGAAAAGAATAGCCTAACAAGGTGACTCAATATTGTAAGTGAGTTGAATATATTTATTGCATGAGTTAGGGATGTTTGGAGTAAGAAGTATGAAGTGATTAGGCTAAAGTTGTGGTTTAAAATATTAAGCTTCACGGGAACTAACATAAGCAAAGGAACTTCATAAAATTCAACATGCAATTATTTTGAACCTAGAAGAAGGAGATGCATGGGCATACCATGTTATTGACAAATGAACAATATGCACAGTAGGTCTCATTAAAAGGATCCATTTGTAGAAAGGGAATTGAAAATTTAGTGATGGGACTTGATTTATAGAACATTTTCCCTTAATTTATATTTACATAAATTGTTCATTTCACTTGTTCTTGATCCATCTCTAATGTTGATGAAAGATTCTTCTTGTCTTTGTTTTAACTGAGATCGTGTTGGGTGAAGCTTCTTGGAACATGATATTTGAACCATGGGACATGAAAGAACTCAACATTTACTTATTTTAATGTGTTTAGAGTAGTCCCCTTTTTACATTAAATTTTATCTTCGAAATTCACTTGTACATGGATTGACCTTCTTGCTCCTCTCAAAGACATCTAAAAGTTAGCACTTATCTACAATAAAACATGAGATATTGGGAGAACAAAGGTGATAATTATTTATTCATATAATAAGCATGGAAAAAATTCACAAATAATATTAATAAAATACATTCAAAGAAAGAGAAATGATGAAATTCAATTTTTTTAACTTCGTGTGGAGTGTTTGCCAACAAGACTACCCAACGATTTTTTGCTAATAACTTATTTCTATGATGTGTAATTAAAATGATTCCAAAGACAAAATAAAATAGGTTAATTTTTTATATATATATTAGAAATATATTTTGAAAATTCCATGACACGATATGTCAAATCTGCTTAAGAACAACCTACATGACAAAGTTGTTCTCAAATTCTTGCATAGACCAACAATTACTATTTTAGGTGTAACGCTTTCAGTTATTGATGGATTTAAATGATTCCAAGTGGAGAAAAAAAGTGTATTCATTAATATATATCCAATATAAACACATTTTTAAAATAATAATAATTGAGAGGTAAAACACGCAAATGAACAAACTAGGAAACATAATTTAAGTAGTGTTTATTTAAGATAGAGAATTAGTATTTTAGGTATAAAAGTTTCAATTGAAATTGAAATCAAGTGATTTATATTGTGTTTTAAACTAGATTAATTAGAAAATACACCATATAATTTTTTTGGAATATATATCCATTTAGGCATCCAAAAGCTGACTATCCCAACTTTGTCTTTAGATATCCTATTTGACATATATATATATATATATATATATTAATAATTATTAATAAATAATTTAGATAAATAAACTATATTAAAGTTTAGTTTTTTTTTTAACTAATCCTTAAAAGTATTTTTATCTATTTATCTTACCTAATTTAACTTTTTTCCATAAATAATAATAATAATATTAAATTAATAATAATATTTTCACTATTAATATTAATAATATATTATTATCAAGACTATTTTACTAATATAATATTAATTATATTTAATAAATAACTTAATTAAACAAAAATTACTTATATTATTAATATGTAATTAAATTAAATAATTTACCTTTTCTAACTAACCATTTAAATTAAATTATTGATATTTTTAACCTTGACTATATGATATATATTTTATATTAACAATAATCAGTGAATAATTTAAATAAATAAGCCAATTATCTTCTTAAACTAACCCTAATAATATTTTATTTATTTTGAATCCTAACTTTTATTAATAACCTAATATTATAACCTATATATATATATATATATATATATATATATATATATATATATATATATATATATATATATATATAAATAATAATAATATTAAATTAATTAATAGTAATTTGACCTATGGATCGTAGGTCAAAATTAGCCGTTGGTCGATTTAGCCGTTGGAGTCTCTGCTCAGACTATTTAACATGCTAAGCTGGATCTGTTTCTTCAACTTGTCCTGACGATGAACCACACTAGTTGGTTCGAAACGCGTCGACAAAGGTCTTTCCTCATGTGATTTTCACCGAAGTTCTGCTTACAACGATAGACATATCGATATTCACAATACAGAGATATGGATTATTTAATATTAAAATATTAGCAATAATACTTATACATAAGTGCGAAAAAAACTTCGCAATATGGAGATATACTGCTCACCTCGATGGTATTGCAAATAGTGGTAGATATATTGATATTCGCAATACAGTGTGCACTTCTTCTTAAAGCCACTTAATAACATAGTATTTTTTTGTAAATTTTGTGATTAAAAAAATGTTTATGAGTGTATGTCTGTATAAATTGTGCGAAAGGTTTGTCATTGTGTGGAATGCAGACATTCGCACAATGAAAGCTTGAAAACTTCCTTTGAACAATGGACTTTTTACACAACCCCGCACATATGCTTGATTACACAAATATAAGCATAAACAAAGCATCCACTATGCGAACAACTTTGTGCGGAAAGCTTTCATTACAACCTTACCGTTATTACATTGATTGGTCGAGTGCATAATATCATGCTATCTCCTTCAGTTGATTGGCCACTTCAAGGTATGTAGCGTTATGAATCTTTGTGAAATGAAGGATGTGCGGAGGACGGGGTATGTGCGACAAAACAAAGATGCAAAAAAAACTTTAATTAATTTAATTATGAACAAATTTTGAATTAATATTATTATGTTTCAATGTACAAACCTTTTGACAAGTATGTACAGAGGAATGAAAACACATAATAAAAAAAAAAAAAAACAAAAACACAACTTTATTTGACAATGATCATTGTAAAAAAAACTTCTTCCACACAATTAAAACATGTAACTCTAACAAAATAAAATTAACCTTAAATATGTCAAAAAAAAAAAAAAAAAAAAAACAAAAACAAAAAAAAAATTTATAATACAACTTAAACTAAACTCTTTATTTTAATTTATAATATTTTTTTAAAATAACGTATAAAAATAAATCTTTAACATAAAATCGTTATGTTACATTAATAAACATTACGTTACATTATTCTAATAAAGATATAGGATAGTATTCACAAAATAGATTTATATTACCGTTGAAAATTTGTTCCATAATTGTTTAAAAATAAAATATAAAAAAAACACACATAAAAAAATATTAAATATTCGTATATAAAAATAAGAATATAATAAGATACTAAATATTCCTATGGGAAAACATTGGAAGAATCCTATTGATTTACTTATCAATATTAGTTTCGATAGTGGTTGTCTATTTGAGTAGCGTCGTCGAGTAGACATTGGCACTTGCGGGTAGTTGTGTGGTGACTAAACAAACAAGGGTACACTTTTTATAATGTGAGGACCATAATAATGATCTAACTATATTATAATCAAAATGGGCGCTCTCTCACATGCCTGCTCGAGTTTCTTCAACGACTATTCTACCTCAACCAGAGGTCTATTACTACACGCTTTTGCCCATTACAAGGTTTTTTCTTTTAATTGGTTCACATTGTTATTAAATACATATACCATTAAAACATAATCAATTATAGAGATATTAAATAATATTTATTTAGTTAATTATATAAATAAAATAAGTATATTTATTTTTTGGTAAGTCAATCTTTTATTAATTTAAGAGAAAGTAGTATATAGAGATGTCGTCAAAATAGGTGGTCTTATCCCGAACAGGTTTGTTGACCAAAAAGTTCACCATATGACAAAAATACAAAAGGGCCTCTAAAGGCAGAAACCAGAACTGATTAGGCCACAGGCACCAGAACACAGCTAAAACAAAAAATACTTCAGAAAGCACACTAGTCACCAGAAGTAATGGATGTAGGGTTGTCCACAACAGTTCCAGAAGGCAGTGGAGGGTGGAAGTCGCAATGAACGTGCCCTTCGAAGTGTGCCATCCAGGTCTCCAACTTTTCAACTTTCTCTGAGAGCAAATTTTGACCTCCCCACACCACAACTGCATGCTCCCTAAGTTGACTATGGATGTAGTGAAGTCGCTCCAAGGTTTCCATCTGCAGTGCATGTTCTTCTCTCTGGATGCATTCAACAACATCCATTTGATTCATTAGATTAACAATGAGGTCTCAGCAGCTTTCCCCACAACATTGGTGGTGGACTTGCCCTTCTTGAGCTTCAGACGCTCCCGAGCCGCTTTTCACTCCACCTTGACATCCACCACCCTGGCTCCTCTGTCCGCGACTGTTCTCCGCGTCCCCTCGGTGCATCCCTTGTTTTCCACCTCTCCTAATGCCTCCCCCTCAGCAGACCCTCAACCGTCCTCCACCCCTACCACCTTGTGACTCATCGACACCTCGCTGCGAGCTCCCAGCCATTTTTCCACCACAGCGAGGCGGAGCCAGAACCAACGCTTGGGCGGGTGATTCCTCAATAGCAAGAGGACCAAAGGAGGAAGCCTTCCGTGACGGGGTCTTCATGGCAACCGACCCAAATAGGGAATTGCACAGAGCTTCCAGCTCCAAATTGAACCCCACTGGCCCGCACTTGCACCAAATGAAAATTACCCAGAACACAATCCACAGAATGCCACTGTCTTCCGAGCTTTCTCCAAGAAAATGGCGTCCTCCAGAGTTAAGTGGATTATTACCAAATTGGAACAAAAATTTGAAGAGCTTCCACCCGTAGAATTGGACAAACCAAACTCGGTCGCAGGCCCTCTTGGTTTTCCATTGCGGATGAACAGGGACACCACGAGGGTAGGTCAGCTACCGCTGCGAAAAGAACGAAGGCCAGTCCAACGACTGCCACCACCCTATTCCATTGCTACACTGCCAATTAACCACTGGAGCCGAAGTAGGGACTCTCCATACCCAAATACGCTGAACACACCAGAGAACACAGCTCTACAAGCAATGGAAGCCTCCCTCTTCCCTGTGCCTGACACCCTCCCCAACACACCGCCAAAGCTCTCTGCCCACAAAAACTAGGTTTACCAACTCGCCATGCCTTTCCGACCACCAACTCGTCACCTTCCTCCAGACGCAAATGCAAACACAAATGCAAATACCCGGGATCGCCATCACTCCGTCGTATTTCACCTCGCCACCCTTGACAACATTCTCAAGAATGCTCGTCGCACGCTTAACCACCTGCTCCACTATACCACTCCCCATGACTATTAATGCCTGAAAGGACCAGGAGGACCATACCCCCACCTCAAACATTTAAATTTAATCATACAGTGACGCAACTACGTGTTGCCAGCTACGCACCCCATTAAAGAAAATAAGCATATCTATTTAGACAAAATATGTATATTGAAAATAAAATATCATTTTTAACATTAAAAATTAATTAACTTTTATAGATTTTTTTATTTATTATTAAAATATTTTATAAGCCAACAATTTTATATAAAATTAAATAGTTAACTATCATCATCATTTTTTTCCTCTTAATTTTAATTCTTATTTAATATATAAATATAAAGAAAAAAAAAAGTATACATATACAACATCTTAAAAAGAGAGAAGTTGGAATTTCAAATATCTAGATTCCTAACATTATACTATATGCAAAGAATAAATGGCACAAAATGTATTTAATGTGATATTGAATACTATATGCAAAGAATAAATGGCACAAAATGTATTTAATGTGATATTGAATAGTCAATGCAAAGTTTAAATTTAAAAAATAAATATTTTTTAAATGTTTTTTTATGAATTTAAAACGAACAATATTTTTCTTTTATATTTATTAATAAAAAAAATTAAGTTGTTTATTATTTAATAAAATATTTGTATTTTTCATTAAATTAAACATTTTTCTTGAGTACTTACATATAAAATTTAGAATCAAATGATTCTAAATAGAAATAAATCGTGTGAAAATAATTATCATCATAAAAGTCTTAACTCAAAAAAATTAAACATTAGTTTTTTAATATTAATTTATAATCTGATATTAATTTATATGAAAACATTATAGGATAATAAAAATATAAATTATCAAATTTTATTAAAAGTGAAAATGTTTTTTTATGAAGTAAAATAGAAGCACTGAAAATATTAAATTATCTATAAATATGACTTTCTTACTGGTCTAATAGTTTTTTTAAGACATTTAATTAGTAAGAGGTTAATCCTAACTATGAACCATAGTTGTTATTTCGAAACATGTCGACAAATGCATTCTAATGTGATTTACACGGAAAAATCTTTTCAAAAAACTTGATATGGATCACAGAAGCCTTAATGCAACAATTGATGTAAACTATAAAAACAATAAAAATTTTAAAAGTAAATTATTTAACTTATTATTTGCCCTATTTGTTGTTAATTTTGAATCCTCAAAGATTTGTAAGTTTTTATATCATTACATTGGGGTTTAATCGAAAAACCACATTATGTCTTGTAAAAGGATAATAATTCCAATGGAAGCATTAATTCCTCAACCCATATTCTATTTTTCGAACACATGTTAGCAAATGTTGAGAAAAAATAATATTAAATAATGATAATTTATGATAATAAACATAAAATAATATGGGGAGCAAGAGTGGGAGGGGTGATTTACAACCCTGACAAACAAAAGGTGTATAGTTTTGCTTGGGACCTAGGAATTGCAACAAATAACCAAGACGAATTTTGGGCCTTGTGGAAAGACCTCAACATAGCCATGGGTAATAAAATAAAAAAATTAACAATACTAGGTGATTCAATGGTTGCGATAAGGCAAAACTCTAAGGCATTATTTGGAAGTCTTTCAAATATTCCTCCAATTGTACTCTAGATTACCCTTTTGTCCTCAAAATTTGAAGAAATCTCTTATCAACATATCCTTCAACATTTAAATGATGAAGCAGATAACCTCGCGAAGTTTGAATCTAAACTTGAGCAGGGTATAATTGAACTTCAAAATGGAGGGAGGATTCAAACCCTAATCCTGTGATCGTAATAAAAATAAATGACAAGATCTCAAAAGCTAATTTGATCGAACTAGATGGTTCTAAATCCAAGGAGAATTAGTGTTAATTGATAGGTGGAATTCCACTTTTGGGGGATAGAGGATGCCAGAGGACAAATGTGTGTTGGGCTCTTCGCATACATGTTGCTTTGCATGCATGAAGGTGATTACACCTGGAGATTTTGTTTTGGAAGGTGACATGGTTTAAATGTGAAGTTGACTCCTTATACATTGTTGAGGGTCATTCTTAAGTGAAATAAGGTTTGGAGCATTTATATTCCCATGTGAACTCTTTGCACGAGGACAATTTGGATGGCAGGGAAATACATTTTGAGGCAACACTTGTGATCATAGTTAATGCTCATTCTCGGGGAGAGGCTCCACTGGTGAGCGATGGCTTTGCTATATAGGATGGGCAAAAGAGCCTTTGTGTTTATCTTTGCTTCTCTGAGTTCGAGTGTCCAACCAAGTTCTTGGGAGTTTGCAGTCATGGAGGGTTAGGACACTGCGAATAATCTAGTGTGTTGGAAGGGTCGACTGAGGGAATTTTCCAAATCTTGATGGGAATGTATGAGCTAGTTAACAGGAGGTTGGAATATATAGAAAAGGAGTGGGATGACAGAGCCAAGGCGGTGGATCACAAGCTGGAGTGGATGCATGCCTGCATGGAGAGGAGGTCGATTGGAATGGACTTTGAAATTTTGTTGTTGAAGACAAGGAATCATGACTATGTGTGGGGCTCCGAGGAAGATGATGGACAAGGTTTCCCAATTCTGACACTGAGCCCGCAGGTAATTGTAGTTGAAGAAGCAATGGAGGAAGTTGAACCAACCTATGACAAGTAATCCAGACCTAGGGCCCTATGGGGCAATTTAATCAAATCTGATGAATGTGTTGCAAGTTTGAATTGTTTGAATAAATTTCGCAGAATTTACTAACTTTTCTAGTGTAATGTTGTAGTTCAAAAACCCAGAGTAGTAAGAAATATATTGGAATGTTGAGGCTGCTAATGTTACAAAAGAATGTAAATGGTTATGGCCATGAAAACCAAACTTAATAACTAAAATGCATACCTATTTTATTAAAAAAATAATAAACATAAAATAATATTAAATAATGATAATTCATAATAATAAACATCATATTTCAGAACAACATTATGTTTAAATTTAGTTAATAAACATATAATTAAAAATAAGAGTATTTCCATATATATATATATGAAAAATATATGTAAAATATAAATAGTAATTATAAATAAATATTTATTTTATTTAAATTTTTTAAAATAATAATGATTTAGATAGATACACATAATATTTTAACATAAAAATTAATATTTATAATTTTTTTTTTTAAAACATGGCAAATAAAAATACCAAACACATATATACTAAATATACATATTATTATAGTTTTAATAAAATTAAATATAAAAATATTTCTATATATAAATATGTGAAATTTATACATAATATAAATAATTTTATTAACCATTAAAGTAAATTCATTTTAACGAGAAATGAATCAAATCTCTAAAAATATAAGTTTTCCTCAAATTTTATATTAAAAAATGAAACTTAAAAAAATTCATCATTTTCTAAATTTAATAAATAAAAAATTAAAATAAATTTGTACTGATTTTAAATTTAAAAAACTAAAAAAATAAAATAACACCAATTTACCTACCGCATAAAAATAAATAAAAAACACAATCCTAAAATAAAAAACACATTTACACAGTCCTAATGGATATCAATTTTGTAAACTTTCTTTAATATATTTCTTTTATGATATTCCCAATTCCAAGAGAGACCCTCATTTTATATCTATTTCTTTTATGATATTCCCAATTCCAAGAGAGACCCTCCTTATTTTATATCTATTTCTTTTAAGATATTCCCGATTCCAAGAGAGACCCTCCTTATTTTATGAACCCCTCAGTTGGATTTACATCAATCCTCTAAAAAAAATAAAATTTCCACCAAATACCATCCACCTTATAAACCCAAAACCATAATTTGAGGAAGGAAATGAAGAAGCATGAGAGAGAGTCCCACCCTGGTCTGTCTGTCAAATTGTGGTTTGGAGCGACAGTGGATAATATTTACCTTTCCAAAGCCGGAAAAGCGCTGGTGGGCCCTGAATTATTAAAATCCATGGCTCAAGCCAAAGTCAATTCTCAAATCTTTGAGGCACCCAATACAGCGACATTTTTATAGTTACATATAATCGCTTCGCTGGTGGGTGGATTCCAACGCATTGCAACCCAATGGAACCAGCTGTCATCCTCCACACACTCATGTGCAAGTGTTATTATTATAAATGCTTATAAATTTGTTAGCCTCATCATTTTTCCTTTATACAAAGCTCAACTGCCATGTGGCCCCCGGTCAAACCATAATATGTCACGGCTAGGTGTAATAG
Organism: Pinus tabuliformis; assembly: GCA_031772625.1. Lineage (NCBI taxonomy): Eukaryota > Viridiplantae > Streptophyta > Pinopsida > Pinales > Pinaceae > Pinus > Pinus tabuliformis. Next base: position 943,560,213 of record CM062817.1, on the reverse strand, counting down.
GTGCCACGTCACCCCACTAGTCTTGCCAACGTGGCCCGATGGGGACAAGGGGGCTGGTCCAGGATTGTGCATGTGAGTGGCAGCGTGGATTACGACAAGTGTCACTATCACAGATTTCAATAACAAACTAGATGGGTGGATGGGGTCAAGTATCAACCAACCTAACCTATTCCCTTTCATTCGGTTCATTTATCTTACGTTCGAGTAAGAGGAATAAAATAGAAAAAATTATTTATTAAAAAGAACAAAATAATTAAAAACTGGTTTGGCCAAAAAATAATATTTAAATATTACCGCCTCCCAGTTGGCGCGCACCGCTCGTCCTCCGTAACTCTGCCGTGAAAGGTTCCTGGGATCTTCCCAGTGGGGCCCGCCCACGTGCGCCCTGAAAAAGCGCCAGGCCGCCGGTGGCGGGTACCGCTGCCTGCGCTCCGAGGATGTAGTTGCCGGACCGGCGAAAACAGAAACGACAACGTTGCTGACTTACTTAACGGAGCTCAGTTCCCAGAGTGCTGTAAACGCGTCAAAATAATAATTACTCGCTGCTCGGCTTCTGGTATTTTTACAGACATTAGTCCTGGAGATCCGTGTTGACAAGCATGAGAAAAGAAAGAGAAGCTCACGGTTTTAGGGCGCCGCGAGCCGCGTTGTAGGGCTCTTCAGGTCTGGAGATGGCGAAGAAGAGCCATTTTCAAAAGCCGGAGGAGCAACTCTTGTCGGAGAGAAATAGCGGCGGAGTTATTTTAGCAGGGAAGAGAAAGAAGCGCAGACACCAACAAATGCAAGCGCGCAGTCTTCTGTAGTTCGTTTGGTTCTTTTTCGGATTTTCAGTTCGATGTTTTTGTTTCTGAAGATGCGCTCCTGGAGGTCCCCGTTTCGACTCCTGCGTCCGATCTTGTTGCTCTGCTTTTGTTGCTTTGTCTGTGCCCAGACTCCGACCGACCCGAACGATGCAAAGGTGATGCAGGAGCTGGCAAATAACTTGAATGCAGCAGGCACGCTAGGGTGGGCGCCGGGAATCGATCCCTGCACCTGGAAATTCGTTAGTTGTTCTGCCGGACGAGTCGTGTCGATTCAGCTGCAGCAGATGAAAATGAAAGGCAGCCTCCCAGCGGATTTCAGCAAGCTGAGCGCTTTGCAGAATCTGGGTTTCCAGGGGAACCAGCTAAGCGGGCCGTTGCCGAGCTTTTCAGGGATGAGCGAGTTACAGTATGCTTACCTAAATATCAATAACTTTACTTCGATTCCGCCTGATTTCTTCACAGGACTTACTAGCCTTCAGGTTGTAGCGCTGGATTACAATCCCCTGGCCCCGTGGTCCATTCCCGACAACGTCAAGGATATTGCGACTTTAGTAAACTTCACGGCCAGCAGCGCCGGTGTCGTGGGTTCGATTCCGTCATTCTTCGGCGATGCGCTCGCCGGCATGCAGACGCTGTGTCTGGCTTACAACAATCTCACTGGCACCATACCAGAGACATTCTCAGGGTCTAATATTGAGGTTCTTTGGCTGAATAATCAATTAGGTTCCATGCTTTCTGGCTCCATCGAGGCTGTTTCGGGGATGACTGCGCTTACTCAGCTCTGGCTTCAGTCAAATGCTTTCACAGGTCCCATTCCTGACCTTAGCAAGTGCGTGTCGCTGAAAGACCTTGAGCTGCGGGATAATATGCTAACCGGGTTAGTTCCTGATACTTTAACTTCTCTTCCTGCGTTGCAGAATGTTACTTTAATCAACAATGCATTGCAAGGGCCTTATCCCAATTTTGACAAGAAAATAAATGCACTCATTGGGGAACCCCTTGAAAACAGTTTCTGTTTGCCCAACCCGGGTCCCTGTGATAAGAAGGTGGATGTGTTGCTTTCCTTTGCTCAGGATGTTGGGTATCCCTACATTTTGGCCTCTGACTGGAAAGGAAACGATCCCTGTGGTGGTTGGCAGCATGTTACCTGTGATAATGGAAACATTACTATTTTGAATCTTGTAGGATTGGATTTGAATGGAACTATATCGCCTGCATTGGCTAGTCTTAATTCTTTGAGGGCATTGTTGTTGAGTAATAATAATTTAACAGGGGGTATACCTAGCCAGCTCGCTTCGTTGCCCAATCTCGAGAAATTGGATGTTAGTAATAACCGATTATCCGGTAAGGTCCCGGCTTTCAAGAAGAGTGTTATTGTGAACGTTGATGGGAATCTGCAGATTGGGAAAAATCCGCCATCGATACCCTCCCCTGGATCACGTCCCCAGACTCCTGATGAGTCACCGACTTCATCAACTCTGAATCCTGTAGCACCTACAGCAGGAAATAGGCCTGGAGCTGTTGTGGGTGCTAAGAAGGACAAGAATCGATCATCTTCCTCATTGGGCGTTATAGTGGGTGTTGTTCTAGGTGGGTTTGCTGGATTAAGTGCAGTTGCTGGCTTGGGATTCTGTTTCTACAAGAAAGGATTGCCGAGATCAGGCCGTGTGCAGAGCCCCAATACTGTAGTTGTTCATCCTCAGCATTCTGCTTCGGAGTCCGAGTTGCTGAAGATTACTATGGCGGGACAGAATGCGGTGGCTACGACCAGCGATACACAGAGCCGGACGAGCAGTGGGCCGAGTGATGTTCATGTGGTGGAGGCTGGTAACATGATCATATCAATCCAGGTTCTTCGTAATGTAACGAATGATTTCAGTGAAGAAAACGTTCTGGGGCGTGGGGGATTTGGTGTGGTCTACAAAGGTGAGTTACATGATGGCACTAAGATTGCTGTGAAGAGAATGGAGGCAGCGGTTATGAGTAGTAAGGGATTGAATGAATTCCAGGCAGAGATTGCTGTTCTTACAAAGGTTCGTCATAGACACCTTGTTGCATTGCTTGGCTACTGCATTGAGGGAACTGAAAGGCTTTTGGTTTATGAATACATGCCTCAAGGCCCCCTCAGTCACCATTTGTTTGACTGGGAAAAACACAATCTGAAGCCAATGGATTGGACAAAGAGACTCACTATTGCATTGGATGTTGCTAGAGGTGTGGAGTATCTTCACAGTTTGGCTCACCAGAGTTTTATTCATAGAGATCTTAAGCCTTCAAATATACTTCTTGGAGATGATATGCGAGCCAAAGTGTCAGACTTTGGGCTTGTTAGGCTTGCGCCTGAAGGGAAATGCTCGATTGAAACCAGACTGGCAGGCACTTTTGGCTACCTTGCGCCTGAATACGCAGGCATGCATTGAATCGTGATTTCATTCTCCCTTTCTCCATGATTTGTTCATGCTTCTTGTTTTTTAGGGTTCGTTTATTTGTAGGACATTATTATTCAGGGTTCGTTTTTTTCTAGGACATTGTTAGGTGTGATTTCCTTAATGAACAATCCTTTGGTTACCATGCAAGTCAACCATCCTTGAGGTTATGTGATTAGCACAAGTAGTTTTGAATTACATATTCATATTCTAAAGATTGTGTTGGTTTCATGATTGCATATGCAGTCACTGGTCGTGTGACAACGAAGGCTGATGTTTTCAGTTATGGAGTGATACTTATGGAGCTCATAACAGGCAGAAGAGCTTTGGATGAAACACAACCCGAGGAGAGTGTGCATCTGGTAACGTGGTTTAGACGGATGCATATCAGTAAAGAAACCTTTAGGAATGCAATTGACAAGGCTCTGGAAGTCACAGATGAGACATTCAAGAGCATTTGCACTGTTGCAGAACTAGCAGGTCACTGCACTGCACGGGAGCCATACCAGCGACCAGATATGGGTCATGCTGTTAATGTGCTATCTCCTTTGGTTGAACAATGGAAACCCAGTGATCCAGATGATGAAGATTGTTATGGAATAGATCTGGACATGACTTTACCACAAGCACTGAAAAAATGGCAGGCCTTTGAGGACTCTAATGTAGATGAATCTATAAGAAGCATGGACAATACACAGTCCAGTATCCCCACAAGACCTTCAGGGTTTGCAGATTCCTTCACTTCAGCAGATGGTCGATAATCAGTCTTTTGAAAATTCAGAGTCCAAATTATAAAAATCGGAGGCATGATAGAGAAGCCAGGGGATGCTCTGATAAATTTGGCTATCCAAAAGTATTGGATGGAACAAATTTCAATCCTAGAAAATGTTTGTTTCAAGTTTTTGGTGGTAGGAAGTGGTGTTATTACTGACGAGTTCAATGAGTTCTCCAGATTCAAATAGCTCTTCATATTTTAAAGTGGAACACCGGACATGAGATACTGATTGTTGCTCCAGACACCTTGATGTTTAAAGGAATATCAATGAGTTTTCTCATTTTTAAATGCCTGCACTGCAATATCAATTCCTACGGGGAGCTAGGATTGGCCTAGTGCTCGGGAATTGTTTCAACCTTCTGGGACACGTTTGAAGCAAGATCTGTACTGCAAGGTCTCTTCTGACCGAGAGTTTGAGCAGCAGTATCCAGAAAGCTGCAGTAGGATTTTGTTTTCCATATTATGGCTGTTAGGCAGTGTGAGGCTATATAGGAACTCAGAAATGTATAATTTAGGTACTGTGAATGTACAGATACATTTTCGACATTTTGCATTTTGGAAGGAAAGTTCCTTTTTCATCTCTGATTTCTCTGTTTTCACTCTTGAGCATGCCAACTGCAACTCTTAGTGGGAAAACCTCTTCCTTTTTTTTATAATAAAAGTTGCATTGATATTTCAAAGCGAGTTCTGCGAGTAGTAAAGGACGCAAGGGCAGCGAGAGGCATGGATGCTATCTCTTGCGATTGGGTGCACATCAATCTCTGCTTGGCAGTGTTGAATTCGCCTGTTAGATGTGTGCTGTTACAACCCTCTGAAAGTTTCAGTGTTCTTCATGCTATGTTTATAAAAACTGAAAGTTTCAGTGTTCTTCATGCTATGTTTATAAAAACTGAAAGTTTCAGTGTTCTTCATGCTATGTTTATAAAAACTAAACAAGTTACTTAGACTTCATGTTTTCCTAGCCATATAGTGAAAGCATATCAAGCAAATCTCTAACAATAAATGTGTTGTCAATGCATTTAATTTCCACTAAGAGTGCCTACAATTAGGTGTTCTCCATAGTCTATAATTTAATTGATATTCCTCGTATTGAGCAAGAAACCATCCATCAGTTTCTGTTTCTCATCCATCAGTTTCTGTTTCTCAATCGTTGGCTGCTTCTAGTGGAACTTGGGAGGGATGAATGTAGCGAATATTAGCTTTTGAGGTCGTATACAAGGATATCCCGAATTGGATAGGACCTTTGTTTCTTCAGAACGTGAATTATTTCAATTTTTTGTTGTTACGTTTTATAAACTTAGATATGTCATAAATGGAAGTGGTGAATGCATTGTAATCTTGCCATTGGTTTCTCCGTTGTTTGTGCTTATTATTTCAATGAAGAACTATTCTCCTCGAACTTGTGAGGGGTGATTAAAGGCTAAAGTGCTGCACAGACAAAACTGGAGGTTATAGTTATGATATTTGGTTAGTAAGGGGGGTCGTTCAAGGGTGATTACACGCCAAACTGCTGCACAGACCCAAAAAAAACTGGAGTTTATTATAATATTTGGGTTGATAACAAGAATGCTGCAGAGACCCAACAAAACTGGAGTTAATTATAATATTTGGGTTGCCAATAATAAGGTTATTGACAAGTCAAGACACCAAACCAAATTGGTGTATAGTAGACTTCATAAGGTTTTTTTCTTTGATGCATAAGAAGCCTCTTGCCAATAATAAGGTCATTGGCAAGTCAGGATACCAAACCAAATTGGAATATAAGATTAACTTGTTTCCTATAATTATGATATTTGGGTTAATAATAAGGTTATTGACCGGTTAGGATACCAAGCCAAATTGGAATATAAAATTAACTTGTTTCATATAATTATGATATTTGAGTCGATAATAAGGCCATTGACCAGTAGGTTAACTTGTTTTACATAATTATGATATTATACGATTAATTTGTTTTATATAATTATGATATTTGGGTGAATAATATGGTTATTAATCAGTTAAGATACCAAGCCAAATTGGAATATAACATTAACCTGTTTCATATAATTATGATATTTGGTATTTGGGTCAATAATAAAATTATGATATTTGGGTCAATAATAAAGTTATTGACAAGTTAAAACAGCAGATATTTGGTATTTGGGTCAATAATAAAATTATGATATTTGGGTCAATAATAAAGTTATTGACAAGTTAAAACAGCAAACCAATATAAGTTAAACTTGTTTCATATAATTATATTTTGGTTAATAATAAGGTCATTGAGAAGTCATGAGACCAAAGTTTGGTTTGTGAAATAAAATAACTGATTCAACGCAGTGATTTGTAAAAAAAAAATCTACTAAAAGCTATAGAAATATAGACAATTCCCCTTTACATCTATATTTTAATATAGACAATTTTCCTTTACCTTTACAGACAATTCTCTTTTACATCTGTGGAAATATAGACAATTTTCCTTTACATTTACAGACAATTCTCCTTTACATATGCATGCATATATATAATTTCAAACTTCTGTGAAATAAAATAACTGATTCAACGCAGTGATTTGTCAAAAAAAAATCTACTAAAAGCTATAGAAATATAGACAATTCTCCTTTACATCTGCGTGCATACATATAATTTCAAACTTTTGTGAAATAAAATAATCTGATTCAACGCAGTGATTTGTCAAAAAATTCTACTAAAAGCTATAGAAATATAGACCCTTCTCCTTTACATCTGCAATGTATACAAATCATTTTTTTTAAGAAGAAATACTTTTCAGCTATAATTTTTTAGTAAAATGCTGAGTCTGTAATCATGATTTTTAACTATTTGACCATATAGGGTAGTGAGCTTTATACATTCAAGTTTTGTCGTGGTCTATTATAATTATGATACTTTGGTCAGAGAAAGTGATGGTTTTTATTTTATTGTAAGAAAAGATTAACATATAATACGTACTCTTTCGATGGAGAAGATTGGAGCAGAGTGGATGGAGAAAAATGGTAGAGTTGAGTGGGTTAATTAAATTTAATTATATATATAGATAATTAAATTTGGTGGGATTATATTTTTATTGTGTGTAATATAATGGGAACATTCAATATATCATTTTGACCTAGACTGTGAATTGAACTTATATTTTATATTAAAAAATATTTTAACAAAACGCCCATCATCATTTAACTAATTATTTATTTTTATTTTTATAAATTAAATTGTACACATCTAAATTATTATTTAAACAATAACTAAAATAAATCAATAAATATACCACTTTCAATTTATTAAAAATAATCTAGAGTATTATTTAAACCATAACTAAATTAAATCAATAAATATGCGACTTTCAATTTATTAAAAAATTATAAATGATGTTAACTTGCCAACGATGTTAACTTGGTATCTTTTAAGAGTGCAAAAGTTTCAATGCAAAATTTTAAACTTAGTTTTTCAATGGCTGAGAGTGTTGGTTGATCTGCACATGAATCTCCGCCAGTAATATGAATTTATGCTAGTGATATTGACAAGCTTAAGTTCATATTACTTAAAATTTTAATATATCTGCATTTTATTATGAGCTTCAAGCAGCGTTAAATCAGACTTGAAGGCAATGACAGGCCTTGCTTTCTCCAATTCAACCGTAGCTAGAGAGGTAATGCTTTTTTCCTACCAATTGTAATTTTCAGCTCTTTCCAATTCAGCAGTAATTTGAAAAATAATGCTTTTTTCCTACCAATTGTATTTTTCAGCTCTTTCCAATTCAGCAGTAATTTGAAAAATAATGCTTTTTCCAGGCACCTTGTAAGTTCCAGCTCTTTCCATTATAGTTAAAAATATTGTTCAATGAACCATATGCAATCAATTCGATCCTTGACATTTGCTTCGAAATTCGTCAGCTTATAAATGGACCAGCGGATCAACAGTTTGCCCTGTTTAATGGAATTTCTACTTTGACTTTCTGATCAACAGTTTGCCCTCATTTCCATATCAAAATATATATCTTTTCATTAATTCCACATATAAGGATATAGATATACATGTTTAGATTCACATTCCATATCAAAATATACACAAAATACATATCTTTTCATTAATTCCATATCAGGATATAGATGTACAGGTTTAGATTCACATGAGACAGGTTTGAATTTATTTTTATCATTTTATTTTAAAAAATTGAATTGGGGTAAACCAAGACTATTATGCACTTTTTTATTTTGGGATGTTTGAGTGAGGTTAAGCGATTCAAATAATTATTATTTTTATATATTTTTGTTTGTAGTAGGTTTAAACTTAGATTTATTAATAACAATATTTTTATGTTATTTAATTTTATAGCAATGCAATTTAAAATGTAAAGTTTATTTTTTATTAAATGTTAATCATGTTAATTTATGGAGTAATTAATGAGTGGGATGGATGAGGGAGGTGGATTTAAATTATGGATGTCCATTGTGTGGATATCACTTTCAAATTTTCAATATATATGTGGGTTCACTTTGTTAGCCTCCTCATAGAGTCATAACATTGTTGTGAGTGTGCTTATTCAAAATGGTTTCATAGCTTAGATAGGAGCACTAGTGTTGGGATTTGGAATATTTTGGAGGAGTCTGGTAAGAAATCCTTTAGGATTCTAGTTAATTGGAATCATATACATTTTCCTGGGTTGCTTATTGGGTTAGAGAGTTTCTTTGTCATTTGGAAACTCATACTATTTCTAGTTAGTTTTATTTCCTGGGCTAATGGAGCTCTCCCCAAGGAAATTTAGTGAACAACTGGTGGAGGTGTTTCGTTCGTTCGAGATTCAAACATTCACCTCCATCTTGGAAGTAGGGGGCTTTATCAAAGTTGTTGTCACAAGATTTTATTCTCATTTCACGTGGTTTTTAGTTTGGGTTTAAGGTTGTTTTTTATCCCCTTCTTTGTGGATTTATGTTATGTTTTGGCTCGTTCTTTGGGTTCTTTCCTAGATCTTGTTTCTTGTAGTTGCTTTCCTTAATAGCAGTTTTGTCTTCGTCCCTTTGAAAGTGCTTCCTTTCTTCTTGACTTTCTCTGATCAAAAGTTTCACCCTTATGGTTCATTCTCCCTTTTTAGACCCACTTTTAACTCTTCGCTTGCTATTTCTATTGTGTTTGACTTAGTGTGGGTCTCCTTAGATTTATATTCAAGTTGGACTCTCCTGTGCTTTGAGTTGGATCACTTGGGTTGTAGACTCCTGACCTCTTACTCCTCTATCTCTGTGACTTCCTTCTTTCCTAGCTTTCTCATGGAGTCCCGCCTCCCGCCCTTGCAAATTTAGCTTTCCTTGTTTGCAATTATCTCTCCACTTCTTTCTCAGTGTTTTTGGTTGGCTTTCTAGTCACTATGGTTTGCCCTTTTGGCTTCGAAGGATGCTCATGAGCTCAATTTTCGATAGAGTGGTCTGTTGTGGTGTATGTGCATTTAACCCCTCTTGATATTCACAAAGAAATAAGCAATGAAAAATGAGAGGCTAGAATTCAAAGAAAATTTATCGTTGATGTCGAGGTAGAGGAGGAGGTTGGTGGATGGGTCCCAGATGCTAGGAGCACAAAAGCTCCATAAACCAAATATATGTAAATGATGGATATCTACTAGCAACTAAAGACCATTATGGGTAATGTTTTAGTGGAGCACTCTGAAATTCGGCAAAAGATCCTCTTGTGCACTGATGAAATGCAAAAGTCGAATAGGAAGTTGATTGATAGGGTTCCAATCATGGCCTTAAAGATGGGAGACCTAGAGTTCTCTACATTTGATGAGAAGGGAAACATACTTGACACCATTCAGGGGGATTCTCTATCTAGATATATGTCTCTGATTTTCTTTTTGACTATATGTGTTAGTTGTAGTCTGGTTACACTTATGGGTGTTGATAGCTCTAATTTTGACAATGATTGTTTAACTCTTACAAACTATATTATATTTTTTGGTCTTGTTATTAAGTTCAATCAATTCAAGAGGAAAAATCTCTATTACTATGCTACTAGTCTATTATATGCATAGAGTATGATGTAAATTTTTCATAAATGGATAATACAAATATTGTCTCAATTAAAAAAATATCAAATGTTTCATTTTTATGTTGGGTATTACAAAATTAAATTTCTTTATAGGCTAAATAATATTATTTTTACTTTAACATTATTTTGTTTGTCATATGAAAATGACTAAAGTAATTTTGAAGGTATTATTATGACCATATAGGAATTAAATAAAAATATTAAAAAATATAATGATATTGGTAACTACCTTTATTGTATCTTCCACAACCTCTTTCTGCATTGTCTTTAGGTCTTTTAGCAGATGCATCAAATCTAGGGTTATCAATGTATAAGTTTTTATTCAGTGATCATCTATAAATTATATATTGATCATAATTATGTCTTTCAAGAAAAATTAGAACCTCAACAACTAACTAACTATTGAACTAGAACCTAAAAATAGAAGTAGTTGAATGTGACTCCACCTTGTCTTGGTAAACTAAATCTAACTTCCATCTCCTTGTGTCCGCTCTTGAACTCATATTTTCTGTTTTAAATAATGAAAATAACGTTTGATCTCATTCAATATAAACAAAACTAGTCGTTGAACATGCATTTCAAAGAAAACGCTTAAATGGTCTTTAGCCTACCTATTATTTTTGTAGGTGGATTGCTTATAGTTTTCAATATAAGCTTCTCTTATATTTAGATACAAGATTCTATTTTATGGGTTTTTTGGTCACAATGGAAAAGGTAGCTAGTGATATGCCTTTGCATATTTCAAATCCACTTGACATAGCCAATTGCTTCTTGTAATGAAAAGTTGAGAGGAGTGAACAAACCTAGAATGGAAGAACCATAGTAAGATAGCTAACAAAGCACTCAAATACGTAGGCAAATTGATTGGAAAAATAGTTGCACTTTATTGATGCAATTTTCTAGAGTTAACCTTTTTTCTTTTTCTTTTGCTCTATGCCATAAGAAAGCAAGGGCGGTCAAGGGCCCCCTTGTCCACAATAATATGCACTTGATCTTCATCATATCAATCCCATTAACCCCCTTACCCTCAAAACCAAACACTTCAAAGACATTTGAAAAAAAATTGAAACCCTTAGTCATTTTTTATGCTTACCACTACATGTCTATGTCACTACATTGAACTTGGGACTTAGTGGCACAACTTGCTTTAAAAAATGGAAATTAAATGTATGCCCCTCTTCTTACTTCACAAAGGAAGAGACTATTACTGCTACAACTCCATTATCTGTCTTTAGCTTTTCTACTGCTCTACTATTCGTAACTTGACAAGGAAGAAGCTTGGCTAGGCAAGTCCTAACAAATCCAAGTCTTCACTCTTTGAAAAATGACTTGAAGGAATGACCACTCAAGTATTTATTTCAATCACTAGGATGATAAATGAAATGATAATTCTTTTCTTTGACACACACCTTGAAGCATCAATGACTTGTTTGAATACTTCCTATAATAGAGTGTCTTCCTTTGAGCAAGCGTTATTACTAATATCCCTTTCTTTATTTTAGTTCCATATGGTTTATGTTGGATATTTCATGATTGGGGTTTGGTTCAAAAGCATCCTTGATAAACATGTTTGTTCACAAAAACACCTTCCTTTACTTCAACAAGTCTGGACCTTATCTTTCTTGCTAATCAAGTGTATTGCTTGCCACTTCATGATTTGAACAACCATTGTGAGGCCCTTGCTTGTCTTTGAAAATCTCCACTAACAAAATGACGGTGGTCATGATTTTGTTGGGAGGTTTTAGGTATTGTGAATGGCTTAATCGCAATAACTCTTGGCAGATATAAGACTCATGGGAACCATGTGTATGATGCCACCATGTCTCCAAATTGCATGCACAATCATTAACACATGGACACAATGCTTGTAATGTCCCCATGTCTCCCTCATGTGTCAAGCTGTGGTGCTTGGCAACTAGGAAAACTGTGCCAAAAGACCACATGGAGGTTCCCTATTCGAGTTGTTTAACATACAAATGCAACTTGGAGAGCCTCAATGTGTGTTGTTTGTCATGAGGTAAATACCATGCCATATACTATCTATATGGACATTTGTAACTATGTATGGAGCTTATAAACCACAGTGGAAAACGACCACGTGGAGCTTTACAATTCCCTTTGGTAAAGATATAATTGCCACATGTGCAAACCCATTTGTCTTGTATGTTGTGAGGTAATGAACACATCCTATATTATCTATATGGGCATTTGGAACTAGTGTTATTATTTATGTTATGCCTTTCAATCCTTCATTTATAGCCATGCACCCACCCAAAGTATAGAGTTGTGGATCCATAGCATATTAGTATTGAACATAATATGAGATGACAAAGGAAATAAGTTATATTGTTGACGCATCATCATTAATGCTATTTGCTATTAATTAAGAATAGATGAAACTTAGGTTAAAAAAGAAACCAAAAACAATAACTACTTCTACCATAGAAGCAATTGGGGTATGCCATGACCAAAGTTATGAAATGAAACTAGAAATGTACAAAAGGTACAAAATGAAGCAAACAAATTTGTTGGATTGGTCCTATGATTGAAATTAAAGGAAATTGATATAATATTTGGGGTGTAGATAAAGTAATATTTCAATGATCTTTTTTATATTATTCCATTGATTGCAATTTCCTGAGTTTCTTTTACAGAAAGACAAATAAACCTTTTTATACCATCATTTAAAGTTATTATATGCCCAACACATCTAAAATTAGTTCAAACTACTATATCAACCTATAAGAAAAATACTTGAAATTTAGCCTCCAATTTTATATAATTTCTTTTCTTTAGGATTTTAATCAAAATTTTAAAAATCTAATTTATTTTATTTTAAACAAATATTTCTTTTCAAAATTAAATTTATATTATTTTTAACTAAAATTTTAGAAATATTTGTAAATAAAAATAGAAATACAATTGTAACTGGGATAATTTTTGTTACAATATAAATATTATGACTTATATATATATATATATATATAATATAATATAATATAATATGATGAATCTGTAATTTGTTGAAGTAATAGACAAAACCCAAAATCAAAAATTCCAAGTGCTATTATAACACTAAGAGTATATCCAACAACCCACAAACAAGATATATTAATACCTTACAACTTAATAAAAACCACAAATGTCTCCCAACCTCACCAAAATAAACTCCTAATATTACAAAATCAAAATATCTCAAACATAATAAAATAATGAACCGGACAAAATCAACTTCTGATTCTATTAAGTAATCCACATAAAAACCCAAAATCAAAGTATCAACTGCTACTATAATACTAAAAGTACATACAACAAGCCAAATATAACTCAACACATAAAAATAAACTAATGATACTAGCAAGCGGAAAAAATTAAAGCCCTAATATTCTAAGTTCAAAATAGACCACTAATATTATAAATTCGAAATGTCCCTCCTGATATTATAAAGTCGGTTTGTCCTCAACCAACGGAAGTGTACACCTGATGTTACAACTATATCACACAGCTCTAAAATCAAGTAGATAAGTATTGAACTCATATCAGAAATGCCACACAACCTTTGTCAAATTATTGAAGCAAAAGACGAATGAATGTATGAATTCTTCGTCGTATGCCCACGGCCTTGGGACAATATTGAGTTGGACCTCCGCAGTGTGAACCTAGGGAACCTATGAGCAGGTTGGGCTTGCGGGCCCTGTGGTCAGTCTCTGCAGAATATACACAGGCTTTCTGGTCGGTGGGATGGACAGCCATGTACAATAATCAGAATTTAGTAAAGTCACGCAGCTTTGCAGTGGAGACACTAGGTATGCCCGTGGATTTTGTCAAAAGGTCCACGGCTCACGGGTGGCAGTTTCATTAAGACAAAATTTTGACGTTTTCCTGCAGTTGCATGGGAGTAAAAGATAAACGAGGACTGAAGCAATTTAATGATAAATTCAAGTTGATGGAAACGGTTTTTTTTGTTGGTGGGATAAGAGTTTCATAATTGTCCAATCTGGACTTATTTTAAATTTTTTTGTTTAGTTATAGTTTGATTCATAGAACCATAAGATTTAAATGTTTTTATTAAAACGGTATACTTCTAATTATACTTTTTAAAAATAAATCTTAAATCTTCCGAGGAAGGTGTTTAGGAGTGAGAATTTATCATCTATTTTGATGGGAAGGGGGTTATAGTTTTCATCATATTTAGTACAGTGTAGGTTTTTTTTCATTGATTATAGTATGACGTCTACACAAAGTTAAATGTCATTTGAACACTGTAAGTAGTATAGGGACCTACAAGAGAATTCCAGAGGATAATTTTATTAGATTGACAAAGCTGGAGGAATAAATTGATGGTATGTACACTGAGCATTCTAGCGAGGAGATCAACCAACATCTCTTCCTAGGATGAGGGTAATGACCAATAAATGCTGATGCAATTTTGCCTAATAGCTATTATGATTAGCAACACTAGCAGTTTTATTGCCTTCTCATGTCTATGTATATCAAGGTCTTGCACTATTTGTTTTTATAAGTTTCTATTTACAAAACGTTCTAGGTAGACAACATCTTAACAGCCTCAAGACTCAAACTTATGTTATTGACCAATAACAAAAAAAAAAATAGTCTATGTAATTGTCATTTGACTTAATGCAAAGTGCCTAACTTCACAAAAATAAGTCACTCTTTAAATAAAATATTTTATTTTGATAATTATAAAATTTATGATAAAATTAATTTTAATACTGAATGAAATAATAAAATGTTCAGATTCTAGTATTTATAATAACACGAGATCAAATCTTAACCAAGTGCTTAGAGGGATAAATCTCTCATGATGCAAATTGTTTTTTGAGTGCAAAATTGGAAGAAAAATTAATACCTCTAGAGATTTGATTCCTTTTGACTCTTGATAAATCTAAAATTAAGATAAATTCATTTTTATTATAAAATTTATTTAATAAAATTTGATCTATTTAATTAAAAAATATTATCTTAAATTTCACATAAAAATTTAATTCGACATAAATTTTTTATTTAATTATGAAATATCAATTCATTAGGAATATCTTTGTCAAACTCAAACACTTCCGGAAATAAAAATGCTAAAGATTATAACCAACTGTCGAAATTAAAATTATGAGTATTTTCATCAAAC
Organism: Pinus tabuliformis; assembly: GCA_031772625.1. Classification (NCBI taxonomy): domain Eukaryota; kingdom Viridiplantae; phylum Streptophyta; class Pinopsida; order Pinales; family Pinaceae; genus Pinus; species Pinus tabuliformis. The sequence goes on along the minus strand of CM062817.1, from coordinate 943,545,027 downwards.
TCACACACTTCAAGAAATAAAAGTGTTAAAAGATGATAACCAACTGCCGAAATAAAAAACTGACCTTATTTACTACCTATATGCTCATAATTTGCAGGAACTGACAATGCAATGTAGTTTCAGGTAGCTTTAAATTCAGAGGAAAATCGAGTTCCTATATGTACTATGTACAATGCCAGTTTACCGGGAAATCAGGTCTGAACAAAACAGACCACTTTACTCTATGTCCAAAGCGGAAACCTGGCATCATACCCATTAAGGTTGATAAATAACCATCAATCAGATAATTTGTAACGTTTTTCAAAATAAATTTAACATTTAAATCTTAAATAATAATTAACCACACAAAGATAGTCTAAATCTATAGAATCCTCATCACATACTTCAACCCTGTCATTAAAACAATGGACGCTCTGTCAACTCAATTCCTATAATCCTGATCTCAAACTTCAACCCTGTCATTAAAACAATGGACCCTCTGTCAACTCAATTCCTAGAGTCCTGACTCATACTTCAACCCTGTCATTAAAACAATGGACCCTCTGTCAACTCAATTCCTAGATAGGAAACTCTATGTACATAGGAATATACATCTTATTTTATTTTTTATGAAAAAAATTAGTTTGAAGGATGTGAAAATCAGGAAAATTAATTTCTCTTTTGAAAATTTGGTGATGTGGTTTATATTTATAAGTTGTTCATTTCTTTTCTTAATCACAATACGGTATCCATGCTGTGTATAGAAAATTCGGTACTGTTATTCAATTCCTGCTGCTGTGCCCTAGTCTTGTTACAGGGCTCTACAAGGTGGCAAGAGCTAACCAGCCTGTCATAGGCATTAAATGCCTGGTTAGCTGCGCCTTCGATATCCCTATAACACACATTCATTATTTTTTATTTATAAAGGGATATCGAGGGTGCAGCTAACCAGACATTTAATGTCCTATGACAGGCTGGTTAGCTCTTGCCCTACAAGGCGATCAATTTCTACCAATGGCCTAATACCTTGTCAGAGATTTCAATATGGCCTAATACCTTGTCAGAGATTTCAATCTACCATTTTAATTTGGAAACTGATATCCAAAAATGACTAATGAAAAAGCTGCAGCAGGGATGCTCACTGTAAAATATCCATCTACCAACGCACTCCATTAATGAGCTTGATGTAAACTTGATATAAATAGCACAACATGACTACTTTGGTAAATAAATTTAATCTGTTTTTCTAATTTAAAATTTGATTTCATAAAATATCTCTTCTTGTGGTGTATTTTTAGTGGTTGGAAAAACAATCGTGAATTTTCTCAATTCAATCCCTGATTGTGATAGTGATATGATAAATTCAATTTCTGACTATGACAATGACCTAATAAACTTTGATATAACAACTTCCAACCTTATTGTTAAGTAATAAATAATTCCTTGAAACAAAACAATACAGGGAATATAACAACTTTTTTTTTGTGGGGTTCTGCTGCAAGCTGGAGCGGGGATGCTCAGTATCAAATATCCATCTAGCAACAGGCTGGAAATTTGCTCCCTACGAACAGCGAATCATAATAGATACATACGCTTCTTTCGCTAAATCAATTGCAACGTTCTAACTTTAGCAGTAACTCTATTTTGGTCATAGGAAGAATCATCCTGCTTCACTCAGAAAAGAAAATGGTACAGTACTGTGTGAGCCTAAACTCCAATCGGAAAGCGCACACGGGTTAAAATATCAAACTATATTTGACAAAACAAATCACTCCTCAAATTCCATCCTTGCTCCCACCGTCTCGGGTTTGGGTTAATATTTATCACCATTCTAACCAGAATCTTCTTATTTTAAAGGCTCAAAAAATCCACCAACTTTTCGAATTTGTTTTGGTGGTGGCACTGTCATCTTTCGTGTCAGTCCAATAATCTTGAAACTGATGGTGCATATGTGACTGTGGATCAAGTTGCAGCTGTCAAGCATCAGAATCCTGAAAAGCTGTCAGGCATGATGGTGCAGTGGCTTGTAATTCCTTCCTTCTATTATTAAAATGTCCAACCGCTGTCCTCCATGACCTGCCATAAGATTCTGGCGAGGGCCAATAATCCAGTTGGCAGACAGATCCAATATCTGTTTGTTTACTTCTTACCTGGGAAACTAAGCTTCATATGTTACTGTGTCATTTTGGCAAAATATGATTTTCTTTGTTAAATGCATTAATCTTGAATACTCTTAGCTTTGGCGTTCTGGTGAAGAGTCTTCTAGCTCCTTTTTGAGTAAAAGCAGTAATCTTGAATGCTCCTCCTGGCCTTGGCGTTATTGTGAAGATTCTTTTTGGAGTAAAAATCAGTTTCTATTTTGAAATAGGATATGACTTTCAGAATTTTAGTATTGATTTAACTTTTATTAATGATATTTGAGTTTTGATTTTTGTTTGTGTTTCAAATTTAATTAAAAAAATATTAACACGTTATACATATTATTATTTATGTTTTTTATGTTTTTTAAGATGCATATAAGTTTAATTTATATATTAATTTTTTTTTATAAGAATTATCTTAAATCTATTAATTCTAGATATAGGAAGCATTTAAAGGGATCAAATCTCTTGAGGTGTAAATCTTTGATCACTCTAGGCTTGATAGATGGGGGTTAAGATAGATCTTGCTGGTTTACTAATATTTTTTTCTCTCCAATTTCAATTTGATATAAAATTATTAAGCCCATAAGTGTGTATATTTTGGAATAGGTCTTTCACAATTTTAATTTGATTATCAATAATTATTAAATAGAGGATAGAGATTTAACCTCTATAGAATATCCTATAATATTCATAGTCTAGTATACACAAATCAAAGGTTGAGATTTATCTCGAAAATATTAATGCTCTTTTTGCTTTTTTAATTAAATTCATTAATTAAAAAAAAGTCACATGAATGAGTGCCATATGAAATTAGTTACGAATTTTTGGGCATATGGTATTAATAAACAATGGTATTGGCCCATGGTATTTTATCAAAGCCTATTTTCTCCATGCTAAATTGGGGGTGAATCTCCATGGTTAATAATCTTGTTACATATATATTTTTTTAAATGATCCATTCTTAAAGCTTTTTATGCTACTTTTCTAACTTTGGTGCCTAAACACGAAAACACTGAAAATCCCAATGGATATAGATATATTGCTTTTTGTAATGTAATTATAAAGACATTACCAAGACTATAGCCAATAGATTCAAGCCTTTTTCTTCCAAAGATTATTTCTTTAGAGCATATGGGTTTTGTAGAAGGTTGAGAAACCTTGGATGGTATCATGGTTCCTCACAAAGTCATTCACTCACTAAAAATTACAAAGAATCCTGGAATGATGATTAATCTGGATCTCTCCAAAGCATATAACAACCTAAACTGATAATTTCTATGTAGCATTCCCAAAGCTTTTGGCTTATGAGGTGATTGGATAGAATGGATTCATAATCTCATTTCTTCACCTTCTTTCTCTAACCTGCTTAATAGATCACCATATCCACCTTACTCTTCTACTTGTGGGATTTGGTAAGGTGATATGTTATCTCCATTTCTCTTTATCTTGGCAATGGGGGGATTGGGCCACTCCTTCAAAGCAACAATATCAGAGAAAAAGATTAAAGGTCTTCTACTTTTTGGGGAGGATCTCCCACTCACCCACCAACAATTTGTGTAGCAATGGGAATTCCAACAGGTCATGAAGCTTGAGCTTGAATCACTAATATTCTGGAACTTTTCTTTATTGCTTTAAGTATGGATATCAATACAAATAAATATCAAGTTTTTTCTTTAACACTCCAATGGTTGTTCAGTGACATGTGGCTCGAATTTTGGGATTCCAAATTTGTAAACTCCATTCAAAGTATAAAGGTGCACCCTTAGGTAATAACTCCCTTAAATGGAACATGTGGGAGGAACTATTATCCAAATTTCATGATAAATTGACAAGTTGGACTTTAGGATCTCTTACCATTGCTGGAAGATTAATACTCCTCAGAGCGGTAGATCAAGCTCTACCTTTATATCTTTGCTCAACAATGATGGCACCAATCCAAGAATTATGATGAATCCATCAATATTTCCTTTGGGGTGGCTCACGTTTGGAAAAGAAATGGTGTTTAGTGGCGTGGGACAAACTTAAAGCCAACCAAAACTCAAGGGAGGACTAGGACTACACAACCCTTCAATCATGGCAGCATTACTAGGAGAAAAAAATTGGTGGAAATGGCTCCAAGGCGGTTTGGACCTTTGGAAAAGAGTTTGGAAGCGTAACTATGCTCCTCAAACTTCTCAACAAAATCTAATCAGACTAAACACCATGGCTTTTGGCTTGTCAATTTGGACTCCGGAAAAAAAAGGAATGAGTTTGATCCAAAAGTACTAAGTTTTGGGAGATTAAAAATGTACACACTTCTCTAGTTTAGGTGGATTCATGGAAACAATTAACTGAATTGGGTGACCAAATTGATTTGTAACTCATGAGCCAATAGATGACAGCCTAAGGCCTAATCACAATTGTAGACTATTGGATAAAGGAGGATCCCAACTCGCGATGACTTCGACAGATTTCACCAGTGACATGGCTCCCCATACCATATGGTGAAGTCTGATAATTTTTTTGGAGAAATATGCAAAATAGACGTATTCGTTGTAAGAATGAAAATTATGAGGGGGGTACACGTCTAGAGGCACCTTTTTTATTAATTCAAATCCTACCACTTAGAAGTGGGTCATCAAGCTCTACTAATAGAAGGAGTTTCGTCTAAAATATGGAAACATAACGTATGGCCAAAGATTCTATCTTTCTTTGGATTCTACTATAGAATAAGCCATGAACATGGGAAAACATTCAAAAATGAAACTACTAGGGTCCTTCTCGGTGTCCACATTGTCTTCTATAGTTAAAGAATTTGGAGCATTTATCAATAATTGTACCTTCTCAGTGGGATTAATAGACTAACATAAATTTTTATGCATACTAGCAGGGATCCCACAAATATTTCCAATACTATTGTTTGTTGGCACTCTTAGGCATTCTCAAAACTTATTCTAAATCACATTTGCACCATCTAGCCTAGATTCCTCCTTTGAGGGATACATAAAGAGTAAAATAGAATAATTTTTAGGGGCTCCTCTATCACTTTGAACTCCATCTAGAATTCTATTATATACCATGTCAAGGAATCAATTCTTGCTCTTAATTGGTCCCCTCATGGTTGGCAAGTTTTTGGAAGTGAAGAGAGGCTCTTGCATGTTTGGTTCCCATGTAGAAATAACTCGAATTTTGTAGTTTCTAATGAATTCAGATTGAAAACAATAGACACAAATTTCTTCTACTCAATCTAAGGAAAGGAAAACATACAATAGAAACACATGAAATCATTTAATCACAATGAACATAATATTTTTACTAGGAAACGCAATTGGGAAAACCCCCTCCTCTGTTTGTATTATATCAGATGAGACAATGATCAATTACAATGAAAGCTTCAATCCTTGGAGCTCAATCTGCACTGCAATACTAATCTCCTGCTCTATCCAACACTTAGCCAAAATAGGCCTCCAAATTTCTCCCATTTCCTTGCGTAATTTCTGCTCCTAAATAAAAGGAAGCTCCTATTTTCTTGCGCAATTCCTAAGGAAATTAGCTCACCTACTACATGAAAACTTTGTACACTCACTAACTTATACAATAATAATTACATTGATGCCTTTTTCCTCCACTCAATTAGGCAATTCAAATTGCATGCACGACTAGGGATATTTTTAGTAAATTGACTAGTTAACTCAAAGATCAATGAGTTAACAATAGTTACAACTACTCAACTATACACATTTGGACTCTATTCATGACTACAACTCAACTAACTAAGTTTCACTAACTATAATTCCACTAGATTTCTAGACCTTAGCAATCAATTCATGCACAACTCTACTGCTTGCCCAGAAAATTGAATTGAATGAATTAACTAAGTGACTTGGCCATGTTACTCTTGCAAATTGCAACTCGAGTCATCCCGTTGATGTGGAAATTTGAATTTCTCCATTTGACTAAGGCACAAGTCAAATGAATCCTTTTCTTGCTACAATTTAATACTCCCTCTTAGCAAGGAAAGGGTTCTGAGCAACCCCTATCCTACTTCCGTGGAATTCGAACTTGCCTCTTGACAAATTCTTTTTCAAAATGTCAGCATCTTACTCCTTTGTGGGAATGTACTGAAACATGGTAATCCTCCTCTGCACACAATCTCTCAGGTGATGGTACATGATGTCTATATGCTTGGACCTATCATCAAACACTAGATTTTCAGAGAGTTTTATACAACTCTGATTGTCACAGTGTGTAACACGCCCCTCCCCACATTTACCCACTTTTACAAGCTCTTTGAGTGAATGTGAAGCGAAGTGCTACTATGACATGATCCGACCTCCAAGCTCTAGTTATGGAAGTGGGGTCATGATCTAAAAATGGGAGAGCATAAAACTTGCAATAAAATCCAATTTCATTGATTGTAAGGGCTTGTAAATTTAAGTTAAAAATTGTCACATAAGCATGTAAATTAACACATAAAAGTGTAACTTAAGAAACCATAATAACATAGTCAAACAATGAGCAAAGAGAAAACATGTAGCATCAAGACAAAGATGATAACGATGTTCACCCCCTCCATTGGGCTAAGTCTCCAGATTTTCCTCCAAAGGTCGAATCACTTTATTGTCCTTCTTCAAAAGAGGTTGAATGTATACAATGTTTTACAAAAAGGGATGAATCCCAAAACTGACTTCTACTACCAAAGAGCTTTCAAGGCCAACACATTGCATACATTTGTTTAATACCTCAAAAATAAAAGACCCTCTCTTGAGTTCTCAAGGCTCTCTAAACAAAAGCTTCTTCATCAATCCCTCTAACAAGACTCTCTCAAACAAGCTCTCCAAAAACTCTCAACAAACTCTCTCTATAAAACTGTCTCTTCCTCCTCAAAGACATTTTCAAACAAGGAGTACATAAAATAATTTACAAATTTTTGAGATCCATAAACAAAGGATAGTATACCTCCTTAAATCCCCATTCCATGGAGGGAATAACTCTCTTTATCCACAAAAAGAGGAATTTATGAGATTTTTGAGGAGAAAATCTCTCAACTCCACCAAACTTGGACCTTATCCACATTTTTAAGGGAAACAATCCCATGAAAATATCAACTTCCAACTTGAGATTAGGAAACTGTTTATGAGGCAGATTCTCTCATAAATCAATTTCTATTTACAATTTAAAAATGAATAATACATGAGCACTTCCACATGAAGCTCAAACACTTTACATTCAAAATTAAAACACTCATAACCTAGGATTCAATGAACTTTTCCTTTGGCATGGTAAACTTTGGAGATTTGTGTCAAGATCGTCCCGGATCATACCTCCCCATGAATGAAATATTTTGGTCCACCAAAAGCTTAAGGAGATGAAATTGATTATGATATCAAGGCATTGATTTTTTGTAGACTTAGATACAATTTAATTATAGAGATGAATAATCTCCTCTTCCTCTCATGAATTTCTCAAACTATGACTTACAACTCTATCGTTTGTTTGCAACTACCTGCAATAAACATGTCATTATGTATGCAATTGAATTTAATCCAACTATCTCATAACTCCCATGATAAGTTTGTTCATATACAACTGCAAATAATTAAAGAATTTGCATATTGCATTGAAAACTCTGCACGTAAGCGCTGTAAACAAAGCTCAAATAGAAATTGAAATCCAAGGTCAGGAGAGTTGATCAAAACAAAAGTAATTTAATAAATTCACCATTTTTTTGCAAATAGTGTAGAAATTCTCACTGTAGATCACCTGATAATGCAATATACTAAAGCAAAATACTTGATCTACTTCTATAAACAAACTTGCGGAAGCTTAATCGATTTTGAGCAAGATCAAATAGAACACATATAAAAGATGAAGAAGAAATCAATCACACGTGAACACAAAAGAATACTCCGAGGAAAGCCTCAGCTAAAAACCCTGATCTCTGTATAATCATACAAGTGGAAATATGTCCGGATTACACAAAGTTTTAGCTCACTAGCTATCCAACTCTCAGTACAATCCCTCTGCTGCTCATAGATAGTCCAAGGCTTCTCACAAACCTTATCCTCTACCCTCCAAGCCTCCTATTTCCTTGCTCAGTGTCTCCTAGGGTCCAATGCTGCCACCTGTGTGAATTCACCTCTCACACAACTCACCAAACTCAGAAGTAACTGCGCAATCCTGAAGGAGATAATTCCTTCTGCATGGATGAGTTTCCTATATAGGAAAAATCCTCCAACTGATAGTACATTGTCCCTTCCTCTGATCTCAACTGGGTCTCTGACTGAACTGACATGCATGAGTTATTTATGAGAGAATATTCAGTTATCTGAAGTGTAGTAGTTACATGCATGCATGCATTAACTAACTAAACTCACAATCAGTTCCACAAATTGTTGGAACTAATCTAATTGGACTTAACTCAATGAATTGGGCTAACTAATTACAACTTAAAGTACAACTCATCATGATCTCCTTAATCAATGGATAACTTCCTCAATCGAAGGGAAAATTTTTGCATGTCTTCACATAGACTTCATGTTTGATTTTATCCAACTAATTAACTCAAGATGAATTAATTACTTATTTTTCAAATAGCTGCTAAGATCAAATTCGAATTTTAATTCTCAATTTTAGTTCAGGGACTAACTAAAATTGAAATCTATCCCAAAATGCTATTTATAGCAATTCTATTTTTAACATTTCTATTTTATCATTCCTTGTTGCTATATCCAACACTGGTACTTGAATTGCTATTTATAGCATTTCTTGTTGCTATTTTCAACAGATAGGTCAACATACATTCCTTTTCCATTTTATCACTAGCATAGGTAGCCACTGCATATAAAGTGCGATTCTTTTTTTGCTAGAAAACTACATCCATATAATATTTATCCTCGGTAAAATGATATGAAATCATATGTATCACAATTATGATTGGAAATAAAGCTCTTGGCCAGCTCCACCAATATTTTCTCTAGCCTGTCAATGTGAACCACCAGGTCCGAGCCATGATAATTACTATCCATACAAACTTTTTCGAACTCGCAAACTCCATTGTTAACTTTTATGGCTAGTGCTAGCAATCCTAGAAAGAGCCAGTGAACAAAGAGGTTTGAATCCATCATGGCAACACAACCTCTACAAAATTCTACCAATTGATCTTCTATGAGGAATTTTCCCATATCAGACTGTCAATAACCTTAACATGTGATTGGAACATAAATGTGTTCACTCTCGATTGAGATCCAAAATATTTCCACTGTACAAGAATGAACGCTGGACCCTTTCAACATGCTTTCAAAACTGGAATGGAGGACTCACAAGGACAACTCGAAAAATATTGGTTCTTTCTGCCGAATAACATGTTATTTTTTTGCTTAAATCCTCACTTTGTTAAAAATAACAAGAAGAAAATCCTAATTTAATTTGTCCTTGAATTAAATTGGGATTTAAATTGTAATTCTATTCTCATAGCAACTTGTAGTAGTTAACTAAGTTAAGTTGCCTTAGTTGGCTCAGTAAATTTAGGTTGGAAGTCTATCTAGGGTCATGTAGAGTGATCCCTAAATTTTAAGGTCCAGGTTCAGTTCTTATTGAGTTGTAATTATTTAATTCAGTTTCACTGAGTTAAATTCAATTAAACTAGTTCTAATTGTTGGAGGAACTAGTGAGTGGTCAAGTGAATTAAATTGAATTTAATTCACATGCAGTGATCAATCAGATAATTGATAATTCACTCAAAATAGCTCATGCATGTCAGTTCAGATGAAGACCCAGTTGATATTAGAGTTCAGGAACAATGCACTATCAGTTGTAAATTCATCTAAATTAAACATGTGATGCATGCAATTAGTAGAAGGCCTATGGTTTTATTGCATAGTTATGAGTGAGGAATTTCCCAATAAAATATGGGCTAATTCACTTGGAAAATGCACAATGAAGTAGGTGCTTGGTAAGCAATAGATTTGGTTAAGTATTGGCTTGAGTTGGTTTGTGGAGTAGTGAGATAGTTTGTACTTATGCAAAGATTGTTCGGGTTGAACAAGCATTGTATTTTCTTCTCAGATCTTATGGTTAATGCAATAGACATATAGCAGGGTTTTTAGCTAAGTCTTTCCCTAGATAAGTTATTGTGTTATGTGCGATTGAAATTCTTCCTTTTCTGCTTCGTCATTTCATCGATCAATTTGTTTCTGCTGATGAGTAGAGTAGAATCATGTATTTTGTTTCCACTGATGAATGTGAATCTACAGTAAAAATCTAAATGGTATTAGAGTTGAAGTCACTATAGAAGAGGAGAATACGATTTTGTTGTGCAGGAGAAATCAAATTTTCAATTTCATACTTCAAAGTCAGCAGGATGTTGTTCTATGGTTTGAGACTTGAGCATGCCCTGGAGGGAAACTTGAATTACATATCTTGGAAGGACAAGATGGAGGCAGTGTTGGAATACAATTGGCTAAAGGAATTCATAGATAATGATATCCCAAAGCCTCCAACATCTGATGCTAAAGATATGGCTGAATCATGGAGAAAGCATGTGGCAAAGGCGAGAAGGATTATCCGAGAATGAGTTCGAGATCATATTGTCTCAAATCTCCATGGTAAGAAAACTCCATTTGCAATGTGGAAGGCATTGATGGACCTGTTTCAAAATAAAAGTTACCATAGGAAGCTAGCACTGAAGGACAAGCTCAGAAATATCAAGATGGAGAAGGGTGACTCAATTCCGAAGTACTTGACCAAGTTCACCCAATGTCGGGATGAGCTTGGAAGTATCAGGGTTGTTGTTATAGAAGATGATATGGCGAGCCTAGCACTTCTAGGACTTCCCAAGAGATAGCACAACTACCAGGACTCAGTTAATGGGAGGGAGAAGCTACCATAGTGGGAGCGATTTTGGTTCGAATTGGTATAGGAAGAGATTCAACGGAACACTAGAGACAAATATTCATCAAATCATGATGAGGAGGAGAACTGTGCCTTAGCTAGAAAGGTGAAGAAAGGGAAGGGGAAGAAATCCCATTCCAAATCAGATTCTAGTCAGGGCAACAAGAAGAAGGACTGTGAAAAATCAAATGTTTTCACTATCATGAGCTGGGACACTATGCCACAAAGTGTCTGCACAAGAAGGTTGGTAAGAAGCCCTCAGGAGGAGCGATAGGTGAAGCTCTTGCTTCGCAATTCAAACTGGATTTCACCTTCATCGCTTGCATGGTGTCATCGATGATGGGTAGTGTTTGGTACTTGGACAACGAAGCTTCATTCCATATCACTGGAAACAAAGATTTCTTTAGTAACTTGGAGGAGAAGGATCTCTAGATGCATATCAAGATGGGTGATGATGGGAGGTATAATGAAACCATCATCGGTATTGTTACCTTTCAGAGGGAGTTTGGTTCTCCCCACACATTGAGAGATGCCATGTATGTTCCGGGTTTGACTAAGAACTTGGTTTATACTTCCATGTTAGAGGATTGAGGCTGTGATGTGATATTTAGTAAGGGAAAGGCTTTCCTTTGTCACATAACCACAGGAAAGGTGAAGCAGATAGGGGTTTGAGTGAAGAAACTCTAAAAATTGGAGGTAAAAGATCACATTGCTTTGAGAACTAAATAAAAGAAGGTGAAAAACAAAGACATCAATGAGTTGTGGCATAGAATATTTGGTCACTTGCACCATGGAGCTTTGAAGATCATGCAACAAATTTCTACAGGACTTCCCAAGGGTACACTGGAGCAGAGAGACACATGCAAAGGGTTTACATTGGGGAAGTACACCAAATATTCCTTTCATGAAAAATATAGTCGAGCACAAGCGATCCTAAATCAAGTTCACTAAGATGTGTATGGATTGTTATTGACAACATCCATGACCAAGAACATGTATTATGTAATATTTGTTGATGATTTTTCTCATAAGTGTTAGATTTTATTCATTTAGAAGAAAGATCAGATGTTCGCTATGTTTTGTGAATTTAAAGAACTTGTAAAGAAATATACTAGAAGGAAATTTAAAACTCTCAGAAGCGATAACGATGGAGAGTATGTGTTGAATGAACTCAAGAACTTCTGTGCAAAAAAAGGCATTCACTGAGAGTTGATAGAACCTCATAACCCACAATAGAATGGGGTGGCTGAAAGGACAAACATAAGTATTATGGGAGAGGCACAAGTGATGTTGCATGATCAGGGCCTACCATTACAGTTATGGGCTGAAGCATGCAACACAAATTTTTATTTGCAGAACAAAATCCATCATCGAATTCTTGGGATGAGTACACTAGAAGAAGCCTTTTTATGGAAGAAACCAGATGTGGCACACTTTAGGATCTTTGTTTCATTAGTCTACTACCATGTTACTAGATATGCACAGAAAAATCTAGAGCCAATAGCTAAGTTGGGCATATTTGTGGGGTACACTAATACACCTCACAACTATCGGGTGTACCTGCAAACCAATAGGATGAAAGTGGTTCACAGAGATGTGAAGTTCGATGAAGAGAAGGCCATGAGATGTTCCCTTGAGAGGGAGCTTCAACTACATGCAGTTGAGGAGATTTTAGCTCCAAAGGAGGAACCTCAAGATGATGTGGAGCAGCCACATGCAAAGGAGCAGGGAGTGGAAACACCCACTCATGCAAAGACTTCTAGAGATGGGAGAAAGTGCACTAGAGAGGTTGATAGGTTATTGCATGATGCTAGAGAGAATTTGGGAGCACCCACATCACAATGCAGGCAGAGGAGGTCACTAGAGAGGTACATTGGCTACATGGATTTGATGAGCGAGAGTGTAGAGATTGAGGCATCCTCATTTGAGCAAGCAATGCAGAAACCAGTGTGGGTTGATGCCATGGTTGAGGAGTGTGACTCCATTATCAGAAAAAATGTTTGGGAAGTGGTCCCTAGACCAGCAGACAAGTCGGTGGTAAGTTCCATATAGCTTTACAAAGTAAAGCAAGCAGTAGATGGGAGTGTGGAGAAACACAAGGCCAGATTTGTGGCCATAGGGTTCTCTCAGGTGGAGGGAATTGATTACGATGAGACTTTTGCTCCTGTAGAAAGGTACTCATCAATCATATATATTTTAGCACTTTCAGTGCATATGGGATGGAAGATACATGAGATGGATATAAAGACAACATTCCTTAACGACATGATTGCGGAAGAGGTGTAAATTGAGAAACCTGAAGGATTTGAGACCTTCAACAAAGAGTCGCATGTGTGCAGACTCAAGCAAGCACTATATGGATAGAAATAAGCATCTCATGCTTGCTACACTAAAAGTGACAACTCTTTCATCGGGTTGGGCTTTACCAAAAGTGAAGTAGATGCGAACCTTTACCATATTGTGGTTGAAGGTAAATTGTTGATTATTTTTTTATATGTCGACGATTTGATTGTGACAGGCGATGAGAAGCTGATCAAGTCCTGCAAAGAATATATGGAAAGAGAGTTTGAGATGAAGGACTTGGGGCTTATGCATTAATTTCTTGGTTTGGAAGTATGGCAAGGAAATGAGGAACTGTTTGTCTCTCAGGGAAAGTATGCCAATGAGATACCGAAGAAGTTCCACATGGAGAGCAATAGACCCCTGGAGACTCCTCTAGCTAGTAACTGGAGAAAGGAGGGTATTACTTTAGGTGAAGTAGTGGAGGCTACTATTTATAGACATCTTGTGGGTTCACTTATGTATTTGGTGAACACACGATTGAACATGTGTTATGGAGTTAACCAGCATAGTCAAGCCATGGTTAATCTAACCAAACATGTGTTGAGATACCCTAGAGGCACAACTCAGTTTGGTCTTTGGTATAGACAGACAGAGGGAGTGAAGCTTCAAGGCTTCACAAATGCAGATTGGGTAGGGAGTCCATCTGACAGGAAGAGAACATCAGAAGGAATATTCAATATTGGGTCATCAATAGTTTCTTGGTACAGCAGGAAGCAGAGATCAGTTGCACTTAATTCAGCAGAGGCAGAGTACATTGCTGCTAGTCAAACAATTTGTGAGGCTACCTGGATGAGGAAGATTCTTGTTGGTTTGTTTGATTAGTAGATGGATCCAACCGTGATTTACTGTGACAATCATAATTGTATCAAACTCTTTGAGAATCACATTTTTCATGATCAGTCCAAACATATTGACATCCGATATCACCATCTTCGAGATTGTTGGAGTACATTCCTACATAGGAGCAGGATGCAAATATTTTGACAAAGGAATTTTCAAGATGCAAATTCGAGTTTCAAAAAGGCAAGATTGGGGTAGCAGATAATCCCTTTCTTATTGAGAGGGAGTGATAAAAATATAAATAAGAAAATCCTAATTTAATTTGTCCTTGAATTAAATTGGGAATTAAATTGTAATTTTATTATCATAGCAACTTGTAGCAGTTAACTAAGTTAAGTTGACTTAGTTGGCTTAGTAAATGCGATTTGGATGTCTATCTAGAGTCATGTAGAGTGATCCCTAAAATTTAGGAGGCCAGGTTGAGTTCTTATTGGGTTGTAATTATTTAATTCAATTTAACTGAGTTAAATTCAGTTAAACTAGTTCTAATTATTGGAGGAACTAGTGAGTGGTCAAGTGAATTAAATTGGATTTAATTCACATGATGTGATCAATTAGATAACTGATAATTCACTCAAAATAACTCATGCATGTCAGTTTAGATGAAGACCCAGTTGAGATTAGAGTTCATGGACATTGTACTATTAGTTGTAAATTCATCTAAATTAAACATGTGATGCATGCAATTAGTAGAAGGCCTATGGATAGATTGCTTAGTTATGAGAAATGAATTTCCCAATTAAATATGGGCTAATTCCCTTGGAAACTGTGCAATGAAGTAGGAGCTTGGAAAGCAACAAATTTGTCTAAGTATTGGCTTGAGCTAATTTGTGAAGCAGTGAGATAGTTTGTACTTGTTTTGAGATTGTTCGAGTTGAACAAGCATTGTATTTTCTTCTCAGATCTTCTGGTTAATGTAATAGACAGATAGCGGGTTTTTAGCTGAGGCTTTCCCCCAAAAAATTATTGTATTATGTGCTATTGAAATTCTTCCTTTTCTGCTTCATGATTTCATCAATCAATTTTTGTTTCTGCTGATGAGTAAATTAGATTCATGTCTTTTGTTTTAGCATATCACATAAGTTGTTTGAATCTGCAGTAAAAATCTACACTTGTTCCCAAAGCGAAAACGAAGCAGAGAAACTGAAGGTTTTTGCAAACACGTGTCACGAAAATTTGTGGAGCTGATATTTTTTTCATCACGCAACAAATTATCACTGGAATTTATATCATTTTCCACTATTGTAGATGTAATCTCAATCAACTCCTCAGCGTATATTTGGAGAGAGTGCGATCTGCATTAAATGCCATCATCTAATGTGGCTACGTAACATATGGATCCTCCGTCCCATTACCAAGCCACCGTTTAGTTGCAACGTATACCTCCGTATATGTCGTGGATGCATCAACGCTGTACTATCCCCTCGTAATAATAAAAATAATAAAAAATAAATACAATAATAGAATATTAAAATATAAGTAAATAAATAATAAACAATAAAGAAAAGATAATAATGATAAATAAATAGTAAAAATAAATAAAAAAAGATAATAATAGTAAATAAATAATAAATAATAAGAAAAGACAATAATAGTAAATAAATAAAAAATAATGAAGAGAATATAATAATAATAAATAAATAAAATAGTAAATAATAAACTGGAGTTATATATATATAAACTATAAAAATAGTAAAGATAAGTAAAGTTAACAAAAAAGTAAAAAAGAAAATAAGTAAAGTTAACAAAAAGTAAAAATGAATAATATAAGAAAAAATTAAATAAAAAGAAATATTAAATTAAGTAAAACTTAAAATAAAGAAATAAAAATTGCAAGTTGACACATGAAATGTGTGCATGCCGTCCCCTTTTCATTTTTTGGTCTATTTAATGGACGATGAGGAAGATGAGATTCATCATTCCTTCTTCAATTCTCTTGGGAGAAAAGTGTTGTGAGACAAATGATTCTTTCGCAGTAGTACATTGATTGAGGGCTCGGGGGTGGTCAGTTCTAGACAAATTATGTGCAGCTAAGCCTATGGTTGGGTGGAGAGTCATCCCCAGAAATTTGTTGTGGTTAACATGATTCAATAGTGTTCAACTTCGAAATCACAAATAAGGAATATCATCGCTACAGGTAAGTCGTCTTTGCTCATGTTTTACGAAATTCTATGCTAATTAGTTGACGAATTGTGTGTTGATTCTTAATTGCATAAATTGATATAATTAGTTGTAAATTTTAAAATCGAGGTTGTTGCATATGGTATCAGAGCTAAGTTAGTACGATATACAATCCATAAAGAATTGGGAGTTTTGATGTGGAAAATATTTAAAGTAGATGTGGAATATCTTTAAAGTTCCTATAGAATAAAATTCAAGAAGTTATGAATTTGTTTCGAGGATATCTCCTCTTGAAAAGGGGAAGAAAATGATACAACATTGAAATAATATTGCTCACAACTAGCATTGTGGAAAAATAAGTATAAGGAGATAAGGGTATTAAAAAAATATTAAGAAAAAGGGAGGGGTTCTAAGATTGATACTTAATCATAACGATATATGTTTAACAAAGTTATCTAAGAAGGAATGACAAGGGAGAAACTTACAAAATTATTATTAATGATGATGAATGGTAGTCGTGGCGACCATGACCAACTTGGAATAATGAGATAAAGAGAAAATAGTATTGAATACATACTTAAGGGAATGAGTGGAAGTTTCACCAACAAGCGTAGGAAATCAACAAGAAGTAATAAAATGTCCCAGAATACGATGGTATGTGGTAAATGTATATAGTGTTGATGAGAGGCTAATGATGTATATCGGGTGCTTATTTGTTTATTTGTTATGATAATGATGTTGAATGCTCATGATGGATATGATATGCATAGGGATCGTGATGTTACGATATGATGCAAATTGACATGTGGTTCATTTATTATGTGATGTCATGATATACATTTAATGTGAATATGTGGATGTTATAACTTATGAGGGTATTTTATGATGTGAAGCTTGTGGTAATCACATGCATATTTTACGACATTAAAGACCATGTAGTTTTTTACTTTTTAGAATGTTGTGATAACAATGATGTTATGTTATTTGGATGACATGCAATATTCGGCATATGGATTATTTTTTTATGATGTTATGATTATAACTAATGCATTGGATGCATGTTGAAATGTGGTGACTAACAAGAACTCCATCGATGGGTCGAGAGGGCCAGGTTATTTGATGATCTCATGGGAGCCCATACGTGTGAGGGAGAATATGTAACACCATATGGGCTAGGGACAAAATCAATCAACACTACATATGCCAATGGTTTCTTTGTCTTGTATAGCTCTTGAGGAGATATGGGACCATCTTGAGGAGGCCAAGTGCCTGATATTGTAAGTTAGGTGCTTGATAATGGATTGGAAGGTCGAAGTTTGGTGGGGGTGTAAGGACTTCGATGCCTAGGGTTGTGCACCATAGTAGGTGTGGAGGGAGTGGGTCAGCCTTATGAGATGCCCATAGTCATTGATTAATGAGACCGAATGCCTGCCTTGGGGCAGATGATGTCTGAGCCTGACGCGAGCCTTGGGTTATGGTTCAGACCGATGAGGCTTATGCCTGGTTCCGAAAGTGGGAAAAATAGTAGAGATTCCTTGAGATTTCTTGGGTGTTGTGGTAACTTTTGATGCCTGCTAGTTATACTAGTTCAATAGAGGGTGTAGGGCAAACATGAAGTAATAAATAACTAAATAAATAAAATGTTAAATGATTCAACTTAATTTCGGGATGATTATAATAAAAATAATAAAAAATAAATATAATAATATAATATTAAAATATAAATAAATAAATAATAAACAATAAAGAAAAAATAATAATAATAAATAAATAGTAATAATAAATAAATAAAAGATAATAATAGTAAATAAATAATAAATAATAATAAATAATGAGGAGACTATAATAATAATAAATAAAAAAAATAGCAAATGATAAACTAGAGTTCTAAATAAATATATATAAAAGTAAACTATAAAAATAGTAAAAAAAAATAAAGTTAACAAAAAGTAAAAAAGACAAAAAGTAAAGTTAACAAAAAAAATAAAAGGAATAATATAAGAAAGAGTTAAATTAAAAGAAATATTAAATTAAGTAAAATTTAAAATAAAGAAATAAAAGTTACATGTTGACACATGGAATGTGTGAATGTGGTTCATTTTCCATTTTTTGGTCTATTTAATGGACGATGAGAAAGATGAGATTCATCATTCCTTCATCCATTCTCTTGGGAGAAAAGTGTTATGAAACAAAGGATTCTCTAGCAATAGTACGTTGATTGAGGGCTCGGGGGTGGTCGGTAGAAAGATTATGTGCAACTGAGACTATAGTTGGGTGGAGAGTCGTCCCCAAAACTTTGTTGCGGTTAGCGAGATTCAATAGTGTTCAACTCCAAAATCACAAGTAAGGAATATCGTCGCTATAGGTAGGTCATCTTTGCTTATGTTTTACGAAATTTTATGCTAATTAGTTGAATAGTTTTATGTTGATTCTTAATTGCATAAAATGATATAATTAGTTGTAAATTTTAAAACCAAGGTTGATACAAACACACCCATTGTTTATGCAAACTTCATTGATGGTGGAAGAACGAACTGGGGAATATAAATTGTTGATTGTGGGTGTATCCATTGAATGTGGGCCATTTCCTTTTTTAACAAACTTTGCATATTGTATACCATTATTTTTGGAATAGTCTGGCACAAACCATGCCGTATCCTTTGCCACTAAATACTGAATGGAGGTCGATAGATGGGTTGACCATGCTGTGATGGAAATGCCACCATATTATGTGGCATGTCAACTCTATCAACCGCTGAAATCGATTGAAAAATCCCATTGATGGCATTTGGAAAAGGAGCCACAAATTTATTTGCAACATAGCTGACTAGCTATGTTACACATGGATCCTTCAAATATTTACGCTGAGAACATAACAAATCGATTGTTTGGCTTAGGCTATGAACATTGAAAACTCCAACGTTTAATAATAACATTGACTGTGGCATGGGCCACGTAATAACGTTGCCATATGCTACCAAATCAACATTTTTCCAAATTTCAAGTTGTAGGTCGACATCATTGGCATAACTTCTGGCCTCTCATGTCGTTGAAACATTATTTTTCGCATGGTAATTTCCTCAGGTCACCAATGCAACCCTGCCATTGACCCTTCGAGAGCTGTGAATCTACGGCTTATTTCGTGCACATCATAATATGTGGACCCAACTCCTATAGTGGGCTATTCAATGGCCACCTTCGATAATGAACTGTTCACCTTTTCATTGGACTTGCCACCTCCACATCTATTGAGTTGACTCGTAGGACATTACACCATAGCCACTATGATGTGGCTATCACATATGCCTTGTGGTTTCATCAATACGTAATATACGTTGACTTTACCGTAACCAACTCCGCCACTAGGACTGATGTGTTTTTACCGTTGATTTAACACCACATATAGCATGCCATATAACCAATTATGTAATACATGTCATTTCCATTGCAAGGAGTTTCATGGAATATGCTCACGTAACAAACTCCAACCTGCATTGTCAAACCTTCAACACAAAAACCACCCTCTCCTATTTGCTTGTATGCAAGAGAGCTACAACAACTCCACAAGACACTTAATGAAATTCAATATCTTCACATCCACATATGAAAAATCGCATGATGGAAGTGATTTTCGGCATTAAAGCTCTGATTTTACTGATCCAGGGTAAGTAATTAATGATGTTCTTAGAAGAATAGGTTTCATAAACCTTGGTCCATTCCATCACTGTAATCAGAGAAGAATACCACATTCCTTAAATATGAGAAACAAAAAAATGAAAAATATGAGATCGCCAAATTGTAAATGGTTATATGTTCCAAAGTTACTAAGATTTTTGTTTATTTTTTCTATTAAAAGATAGATTGAAACCTCATTTAGTCCCACCCTTAGAGCTACTCTACAAGTGCCAGTCTTCTTCTATGTAAATTTACATACATTTATCGTGCAATCTACCTTTGCATTTCCGGATTTTCTCGCAGAAAATATTGAGTCCATAATCAATGCATAAATCATTGTATTAATAATAGTAGTTCCTCCTTACAATCGAGACTTCACCGCTTACAATCTGCATCTTCATTTTCTTTACACCATGAAAATATTGTGCCCTGGTATTTACATTCAAGATGTAACGATGTGATGAGAAACCTAACCATTACAATTTTTGCTATAGATCTATATATATCGTTAAATAGTAAAATATTTTCATGACAAACAAATCTTAACTTTGGAGATATGCTACCCATTACCTAATGATCATGAATGCAACAAGATCTTCATGTGCCTACTCAAATGACCTGTGTTGCCACAAATACTTGGTCTCTTCAAGAGAACAAAGACTACACAATGCTAATTGAGAATAAGCACTCTTCAAACCAAATATTTTAATTACGCAGAAATTTTAACCATTTCTAACCAATCCAATTTAAAGGATCATGTTTTAATTTTATTTCATCACGGTTTGCTTCTTGAATAATTTGTTCAGGAATACTAACCACATGTTCCACTTTCACAACTTCTTTTGGCATGTATTTATGTAAGAAATGTTTACTTTGCAAGTAACAAAGCTCAGGATGCAAATTCCAACAACTATCGACCAAATGACCACTTCAATGACAATGTGTGCAATAAATTTTCACATGCGAATTCATCTCGCCATTATCTTTCTTGCTATTTGGAGATGTATTCTTTCTCTATTTTTCCTTCAAGACTTTCTTTTACAAAGACGTTCTCTTCCAACACTTTGAAACTTTATGATTATAAATCCCACAAAATGAACATGATATCTTATGCCAAAAATTACGAATGACATTACCATGCTTCTTATAATCAAAAGAAACTTTTGTATAATTAGGCCTATACCTTTGATGGTCACCTTGGTCGCAACATTGACCAAGTGAACTTGATGATATATAAGTTCCCTTCAAAACAACACTTGCTTCAACGATATTGGAACTCTCTCCAACCTCTTCTTTTCCGTATCCTATCCCAACATATTGAGGGCGATCTTCAACCATAATGGGTTCCATTATACCTTGGGCATGGCTTCCCAAAACTTTCCCTTCATAACCCATTTTTAATAACAATTTTGACCCAATTCCTCGAGTGTGCTTCTCGAAGGAACTAAAACAATCATCTTCTTGTGAGGAAACTGATATTAAACAATTACTACATACCTTACCATTTTTATGCTTCTCCAAATATTCTTCTGTAGTTTGTAATTGTAGCTTCATTTCTTTGAGTCTATTTTGGAGTTCTTGTTTTTCATCTTCCAATATCTTCATCTAATTTTGAAACTCATTTCTTTATCTGTCATCATTATACAACCCCTCCACCCTTTCCTTCATGGTTAAGAATTCTTGAAAATATTCTGAGTCTTTATAAATATTTTCAAAGAAAGGATCAAAATGTGTCATTTTGAATCAAAGGGAACTAGCTTCTCTTTGCTTGAACTGAATTTGTAAAATGTACCCAGTAAGCCAAATAATCAACCAATTTGATACCAAGTGATATAAAAAATAGAGAGCATAAAGCTTGCAATAAAATCCCTTTTAATTGACTGTAAGGGCTTGTAAACTTAAGTTACAAATTATCACATAAGCATGTAAATTAACACATAAAAGTGTAACTTAAGAAACCATAATAACTTAATCAAACAACGAGCAAAGATAAAACATGCAACCTCAAGACAATTATGATAACGAAGTTCACCACCTACACTGGGCTACCTCTTTGGATTCACCTCCAAAGGTCGAATCACTTTATCTTCCTTCTTCAAAGGAGGTTAAATGTATACTGTTTTATAAAAAGGACTAAATCCTAAAACTGCCTTATACTACCAAATATATTTCAAGGCCAACACATTGCATACATTTCTTTGATACCTCAAAAAGAAAAGGCCCTATTTTGAACTCTCAGGGATCTCTAAACAAAAGCTTCTTCAACAAGCTCTCTGGCAAGAATCTCTCAAACAAGCTCTCCAAAAAATCTCAACAAGCTCTCTCTAGCAAACACTCTTTTCCTCCTCAAATAAATTTTCAAACGAGGAGTAGATAAGAGAATTTACAAATTTTTGAGATGCATAAACAATGGTTAGAATATCTCCTTAGATCCCCATTCTAAGGAGAGAATAACTCTCTTGATCCATAAAAAGAGGAACTTATGAGATTCTTAAGGAGAAAGTCACTCAACTCCACCAAACTTGGACCTTATCCACTCTTTTAAGTGAAACTATCCCACGAAAATCTCAACTTCCAACATGAGATTATGAAACTATTTATGAGGTGGATTCTCTCATAAATCAATTTCTATTGACAATTTAAAAATGAAAATACATGAGCACTTCCACATGAAGCTCCAACACTTTACCTTCAAAATTAAAATACTCATAACCTATGCTTCAATGCACTTTTCCATTGGCATGGTGAAATTTGGAGAACTGTGTCAAGATCCTCCTGGATCAGGCCGAGAAACTAAACACATACTGACCACAACCTGATATCCCTCAGGGCTACAAAACACTCAGGGAACAAAGGACCACCCCAGGTGAAAAAAACCCTGAGTTGAGGCTCTTTTCACTACCCTAATCCCACAACCACATGCATGACAAGGCCTGGATGCAGTTATAGGCCTCCAACTGCATAAACAACACTGCCTGAGTGAGGTTATAACCCAAAATCTCTAGTTTAGAGGGTGCGGTCTCGAGATATGAGCCACCTTTCTAAACTAGCCTCCATACCACTGCTCAAAACTTCTTGTAACTTCTTAGAATGATAAATAACATAATGACAAAGATTTTCATGCAAAACTTGAACAAGAACTGACCCAGGACATGCTTAGTCCATAACAGAAATTTCATCACACACATGGAAAAAATATAAGCTATAGGTCATGAATGCATATATGATCATATCAGTCTAATATCCAACTAAGAATCACCAAAAAGGATATATGACCTCTCCACATAGTTGCAACAACACTTATTAGTCCATGCATTCATCAACCAATAAATAACTAGGCAAACCATCTCCACCCCCAACCCTTGGGATTTTTCCTGAGACCACCTCACTCAGATCCAAACCATCTGGCAATCCAAATCTCAACTAGAAATGAATCCCATCACACAATTGATATCCAGGAAATGGTAAGGCAAGGTTGAAACCACTGTCAAACATGAAAAAACCAATTCCAATGACAACAAATGAACCAAATGAACAAATGCATGTACCATGCATTCACACTTTAGCTAGGAATCACACATGCAACCTCTTACCTGCAAAATCCTTTTGCTGAAGCTATTGATCCAACCTTCTCCTTTCTTCCCTTTGCTTTCCATACTTATCCATGCTTGTAATTTTCCTTCATTTTCTTGCTTGCTTGCTTTCTCATCTTGGAGCTCTTCTCTCTCTGAAAACTAATTCCAAATCCAAACTGAGAAAAAAAATAAACCAATAAAAGATGTGAACTCATTCTCTGATTCATTTTTATTATTGCGTTGAGGCCTCGAAAATCGTTGCCACAACATTAGGGATAACCACCTGGTCCAGACCTTAAAACAACTCCTTTTCCATTTGAGATAGTGGTTCCAACTGGTTCAATTAGGTCCAGTTACCTTCTTCCAACCACTACCAGATTTAAATATATCTCTAATTGTTAATTTCTAGGGCTATCACGTCAATTCTTTGAGCTGATTAGGTAAGAAGAATGATCTTTAAGTTGTTTTTGTGGAACTGCCAAACCTATCTAAAGTTTTTCCTCAAAAGAAGACTTCTAGAAATGTAGAATAATCTAAATGCAAACTAATTCTAAAATGCAAGATAAATGAACTAAACCCTAATCCCATCTCAATTAGGCAGATATAGATCTAACCCAACATAGAGCAAGGTATTTAAATGATTTGGGATTTAAATATGTTTGGATTATAATGAATATCAAGCTAACAAAATATTTCAATTAACTGACATTATGAATACCAAAACATATTCTATTCAGAGACCTCTTAATTGAAATAATCAACCGAAAACATTTAGGAAGTAGTTCGTAGAACGATATTGATTGTTAAATCAATAATTCAAATAATTAAACAAGAATATGAGGAAATAGTTCACAACATATCATTTTTTGTTTAATCGATATTAAAAGACAAATTTCTGCGTAAATAGTTACTTAGAAATCAGAATTCAACACATAAGAGTAGAGATAAATAATAACATATGATTGAGACAAATTACTCATACCGACAATAGTGCACAAATATGAATAAAATGATACATTCCTCCCATTATAAAATGAAATTAGTATTTAAAAAAATAGTATTAAAAATACCAATTTATTAAATTCATTTCTATGGCTTTGGTCTCCAAAAGTCTTTTACAATGCTTGAATTTCTGCTTTTAAAACTAGAGTTTTAATAGTACGAACTCTGCCCATCAAAACATAATTCAGAGTGCAAAAGAAAAATCCTTATAATCCTTCATATCTGAGTTTTCTCCTCTATCCTACAACTCTAAATCCTTTATACAATAGTGCCTTCAAGGATTCATGAATTGCAAAGAAGAGTAGAAATACCATGTAATTAAGCAATCTGGAAAGATAAATTCACTATTTATTTATGAACAAAACAAAGGCACAAAGATAGAAATACCAGATGCACGTTGCTCATCTCATAAAAGAAATAGGAGAAGTTTAGTCTTTCTCACAAAGATGATTCCAGGAATACAATAGTGTAACTTCTCAATTTTTATTATGAAAATTACTAAAACAATGTTCTAGTTGTTCTATTGAGAAAAGTGTGAAAGTACAATAGTGTGAGCATTCGTCAGTTTCTTTTCATAAAATTCCGGATCTTTATTTCATACAACGAGTAAGCTTAAATAGCAGAAAACAGCTGAATCTATTGTGCAGAGCGTTGAGGGAATTTAAGCAAATCCCTTCAACAATGCTTAAAGGAAAATAGTTTTTGGTGGAAATTTCTGAATGTGGTTTGCTGTCTTCATCGACTTTGTTTATTTCATCGGATTATCTGGATGCTTGTTTGTCTATTGAACTGAATTGTTACTTGTCAGCACAACTTTCCTCTTTTGTCACGAACTTGAACAAGAAAAATAGGAATTGATAAGCTGTAAAAAATGAAACTGATAAGCAAGTTTTATTTGAAACAAATCACTTTTGCAAGAAATCAAGAAAAATGTAGAGTTGCAATAAATTTTGAATACAACCATCATGGAGAGGAATGTTGAGTGATGTCCGTGATAAGACAAGTCAGACTTTAATGTTTTCACGTAAATCACAATCGCTTTAAAGCTCATAATATTCTTAAACAAAATAAAAAAAAGAGCTTTCTTAAAACATATCACAATTGATGTTCGAAAAGGTGGATGTGATGTTATAAACCGTCTTTTTAAAACTTGCGATTGCGAAGTGCGGGATGACGCCATGGTGACGTGGCAGATGGCATCACAAGTTACATGGATCTGACATCACTGCTGATGTGGCGGATGACATGGTGGAATGGGTCTTATCACAAATTGCAACCGCAATCGGCGGTGCAGAAGGATTAAGACTGTGATTTTTGCAATTGCGCAGATGTGGGGGGATTTATGGAAGCAGCTAACAATCCTAGCAGGTCCGGCTATATCACATATCGAAATCAGGAAATGGAAGAGTGCTTGGCCTTTGGAATTTTTTGCAATAACCTGTGGACATGAGATTTTATGGATTGGCATGTATAATCCAATTGGGTCCAGGCTTAATCGAAATCGCAATCAGAATGGGTGGAAGAGGCAGGAAGAGATGATCCTTTGATATTTGTGATAGCCACAGATGTGGGGATTAAATGAATTGTAGAATATAATTCTATTAGGTTTGGGGCTTTATCACTTATTGCAATACATAGGATTATCGCAATCGCAAATTAGAGTTGTAGACTATAAGAGGTGGCTGAAAGACTTGCGATTTGAAATATGCGGGATGACGTCAGGGATGATGTCATGGTGACATCACCATGATGTGGTGGATGACATGGAATGATGACGTGGAAATGACATGGAAAATGACGTGGAACTGATGTCACTGCTGCCGTCATATCGCAATCAGCAATCGGGATCATATCGCAATCGGCATTAGCATGAGGCATGATTTTTAGAACTTTGTGATTGTGATATAAGCCCCAGACGTGATATTAATATAAATTGTAGTGAATAATCCCAGTGGGTCCAGGCCTTATCGCATATTGCAATCGGGAAAGGGAGCAGAGTATGGATTTTAGAACTTTTGCGATAACCCACGAACGTGGATTTTATGGGTTGGCATGTATTTTACCGTCGGGTCCAAGCTTTATCACATATCACAATCAGCTAAGGTAGGAGGCATGGACTTATATAATAGCAGATCATGCGATTGCGATGGATGCAGGGTTCTTTTTAGAAGCAGTTAATAACCCATTCGGGTTTGGTCTTTGCCTTATGTTTATTTATTATGGGATATATGATGCAGGATAGTGGTTAGTCGAAGTTTGTAAAGAGTTAAACATTTGGGAAAAAAATACTCCGATTTATTTTGTTATTTAATTTAAAAACTCATAATGTTTAATACTTTAGACTAAGTATAGTTTGGGTCTCAGGGGCTATTTAATTTGGTTTTTTGGGATAATAAAGGTTTAATACCCGGGTTTTAATTAAAAAGCTTAAGTATTAAACTTTGATTATAATATTTTATTAACAATTTTTATGTTGATTTTTTTCTATTTTTTGTTTCTTTTTAGAAAAATCAAAGGCTTTTAAAATTAAAGGGTCCCTATTTTAACATAATAAATTTCATAAGAAATTTATAAAACAGAAAAATGGGGGGTTGTTGAATAGCACAACAATTGCCGATTCACTGGAAGAACCAGTTATCTTTGATAAATGAAAATTTTCAAAAATCCAGTAAAAATGATTTAAGAAGTGAACACTATTTTTCAAAATATCTAGATAAATAAAATCACTCTGGCTATAAAACTTATTAAATTGAAATTTCTTTTAAAAACCTTTTGTGAATGAAAAAATCCTATTTAATTGTATCAATCATTAATTAGTTGTGAAAATAAAATAGGGGGCCTTTTACGACTTAGCTTATAATGTACTCATTTGTCACAGGTAGAGCCACTGCTTCCAGCGAGCGTTCATAGCCCTGACAGGGTTACCTTTTAACCAACAACAATCTAGTATCCCATCCATTTAATAGTGCAATAATTAAAGGTAAATGTTATTTTTCTTTTCCCTTTTTTTTTTTAATGCTAAAAAACCATTGTCCTGGTTTGTTGGCCAAATAATGACAATGTTATTCACCTGTAACAATCAAACTGAACAAGCCGGCTTGTGATGAGAGCCCTTGTCTTGCAATTAAAAATCATAAGCCATTACCTTGATTTGGTGTTTAGTGTGGTAATGTCAATTTAATTGGTTCCATATGAACATGGTCACCAACCTCGTGATGAGACCTCTCATCTTTTTAGGTTTTTTATATTTTAGAATTACACTCTAAAAATTTCCTTTTTAATGGATTGGGAGGATCATTGAATCCTGAAGAGTTTTAGATGACAAATCTGAGTTGAAAGTGTTTTAGTCGTAAAACGGTCTTTACTTTTTAAGGATAAGCTTTTTTGACTGAAACTAGAGTAAAAGGATATAATTTTTTAGGTTTATAAAGATTTTACAACTTAGTGGAAATAATTTCAAAGTTAATAATTTCTATCCAATTTTCAATTTTCATAACCACTTCCTGAAAAATTCCTATTTTCAAATTGAAAAATCATAAAATGGTTTTCATGGGATGTTGATGAAAGGCCAAGAGTATGTCATTTAACATTATTATCTAAAAGAAAAAGTAAATGTGATATGATAATTGAATTCTCAAGATATAACCATTCACAAGTATGATGATAAAATCACTAAAAATCAAATCTAAAAGGAAAACTTTACAAAATTGTTTATGAAAATTTCTTAACAAAAGAGGAAAAAGATAATGAAGAAAACATTCCTTCTTATGTCAAAATCTAGATAAATTGAATTTGCAAAGTTAAAATCATTTAATAATAATTCAGTTTGAATGAGGAAATTTGCTATTTATTTATCTTTTTTAAAAGTAGAACTTTGAAAAAAAAGCATTTTAGCCGTTTTCTATTCAGAGTAATGCTTTTGAAGAAAAATATTAAGGTTTAGAACTTCCCCATTTTGGCCGATTTGATGAAAATCATTACTACTTCTTTGAGCTCGCAATTTGATCTGGTGAAGGTGTGAAAATGCTTATGAAGAGCTACAAAAGAGACTTACATATCAGCAGAAAATAAGAAAACAAAACTAAATCTAAAAAGTAAAGAAATGAATGAAGGTGAGTATATGAAATTTACCATTGAATAATTTTATTTAATCTTACCGGAAAGATATGACTTTCTCCAATGCAAGACAATTAGCTCAAAATCATTATTTATTGAATCTAATCTAAACTAATCTACTCCTAATTCTAACTTAATGAAGGAAACATGACTATGTATAATCATACTTCCAATGTAACCATTTTATCATTTTATTATCTACCTGTATGTACAAGTAAAATGTTAGTAACCAGATAACGAAAACAATCAAAATGAAACAAAATTTATTATTTACATCTAATGTAAAATTATGTACAAAAACAAGCTTATTTACAATTAACTTGTTAGCAAAACATGTTTTTTGGAAAGCATGCTCTAAACAAATATCAATGGGATCATCAAAGAAAGGATGAATATTTGTTAGAGAATGAAAACTTTCCAAAGGAAATGATGGCAAAGCATGTTGTGAAGGAAGAACACTCTCAATATTTAAATTTAGTTGATGATGAAATGATTGGAATGAATTTCTGAATGTCAAATTAAATTGGAAACGAAATAGTTTTTGATATTTAGGATTATAAAAAACCAACTCATCATGTTCACTTAATAAATCTCGATGATATTCAATATTGAGAGATTTAACATGCTTGCAAAAAGAAAAGAAAAGAAAACAAAAGGATGGAAAAACAATTAAATTGTTATGAAAGCTAAAATTACAAAATAATTTTACAAGGCAATTTCTGAAACTTATCGTGGATTTCAGTTAATGAATTGCCACTAAAAGGACATTCCTTGAAAAATTTAAAAATGTGAATTTCTAAAAGAGAATCATAATGAAATACATTAGAAACTTGCATGGTTAACTCATTAAGATTCTTAAAACTAAGTTTGTGTTAAGGAGACAAAATTAAAGCATGTGAATCTTCACGGAATAAATCAAGTTTTAAAATTGGCGCAATTTGTAAAAGATGTGATTCTTTGTTATCATCGTCAAGATAATCATCATAAATTACCTTCTTATTATGAAAATCAAATGACTGATATGAAATAATAGAACTGAAAAATACAAAAGAAGAATATTTTTCAATTAAAGGATTATCATTCAAATGATTGCTAGATGTAGAATTTTCAGAACAAGAAGTAGGAAAATTATCAATTGAAAGATTAGCGTGACCATCATTAATTATAATCTGATTTGAAAAGATATTAGGATAAATAAAATAATGCATTCCAGAATATAATGACAGCTGAAATGAATCGTGTATAGAACTTTCCATATATAATATAGGTTTAAGGAAATTCTTTCAATTATAGTTACATGTTCTGAATTTTCTAAAGTTGCCTTCAAAGAAGATAAACTGATGTGTTCATTTTTCAAGTCTTGTAGATTGGATTTTATTGGACCTACTAGTTGATCACATGCGTTATTAAAATCTATTTCCATTGCATCTTCAAAAAGTAAATGAGAAGTGAAATTTTCTAAAGAAGAACGTTGTGATTCAATTATAGTTTTAGGTTCGGGTTCCATAAAACCGTTAAGTGATTCAAGACTAGTTAATGAATTAGATTTGTCTTGTTCTTCATTAATTGATTCATTATTTTCAGTAGGAAGAACAAGAGAAGTGAAACGCTCAATTAAATCTTCAGTTGAAGGAAAATCATCTAAATGAAATCTATAACAAAATGACCAAAATCTATTATAAAAATCATCTAAAGATTCATTATCATACATGTAAAGATTATCCAATTCTAAACACAAACTATTGTAACTGTAATTTTGATGTGCTTTGAGAAATACTTGGAAAAAATGTTTCCATGAATGAATCAAATTCTCAGGAAGCACCAAGAACCATTTGCGGATCTGTCCTCTAAATGTGAAAGTGAAAAGCCTGTAGATCTCATTATCAATGATTATATTAAAATATTTACATCTATTAACAAAACCAACAATATGATTTAATGCAGAAATATTACTCTCACCATTGAACTTTAACTGTGATAAGGACCCGAACTGCTTCTTGGGCATGCCTCATGTAGGCTTAGGTGAACTGAATGCACGACGAAGTGTAGGAATGCATATGGGAGCCATGATTAGTTAAAAATTATATAACACAATTTAAACAAATAACTAATTCAGGTCCCTCCTTCTAGCGCCAAAAATGTTGATACCTCGAAAATCGTTGCCACAACATTGGGGATAACCACCTGGTCCTGACCTTAAAACAACTCCTTTTCTATTTGATATAGTGGCTTCAACTGGTTCAATTAGGTCCAATTACCTTCTCCCAACCACTATTAGCTTTAAATATATCTCTAATTGCTAATAGCTAGGTCCATCAGATCAATTCTTCAAGCTAATCAGGTAAGAAGAATGATCTTTAAGTTGTTTTTGTGGAACAACCAGACCAATCTAAAGTTTTGCCTCAAAAGAGGACTTCTAGAAATGTAGAATTAATCTAAATGCAAACTAATTCTAAAATACAAGAAAAAGGAACTAAATCCTAGTCCTATCTCAATTAGGCAGATATAGATCTAAGCCAACAGAGAGCAAGATATTTAAATGATTTGGGATTTAAATATGTTTGGCTTATAATGAATATCAAGCTAATGAAATAGTTCAATTAACCGACATTACGAATACCAAAACATATTCTATTCTGAGACCTCTTAATTGAAATAATCAACCGATAACATTTAGGAAGTAGTTCAAAAAATGATATTGATTGTTAAATCAATAATTTGAATAATTAAACAAGAATATGAGGAAATAGTTAACAACATATCATTATTCATTTAATCAATATTAAAAGACAGATTTATGAGTAAATAGTTACTTAGAAATAAGAATTCAACACACAAGAGTAGAGATAAATAATAACATATGATTGAGACAAATTACTCATACCGACAATAGTGCACAAATATGAATAAAATAATACATTCCTGCCATTATAAAATTAAATTAGTATTTAAAACAATAGTATTAAAAATACCAATTTTAAATCCATTTCTCTAGCTCTAGTCTCCAATAGTATTTTACAATGCTTGAACTTCTGCTTTTAAAACTAGAGTTGTAATAATACGAACTCTGCCCATCAAAACATAATTCAGAGTGCAAAAGAAAAATCCTCAATAATCCTTTAGATTTGATTTTTCTCCTCCATCCTACAACTCTAAATCCTTTATACAATAGGGCCTTCAAGAATTCGTGAATTGCAGATAAGAGTAGAAATACTATGTAATAAGCAATCTGAAAAGATAAATTCACTATTTATTTATGAACAAAATAGAGGCACAAAGATAGAAATACCAGATGCACATTGCTCAGCTCATAAAAGAAATAGCAGCAGTTTAGTCTTTCTCACAAAGATGATTCTAGGAGTACAGTAGTGCAACTTCTCAAAATTATTTATGAAAATTCCTAAAACAATGTTCTAGTTGTTCTATTGAGAAAAGTGTGAAAGTGCAATAGTGCGAGCTTTCGTCAGCCTCTCTTCATAAAATTCCATACCTTTATTTCATACAACAAGTAAGCTTAAATAACAAAAAATAACTAAAATCTATTGTGCAGAGCGTTGTGGGCATTTAAACAGATCCCTTCAACAACACTTAAAGGAAAACAATTTTTGGTGGAAATTTCTGAATGTGGTTTGCTATTTTCATCAGATTTGTTTGTTCCATTGAATTATCTGGATGCTTGTTTGTCTATTTGAACTGAACTACTACTTGTTAGCACAACTATCCTCTTCTGTCATGAACCTGAACAAGAAAAATAGGAATCAATAAGCTAGAAAAAATGAAACTGATAAGTGAGTTTTATTTGAAACAAATCACTTTTGTAGGAAATCAGGAAAAACGTAGAGTTGCAATAAATTCTGAATACAAAAATCATGGAGAAGAATGCAGAGTGATGCCTATGCTAAGACAAGTCATACTTTGCTGTTTGAATGTAAATCACAATCTCTTTAAAGCTCAGAGTATTCTTAAACAAAATAAAATAGGGGCTTTCTGAAAACATATCGCAATCGACGTTCGGAAAGGTGGATTTGATGTTATAAACCATATTTTTAAAACTTGCGATTACGAAGTGCAGGATGACATCATGGTGATGTGGCAGATGACATGGAGGATGAAATCATAGGTGACATGGATCTGATGTCACTGTTGACGTGGCGGAATGGGTATTATCGTAAATCATAATCGAAATCGACATGAGGCATCATATCACAATCACAATTAGCGGTGTGGAAGTATTTAGACTGTGATTCTTGCGATTGCACGGATGCGGGGGGATTTATGGAAGTAGTTAATAATCCTGGCGGGTCCGGCTATACCGCATATCGCAATCGGGAAAGGGAAGAGTTCTTGGACTTTGGAACTTTTTACGATAGCCTGTGGATGTGTGATTTTGTGGATTGGCATGTATAATCTCGTCAGGTTCGGGCTTAGTCACAATCGCAATCGGAATGGGTGGAAGAGGTAGGAAACAATGATCCTTTGGTTTTTGCGATAGCTGCAGACACATGGATTAAATGATTTGCAATGTATAATTCTATCGGGTCCTGGTCTTTATTGGATATTGCAATACATAGGATTATGGCAATCGCAAATCGGAGTTGTAGACTATAAGAGGTGGCCGAAAGACTTGCGATTTGTGATATGCAGGATGACGTCAGGGATGACGTCATGGTGACATCACTATGATGTGGCAGATGACATGGAACTGACGTGGCAGGTGATATGGCAGATGATGTGGAACTAATGTCACTGCTGACGTCATATCACAATCGACAATCAGGATCATATCACAAGCAACATTAGCATGAGGCATGGTTTTTAGAAATTTGCGATTGCGATATAAGCCCCTAACGCGATATTATTATAAATTGCAATGAATAATCCCGGTGGGTTCGGGACTTATTGCATATCGCAATCGGGAAAGGGAGTGAGGTATGGACTTTGGAACTTTTGAGATAACTCGTGGACGTGGAATTTTATGGGTTGGCATGTATTTTCCCGTCGGGTCTGTGATTTATTGCATATCACAATCGGCTAAGGTAGGAGGCATGGACTTATATAATAGCAGATCATGCGATTGCGATGGATGCAAGGTTATTTTTAGAAGCAGTTAATAACCCATTCGAGTCCGGTCTTTGCCTTATGTTTATTTATTATGGGATATGCAATGCGGGATAGTGGTGAGTCGGAGTTTGTAAAGAGTTAAACATTTGGGAAAAAAAAACTCCGATTTATTTTGTTATTTAATTAAATAACCCATAATGTTTAATACTTAAGCCTAAGTATAGTTTGGGTCTTGGGGGCTATTTAATTTGGTTTTTTGGGATAATCAAGGTTTAATACTTGGGTTTTAATTAAAAAGCCTAAGTATTAAACTTTGATTATAAGATTTTATTAACAATTTTTATGTTGATTTTTTCTATTTTTTGTTTGTTTTAGAAAAATCAAAGGCTTTTTAAAATTAAAGGGTCCCTATTTTAATATAATAAATTTCATAAGAAATTTATAAAATAGAAAAATGGGGGGTTTTTGAATAGCACAACATATTGATGTCTTTATTTTCTTCATTTTCCTTCTAATTTCCATCTCACACAAATATGTGTCTTTTTACCTCCCTTTTCTCCTATTTTCCTTAATTTCATAAACAAAATGTCAATTAATGCCTCTTTTCCTTTTCCAATTCCTTTTCCAATTTCCTTAGCCATTAAAAAATTGAACGTGATGGCAACTATAGTGATTTTCCCAACATTAATCTTGGAATACATGTCCCATGACCTTAGTCTTATTTTTCCTTTATTAACCTTTATTACATGAACTTTTAACCCAAGGCTATTTCAAACTCCCCCCCTCGCCCCCCTCCCCCCCCCCCAAGGGGAACACCATCCTCGGTTTTCTGTGACACCTATGACCAACAAATTGCTGGAAACAAAACATACTACCTATGGAGCTTTATAACACAACTCATCATAGCATCTACAACGATATACATATACCAAAACTCATTTACTTGACCCAACAAATAATGAAGGATATAAATCCCGCATTTGATCAACCATCTCCCATGTAGCTTCATTGGGCCCAAAGTGCTTCCATTGCACTTTAATTTGCTTGATTACTTGGTTTGAGAGCATGAGTTGTTTCTGCTACAATATGCACTGAGGTTCTAGCTTGAATTCTCCCTCTAGCACCACCTACAATACATACCAGTCAATCACATGATCAACATCCTGGACATAATTCTTAAGAAATGAAACCTGAAAAACATCATGGACTTTTACTGTCGGAGATAGTGCAAGTTTGTAAGCCACTGGTTGAATTCTCTCAAAGATCTCAGAAGGACCGCAATATCGAGGTGCCAACTTGACACATGACCCAATCCTCAAGGAGATCTTGTTGGACTTGATGCACAAGTACACATGCTCCCCAACCTGAAACTCCTTGAATTCTCTATTCCGATCCACATAAGTCTTATTCCTATCCTCTGCTTCCTTTAAATTCCTCTTAATAACCTCCATATCTTATTCCATCTCTGCCAATATATTTGGTCCAATCAACACCCTGTCCACTAGATCGCTCTAGTTGATAAGAGTATTACAACTTCGTCCATAAAGTGCTTCAAACATACTCATCTTCAAGGATTTTTTATACCCATTATTATAGGAAAAATCTACCAGTGGGAGATACTCTTCCCAATTTTGTTGCTGATGCATGACATACATCCTCAATATGTAGTCAAGAATCCTGTAAACCTCTCTGTTTGTCCATATGTCCGCAGATGATATGATGTATTGAAAGACAACTATGTCCCCAAACCTACAAACAACTCCTTCCAAAACCTGGAAGTGAACTTGACATCTCTATCTAATATGATCATCTTGGGAGCACCATGCAATCTAACTATCTCCTTGATGAAAATATGAGCTACCTCATTGGATTAATTAGTAGACTTAAATGTAATGAAGTGAGCTACCTTACTTAACCTATCAACCACAACCATGATGGAATCATGCTGCTTCGATGTACTTAACAAACCTGTAATAAAGTTCATGGAAATGACCTCCCATTTCCACTCTAGAATCAAAATTGGCTGCAATAAACTACCTAGATTCCTACACTCTGCTTTTACTTGTTGAAAATCCAAACAAATAGAAACAAACTCATCCACATATTTCTTCAAGTTTAGCCAATGATAGAACTTCTTCACTGTTGTCAATGTCCTTTGATATCCCAGGCGACCTAAATACGTCTTGACATGAACCTTCCTCAAGATAAGATTATTGAGCTCACTATCATATGGTACATAAATCTTGTCCCTGAATCTGACGAAGCCATCTATCGTGAGGTGATACTTCTCATCCCTAGCACCTTCACGCTACTATTGTAACATGTGCTTCAACTGTTGGTACATGTCATCATGTTGTTCTACCTGCAAGATCCACTCTTGTAAATCTGTCCCATAAGAGCTCATTTTTGAAATGTGGTTCACCCACACTCTTCTATTAAGAGCATCTACAACCCTGTTCTCCTCTCCCTTGATATACATGATCTCTAAATAAAACTCACTGAGAGTAGCTAACTGTCTAGATTTCCTAACATTCATATTAGGTTGGTCAAACAAGTACCTCAACCCACTATGACCACTCATCAAAATGAAACTCCTTCCAAGAAGATAATGTCTCCACATCTTCAAGGCATGAATAATAACTGCCAACTCAAGATCATTAGTCACATAGTTATTCTCTTTCTCATTCAATTTCCTTGACTGATAGTATGTCACCTATCCCTCCTGTATTAGGACTCCACCAAGTCCCCTCTTGCAAGCATTTGTACCTACCACAAACTCTTTCTCTAGATCTGAAATCTTCAAAACTAGAGAATTTGCTTCAACTGTTAAAAAATAGATGCACACTCTTGATTACATTCAAACTTCTTCCCTTTTCACTGCAAAGATGTAATAGGATGGAAAATCCATGAAAATTTCCTTATGAACCGCCTATAATAATTTGCTAGTCCCATGAATGATATGACCTCATCCACATTCCTAAGAGCTGCCCACTCCATTATAGTTCTGATATTTTCTGAGTCCACTTCTATACCTTCCTTGGAAACAACAAGCCCCAAGTAATTAACTTCTGTCTAAAAGAAACTACACTTAAGATTGGCATACATATGATGCTCTATCAATAATCTTAACACAATTTCTAGGTGATAGACATGCTCATCCTGATTCTTAGAATATATCAATATGTCATCAATAAATAGTATCACAAACTTATCCAGATAAGGACACAACATAGTATTCATCAAACACATGAAAGTAGTTGGGGCATTAGTAAGACCAAGAGGAACTATTACAAACTCATAATGCCCATACCTGGTATGAAATCCAATTTTGTAGATGTCCTCTTCTTTGATGCATATATGATGATATCCTGATCTCAAGTCAATCTTTGAGAACATTATTTCTCCCTTTAACTGATTGAACAAGTCATCAATCCACGACAAAGGATACATGTTCTTAATCGTCACCTTGTTCAACTTCCTATAGTCAATACACAACATGAGAGTACCATCCTTCTTCTTTATGAACAACACCGATGCACACTAAGGCGGCACACTTGGCCTAATGTATGCCTTATCAAGAATTTCCTTAAGATGCAACATCAATTCCACCAACTCTCGAGTGCTCATCTTGTAAGGTTCCTTAGATGTTAGTGCTGCTCCTTGTACCAACTCAATAGAGAAGTCTACTTCCCTATGAGACTGTAACTTTGAAATCTCAGTTGGAAATACATCCTGAAACAACTCCAAAATTGGATACCTCTTCAAGGCTTCAACATCCTCAACATCCTTCCCTTTGTCACTAGAAATATGCGCTGCAAACAATACACACTCTTTCCTTTAAATGTGCTTTTCCTACATAGAGGTAACCATTCACACTAATTTAGGATTCTTATTACCCTGCAAGATTCTCTTCTCTCGATCATCATCCAAGCACTCAATAGCCTTCTTGTAGAAATATACCTTAGTCCTATGAAGGTACAAATAATCCATGCCCAAAAGCATATTGTACGAGCCCAAAGGAAGAAAATTTAGATGTGCTAATGTAAGCATACCATTTAGCTCAAATGCACAAGTACTCGCCCAATGATGAACTCTTTTCTTGGTACTCATAGCCAGCTGCACGAAGTAAGACTCTACATGCACTTCTTTACTCAAGCCACACTTATCCACCACGTTAGGGTTAATATAACTACAATTAGATCCAAGATCAATCAAAATGGAAAGAACTAGATAAAAAAGATTGCCTTCCATCTCAACAATGGATGCCTGGTGATCCGCCTGCTTATCAAATGCTGCATAGATCCAGTTAATTCTCTGAGAAACAACCCCAACTGTTTGTGCCTCCTGAGCACTGTAGATCTGAGGTCTTCCACCCTGATACAATGAAAAATCCTTCTTACGATGATCCTTGCCACATATCCATTATTGCAATAGTTCCCTGCCACTACCTTTATTCTTCTTCTCTCCAGGCTGATATTCATGTCCATTCTCTACTATACCTAACTTCTTGTAAGGAGCCACATTCTCTTTCTCACCTACATCTTGAGGTATTTCATGCTTCGGAGGCCATTTTCCTTTGGTCTTGTCATTACCTTTCCAATCACACTTAGGCTCAGTCTTGCACTTTGAATGCTCATAATAGTGCTTCAACTTCCCAATGAATTCCTCCAATGATTGAGGCTCATCATACTCAATCTGATCCTTGAATGCTAATGGCAGTACACTGATGAATATTTGAACCTTCGTCTTCTCATCCTTGAGGTAAGACACATACCTCAACAAATCCAGAAACTTTGTTTTGTACTATTCATCTGTCATAGATCCCATTTTCAGCTCATAGAACTCCTTGGCCTTTCCATCATAGTATCTCTATGAAAAGTGGTACTTTTGGAAGTCTCTTGAATTCATGCCAACTTAGCTCGTCCTGATGCCCCTGACACGCTTCACATCCTCCCACCAAATGTTTGATTTCCCTTTGAGACTAAAAAGAACTATATTTGCTTTCATGTTATTTATAATAACACAACTTGAAGAACTTCTTCATCCCAAGAAATCATCTTCATCTTATGATTTATTCAACTCTCCATGAAATGTAGGAGGCTTGGCTTTCTTGAACTCATCTGGAAAGTAGCCCCTCTCACCCCTCCTGTAAGGATGATAACGGTGATGACCATGATGTCTATTTGAACCATAACTAGAATAGAACCCATAACCACTACCTCTCATGTCAGGTGTATACATCCATCTACCACCTCTGACCGTATCATCAATATCCGACCCGTGCCCCGATCGAGATTTACTACCATATACCCCATTAGTCCTATCCTCCTGTACATAGCTGATCCTTGGTTGTCCCTATATCTACAAATATGATAAACTCTCAAGGATCACTTCATTGACCTCTACATTCTTTTCCTATTCCTCGACAAGTCTTTCCTGTGACTGAATGATCCTATCATTATCTTCTTTGCAACTCTTGATTTCTGCCTTTAGACTTCTCAAGTATCTACTATGTCAAGAGAGTACTCATCTCTTGGCTTCTCATTTGATTTATAAGGAGAGTCACATGAGGTGTAATCCACCATTTTGTTTGTCACCTTTGATCTTCTTCCTCTAAACATACCATGTCAGATAACCAAATATAAACATAATAAACATACCCCAGTTAAGTTCAGGGGAGGCTATCTCATCTGCACAATTAATCCAGATTAACACTATATATATATATATATATATATATATATATATATATAATGATACCATCATATTAAATTATCGACAACATACACTGTAACACCGAATACATACATGAAAACCATAGCTACTGCGATGCATGCATAACAAACACATTAACAACTAACATGCACGCATAAAAATCAGATCCTACCCATCCTGTCCAAGCATTTGAACCTAGAAGCTCTAATACCAATATGTAACATGCCCATCCCCACATTTACTCTCTTTTACAAGCCCTCCGGGTAAATGTGAAGTAGAGTGCTACTATGACATAACTCGACCTCTGAGCTCTAGTTATGGAAGTGGGGCTAACAAACTTAACACATACTAACCACAACCTAACATATCTCAGGGCTAAAGTACAACCCCAGGTGACCAAACCCTAAACTGGGGCTCTTTTAACTGCCCTAAGCCCACAACCACATGCATGACAATGCCTGGGTGCGGTTATAGGCCTTCAACCGCATGCACACATTGCCTGAGTACATTTATAACCCAAAATATCCACTATAGAGGGTGTGGTCTCGAGATCTGAGCCACCTTTCCAGGTCATTCTCCAGATCACAACCCATAACTACTTTTAACTTCTCAAAATGATAAATGATATAATGAAAAAACTTTTCATGCAAAAATTGAACAAGAACTTACACAGGACATGCCTAGTCCATAATTGTTTTTTGTAAAAAAAATGGAAAACAAGTAAGCTACAGGCCATGAATGCATATCTGATCATATTAGTCTGAGATCCAACTAAAAATCACCAAGAAATATCTATTTCCTCTCCACATAGTTGCAACAACAATTATTATTCCATACATTTATCAACTAATCAATAACTAAGCAATTCATGACAAGAGACATAAATGGTACACATCATAACTCATGCTTATGAAAAACATATAACCAAAATATTAACCATGAAAGAACAACCATCAAAGCCACATAATAACAAGTCCAAATGATCATAAAGTACAATAGAAAATTATCTCTTATTAATCTATGAAAAAGCCAACCAAGTCAGGGACTTCCACGTACCACCCAACCATAGATTGAGATGAACCAAATATTTCTTTCAACCAATCACCCCTGTGCAATATTCCAAGCATTAATATGGGATCTCATGGGATAAAATAAGACATAAAAAACCAAGGGAATCAAGATGTTAAACCACCACCACCCACAAACTTCCACGATATCGCCAAAAGTGGTTAAGAGATCAAAAAACCAAAACAAGCTTGGATGCCTTAGAATTCCTTCACCATCTCTTGAGGATTTTTTCTATCTCAACCCACTTGTCAAAGGACTTCCTAGAGAAAACCATCTCCACCCCCAACCCTTGGGAATTTTC
Source organism: Pinus tabuliformis (assembly GCA_031772625.1). NCBI lineage: Eukaryota > Viridiplantae > Streptophyta > Pinopsida > Pinales > Pinaceae > Pinus > Pinus tabuliformis. Next base: position 943,504,216 of record CM062817.1, on the reverse strand, counting down.
CTAATACCACCTCACCTGGATCCAAAACCTTCCGACAATCCAAAGCTTAACCAAAAATGAATCCCATCACACCATGGCTATCTTGGAATGGTAAGGAAAGGATGAAACCACTATCAAACCCATGGTAATGGAAAAAATGAACCAAATGGACAAATGCACGTACCATGCATTCACACCTCAGCTAGGAAATCACACATGCAACCTGTTACCTACAAAATCCTCTTTCTAAAGTTGTTGATCCAATTTTCTCCTTGCTTCCCTTTGTTTTACTTGCTTGTCATTTTCCTTCCTTTGCTTTCTTTATTTATTTCTCCTCTTCGTGATTTTCTCCCTTGGAAACTAATTCCAAACCCCAAATGTAAAAAAGAAAACTAAACTAGCAAAATATGTGAACTGATCAGTAATACAAATGGGGCTATAATATGATGGCCCTATTAGTCGGATATGAGAATTTTTGGTGTCAGCTATATGACACATTGGTGTTCATAAAATCATCACTATAATTTTGTCGAATAGTTGACAGTTTAGTAACCGTCGGATATTCGATAGTACAAATGTCGATTATCCGACATGTAAAAGGCCGAAATGGTCATTAAAAATGATGATGTTTAGAAGTCGGTTTTGCGACGCTAAAAATAGTCAGATATCCAATATACCCAATGTTGAATATCTGACAGGCTCGTGCTAGTACACAGTCGGATATTTGATGCATAGGTCATTTTTTATGACAAGAAAAATTGACGTTTATGCGTCAGGTAATCGACAATATGGTAAATTATGTGATAGGAGTGTTGTTGCTCTGATGCTTGGAGGCCGACGATTAAGTGACGGATATGTGACATATCAGAGTCATGTCCATCGAGATTTTTAAACTACTGATGCTTCTATATGTTGATTATGGCGTTGATTAGTTGACGATTCTTCTGAACCATAGCCATTGAATATGAGACGACCGACATTTTCCATCAAATATTCAATGAAGGTCCGCGCTTAAAAAAAAAATTAGTGCAATTTACTATTATAATGGTGAGCCTATATGTTGGGTGAAACTGAATGGTTGGGTAGACCCATTTTTCCTTCTTGGTAAAGGATTTCCTATCTCCCGAACAATGGAATTCCTCCTCACTATCATTGATTATAGTGCAATTCTAATTTTTGTATGGTCAAAGAACCACTTTACCATCTCCTAATATAGGGAAATGGTTGGTCTTACAACTATGGAGTGGAGACAATACTTTGTGATGTTTTCATAGGTGGCACTATCCATTTCATCTCTGTGAGGACCCTCTTCCTCATAATTTCCCTCCAAATCAACAATCTTGTGTAGAAATTAATGTGTAGATTCTAAGCTGCTCATGAAATTTTCTGAATCACAAGACTAGAAGCTATTCTACTGATTTACAGAAGTAGTTTCATGATCGAGAACACAAATTATTAACATGCATCAAGATTCAATACACATACATAAATATTTATCTAGGGGAAATCAACTGCTCAAAACCCCTTACTATATGTATTGCATTAATTAAAGAATCTAGATGAATACAATATGCTATGCTCAAGCTTGAGATCAACTTGCGCCTATATCTTCTATCCTCTACTTGACTGACTCACCTTGGACAATACTTAGCCAAAATTTCGAGCCTCCAAGCTCCTATTTCCTTGCTCTGTTCCCTTGGGAAATTTCCCCTATTTTTTAGGAATTTCTCACCAAGGAATTTCACAATTACCATAGGTTAATTCTTTGACTGCATGCACCACCTACACAACTTGAACTAGTTTACAACTGATAACACACTGCCCTTGAAATCCAATCTCAACCAGGTAACTCAAATGATTTGCATGCAACAATTATTTTGGGATGATTGATCAGTTAACTAGATGATCACTCAGTGTGAAAAATTTACCAACCCACAACTTGACCTTCACTAGTTCTTCTAACAGTGAGAACTAGTTAAATTGATAATAACTCAGATTAATTAAAATAGATTGCTACAAATTATCAATTAATAATGTATAACTGAAATCAAGTGTCTCCAACTCAAATTTACTAAGTTAACTGAGTGACAAGAGCCATGTCACCTTAGTTAACTATCTCCATGTATTTTTCTGAAATTGAAATTGAAATTTTAATCTAGTTTAACCAAAGCAAAGTCAAAACTAGATTTTCTTGTTGCATTTTCAACACTCCCTCTCAACAAGAAAGGGAATATCAGATACCCCATCCTGCTTCTGTGGAACTCAAATTATCCTCTTAACAAAGCCTTTTTCAAAATATCTGCATCTTGTTTCTCTGCTGGAATGTACTGCAATAACATAATCTGACTCTACACACAATCTCGTAGATGGTGATACCAGATGCCAATATTCTTGGATCGATCATGAAATACTAGATTCTGAGAGAGTTTAATACAACTTTGATTGTCACAGTAAATCACTGTAGGATCCATCTTATGACCAAATAACCAACCAAAAATCTTTCTCATCCAGATAGCCTCACATGCTACTTTACTTGTAGCTATGTACTCTGCTTCTGCTAAGGTGAGTCCACAGATCTCTGCTTCCTACTATACCAAGAAATCACTGCTGAACCAAAATTGAAAATTCATCTTGAGGTGTTATTCATGTCTGATGGATTCCCTACCCAATGTGCATCGTGAAGCCTTGCATCTTCACTCCCTCTGTCCATTTTTACCAAATAGCAAACTGAGTAGTGTCTTTGAGGTATCTCAACACATGATTTATTGCCTTCTGTTGTTGGGAAAAGTATCTATTCAGAATGCCCCTATCCCACTCTAAGGTGTGATAGTGCCTTAGCAACAAACAAGGAAAACTACTTGAGTATTTCTTCTTTATGAGATGTAAATGAGGAGAAAGGATGTAACTAACCTGTGTCTTTCGCTAGTTTGTTGATCCAATTGCTCCTCTCTTCAATAGCTCCCAGCTCCCTGCTCCCTTATCGGCCCAGCTTCACTGAATTCCTGCAAGATCACAAGAGAGAGAAACTACACGAAGATATAGATATACATTCATAAAAAGCTGAGGATCAGATTAAGCTAAACATGCAAATATAACAAAACATCATTGATACACAGCATGTAGGAGAAACTCAAATAGTTTATTGATATGATAATAAAGTCCAAGAGGAGATACAACCAAGTGAGTCCCGATCCAGCATCTACCTCCCAGCAAAGGAATCCCTTCCTCTCCTCCAACAAAGCATAAATCACCCAATGTACTAATCTCAATCTCAAACCAACAGCAATTCTCTGCAAAGTACAAAATTCCAGCCTCTGGATCTCTGGGATGAGGGATCCATATATAGATGTAAGCAGAGAGGATGAGTCAGCTTATGTTTTGACTTGTGGCTTCTCTCTGTCAGTTCTTGCTTCCACTTGGAGACTGAGAGCCCCTTACTCATCACTTGGTCGAATTCAGTGAGGCAAGTGTCATTGGAGAAGATTCTGGAAGCTTCCATGGTCTTTCCACCTCGTTGAATGACTCTGCCACTTGTCATTTCCTGCTCAACGCACCTGGGTAGTGCATTCAAGTGCGTTGCAACGCACCTAGACAGTGTACTGGGGTGCTTTGCAACGCAGGCAGCTAGTGGAGCACTTGAATTGATCCTGAATTGACTGTTTCTGAGTGGTTTTTGGTGGAGAACTTCTGGGAGAAGCTGTCATTGGTTGGCCTTGTTCCTTTAGGAGCTGTAACAACATCTTTAGGGACTTTGGATCCCTTGGATTACGGACATTTCATGCTCAAAGCTGTAAGGCACAAAAATGTCTATAACAGTTGCCCCCTAAAGTATGAGGCCGTTTATCAGGTGAAATACTTTATTAGGAGGATTCGAAGTTCATTCAATGCTGGGAGGAGACCTGTAATAAGATACAATACAATACATTATTTTTCATATTGTTTTCATGATCTAGCTGAGGCGGGCATTCCCATGCTCAGCTTTATAAATTCATTTTTATGTACATAGGACAAACAATCACCTGATGGTAGACTGATGATTTTGATGAAATCATCATCCTTTTGGTAGGATGATTATCTGTTCTGCAATGCTGTACATGTCAATGTCTTTATTTTTCCTGAATATATATCGCAGCCCGGATGGATGAAACTAGATCCGGGGTCTTCAATCTCGTCCGATCTTCACTCTAAGTACAATTCGATCCATGTGAGAAATGTTTTGAAGTCGAACATGGAAAGACATCGCTTGATTACCAGTCAATGATGTAAACTGTTAACAAGCGCGAGAGGAATCACCGATAATGATAATGACCCTCAAGGTACTGCAGTACAATTCATGTGGCGTGAATAAAGGACTTGGCGTCGAACACCACGCAAAATCTTTCGGTCGAAGGTCATTGATGTATACCTGTTGCCGGAAGTGAGAAACTTGCCATTGAGGCATGCAAGCTTCAAAGTACTGAAGGGGGTGTTCCTAGATCAACTTCTTGGATAATGAGCTGATGTCGACAAGAAGCGATCTGTCATAGGAGGGCCTTGATGTATCCCACATCAGTGACACGGAACGGAGCAAATGATTTTGATGGAGGTGAAAACGATTTGATGATACAAGGTTCAGGGTGGCGGTCATGAAAGAATGAAGCATAATGTATGGTAGTGGATGGGACACGGTTGACTTCTCTTGAACATATCGGCGACACTTGTGTGATGGATTGGTAGCATTTACCCCAAAGGTGGATGGTATGGCGAGACCATGGTGATGTGACTGGTGAATGAAACAACCCAACCCGACTCAGGCACGGAGTGGAAGTGTCATGTTCAAGAGCGACTTGCTACCAATAAAGGTTCTTTGAGTTTCTTCCCAATTTTTCCCCAGTCATTGCTGACCAGTACCTCTTTATTTTTGTCAAGCTTGAGGAGGATAACATATGCTTGTTCTATAATTTTCCCTTCGGGCAAACCCATCACTATGTTTTAACGAGCCTAGCGAGAGTGAAACTCGTTCTCGTCTAAAGACAAGTTTGTCGCTATTAATCTTTTTAACGAGTCTAACGACAAAGATAACTCAGTCCTTTTCATTTTTAGAGAGTCTAAAAAGGTACGTAAAGTTAACTCCGAAAGTCCTTTTTCGTCATCTAATCCCTTAGGTCCGAAAAAGTATAAAACAATACAGAAGGGATGAATTTTCGATAGTTTTAACGAGCCGAACAAAACAAGTGCTCGATCTTTTTGTGCAATAATCCCTCAGGTCCAAAAAGATTAAAATCTAGAGGAGGGATAGCTCTTCCTGTCGCTTTAACGAGCTGGAAGGCCAAAACTCGGCAATATTTTCATATTTTACGAGTCAAATGAAAAGAGCTTAAAGAAGACTCGTCTTTTGAGGAACGAGTGATAAAATGGGTAGTAGCTGATTCCAGGTAAGGGTTGGAATTTTCCAAGCACGACAGTGTCACAAGGATGGCTAGTGAAATCACTCTTCGCAGCTGTTCCTCAAAATGGGTAAACAATCATATGGAGGTGAATGATCGGCCAATGGAAAAGTGGAGGTGATGGTGCAAACACGACCAAGGCTTTAATGGCTGATAATGTTACATTCACGGTGGTTATTTACCGGAGGATAGTTCATTTTTTAATGAGCTTAAACTCGGGTTGAAACACTTGCTCGATCTTATGTTTATTTTTTAACGAGCATGAACTATGTGCTAAAACTACTCGATTAATCCAGTCATATGATAAGAATGTCTCATGTAAGATGCCATTTTTTATGGAGCTTGCGCCTTTGTTGGGAAAAGTATCTATTCAGAAAGACCCTATCCCACTCTAAGGTGTGATAGTGCCTTAGCAACAAACAAGGAAAACTACTTGAGTATTTCCTCTTTATGAGATGTAAATGAGGAGAAAGGATGTAACTAACCTGTGTCTTTCGCTAGTTTGTTGATCCAATCACTCCTCTCTTCAATAGCTCCCAGCTCCCTACTCCCTTATTGGCCCAGGTTCACCGAATTCCTGCAAGATCACAAGAGAGAGAAACTACACGAAGATATAGATATACATTCATAAAAAGCTCAGGATCAGATTAAGCTAAACATGCAAATATAACAAAACATCATTGATACACAACATGTAGGAGAAACTCAAATAGTTTATTGATATGATAATAAATTCCAAGAGGAGATACAACCAAGTGAGTCCCGATCCAGCATCTACCTCCCAGCAAAGGAATCCCTTCCTCTCCTCCAACAAAGCATAAATCACCCAATGTACTAATCTCAATCTCAAACCAACAACAATTCTCTGCAAAGTACAAAATTCCAGCCTCAGTTGTATAAAAGAAACTGTATTTGTTTTTTGTGTATTTGTTACATCATTTGCAGTTTCCCATTACAAAAGTAAACTAGTCATACTGTCGCCCTTAGATCTAGACCTGTCGTAAGTGTCGTTTTGATCTTAGGAATAAGTTTGTTTGCTGTTGACAGTTGATTGCGCTTTTACTTTTGTCTATTGGTTTGAATTTATGGATTTCTAGTGTCGAAACAAGTGTTTACTTCAAAATCATAAAGTGTCGTAATCATCTTTTTTATTTCAAAAAGAAACTTGTTTGTGTTTTCACTTGAAATCGAATTCAAATTTGTACAACAGCTTTCTTTTTAGGCATCAATATTAAGAAAGTGAAAACAAATACATGAATTTGTGCATTTGCATAATGATAGTTTGTATGGTTTGATTTAGGAAAAGTGCATTTACAGTGTGCTCTTTGCTCTTTGAGAAAAGTTTGTGTCTTTCTTTTCCCCTTGTAGCTAGGATTTTCATTGTTGAAAAGAGATAAATGCTTGCTTATCATCTTTAGACTGCATTTAGGAATTGTATCTACATCTCGTGGTGATCCAAAAAGGCAAACTTCTAAGAAAGATCAACCTAAAATAAATTGAATGAACTTAACAACGCTTTGTAACTTAACGCACAACATAGAGGTCTAGGCTAGAGACGTGTTCTGGCGTCGTAAAACCTGGTGACTGTCGGCCTCACTGATGGTTGGGTGATTCCTCCTGAGAGACGATAATCACCAGTATGGACTGTGCTCCCATGTACTGTCGAGTATATATTGGGAGACCCCTATAGGCATAAAACCTTTATCCATAGGAAGCCATGTCAGCCGCCCTACTGATCGCAATGCACTGAACACAACATTCGGGAAGATTGACCGCCCGTACCTTAAAAAGTATTCTGCGGTTTTGCGATTGGTTTGGCACACCCTCTACCTAGAACTCCAGAGCAGTCCCTTTCGTTCCTTTTCAGACTCATTAATGGAAAAGGTCCATCTGAGAACTTGTCACTTCAGGCTCATTAAAAATCGAAGGAGACTAGAGTCATCTTTTGCTTTTTCTCGACTCTTTAAAATTGAATAAGAAAGTTGTGTCCAAGCATCGTTAAAATTTATTTTAAACGGAATATTCATACCCTTTTTCCTGCGTTGATCTTTAGGTTGAGAAAATGGAGCCTACCAACCAAGGAATTCCCATTTGTGGAAATCCTAGTCCCTTCTCCTCTTGGGGAGATGTTGGTGCGCCCCATATGGCCACATTGTCGCTTCCAGGACTGACAATTGGCTTTCCGGTCTAGCTCTTCTCAACCAATGTCATTCAGAACACCACTATTCCTGAACAGTCGAATCAGCAGTTAGACCAGTCCAGAGTTACCCACCAGCCTTCTACTTCCTCTAATTCTTCCTCTCCTCCTTCCTCTTCGCTTGATGGGGTTGGCAAAGCTAAAAACCAAGTTCCTAAGGAGAAGAAGGAAAAGAAGAAGAAAGAGAAGAAGGAGAAGGAGCCAAAAGCGACTGGGGGCAAACAAGTGTCGTCTAATGAAAATCCACACACTGCACTGACCAGGCCTAAATCGCCATGTGTCATTTGCAAGGGAGACCACTTTCACAGAGATTGTCCCTGCATCCCTCGGATACTAAGGGACTGGTCTCCTCGTTTGCACAATTCGGTGGCGTCAACCTCTGATAGCCATGTTGAAAGCACACCGTCAACTAGCGAAAGTGAAGTCCCAGGACAGAAAGGGAGAGCTAGATCTCCCTGTAAATTGTGCGAAGGCAATCACGCCATCCAGTGTTGTCCCTTCTTAGACGAAGCTAAGAGAGTTTTGGATGATCGTTCGGTTTCACCGTTACGACTCCCTCCTGGATATAAAAAACTCTTGCCGAGTCCTTCGTTAGTTGAGAATCCAGCTAGCCCGCTCAAGTGGTCAGCTGAAGCGCCGGTCATTGAAGATGAACCAGCTGAATCCATACCCAATGAAAGTCAAAAGGTCGAAGCGGCAGTTGACCCGGTCTTGCCTTCAGAGGTTTTATCTTCAAATGATACAGTCACTGAAGAGGATAGAGATGACACCATCCAAATTCTCTTCATCAACACAGACTCTGACGAGCACGGGGGCAATCCCCCCATTACTTTATCGCAGGAAGGAAGTTCGTCAGAGCGATACCCAGCCGTGTACTCGGTCTCACCACCAAGCAACCTAGTTGTCTCCTTCGACTGGAACCAACTAGGCAGACCCCGTTTGCCAGCAAGCATACCATTCAGAATTATCGTCCAAATATACAGAATGGTCATGGCTGGCACCATCATTGATGAGGGGGAATCTGTGAGTATCCTTTCTTCTATTGCTTGGAAAGCGCTTGGTTCGCCATCGTTTTTTCCTGAAATGAGAAATCTGACAAGTTTTGATAAAGGAACCAGTCGACCTTTAGGGATCCTCCCCAATGTGCCCATAACATTGAAAGGGAAGACCGTTCAAATGAACGTGATGGTCGTTCAAGGACCCTTGGATTATAACCTACTCCTTGGATGAGACTATATATATTGCATGGGAGCCATCATCTCCTCACTCTTTAGAGTAATGTGTTTTCCGCACGAAGGAAGAGTGGTCAAGCTCGTGGACCAGCTTTCATTTCCTGGATCATGCATCGCAAATAGTCATATACCATCCCTAAATGGTCTCTTCTCGTAAGAAATGTCTCAACCCACGGTCCGTCCTCCCGATGAGCGCGAGTAATTCGGAAGGATATGACTGGAACCCAGGGGGCATGCGTCCTGGTCTGCTTTGGCAGGAAAAATTTGGGTATAGGGTAGGTTTCCGCGGGAGAATATGACTAGTCCGTACCCCGTCCGTGATTGGAAGAGGGGTTGTTCTAGAATAAGATTCTTTTGTCAAAGTTATGTGAGTTGGCGGGCCTCGTCGCTCACCTTTGTTTATCTTGGTAGACATCGCCGAAGAAGTGTTTTGTTTGAAAGATTAACAGAAAAATCTTTGGGTAACCTGAAAGAGGTAGGCCTCTCTCGGTAAAACAATTGTTTTGGCGGAAGTGAAGTAGAGGTAACCTTGAAACTCTGTTTTATACCTGGGGGCATGCAAACCTTTTGGAATGCAAGCAAGGGGCGACTATTTATTTTTTAAATTTTTAGGTCCTCCCTTTAAACCCGTAGGTCTAACCCTTTAAACTCGTAGGATTAGTCATTTCCGAACTTGCATAATGGAAGGATATGGACCCGCATCGTTTCGTTATGCAAGTTCGGAAACGACTAATCCTACGAGTTTAAAGGGTTAGACCTACGGGTTTAAAGGGAGGACCTAAAAATTTAAAAAATAAATAGTCACCCCTTGCTTGCATTCCAAAAGGTTTGCATGCCCCCATGTATAAAACAGAGTTTCAAGGTTACCTCTACTTCACTTCTGCCAAAACAATTGTTTTACCGAGAGAGGCCTACCTCTTTCAGGTTACCCAAAGATTGTTCTGTTAATCTTTCAAACAAAACACTTCTTCGGCGATGTCTACCGAGATAAGCAAAGGTGAGCGACGAGGCTCGCCAACTCACATAACTTTGACAAAAGAATCTTATTCTAGAACAACCCCTCTTCCAATCACGGACGGGGTACGGACTAGTCATATTCTCTCGCAGAAACCTACCCTATACCCAAAGTTTTCCTGCCGAAGCAGACCAGGACGCATGTCCCCTAGGTTCCAGTCATATCCTTCCGAATTACTCACGCTCATCGGGAGGACGGACCGTGGGTTGAGACATTTCTTGCGTGAAGAGACCATTTAGGGATGGTATATGACTATTTGCGATGCATGATCCGGGAAATGAAAGCTGGTCCACGAGCTTGACCACTCTTCCTTCGTGCGGAAAACACATTACTCTAAAGAGTGAGGAGATGATGGCTCCCATGCAATATATATAGTCTCGTCCAAGGAGTAGGTTATAATCCAAGGGTCCTTGAACGACCATCACATTCATTTGAACGGTCTTCCCTTTCAATGTTATGGGCACATTGGGGAGGATCCCTAAAGGTCGACTGGTTCCTTTATCAAAACCTGTCAGATTTCTCATTTCAGGCAAAAGCGATGGCGAACCAAGTGCTTTCCAAGCAATAGAGGAAAGGATACTCACAGATGCCCCCTCATCAATGATGGTGCCAACCATGACCATTCTGTATATTTGGACGATAATTCTGAATGGTATGCTTGCTGGCAAACGGGGTCTGCCTAGTTGGTTCCAGTCGAAGGAGACAACTAGGTTTCTTGGTGGTGAGACCGAGTAGACGGCCGGGTATCGCTCTGACAAACTTCCTTCCTGCGATAAAGGAATGGGGGGATTGCCCCCGTGCTCGTCGGAGTCTGTGTTGATGAAGAGAATTTGGATGGTGTCATCTTTATCCTCTTTAGTGATTGTATCATTCGAAGATAAAACCTCTGAAGGCAAGACCGGGTCAACTGCCGCCTCGACCTTTTGACTTTCGTCGGGTATGGATTCAGCTGGTTCATCTTCAATGACCGGTGCTTCAGCTGACCACTTGAGCGGGCTAGCTGGATTCTCAACTAACGAAGGACTCGGCAAGAGTTTTTTATATCCAGGAGGGAGTCGTAATGGTGAAATCGGACGATCATCCAAAACTCTCTTAGCTTCGTCTAAGAAGGGACAACGGTGGATGGCGTGATTGCCTTCGCACAGTTTATAGGGAGATCTAGCTCTCCCTTTCTGTCCTGGGACTTCACTTTCGCTAGTTGACGGTGTGCTTTCAACATGGCTATCAGAGGTTGATGCCACCGGATTGTGCAAACGGGGAGACCAGTCCCTTAGTATCCGAGGGATGCAGGGACAATCTCTGTGAAAGTGGTCTCCCTTGCAAATGACACATGGCGATTTAGGCCTGGTCAGTGCAGTGTGTGGATTTTCATTAGATGACACTCGTTTGCCCCCAGTTGCTTTTGGCTCCTTCTCCTTCTTCTCTTTCTTCTTCTTTTCCTTCTTCTCCTTAGGAACTTGGTTTTTAGCTTTGCCAGCCCCATCAAGCGAAGAGGAAGGAGGAGAGGAAGAATTAGAGGAAGTAGAAGGCTGGTGGGTAACTCTGGACTGGTCTAACTGCTGATTCGACTGTTCAGGAATAGTGGTGTTCTGAACGACATTGGTTGAGAAGAGCCAGACCGGCAAGCCAATTGTCAGTCCTGGAAGCGACAATGTGGCCATATGGGGCACGCCAACATCTCCCCAAGAGGAGAAGGGACTAGGATTTCCACCAATGGGAATTCCTTGGTTGGTAGGCTCCATTTTCTCAACCTAAAGATCAACGCAGGAAAAAGGGTATGAATATTCCGTTTAAAATAAATTTTAACGACGCTTGGACACAACTTGCTTTTTCAATTTTAAAGAGTCGAGAAAAAGCAAAAGATGACTCTAGTCTCCTTCGATTTTTAATGAGCCTGAAGTGACAAGTGCTCAGATGGACCTTTTCCGTTAAGGAGTCTGAAAAGGAACGAAAGGGACTACTCTGGAGTTCTAGGTAGAGGGTGTGCCAAACCAATCGCAAAACCGCAGAATACTTTTTAAGGTACGGGCGGTCAATCTTCCCGAATGCTGTGTTCAGTGCATTGCGATCAGTAGGGTGGCCGACACGGCTTCCTATGGATAAAGGTTTTATGCCTATAGGGGTCTCCCAATATATACTCGACAGTACGTGGGAGCACAATCCGTACTCGTGCTTATCGTCTCTCAGGAGGAATCACCCAACCATCAGTGAGGCCGACAGTCACCAGGTTTTACGACGCCGGAACACGTCTCTAGCCTAGACCTCTATGTTGTGCGTTAAGTTACAAAGCGTTGTTAAGTTCATTCAATTTATTTTAGGTTGATCTTTCTTAGAAGTTTGCCTTTTTGGATCACCACGAGATGTAGATACAATTCCTAAATGCAGTCTAAAGATGATAAGCAAGCATTTATCTCTTTTCAACAATGAAAATCCTAGCTACAAGGGGAAAAGAAAGACACAAACTTTTCTCAAAGAGCAAAGAGCACACTGTAAATGCACTTTTCCTAAATCAAACCATACAAACTATCATTATGCAAATGCACAAATGCATGTATTTGTTTTCACTTTCTTAATATTGATGCCTAAAAAGAAAGTTGTTGTACAAATTTGAATTCGATTTCAAGTGAAAACACAAACAAGTTTCTTTTTGAAATAAAAAAGATGATTACGAAACTTTATGATTTTGAAGTAAACACTTGTTTCGACACTAGAAATCCATAAATTCAAACCAAAAGACAAAAGTAAAAGCGCAATCAACTGTCAACAACAAACAAACTTATTCCTAAGATCAAAACGACACTTACGACAGGTCTAGATCTAAAGGCGACAGTATGACTAGTTTACTTTTGTAATGGGAAACTGCAAATGATGTAACAAATACACAAAAAACAAATACAGTTTCTTTTATACAACTGAGGCGGAATTAAGGCAGAGAAAAGGGGTTTTCAGATAGGTACACACACTGGTAACAGGCTGCAAAAAAGAGAGATAAAACTGAACACAAGGATGCAAAGAACCACAGCTGCACAGGGCAAAGGCTGACCAGCGCACCTGTTGCACAGAGAAACTGAATTGCAGCGCAGGTAGCCCTCTCGGGACCTGCGTTGAAATGCAGAGTCTCTTCACAGAGCCTGCGCTGAAGCAGAAATGAGAATTGTCTCTGGGTTCTGGGTCACGGTTTGCAGTTTGATCTGAGGTTTTTGGCCGGATAAAAGCTATCAATAAGGTACAATTAGAAGGATGATTTAAAGGAGGACTAAGAGCTATCACAAAGGGCAGTTAGAGCATTTGTGGATCAGCTTGTTCAGATCATAAACAGGCCCAGTGAGTGGACTAGAGTGGCAGATCTCTACTTTGCATTTGTAAATGGCAAATGCAGTTCGATTCAACACTCCTAAGTTTATGAGAAGAACAACAATAGAAACACAAATAAACTAACTAGATACAGTCCCCAGTGGAGTCGCCAATTTGTTGTTGGGAAAAGTATCTATTCAGAACGCCCCTATCCCACTCTAAGGTGTGATAGTGCCTTAGCAACAAACAAGGAAAACTACTTGAGTATTTCTTCTTTATGAGATGTAAATGAGGAGAAAGGATGTAACTAACCTGTGTCTTTTGCTAGTTTGTTGAGCCAATCGCTCCTCTCTTCAATAGCTCCCAGCTCCCTGCTCCCTTACCGGCCCAGCTTCACCGAATTCCTGCAAGATCACAAGAGAGAGAAACTACACGAAGATATAGATATACATTCATAAAAAGCTCAGGATCAAATTAAGCTAAACATGCAAATATAACAAAACATCATTGATACACAGCATGTAGGAGAAACTCAAATAGTTTATTGATATGATAATAAAGTCCAAGAGGAGATACAACCAAGTGAGTCCCGATCCAGCATCTACCTCCCAGCAAAGGAATCCCTTCCTCTCCTCCAACAAAGCATAAATCACCCAATGTACTAATCTCAATCTCAAACCAACAACAATTCTCTGCAAAGTACAAAATTCCAGCCTCTGGATCTCTGGGATGAGGGATCCATATATAGATGTAAGCAGAGAGGATGAGTCAGCTTATGTTTTGACTTGTGGCTTCTCTCTGTCAGTTCTTGCTTCCACTTGGAGACTGAGAGCCTCTTACTCATCACTTGGTCGAATTCAGTGAGGCAAGTGTCATTGGAGAAGATTCTGGAAGCTTCCATGGTCTTTCCACCTCGGTGAATGACTCTGCCACTTGTCATTTCCCGCTCAACGCACCTGGGTAGTGCATTCAAGTACAGTGTACTGGGGTGCTTTGCAACGCAGGCAGCTAGTGGAGCACTTGAATTGATTCTGAATTGACTGTTTCTGAGTGGTTTTTGGTGGAGAACTTCTGGCAGAAGCTGTCATTGGTTGACCTTGTTCCTTTAGGAGCTATAACAACATTTTTAGGGACTTTGGATCCCTTGGATTATGGACATTTCATGCTCAAATCTGTAAGGCACAAAAATTTCTATAACACCTTCCAATGTAGTTTAGTTGGCTTAACCATTTCTTGACTAAGCTGGTTAACTACATAACACATGTTCGGTCATGTGTTTGCCAAATACATGAGTGAACCCAAAATATTCTTGTAAATGGTAGCCTCCACTTCCTCACCTGAAGTGGCATCCTCTTTCCTCTAGTTACTTGATAGAGGAGTGTCCATGGGTTTAATACTCTCCATGCAAAACTTATTTAGTATCTCATTAGAATACTTACGCTGAGAGACAAATAGTTCCCCATCATCTCCTTGCCATACTTACAAACCAAGGAAATAATGCATGAGTCCCTTGTCCTTCATCTTGAACTCTCTTGAAAGGTCCTCCTTACAAGATCTGATTAACTACTCATCACCAGTAGGGATCAAGTTATCAACATATAAAACGATAACCAATAATTTACCTTCTACCATAATGTAATAAAGGTTTGTATATGATTCAATTTTGGTGAAGCCCAAATCGATGAGATAGATATCGATCCTAGTATACCAAGCATAGGGTTCTTTCTTGAGTCCATACAACACTTGCTTGAGTCTACACACATACAAATCTCTATCAAAAGTGTCAAAACCCTCCGGTTGCTCAATATACACCTCCTCCTTAATAACTCCATTGAGGAATATTGTATTCACATCCATCTAGTTGATCTTCCACCCCATCTACACTGATAATGCTAGAATTGACCTGATGGATGATTACCTTTCTACAAGAGAAAAGGTCTCCTCATAGTTAATTCCCTCCACCCGAGAGAACCCCTTGGCCACAAATCTGTCCTTGTGTTTCTCTATGCTCCCATATGCTACATGTTTTACCTTGTAAAGCCATCTCGAAACAACCATTGATTTGTTTGCTAGTCTTGTGACCACTTCCCAAACACTGTTTCTGACAATGGAATCATATTCCTCTACCATAGCATCAACCTATACTGGTTTATCTACAACTTCCTTGAATTAGGATGGCTCTGTCTCTACCAGCTCACTCAGCAGAGCCATGTAGACAATGTACCAATATGGTGGCCTCCTCTTCTTATGCTGTGATGTGGGTGCTCCCACATTCTCTTTAGCATCCTGCAATAATATTCTAGCTTCCTTGGTTCAATTCATTCCTTCTCTGTGTTTGGTCAATTTAGTGATGTCTAAATTGCAACTTTTAAATGTCAACCCAAGGCTCGTAAGCTGATGAAGTGAGGTGTACTATATGTACTTAGGTAACTGTTTTCTTAATCTTTTGTCGTTTTTAGCTTTTTTAAGTTTGTTTTCAAATGTATCTTTCCTACTGTGATGTGATGGAAATGGAATAAAGCAAGTGAAATGTGGATGATTGTGGTGAGCTCTAAATGATTTCTCAAAACTTAAAAAGTATTCTACAAGAAATCTTGAACAACAACTGCAATAAAATCAACTCTTAAAGGAAAATTAAGACATCAAATAAAAGACTAATGACATCGGCCCAGTATCTCTGCTGCTACAAGAAAATGAAAATGAAATCTATATTAAATCCAACCAATAAGTAAAAACAACTATCTCACACTATTTCAACCTTTCATCTCAATCCTCTCTATGAAAAGATCTCATGGAATGTTTAAGCAATGTGAAATTGAAGTGAAACTACATAAAAGAGACTAGTCACAAATACTTTAACTTCCTCTTAACTTCTTGCCTTTCAGCTGAATTTATCATGTAAGAAACAGTTATGAATAAGTCAAGTAATGTGAGTTCTAAAGCAAACTAAACCAAGCTATGCTAAGTGATATTTTGGCTCTCAATAAAGATATTGGATTATGGAAAAGGAACCATCAATAGATGAACAACTTGATATCTAAGAGTAGAAAGTAAATATGCAAATTAAAGAAATGACAGTAAGGAAAATCAAAGCTGCAAAACAATTAAGGTCAGCAACATAGACAAGATGATCACGCATGCCACTAGCTATGAAAAGAAAAGAAAGAAAAGTGTCCTAGGCACGCCTAAGAAACCTGCATAACACACTGATCAGTCATGAACATAAAAGTGCAGAAATGTAAATCAGCAGAAATCAAGGTTTATGTACAGCTATTATACATGTCGAAAACGCAGCAATTTAAAAGACATCTGTACAGCTATTATACATGAAATCAGAAAAAGAAATGCAAGAAATTAAAGATTACTATACAGGACTTCAGCAAACAGGGGCCCTCTGCCTACTTCAGCCGATTCAATGAGAAATTATACGCTTAAGTGTAAAACAGTCTTCTCATGTATTGACAGCAAATGTAAAAGTACAGTGGGGAGCTCAAAATTACAAAGCGATTACAACAACGACTAACTATCCAGCGTTCAAAGACGCTTTATTTATAACAAAGGAAAGCAAACTAACTTAACGAAAACTAAGCTATTCAAGCAGCTGTGTAAAAACACGTAATCTTGCTGCGTCCTCGGATTTAGGCAACGGTCGTTGTGGGCATTCAATCTGCTGTTGGATTCATGTTTCCCACTGTCTTCGTGGCTGAGGAAGATGCCACCTGTTCTTCACGTGCTCCAAGATAGAACACG
This sequence comes from Pinus tabuliformis, assembly GCA_031772625.1. NCBI lineage: Eukaryota > Viridiplantae > Streptophyta > Pinopsida > Pinales > Pinaceae > Pinus > Pinus tabuliformis. Next base: position 943,487,323 of record CM062817.1, on the reverse strand, counting down.
CAGAGCCGTGCCACCGCCAATGACTTCTATTGACCGTATTTGCCTCCTCGTTGACCACGGGTTTTTATGACCGGTTTGGGTGAGCTGGAAGGACACACACCATGTCCTTGGTTCCATGAACTTGCCCATGTGGCTCTTCTTCCCGGAGGACACCTGGAACATATCATTTAATAAAACAGCTGCGGAATCCAGGGTTGGCCGCGGAAACCGGGATCAGCTGCGGAAACCCTGTGTGAGCTGCGGAAACGCAACACTTTGAACCAAAATTATAAACCAACAATAGTCATTAGCATAATTAGCAAACCATGTAAAAAGTCTTAAAAGACAATGATTTGAGCAATTTGATGGAGGGAATGAGTGGCAAAAGAAGGAAATGAATAGGAAAAGGAGGCTGAGAGGATGTGTAAAGAAGTGCAGGTTTGAGGCTCAACATACCCCCACTGTGAAGGTGTTGCATGTCCTCATGCAACCGAAACTTTGTCATTGTTTTTCAATCCATGTGCTCAGATGCTTCTGCCAAAACATCTAGCCTTCTTCTCTTTCTCCTTGCTGCTAAAATTGTCCTTGGTTTTCTGACTAAACACCTGAATTTCAAATTGATCAATGCCTTGCTCAGCTTCTTACATTTTCTCTTCAATTTTCTGTTCTTCTTCTGCCAGAGTCCTAAGTGAAGCATGGTATTGTCATGGACAATTTTGTCCACCTTGCTTTGTTCTTTCAATGCTTCGTTTTCTTGTTTAATATGCCAGTTCAGGACTTCTAGCTCAAACACCTCCTGTTTTAAAGATTGGACCTGTTCATCAAGAGGCAATATAGTGCTTGAACCTGCAACTGATTGCTCCAAGGTCTCCAAATAATTGTATACCTCCTGCTGGTCAGGGTCAATTTCAGGTGTTCTTCTTGGGCTATGTTCAAAATCAAATTCTGTTTGAGGTTCTGGCTGAAAGGGACTCTCTTCATGTGGAGGAGTGGACTCAACACGTGGAGGACTCGACTCAAGGTCAAGCTGAGTTGGAGCCTTTTCAGGTGTACCTTCTCCCAAATCAATGAAATGTGATTGTTTTTCTTTAGTCACACTCATTTTTTATTTAAGTCTACTACTTCTTCTCACTTGTGCACTAGTGCTCTTTTGCTGGGCACTCTGTTTTTCTTTCTGTTTCTTCTTTGAGAGGGCAGCAACTTGAAGTTGTGCTAGTCTATTAGCCAAGGTTTGAGAGTCTTCTTCTACTGAAGGTTCAGGTGATGGATATGATTCTTGAACAATTGTTTTCCCTTTATCCTTTTTCTGTTTCTTGGTTTTATCTCCCTCTTCCTCTTCTTCTTGAGAAATTTCTTGAGTTTCTACTGTAGGAGGATCTTGGGCTGCAACATCTCTTTCTCTTCTCCTACTTCTTTTTGGGATTCTAGGGGAACTGCTAGAGGCTTCAGTCACCTCTTGGAAATGGTTTCTGATTAGAAACTTTTCCCATGTATCCTTGTTATTCTTCAATTGCTCTTCTATGAGAATTCTAATGAACCTGTGATGACACAAGTGGGGTTCAATATGGCCTACATGCTTTTGGACAGTGGAGCTCATTTTCTTTAGGCTTGCTGATAGAAAGTAGGGTAAATTGAGGGCATGGCCTTCCATGAAATTCATCATAATCCTTGCATGGTGTTATAGACATTTTTGTGCCTAACAGCATGAAGCATGAAATGTCAATAATCTGAGGGATCCAAAGTCCCTAAACATGTTGTTCCTACCCCTAGAGGAACAAGGTCAGCAAACCACAACACTAAATATCAGTTCTCCACCTGAAAACACTCAAAAACAAGCTAATTCTGGATCATGTCAACTGCTCCACTGAGCATCTGCGCTGAATGTCAACTGCTCCACTCTGTACCTGCGCTGAATGTCAACTCTAATGAAGGCTACCTGCGCTGGGCGAGATTGGCCAAGTGGCACAGTCATTCTGCAAGGTGTCAAATGCCCTTGGATCAGGGAATTCGCCTTGTGATGAGTAAGAGGATCTAGATCTCCAAGTGGAATCAAGAACCTCCAAGTGGACTCAAGAACTGAAGAATAACTGAAGTGGGAGAGGACACTAGTCAGCTCCATGCCAAGCTCAAGGTGACTCATCCTTTCTCCGAATCTCCTATATATAGAGCTCTCTCATGAGGTCTAGGAGGGCTGGAATCTTGTGAATGTAAGGAAGTGTTGTTGGTTTGAGTATAGAACTATTGGGTGATTTGCTTGAAGGAGGTGAAGAGGAGATTTCTTTCTGCTGGGAGGTGTTGGTGGATTGGGCCTCTTATGGTTGTAACACTCTCAGAACTTTACTTCTTCCATTAATAAAGCATTTGAGGTTCTTCTATATGCATGTGTCTCAATGGTGTATTGATGCTTGTATATTTGATTTATTCTAATCCTTGAATCAATTATGGATGTATGCTTCTTGTAGTTTCCCTTTCTTGTGCTTTTGCAGGATCTTCATGTAGCTGGACCATTGAAAGAGCAAGGAGTTGGGAGCAAGCAGCAAAGAGGGAAGATTGGATCAATCATTAGCGGAAGATAACGGTTAGTGGATCTCTTCCTCCTCTCTCTTACATCTCATAAAGAAGTAATCTTGAATAGCTTTGCATTCGGTTGTTGCTGAGGTACTATCACCCTTAGAGTGGGATAGGGTCATTCCGTATTGGATACTTTTCCCCACAACAAATTGGCGACTCCGCTGGGGATCGTATCTTGTTGGTTGTTTGTGTTTTTTTCTATTCATTTCATAAACACAGGGAGTACCGAATCGAACTGCATTTGGATCTTTCAAATGCAAAGTAGAGGGCAGCTACTCTAGCTCAGTTTCTAGGCAAGTTTATGATTTGAAGAGCTGATCCACAAGGACTCTAATAAGCTCTTAGTGATAGCTTTTCATCCTCCTTTTCATCCCTTAGTGTGTCCTTGACTGATAGCTTCTGATTTGGCCAAAAACTGTGAATTTTTGAGCAATATGTGACCCGGAAACTGAGAGAAACGAAAGTTTCGTTCTTCAGTGCAGGCTGTGTGAAGGCTGTCTGCATTTCAGCACAGTTCCCGAAGGGGCTACCTGCGCTGAAGGTCAAACTGCCTGTGTACTACCTGCGCTGGACCAGTCTTGCCTTGTGCTACTGGGGTTTCCTGCTGTTTCTTGCCCTGTTTTCACTCTTGTTTTTGCTACCTGTTACCAGTCAATGTACCTATCTGAAACCAACTTTCCTTGCCACTATTCCGCCTCGGTTGTATAAAGAAACTGTGTTTGTTCTTTGTGTATTTCTTATGCAATTTACAGTTTCCCATAACGAAAAGTGAACTAGTCTTGCTGTGACCTCTTAGATCTAGACCTGTGATAAGTGTCGTTTTGATCTTAAGAGTTAGTTTATTTGCTGTTCATAGCTGATTGAGCTTTTGCTTTCGTCATATGGTTTGAGTTTATATATTTCTAGTGTCGAAACAAGTAAATCTTAAGGTGTCTTTTGATTTTGGACAAGCTTGTTTGCTTTCACTTGAAATTGAATTCAAAGTTATACAACAGCTTTCTTTTTGTGTCACACAAACATTAAGAAAGAGAAAAGAAATACTTGCATTGTGCATGTGCATTATGACAGTTTGCATGTTGATTTAGGAAAATGCATTAGTGTGTGCTCTATGATCTGTGTGAAAAGATGTTATCTTTCTTTTCCCTCAGTAGTTAAGATTTTCAAAGTTGAAAGATTGAAAAGCTTGCTTATCATCTTAGGCTGCATTTAGGAGTGTTACTATACATCTCGTGGTGATCCATAAAGGCAAACTGCTAAACAAGATCAACCTTAAAATAAATTGAATTTACATAACAACGCATTGAAACATAACGCAAACACATAGAGGTCTAAGCTAGAGACGTGTTCCGGCGTTGTTAAACGTGATATCTTAGCGTTGAGTGGTTGGGTGATTCCTCCACGGTGAAGCGATAAGTATCAATACGGACTTGTGCTCCCACGTACCGTCGCGTATATATTGGGAGACCCCTATAGGATCAAAGCCTTTATCCATAGGAAACCGTGTCAGCCGCCCTACTGATCACAATGCAGTGAACACATCATTCACGAAGATCGACCACTCGTACCGTAAAACGTATTCTGTGGTTTTGCGAAAAGTTTGGCACACCTTCTGCCTAGAACTCCAGAGCAGTTTCTTTTGGCCTTTTTCAAACTCTATAACTGAAAAAGTCCATCCGAGCATTTGTCACTTCGGGCTCGTTAAAACATCGAAGGAGACTAGAGTCATCTTTAGCTTTTTCTCGACTCTTAAAAAGTGAAAAAGCAAGTTGTGTCTAAAGCGTCGTTATAAAATTTATTTTAAACGGAACATAATCACCTCCTATTCCTGCGTTGATCTTTAGGTTGAGAACATGGAACGCCCCAACCAAGGAATTCCACATGATGGAAATCCTAGTCCTTTCTCCTCTTGGAGAGAAGTTGGTGCGCCCCACATGGCCACATTGTCGCTTCCAGGACTGACAATTGGCCTGCCAATTTGGCTTTTCTCAACCAATGTAGTTCAGAACACCATGTCTCCTGAACAGTCGAGTCAACAGTTAGATGAGTCTAGAGCTGCCCACCAACCTTCTACTTCCTATAACTCTTCCTCCAATCCTTCATCTTCGCAAGGTAGAGCCGGCAAAAGCCAAGCTCCCATGAAGAAGAAGGAGAAGAAGGAGAGAGAGAAGAAGAAGAAGGAGCCTAAGGCGACTGGGGGCAAGCAAAAGACATCTGACAAAAATCCACACACAACACAGACCGGGCCTAAAACGCCATGTGTCATATGTAGAGGAGACCACTTCCATAGAGATTGTCCCTGTATTCCCTGGATACTAAGGGACTGGTCCCCTCGGTTGCACAATTCGGGGGCATCAACCTCTGATAGCCATGTTGAATGCTTACCGTCGACCAGCGAAAGTGAAGGTTCAAGACAAAGAGGGGGAGCAAGATCCCCCTGCAAACTGTGTAAAGGCGATCACGCCATCCACCGTTGTCCCTTCTTAGACAAAGCGAAGAGAGTTTTGGAAGATTGCCCGGTTTCACCATTGAGACTTCCTCCTGGATACAAAAAACTCCTGCCAAGTCCTTCGTTGGTTGAAAATACAGCTGGCCCACTCAAGTGGTCAGCTGAAGTGTCAGTCATTGAAAATGAACCTACTGAATCCAGACCAGACGAAAGTCTAAAGGTCGATACGGCAGTTGACCCAGTTCTTCCTTCAGAGGTTTCATCCTCAAATGGCACCGTCAATGAAGATTCATCTTCAAATGACACCCTCACTGAAGAGAATAAGGATGACACCATCCAGATTCTTTTCATCAACACAGATTCTGATGAGCATCAGGGCAATGCGCCCATTCCTTTATCGCAGGAAGGAACATCGTCAGGGTCGTATCCGGCCGTGTATTCGGTCCCACCACCAAGCAACCTGGTTGTGTCCTTTGATTAAAACCAACTAGGCAGACCCCGGTTACCAGCCAGTATACCATTCAGAATCATCGTCCAAATTTATAGAATGGTAATGGCTGGAACTATCATTGATGAAGGGGCATCTGTGAGTATCCTTTCCTCTATTGCTTGGAAAGCACTGGGTTCCCCGGAGCTTTTGCCTGAGATAAGAAATCTCTCGGGTTTTGATAAAGGAACCAGTCGACCGTTAGGGATCCTCCCCAATGTACCTGTTACATTGAAAGGGAATACCGTTCAAATGAACGTGATGGTTGTTCAAGGACCCTTGGATTATAACCTACTCCTTGGACGAGACTATATATATTGCATGGGAGCTATAGTCTCCTCACTCTTTAGAGTAATGTGTTTTCCACACGAAGGAAGAATGGTCAAGCTCGTAGACCAACTTTCATTTCCGGGATCACGCATCGCAAATAGTCACATACCAACCCTCAATGGTCTATTCACCCAAGAAATGTCTCCACCCCCAGTCCTCCTTCCCGATGAGTGCGAGTGATTCGGAAATATGGGACTGGAACCCAGGGGGCATGCATCCTGGTCTGCTTCGGGCAGAGGAAACCTTGGGTATAAGGTAGAATTTCCGCGAAGGAATATGACTAGTCCGTACCCCGTCCGTGGAAGGAAGAGGGGTTGTTCTAGAAAAGGATTTTTTTGATAAGGTTACTTGTTTGACAAAGGTCATTCACCATTGTCTACTTCGGTAGACAATGCCGAGGATGTGTTTTTGTTTGATGGTGTTAACAAAACAATCTTTGGGTAACCAGGAAGAGGCAAGCCTCACCCTTTAAAACAAATGTTTTATCGGATAAGTAGGGGCAGCCTTGAAATTGTACTTTATACCTGGGGGCATGCAAACCTTTTGGAGTGCAAGCTAAGAGCGGTTATTTATCTGTTTTTGGGATTAGCCGTTTCCGAACTTACATAAAGAAAGGATGAGAGGGAGCAAAGCTTAGTGAAGATGAAGCTCTATAAAAAATAGAGATCTCACAGGAGACATTCTTATCTTATGACTGGTATTATCGAGCAGTTTTAGCATAAAGTTCATGCTCGTTAAAAAATAAACGCAAGATCCGAGCAGTTTTAACGCGGTCTTCATGCTCGTTAAAAAATAAATAAAAGCAGTGAGCAATGTTTCCCCCAGAGTTTAAGCTCATTTTTAAATAAAAAATGAACCTATTCCGGTAAATAACCATTGTGATCGTAAATTTATTAGCCATAAAAGCCTTGGTCGTGTTTGCACTTGCCACCTCCACTCCATTTGGCTGATCGTTCACCCCCATATGATTGTTTACCCATTTTGAGGAACAGCTGCGAAGAGTGATTTCACCTAGCCATCCTTGTGACACTGCCGTGATTGGAAAATTCCAACCTGTACCTGGAATCTGCTGCTATCCCTGTTTATCACTCGTTCCTCAAAAGACGAGTCTTCTTTGAGCTCTTTTCATCTGACTCGTAAAATATGAAAAGTTTGCCGAGTTTTGGCCTTCCATCTCGTTAAAAATGACCGGAAGAGCTATCCCTCCTCAAGATTTTAATCTTTTTGGACCTGAGGGATTATTGCACAAAAAGGTCGAGCGCTTGCTTTATTCGGCTCGTTAAAGTTATTGAAAACTCATCCCTTCTGTATTGTTTTATACTTTTTTCGGACTTAAGGGATTAGATGACGAAAAAGGAATTTTGGAGTTAACTTTCTGTACCTTTTCAGACTCTCTAAAAATGAAAAGGACCGAGTTTTCTTTGTCGTTAGACTCGTTAAAATGATTAAATAGCGACAAACTTGTCTTTAGACGAGAACGAGTTTCCCTATCGCTAGGCTCGTTAAAACATAGCGATGGGCTTGCCCGAAGGGCAGGTTATAGAACAAGCATATGTTATCCTCCTCAAGCTTGACAAAAATAAAGAGGTACTGGTCAGAAATGACTGGGGAAAAATTGGGAGAACCTCAAAGCTTTAATGGTAGCAAGTCGCTCTTGAACATGACACTTTGTCCTCTGTATCACATCGGGTTGGGTTGTTTCATTCACCGGTCTCATCACCATGGTCCTCGCCAAACCATCCACATTTGGGGTAATGCTACCGATCCATCACATCAGTGTCGTTATATGTTCAAGAGATGTTGTTCAGAAAGAGTCAACCGTGTCCCATCCACTGCCATACATTATCCTTCATCCACCCATGATCGCCACCCTGAATCATATTTCACAGATTGTTTTCACCTCCACTAAAATCATTAGCTCCGTTCCGTGTCACTGATGTGGGATTCATTAAGGCCCTCCTTTGACGGATCGCTTCTTGTCGACTTCAGCTCATTATCCAAGAAGTTGATCTAGGAACACCCCCCTCAGTACTTTGAAGCTTGCATGCCTCAATGGCAAGTTTCTCACTTCCGGCGACAGGTATACATCAATGACCTTCGACCAAAAGATTTTGCTTGGTGTTCGACGCCAAGTCCTTTATTCACACCACGTGAATTGTACTGCAGTACCTTGAGGGTCATTGTCATTATTGGTGATTCCTCTCGCGCTTGTTAACGGTTTTCATTATTGACCGGTAATCAAGCGATGTCTTTCCATGTTCGACTTCAGCGCAATTCTCACATGGATCGACTTGTACTTAGAGTGAAGATCGAACGAGTTTGAAGACCCCGGATCTAGTTTCATCCATCCGGGCTGCGATATATATTCAGGAAATATAAAAACATTTGATATGTACATCATTACAGCAGATGATCATCCTACTCAAAGGATGATAATTTCAACAGAGAATTATCAGTCTATCATCAGACGATCGTCTATTATATGTACCAAAATAAATTTATAAAGCTGAGCATGGGAATGCCCACCTCAGCTAGATCATGAAAGCAGAATGAAAAATAATGTATTGTATTGTATTTTATTACAGGTCACCTCTCAGCGATTGAATGAACTTCGGATCCTCCTAATAAAGCATTTCACCCGATAAACGACCTCATACTTTAGGGGGCAACTGTTATAGACATTTTTGTGCCTAACAGCATGAAGCATGAAATGTCAATAATCTGAGGGATCCAAAGTCCCTAAACATGTTGTTCCTACCCCTAGAGGAACAAGGTCAGCAAACCACAGCACTAAATATCAGTTCTCCACCTGAAAACACTCAAAAACAAGCTAATTCTGGATCATGTCAACTGCTCCACTGAGCATCTGCGCTGAATGTCAACTGCTCCACTCTGTACCTGCGCTGGGCGAGATTGGCCAAGTGGCACAGTCATTCTGCAAGGTGTCAAATGCCCAGGAAGCTTCCAAAATGACACTTGGATCAGGGAATTCGCCTTGTGATGAGTAAGAGGATCTAGATCTCCAAGTGGAATCAAGAACCTCCAAGTGGACTCAAGAACTGAAGAATAACTGAAGTGGGAGAGGACACTAGTCAGCTCCATGCCAAGCTCAAGCTGACTCATCCTTTCTCCAAATCTCCTATATATAGAGCTCTCTCATGAGGTCTAGGAGGGCTGGAATCTTGTGAATGTAAGGAAGTGCTGTTGGTTTGAGTATAGAACTATTGGGTGATTTGCTTGAAGGAGGTGAAGAGGAGATTTCTTTCTGCTGGGAGGTGTTGCTGGATTGGGCCTCTTATGGTTGTAACACTCTCAGAACTTTACTTCTTCCATTAATAAAGCATTTGAGGTTCTTCTATATGCATGTGTCTCAATGGTGTATTGATGCTTGTATATTTGATTTATTCTAATCCTTGAATCAATTATGGATGTATGCTTCTTGTAGTTTCCCTTTCTTGTGCTTTTGCAGGATCTTCGTGTAGCTGGACTAGTGAAAGAGCAAGGAGTTGGGAGCAAGCAGCAAAGAGGGAAGATTGGATCAATCATTAGCGGAAGATAACGGTTAGTGGATTTCTTCCTCCTCTCTCTTACATCTCATAAAGAAGTAACCTTGAATAGCTTTGCATTCGGTTGTTGCTGAGGTACTATCACCCTTAGAGTGGGATAGGGTCATTCCGTATTGGATACTTTTCCCAACAACACATGGTACATATACATAGTGCCAAAGCGGCCCTCACATGTGATAAACTTTTGAACAAGTAATAACAATGCAGTCCATTCTTTCTTAATTACATGCACAGGAATCCCTTTAGTGAATATTGAAGTGTCCATACCTGGGTTCTTAAGCATGTCTTTCCATCCTTGATCTTCCAGCCCTCTGTTCTTAAACCATCTGTCTCCCTGTTGTGGTAAACTGGTTGCTGCTGCTATTGTATCCTCTGTTATTATGAATTTCAGGTCCCCTACTTCCACGGTGAGTCCATTGAAGGATCGAGCAAATGCTTTCGTTACCTCCTTATTATACCCTCTGAATTTTTGAATAAACTTCAACAACTTTGCTTTCTTTAATGCTTCCTTCGTCTGTGGATACCCTTCTAAATACTTCGGACCCTCAGGTTCAGCTGTAAGCAGCTTCCCCATCTTCGGATCTCAACTTCGGCTGAAGCTTTGACTGTGTGTGGATGCTCAAGGAGGATGCTCACGGGAAAAAACAGGTGGATTATGGCTGTAAGTGGAGTAGCCGTAACGTAATGCAAGGCGTATTGCAGAATGTAATCGGGGTTTGAAACAGAGTTGTGGAGTTTGCAGTGGAAATGAGAGTGGAAATGGTGTGAGTACGAGGGAGTAGAAGACAAACACGAGAAATGAGTTCAATGCATGCGGAAATGGAGTGATAAGTGGACGGAATAACGGCCGAATCCTTTAGAGTCGGGTGGATTACGCACACGTCTCAGCGTTGGCTGCGGAAATGGTGGTAAGGAGAGCCGTGGTACATTGGGTTATGTCACAGAGGTACGTCCAGTAATGGAGGAGTAGCCCCGTTTCAAGTTTTGAATTAATGATGATTAGGGGACCGTTAGAAAGGTATGAGGTGGATGAAGCATTATCGTGGAGGAGGAGTGGGATGATCTTGCCGAATCATTGCATTTAGTGGCTCTTTCCACGATTTAATAACTATGCATAAAATGACATTAAATTGTTGTTTGGAAAAGATTTTGATCATACCTTCATAAGTTTTCCATTTGTTGATTAAGGTTGCTGACCCATTATTGCTTTCTGATCTTGTAGATGCCTCATATCTTTGCTGTCTTTGGTGATGATGATGCTGACCTTTGACTGTATTTTTTTTTTGAAAACAGAGTGTTGCTGGCTGTAGAGACAGAGTGATTCTGGCTGCGGAATCATTTCGAGTTGCGGAAACTGGTGCGAGCTGCGAAAACGGTTCCCAGCTGCGGAAACTGAGACAACACCCCTTTAACTGCAAAAATTTAGTTAGAAAAACAACTAACTGAATGAAATAGTCCTGAGAGGTACTTTTATTAATGGAATGGGATGAAATGGAAATGGAATGAGATGGAAGTGTAGTGGAGTGAAGTGGAATGGAGATGAAGATGAGATGGATGTGAAGATGGAAATGACAGGTGAGGTGGAGTGAAGATGGAAAGAGAAAGAGATTTTTTTTTTTGGAAAATATAGAGTGTCAGGTGTCCCTGAATTTCACTCCATATTTTCTGTATAAGACCGCCAATCTGGGATTGGTTTTCAGGCTTATACACATTTTTTCTCTTTTTTTTTTTTTTTTTTTTTTTTTTTTTTTAATTCAGAAAGAAACAAAGACTAGGCTGATGGAGGAGAAGAATTCTTCTCCACCAGCCTCATTGCAGAATTCTCTTGAAATTTTTTGACAAAGTCCTCTTTTGAGAGTGGCTTATGATAAATTTTTAATCGGTGGCCATTCACAATGAGAGGAGTTTGAAACTCATCAATAGTCTTGATTCGAACTGCTCCATTGCTAAAGACTTCATCAATCTCATATGGTCCAAGCCAATGAGTTTGAAGTTTTCCTTTGAAGTCTTTAAATTTGGGATCAAACAGTAATGCCCAATCTCCTTTTTGAAACTTTCTCTCCTTGATATATCTGTCATGCCACTTAGTTCTTTGGTGTTGAACTAGATCAGTCCATAAGATTGCATCTTGTCTTATTTCATCTAGCTCATTCAGCTGCTCCATTCTGTGCTTTTGGGCTTCTGATAGACTCATCCCTAACTGAACTGCCATCTTGAAGGTCTTGACTTGGAACTCAATGGGGAGCAAGACTTCTTTCCCATAAACAAGTTCATAGGGAGAATGTCCTGTTGTGTTCCTCCATGTAGTTCTATAGGCCCATAAGGCTTCAGGAAGCCTTTCTGCCCAATCTCTTCTATGAAGATGAACAGTCTTGGTGATGATGCTCTCAAGAACTTTGTTTGTGGATTCCACTTGACCATTTGTTTGTGGATGGTATGGAGTAGATTTTCTGTGCTTGATTTTGTATTCTTCCATCAGCTTCTCCATCAAGTTAGATGTAAATTGACTTCCCTGATCTGTCACAATTTCTCTTGGGACACCAAAAAGAGTAAAAATATCCTCAAAAAGAAATTGAACAACTGAATTTTCAATGGCAGAAGGCAATGCCTTGGCTTCTACCCATTTAGTAACATAATCAGTGCAAATCAATATATACTTCTTTTGTTTAGATGGTGGATTAATAGGTCCAATGAAATCTAAAGCCCATTTTTCAAAGGGTTCGATGAGTACCTGTGGCTGTAATGGCATTTCATTTGAAAGAGTTGGTCTCCCAACTCTTTGGCAGCTGTCACACCTTCTAACATATTGTTTTGCATCTTTGAAGAGAGAAGGCCAATAATATCCTAAAGAAAGGATTTTATAGGCCGTCCTCTTGTCAGCAAAGTGTCCACCGCACGGTTCATCATGACATGCCTTAAGGATGTCAGGCATTTCATCTTCCCGAACACATCTTCTGATCACACAATCTAGCCCTGTTTTGAACAATTCATTAGAAATCCATGAATACTTTGAACTTTCCTGAATGATTTTCCTTTTCTCATTAGGAAATAAATGTGGAGGTAGCTTCCCTGTAACCAAATACTTAACAATGTCTGCATACCAAGGAGTTTTAGTAGTTACTGCAAACAAATATTCATCTGGAAACTTATCCTCTACAGGAGAATCTTCGTTAGTATTTTGGATTCTAGACAAGAAATCAGCTACTGTATTTTGTTTTCCTGGTCTATCTAACACAGTAATATTGAATTATTGTAAAAGTAAAAGCCATCTTGTAACTCTGCCATTAGTAACAGGTTTGTTCATGAGATATCTAATTGCAGAATGATCAGTAAGGACAAAAGTTTCATAGCCAATTATGTAATGTCTAAACTTGTTAATTGCATGCACAACAGCTAAGAACTCTTTTTCAGTCACAGTATAATTTAACTCAGTGGGAGTCAAATTTTTACTGGTGTAGTAAATGGCATAAGGAACTAAATCCTTTTGACCCAACACAGCTCCTAGAGCTGTATCTGAAGCATCTGTAGAAATATGGAAAGGAATTTTCCAATTTGGCCCTCTCAAAATGGGTGCTTCAGATATTCTTGTTTTTAGAGTTTCAAATGCAGATTGACAGTCAGGATCCCACTTGAATTCACAGTCTTTTGTAAGTAATTTGAAGAGTGGAGATGCTCTCTTGGTGAAGTTTTCAATAAATCTTCTATAATATCCAGTAAATCCAAGAAAACTTCTAACATCTTTTTGACAATTTGGAATAGGTAACTTGGAGATGACTTCAACTTTTGATCTATCAACTTTAATTCCATCTCCTGAAATATGATGTCCTAAAACAATCCCTTCAGTAAACATCATAAAACATTTTTCATGACTTAATGAAAGATTTGTTTCTTTACATCTTATAAGGACTTTTTCCAATTTTTCTAATGCCTCTTCAAATGAATTACCATAAACTGTAAAATCATCCATATAGACCTCTACACAATCATGAATTAGATCAGAAAAGATTCCTAGTACTACCCTTTGAAATGTTGCGGGTGCATTACATAATCCAAAAGGAAGTACTCGGTAAGCAAAAGTTCCCCAAGGACGGGTAAATTTGGTCTTGTCCTGGTCTTCAGGTGCTACCTGAATCTGATTGTAACCACTAAAACCATCCAAGAATGAGAAATACTTTTTCCCTGCTAAAGTATCTAATATTTGATCAATAAAGGGCAAAGGAAAGTGATCCTTCAAAGTTGCTTTGTTCAATTCCCTGTAATCAATGCAAACCCTCCATTTACCATTCTTTTTAGGTACTATAACCAAAGGGGAAACCCACCGGCTATCTGAAATGGGGTAAATGAAGTTTACATTAAGTAACTTTTGGAGCTCTTCTTTCACTATCTCCCTAAGGTTTGGATTCATCCTTCTTTGAGGTTGTCTGATTGGCCTACTGTTTTCCTCAATATAGATGTGATGAATGCAAGTCTTAGGGTCAATACCTTTCATATCAGTATACTCCCATGCAAATGCAGTAGAATGTTTTTGTAAGACTTTGGTTAGCTCTTCCTGTTGTGATTTTTCCAAGTTTTTGTTGATATTTAGTGTTTTTCCTGGAAAAATCTCGATGGCAGAACTATCAAACTCTTCCATAGAGAAAAGAGACATCTGTCTAGATGATAGACACTCAATGTCAGAATCCAACTGAAATTGTGTGTGGTCATATTCTGAAGATGGTTCAAAATTTTCTAATGCGTTCAGAATTTGACTATCTTCACTGATCTCAGAAATGGTAAAGACAGGTTGTATAGTATCTTCATCATCAACCCACTCATTATCTCCTATTTCTGTAATTTCTTTTGCTGGAGGATATAGATTGAACTTCTTTGTCGAATTACCATCAGAAATATACATATCCCCAGACCTACAACTTATGAAAGCATCAGCTGTGGCTAGCCAAGGTCTTCCTAAAATAAGAGGATGTCCTCCTAGATTACTCTTAGGAGTTAAATCATGAAATCCACTGGATATTCCCAAGAGTCTAGGGAGACTGGAATGTCTTCTAATACACCATCTGGTTTAATAGTTGATCGATCTGCCAATTGCAATAAAGTAGGTGCAAAAAGAAGATTAGGAAGTTTTAGCTGTTCCATAGTCTGTCTACTCATGATGTTGATAGCAGCCCCTAAATCAATCAAAGTATTTGGTATTTCTACCCCATTGATATGTGTTTTGACAATTGGACTACCAGGGTCTACATATTTCTGCATAGTATTTTTTCCCATCATGATATCTGCAATTTTCCCTACCAGGTGGATCCTTCTGGTATCTCTTGGTTTCCTTCCTGGTCTTTTAAGGCTCAACTCCTTTATTGTTTTTGCTAGAATAGGAATCTCTTTAATGGCTTGTAACAAGGGAATATTGATACAAACATTCTTCAATTCATATAGAAAATTATAGTCAGGCAACCAAATTTGTTTTTCCACTCCTTTGTCAATTTGTAATCTTTCAGGAAAAGGAGGTGTGGATAAAGATGCAGGTTGCTCAACTATGGGAGTTGTGGGGGTTAATTCTTTTTCTTTTTCTTTTTGAGTGTTTGGGTTTTGAAGAGATGATTCAGAACCCTTATTGGCTTCAAGAGATTCTTCCTCAAAAATTGCTTTGCTTTTGAGCATTTATAGAAGGCTTATCTAAGACTCTACCTGATCTGGGTTGTACTTCATTGAGAGGAACAATCATATAGGTAGGAAATTGTTGACCTTCCATCATGTAAGCATTTTGAGGGTTTTTATTATTGGGGTTTGGCAATGGCTGAGAAGGAAGTTGATTTGACTTCTGTTGCAATGGAAGCAAGAGTTGAGAATTTGGATTCTGTTGAGAAGGTTGTTGTTGTTGTGGAAATGGCAATGATAGTTGTGGATTTTGATTTGGAAGTTGTGGAGCTTGTTGGTTTTGAAAAGATGGAGGATATTGGTAAAATTGAGCAAATCTCCCATAAGGATTTTGCATACCTTGTACCCATGATTGAAAAGGATTTTGAGGTTGGGACCAAGGTTGTTGCCAAGGATTCCAATTTGGTGGGGGTTGAAAATTCATAGAGTTGCTAAACCCTTGATTTTGTTGCCCCTGCCAAGGTCTCCTTGCAACAAAACAAAGAGATTAGATTGTATTTGGATCTTCTTGAAAGACAGCTTTGAGCCCAGGAATTGAAGGACAATCCTTGGTCTCATGATTCTCTGAACAAATTACACATGTTTCTACAACTTTTGCATCCAAGGGACATTCCCTTAGAGCATGTTTCTTCCTACACTTTGGGCAAAAGATGGCCAAAGCCTCAGCTTCTGCTTTCTGCTTATTGTGAATCTTAAGGGTGTCTAGTTGTTCACTAAGACTTCCTAAGATATCAGTTTTGAATTCATCAAGCATGTTGCCAATCTCAGCCCTACTTATTGATCCAGTTGCAGATTTGTTTGCTCTGATGAGAGAAGGATCTCTATGCCCTTTTTGAGTTTTAGATTTCCCCCTTGAAAGATGGACACATAGTTCTGCTATATCATTGAGTGAAAGTTGAGATATATCTCCCTTCCCCATCATGTTCAAAATATCTATCCATTCATCTCTAATGGCTTTTAAGAGAAGGGCTTTCAAGGTCTCCTCATCTAAGTTGTTCATTTTTGCTCTTTTCAAGTTGTATTGAAATCTTTCAAGCAAATCCTCCAAATTTTCATCCTCTTTTTGCATCATTTTGAATACCTCATCCTTGTGATTGGTGGGCATACAATAGTCCAGGTACCTATCCAAAAATGTTTGTTTCATATCATTCCAAGACCTAATGGATTGAGTGAGTAATCCCATGAACCACTTCAAGGCTGCTCCTTTCAATGTTGAAGGAAACAGTTTGAGTTTTTGAGAGTCATCCAGATAATCATAAGTTCGACACACTACCTCAAACTCAAATAGAAATGTTTCAGGGTCCTCATTCCTCATCCCATGGAAGTTTGGGAGGACAGATGGTGAGATGTTTTTCATTTTGGCTCGGGAGTCCTCATCAACTATAGGAAACCCGAATGAGTTATCCCCATCCCTATTTCCTCCAATGTTACCTCTACCTCCTCCATTGTTTCCTCCTCCTCCTCCTCTACCTCTACCTCTACCAAATCCAGTTGCTCCTTCCTCTGTCATAGTAGTTTCCCTAGAGACTTCAGAGTCTTCTGGTTCTTCTACAAAGGGTGAATGAGAAGGAATTTCTCCCTCTTCTTCAGATGATTCTACTTCTTCAATTACAATTTGTCTCTCTGTAGAAGGAAGGAAAGGATCTCTCTCTAGTTCAGATTCGATGGAAGGTGTGGGAGAGTCGACTCCTGCCTCTTGAATTCCAGGAATCCTAGGGCTAGGAGTGTAAGTTGGAGATGATGGAGGTGTCTCTTGTCTATTCCTTGAAGTAGATGGACTTGTAAAAATCGAACTCTTAGCTCTAGCTAAAAACCTTCCCCTAGAATCTCTTGCTCTATGCATGTCATTTTTTATTTTCCTTCAAGTCGGGGTAATAATTCTCTTTCTGATCTTCCAGGTCACTCTAGGTGCAAGAAGAGAGCATACTCAAGAAACTATTAAACCAATAACTTTCTCTTTTCTGATCCTCCAGATCACTCTAGGTGCAAGAGGAGAGCATACTTTGAGAGGTTATTAATTTTCCTTCCTTGAAATTTTCTTGTTTTTTTTTTTTTTCTTTTTTTTAAAAATTGGCTACCTAATTTCACTTCCCCGGCAACGATGCCAAAATGTTTGGTCAATTTAGTGATGTCTAAATTGCAACTTTTAAATGTCAACCCGGGGCTCGTAAGCTGATGAAGTGAGGTGTACTATATGTACTTAGGTAACTGTTTTCTTAATCTTTTGTCGTTTTTAGCTTTTTTAAGTTTGTTTTCAAATGTATCTTTCCTACTGTGATGTGATGGAAATGGAATAAAGCAAGTGAAATGTGGATGATTGTGGTGAGCTCTAAATTATTTCTCAAAACTTAAAAAGTATTCTACAAGAAAGCTTGAACAACAACTGCAATAAAATCAACTCTTAAAGGAAAATGAAGACATCAAATAAAAGACTAATGACATCGGCCCAGTATCTCTGCTGCTGCAAGAAAATGAAAATGAAATCTATATTAAATCCAACCAATAAGTAAAAACAACTATCTCACACTATTTCAACCTTTCATCTCAATCCTCTCTATGAAAAGATCTCATGGAATGTTTAAGCAATGTGAAATTGAAGTGAAACTACATAAAAGAGACTAGTCACAAATACTTTAACTTCCTCTTAACTTCTTGCCTTTCAGCTAAATTTATCATGTAAGAAACAGTTATGAATAAGTCAAGTAATGTGAGTTCTAAAGCAAACTAAACCAAGCTGTGCTAAGTGATATTTTGGCTCTCAATAAAGATATTGGATTATGGAAAAGGAACCATCAATAGATGAACAACTTGATATCTAAGAGCAGAAAGTAAATATGCAAATTAAAGAAATGACAGTAAGGAAAATCAAAGCTGCAAAACAATTAAGGTCAACAACATAGACAAGATGATCACGCATGCCACTAGCTATGAAAAGAAAAGAAAGAAAATTGTCCCGGGCATGCCTAAGAAACCTGCATAACACACTGATCAGTCATGAACATAAAAGTGCAGAAATGTAAATCAGCAGAAATCAAGGTTTATGTACAACTATTATACATGTCGAAAACGCAGCAATTTAAAAGACATCTGTACAACTATTATACATGAAATCAGAAAAAGAAATGCAAGAAATTAAAGATTACTATACAGGACTTCAGCAAACAGGGGCCCTCTGCCTACTTCAGTCGATTCAATGAGCAATTATACGCTTAAGTGTAAAACAATCTTCTCATGTATTGACAGCAAATGTAAAAGTATAGTGGGGAGCTCAAAATTACAAAGCGATTACAACAACGACTAACTATCCAGTGTTCAAAGACGCTTTATTTATAGCAGAGGAAAGCAAACTAACTTAATGAAAACTAAGCTATTCAAGCAGCTGTGTAAAACACGTAATCTTGCTGCGTCCTTGGATTTAGGCAACGGTCGTTGTGAGCATTCAATCTGCTGTTGGATTCATGTTTCCCACTTTCTTCGTGGCTGAGGAAGATGCCACCTGTTCTTCACGTGTTCCAAAATAGAACACGCAGAGCCGTGCCACCGCCAATGACTTCTGTTGACCGTATTTGCCTCCTCATTGACCACGAGTTTTTATGACCAGTTTGGGTGAGCTGGAAGGACACACACCATGTCCTTGGTTCCATGAACTTGACCATGTGGCTCTTCTTCCCGGAGGACACCTGGAACATATCATTTAATAAAACAACTGCGGAATCCGGGGTTGGCTGCGGAAACCGGGATCAGCTGCGGAAACCCTGTGTGAGTTGCGGAAATGCAGCACTTTGAACCAAAATTCTAAACCAACAACAGTCATTAGCATAATTAGCAAACCATGTAAAAAGTCTTAAAATACAATGATTTGAGCAATTTGATGGAGGGAATGAGTGGTAAAAGAAGGAAATGAATAGGAAAAGGAGGCTGAGAGGATGTGTAAAGAAGTGCAGGTTTGAGGCTCAACACTCTGGATGTCTCTGCTTAAGTGGATGTCTCCACTCTCTGCTCCTCTGCTTGTGGCTGCTCCACAACTTCCTGAGGTTCTTCCTCTAGAGCCAAAATATCCTGATCAGGATGCAAATGAAGCTCCCTCTCAAGAGAACACCTCATTACCTTCTCCTCATCAAAATTCACATCCTTCTTGACCACTGTCATCCTGAGGGATGACAAGTACACCCGATAGTTGTGAGGTGTATTTGTGTAATCCACAAATATGCTGAACTCTGTTGTCGGCTCTAGATTTTTAGGCTTGCTTCCTTGGAAACATGACAATAAACTGATGATCCAAAGATCCTGAAGTGTGACATATCTGGTTTCTTCCTTGAAAAGGCATCCTTTGGTGTACTCATGCCAAGAATCCTATGAGGAATCCTGTTCTGAAAATTGACAACTATGTTGAATGCTTCAACCCACAAGTGTAGAGGTAGGATTTGGTCATGCAACATCGCGTGTGATTCTCCCACAATACTTTTGTTCTTCCTCTCAACCACCCCATTCTATTGTGGGTTATGAGGTACTGTCAACTCCCATAAAATTCCTTCCTTTGCATATAAATTTTTAAACTCATTTGACATGTACTCACCACTATTATCACTCTTGAGAACCTTCACTTTCTTTCCATGTTAGGAAACCAGCTCACAAAAAGATAAAAAGATAGATCAACGCCTTAGAATTCAGCCTCTTTGAGGGGGAAACCTCCTTTACATTACAAAAATGAACAATTCTTGGATGATGCAAATGAAAAAACCTCCTTTCTATATATAGGAGTCTAATGGGACACAACATAACCAAGATGACCTAACAATAATAATATAAGGCACAAAAATAACAATAGTGGGATTCTATGGGGCACAATACTAGCAATATGGGGACAATAGGGGCACAACAATAACAATAAGGTATACAATGACAATAGTAATGGGGGAATCACTAGTATTATAGGGACCTAACATGCTCCTCTCCTTCAAAAAAGTGGTGTTCTCAATGCTTGCGTAGTTCTGGGTGCTTCTGTATAAAATTCTTATCCTCCCATGTGGAATCTTCAACGGGTAAGTTCTTCCACTTGATGAGATACTCTGAAATTAATCGATTTCATAGCTGTCAAGTTCTTGTTTCTTTGACTGCTTCAGGTTCCAATATGATTTTTCCTTCCTCATCAAGTTCTAACAATATTGTTTGAACTGGAATCTTGTCACCTATAACCTTCTTTAAGCATGAAACATGGAAAACTGGGTGCACTTTGGAAGCTGCAGGAAGTTCCAATTTGTATGCCATAGTACCTATCTTTTGCAACACTTTGTACGGACCATAATACTTTGGTGATAATTTATTATCCTTCTTAGCTTACTTGAGGGACATTTTTTTATATGGTTGTAGCCGTAGGAATACCCAATCACCTACATCAAAACTTCTTTCACTGCGATGTTTATTTGCTTGCTGTTTCATTCTATTATGCGCCAAGGTAAGGTTATCCTTTAAGAGTTGGAGAACTTGTTGCTGATGCTCGATGTGATCTTCCACTGCTTGAACCTTAGAATTTTCTCTTAAATATGACGTGATGGATGGTGGATGATATCCATAAAGTGCCATAAAAGGGGTCATTTTTGTTGCAGTATGGAAGGAAGTGTTATACCACCATTCAGCCAGAGGCAACCATTTGACCCATTGTGTCTGTTTATCAGATACAAAGCAACGAAGATATCCTTCCAAACATTTTTTTACTATCTAAGTTTTCCCATCAGATTGAGGATGATAAGATGATCTATGAGCTAATTGAGTCCCAAGACAAGAAAATAATTCTGTCCAAAGATTTCCAGTGAAAATGGGATCTCTGTCACTTACAATAATCTTTGGGTTTCCATGTAGCTTTTGAATTGTTTCCATAAATGCAGTAGAAATTGTACTTACTTTAAATGGATGAGATAATGCACAAAAGTGTCCACCATGATAACACTCTTTCCTTCGGACTTGGGTAAACCTGTGATAAAATCCATTGAAGCCTCCTCCCAACGTTGGCTTGGAATGGATAAGGGTTGTAATAGTCCTGGGGTCTTAATTGTTTCAACTTTATTTTGTTGGAAAACCAAACATTCCGCCACAAAATTTTGAATGTCCGACTTAAGGCCATCCCAAAAAAATCCTTCTTAACCCTGTGGTAGGTTTTTAGAAATCCCGACTGCCCTCCTAAGGGAGAGGTGTGCAATTCCCTAAGAATCTTTTGTTTGAGTTGGGAATTCTTACATAGGTATAACCGATCCTTGTACCATAACGAATCATTTTTCCAACTGAATGTATCAAATGTACTAGGATCTTGTTGTATCTTTTGAATGAGTGCCCACACTACCTCATCATTCTTCCATTCATCCCTTGCTTCATTTATCCAATCTGGTTGGATAATAGAAATGGCGCAAAGAAACGCTTCCACATCCTTATCCTTTCTTGAGAGTGCATTTTCCACAACATTTTGCCTCCCTTTTTTGTAGATGATTTCAAAGTCATAGCCCAACATCTTTGTGACCCATTTTTGCTGCTCTTTTGAAGATAATATTTGTTCCAAAAAGTATTTAAGACTATCATGATCTGTTTTTACCTTGAAGTGTCTTCCCATTAGGTAGGGTCGCCATTTCTTAAGTGCATGTAGTATTGCCAGCCTTTCCTTCTCATAAATATCTTTGTGTAAATACTTTCCTTTGATTGGATGACTTTTCAAAGAAACGGGTCTTTGTTCTTGCATTAAAACAACACCAATTCCATTTCCTGAGGCATCACATTCCACAATAAAGGTTTTTTTGATGTCCGGTGTAGCTAAGACTGGTGCTTGGCACATTGCCTCTTTAAGATGTTCAAAGGCCTTTGTTGCTTATGGATCCATGAGAATGCATCTTTCTTCAATAATGTTGTTAGAGGTGCTGCTATTCTCACATAATTCTTAACAAAATTGCGATAATACCCTGTAAACCCGAGAAATCCTCGTAGATGCTTTATGGATGTGGGGATTTTCCATTCCTTAATGGTTTTAATTTTGCTATGATCTACCTTAACACTTTCATGATATGCAATATGACCCAGATATTCCACCTCTTGTACTCCAAAGAAACATTTGGACATTTTTGCATATAATTGTTTCTCCTCCAATAGTTTGAGCACCATGTCAACATGTTGGACATGATCCTTCCAAGACTTGCTATAGATTAGTATATCATCAAAAAATACTAACACAAATTTTCTAAGGAAGGGTTTGAAAATGGAATTCATCAAACCTTGAAATGTAGAAGGTGCATTAGTAAGGCCAAAACAAAAATCCATAATGACCCTCATGAGTTCTAAATGTTGTTTTCAGAATGTCTTCAGTCTTCATTCCAATTTGATGATATCTTGAACGAAGATCCAACTTGGTGAAGTAAATTGATCCATAGAATTCATCCAATAATTCATCACTGACAAGAATGGGAAATTTATCTTTAATAGTGAGCTTGTTGAGCTCCCTATAATCTGGACACATGCACCATGATCCATCCTTCTTGTGAACCAATACTACTTGTTTCAGGGAAAACTAGTGTCGATTCGAACTGCTAGTCCCACTAAGACAGGTAGCTATCTTAGAAACAAACAATGAAAGCTTTTTCAAGAGTTCCTTTAAGTGTGATAGATGGAAGAGAAGAAGAGAGGACCAACTTGGATCTTTCGCTTTGATCCTAGCTTGATTTCTCCTTTCCTTGATAGAATTTGCCACTCCTCTCCTACTTGTCCCACTTCAAAGAGTACCTGTAGAGTCAAAGTAACAACAAAATATCAAATCATCTCTATCTAAAACATCATAAAAATTGTGGAATCAGAAACACATTGACCATACAATTGCATTCATAAACAATAAGATTCACAAATACAAGATCATATGGAGGAAAACTCAAAGAACTTTATTAATAGTAATGTAAGAGAGGATTACAACCCAACTTCTGATCCATCATCATCCTCCCAGTTGTAGAAGCCCTCTTCACCTCATGAACAAGCAAATCACCTAACAATGCAATGTCTCTTCTCAACAAACCAACAACACTTCCTTACAAAATACAAAATTCCAGCCTTTGGATCTCTAGGATGAGGGATCCATATATAGATATCTGCAGGGGAGTGAGTCAGCTTCTGGGATTTTGATTAGTGTCATTTCACTGATATTCCTTGGTTTCACTTGCATATTTCATGATCTCTTACTCATCCCTGGGTGAATTCAGAGAGGCAAGTGTCATATGAGCAGTTTCTAGAAGATTCTCTGAGTTTCCACCTAGCAATCTGCCTCTTCCATTTGTCTGCTCTCGCTAATTGCACCCTACAGAAGGGATTTTCAGTATGCATCACACCCTTTGTGTGTAGCAGGTGAGATGCATTGCACCCTCAGCATGGAGCATTCTGTATGGTTCAGTTTTGACCAGTTCTGAGCAGTTTTTCAAGGAGAACTTTTGGGAAATGATGTAATCAGTTGACCTTGATCCTTTAGGGTATGAAACAAAAATTTTAGGGGTTTGAGAGCCCTTGATTTATCGATATATATGATTGGGATTACAGTGCCCAAATATGTCTATAACACTACTCGAGCAGAGAAAGAACTTTGACTAGGTTGAATTATACTAGCCTCTAACATTTCTGCAACCATACGTTCAATTTCACTCTTTTGGACATAGGGATATTTGTAAGGCCTGATGTTTGGAGGAACACTTCTTGGAATCAAATTGATAGCATGATCATGATCACGAATAGGTGGGAGGCCTTTGGGAGTCTCAAATACCTTGGAATGATTGTCCAAGACTTTTTATAGATTTGGAGAAATGCATGATTTCGATGTGGGAACCTCTAGTGAACATAATTGTGCAATTATGCCTCATTTTTCTTTCTTTAGAAGCTTTGTCATTCCATTAGAGATGATTATCTTTCCTGGTTTCCCTGCGATACCTCGTAATTCAACTTCCTTTCCTTCTGAAGAGAAGTTCATGAAAAGTTCTTGAAAATTAAAAGCTATTGTACCCAAGGATTTTAGCCATTGGACTCCTAGTACAACATTAGCACCACCCATTGGAATGGAAAGCATTGGGATATTCAATACATATTCTCCCATGGATAGCTTGATATTATGGCACTTTCCTGAGCAATTTATGGTTCCTCCACTTGCAACCATCACTTGACACTCTGGTGCTGGATATAGGAAGCAATTCAATTCTTTTGCTATCTTATAATGAATAAATTATGGGTAACTCCCGAATCAATCAACACTATTACCTTTTTCATCTTGATATGCCCTTCTATCTTGATAGTTTGAGGAGTGGTAATTCCAGCCAATGCATTACAAGATATGGTCGGATTCATTTCTTCTTTTTCTAGGGTTTGTTCCTGGTGTATATCCTCTTCTTTTGACGTTTCTTGTTCCTTTTCTTCCTCCTCTTCACAATCTATGTAAAATAATTTCTTCTCGACACACTTATGACCTTTACTGTATTTTCTATCACAATTGTAACAAAGCCCTTTTTCTCTTTTTTCTTCCAATTGTTGTGGTGTCAACCTTGTAGGTTGTGGATGGTTAGGGGCATCAACACTCCATCTTTATGATTGTGAGTGGTAGGCTTCCTTGTTTCCATAATTTTTCTTTCCATTTTCCTTGCCAAATTGAATGCCTTCTCCAGTGAATCTGGTTCCCAAAGGCGAACCTCATGTTGGATGTTATCTTTTAAAGTCGCTATGAACATATCAATCCTATTCTCCTTTGGAATATATTTTACCCTTATATTCAATTTTTGGAAGTCCTCAGTGTGCTCCATCATTGAACCCATTTGTTTGAGATTTATCAATTGGATAAAAAAAGTGTTTCTTTTGTATCCTCATAATGTGCTATCATTTCATCTGTAAAAATAGCCCAAGTGACAATTTGTTTACGAGAGCAAAGCCATCGATACCATACAAACTGATTTGGTTCCAAATATAAAGTTGCAATGCATACCTTTTGTGTGTTTTGCACATTATGGAGATCGAAAAATTGCTCCATCTGTAGTATCCATGTTCCGGGATCCTTGCCATCAAACTTCCTCATATCGATCTTTGGAACATGGTGGTTCTTCGATCCAATGTTAGAGTCTATGAAATCATGATTAACATTTATTTTGTTCTCATCATGAGTTTCCTTTACTACCCTTTCGCCATTAGTAAGAATTTCTTGTAGAAACTTTGTCAAATATGTCTTCAAATCTTCCATGCCTGTCTTCAAATCTGTCTTCAAATCGTCCATCTTAGTTTCCACGCCATCCATCTTAGCTTCCACGCCATCCATCATATCTTCCACGCCATTCATCTTAGCTTCTACGTCTTTTTGTAAACCATCCATCTTAGCTTCCATGACATTCATCTTAGCCTCTACGTCTTTCTTTAAACCATCCATCTGAGCTTCCACACCTTTCTTTAAACCATCCATCTTAGCTTCTATGTCTTTCTTTAAATCATCCATCTTAGATTCTGTTACTTTTTGTGTGAGTGACATTTGTTGTACTTGGTCTTGTAATTTTGATATATCATGTTGCATTTATTCCTCTTCTTCATGAATCATGCTAGAGCTTTCAGGTTGCTTACTAGGTGTTTCCATTTTCTTTCTTCGGGGCATCAATTACTAATATAATGCTTCACTATGCCCTTTGAGTTCCTTCAAACTAATTTTTCAAACCAAGCTTATGCAAAAATTGAAAAAAAAAACTACACACCTTTTTTTTTCACTTTGTAGGAGTTCGATATTGAATCTGATGTATTTTTGTAAT
Organism: Pinus tabuliformis; assembly: GCA_031772625.1. Classification (NCBI taxonomy): domain Eukaryota; kingdom Viridiplantae; phylum Streptophyta; class Pinopsida; order Pinales; family Pinaceae; genus Pinus; species Pinus tabuliformis. The sequence goes on along the minus strand of CM062817.1, from coordinate 943,461,508 downwards.
TTCAGCTCATCCAGTTTTGAAATCATGACCTTTTGTAACCCTCTGTGTTATCTTTCGAATGCCACTAGTCTGATTGAAATTGGATTCTCTAAGAAAGATTTATGCACAATCTCCCAATATGACCTGATTATATACCTCTTCAGAATAGAAAACTTGTATGAAGTGCCACGTGTCACTATTTTGACCTTTGGCTCTGAAAAATATATACAAGAAACTACAGTCCGTTCTCTTTCTATAACTTCTTACGAAATTTCAATCTGATGCTCAGAGAGATAGTTATGAATATTTTCCCACGGTGACCTGTTTGGAATGTAATTCGGGGGTCTACAAAAACCCTAACTTCCTCAGACTATATCTCTGAAAATATAGTGAGACAGGATTTGAAATTCGGAGCCGAGGTTCAAACCGATTTCTTCTCAATTAGGTTTTTGTTTTAGCTTCTGAAATTTTGTAGAGAAAGAGTTATAGAAAAAATCCCACGATGACTTGTTTTAGCTTAAATTATGAAGCTTGCAAAAACCCTAAATTCCTTAGATCATATCTCTGAAAATATAGCAAGAAAAGCTCTGAAATTCATACCCGAGGGTTTTTTTTTTTTTTTTTTTTCTTTTGAAATTTCACAGAAAAGAAGATAGCGAAAATTCCATGATGACCTATTTGGAGCAGTGAAACCCTAGAATCCAAAGCTCTGATACCAAATGTCTCACAAAAAGATGAAAAGATAGATCAACGCCTTAGAATTCAGCCTCTTTGAGGGGGTAATCTCCTTTACATTACACAAATGAACAATTCTTGGATGATTCAAATGACAAAACCTCCTTTCTATATATAGGAGTCTTAGGGGACACAATATAACCAAGCCGACCTAACAATAATAATATAAAGGCACAAAAATAACAATAGTGGGATTCTATGGGGCACAATAATAACAATATGGGCACAATAGGGGCATAACAATAACAATAAGGGATAAATTGAAAATAGTAATGGGGGAATCACTAGTATTATAGGGACCTAACATTCCAACCTGTTTCTCAACAAGTGCTTTAAACTCAAAATATTTGGAGAATGTTAGGTATTTCTTCTGCATGAAGTAGAGATAGCACTTCCATGAGAAATCATCTACAAATATAGCATAATACTTGTGCTTGGTAGTGGAGGGTGTCGAGAAAGGTCGAAAAACATCAAAGTGGATCCTTTCAAGGATTGCATGCACCCTGTTGTCCTGATCCTTGAAGGTGGCTTTGGTTTACTTCCCCAAGGTACGCCCTTTATATGTATCTCATTGCTCTAGTGCTCCATTGGGGAGGCCTATAAAAATATGTTGCATGATCTTCAAAGTGCCATGATGCAAATGGCCAAGTCTTATATGCCATAATTCGTCAACATCTCAACTCCACACCTTCTCTTCTTTTGTGCTCAATGCTACACTATCTTCCACATCTAATTTTTTGAGGTTCTTCATTAGAACCCCGATCTACTTCACCTTTCCCATGACGACATGTCTCAAGAAATCCTTCCTTTTGCTAAATATCACATTGTAGCCATAGTCTTCTAACACGAAGAAAAAAACTAGATTCTTCTTTAGGCCTGATACATACAACACATCCTTGAGCTTGATAGGGGAGGCATAAACCCTATGAAAAGTAACTGTACCAATGCTGGTCACACTATACCTTCCATCATCTCCCATATCGATGTGCATTTGGAGATCCTTCTCCTCCAAGTCACTGAAAAATTCTTTGTTTCCCATCTTGTGGAATGAGGCACTGCTATCGAGATACCACACACTAACCATCACTCCACTTTCCATGCATGCAATGAGGGTAAAATCAAGTTCGAACTATGAAGCCAAGGCTTCACTTACTGCTCCTCCTATGGTCTTCTTGTTTTCCTTCTTGTGTGGAAATTTTGTGGCACCGCGTCCCAGTTCATGACAGTGAAAGCACTTGATTTTGGACAAGTCTTTCTTCTTTCCCCCTCTTGACCAGATTCTTCTTTGGATTGGGATTTATTCCCTTTCCCTTTCTTTTCCTCTCTAGCCAAGGCATAGTTCTCTTCATCCTTTCCCTTGGATGAAGTCCTACCTATGTTGCCCCACCTTATTTCTTCCTACACTAGATCAAACCATAACCACTCCCAGCTTGGTAGTTTCTCTCTACCATTTACCAAATCTTGATCACTATTCTCGCTCTTGGGAAGGACCAAGAGGGATAAAGCTACCAGATCTTCTCTAGGGATAGTAATACTGACCCCGCCAAGTTCATCTCGACATTGTGTAAACCTGCTAAGGTAATACGAAATTGTTTCATTCTTTTTCATCTTAATACTTCGAAGCTTGTCCTTGAGTGCCAACTTCCTCTGGTCACTATTGTTCTCAAACAAGTCTGTTAATATTTTCCACATCACGAATGGAGTCTCTTTCCCATGGATATTCAAGAAAATATGATCCTAAAATCCCTGCAATATGATCCTCCTCACTTTAGCCACATCCTTCTTCCACTGAGCAAGATCCTAGGCATTAGATGCTAGGGGTTTTGCTACATTTGTCTTGATGTATTCTAGCAACCCATTATCATCCAATACTACCTCCATGCAAATCTTCCATGCCACAAAATTTGTGGTTCCTTCCAAGCATACTTGAGCCTAATTCCTCTCAGTCCTGGGGAAAACCTGTAACACATATCTTCAAATTCGAACCTCCTACAATGACAACTTCAAAATCTCTTCTCTATTGTGAATCTAGCTCTCATACCATGTAGAAATTAATGTGTAGATTCTAAACTGATCATGAAATGTTCTAAATCAGAAGACTAGAAGCTAATCTACTGTTCTGTGGAAGTAAATTCATGGTCGAGAACACAAATCATTAACATGCATCAAGATTAAACACACATACACAAAGATTTATCTATGGGAAAGAAACTGCTCAAAACCCATTACTATCTGTATTGCATTAATCAAAGAATCTGGATGAATACAATATGATCTGCTTAAGCTTGAGCTCAACCTACACTTGTATCTTCTATCCTCTACCTGACTAACTGACCTTGGCCAATACTTAGCCAAAATTTTGAGCCTCCAAGCTCCTATTTCCTTACATTGTTCCCTTGGGAAATTGCCCCTATTTTTTAGGAATTTCTCTCCAAGGAATTGCGCAATTACCATAGGTAAATTATCTAACTACCTACACCACCTATACAACTTGAACTAGTTTACAACTAATAGTACACTGCTTCAAGTTACACACCCACAACTTGACCTCCATTAGTTCTTCTGATAATAAGAACTAGTTAAACTGATAATAACTAAAATTAACTGAAATTAGCAATTAATCATGTAGAATTGAACTCAAGTGTCTCCAACTCGAATTTATTAAGTTGATTGAGTGACAAGATCCATGTCACCTCATTTAACTACCTCCAATTATTTTTCTGAAATCAAAATTCGAATTTTAATCTAGTTTGACCAAGGCAAAGTCAAAACTAGATTTTCTTGCTGCATTTTCAACATCTTGATGGGACCCTTACTCTTGGGATGTTTAAATTGTTGGATAATTGTGTAGGTGACTGACCAATCTGGAAAATTCATGTCCCTTTTGGCTGGGGATATATCTAGGAGGAAACTTGTGTTGGAGTTCGTGTTATCATTGAGCACTAAGTTTTGAGCTAGTCCCCCATAGAAAACCTTTCTTTCTTGGTATTAGACTTCAACATGGTACTTCTTGAGTGCTTGCAAGAATAGTGAGAAAGAACTAATTATGGAAAACTAACTATTACTATGAAATTGAGGAGAAAATTCACTTAAAAGTTGAACAATTAAGACCTATTAGTGGAAATGGAAGGTAAAATAAACTTACTAGACTTGAGAGAAAGATTTCCAGTGATGATCTCTACATGAGAATTGACTTTTATTGACGTAGATCATTTAAGTGTTAATGTTACATGCTTTAGGAATAAAAATATTTTAAAAATTTCTCCGTTTGAGGCTTTATTTAAAAAATTAGAGCAAGATTAAAAGATCTAGAATTAATGACCTGATAACTATTATAGATTGTATACAAGTTAAGGTAGAGTGCATCTTGAGCTAGATCCTAAACGACTATACTTTATATTGATGGGAAAATTTAAATCTTATGACAATGTGATTTGCATATGAACCATCTAATGTTGAGTATAAGTGAATATTAATGAATGGGGAAGAACATAATGGAGACACATGTCAAGAGAGAATATCTATAGGGCATATCTACGAATGCAAAGAAGCTTAAGAAGGTTATATTGGTTGCATTTTGGAAAGGGTTCATTCATACAATGCCTTGGATTTCTTATATATCTGTGTGTGTTGATACTCTAGATAATAATTGTAGAGAGCTTCTCTCTCTCTTTTTTGATCACTTCTGAAGTTGAACAAGTACATTTTTTGGGAAGTTAGTTTGTTATTATAGTGGTGACTTCAACCCTCCTTGACAATGTCTTTAGGAATTCAATTCAACCCTCTTATTTATACTATTCTTGGTGGAAAAAAGTGACATCTCGACCAACAAATATGAGGTCAGCTTGGAGAGGCCTAGTCAAGCACTTGGAAGACTATATAAAAGAGGAATACTTCGACCCCCTTGGCTTGACTATGCCTCAAACTATATAAAGAGGAAGACTTCAACCTCCAAGAAGAGTCTGCCACAGAGAATGCTATATATATATAGGATCATTACGAGATGGTCATAAACCTTATATAGTGAACCTTAGAAATAGAGCTACAAAGTGTGAGCCTCAAATCATAAGTGCGAACAATACTATTCATGAGATACATGACATGAGAGAAAGAGATAGAAATAAGTGTGAACCATATTGTAAATGAGAACTATGATTAATCACAGATAAACACTACGCCAATAATTGAAATTAGAGAATAAACATTTCAATAAAACTATGAGTTGATCAAGAGGTCCCTAGGAGCTTGAATTTTATGATTGAGTTAACAGGGATCAAACATAGCCAAAAATGACTTCACATAGATAAGTTGTTTCATTCAAGTGAAATGGATACATGTCTTCAACATCGAATGGTCATAAATGTTTGAATACCATGTGAAATGCAACACATAGAGGTACCAAGAATGCAACACATATACTAACCTTATATTTAATTATTAGGGTATTTTACCATTAGCATGGGAATATTCACTAACTCGTGGGATTATACACTTTTCCTCTCTTTCCTATCGGCATCAAGGGACTAAATAACGACCTGGTTTTATGTAGAATCTAATAGGCTCTATGTCTGTAACTATCCATAGATTTTCCATTGCATTACCTCTAGGAGCATGTGCTTATTCCATATACCTATTTTGGGATCGTTGCACCACATTTCATTCATGGTACCCCAATGGTGGTTCCAGTCAATCCAATAAGAATTCATTGATGCAAAGAAATTCCACATGATAGCATTCTAATACATATGTGGTCGCCATCTAAATCTTTATATTGCTTTACAACTTTCCAAGCTTTTGTTTCATCTTTAAGTTCATTCTGAATTTTTTCTATAGCATTGATTACAAGCTTAATAAAGAAATATTTTGGAACCTCTCCATCTATAAGAAATGTGATAACCTGTCTTGAAAGGGATGCTATGGTCAACTTATAGCTCATTCCACAAATTTCCAAGGAGTTGATACTTGGGTAACGAATATAATTTTCATCTCTTTCAACTTTTATCATCGACTCTCGAAAATGGATCGTTTTACATGGAAATATTCTATTAACAAGAAATGTTCATTTGAATGCATAGCCATTATAGAAAAGAAAACACTGAATTAACAAGAGGTAGGCCTCTAAAATCTATTTTCTTAAATATTTCCATTCAAGTACATTTTTTGGGCATTATGAAGCCAAATTTTTGTTGTGTCAAAGTCAAAGTCATTTTTGTAAGAGACCCTTCTTGGGCTCCTTAACATAAAGAAAGGAAGAATGTTTTTGTGTCTAAATATCTCCTCCACCAAATCAGTTCCTTCTCCCAAAAGGATTACCATTCATCCTTTAAATTTGGCCTCCAAATAGAATATAATCAAGTTGACCTTCATTACAAGCCTACAAGTCGAGTTCAAGTCAAATTGTTCATGTTGGCTCAAATGCATGGTCACCAATAAGTATAAATAACCTACTATTTCACCATTTTAAGGAGAGAAGTGAAGCATTCATTTAAGAAGTAAGAGAAATTATTACCTGACCGAGAAATGGAGAGGAAGCCAATAATCTTAGAAGACTATTATAGAGAGGAATCCGAAAATGTGAATTGTAGAAACAATTATATGGAGGCTAAAGTTCCTCGTTGCAAAGATGATTACAGAAAGGACGAAGACTATTGAAGAAGGAAGGCTGATATTTCTGAAGCAAGAAGGTCAAGATTTCTGAAGTAGGAGGGTTGAGACTATTGCAGAAGGAGGGTCAAAAATTTGAAGTTGAAATAGAAGGAGCCAAGAACCATGATTGTAGATAAAATTGCAGGAGGAACTGGTCTAGTGGTTGGAGTAAGTCTACTTTTTTATTTAAAGGGTAAAGTGTGTCTTGACCTGATTTAATCTACTAGAGAAAGAGTTCATTGGGCTTTCTCCTTCATAGGTGTTTTGCTCTGGATGTGCACCTAGATATTGCGTTCTTGTCTTTCTAATCTTCATGTTGGCATTTATTTGATGAAAGGAACATTAGCATAATCAACATATAATTTCACAAGTAAATTTAAATATAAGAGAAATCAAATTGAATAATCTAACTCACACAATGCTCTAGATTTCTCAACAAAGGAGAGGTATTGGACCTCATTTGAGTCACACAAGTAATTCAGTCTCTTAAAGAAGTCTAAGGCAAATTCAGAGAGAGAAAGAGGTGAAGAATAACGAGGAAAGTAAGAGGGTCTTTTTTTATATCTTGTGCATCAATTCTTTGTTTGGCAAGCTCACACATATGGGAAGAAAGTTGTCTCTGTTCAGATTTTGACCTACATAAGTGTAATAGATCGAGTTATAGAGAGAACCATTGTGTTTGGGTGGCTGGCCTATCACTTGGTGAGTTGTCTTGATCAAATGTCTTGGAATTCTTCCTTGAATTTCCATAAGAAGAGAAGTTTTTTGGTTTTTCCCATGCGGATGGGTTTTTCCCTGGCCTAGAGCCTATTTCTAGTGTCCATGTTTGCATTGTGATCTTCTTTATTCACATTGTCTTGATGATGAACACAAAATAATAATAATGATGATGAAATAATATTATATCACAAGAATTGTCAATATAACAAGAGAAAACATTATAAAGGAAACCTTAATTATGTTTTCCCTAGTTTTTCTCAACATCTATGGTCTTGGAAGATTTGCAATGTAGAAATAAAAATTTCTTGAAATAAAATGCAATAAAAAACTAAATCATGCTCTAGCCAAGCACTTGGTGGGATAAAGCTGAGCAGTACTTCGATGAGTTTTTTTCGCGTATATGACTCCAACCATAGTTAATATTTCAAATCCAAATATGTGAATGAAGGTACACACAAAACAAAGGAAGGAGGAGAAGTTAGATGCAAAAAATAATTAATAAAATAGAAGATAAATCATACTAGCGTCTTATGTCCAATTAATAGAGTAAGAGTTTTTCTTACTGCCTTGCATGAAAAACGATAGTTTATGGTCTTTTACTCAAATACAAACACAATTTTTAAAGAAATACAAATATTACATGATTTTTTTAATGGAAAACTTTGTTATTTCTTATAAAAATTTATGTAAATCCCACTCGGCCAAGACATAAAACAAAAATATCAAACAAATTTTGTTGTCTCACCTAAATCCTTAGCATTTTGAGATATTTGCTTTATATAGTTGTTCCACTTCAACATCTGAATTGAAACTAGTTGTCCTACACATATTCATGAGACCAATGAGGCAAACTTAGATTAAATTTAGCCAAATATTAAATTTAAATGCATGAATAAATAATAATTAAAAAGAATTGCATGCATGAAAACCTGAATGGGCTCCTCTTGGTTTCAAGAATAAATTGTTGGAGTATTTAATCTTGGAGCAAATATCCCTCCACTCGACGAAGCAACAACAAGTCAACATTGAATTTGTTGTTACTCTGTTGGATTGAGGGTGTTTTTCTCCAAGATTATCCAAATCCTATTTTATTCTCTACTAAACAAGGCCAACCATGTGAAGGTGGAAACTCTCATGCACCCCTTCATCCCCTCACATCACTCTCAATTCCCCAATACCCAATCTATATAGTATATAGGAAATAGTTGAAAGCAAGACATTAAGATACATAAAAAAAACAAATAGCAAACATTCATTTATTCATTCACTCATAAATCCACAAAATATTTCATCTCAATAAATTTTATCATAAAAAAACATGTTTACATAATATGAAACAACATCATGTACATAAATAGACATATAACAATTATTCATTAACATATAACACTCATTCATTCATTCATTAATCATAGACACAAAATACTTAATGTCAATTTTTTTTTATCATTAAAAATATGTTTTCATAATATGGTACATGATGTTTCTTATGATATAACTATTACAATAATTTCTTTTTCTTTATTTTTGAAGGCATGGTCGTGTACTCATGACATTGTCGAGGTTGCTGCAAGAGGGGTGGATCATCCATCGTCATAAAAAAGAAATGTTAAATTGATATTTTTTGTTATTATTCATTAATAAAAATAACATTAGAGTTGTCTTTACCTCGTGCAATAGTCGACACTGTAATTTAAAAAAGTAAACAATTACCACAATAAAAAACATAAAAGTTTAATTTTGTAGATGTTTCTCAAACAGGGTGTCGATACTGGTCAAGCCAACTAATACTGTCTCCCATCTTCACCAGTAGTGTGTATGGAATTTATGCATAAGTATGTTTGGAATTCATAGATTCCCAAAATGTTGCTGGTGAAGATGAGAGGCAATGTTGGCTGTCTTAATCAATATTGATGCTTTGTTTGAGAAGTATATGTAGAATTGTACTTTTCCATATTGATATTGTGGTATTTGTTTTCTTTTTTAAAGTTTTGAAGATCAATTCTAGGTTTCATTAACGTTTGTCATTTTGTTTTTAAACATGAATCATGAATGGATTGTGGAGATTCTACAATGGTTGAATGTTGTGTTTTCAAAGAAGAGGACAACAAAGGAAATATGGAGATTCTTTGTTCATGTTCTACCATTTTGAAGGTATAGGGTTTAGGGGAATATATAAGAGGGGTTTGTATAAAATATTTAGGGAAGAGTGTAGTTGATGATGTTTTTAGATGCTTAAAATGAGAAATTTAATAGCATTGGAAAATTAATAATTGCACACTTATCCTTCAATAGATTAGGTCTCATCCAAATGACATGCCTGAGCATTGTTTTTGAAACTAGGCATTTGAATTGTTGCACCATTTCAAAAACCTAGAAAAAAGTATTGATCATGATTAAAGATTTAAATTCACTTTCTGAATAGGGCATCCAAATTAAGTTTGAAAACACATTGTTAAAAGATCAGACCTAGTCTGAAAACAATAGTCACCATACTTTAATAGGGCAAATCGATCTTGCACATACATATATAATATCTGAAGTCTGAACAAGAATATAAAAGGTGAGAGCTATGTTCGATGCATAGATCTTAATGATTAATATTGGATAAATATTGGCATATGTGTATGTGTGTGTGTTATGAGCACAAGACTTCTATTATCGATCAAGCTAAGAAAATAGAGAATATGAATAATATACAGGAGCCCATACCTATGACAGAATTTTTTCAAGATATTCTGGATATGGATTGAGGACAATAAAATACCTTCATTAAACCTATACTAATTAACGTAGACTTAGTGTACCACTTGAATAGAGAGCCATGCAAATAGTGGAAGGCTACAAGCCTTATAAATTAACAAAATGTGAATGGAACCTCATATCCATATTATGACATTCAATGTTTATTGGGATAACGCATGAGATAAGTTGATACACCATCCCATGAAGCATCAATATTAGTTTAGTCGACATTGTTGGAATGGCTGCTATAATTAGGCTACTATATTTATTATAACTAATCTATATATTAGTTGCATTTTCTAATATATATATTAGTCTAACATAATTCTAACATATATTAGTTTTCAAAGCACAACAATTTATGATTATGATGACAATTTAAGTACACATGAGTGTAATATCCATGATGGGATGTATGAATTGTCCTCCACACACGACCCATCAATGATTATAATCTTGAATGGGATAAAACTGGTCTGTCATCACCATATCAAAATGACCCAAAGATGAAAATTTACCATGCCTGTCATCATCACTTCACACTATCTCATAGGTGACCCCTTTTGCAGATTATATGCATGAATTTCTGGCAGACCATCCCCTCTACCTAGCCTATGATTGATTGTGAGAACAGGTGAACAAAGTACAATTTATAAATAGGGGATCTTGTCAACAAAGATCTGCCAATTGTCCTTTATTCACTTGCTTCCACAATTAATCATAGGATAGGTAGAGGGGATGTCCTTCCATAAATTCATGCATATAACCTTTAGAAAGGGTCATTATTGAGATAGTGTGAAGTGATGATGACATAAATTATAAATTTTCATTTGCCGGGTCATTTTGAGATGATGAGATAGACCAATGCTAGCCCATTTAATATTATAATCATTGATAGATATTTTGGGGATGGAAATTCATAAGTCCCATCATGGAAATTACACACATATGTACTTACATTGTCATCATAATCACAAATTGTTGTGATTAGGCATTGAAGCAGGAATACCTAGCACCGAAGTTAGGAGTGTGGTAGTGTATGGTGGAGTGGGAGAGGTATACAAATTAGTAGATGGTTGACTTATCATGGGAAGAAGTTGTGTACAGGCTTAATTTAACACATGAATATGATTATAGGCTCTTACTGTTCGTAAAGGAGTTATTTGACTTATAACATAAATTTATCAAATATATGGTATTCTACACCCTCCGTGTATCACAACAAATGTGTTTAGACAATATGAAACAAAATCGTTCTATTTTTTTCAATGGAAAAATCACAAATTTTTATTAAGATAGTCTAAAGTTACATGTGCACATGCCATGAGGCATTCAACCTCTTAGTAAAAAATGCGGTACTAAAAAAAGGGGCTCTAAATAAAAAAGTTCAGTCATTTTTTATCGGTTTTTTTTTTTTTCTGTTTTTTAACATGTAATTAGCCATGATGTCTTGATATTGGAACCTTTCAGTTGTTGCGGTCTTTAGTGTAATATGTCTTGTTGCTGACCTAGTCCTATGAACATGCTGCTACAAGTGGGGCTAAACATCAATTGTAATAAGGAAGAAATGTTAAATTCATATTTATAGTTATTATTATCACAAATGTTTTATTAATAAAAATATTAGTATAATGTTCTCTACTTGCTTCGTTAGTGGAGGGAAGCGGAATACTTTTGGATGTGATAATGTGATCCTCCTCTTCTCTAGCCACATCCTGTACATGCTTTGGAGTAGGAACAAGAAAGGTTATAATTAATACACCATTTGCATTTAAATATTTTTTGTGTTCCATATTAGAACTTTTTTTTATAACCCATGAAATACCTCCAGTACCAAGATGAAAATCAGTCTCAAGATCATGAACTCCAATGCCAGTAGGCTCATGTATTGTATCTACATTGCTTGCCCACTTTTTATAATCAAGCACATTACGTTATGACCAAGAATAATAACCAATATATTGTACAAGTAATGATTTATAAATGCTATTCGTTGCTTTTATTTCCTTGAGTGTTATTTTGGGTGTTGGAATACTGTGAAGATGCCATACTTGTCCTCCGTTCAATCACAACATGATAGATGTACTTGAAAGAAAGATTTAGGTCTTCCTCAGTGGGAGCCTATTTGAATTTTGTCCCTTGCAATTTTTCATTAGAACATGATTTTTCTTCTTCTGTGATATTAAATTAAAATTGTTAACAATTTATAATTTGGATGCAATTATATACTTACAATTTTTGTGGCCAGTTTCGAGTAACCACTCAGTCCAAGATGATGTTTCCCATGTTTGGCTATTCTATCTTGTGTGGATTTTTAAGTATCTGGTAGCCTATATTTAAAACATTGAAAAAATTAATTAGATGTCGTAATGATGATAAAGCATAATAATTACATTACTAAAAGTGCCTCATACCTTCCTATTGCGAGTGGAGTCTTCCCTGCTTTTCAAAGTGTCTTCTCATGTGAATTTTCCATGAGCACTCTCCACTCAATATTTGGAATCAAAGGAGGGAACTCATGTGACTTGACCCTTTCCAATTGAGACCGATATTGGTCCCACAAAGATTTTAAATGTAGGTATGCCTTTGAGGTAACTCCAAATTTGTTGAAGGCACTGTCACAGATTAGGCGAACCATCCTATTAATAAGTTCCTATTTTAACTTGGAAATTTGGGATTTCCAGTTTGTGTGAATGGTCAACCCAAATATTTCCATGGTTATGTCATACAAACACCTATAAAATACATCATTTCATGCAAAATTATATTATCATTAGTTTAAAATAATCATAAATTGTATGTTAATTTCATTTATGTTGTAATTAATATTTAAAACACTTCCTAAATACCTAGAAGTTTCTTTATTTCATAGGGACATTGCCATCATCTACAAAAAATGTGATCGATAGTGATCCCATGCTAGTAACGTGGGAAGATCCAGGAAAGATCATTTTAAATTGTGCAATTGTATCATGCTCTACATCCACAACATCATGTGTAGATCCTGACATACATTGTTCAGGGGGTTCAAATCCTGTTGTGGGTGGTTAAGCGGTTGTACCAGTCTCAATGACTAGTGACTCACTCATAGGTGCAACATCGATGTTGCTACCAATGCCAACTCGACCCATAGTTGTAGCATGAGGATCGAACTCTGTAAAAAAACCTGTAAAATAAAGAGTTTTTTTAATAAAGGATGAGTTGACTAAATCATAAAAAAATAATTGGGATAATTAAATGAGTTGCTCACCCGATACCAACAAACTTGTTGTAGCAAGGTTCTGATTTCACCTTTTATCTCATCCGTCTGAGGCTCAATGATAACTAAATTAAGTTTATTGTTTTCTTTGTATTTAAACTTCCTTATTACTTGCATTGGATCAATGGACATAAAAATTGCATCATTAGTAACCTCTTCCTCACGAGCATCTGTGGATTGCTCTAAGGCTAGTGCCTTCCCCTTATCACCCTATTTATCAAATAAGTGTAATTTTCAATTCATCCACAATTAATCATCATTATATTAATAAGAAAACCACTATTGACATATGTCTAAATTTATATAGAAACTTCACGTAGTAAATGAAACTCATAACATACAATATACATTACTTACAAGTTGGGTAAAATTGAATACATATTGCCCCTAAAATAGCAATATTTGTATTTATTCTATTCAAATTGTAATCAATGAGCAAATCTTCCCCTGTAGCTATTGATTTAATGGCACATACAAATACACAGTTTCCTTCATGTCCCATGAATATGCAATTGAGTTTCTTATTTGTGGTGATGGGCTGTGTACTATTTATAAACCCTGCCATATTCCCCTTTTCTTTTGGCCTTCCGTCAATATACATAGTTGTACCTTTATTTTCATCATTGTCTTTTAGTTGTATATAATTTTTGGCCACTTCATATCTTCACATACTTTTGGTTATTGGATTAGCCATACCCAATCATTGTAGTTGTAACAATGTCCGACATACTCCATCAATTTAGTTAATCCTCCCTATTGTACCTTTATACCATCCATGGAAAATAACCCCAAACCATGCAATGACAATGGGGAAATGTGGTATATCCTTTCATTTATAGAAAAATCAATGTTTATTATAGGAAGATCCTTGGGTGCCCATTGTTTCGCTAGATGTTTGTACCTCAAGGGAACCTCAATGTCATCTATGTTCTCACTATCATGAGAACATGACCCCCCTTTAGCAAGAAAAAATCCACGTGTCTATGGAATTTTCTTCTAATATTTTCGCCTCTAGTTGATCTTTGCCTTCTAGACGATGTAGTAGATGTTTGGTCAATTTCTTCTATCCTACCTGAACTTCCGTCACTTGACGAAGATATATATGGAAAATACTTATTTGGTTGACCATCCTATAACACTCCATCAAATGAGAGAAACTGTTAGCGGGTGTCATAAGGGATGTTGAGAAACGTCTTGATGAAACCAAAAGAACATTATATTAGTACAAGTGAGTTATACAGAATTTCTTTGCATTTAAAATATTTAAGTAATATTTAAAAACTTGAGAACTTGCGAACCTATTTATTCTAACCAATGAACTCACTCGATAACTTGAGAACTCAAAATAATCAGATAACATTCATTACAAATAATTACCCACATACTTCGATATGTTGAAGAATGTAACTAGTTTTGGTCTTCATGATTTTAATTTGAGTCATGTCATGATGTAATTCTTATGTATCTATCAAAAGAAGAAATAAAATGATTTTTTTAAACCATGGGTTTCATGCTTAAGTCACTTTGTCATTAGGTCAAGCATCCATTGAATGCTCCTAGGGTTTGGCATGAGTCAAGAATCATTGTCATATTGTAAAAGACCCTTTTGGGGAATTTGTATCAAGGAAAGAAAATATATTTTGAAATTAGAAATGTTTAGAAGGCTCCCAATACCAAGTCGACTAGCCAAGGAAAATTCAGCCTACAGAGGGCTAATGGAGCCTCTTGGAAAGGTTATATAAAGATGGATCTTCGATCTATTGAGAGACACATCTAGATTTCAAAATTTTGTAATTTCTCTTCTAGTGTTCACACGTGAGAATACCCTAGGGTATTTAGTGTTTCCCGAGGTCCAAAATTGCAGGAGGTGTTCCAAGTTTCCTTGGTGAGAACGAAAGGCTAAAAGAGCCATCATATTGAAGATTTATTGTTTCACTGCACTTAGAGGATAGGACCATATCATCATGAAACATATATCATGAGCCATATTTCTCTTGCTATCATCATGTATCAAATGAAACTTTGTCCTAAACCGAGTGAGAAACTCAAAATGGCAACACAATTGGTGTTGCTCCTATGGTTTAGTTGAATCAACATGCTCTTTTCTGTTGGGAAATGTAACTATTTTTCATCTTCGTAATTTTCATTTGCCTCATGTCACGATGTAATTATTATATATTGATCAAAAGAAGAAATAAAATTGTAAAAAATAATTTTTATAAAGCATGGGTTTCATACTTGAGTCTTTGGTTAATATGCCAGGCATCCATTCCATGCCTATAGGATTGTCTTGAGTCAAAAGGTCATTGTAATTATGTAAATACTCATTTGGGAACTTGTATCAAAGAAATAAATTCATTTTTTATTTTGGAAAAATGTTTATATTTCTCCCAAGAATAGTTCAGCTAGCTAGCTGAAGTTGGCCTCCCATTGGGATTAAAGAGCCATTGGAAGGCTATATAAAGTAGACATTCGACCTCCTTTAAGAGACATCACACAAGCACTTCATTTCAGAGGAAGTGTGCAGATAATAATAAATGTGAAGTACAAAATAAGGACATACCAGTTTAGTTGAGGAGAAATCTTCCCTAGAAGACTTTGAAGGTCTGTAACATGTGAAGTTTATATTGAAATTTGTAACTAGTATTGGTCTTCGTAATTTTATTTGGCTCATGACATGATGTATTTATTATGTACTTATCCAAAGTAAAAGAAAATTTATTTACTAAAGCATGGGTTTCATGCTCAAAATTTTTGGTTCCTAGGTCTAAGCACCCATTGAGTGCTCTAGGGTTTTTGTCTTGAGTCAAATTTTATGTCATGATGTAATAGACTCGATTGGGCTCTTGTATCAAGAAATAAAATATGATTTTGATGTTTAGAAAATTCTAGAAAGACCCCATGACCAAGTTGGCCATCCATGATAAATTCGGCCTAGAGATGCCCACTCTAGCCCTTGTGAAGACTATAAATAAGAGGAATTCGACCTCCTATAGTGACACACATCTTGGCATTTGATCTATGATAGAAAAGTATTGTGAGGAGGCTAGAAGATAATAAATCACCCTAGTGAATAAAATAAGAATATAAACAAAAGAAATAAGTCTGGTCTCTTACGATTATTGGCCCACTCTTGCAAGTTTTTGTAATTCTTGGGTTACTATAGGTTTGAGTTTTTGGAAGTTGAAGTTGCAAACCTAAGTGATGAAGCAAAAATTTAGAGAAGTTACATTCTTGGTAAGGTCAACCTTGTTGACTTGTTGTTGATCTTGTTTTTTTCAAGGAAGATTGATTGGTGGCTAGCTTGGTCTTGGGAAGTATTTTTCTGGATTTTTTGGTGGCTGGATTGGTCTTGGGAAGTCTTTGTATGGATTTTTTGGTAGCATTATTTTTATGACTACTTGGTGTAGAAATTCAAGCATTATTAAATTTTTTTTTGTTGGAATGAAATTTTGTTTTGCTGGAATTAAATGTTCATTTTACAAACATTCTAGTTGAAGTTGTAGACCTAATTGATGAAGCCAAAATTTAGAGAAGTTACATTCTTGGTAAGGTCAACCTTTTTGACTCGTTGGAGATCTTGTTTTTGTTCAAGGAAGAATGTTTGGTGGCTAGCTTGGTCTTGGGAAGTATTTTTCTAGATTTGTTGGGTGTGGAGCCTGATTATCTTCTGTATTCAAAGGTATCACCACATTGGACCCCAGTTCGAAATGCGGCAGCAATGCCACCCGTAAAATATTCACTGCAGGGGGGGTCTAGAATAGATGTAAAATTGCCCTGTAAAAGTATAGTAATTTATAGTCAATCTGGGCCATTCATTAGGCAGATGATTTGACGGTAGAAATTATGTTTAGTTTAGGGTTTTTTGCCCTAGAAGGGAACCCCTCTCTTTGTATGAGGGCATTGTATTGAGTCTGTGTAATATATGTGTATTCTCTGAGCGAGAAGCAGAGAGGTAAGACTGTGAGAGAAAACAGAGGATATTACAACGGATCTGCTGTAGGTTGTGTCTCTTCATTTTGCTAGATAATAGAAAGGAAGGACTGGCTGTTCAGGGTGGATGTAGCCCAAACTGGGTGAACCACGTATATATGTGTCTCTCTTGTTTTATGCGTTTTCTGTGTTTATATCTCTGCAATATTTTATGTGTTCCATTGCTCCGTAATATATAATTTTCTAACAACTGGTATCAGAGTCAAAGGTCTATTTGGTTGATAAACTCACAGGAAAGAAGGGTTCCTCGTTCGAGTGGGAGAAATGGCGGAAGATGGTAAGTTTAGGGTCGAGAAATTTAATGGCCAAAACTTCTCGCTGTGGAAGATGCAAATGGAAGATTATCTGTATCAGAAAGATCTATACCTACCATTGGGCGGAAAAAAAAAATGCCGACGGGAATGACAGATGAAGAATGGAACCTTCTCGATAGAAAGGCACTCGGAACAGTACGGTTGTGCTTCGCAGTGTCGGTCGCCTTCAACATTTCGAAGGAAACAACAACAGAGGATTTTATTAAGGCGTTGGAGAAACTATATGAAAAACCCTCGGCCTCAAACAAGGTATTTCTTATGAAACAATTATTTAATATGAAGATGTCAGAAGGTGGATCTGTTGCAGACCATTTAAATGATTTTAATACTGTTATAAGTCAGTTATGTTCTGTAGGGGTAAAATTTGATGATGAATTTAGAGCTCTGTTATTCTTGTGCTTATTACTAGAAAGTTGGAATGGTTTAGTAATGGCCATTAGTAACTCTGTTTCTGGATCTAGTACTTTAAAGTTTGATGATGTTATCGGTGCTATCCTTAGCGAGGAAATGTGAAGGAAAAGCTTTGGTGAGACATCGGGTAATGATTTGAGTGCAGATATTGGGGAATAAAAATGGAAAGAGGAAAGAGCTCAGGATATCGTAGTAAATCAAGGAAAGGGAGATCCAAGTCTAGATCGGGGATAGTGTGCTGGAAATGCGGAAAGAAAGGACACTTAAAGAAAGGCTGTAGATCTCGGAAGGGAAAAGAAGGAGATGCATAGCAAGAAAACAATCATGAAGGAAATGTGACAGGTGAGGTGTTACAAGATGCTTTGATTCTTTCTTTCGAAAATATTACTGATTCCTGGGTGGTAGATTCAGGGGCCTCATTCCATGCCACACCTGATAAGAAATACTTTCATGACTATGTTCAAGGAGATTTTGGACAAGTTTGTTTGGGTGATGATAAACCCTGTAAAATTGTTGGAATGGGTAAGGTTCTTGTAAAACAGTAGAATGGAAACCAATGGCTACTAAAAGAGGTAAGGCATGTTCCAGATCTAAAGAAAAATCTGATTTCAACAGGGGAGTTAGGCGGTGAAGGTTGTGTGACAACTTTCATAGATAAAGCTTGGAAGTTTACCAAAGGAGCCCTAGTAATAGCAAAAGGCAAAAAGGTTGGTACATTGTATTTATGCAATGGTATTTCTAACTCTGTTAATGCTTTAACTTCCAAAGGAGCAGATGCAGCATTATGGCATCATAGGCTCAGACACATGAGTGAAAAGGGGATAAAAATTCTTCACTCAAGGAATTTGTTGCCGGGTTTGAAGAATGTTGATTTGGACTTTTGTGAGAATTGCATTTATGGAAAACAGAAGGAAGTCAGATTTCTTAGAGTTGGGAAAGAAAAGAAGAGCGAAAAATTAGAGCTTGTGCATACAGTTGTATGGGGACTTGCTCAGGTATCATCTCTCGGTGGCTCTCGTTATTATGTTACTTTTATTGATGATGCAACTAGAAAAACTTGAATTTATTGTATTAAGAATAAGTCTGATGTATTTGATACTTTCAAGAAATGGAAAGCTTTGGTTGAGATTGAGACAGGAAAAAAATTAAAGTGTCTCAGATCAGACAATGGAGGTGAATATTGCAGCAAAGAGTTTGGTAGGTACTGTTCAGAGCATGGAATTCGCAGAGAGAAGACAGTTCCAAGAACACCACAAGAAAATGGTGTGTCAGAAAGGATGAATAGAACAATCATGGAGCGTGCAAGGTGCATGAGATTGCATGCAGGATTACCTTTACAATTTTGGGCAGATGCTATAGATACTGATGTTTTTCTAATAAACAGAGGGCCTTCAAGTTCCTTGGATGGTGGTGTTCCAAGAGAAGCATGGACAGGTAAAAAGGTAAACTACTCTTTTTTAAATCCTTTTGGTTGTGAGGCCTTTGTCCATATTGATAAAGAAAATAGAACAAAGCTTGCGGCAAAGTCAAAGAAATGTACCTTTATTGGATATGGTGTTAATGATTTTGGTTATCGCTTATATGATTATGAAAATCACAAAATCATTAGGAGCAGAGATGTAATATTCAATGAAAAGGTCTTGTATAAGAATCAGTTGCAGGAAAAAAAACAGGAAAAAGGAAACAAGGAATACTCAGTTCTTAATGAAATCACTGAAAAAGTAAAGGTACTTGAAAATAATAATAATCAACAACCACAACAACAACAACCACCACAACAACAACAGGCACCCCAAACACCTAAAAGTGGTGTTAGAAGATATACTAGGATAAGTAGACCCCCTGAAGGATACTCTCCTTCATTATATTATTTATTGTTGACTGATTCTAGTGAACCCAAATGTTATGAAGAAGTAATGCAGGTTGAAAGCAGGAAGAAGTGGGAGGTAGCCATGGAAGAAGATATGGACTCCTTAATGCATAACCAAAATTGGGACTTAGTCAGGTTACCTGCAGGAAAAACTGCATTGAATAATAAATGGGTTTACAGGTTGAAGGAAGAAGATGGAGGAAAACAAAGGTATAAAGCTAGACTTGTGGTGAAGGGGTTTGCACAGAAGAAAGGTATTGATTTTGATGAAATATTTTCTCCTGTTGTTAAAATGACTTCAATCAGAACTATTTTAAGTCTAGTAGCAGTTGAAGATTTGCATCTTGAGCAGTTAGATGTAAAGACAACCTTTCTCCATGGGGATTTGGAGGAAGAGATATATATGCAGCAGCCACAAGGATATGAAGTGAAAGGGAAGGAGAAACTAGTGTGCAGGTTGAAGAAGAGCTTGTATGGCTTAAAACAGGATCCAAGGCAGTGATATCTAAAATTTGACAAGTTTATGTCTGAACAAGGTTATATTAGATGTCACTCTGATCATTTTATTTATTTGAAAAAGCAAAATGATGGCAGCTATATTATATTGTTATTGTATGTAGATGACATTCTTGTTGTAGGGTCTAACATGCAGGAAATAAATGTGCTCAAAAGAAAATTGGCAAATTCATTTGCAATGAAGGATTTGGGAGCTACAAAACAAATCTTTGGTATGAGAATAACTAGAGACATGAAAAATCGTAAATTAACATTGTCTCAGAATGAGTACATACAAACAGTGTTGAAAAGATTTAATATGCACAATGCAAAACCAGTTAGTACACCTTTGCTAGCCATTTCAAACTTAGTAAGGAAATGTGCCCAAAGACCCAAGAAGACATGGATTATATGTCTAAATTTCCATATGCATCAACAGTTGGAAGCTTAATGTATGCAATGTTCTGCACAAGGCATGATATTGCACATGCAGTGGGAGTTGTAAGCAAGTACATGAACAATCCAAGAAAGGAACATTGGATGGTAGTGAAATGGATTCTTAGATATTTGAAAGGTACCACAAATCAAGCATTTTGCTTTGGTGCTTCAAACATTTCTCTATAGAGATATGTTGATGCAGATATGGCAGGTGACAGAGATAATAGGAGGAGCACTACAGGATATGTATTTACTGTTGGTGGAACAACTGTCAGTTGGGTTTCAAAAATCCAAAGTGTTGTTCCACTTTCAACAACAGAAGCAGAGTATGTTGCTGCTACAGAGGCTAGTAAAGAAATGATTTGGTTACAAAGGTTTATGGGTGAATTGGGTAAGAAGCATGATATGGGCACGTTATATAGTGAGAGCCAAAGTGCCATTCATCTTGCAAATAACTCAACCTTTCATTCCAAGACTAAACGCATATAACTCAAGTACCATTTCATACGATCAATGTTGGAAGATGGAGAGTTGAAGTTGGAAAAGATACACACTAGCCAAAATCCTGCAGATGTGCTAACAAAATTTGTAACCAAGGAGAAACTGAGAATATGCTCAGTTTCAATTGGTCTTCAAGGATGATGATGAAGATGAGAAATAGCCAAGTCCAAAGAGGAGTCACTGTCCAAAAAATGAAGCAGCGGTGGAGTTGCTATAATCAGTCTCCAAGTGGGAGATTGTTGGGTGTGGAGCCTGATTATCTTCTGTATTCAAAGGTATCGTCACATTGGACCCCAATTCGAAATGGGGCGGCAACACTGCCCATAAAATATTCGCTGCAGGGGGGGTCCAGAACAGATGTAAAATTTCCTTGTAAAAGTATAGTAATTTCTAGTCAATCTGGGCCGTTCATTAGGTAGATGATCCGACGGTAGAACTTATGTTTAGTTTAGGGTTTTTTGCCCTAGAAGGCAACCCCTCTCTCTGTATGAGGGCATTGTATTGAGTCTGTGTAATATATGTGTATTCTCTGAGCGAGAAGTAGAGAGGTGAGACTGTGAGTGAAAACAGAGGATATTACAATGGATCTGCCGTAGGTTGTGTCTCTTCATTTTGCTAGATAATAGAAAGGAAGGACTGGCTGTTCGGGGTGGACGTAGCCCAAACTGGGTGAACCACATATATCTGTGTCTCTCTTGTTTTATGTGTTTTCTGTGTTTATATCTCTGCAATATTTTATGTGTTCCATTTCTCCGTAATATATAATTTTCTAACAGTCTTTTTCTGGATTTTTTGGTGGCTGGATTGGTCTTGGGAAGTCTTTGTATGGATTTTTTGGCAGCATTATTTTTATGACTACTTGGTGTAGAAATTCAAGCATTATTAAATTTTGTTTTGTTGGAATGAAATTTTCTTTTGCTGGAATTAAATGTTCCTTTTACAAACATTCTAGTTGAAGTTGTAGACCTAATTGATGAAGCTAAAATTTAGAGAAGTTACATTCATGGTAAGGTCAACATTTTTGACTCGTTGGAGATCTTGTTTTTGTTCAAGGAAGATTGTTTGGTGGCTAGCTTGGTCTTGGGAAGTATTTTTCTAGATTTTTTGGTGGCTGGATTGGTCTTGGGAAGTCTTTGTATGGATTGTTTGGTGGAATTATTTTTATGACTACTTGGTATAGAAATTAAAGCATTATTAAATTTGGGTTTGTTGGAATGAAATTTTGTTTTTCTGGAATTAAATGTTTCTTTTACAAACATTCTAGCTAAAGTTGCAAACCTAATTGATGAAGCCGAAATTTTGAGAAGCTACATTCTTGGTAAGGTCAACCTTGTTGATTTGTTGGAGATCTTGTTTTTGTTCAAGGAAGATTGTTTGGTGGCTGACTTGGTCTTGGGAAGTATTTTTCAGGAGTTTTTGGTGGCTGGATTGGTCTTTGGAAGTCTTTGTATGGATTGTTTGGTGGAATTATTTTTATGACTTCTTGGTATATAAATTCAAGCATTATTAAATTTTGTTTTGTTAGAATGAAATTTTGCTTTTCTGGAATTAAATGTTCCCTTTACAAACATTCAGGAATTGTAAAATTAACCTCTTATCTATGTGCAACCTTCCAAAGCATAAGATGATATTCAAGTGTAACCCATGAATTATTATAACCATCTCATAGCATGTAACTTCTACCTAAAACAAAAATGTTTAGATTGAAACTCTATAATATGAATTGGTCAAAGACATGAAGAGAACTATAGCTACTATTTCTTTGTATGATCGCCAAAACTTACTTAACATAAAGGGCATTTTATTTATATAAAGCCTTAGAAGCTAGAAAAAATAATATTCATATAGGAAACACTAAAAATAATTCATCTAAAAATGTAGGTTACATTGACGTAGCATTGATCAGAGACAAGTCCACTTCGCATACTTGTCCCTTTAATCTCCCCATGTGATCTATTAAAGAACATTGTTGTCAATGTAATTTGTTTTATAATTTGGTTGAATTACAATTTTGAGGAACTTTTCAAGGTTATGACAAAAGAACATTGTTAGGGTTTGAAGTAAACTTTTTTGACGAAGTAACTAATGTCATTATTCATAATTATAATGATGTCATGACTAGATGTAATTATTATACTAGTCAAGAGAAAGAAAATAAAATATTTATTTTAAAAAAGAAAATTATTTTATTATGAAATGGGTTTCTTTCCCATTGGTTATTTGTCCTAGGAAAAATCACCCATTGAGTGCTTTAGGGTCGTGAAGAAGAGTCAAAGTCAAGGTCATGATGTAAAGTCCTTTGAAGGGCTCATGTATCAAAGAAATGAAATATATTTTATGTAAAACGATTGGTCTAGAAGTTATCAAAAGGACATATCAACCTAGAAGAGGCCTAATTTAGCCCCTGAGAAGCCTATTTATTTAAATGGCTGTCAAAAGACACTGTAACTAAACTTTTTTAAACTCCACACAAATGTTCATCAACTGGAACTTTATTTCAGTGGCTCTCAAAACACACTGTAACTAACAATTTCTAAAATCCATGAAAATTTTCATTATAAAGAGGAAAAAGCCTCTCAGGACGAACAAATAAGTAGCGAGCAAGTTAAAAATCAAGAACCAATTCATAGCATCTGTGCTAATCAAAATTATCATATTTATAGGAACTAGATTATGTCAAAGTTTAATCTAATGCAGAACCAAATTTGGCATCATACCACGATTAAAAAACACAATATTTTTAGATCAAGATGTTTCCTTCATGAAATTCTCTAGGAGGGCTTAAAAACTCCTGTTCACTACAAAGAAATCCCTAGGTCAATGCAATATTACCACTAGTAATAGTGTACACTGTAACTATCAACTGCCATTGGAAGTATGATGTGTTTCCTCGCCGAATGTTACAAAATTGTAGAAATATAAAATAGAAACTGCTAAAATCCCCCCTTACCTTATGATACAAGTGATGCCTATGTACAATTGACTGTTCAAGTTAGAAGGACATGCGAGTCCTAGTACAACCCCCTACCAAGTTTTGTGAGGGTTTCAAATAACAAAGGTACAATACATACAAGGGTTTGAAATGATATAGTTACATAACATACCCAGGGTAGGGAAGTTAGGCCACTGGAGGCATCCACAACAAGGGACTCTCCATTGTTTCAAAGACCTTGGAATAAAATACAATGTACAATAGGTGTTGACGTCTATGGGTGGGATTCTACCACACTTTGTTTCCAGAAAAATTTGGGCCTCCTCGCAGTAGTATATATTATAGCATAATATGGATCGAATATCTTTTGCTGAGATGAAAGAGGTGTTTTCCATAGGTTTCAATTAGGGCTAGGTAAAGGAAAAGGTTTCTATTATATCATATTATTCCTTGAGAATAGCGTAGCTTTATACCTCGAGCCCTATTCATTCATTCCCGATTTTTTTAATTGCTAGATATTTTGTGTTTGCAATAAGTAAAAAATTTCAATTTCTACTATGGTAGAATGAAAAAAAGCATATGAAATAGCTCAGAGGTGGAGCTGGAGTAGCCGACACTTACAGAAGATATTTTTTCCTCTTGCTTTGCTCTTCCTAAGGCCCTCGAGTTGGATTTCCCTTAGGTATTGTCACGATGGCAGAGGCTCTTCCTCTTGTAGCTTAGAGGTGGGTGGAGGCTCTTCCTCTTGCAGCTTTGAGGTGGGATGAGGCGGGCGAGGGGAAATCACTACAAGGAAAATACCTTGTAGCAGAGATTATAACAAATGTTTTTAGTGTTATAAAATTGGAAAAAAATGTCAAAAAACATCCACTAAAACAACCATTTGAGATAACAGATCTTTTAGTGGAGGTTTTACTGGAAATCATCACAACTGAAAAATTTGGGCAACCAGAGGTTCTAGCAGATGTTTTTTGTTGCGGTGTGCTTAATGGAACAAGTAGTACCTGTGTGTTACATACATAAGAGCACCGGACAACATACATAACTAAAATCACTGAGGCATTGAATGTAAAGAATACCAAAGTGTAATATATACCACATTGGTGCTAAGAGATAAAAAAGCTCGGGGCATTTTTCTAAGGAATGACATCGGCGCATGCAAAAAATAATTGTTGCGATGGTTTTTTTTTTTTTAACTTGTAGTGCTAATGCGTATCATGACTAAAAATGCCCTGATGTGTTAGTTATAAAAAATGACTAGTGACGTTAGTTTTCATAAAACACCAAGTTGGAAATAATATTTTGTAGGACTGAAGAGTTTGTTATATAAAAACAGAGAGTGTCAAGAATTACAATGCATCGGGGCGTTAATCTTAAACATGAATTGTGCTTGGAGTGATAAACACACCGGTGCTATTGTTTTCTTAAAAGGCACCGGGCATGCAAAAATATGTCATCCTGGTGATTTTATATAACATAACACACCTGTGCTTTTTTATGTTATAGATGCACCGATTTTTTGAATGATATTTTCTTTTTTTTGGAAACGTCGACCCGTGACAGTGCAATTATTGTAATTATTTAAATCCATTATTCATAAAATATCGACATATATTTTATAGAAATATTCATATAAATTAAAATTTGATTGGTGCATTTATATATGATGTTTGGATTAATTTGTTATATTATTAGATTTCGCATCTCTTGATTATAATATTTAATCATCCATATATTTAATTAGAGGTGTAACTTTTCACAACGACATTGGATAATATAATAGAATATATTAAAATGTATTTTATTATATATCAGTAAGAGGATCTTTGTCATTCAAAATATGATTGTTAGTGGTAACCCCTTGTCTTTCAATTGGGACACTATGTCCATTACATTAAACAAAATGTTTGTTTTCCACATACAATTATTTAAAAAAAAAACAACAGGTTGCATTGATATCCAAACTGATCATCATTCTTCGTTGGAACTTCTGTCAGTGCTCGAGCTACTTCCATGACTTGGGCTATTTGGAGGAATGTTTTGTTGATTGCATTGATTGTTTTTGTCTTCTTGATCTTGCAGTTCCATATGCAAACATAAAAATAAAGTGTAATGAGTGTATCTACATTGGTGATAATAATGAAAATTGAAATAAATGATATACATCAATGTAAATTGAATAGCAATGTACCATACCAAGAAGTGACTCACAACCTTTCTTTAATGCAATGTCAATCAATTCTTCCGATGGCTCTTCTTTGTATGTTAGCACCTATTTGAAGACATTCAAGGATGGTTGCTGTAAAACAACTTAAAATATACAAAAACGAAACCTTTAGTTGTTATAAGGAATTATTAACAATTAATCAACCCTTTTCTTCCTTGTCGTCCTGTTTTATGTGCTGAATGAGTTCGATCTTGTTTTATTTTCTTCAAGAAAATACTTGAAAATTAATGTTTAATGCTAAATTTTTTTTTTATTTGTACAAAGTCAATCATGATTACACACATTTGAAGCACGTTGTTATTGAGATGGCTCCTCTTGTGATGCAATTATGTCCTTTTCTTTGACCATCTACTTATACACTTTTTTGGACATTCCTACTGGCATGTTTCACCTATCAATGCGTTGATCGTTTTGTATTTTCATAATCTTCCTGAAAAAAGTAATAAACTAATTTTATGAAGATATATGAAAATGAAATATAACAAAATTGATATTAATAAATGAATGGTGTGTAGTAATATATAAATATAATTCTAGAAAATCATTTTATAAAATTAGGAGTATTACCATTTGAATGATTCTTTTTTGTTGTTGTATGTTTTTGCTATTACAAGTCTGACATGTCTCATTAACCATTTCTCTGGAAACGCTCCCTATAGTTTAGATATAATTTGGTTCTTATAATCATTGGATTGAGTTTTGTATTGTAAATGGAAAGTACATTTATACGTTCATTCCACTAGATCCCTCATAGATTTGTAAAATTCTCTCCCACTCCCCCACTTCATTTGAACCTCCAACACCACTCTAGATGAGTTAAGGACCAATTTATCATCATTTACATGTTCTATAATTTTTCTTTTCTTAGAACGACATTGATCTTTTCCTTCATTGTTGCTCCCTATAGAACATTAAACATATATGAATTAATATATTATTTGAAACATGTTATCTAATATTATTAAGTATATTATTAATTAAAAAAAAAAAAAAACACTCATATTGAATTGTATTTTTTCATTGACTTGATTCATCATTTTGCAATTTTTCTATCAGGTTTTACGCTGAGTTTGCAATTAGATTAGAAATAATATTATCTACCTTGTTCCTTTTGCGACTCTACATGACACACACCAACCAATACATATTAGTTAAACTTACATATAGCTCAAACATATTAATTTTGTAAAGAATTTAAAAAGAACTTGCATTCCATGTTTTTTTTATGTGCTATCATTGTGTTAATCAATATTTTTGTTGCTTGAGATCTTCCAAGACATTTTTTTATCAATATACAACATGTAGCATTTAATATAGAAGGCATTAAATATATTTTACAAATAAATCAAATAATTTTTAGCCAAAAAAGATTTGGTAATCGGTGTGTTTATCTAAATAACGAACTTGAGTGTTTTGAACATTAAACACACTAGGCATTTAATTGTTCAACATCGTCATGGAAAATTATTTTTTAAAAATAATTTTAAATTATTATGGTTTCATTTGTAAGGATAAATGCATCGAAATGATTTAACGATTCTATTTGGAAGAGGTGCACGAGTGCGTTATATTACACCTTGAGCAATGTTTAACAAACTAGACAGAATAAAGAGTGTTATAATATGCCGGTACATTGTATTACACAGGGAGCACTGGTGCGTTATATTACAGAGGGTGCACCGTAGAACATATAACCATTTAAAAAAATAAAGAGTGACGATAGGGTTTGGATCTAATTCAATAATTGATTTTCCTACTTTACATGTCAAACACCCTATATATAGTAAGTACACAAACCCATTAAATCTAAAATTCCTAAATTAAAAAACCCTAATTGTGAAGTGGTAGAGGAAGTTAAACCCTAAAGTGAAATTTTGCAGAAAGAAGCAAGGGTTTAATATAAGTATCAATTTTTTTTGTTTTTTGTTTTTGTTTTTGTTTTGTTTTGTTTTGTTTTTTGTTGTTTTTTGTTTGTTTGTTTTTTTGTTTTTAATTTAAATATGAAAGTAGGTCGTAAAAATTTTTACTAGTAAAATCTATAGTAAATTTTTTATTATACAAGGTTTTTTTTTTTAATTGTGAATAAATCTAACAGAAATTGTAAAATATTTTAACATTAAATTTTAAGACTTTTGGTATCTGGGGTTTTGAGTGAATCACCATACCTTCCAAATTCTGATCTTTCGATGAATCCAATATATTTTGCAGCTCCACGATGCTCTCAATATGTTTCTCTTGCAAACGATCTCTCTTTTAATCAAACCCTAACATAATTTGTAAAATTTTTTATTAGTAAAATAAACAATAAAATTTTAAATTTTTATTGATGCAGGAGCATCCGGACTTAGCCAGCAATGTGATTGTATGTTCACATGTTGTGGTTAACATGAGATGAATTTCATTGACCTGAGTGGTCAAAATCAGTTTTAATAGAGAAAGTTGGATCTCTCAAATTTATCTTTACTTCAATTATTGTAATAATTAGACCATGGTATTATTTTTAGAATAGGAGATATGTTTTTAGGATAGGTGTGTATTAGAGCTTGAGAATAGGGATTTAATAGTTGAGTTGATAAAAATAGAGATTGAGTTGTGAATATTGTTAGGATAGCATTCGATCCATAAAAGAAAGGAAAAAAAGGTAATGATAGAGGGGAAAATGGAATAGGAGAGGGAGTAAGCGAGAAATTGAGGAAAAAAGATAGGGTTTGTGAGAGAAACAGAGGTTAGACAAATTGTTGTAATCGAGCCGAGAGGGCCAAGACTTTGTAATTTCTATTTTATTGAATAAATTGATTAAGTGTGGCATGGTGTATTATTCCTGGTGTGAAATTCTCTTGAATTTGCAGATCGACATTTTGGACCCTAATCGGGTATTATTTCCATTTATGTGTTTTATTGTTAATCAATGTCAATTAGCGTTAAGGCTCTATTTCAAGATTTAGCTAAAACTTTATTAAACTGTGGTTCTTAAAGTTATGTATTGAGCACATGAGCAAAATTAAAAAGCAGTAAGTGGTATATCAGGTGGAAAGTAAATGGTAAATGGTATTTTCCCAAATTGTGTGATTAACCTACGCTGGTGACACGTATCATAGGAAAACCACTTTTCTCATGCATTCTCAACCTGATATCGGTCGCGCAAGAATTCACGTGAGATTGTGCGATAACTGTTGGATCGAACGAGACAGACCGACGATGGAGATCGTTCGAGCTAGTTGGCACATGATACGGTGCGATATTCGTTGGATTTGAGGAAGCCAGATCAATGGTGGAGATTGAAGCGCTCAGGGAGTAAGAAGTCAAAGTGGGACTGACGGTGATTGGTCAGCTTAGCGGGACCCTCAGGAGGAGATACACGTACATAATATTATTAACACGCAGTTGATTGGTTTTTAAGTGAACCATTAGTCTAATTCTAGACTACCATATAAATTTTCGTCAACCTCCCACATCATTTAGTATTAGAGCACAAGGATTAAGTTTACTACAGTAAACATGCCACTTAGGAGAGGAGTTGGCATAGGTCAGAGGAGACTTGTAGCGAATGCAGTTCTGCTGGAAGAGAGTCGAAACTTGCGCACAAGGATGGAGACAATAGAAATTGCTCAAAGGGGAGCACCTGATGAAGGAGATGCCACTGCTGTAGAGGAATATTCTGAGGAAGAAGAAGAGGATGAAGGTGAAGCTGCCAAAGTTCTCAAGATATTGGCCAAAGCAAGTGGAAGACCAAAGGTGGAAATACCTTTGTATGACAGGAATCTCAATGTGGAAGAGTTGATGGACTAGATCAGTTCATTAGACAAGTATTTTGACTATGAGGAGGTTGATGAAAAAAAGAAGGTGAAATTTGCAGTTACCAGATTGAAGGGTCATGCAACTATCTGGTGGGATGAACTACAAACATCCAGAGCAAGAAAGGGGAAGTCTAAGATCAAACAATGGGATAAAATGGTGAGTAGATTGAAAGCTAAATTTATACCAAAAGATTACGAGTTCAATCTTTTCAAACAATTGTAAAATTTGAGAGAAAAAGGACTGACTTTCAAAGAATATACAGAAGAATTTTATAAGCTGAGCATTAGAGAAGGACATGCAGAGGATGGCATAGAAAAGGTAGGTAGATACATCAATGGATTGAGAAATGACATATAGGATGAAATCAGCTTGCTGAGTCTGAAGACAATTGAAGATGCCTATCAAGCAGCTTTGAAAGCAGAGGAGAAGATGCTGAGGAAACAAAATCAGAGGAACAGAGGGAAAAGTTTAGCAAGAGGTAGAGGAATTACTAGATCAAGATTTCAGCACCCTCAGGGTGAAGCAGGAGGTCCAAGTTGTAAACCACCACAGAGAGGAGACTTTAGTAGAGGAATATTTGCACCCAGAGGAAGAGGCTGAGGAAGACAAATTCCGTGTTATACATGTGGAGAATGGGGACATGGATCATGGGACTGTCCTCATAATAAAGAAAAAAATTAGCGAAATGTGAATGTGGTTGAGGCAAAGGAAGAAAAATCTCAAATTGAAAATAAGGAAGAATCACCTGAAGTAGGAGAATATTTGTTATTGAAAAGGGTATTTCTTAAAGCAGAGAAAGGTACAGGAGAACCAGCTCAGAGAAAGAGTTTATTCATAAATACATGTAAGTCCAAAGGAAAATGTTGTAAAGTGATAATTGATAGTGGAAGCACTGATAACCTTGTTTCTACATAAATGGTGGACAAGTTAGGGTTAATAAAAACAATACACTGTACTCCTTACAAAGTATCATGGTTTCAAAAAGGACATCAGCTTATTGTGACAGAACAATGCAAAGTAGAAATCCAGATTGGTACTTATAAGGATGTGGTATTATGTGATGTAATGCCAATGGATGTATGCCATGTATTGCTGGGAAGACCTTGGAAGTTTGATAGAAAAGCCATTCATGATGGTAGAAGAAACACCTATACCTTGGAGAAGGATGGAGTGAAGCCTATGTTGTTGCCATTAAAGGATGAAGCAAACAAAGGAACAACTGGAAATAGTGTTATGTTGGTGAGTGGAAAGGAGCTATTGCAAGAAGTTGGAAAAGGTGAATAAGTGCATTTTACTGTCATAGGGAGACCTAAGGTAATTTTGACTTCCACAAACTTAGATGATTTACCTGAAGAAATCAAAACTCTGTTGAATGATTTTACTGATATTATTGTGGATGAGCTACCAAATGCATTGCCACCAATAAGGAGTATTAGTCACTACATTAACTTGATAACTAGAGCAAGTTTGCCAAACAAAGCAGCATACAGATTGACTCCTTAGGAGAATGCAGAAGTTGGGAGACAAGTACAAGAACTGATGGATAAGGGATTAATCAGAGAGAGCCTTAGTCCATGTGCTATGCCAATAGTACTAAGACCAATGAAAGGTGGTGAGTGGCATATGTGCACAGACTCCAGAGCCATCAACAAAATCACAATCAGGGATCGTTTTCCTTTACCATGCATGGATGATTTGATGGATTGTTTAACTGGATCAAAGTATTTTACTAAAATAGATTTGAAAAGTGGATATCCTCAAATAAGGATTAGAGAAGGATATGAATGGAAGATTACATTTAAAACAAACAGTGGGCTGTATGAGTGGTTAGTGATGCCTTTTGGACTCATTAATGCATCCATCACATTCATGAGATTGATAAATTAAGTCTTGAAGGAATATGCAGGCACGTTTGTCATTTTTTATCTTGATGATATTCTAGTTTTTAGTAGAAGCAAAGAAGAACATCTGGAGCATCTTAAGTTGGTTCTAAGAACTCTGGAG
The DNA here is from genome assembly GCA_031772625.1 of Pinus tabuliformis. Taxonomy (NCBI): domain Eukaryota; kingdom Viridiplantae; phylum Streptophyta; class Pinopsida; order Pinales; family Pinaceae; genus Pinus; species Pinus tabuliformis. The sequence goes on along the minus strand of CM062817.1, from coordinate 943,429,441 downwards.
AAAGAAAAATTGCTGATAAATATGAAGAAATGTTGTTTAATGAAAGAAGAATTAATCTATTTGGGGTTTGTATTTTCTAAAGAAGGTATGAAAATGGATCCAGAGAAAGTCCAAGCAATTTGGAATTGGCCTATTCCAAGAAACAAATTTGAGGTAAGAATCTTTCATGGTCTTGCAAGTTTTTATAGAAAATCTATCAGAAGTTTTAGTCATATTTGTGCACCAATTATTGAAACAATCAAAGATACTAATCAGCCATTCAAGTGGACAGAAGCAGCAGACAGAAATTTGAAATTGTTGAAGAAGAAAATTACAGAAAAACTAGTTTTAGCTTTTGCTTGATTTTGGAAAAATTTTCAAGTTGAAACTGATGCTAGTAGAGTTGCAATTGGAGCAGCTTTAAGTCAGGAACAAAGACCAATAGCATACTTTAGTGAGAAACTAAATGAAGCTAAGAAGAAATATTCTTCTTATGACAAATAATTATATGCTATTGTGAAAGATTTAAAAAAATGGAGACATTATTTGCTACCAAAGGAGTTTGTATTGTACTTTGACAATCATGCATTGTAGTTTATAAACAATCACCAAAATTGAATCAAAAGCATGCCAAGTGGGTAGAGTTTTTGCAGAGTTTCACTTTTGTGATAAAACATACAAGTGGTCAGTTGAACAAAGTTGTTGATGCTTTAAGTAGGGTAAATTTCGTTGTGCAAGAATTAAGAGTTGGTGTTGTAGGATTTGAAGAAATGGTTGATATGTATAAAGATGATGCAGAATTTAAAGATATTTATGCAGTTGTACAAAATCCAACAGTTCATAATAGAAGCCAGTGGTTAGATTATCTTATCCAAGGAGGTTTACTCTTTAAAGGTAACAAACTGTGCATTCCTAAATTTTCTATGAGGGAACAAATAATCAAGGAGAAACACAGTGGAGGGTTATCTGGGCACTTTGGACAAGACAAAACCTTTACTCAGGTAAATGCTTTTTACTACTGGCAAATGATGCAAACTGATGTTAAGAGATTTTTTGAAAAGTGCAGGATATTTTAGCATGCTAAGGGGAGAAGCCAAAACACAGGATTGTACCAACCAATACCAATACCGGACCGACCATGGGATGGAGTTAGTATGGATTTTATTTTGGGATTACCTAGAATCCAAAGAGGAAATGATTCCATTTATGTTGTGGTAGATAGATTTTCTAAAATGGCACATTTCATTGCATGTAAAAAAACTAGTGATGCAACACATATTGCTAATCTGTTTTTTCCAGAAATTGTAAGGTTACATGGATTGCCTATAAGTATTGTGCCTAATAGGGATACAGAGTTTGTTGGTCATTTATGGATAACTCTTTGGAAGAAACTAGGTACCAACCTTAGTTTTAGCTCGACATATCACCCTCAAACAGATGGATAGACCGAAGTGGTAAACAAAAGCTCGGGAAACATATTGAGAAGTTTAGTGTACCAAAATCCTAAGCAGTGGGATTTAGCACTTGCTCAAGATGAGTTTGCTTATAATGACACTCCAAATCGAAGTACTGGGATGAATCCATTTCAGATTGTTTTTGGAATGAATCCAAGAGGTGTGTATGAGCTCAAAAATTTGAGCAAACAGGAAAAATGAAGTGCAAAGGCTGAAGATTTTACAGAGCAGATGCAAAGACTACAAGAAGATGTCAAAGACATATTGTAGGAAAGCAATGGAAAATACAAACAGAGAGTTGATATGAAGAGGAGAGAAAAATAATTCCAAGTGGGAGATCTAGTGATGGTGTACTTTAGGAAAGAAAGATTTCCTGTTGGGACTTATAAGAAACCGAAACTGAAAAAGATAGGACCATGTAGAATTGTGAGAAATTTTTCAACCAATGATTATGAAATTAAGTTGCCAGAAGGGATTGGAATCTCGCCTATCTTTAATGTTGTAGATTTGTACACATACAAGGAGACAGAGGAAGAGTTACAGAAGGAGGATGTAGAAGATGACGAATACACTATACATTGGGAAGAACAAATGCCTAAAATAGTCAAGAAGGAGGTGGAAATTGTTCTAGAGAAAAGAGTAACCAAAAGAACTAGAGGAAATGTTTATTTTAAGTATTTAGTCAAATGGAAGGGACAACCAATAGAGGATGCCAGTTGGTTGATAGCAGTAGAGTTGCAGAAGTATGGAGTAAACCCTGAAAGTCTGATGGATGATTCTTTTCTTCCCCAGGAGTCTGGAGTTAGCCAACAATGTGATTGTATGTTCACATGTTGTGGTTAACATGAGATGAATTTCATTGACCTGAGTGGTCAAAATCAGTTTTAATAGAGAGAGTTGGATCTCTCGAATCTATCTTTACTTCAATTATTGTAATAATTAGACCATGGTTTTATTTTTAGAATAGGAGATAAGTTGTTAGGCTAGGTGTGTATTAGAGCTTGAGAATATGGATTTAATAGTTGAGCTGATAAAAATAGAGATTGAGTTGTGAATATTATTAGGATAGGATTTGATCCATAAAAGAAAGGAAAAAAAGGTAATGATAGAGGGGAAAATGGAATAGGAGATGGAGTAAGCGAGAAGTTGAGGAAGAAAGATAGGGTTTGCGAGAGAAACAAAGGTCAGACAAATTGTTGTAATCGAGCTGAGAGGGCCAAGACTCTATAATTTCTATTTTATTGAATAAATTGATTAAGTGTGGCATGGTGTATTATTCCTGGTGTGAAATTCTCTTGAATCTGCGGATCGACATTCTGGACCCTAATCGGGTATTATTTCCATTTATGTGTTTTATTGTTAATCACTGTCAATTAGCGTTAAGGCTCTATTTCGATATTTAGCTAAACCTTTATTAAACTGTGGTTCCTAAAGTTATGTATTGAGCACATGAGAGGAATTAAAAAGCAGTAACGTGGAAAGTCAATGGTAAATGGTATTTTCCAAAATTGCATGATTAACCTAAGCTGGTGACACGTAGCATGGGAAAACCACTTTTCTTGCGCATTCTCCACCTGATATCGGTCGTGCAAGAATTAACGTGAGATTGTGCGATAACCGTTGGATCGAACGGGACAGATTGACAATGGAGATCGTCCAGGCTAGTTGGCGCGTGATACAACATGATATTCATTGGATTTGAAGAAGCCAGATCAATGGTGGAGATTGAAGCGCGTAGGGAGTAAGAAGTCAAAGTGGGACCGATGGTGATTGGTAAGCTTAGTGGGACCCTCGGGAGGAAATACACGTACATAATCTTATTAACGTGCCACTGATTTGTTTTAAGTGAACCATTAGTCTAATTCTAGACTACCACATAAATTTTCGTTAACCTCCCACATCATTTACTATGTAGGTTTTTGAGTGAATCACCATACCTTTCATCTTCTGATCTTCTGAATAGTTCTACTGCTCCAAAGTATTCTGCTGTTGCACAATGTTCTTGGTATGTCTGTATTACAAATCACTCACTTGAAATTTTGGTAAAATAATAAAATGGTGAATAACTTTTTACTATTTAAAAGACTTTATGAAATTAGATTTTGAAAAATCAATTGCCGCTCGTTTTTGAATTTTAAAAAAGAAATAAAAAATACATTTTTTTTCCAATTTCTCCGCACATCGGTGTGTTCGATAGTCAAATGCACTGACATTGCCGGGGTAACAAATTTTTTCAACACACCAATATGATACAATTTTTTTTTTCGAAATCTCGAAACAATGCGATTAATTTTGTTAACGCAATAGGGCAATTTCTATTTAAAAGCATCGATGCTCTAATTGCTATAAGAGCTCCGAATTGGTTGAATACATTTTTATTTTTCAAAATTGGGAAACAGGTGCATAGCAGTGTTGTTTTTCTTAAACACATCGATGCATTTTTGTAGAAGAGCACCGATATGATAACATATTTTTTTTCGGAATGCCAGGTTGAATTCATTTTTATTTTTCAAAGTTGGGAAATGGGTGCGTAGCGTTGTTGTGTTCTTTTAAAGCACATTGATTCATTTTTGTAGAAGAGCACCAATATGATAACATAATTTTTTCGGAATGCCGAAAACCAGTGTGTGTATTATTTAGACGCCCTAGTGCTATTACTTTTTAAAATGCATCGGTGCACTTTCTTCCAATAAGCACACCGGTTTGGTTTAAAAGCTATCTAAAATTTTAATTTCACATAAAATGGCATATTAATCTCAAATTATCCTTTAGGATGCATCCACATGAATTACAATAGTTCATAGTATACATTTTCCACTTAAAGTCACCTTATTATTGAAAAATGGTTTTAAAACTATATTGAAATTCATATTGTGTTTATATGGTTGTCGAGATTAATTTTGGATATGCACACAAATTTTTATTTCTGATTTTTCTCAAATGCAGGGAAAAAATCTCAATAATATCAAATGGCCAATTCTTCAAATTCCATATCATTCCATACTGTTGATAAAGTCCTTCACAAAGTTCTCCCTTGCCATCTCCAGTAAGTTTAACTTTTATTTATATTTCGATTATCTAATTGATTTTTTTTTAATCCATGTCAATTTGAATAAAAATATATACAAATTTGCAAGAACCTTATTCAAAATTGAGTTAATATGCAAAAATATTACTCCATCTATTCAAAAACGCTGGAAGATCATATCAAAAGTAACATATCACAAACAATTGGTAGATGAAAATGGACAACCTCTTCACCCTTCTAATTGGAACATGCAATCTTCCAGTCGTAATTCTCGATCAACGATGGTATTAATTGTTTGGTATAATGTAATGTCAACAAACCAATTGCATTGACATGATTACTAATATCGTTGATATTGTACTAATGGCGTTCAATATTTTATGAAATTATTATTCTAGTGATCATGAGCAATCCACCTACCATCTTCCAGAGCACCCCACTACAATGTCAACTCGAGCGAAGACTACATTAAGAGGAAGAATCAGAGAGGAATCATACAAAGAATGGTTGACTCCAACCACTTATTTCTTATTATTGGATGTTCTTCTTATAGAGGTACATGAAGAAATTGAAAGGTTTTGTTCAACAAAGAGCAAAACCCAAGGGGTAGTAGAGGGGTATGTATCGTATGTGTCTTTCTATTATGCTAGTGAGTACATCAAGCAGATCAAAAACACACCATGTGCAGCGATTTGGGATGAAAAAAGGGATGAAGACAAAAGAGAAGCGGATATTCTCAAAACAAATGGAAAGAGGCGCTTGATAAAGAGTAAGTGCAAGCTTATCATTTGTCAAATTACTACACGGTAACTATTCACACTGAACTTCATATTAATGCATATTTTGATCTCATATGTACTAAATATATGTTGGTTTGATTTGATCATGAACAAATTAAAAAATGGAAGACATCAACAAAATCATTATTTACAATGTGAAAGCGATGCGACCGTGGGTCACATTGTATGAAGAGAAAAGGGGGAAATGGGAGAGTGACAGGAAAGAATTCAATCGGTTGAATGGTAGACACATGCCTTATATTGATCATTTAAAAGAAAATATGCCAATGAAATGCCCTCACAGTTGGGTTGCTGATCAAGTCAGAGAGAAATATGGTGCATCTGGTCGTTACCCACGTGCAGAAGAGGATGCACTAAACATAGGGATTGGGGGCAGCAATGCGACAATTATATTATATTTTTGTAAAAGTTTAACTTCATACCGCACCTTTGATTTGTAACACACACACACATATATTATTTTTAATTATGCTCGGGTTATTGGACACATGACACTATGGTTTTTTTTCTTTTTTATAGGCGAATTTGTTCCCATTTATGTGGGTTTATGGACATCATTTTCAGATGGAGGATGTCGATGATGGATTTATGACACAAGGTTATGGAGTGGAATTCAAATTCGACCAATCTAGTCATGCTAGCCACCACAATCAAAACCTAATGCAGGGGACATTAAGTTACGTTGGAAAGATACAAGAGATCATTCAAGTGGATTTTTCTTCATTCCAATGTTATTTTTAGGTGCAAGTGGTGGGACAACTTTGATCAGAATAATGTTAAGGAAGATCACAATAGTGGGTTAATATCTATCAACTCTAGAAAGATGTGGCATGAAGCTAGGGAGCCTTATGTTTTCCCAAAACACTGTAACCATTTGTTGTTTTACCCAAATGTGTTGGATAGAGATTAGTGGTTCGTATTAAGATATGACCCTAGATCAAAACATATTTTTGATAACAATAGTGTTTTCATGCAAAGAGAGGAAGAAAATCAGGGTGATGACAATGGAGAGTTATATGTAATAGTGTTATTTCATCATTTATACTATTTTTGTATGTTTTGTTGTCATTATTTTGCCAATTATATTGATTTTTTATTCGTCTTGTTAGCAATTTATAATATAATTGGTAAGATTGACAACTTTTTTTATTAGCTGAAAAATGTATTTATTAATATGGAAACATAATTTTCAATTAAAAAAAAATCAAGAGTGTGCCCAGAACATAGTCATGTACCTGAGTCGATACAATTTAAAACACAACCGCACTGGAATCAATGCACAAATACCTTTGGCACACCATTGTTAGTTCAGAAAATTAATTTTTTCATAGTGGTGCGTCACATTTATGCACCGGTGCACACGTATAACATTTTAGCATCGGTACGTAAAGTTCACGTTATCAAATGCACCGAGCTATAACTATATGTTCGAACATTATTTGTGCAATGCATTTGATAAATATTATCGCACTGATGTGAGAGGAACATATCAAACACACCGAATTTGTGATGGTGATTAAGAGGCATTTGCTTGTGTTTCAAATAGACTTGGTGATGAATTTTTGTTTCTCATTTAGATTATGTGATATCTATATCTATATCTATATCTATATCTATATCTATATCTATATCTATATATATATATATATATATATATATATATATATATATATATATATATATATATATATAATGTATTTATAACTAAATTATTTAAAGTAGACATGTTTTTATCATTGTGAACATGATGTAATATTAGCTAGGAGAAATGTGAAAAACATGAATTTTAGTGACTATCTCATGATAAATATGTGGAAAAAATAATAATTTTTGAGTTGTTCATTAAGAAATAATCAAATATATTATTTTTCAAAAGTTTAAATCTAATATATTATCATTTTTGTATTATTTAAATCATATTTATTATTAAAAAGAGTTAAATTTAAACCAGTACAATAGAAAATAAAGAACCAAAATAACATCAAAATGTCATATCTTTATTACTAGAAAAAAATTCACTTGCCTCTTTAAAGGAGAACTTCCAATAGAGCAATTCCCCAACCACAAGTAACTTTACATGAAGCCTTATGTTACATTTATTTATCCTCATCTTTAGAGAGATAAATTTCTAATTTAAATTGTTAAGAGTTGTTATAAATATTAAATTTAAATTTCTTGAAAATCTCGTAACTTTAGTAATAAATTATATTTTATAAAAATATAAACTTTTAAGTTATATTAAATTTAAATTAATTGCGCTGAGAGGCGCTTTACAACTCAATATGGGAGAGATGTTGTCATATAACTCTACATTTAAAAATAGTGAAATAATAATTATTTTTAACAAATTAAAAATAGTAATAACAAAAGAAATTAATGTATGCCATATTTACAATACTTCAATTTACACCTTAATCTTAAATAACTTTATATAGAGATATAAAGTAACGGAAAGTAAAAAAAATTAATTTAGCTTTTATTGTGAGGAATAAATGTAATGAGTAGATAAATATAATTTACCTTTTACTACAAGGAAGAAATGCAATTTTTTCAAATGACAAGAAATAATATTATTGATATTAGATTATGTGTAATTTCTATGTTCCATTTGTATGTGATATTTAAAACAAAAAAATAATTCACTGATAAGTAAAATATTTCATTGTCCATATTAAATAACATAATTTTATTGATACTTTATATAGAGAAAAGTAAAGTAATTTAAATTGAATTTTTCTTATATTTTCACTTTATTGAGAAAGATTGAGAGAATTATTATTCCATTAATAATTGCTTTCTAATTCAATGTATGAGAGATATTTTTTATTTTTTCAATACTTAAAATGGATTTGATATGTAATATTTTAGAAAATATTAATAATAAAATGTATACATAGAAGAAAAAATTATGAAGGGGCATATTTTAATATTTTAATGTGGAGAACATAAATTATAAATAAAATATTTCAATGTCGACTACATATATATTATACCAGCCTAGTTCCATCTTAACTCTAGATCTTCCAAGCACCTAGAGGGATCAAATCTCTTTTCACTCTAAACGATGTTTGCATCTTGATGCTTGGTAGATCCAGAGTTAAGATGGATATAGGTTGCAGGCTATAAAAAAATGTGACCCAAGTTTTTTAAATTTAACAATAGATTGAATTTTATAAACCCATAGTGAATGAGTTAAATTGTATTTTTTAATAATTTATTATCAGTAATATTTTATATTAAAAATTGAATGAGTTTATTAAGAACCAACTAAATTATTTTACCTTTAATTATTTTTTCCTTGTCAGTATTGAAATATTTTACTAATTAAGTTAGATTGAATATCAATGAACTATTTAAGAAATAGAAAAATATTTACCATAATTTTACGATCATAGTTTCAACCATACTAAAAATTGTAATTTATAAAAAAAATTTGCATTTTTTTTAAAGTAAGTCATTCTTGCATGCAATTTCATATATAAAAGTTTGATATAAGTTCATCAATACATAATCTATAATAAATATTATTTCATAAAAACAAACATCATGATAATAACCATCTAAATATCATAAACATCATCTAAGATACACATTCGAAGTCACTACGATCATATAATTTTATACACATCTAGCACATATAAACGTCATTAGCTAGCACATAAATCTAATAATGTAACAAAGCATCATCATCGTGATCACATATAACAAAACAAAAACATTGTAATCTAACATCATAACCACACACATCCTCAAATTAATATAAATCTCATGTCAAATAACTGCTATCATAGACACATCTATTTGCAAGCACATTAAATTAACATATCTAACATGAACTAACAATATACACATCAACACCAACATATAAATTAAATACATAAACATGAACAAAAAAATGCACCATATATATATATATATATATATATATATATATATATATACAAACAAGTCAAATAACTACATCAAGTCAAATAAGTGCAATAAAATACTCGATAAAAAAGATGTAGTGTTGGGCATATTTGCAGTAGAAGGCGATGGATGGTCAACTACTTCATGATAAGCATCTGTTGAACTCAGCTGAGGTGGAGGAGGAGGTGGATGGTATGCATGAGTAGAAGATGATGGATGGTCAGCTACATCTGCGCCCTCAACGCAGTTTGGAAAACTCTGAGATGGAGGAGGAGGTGGCTGGTTTGTTCTGTCAGGAGAAATATGAGGTACATCCTCTAGCTCTGACATATCATCATCAGGTGATTGAGGAGGTGTATTTCTAGATGGATCACTGACACCCTGATGGCCATAACTTGATGGGGTGGTACTACCAGAAGTATCATAATTTCAACCCTCATCATCATGATTATGATCATCGCCCTGATCATCATCATCGCCACCCTCATCTGATGCATTTTTCGTTGCATGATGCTAGCCTACATCCCTCATTGCTGTCAATACCCTACTATATCTAATGATATGATGCATAAGAGACATCATCTCCCACGGATAGTCCCTGTACATACCCATGCAACTAGGTTTTGTGGTGATATATCGAGCCCTCGTAGGGTGAACTCCCGCATCAAAGAAAACTCTGGCCAATCTGTCGCATTAGTCTATCTGAACTCGCAGACCAACCCTACAACCCTAGATGGCCCCACCCCCTTGAGGATGTGCCTCACTATATTGGGTCTTGCCCATCTCCTTATATCCTCCAACATCTAGTGGGGGAGAAGGCATGTCTTCATTGAATGTGTCGATGTCTAGAAAATATATAGTACAAAAAAATAATTAGATAATTTCATTAAAAAATTTAATAAAACAAGTTAAAGAACGTTTAAAAAAATATATATTCTAATTCATTAAAACAAGAAAATGAAACAAGATTAATTTAAAGAAAACACTAATATTACCTCTATCATCTAGGGGCTCAACCGTTGTGAAGAAGATGCCGGGACACCTTCTCCAATCAATCACCATGTACAGAAATTCCAATGTGACAAACACATGCTCATCCTTGCTGCCCAGTAGCTCCAGTGCCTTGGGAAAAATCCTGTTCGGAAACACTGGAAAGACCCTCTTGGGCATCATCTACCCCCACATGCACATATGGACCTCAGTGATCTACCTAGGATGGCAACGGTCAAATGTAGCGAAAGGGAAGGTCTCCCTCCCATGTCTCAATGCATGACATCTATCTAAAGCCATGCAAAACTACCTCAAAAAATGGAAAACCATCTAATGCAACGTGGAATATGAATCAAAGAATCAACATAATACAAAAGAGGGAAACTAATGTGCTTCCCATCACTACTAGAGTGTACAATGTTCATGACTAATAATGAGAGGCACCCAACCTCTTCTAGAACAAAAGAATAAATCTTTGGTTGTCCACCACAGACCTGAAAATCTGATGGAAGAAACGCATGAGGCCTAACATGTCTCTGAGCGTAAGAAAGTTGTCTCTGAGCTGCAAAACCATGGGGAACATCAAGGAACTAGAGAAATTCCTCCCCTCTCCTGGAAAGGCCAGTGATAAAATATATTTCCTCCTTAGTGGGCCTATAACATGTTGTATTACCAACACAGAAAGCCTACGCCTAGGCACTCCATTGACGGATCAGATGCGCCAATAAAATAGAGTGTGCCTTCATGGATGTAGCCTCCTCATGGTACTTGATGAGGCCTATATTCCTCAAGAGCGCTCAGGTAGTTGTAGTAATAGGGTGAAGGTATAAATCCCTCTCCCACTCTCTGGCTTGCCATGCTCATACCATATTGTATGGGTTTGCGTACTGCTTCTGCTCCTATTGATGCTTCCTCTGTTGACGTCTCTAATACATGATTGACATACAAAATACATCAACTTCACACATAAAATACATTTTTTTTATCAAATGAAACATGTATTTATAAATATGGAAACATAAATTTCAATTAAAAAAAATAACCTGTGCACACAAAACATAGTCATGCATTGGTGTCGGTGCACTTTCAATTATAACTACACCACTATTGGTGTGCACATAAGTATGACGCACTATTGTTGGTTAAAAAATTTAGCTTTTGATAGCGGTGCAACACCCTTATGCACTGGTACACATGTATAACCTTTTCACATCGGTACAAAACGTTCAGGTTATTAAATGCACTGAACTACAACTATATTTTTAAATATTATTTTTACGCTGCGTTTAGTAAATATAAACGCACCAGATGTGCGGCACTGATGTATAATATATCATATCTTTCTTGGTGCATTTTCATTTACAAAACACACCCTTTAAATTTACAGGATGCACCAACCCGGTGCAAGACGAACATATCGAGCGCACTGCGTGGTGATTTTTTTTTCAAAAACAATAAAAAAAATTAACCTAATTCACAATTCTAATCCACTTAAAACTTAAATTAGAAAGAAACATAGGAATTACTTAGACATTTGGTCATCAACGAGGCATTGTGGACACGTCGTAGATAAAAACAAATTTTAACACCGTTTGAAAAAATTGGAAACTCAAATAATGAGCACGGTATAGAAAGCTTGTGATCAAGAGAAGCACCAACATCAGGACGCTTGCATGTGGCAAGAATGGCATCGGTTCTTTAGATATTTCCCACATTCTAGATGGTAAAAACGAAAATTACAACCGAGAGGGTTTTTTTGTTTAACCTTCCTTTGGTGCATTTAGCTAATTGCACTAGGGCGGGATGTAGTTGTTATCACTCTAGGAAGCTCTCCTAGGTTGCAGCTCGGAGATGCCTGGTAACATATAATCTTCAAAATTGTTCTCGGAACTATTGGAATATATGAAGGTTTGGATCAAGCCAGATAACCATTTCAACTCTGTTTTTACTCAAGACATGTATGAACACCCTCAGCTTTACAAGGCTTTAGACCACTAATGCTCAATAGTTTGTAGATTCAATGGATAAATGGAGAATACTGACTGTATCAGCAGATGCATATATAAACACATATGAATGGCTAGCTACAGGAAGTAAATGAAGCTTGCAAATCTAATTTATAAACATAGAGATAAGATGACAGTTATCTAGCTTTAGACATGGAAGAAACATGAACAACATGTTCAAGTGAAAGCTTAGAATAGAAGAGAAAATGGAAATTGAACATATAAAAACAAAAGAAGATTATATTGCTAGAATGAAGATGAGAAGATTGAGTAGAAAAGTATCCACAGTCTCTAGAAGTTGAACCCTTCATACATTTAACTTTCAGCCATTTATAGGCCTTTTACAATGATCCCGAGCTCTCAAAGGCTCAGAGTGTCTTAATCTATCCTCTTTGTCATTTTAATGGTTTGATGCCCTGACTAGGCATGCATGGGCTCGGAGGTTCTTCTCTAACAGCAGAGTAACCTCATTCTGATAATTTTCAGTGCTGGCAAGGAGCTCGCTCGTGCTAGAGATGCCCCATGATCACTTCTGTTTGTTTTGGCTGTGTTCCGCTGTTGATGCTCCATGATTACTTCTGTTTCAGGCTGCATCATGCTATGGCCCTTTTTTCCCCTTTCTAGTCTCTGTTTCCCGGCAATCTGTCTCCCGGACTCTGTTATGTGGTGGAATGGATCTTAGGGCCTTTGTAATCCCTCTAAAATGCGAACAATGACTGTTTTTTTGTTAAACACAGAAAAACGCTGCAACACTGTAAAATCCCACCCATCTCTGTTTATTTCGGACTTCAAAAGTCCTCAAATATGGTTTATTCATCTATCGGGTCCGCCCTTAATCGTTGTTGCCTGTCGCAAATGGCCTGTCCCTTGGTTTTTTCAAAAATGCATCAAAACATTGAAAATACATTGAAAAATGGCTTTGGCGGACCTGAAAATATTATATATTTTCATTCCCAAACCCTTTCGGGTCTAGGTCTTATCGCATTGCACTGCTCCAAGGTTCCCTTTGTATTTTGTTAAATAATGAAAATACACAAAATACATATGAAAATTCCCTTTGGAAAATTTCAAATATTATGAAATAATATTTAGAATATCGTCGGGTTCGGTTCATCGGGTCGCACATATACCTGTGCATAGGCCCCGCCCCATGGTGCTGCTCCACTGCGATATAGCGATGCAATTTGATTGCAATCACATATCACTCATGCCCATGACCATTGCTAGCGCTCCTTGTAATCTCTGATAGCAATCCTGCGATGCAATGTGGGCCATCAATCTGTGCACTTGATCAATGGTCCACATTGCATCGCTGATCGCCATCGCAAGTTCCACTTGGTCTGCCCTTAATCTGCTGGATTCCTCCGTCGATTGCGACCTGCCGATCCGATCATCGGAGATTGCTGATTGGGGGTGTCTTCCGCCCAACCTTAAGTCCTCCTTTGTGCTTGGCCGATTGTGATTTTCCAGTTAGATCTGGGCTTTTGATCAGCCAGATCTGACGGCTACTGTGCGTTTCTATGTTTATGCTTGCGGTACATGTTTTTTTCACGGTTTTCTCGGGTTTTTGCCTCCCGATAGTGATTTTTTGCCCTTTGAAGGGCTCTTCTCCTGCGCTGGTTTTCATCTTTGGTAGGATTTTGCTGTCTTTTGAAGACTTAAAGATCATATTTAGATTCATTTTTGGGCCAAATGCCGACAAGGCTAACACTGTCTCCTTCTGGGGTTGAAAGCCTCCTTGTGAGGTTTCAAGGACTGTAGAACGATGCCTTTCCTATAAAAACAAAATCAAATCTTCCTCCTAGTGTTCCATTGGGCATGGAGTCTATTTAGCATGAAATAAAAACTGAAAAAACATATTTACAATACCAAGGCTTTAGAGCCTTAAATGAAATAAATTTTTAAGAACCGCCCATTGGTTGGGCTACCAAAACATCTCCTCCTTCCAGACTATGTAGAATAAAGGTATTTTTCTGCTGAATTTGAGCGATGACAAACAGACCTATCCATAAGGAGTCAAACTTACCATGATTACCTTTCTTTTCCTTAAATGCATCCCATTTGAGAACCCAGTCACCAACTTGGAAATTGTCCACTTTTGCCTTCCTGTCAAAGGTTTCTTTGATTTTCTTCTGATGAGCTTTTGACTTCTCAACCAGCTGCTCTCTAATCTGCTGTAGTTCAACCAGGTTATTCATTCTCCTTACCATGTCATTCTCTTCATCTTGTTCTTCTTGCAAGAATTTGGCCACAAGGAGAATTAGCTAGATAGGGAAAACAACATTAGCGTTATAAACCAGCTTAAATGGAGAATTTCCTATGGACTTTTTGATGGTAACTCTGTCAGCCCACACTGCAAAATTCAACTTGGAATCCCAGCTCTTTTTTTTGTGCTCTAACGGTTTTTTGATTACCCTTACCAGACTCTTGTTAGATGATTCCACCAGGCTATTTCCTTGAGGATACTATGAGGTAGAATGCACCAATCGAATGCACATGGATTCAGTCATGTCCACCAATTCTTTTGCCTTGAAAGATGCTACACTATCAGTGACTAGTTTGGTTGGGCAACCAAATCTAATCAAATATTCTCATTCAAGAACTTTATGACAACTTGATTATTGACATTCTTAGTAGGTATAGCCTCATTCCACTTGCTGAAATAATCAGTGGCTACCAAGATCCATTTGTGTTGGCCACTGGAATGTGGGTTGATCTCACCTATAAAGTCCAAGCCCCACTGCTGGAAGGGACCATTGACATGTACTAGCTTCAAGGGCAGAGATTTTAGCTATTGTCTTCCTGCAAACCTCTGACATTTGTCACAAGATTTCACAAAATAAAACACATCAGAGAATAGAGTAGGCCAATAATATCTAGCCCTCAGGATTTTGTGGGTTGTGGTTTTCCAATAATGATGCCCTCCACAGATGCTAGAATGGAATTGGTGCATGACTTGCACAGATTGTCCTTTATCTAGAAATCTCAATAGGATTCCTGATGGGTATTTCCAATAAAGCAGATTTTTATTAATGCAAAATTTGGCTGATCTGATTTTAATGGCCCAGGCTTGACTTGAGCTAAGCCCTGGAGGGACTTCTAGCTTCTGCAAAAAATGAACTATGCTGGAATACCATTCACAAGTGCCTAGATTTTTAGCCAAAGACTGATTCTGCTTTTGCTCTTATGCTGCTTCCTATGTCTGCTCATACTCTAAATTTGGACCCATGCAATTTATGTCTAACAAACTGAAATTTTCCTTAGCCATAAGTTTAGCCAAGCCCTGGCCTTTGAAAAGCTTAGTGGGCTTCACCTATATGTTAAACTCTATGAATTTTGCAATCCATTTAGCTCTCTTTCCATCAATATCTGGCTGAGTTAAGACATCTTTTACTAAGGCTGAAGGTACATATGCAACCACTTTGGAATGCAGAATATAAATTCTGAATGCCTTTAAAGATTTTATGAGAGCATAAGCTTGTTTTTCAATAAGGTCATACCTTAGTTCAACATCCCTTAGAGTTTGGCTGAAAAAGTCCACAGGGTGCTCTATGCCTTCATCATTTTTCTGCAATAGAACTGCTGCAAGTGTATCATAAGAGGAAAAAGAGAAGATACAAAAATCCTTAGTGTAATTTGGGCTGATTAGAGTGGGAGCCTCCATGATAGCTTGTTTGATGGCTTCAAAAGAGCTTCTTGCAGCATCTGTCCATTTTATTTCTGATCCTTTCTTCAGCATGGAAGTGATGTGCTTCACTAGCTCTGCAAAGTTTGGAATGAACCTCCTTACAAAGTTAATCTTACCCAGGAAGGATTGAATGTCCCTTTTTGACCTTGGGATGGACAATGTCTGGATTGATTGAACTCTTGTTGGATCAATCTTCACATTTTTAGTAGAAACAATATGTCCCAGAAGTTTGCCTTCTTCTAGAGCAAACTGTGACTTCTTTGGGTTCACCGAAATTCCAAACTGTCTGCACTTTAGAAAGACCTTCTTCAAATGCTGCAAATGGTCCTTGTGACTGTTGGAGAAGACTGTTATGTCATCAAGGTAAATAAGGACAAACTTGTCATTCTCTCCCACAAAGACTATGTCCATGGCCCTCTGAAAAGTAGCCGCAGCATTCATTAGTCCAAACAGCATCTTGGAGTACATGAAAGTTCTCCAAGGAGTAGTGAAGGTGGTATTTTCCTGATCTTTTGGATGTACAACAATCTGATTGTAACTTGAAAATCCATCTAAGAAAGACATGACTCTAGCCCCTGAAACTTTTTGCAGAAAGTGTTCCATCTTAGGCAGGGGGTAGTTATCTTTTATAGAGCATTTGTTCAGATTTCTGAAGTCAACACAAAGCCTGTTTTCTCCATTTTTCTTTCTTACTACCACAAGGTTAGCTATCCACTTTGAATACCTTAGGGGAACAATGATTTTGGCATCCAACAACTTCTTGATTGTTTTCTCAATTAAAGGAAATAAGAGAGGGTTGATAGGTCTTAATTTCTGCTTAAAAGGGATGGTGTTCTTTTCCAGTGGAATCTTATGCTGAATGATGTTTGTGTCACAGGTTTTAAGATCACTGTGTTCCCAGGCAAAAATATAAGCGAATTGCTTCATGAAGGTGCAATACTCAGGGTTCTGGGCAGAAGACAAATGAGTGGACATATTTATGTATTTTAGATTTTGCTGTCTTTTGAAGGTGGAAAAGCACTATCGGGAGGCAAAAACCAGAGAAAACCGTGAAAAAACATGTATCGCAGGCATAAACAATAACCAAAAGAACCACAACTTTTTTAATTAAAAAATATTACGGTGAATTTCGTGAGACGCCCCAGGACATTTCTATACATGTACTGCACCGTTGGTGTGGTTGTACTATAGCACCGCTCTATTTTTAGAAATTAAAAACTGCCTAACCATGCTCTTTAGAAGAAGTCCCAAGGAGTTTTTGTACATTTACCACATTGAAGCGTCGTTGGAAAATAACACTACATTTTTCTAAAATTTAAAACTACAACAGTGCTCTTTAGTGGTATGGACTAGGTCCTTTTTCTAGATGAAGGGCACCGGTGCTATCTACTATTAAGCACCGATAGGTTGTGTGATTTAGCGCACCGTATATATATTTTTTATATTGTAAAAATAAATTTTCCACAGTGCACCATTTATATGAAGCACCGGTGCTTGTATGTTTAGTAAAGCACTGGTGTGTTTGTATATTTTATATGCACCATCAAAAAAGAATCTGCTACACATCTATCCACCCACCTCCGCTAAAAAATAGATTTTTGGACTATATTTGTAGGGGCTTCCACAAAAACCTCCGCTAGAAGGTATTTTCCTTGTAGTGTTTGGCAAAGGTCAACTTCCTCAAGTTGGATTTCCCTCAAGTCTTGTCATGATGGCAGAGGCTCTTCATCTTACAACTTAGAGGTGGGCAGAGGCTCTTCCTCTTGCATCTCAGAGGTGGGTGGAGGCTCTTCCTCTTGAAACTCTGAGGTGGGATGTGGTGGGCGAGGGTTGATGGAGGAGATCAACTTCCTCTTGAGTCTCGGAGGTGGGTGGAGGTGGGTGAGGTCTTTGTGATGATGGAAAAGGCTTTCCTCTTGTAGCTCAGAGGTGGGTAGAGGCGATCTCGGGCTAGGGATATGGAAAAGGCTTTCCTCTTACAGCTTGGAGGTGGGTGGATGCAGGATCAAGCTAGGGAGAAGGCTTGCATGGTAGGTTAATAAGGAGATTTGAGTTGTTTTATTTTTTTATGTTATATATACGGTTGTGTTTCATTTTTTTTTAATAAAATATTAAATTTTCTATATTATAATATATCATGATACATTAAACTCTAGATAGGTATAGAGGGAATAACAAATACATAGAGGTGGAGAGATAGAGGGGTTTACGAAGGAGAGATGGAGATAGAGTGAAGGAGAAGGGAAAGAAGGAATTGTGAGAGAGAGAAGGAGAGGAGCGAGAGAGGAAGATAAAGGTAACAGAGAGAGGGAGGGAGACACAAAAATGGATGGGGGGGATATGGGGAGAGATATAAGGAGAGAGGGAGAAAGATAGTGACATGGTTGGAGGGCAGAGAGAGAGAGAGAGAGAGAGAGAGAGAGAGAGAGAGAGGGAGGGAGAGGGAGAGGGAGAGGGAGAGGGAGAGAGAGAGAGAGAGAGAGATATTGGGGGAGAGAGAGGGAGGTAGGAGAGAAAGGGAGAGAGAGGAAGGATGAGAGACAGGAATTGAGAGAGAGGAGGAGAGAGGGTGGGATAAAGAGGAGAGAGGGAGGGACAAAGAGATGGAGTTGGAGTGGGAGATAGGTAGGGAATAAGAAGCACATAGAGAGATAATGTTTGATATTGGATGGTGAAGTGTATAGGAGATATATGTTGTTGGGAAAAGTATCCAATACGGAATGACCCTATCCCACTCTAAGGGTGATAGTACCTCAGCAACAACCGAATGCAAAGCTATTCAAGATTACTTCTTTATGAGATGTAAGAGAGAGGAGAAAGAGATCCACTAACCGTTATCCTCCGCTAATGATTGATCCAATCTTCCCTCTTTGCTGTTTGCTCCCAGCTCCTTGCTCTTTCACTGGCCCAGCTACACAAAGATCCTGCAAAATCACAAGAAAAGGAAACTACAAGAAGCATACATCCATAATTGATTCAAGGATTAGAATAAATCAAATATACAAGCATCAATACGCCACAGAGACACATGCATATAGAAGAACCTCAAATGCTTTATTAATGGAAGAAGTAAAGTTTTGAGAATGTTACAACCATAAGAGGCCCAATCCAGCAACACCTCCCAGCAGAAAGAAATCTCCTCTTCACCTCCTTCAAAGCAATCACCCAATAGTTCTATACTCAAACCAACAGCACTTCCTTACATTCACAAGATTCCAGCCTCCCTAGACCTCATGAGAGAGCTCTATATATAGGAGTTTTGGAGAAAGGATGAGTCAGCTTGAGCTTGGCATGAAGCTGACTAGTGTCCTCTCCCACTTCAGTTATACTTCAGTTCTTGAGTCCACTTGGAGTTTCTTGCTTCCACTTGGAGATCTAGATCCTCTTACTCATCACAAGGCGAATTCCCTGATCCAAGTGTCATTTTGGAAGCTTCCTGGGCAGTTGACACCTTGCAGAATGACTGTGCCACTTGGCCAATCTCGCCCAACGCAGGTAGCCTTCATTGCTTTTGACATTCAGCGCAGGTACAGAGTGGAGCAGTTGACATTCAGCGCAGATGCTCAGTGGAGCAGCTGACATGATCCAGAAATAGCTTGTTTTTGAGTGTTTTCAGGTGGAGAACTGATTTTCAGTGTTGTGGTTTGCTGACCTTGTTCCTCTAGGGGTAGGAACAACATGTTTAGGGACTTTGGATCCCTCAGATTATCGACATTTCATGCTTCATGCTGTAAAGCACAAAAATGTCTATAACAGTTGCCCCCTAAAGTATGAGGTCATTTATCGGGTGAAATGCTTTATCAGGAGGATCCGAAGTTCATTCAATCGCTGAGAGGTGCCCTGTAATAAAATACAATACAATACATTATTTTTCATTCTGCTTTCATGATCTAGATGAGGCGGGCATTCCCATGCTCAGCTTTATAAATTCATTTTGGTACATAGAACAGACGATCGTCTGATGGTAGACTGATAATTCTCTGCTGAAATTATCATCCTTTGAGTAGGATGATCATCTGTTGCAATGATGTACATAACAAATGTCTTTATATCCTGAATATATATCGCAGCCCGGATGGATGAAACTAGATCCGGGGTCTTCAAACTCATTCGATCTTCACTCTAAGTACAAGTCGATCCATGTGAGAATTGCGCTGAAGTCGAACATGGAAAGACATCGCTTGATTACCGGTCAATAATGTAAACCGTTAACAAGTGCGAGAGGAATCACCAATAATGACAATGACCCTCAAGGTACTGCAGTACAATTCACGTGGTGTGAATAAAGGACTTGGCATCGAACACCACGCAAAATCTTCTGGTCGAAGGTCATTGATGTATACCTGTCGCCGGAAGTGAGAAACTTGCCATTGAGGCATGCAAGCTTCAAAGTACTGGGGGGGTTGTTCCTAGATCAACTTCTTGGATAATGAGCTGAAGTCAACAAGAAGCGATCCGTCAAAGGAGGGCCTTAATGAATCCCACATCAATGACACGGAACGGAGCTAATGATTTTAGTGGAGGCAAAAACAATCTGTGAAATATGATTCAGGGTGGCGATCATGGGTGGATGAAGGATAATGTATGGCAGTGGATGGGACACGGTTGACTCTTCCTGAACACCATCTCTTGAACATATAATGACACTGATGTGATGGATCGGTAGCATTACCCCAAATGTGGATGGTTTGGCGAGGACCATGGTGATGAGACCGGTGAATGAAACAACCCAACCCGATGTGATACGGAGGACAAAGTGTCATGTTCAAGAGCGACTTGCTACCATTAAAGCTTTGAGGTTCTCCCAATTTTTCCCCAGTCATTTCTGACCAGTACCTCTTTATTTTTGTCAAGCTTGAGGAGGATAACATATGCTTGTTCTATAACCTGCCCTTCGGGCAAGCCCATCGCTATGTTTTACCGAGCCTAGCGATAGGGAAACTCGTTCTCGTCTAAAGACAAGTTTGTCGCTATTTAATCATTTTAACGAGTCTAACGACAAGGAAAACTCGGTCCTTTTCATTTTTAGAGAGTCTGAAAAGGTACAGAAAGTTAACTCCAAAATTCCTTTTTCGTCATCTAATCCCTTAAGTCCGAAAAAGTATAAAACAATACAGAAGGGATGAGTTTTCGATTACTTTAACGAGCTGAATAAAACAAGCGCTCGACCTTTTTGTGTAATAATCCCTCAGGTCCAAAAAGATTAAAATCTAGAGGAGGGATAGCTCTTCCGGTCACTTTAACGAGCTGGAGGGCCAAAACTCGGCAAACTTTTCATATTTTATGAGTCAGGAGAAAAGAGCTCAAAGAAGACTCGTCTTTTGAGGAACGAGTGATAAACAGGGATAGCAGCAGATTCCAGGTACAGGTTGGAATTTTCCAATCACGGCAGTGTCACAAGGATGGCTAGGTGAAATCACTCTTCGCAGCTGTTCCTCAAAATGGGTAAACAATCATATGGAGGTGAACGATTGGCCAAATGGAATGGAGGTGGCGGGTGCAAACACGACCAAGGCTTTCATGGCTAATAAATTTACGATCACAATGGTTATTTACCGGTACTGGGTTCATTTTTTAAAGAGCTTGAATGCACCAAAACACTGCTCAATCTTATGTTTATTTTTTAACGAGCATGAACTATGTGCTAAAACTGCTCGGATCTTCGCTTTTCTATTTTTTAACGAGCATAAATTCCGCGGTAAAACTGCTCGATTATACCAGTCGTAAGATAAGAATGTCTCCTGTAAATAACGACAACTTTTAGATTTTTGCCCCACATCCTTTCTTTATGCAAGTTCGGAAACGACTAATCCAAAAAACAGATAAATAACCGCTCTTTGCTTGCGCTCCAAAAGGTTTGCATGCCCCCAGGTATAAAGTATGATTTCAAGGTTACCCCTCAATTTGCAGATAAAACATTTGTTTTACCGGGAGAGGCCTACCTCTTTCAGGTTACCCAAAGATGGTTCTATTTGCTGCCGCAAATCAATCTCTTTCTTCGGCAATGCCTATCGAAATAGACAAAGGTGGGTGAAAAGCAGATTATTTCACTCACATAACTTTGACAAAAGAATCTTATTCGAGAACAACCCCTCTTCCTAGACGGACGGGGTACGGACTAGTCATATTCTCCCGCGGAAATCTACTCTATACCCAAGGTTTTCTCTGCCCAAAGCAGACCAGGATGCATGCCCCCTGGGTTCCAGTCCCATCTTTCCGAATCACTCGCACTCATCGGGAAGGAGGACTGGGGGTGGAGACATTTCTTGATTGAATAGACCATTCAGGGTTGGTATTTGACTATTTGCGATGCGTGATCCCGGAAATGAAAGTTGGTCTACGAGCTTGACCATTCTTCCTTCGTGTGGAAAACACATTACTCTAAAGAGTGAGGAGACTATAGCTCCCATGCAATATATATAGTCTCGTCCAAGGAGTAGGTTATAATCCAAGGGTCCTTGAACGACCTTCACGTTCATTTGAACGGTCTTCCCTTTCAATGTAACAGGCACATTGGGGAGGATCCCTAATGGTCGACTGGTTCCTTTATCAAAACCCGAGAGATTTCTTATCTCAGGCAAAAGCTCTAGGGAACCTAGTGCTTTCCAAGCAATAGAGGAAAGGATACTCACAGATGCCCCTTCATCAATGATAGTTCCAGCCATTACCATCCTGTAAATTTGGACTATGATTCTGAATGGTATACTGGCTGGTAACCGGGGTCTGCCTAGTTGGTTCCAATCAAAGGACACAACCAGGTTGCTTGGTGGTGGAACCGAATACACGGCCGGATACGATCCTGACGATGTTCCTTCCTGCGAAAAAGGAATGGGCGCATTGCCCTGATGCTCATCAGAATCTGTGTTGATGAAAAGAATCTGGATGGTGTCATCCTTATTCTCTTCAGTGAGGGTGTCATTTGAAGATGAATCTTCAGTGACGGTGTCATTTGAGGATGAAACCTCTGAAGGAAGAACCGGGTCAACTGCCGTATTGACCTTTAGACTTTCGTCTGGTCTGGGTTCAGTAGGTTCATTTTCAATGACTGACGTTTCAGCCGACCACTTGAGCGGGCCAGCCGTATTTTCAACCAACGAAGGACTTGGCACGAGTTTTTTGTATCCAGGAGGAAGTCCCAACGGTGAAACCGGGCGATCTTCTAAAACTCTCTTCGCTTCATCTAAGAAGGGACAACGGTGGATGGCGTGATCGCCTTCACACAGTCTGCAGGGGATCTTGCTCCCCCTCTTTGTCTTGAAACTTCACTTTCGCTGGTTGACGGTAAGCAATCAACATGGCTATCAGAGGTTGATGCTCCCGAATTGTGCAGACGAGGGGACCAGTCCCTTAGTATCCGGGGAATACAGGGACAATCTCTATGGAAGTGGTCTCCTATACATATGATGCATGGCGATTTAGGCCCGGTCTGTGCTGTGTGTGGATTTTTGTCAGATGTCTTTTGTTTGCCCCCGGGCGCCTTAGGCTCCTTCTTCTTCTTCTCCTTCTTCTCCATGGGAGCTTGGCTTTTGCCGGCTCTACCTTGCGAAGATGAAGGATTGGAGGAAGAGTTAAAAGAAGTAGAAGGCTGGTGGACAGCTCTAGACTGATCTAACTGTTGACTCGACTGCTCAGGAACCATGGTGGTCTGAACTACATTAGTTGAGAACAGCCAAATAGGCAGGCCAATTGTCAGTCCTGGAAGCGACAATGTGGCCATGTGGGGCGCACCAACTTCTCCCCAAGAGGAGAATGGACTAGGATTTCCATCATGTGGAATTCCTTGGTTGGGGCGTTCCATGTTCTCAACCTAAGATCAACGCGGGAATAGGAGGTGATTATGTTCCGTTTAAAATAAATTTTATAACGACGCTTAGACACAACTTGCTTTTTCACTTTTTAAGAGTCGAGAAAAAGCTAAAGATGACTCTAGTCTCCTTCGATGTTTTAACGAGCTCGAAGTGACAAATGCTCGGATGGACTTTTTTAGTTATAGAGTTTGAAAAAGGCCAAAAGAAACTGCTCTGGAGTTCTAGGCAGAGGGTGTGCCAAACTTTTCGCAAAACCACAGAATACGTTTTACGGTACGAGTGGTCGATCTTCGTGAATGCTGTGTTCACTGCATTGCGATCAGTAGGGCGGCCGACACGGTTTCCTATTGGATAAAGGCTTTATTCCTATAGGGGTCTCCCAATATATACGCGACGGTACGTGGGAGCACAAGTCCGTATTGATACTTATCGCTTCACCGTGGAGGAATCACCCAACCACTCAACGCTAAGATATCATGTTTAACGACGCCGGAACACGTCTCTAGCTTAGACCTCTATGTGTTTGCGTTATGTTTCAATGCGTTGTTATGTAAATTCAATTTATTTTAAGGTTGATCTTGTTTAGCAGTTTGCCTTTATGGATCACCACGAGATGTATGATAACACTCCTAAATGCAGTCTAAGATGATAAGCAAGCTTTTCAATCTTTCAACTTTGAAAATCTTAACTACTGAGGGAAAAGAAAGATAACATCTTTTCACACAGATCATAGAGCACACACTAATGCACTTTTTCCTAAATCAACATGCAAGCTGTCGTAATGCACATGCACAATGCAAGTATTTCTTTTCTCTTTCTTAATGTTGGCGTAATGCAAGAAGAAAGCTGTTGTATAACTTTGAATTCAATTTCAAGTGAAAGCAAACAAGTTCGTCCAAAATCAAAAGACACCTTAAGATTTACTTGTTTCGACACTAGAAATATATAAACTCAAACCAAATGACGAAAGCAAAAGCTCAATCAGCTATGAACAACAAACAAGCTAACTCTTAAGATCAAAACGACACTTTATCACAGGTCTAGATCTAAGAGGTCACAGCAAGACTAGTTCACTTTCGTTATGGGAAACTGTAAATGATATAAGAAATACACAAAGAACAAACACAGTTTCTTTATACAACCGAGGCGGAATAGTGGCAAGGAAAGTTGGTTTCAGATAGGCCCACTGACTGGTAACAAACAGCAAAAACAAGAGTGAAAACAGGGAAAGAAACAATAGGAAACCCCAGTAGCACAAGGCAAGACTGGTCCAGCGTAGGTGGGACACTGTCTGTTTGACCTTCAGCGCAGGTAGCCCCTTCGGGAACTGCGCTGAAATGCAGACAGCCTTTGTACAACCTGCACTGAAGAACGAAACTTTCGTTTCTCTTGGTTTCCGGGTCACAGATTGCTCAAAAATTCACAGTTTTTGCTCAAATCAGAAGCTATCAGTCAAGGACACACTAAGGGATGACAAGGAGGATGAAAAGCTATCACTAAGAGCTTATTAGAGTCCTTGTGGATCAGCTCTTCAAATCATAAACTTGCCCAGAAACTGAGCTAGAGTAGCTGCCCTCTACTTTGTATTTGAAGGATCCAAATACAGTTCGATTCGGTACTCCCTTTGTTTATGAAATGAATAGCAAAACACAAACAACCAACAAGATACGATCCCCAGTGGAGTCGCCAATTTTTTGTTGGGAAAAGTATCCAATACGGAATGACCCTATCCCACTCTAAGGGTGATAGTACCTCAACAACAACTGAATGTAAAGCTATTCAAGATTACTTCTTTATGAGATGTAAGAGAGAGGAGAAAGAGATCCACTAACCGTTATCTTCCGCTAATGATTGATCCAATCTTCCCTCTTTGCTGCTTGCTCCCAGCTCCTTGCTCTTTCACTGGCCCAGCTACACAAAGATCCTGCAAAAGCACAAGAAAAGGAAACTACAAGAAGCATACATCCATAATTCATTCAAGGATTAGAATAAATCAAATATACAAGCATCAATACGCCACAGAGACACATGCATATAGAAGAACCTCAAATGCTTTATTAATGGAAGAAGTAAAGTTCTGAGAATGTTACAACCATAAGAGGCCCAATCCAGCAACACCTCTCAGCAGAAAGAAATCTCCTCTTCACCTCCTTCAAAGCAATCACCCAATAGTTATATACTCAAACCAACAGCACTTCCTTACATTCACAAGATTCCAGCCTCCCTAGACCTCATGAGAGAGCTCTATATATAGGAGTTTTGGAGAAAGGATGAGTCAGCTTGATCTTGGCATGAAGCTGACTAGTGTCCTCTCCCACTTCAGTTATACTTCAGTTCTTGAGTCCACTTGGAGTTTCTTGCTTCCACTTGGAGATCTAGATCCTCTTACTCATCACAAGGCGAATTCCCTGATCCAAGTGTCATTTTGGAAGCTTCTTGGGCAGTTGACACCTTGCAGAATGACTGTGCCACTTGGCCAATCTCGCCCAGCGCAGGTAGCCTTCATTGCTTTTGACATTCAGCGCAGGTACAGAGTGGAGCAGTTGACATTCAGCGCAGATGCTCAGTGGAGCAGCTGACATGATCCATAAATAGCTTGTTTTTGAGTGTTTTCAGGTGGAGAACTGATTTTCAGTGCTGTGGTTTGCTGACCTTGTTCCTCTAGGGGTAGGAACAACATGTTTAGGGACTTTGGATCCCTCAGATTATCGACATTTCATGCTTCATGCTGTAAAGCACAAAAATGTCTATAACAATATAAAAGGTGTTGTGACATAAGAGAGTTGGGAGTGAGAGTTCCAAATCATAAAGTGCATGTGTGTTTGGGTGGAAATGAAGAGAATATTAAAAAATACTTAACACCATGATGAATGGAATGAAACATGTTTGGACTAATTGTTTAAATATAACAATAAAATAATAATTACTCAAAACATGTTGTTCATTTTATCCACTTGGTGAAACCTCGTTTTTGAAAATAATAACAATTCAAAACACATCACTAACTTACACTGTCCAAACCCTACCATACTTGTATATGAGTATTCAAATCCTCCCATAACGTCAATGCATGTATCTACTATAATCATGTCAAATTTCAATGCATACAAGCACAAACTGAAAAAAAATTCAACATTCACCCCTTTCATGGGTCACTTTGTGTGGGGTCAATTAATTAAAGCATAATTTCAACTAATTGGTAAATGTTAAGTGGTGGATTGGTACTTAGGGGTAGGCCCCCAACAAGGAACAATAAGCTTCACACCAAGAGCATAGGAGATACATATAATAAATTATGTGTGATTCATTGAGGCATCATTCCTTTTCATATAAATGATATTTATTATGATGATGACGATTGCAATGACTTTGATGACAATTAAAATGATGTTAATAATGATGTTGTTAATGATGATGATGATGATAATGATGATGATGATGATGATGATGTTAAAGATGATGTGGATGAAAAACATGACAATGATGATGACAAAGATGATGGTGATGATGACAATGCAGTTCATGATAATGATGATGAAAAAGATGATGATGAAGGGTAAGAAGTTTTCTCAAATGGAAGTTGAGTGAGGAGTTTTCTCAACCTATAGACTATGAAGTACATTATAATTCTGCAACTCGTAAATAGTAATAAATAATTTCATCTCCTTGATATTTATATATGTTATTAAATTTTGTCGTTTGATTGTCAAATTATTTCTGTGTCATATTTGAGTCTCAAAACCCTCCCATATCATCAATGCATGCATCTATCATAGCCATGTTAAATTTTAGTGGATACAAGCACAAATTGAAAAAATTTCAACGTTGGCCTCACTCTCATGTCATGGGAAGTCATGGGCCCATTAATCAATTATAAACCAAATTTTAACACCCAAACATCAATTTAGTCAATTTTCTAAAAATAATTATGAGACCCCCTTGTGGGAACTCTATTCATGGGCATTCATGGGTCGACACTATTTCTTTTTTGAAGGCACCCCTTTCCAAGTTGGGCCAACCGACCAACTCGTTGCACAGGTGCCCCTGCTGGGCAGAGGCCCCGATGTTCCCAACATGTGATGCCCCACAATGTCCCCATGGGCACCTGAGCTCCCCAATATCATGTAAGCATGCCCAGGCATGGGTGTTCGCCTTGTTGTGCAAATTAGTGAACACAAATCATTAGATCATAATTGACAACCAAATATTGTAATTTGTGAGTACCATGCTACATAATCAATTTTATAAAAATTATTATGACACCCCTTAATGGTGGGAACTTTGTTCATGGGAATTCATGGGCCAACCTTACTTCTTTTATGTGGGAACCCCTTTCCAATTTGGGTCGACCCACCAACTCATCGTATAAGTGTCCCTACCAAGCAGATGTTGACCTGGTGTGCCCAAATCACAACGCCCTCGAGAGATATGCCTTTGTGTGCGTGCATCTAGGGCACAATCATTCACCCAGGTATGCAAATTATTCAACAAAAATCATTAACTCATCAATGAAAACAAAATATTATCATATGTCAGTACACCAATGCTGCATAATCAATCAATTGTAAACTGCCTTTTAACACCTAACATTAATTTAGTCAATTTTATAAAAATTGTTATGATACACCCTGTTGGAACTCAATTCATGGGAAGTCATGGGTCGACCTTACTTCACTTGTCTGCCTGACTGATATGTCTCCCAGTTCACCCATCACCCAACTCGCCCGATATGTCTACTTAACGAACCATTAAAGTAAAAATTGGAAATTATGGTATAAACATAAATGAGCTTCTCTTAGTTTCAAGAATAATATATTCTATACTTAACAAGGCTAACCACCTTAAGGTGGAATCTCATATGGCCCCTTCCCCCCCTCACATCACTCTCAATTCCATGATACCCAATCTATCTCATATAATATATTTGAAAGAAACACAATAACATTCAAACATAAAAACTAGGCAGATAAAACTTTAAGGTGAACAAAAGAGAACAAACCAATTGAAAACATATAAATACATACCTAATAATTTTCAACATCTTGATAGCTTTAATATTGTTCATCATCCATCTCATCATCTGTATCATCTAGTTCAGAATTCATGTACAAAGGATTCACCATATCAACATCATTATCATCGTCTAGTATATCATTATTTGGAACATGCTCTTATATATTTGGTTCTACTTCTTCAGTTCTTCATCCAACACAATGTCAATATTACATAGTCATCCAAATTAACCCTCTGGTCCTCTACATTATCTTCTTATTCAATTTCATCTTCTTTGGCTACATTACTTCACGGGCCTTCCTCTGGGATCATATCTAACAACATATGACCAACCCGCTTTACCTGAAACGTCTACATAAAATACTTGTTCACATTGGCTTGGAAGAACATATCGCTTTGATATTGGTTCAAGTTTCCTTGTATCAACCATGGTAAATCTATTAACATGCTAAATAACAGTTCTATCAGGGTCACGCTCATGGATTTGTAACCTAAACCATTTGACATCGAACAAAACTATTTTGAAGGATTCAAAGTCACACTCTAGTATATCATGCAGATACATATAATATTGATTCTCAAAGAGTTCTAGATGTCTTTCACCTCTAGAGGAAACATTGATAACTTGAAATATTGAAGTTAATCCACTATCAAAAGCTTTCATCTTTTCATCCAAACTTTTGATGCGAAATTTGTGACCATTGCACCAATTTTCATTGTGGTGTTTCAATTGTAATACATCAAACACATAAAAAAATCATTTTCAATTGATAAGCATGCACATTTATACTTGGAAAATTTGAAAATTAAGAAAAAACACGCCATATGCATCAATATAATTGTAAAAAATCTAAGTAGTATGGGTGAATATGCTTGCCTAATAATATTTTAAACCATATGCTAAATCAATTTCCCTCTGTGTAATATTTCTATCTCCACTACGTTGAGCTTCTTTGACCAATGTGTTGTGTGTGGAGCATGATTGTTCAGAGGTCTTTGTTTCAGCTGGATGTATACCCCAGGAAGTTTTGTACACCACTCCACGCGGGTGGGGGGGGGGGGGGGTGCAGGGGGGACTTGTCCCCCCCGTGGGGGATGATCCCCCCCGGCTGGGGGGTCCAGGGGCCAACGGTCCCCCGAAGCCAAAAATAAATGTAAAATTTCCTTGTATAAGTATAGTAATTTCTAGTCAATCTGGGTCGTTCATTAGGCGGATGATTTGACGGTAGAACTTATGTTTAGTTTAGGGTTTTTTTCCCTAGAAGGCAATCCCTCTCTTTGTATGAGGGCATTGTATTTGAGGCTGTGAAATCGATGTGTATTCTGTGAGAGAGAAACAGAGAGGTGAGACTGTGAGAGAAAACAGAGGATATTACAGCGGATCTGCTATAGGTTGTGTCTCTTCATTTTGCTGGATAATAGAAAGGAAGGACTGGCTGTTCGAGGTGGACGTAGCCCAAATTGGGTGAACCACGTATATCTGTGTCTCTCTTGTTTTATGTATTTTATGTGTTTATATTTCTGCAATATTTTATGTGTTCCATTGCTCCGTAATATATAATTATCTAACACAATGTAGACACACCACACCATGATAACCTACCATTATTAGCTTGTTTGCATCGTTCAATCCATAACTTCATCAAATATTGATTATTTGCAATGTATAAGCGTATTGCATCCCACTCTCAACCAATTGTATTAAAATAAAATAATTCACACACACACACACATACACACACAAACATATAATTAGTTACCATGTTGTACCTTCATAATAATGGATTATGCAGACATAGTAAAAATTAAATTAGTATGATATACATAAAAAAGAAGTCAAATGTGCTATAAATCTCCACTATATGTCTACTTACATCTCACTTTTCTCATTCTACCTTTCCCTAGTAGGTGCCCCCCTTCAAAATTATCCATGAAGTTGACATCCTAATGCGATCCAATACATTAATACTATTTCCTATTTCATCACTATATTGACGAATATATACCATGGCTTGATATACCATATATCCCTCTACCATAGAACCCTCAGGACGTGCTCTTTGTCTGACGAAAGCCTTTAGTGATTTCAAGTTCCTCTCAACCATCGACATTGATCTTGTGTGCATAGGTCCACACTTTTCAGTCACCTAGACTTGTTGTACAAGGTAGTGTTCTTGTGCATTAAAAAATAACGGAGGTAGATACTTTTGCATTTCACACATTAGACGAGGAATTTGTTTTCTCCAATACTTTATATCTTCTTTATCAATTTCTTTATAAGATGACAAACATCTAGAAATGAAGCAAGAAATCAAAAGTTTAAACAAAAAAAGTATAATATAATACATGATGACAAGAAAAACACATGTAGTTAAAAATATGTGACACAACAACTTGTAGAACAAATTACACTATGCACATAAATCTCCACTTACCTCATGTATTTTCCAATATCATAAATAACTTGTTTGACATTTTTGTCAAAATTTTCTAGGAGAGATAAAGGTAGAACATACTGTAACAAAATTAATGATCAATCATTATTGTTTCCCAAATTAGTAGAATAAAAAAACACTAATTTACAAGATGTTTCACCAATGTATAAAATATATATACACCAAAATAATTACGTCAATGAACATATGCCAATCATGAGTTTTTACCCCACCTAATTCACCTTTCTTTGTTAGGATATTCTTTATGTTTGAAGAAAATCCAGTTGGAAATTTAATTTCTTCAATAACCTCTTTAACATGCTTGCTTTGATGCTCTATCAATAACCATGGAAGGGTGCTTATATTTTGGTTGTCTTCATCGCTATTTGAATGAATCACACTTTGCAATGCATGGCCAACATCCTTAATGTCATTACAAATCTTGAAAATTCTTTCTTTATCTCTCATTCCATCTAAGATTCACTATAAGGTATTATGGTTACATTCTTCCTGATGGCATTGTATCAAACAAATGAAAAAATTCTAGTTGCTCATAGTAGGGGAGTCTATTGAATTCCTCGGGATAAATTTTCATTCCTCAAGGAAGTGCCCTGTTAGTAATGCCTTCACGACCTATAATGTGAATCATAGTTAAATATACTATAACAACAATATAACTTTTCAATTAGTCTAGTGAATAAAATGCTATAAAAAGGTAAAATAATCCAAACATGTAATCCATATTTATACATAGACAATTAGATCCATACCTTGAGAGACTCTATTATATTGCAACTTCCATGCATGAAGTGTCATTTTCTGTGGTATTAATCCAGTCTCTTCTTTCCCATTGAAAACATGTCTTCAATACTTCGGTACCTATGGTTCTTAAAAAGAAAGTGTCTATACTCATCAAAAACCTCCTCTCCTAAAATTCTTGAACAATGAGATGTCATCTTAGGACCACAAATTAGAGAAGAAAATTTACCCTTTGTTTGAAGACTTACAAGAATGGAATAAATTTTATATCAATTATTTTAAGTATGTATAATGAAGGTCAAACTATTCAGAAAACATACTTCAAATGAACTTCATAAAATTAAATATTATTAAAGTGTGGAGTAATGTTATAGCATACCACATGTTGGGTGTGGAGATTGATTATCTTCTGTATTCAAAGGTATTGCCACATTGGACCCCAGTTAGAAATGGGGCGGCAACGCCGTCCGTAAAATATTCGTTGCGGGGGGGGTCCAGGGGGGGCGGCTGCGACCTTTGGGGAGTCCCCCCCCCCCCCCCCTGGCAGGGGGTTTCGAGGGCAGCGCGCTCGAAGCTAAAAATAGATGTAAAATTGCCTTGTAAAAGTATGGTAATTTCTAGTCAATCTAGGGCGTTCATTAGGTAGATGATCTGATGGTAGAACTTATGTTTAGTTTAGGATTTTTTGCCCTAGAAGGCAACCCTTCTCTTTGTATGAGGGCATTGTATTGAGTCTGTGTAATATATGTGTATTCTCCGAGTGAGAAGTAGAGATGTGAGACTGTGAGAGAAAACAAAGGATATTACAGCGGATCTATTGTAGGTTGTGTCTCTTCATTTTGCTGGATAATAGAAAGGAAGGACTGACTGTTCAGGGTGGATGTAGCCCAAACTGGGTGAACCACATATATCTGTGTCTCTCTTGTTTTATGCGTTTTCTATGTTTATATCTTTGTGAACTTTGCATGTAACCTCTGGTTGCTAAAACTAGCTCCCTGAATCATGGTATGCTTTTGCATGTCACCTTTTTATATTCCAGGAAAAGAAAGCCATGCATGCAAGTCAAGTTTCCTTGGTCTCGGGTGGAACTAGTCAACCAAACTGCTCATGCATGAGGCTGCTCAACTGCTGGGAGGAAATGCTCATTTCTAGCTGGGAGCTGGGCTAGTTTCCCAGGAGTTTTGGGCAATTTCTGGGCAGAGTAGCTGACTGCTGCCTAGGATTGCGCAATTCCTGGGCAGAGTATGCCTGCTGGGAAGGATTGCATAGTTTTTTGGGTGAAGACTGTCTGGCAGGATTATGCAATTGTCGAGCCCAATAGGCTGCTAGATAGAATTTCACAATTTCTCGAGGGAAGGTTGGTTGCCCTCTAGAATTGTGCAATTTCTTGGGGGAGCTACTCAGCCTGCAGCTGGACCAAGTTCGTGTAATAAGCCTGTGAGGGGAATGCATCAAGCTTTGATCGACAGGTTAAATTTGTGCAATAAAATCAGTGAAGCTTGTGTACTTGACGAAGCAAGACAAGTTGCTGTGAAAGGTTGGTAGGGAGGCTCTGAAATGAAGCTAAGGAAAATTTTTGGATGGTGGTTGTAGCTGCTACAACACTTGGTGACACACTAGTAGAACTCTAGCTCTCAGCATAGACCTTGTTTGTGAAAAGCAACTCTAACACCTCCGGAAGTATTGTTCAGTTCTCAATTCATCTTGGTTTCTCACTAGCTTGATTGTGAGATGTAGCATCTGCCAAGCTCTTGGTTGGTTGACACACATTCCAAGCCAAGGCAACAAAGTTGTTTCGATTGGGCCTGAGGGGTATATTGGTGCACAAGTAGTATAGTCGTTAGAGTCTTAGTTTCATCTCTGGTGTTGCTCCGTTGCCAACAAGCCTGGACAGTACCCTGGTGGAGTCACATAGGAAGATAAGCATGGATTTTCTACCAACAAGCCTAGTCAGCACCCTGACAGAGTTACTTGCATCACGTCTCTGCATAGGAAGCCTTTCTCTTCTTTCGCCTTATTCATTTTTCATTTTTTGAAACTTTTCATTTTTTTCATTTTCATAGCTGTGCATAGCACTTATTCATTTCAGCTGCGAAAGAGGGATCCCAACTTATTGAGAGTAGAAGAGGTTGTTCTAGTAGCTAAGTAGTTTATTATACCTCTGACGTGCTTGTCAAGGTTTTCCCCCTCACCTTACTAAAATACTTGACTGAGCTGACAAGGGTTAACCCAAAAACAATCGACTAGAGTAGGTGACACTGGTTAGCGTGCAACCGTTGTGTTTCCACCAAGGTTCACTTCGAACAATACGTATTTTCCTTCGACGTATCATGGACTAAAGGTAACCAATTCTTCATATAGAGGCAAGATGACAGATAACCAAGTAGTGATAGCTGCACAAGGCCTCTTGTATTTTACCCACTGTGTTTCAAGAGTCATACATGGTTTCATGTGAAACTAACCAATGAACAAAACAAGCAAACTAACAACCAACAACCAAATAAGAGGTAGAAGAAAAAGTGAAAGTAAGGTAAGAAAATAGGCAGGCAAACAAGGAAGCGAGCAAAGCAAATAAGAAAATAGGCATGCAAGTAAACCAACTGAAATCAAACACTACTTGTACTCCTAAACTAATGGTGCATGGGCCTGATCACGTGAAGTGATATTTCCAATGCAGCCTCTGACACATTGGTTGACCCATGTTGGTAAAGGCTCGGTCCACTAGCAACTCAGTTATGCAAACCAAC
The DNA here is from genome assembly GCA_031772625.1 of Pinus tabuliformis. Lineage (NCBI taxonomy): Eukaryota > Viridiplantae > Streptophyta > Pinopsida > Pinales > Pinaceae > Pinus > Pinus tabuliformis. The sequence continues at coordinate 943,394,825 of CM062817.1, read as the reverse complement.
AAGCAAGAAAGATATAACAATGAATACAACCACACTTCGTGTTTCAAAGTGCCCACGGAACACAAGTGAGTGCAAGTGTATGAAGAGTAGTTTGTGGACTTACCATGGTGTTGTGCCACACTACATGCAACTTTGAAGCATAAGCACACTCATGACTGTGACATGCAAGAAAACAAAAGAAACAAGGACAACTTGCATCATGCATGTGTGATTGCAATGTAAGATTCCTCCAATGCATGAGCGATAGGATTGTGCAGTTCGAGTGGAGGAAGCATGATCTGTGTGTGAGATTTATCTTCAGTGCATATAGATGAGTGATGAGGAGCCTCGAGTGATTGAACAATTTCTTGATCGGAAGTGAGACTAACCCCAAGAGAGCGAGGGCATGACATAACCATTAGCTTAGGATGAAGTGCCTCGACAGCCTTTGGTGTTTCAACTTCATCATCAGATAGATCATCATAAACTGGTGGCTTTGAAAAATCAATTGCGATAGAAACATGATCGTGATCTAATATGGGAGTAAATGGATCACGACACCCATGATTAGAAAAAATAAATGATTTCATCAACATCCTAATCATTTGATGAATCAAACAGAGGGGTAGATGATAAGCGAACAAATTCATCCTCTATGTTTTTGGAAATGACAGATGAAAGATCAAGTGGATTTTCAATGAAAGACTTATCCTCTCTGTTGTTGGATGATGGACCAACATCTGGTGTGTTCTACAAGTGATCAACAATGGGTGCATCTGTGGATGAATATACACATGCAAAATCTTGGATTGCAGGTTCACCAAAGAAGTACGGAAAGAACAGAGGAGGTTTAGATGGAAGGGATTCATCCTTTGCTGAGTGTTGATGCTCAAGCTCACACTCATACTCTTCATGAATGACAGCGCATGTTGGTTGTGCAACACCAACTCCGTCAAGGCTTGTTCCTTGTTCACAACAAGTGTAGAGTCCGAAATGGAAGAACACAAGACATTATCATCCAAAGGAACAACTGAGTTCGAAGACGGAGGTTGTGGAACAAAAGGCATATGAAAACTCGATGGACTCACAACCAAATCTGTGCAAAAATTAAGCGAAGTGATGTTGGGAGGATGTGACAGCTGAATAGGTGTGTGAGCATTATCCTCAACATCACTCTACAGTGGTGGAACTGTTTGATGAGGGGATAATAGACAGTCACTTGTGAGAGTGACCATCTTCGTCTCAGATTGCACAGCTCCATCACTGAAGAATGTTAAGGGAGGCTTGATTTCAAACTTCTTCTTGGGACAAGTAGATTTCTTAACACAATACTCAAACCGGTCCCAAAGATAGAAAAATTTCATTTGGATCTTCGGAGCTTGAAACTGCAAGTCATGGAAGCACTCCTAAAAATCCATGATCGACTCATGCGGAGCCTTCCGTTGTTTTAACAGTTTTTGGTCAAGATGGTCTAGATGAAAATGATAGAAAGTGTCTTCAGTGAGACCACATAAGTGCTCAAATGAGTGCATTCTATTAGATGGTAGGCTACATAGCCATTGAAGTGGAGATTCACGAAGTGCGTATGCAAGCAGCAAGATGGCCTATTCGTCAGAACATCCATCTTCCTCATGCAGCATGGAAAGAAAGTCATGTAAGAACTGAGGCCAGGCCACTTCGCCTTCACCATCATACGTGTAAGTGGAAAAGAGATAAAATAACTCCCTCGTGATGGTGACATCTTCGTGATGTGAAAAACATTGTGGACGGAGAAGAGTTCAAGAATCCATGATAGATATGAAAAGGTTCAAAAAAGGATGAGAGGAAACAACTTGTCATCTGGCCCTCCTTCTAGCACTAGAAATGTTGACGGTCCTAGACTTGCCAACATGTTAGGGGATCTCCCTAGTAAGAAGTCCCAATTAGACCTCAGATCATTTGGTGTAGGAGTCCCAGAAGTGGGTCATATGGTAATGCCTTGACCGTGATTTCACACAGAGGAAAGTAAGATAACTCTGCTGGTAGCAAGGGTGTGACAACTGTGGCGAGCCAAGGAAGGTGCATGAGAGGTTCTAACACACGGGGGTTGAGATGAGTGTGCCCCTTGGAAACCTGTGATTGCACACAGTTAAGAAGGGAACACATGAGCAAAGATACATCACAACATGAAAGGAAAGTTAGCAAACAATCCAAAGTGATGGTTAAACCAACAACACATTTCAAAAATATTCATACATACATACACAGATAGCTATACATGCATGCGTAAGAAAACCATTACATATATCATTTAGAGTAAACCAGACAACATAGAATAGAATACAACATATGCATGAAATGTGTTGTCTCTTGTTATATTAAGAAGTGTAAGTTCTAGTCATACAATACATCCATGTCCAACCACTAGTTCTGATAGCGGAACGTTATAGCCACAACCGCCTGCTCGTCCAAAGAGATGTACTAGCTCTGCGTAGTGGAGAAGCCAAGGCACATTACAATACTATCCAAGCTCTCCTCAAGACAATCTTATCAGAAGCTTGGCTGACCAAAAGCCCATACAATGAGTTATGAGGGACTATTTATAGCAAAGGGTGGGGTGACCCTTGACATTCCCCTTTGTGACAGTTCAACTATCCTCATGACTCTTCAGCTACTCTATGACTATTACATCCAACTATCGACACTTGACTTACACTTGACATGACATAACATTACAATGCACATGTACCCATGTGAGACAAAATGGCTTGAGAAAGCCATGCTAGACATCACTTTGACTTAGACAACCATGGAATTCCATCTCCTCAACATCCTCAGGATGATCAACAGTAAAATACTGATGCGAAGATCGATAGTCCTTGATGGCATCTGTGTGCTCTAAGGTGACATCTTTCTGGAACTTGACTCTTGCCTCCATAGCATCCGGGTACACTGCTCGACCTCCTCTGTCCAACTCTTCTGTAAGCATGTGCATCATTGTCTTCAATGCATACAGACAAGAAACATATTTGTGCATGATGTTTGTGCTAGTCGGTAAGTCTGGGCTGGTAGCAATGTGCATCCATATTGTTGAAAACACGTGCATGGGAAGCTTGCATACTAGTGATGATCTATGGGAGCTCTTCATAGTTCCAGATCTGACTCCGGATACGTGCCTTCAGCTCGACTGCACTGGCCTTCATCATCTTAGGCAAGTGAAGCATGGCTCCCTTGTATCTCATCATCCATGCTTGCATGTAATCAACAACAGAATGCAAGTTTGTCAAGATACGTGCTCTTTTAGCACATCGCTACTGCCATGCATTGAGATGGACGACTGCCTTATATATGGTGCCAAACTTGGAGTACAACACTCGCATAACTATGTCAAGGGAAAATACTTCATCTAGTATTGCCTTCTTTAGTTCAGATCAAGCGGACGTTATCACCAACTCTCCTCCTTGCTTACCTGTCTATAGTTCCTTTGCCATTCGCTTGTTCTCAGCTATCCAAAAGTGAACACTTGAGCTAGTGGCTTTGACATACACTCTAGTTGCATCAACCAAGGTTGCTAGATGTTTACACACATTAGACGCGATCACTCATTCCTCAACTTGCGCACGAGATGTATGATCATCCAGATTCAAAACTCTATGAGACTACATGACTCTATGTTAAGACTCGTGGAATGAGATGTTGTGCATCTCTCCTTCTGGCTGATCTCTGAGGATCTCAGTGCCTCCTCGGTTGCTTAATACTTTCTCATCATCTGGATGCGGTGAAGTAGGTATGTCGAACTCTTGGTGATGAGGCATAAGGATGATGTCCTGTTCCAATTCTCCTTGCTCCATATTTGTATCCAACTATTGAAGTGCTTGCTATATCTCACGAGCGAAGTCTTTCTCCTGCAATGGTTTACCCTATTTGCTTGATGCCAGTTGTTCTGATGAATCCACTACTAGTATGAGCGTTGTTTCATATATTTTCACATGTTGAGCCCCATGTTTTACCTATTGCTGTTGCACTTCCCTCTCCCTCTTGCGCAACTCTTCTTCCTTCCAGAGTTTCTCCTTCAGCTCATGCAACTCCTTCTCTGCTTCCTCCATTCTTCTCTTCTCCCTCTACCTTTGCGTGATTTGCTTGTCGCGTTGTTGCCTCTTTGCCTCTACATACATAGCTACTTTCTCTACCAATGGATCTACTCAAAACTTGTAGCTTTTCTCTTCCTCCATGCGATCAACAATATTCCTCTTGCCCTTGTAGTGCACTAGTATGATTGCCTCTGCTGCTACTACTACTAGTGCTGGTGCTCTCTGGCATGTTGCTTCACTAACCACTCCACAATGAAACAAACGGGTTCATGGAGACTGGAGGAGTTGTAATAGTATCTCCATGGGTCCTCCTCTGCCCAATGACATGCCCCATCGATCCAGTTGAACTGTACTCTCATGTAGTGATCTTTCACAATGAAATGTGGGTAATACAGATTGTAACTTTGGAGGTTTAATGGATACTTCTTCATCAATTTTTCCTTGACATCCACTTGCTTGAAACTTTGGATCACGTATAACCTAATCCTCAATGGAAGAGTGGGCCAAGGTGCCTTCTTCTTCCGGTGAAGTCTAGTTGTCAATCCTACCGAGATGTGATATGCTACTTCCTGCATGACGAGTATGTCCAAGGAAAACTTTGGTAGAACATGTAGAGGCTTCTCCACGCTAAACATTCATATGAAGTTGTTGGACGGTGAGGCATACCAATCACCAATGTCTATCAGTGCCTCCATTTCTTCCTTTGACATGCAAGGTGGATCATGTGCGAATATCATCTTGTAGACTGGGGTGAAAAAATTATCGGATAGCCATGTGATTACTCCTTTGAAGCTTCGTTCAGACAACAACTTACAATATGCGTTCACAACAGCCTCCGTTGGTGACCATGCCCACTCCAAGCCCAGGAAATCCTATCGGGCATAGATTGCATCCAAAATGTAGGCGAACATGTAGATCTTTGCTTGCATACCTCCGGGTGATTGTCGAGCCTTCGTTACATGTTCCTTTTGCTAATGAGCCAACATGCCAGACTAGTTACATGGTTTACCCTCTCTGGCCAATTGGTCCAACGTGATCACCCAACTCTGTGGGAAGGTTTTGGTGCTTTCTTGGCCACATAGTCGACATGAAAATATGACCAAGTATTGATACGCCTTCCATAGTATATTCATCTTATAGATCTTGTTGGGTGTCATCCTGAATCTAACGAGATCCTTTAACCAGTTCTTTAGAATGTCTCTGGAGTTGGCACTGCTGCTCAGTAAGCTGAAAGGAGTCTCCAAGATAGTGACGGGCTTCGAATTCTAATGCATCTCATCATAATCCTATGCCCAGAAGGTTGAAAGATTCATCCTGCTGACACTGCTCAAATTCATCGTCTCGGGATTAGTGTGCAAGACGATCCAGTGTATCTGCCCACGCATGGGAACGCGGGGTACTTGCATGCAATCCAGTACAAGTCGGACTTGTGAATGTTCACATACACCTGATAGTCTTCGAGGTCTTCCCCAAAAGTGCCTACAAATTATTGATTGACCTCTTGCCATTTTATCTTGACGTCCTTGTCTAGAAACAACTTAGTATCTTCATAGATCAATAGACATGCGTACAACTACTCAACTGTTGCTCTAGTTTCACTTCCGTCGATGTCCTATGATCCTGCTACCTTGGAGGCCATTGATCCTATACTGCTAAGAGGGAGATGAACACCTGTAATATCTGGAGACAAAGAAACATGCATGGCAAGAAATATGTCAGTGAAAACCAAAGCAAATTTGGGGAATGACTTAACACATACCTGGGGAATGTTAGGAAAATATTGTGTAATTTCTCCTGAGAGGCTGGGTGACTGTCTACCAGAACTCTGCAAAAGGAAGTCTGTGATCTCTAGGAGGCAAGAATGGCTACTAGATTTACACAATGCGCAATCTAGTCTGATTGCTGGCTGCTGAGAGTGCACAATGCACAATTCTAGCTGGCAATGATTGTAGGCTCTAGGACTGCATTGCGCAATTTTCTGGGCCAGTAGTCACTGTCGCTAAGAAATGTGCAAAATAGTCCTAGAGGATAGTGTTTAGGTAGAAATTCACATTTCTGGAGAGGAAGACATAGCCTTCCTTCCCCAAATTGCGTAATTTTGTCTCGGTGAGGCAGAGTCTGGGCCAAGGCCACCCAGACACGCCGACGGGCAACTGAAAGAAAATATTAAAGTGAATGCATGGAAAAACTAAGTGAAAATAGAAGTGATTGATCATGCATGCAAACATCGAATGAAAGATTTAGTGAATAGATCAACATGCATGTGGGTGAAGTGAGTCGCTGAATCAATGACCATTAACAGTTTCATGCATGCGACTATAGTGAGATAGCAATGAAAACTGAAATGGTGTTAGTATAAGCTAGTATGCATGTAAACCACAACAAGCATTCAAATAGATAAAGCAAACAACACTCACACACGTGAAAACACATAAAGCGACAAAAAAGCTGAAAAAAGACAAGTTGAGACCACTTACCCGTGAATAGCTGAGTCAGATGTGTCGAAGAGTCCTAGATGTGTTGTGAGATGTCAGAGCTTCAATATTGATGTGAGAGAATGAGCTCTGATGCATCGAATAAATAATTTTGAGCTCATGACTCGCATGCCACAAATCTAGGAAAAAATGACACTTGGAGGAAAGTTTCTAAAACAAACTTTGCATGTAACCTCAGCTGCTAAAAATAGCTCCCTGAATCATGGGATGCTCTTGCATGTCACCTTTTTCTATTCTAGGAAAAGAACTCCATGTGTCCAAGTCAAGTTTCCTTGGTCCTAGGTGGAACTGGTTGGGAGCTAGGCTGGCTGCCCAAGAGATTTGTGCAATTCTTGGGCAGAGCAGTTGACTACTGCCCAGGATTGTGCAATTCCTAGGTTGAGCAAGCCTGCTGGGAAGGATTGTGCATTTTTTTGGGTGAAGACTATCTGGTAGGATTGCGCAATTCTGGAGCCCAGCAGGCTGCCAGACAGAATTGTGCAATTTTTGGAGGGAAGGCTTGTTGCCCTCCATAATTTCATAATTTCTTGGGGGAGATACTCAGCCTGGGGTTGCACCAAGTCTGGGTGATCAGCCCGTGAGGGGAATGCATCAAGCTTTGATCGACAGGCTGACTTTGTGCAATAAAATCAGTGAAGCTTGTGTAATTGACGAAGCAAGACAAGGTGATATGAAAGGTTGGTAGGGAGGCTCTGAAATGAAGCTAAGGAAAAATTTTGGAGGTTGGCTGTTGCCGCTACAACAGGTGGATGGAAGAGTAAACTAGGAGACTTCAACTTTATAAGTGGGCTGTTTTAGGAGTTTAGTTAAAGGAACATGTATTTTGACTTTTTTCGAGTTCCTTTTGAAGATTGAAAACAATTGGACCTTTCTCCATGCTGCCATATTCTGCTAGTTCTCTTTCATTTTCATAGGTCTTCTTTGAAGTGATGGGTAGCTTCTCCTCTTTAGTCTCTTCAGGCTTGTGTCAATCTTGATTTAAGGAGTCCTTATTTTCACATTTGGATCTAAGGGTCATTTTCCCTTGTTAGAATACCTAGGGGACTCTTGGGCAGAAACACCTTTGTGTTGGTATTTTTCTCTTGACCTTTTCCTAGAGGACTGAAAATCATACTTCCTATGCAACTGGGCCTGCATGAAATCTACAAAATTTTTAGAATAGTTACCTATCTCTCCATTGTTCACGCTGCATCCATATCGTGACCCTCTTTTGGATGAGTTTTGATTTCTTACTCTTCCTCCGAGAAAGAAGAGTACAATTTCCCCTGCATTTCATGAGTGTCTTGTGATTTCTCATCTAGGTCATCCTCTATGTATAATGGGGGGGGGATATGGTCAAGATTCCTTCTTTTCTCTTTGTAGCATCTGTAATGGATGTCTTCAGTATTAGGGATTAAACCCTCAATTATGAACTTGAGCACATTGTCTGGGGAGGCTTTTGTTTTCCAGTTCAAACTTAACCAGTTTATGTGATAATATTTTTATTAGCTTATCCATTTCTTCCAACTTTTGTTCTTGTGATTATTTTCCTTGACTAGAGGAAGATACTTCTTCATTTCCTTTCTTCTTTTCTTGAGGATCAATCTTGCCTCTCAACTTTCCCGTAGATGTGAAATTTTCCTCCACCTTGAGGGCATCAATTTGGATCCAATCCAGTGTGTGAGACTTCCTCTCCCTTTGTGTAAAACCAAACTTGAATTAAAAATCCCCAGTAAAGACTACCTGGGAAGAAGCCTGGGGAGGTTTGATTTCAACGAGAAGGCTGTTGTATTGCTTGTTAAACCTCTTTATAAATTATAAAATATTTTCATTTGGTTTTTTCTTTATAGCATTAAACTCTATTAGGATATATCCATGATCTCTCTTTTCTCTCCACTTCTGCATAATGGATCTGTCCAACTCTTCCCAAGTAGAAATGGAAGCGTTTGGTAAAGATTTAAACCACTTTCTCAACTCTCCATCAAGTGATTAGACATGTTGAAATATGGCAACTAGAATATTCCAATTTAATTTGTCCTTGAATTAAATTGTGAATTAAAATCGAATTTAGTCTTAACAGCTACTTCGAAATAATTAATTAATTTATTTTAAATTAATAGTTGGAGAAATTCAAGTTATAAGTATTTCTAAAGTCATGCAAGAGTTATCCCTTAAATTAAGGAGATAAGATTGAGTTATATTTGAGTTGTAATTACTTAACTCAATTTACTGAGTTAAGTCTAGTTAAATTAGTTCCAAACTGTTTGAGGAACTAATAGTGGGTTAACAGTCAGTTGATGCATTAATGCACTCAACTAGTGCTACTCTAGTTAACTGAAGATTCCCTCATCAGAAACTCATTCACGTCTATTCTGAGAAAGACCCAATTGAGATTAATGTTCAAGGAGAGTGTACTATTAGTTGCATGTGTTTTCTCATGGAGAAAACTCATTCATGCAGTGAAGGATAAATCCTTGAGGATTGCACAGTTTTGATGGAGATCATCCACTTGGTAATAGGAGAATCATCCACAAGGAACATCACACGGAAATAGAAGCTTGGAGGGTAGAGAGGAAGGCTATAGAGAAGCCAAGTTTTCCTGTGAGAATCTGTGAGGATTGTACTGAGAGCTAGCTAGCTGTGAGAGCTAAGGCTTTGTATAATTCCTATGTATTTCCACCATGTATGATAATACAATAGTGTGGGGTTTTTAGCTGAGGATTTCCTAAAGTATTTTCATGTGTATTGTGCCATTGATTCTTCTTCGTCTGGTTATATTGTTCAGCTTGATCTTTAAGCTTCCACAAATTGATAGTAGAAGTAGGTTATAGTATTCTGCTTTGATTTATATTGCATTATCGGGTTAACCTACCATCAGATTTTCTACATGGTATCAGAGCTAGATTTGTAGAAATTTTCTACATGGTATTGGAGCTGTGAACAATATACTGAGAAGAGAATTTGAAGTTTGAAGTTTGGGGTTGCAGGTGCAAATCAAATTCATATCATACTTCAAGGTTGGCCAATGACACTCTATGGATTGAGACTCGAGTATGCCTTGGAAGGTAGCTCGAATTATGTAGCATGGAAAGATAGAATGGAGGTTGTATTAGAAGACAATGGCTTGAAGGAATTCATTGATCAAGAAATCCCAAAGCCAGCTTCAACTAATGCACAAGAGTTGGCTGAGTGGAAGAAGTGTGTGGCGAAGGTGAGACAGATCATCCTTGAGGGAGTTCGAGACCATATTGTCTCGAGTCTCCATGGGAAGGATACTCCATTTTCAATGTGGAAGACATTGAAGGACCTATACCAGAATAGTAGTGACTAGAGGAAATTGGTGCTCAAGGATAAGCTTCGAAGAATCAAGATGGAGAAGGGTGATACTATTTCCACATATCTGAACAAGCTCACCACCTGCAGAGATGAGCTTGGCAGTGTGGGAATAACTATTGTTGATGATGATATGGTGAGCCTTGCTCTCCTTGGCCTTCCAAAGAGTTGGAATAGCTACCAGGACTCTTTGAATGGAAGGGAGAAACTACCGGATTGGGAACGAATGTGGTTGGATCTTGTGCGGGAGGAGATCAGGAGGAGCACACGAGATGGTTCTTCATCCAAGAATGATGATGAAGAAAATTTGGCCTTACCAAGTGAGGCAAGAAAAGGGAAGGGGAAGGATTCCCATTTCAAATTGAATTCTTCTCATGGAGGGAGGAAGGGTGACATGTCTAAAGTAAGATGCTTTAATTTTCACAAGATGGGACATTATGTGACTAATTTCCCATCGAAGAAGTCCAGGAAGGGATCCTCGGAAGGATCGGAAGGTGAGGCATTAGCCTCTCAGTTCGAAATAGACTTTACCCTCATTGCATGCATGGTGTCATCGATGATGGGTTGTGTCTGGTATCTTAACAGTAGAGCCTCATTCCACATGACCGTTGATAAAAATTTATTCAATGCATTGGAGGAGAAAGACCTCAATATGCACATAGAGATGGGTGACGACAGAAGGTATAGTGTTTCAGGAGTGGGCACCGTTGCTTTTCAGAGGGAGCATGGAGCTCCTATGTATGTGCCATGACTAAAGAAGAACTTGGTATCAGTCACGATGTTGGAGGACAAAGGCTACAATGTTGTCTTCAGTAAAGGAAAGGTGTTCCTAAGACACATAGACATGGGTCAGACCAAGAGGATAGGGATTCGGGTGAAGAATATCTATAAAATAGAGGTAGATGATTGTGAAACATTGAGTATGAAAGAAAAATTGGTGCAAAACAAAGACATTGGCGAGTTGTGACACAGACGATTCGGCCATTTGCATCATGGGGCTTTGAAGATAATGCAACAGATATCTACAGGACTTCCCAAAGGTAAACTTGAGCAAGTTGACACATGCAAAGGTTGTACCTTGGGAAAGTACACCAAGTCTTCCTTTCATGGTCGAGACAGTCAAGCAGAGGTTATCCTAGAGTGAGTTCATACTGATTTGTGTGGACCATTCTCGAAGACATCCACAACGAAGCAAACGTATTATGTGATTTTCATTGATGACTATTCTTGTAAATGCTGGTTTTACTTCATGCAGAAGAAGGACCAAACTTTCACAAAGTTTTGTGATTTCAAAGCTTTGGTCGAGAAAAATTCAGGGAAGAAGATCAAGGCCTTCAAAAGTGAGAACTATGGAGAATATGTCTCTCAAGAGTTTAAGGACTTCTGTGCAGTGGAAGGAATTAAACAAGAGTTGATGACACCTCATAACCCACAACATAATGGGGTGGCCGAGAGGAAGAACAGAACTATTGTAGGGGTAGCACGGGCAATGTTGCATGACCAAGGCCTACCACTTCACTTGTGGGTAGAGGCATGCAACACAACAGTCTATTTGCAGAATAGAAGCCCGCATCGCATACTTGGGATGAAGACACCAGAGGAAGCTTTTTCTGGTAAGAGACCAGATGTGGGTCACTTCAGGATCTTTGGCTCATTGGTATATTGCCATGTGACAAAGGATGTACGGATGAAGCTTGAGCTGACAACAGAGTTGGGGATATTTCTGGGGTACACTGATACACCTCACAACTATTGGGTGTACTTGCCTACTAGTCGGAGGACAATGGTTCGCAGAGATCTCAAGTTTGATGAGCAGAAGGCCATGCGAGTTTCCATTGAGAGGGAGCTCCAACTACAAGCTATGGAGGAATTGTTGGTTCCTGAGGAGGAGGGGACTCAGACTAATGCAGAGTAGCCGTATGCAGAGGTTCCAGGAGTGGAGACATCTACTCAAGTAGAGTCTTCCAGAGATGGACAAAAGCGCACAAGAGAAGCTGAGAAATTATTGGAGGATGCGAGAGAGAATGTGGGAGCACCATCTTCTCAGCGTAGACAGAGGAGGTCACCTGAGAGGTACACTGGATACATGGCCCTTACTGGGGAATGTGTTGAGACTGAACCATCTTCCTTTGAGGAAGCAGTGTAGCAGCTGATTTGGGTTGATACTATGGTGGAGGAGTATGACTCCATAGTTCGTAACAGTGCTTGGGTTGTGGTTTCGAGATTGGAGAACGAGTCAGTTGTGAGTTCCCGTTGGCTTTACAAGGTAAAGCAAGCTGCTGATGGTAGTGTGGAGAAGCGTAAGGCAAGGTTTGTTTCCCATGGCTTTTCATAGGTCGAGAGGATCATGTTGTTGCAGTATATTTTGACAGAGGAGCAAGATGCTGACATTTTGGCAAAGGCATTGCCAAAGTGTAAATTCGAGTTCCATAGAGACAGGATCGGGGTGGCAGTTAATCCCTTTCTTGTTGAGAGGGAGTGTTGAAATATGGCAACAAGAATATTCCAAGTTAATTTGTCCTTGAATTAAATTGTGAATTAAAATCAAATTTAGTCTTAACAACTACTTGGAAATAATTAATTAATTTATTTTAAATTAATTAGTTGGAGAAATTCAAGTTAGAAGTCTTTCTGAAGTCATGCAAGAGTTATCCCTTAAATTAAGGAGATAAGATTGACTTATATTTGAGTTGTAATTAGTTAACTCAGTTTACTAAGTTCAGTCTAGTTAAATTAGTTCCAAATTGCTTGAGGAACTAATAGTGAGTTAATAGTCAGTTGATGCATTAAAGCACTCAACTAGTGCTACTCCAGTTAACTGAAGATTCCCTCATTAGAAACTCATGCATGTCTATTATGAGAAACACCCAGTTGAGATTAATGTTCAAGGACAATGTACTATCAGTTGATGGAGATCATCCACTTGGTAATAGGAGAATCATCCATAAGGAACAACGCAAGGAAATAGGAGCTTGGAGGGTAGAGAGGAAGGTTGGAGAGAAGCCAAGATTTCATGTGAACATCTGTGAGGATTGTACTGAGAGCTGGCTAGCTATGAGAGCTAAGGCTTTGTATAATTCCTATGTATTTCCAACATGTCTAATAATACAATAGTGTGGGGTTTTTAGCTGAGGCTTTCCCCAAAGTATTTTCATGTGTATTGTGCCATTGATTCTTCTTCTTCTGGTTATATCGTTCAACTCGATCTTTAATCTTCCACAAATTGATAGTAGAATTAGGTTATAGTATTATGCTTTGATTTATATTGCATTATTGGGTTAACCTACCATCAGATTTTCTACAAGACAAAGAGCCTCAATACCACATCTAAGTGTTCAACATTCAAATTCTTTGCGAATGCACATAAAATCTCTATATGTATCTATGTTGAGATCTCATCTTCTCCATTGAATCTGGGAAAGAGTTTAAGGTAGTCTTGTGGCATGGTACTTAGAGGTTGAGGGAAGTCTAATGGGGCATACTTGTTCAGTAGAAATCCTAGGACTTCCATCTGTATTAATGGAGGTAGTGCTAAATTTATCAAAGGTATATGTGCTATGACAACAAATGAAAGAGTAGACGAGATGAGACTTGTGGAATTTTTTATATGATGAGTATGACTTCCAGTGAGGATGTCTTTTCCCTTTCTGATCTTAGGGGGTAGAAAAGGAGAAGGAATGAGTATAAAATGAAACTTATTCTTCTTTAACTTCTGAGGGAAAGGTATTGTATATCAGATCATTTTCAGAAGGATAGGTTAAGACTCTAGGAGTAAATTCTGATAAGAGATTAATGACGTGATGAGAGCTGGATGAGAAGGCTTCAAGAAATAAGGAGATAGGGGCATCAGTGGCCAGAGTTTTTTCCTTCCAAACACTCCTGAAGATTAAATTCTCCGGATCAGATATAGATGGATTTCTCTGTTGAGATGTATCTGAATGGGTGTGGGGTCTTTTAAAAGATAGGATGATATTCTTAAGATTTGGATATTGGATTCACGAAGGTGATAAATCTGTAATCTAAAATTTTTTTCTCACCTTAAAAAAGAGTGTCTGAATGTTGTATCCCAAGGGAAAATTTCTCTAATACATTCCCCAACAACGACACCAAAATATGTTTTCAATTCTAGAGACAACCTCTAGATTGCAAGGAGACTAGTGCCTAGTACATCTGAATCTGGCGCATCTCTAATAATTCTTTGAAGGATTTAAATCTCCAGTTGTGATATTTCTTACAAATTGAATTTACTTAGTTCAAACAAATTCGAAAAAGACACAATCCATGAATTCTTTATACATAAGAGGTACACAGTGATATAAAGTATCAATCAACATTGGCCAAAATCATCCAAGGACTCACAACTCATTTTATTTAATATGAATGCGACAATAGAAGGAATAAAAGAAGAAACCCATCATATAGAGCTAGAGATATCAAGTATTATACACATATATGGATTTAGAAAGAAATGACAACTATGGAATAATGGTGGATGCGAAGACTCACGAAGCACATTTAAAGATCTATCTTCCAAAATTCATATAGAGATTCTTCATTAACATCTTAATTCAAATGAATCTGGTAGCTACATAATGCAAAATCTGAGAAGAACAAGAACATTTATGAAATTACAAAAGAGAGGAGACATACTGTAATCCCGAAATGAAGGAATCACCCTTGATATGTATTAATATTCTAAATAACACATATATAGAAAGAACTAGAACATTCTCAAAACAATACAAAGTTTCTTTCCCAAAATGATGAACCCATCTTTCTTTATCAAAATTTCTATAGATAGGCTTCTTTGGACAGAGTGAGGATGTTAGAGAGATATTCCTTATTGATTTGGTTCATTATTTCTAAACCATACTCAAAATTCCACTGTGTGCAAATGCATAATTGTTTTAACCATAATGTACTGATATAACAAAGTAAAGTGAAAAACATGAGTAAAATAACACTAAAGTAAATATAATTCCACGGCTGGCATGATTTGGATGATCTTTGTGAACGACGAGATGATGAAGCCTAATGAGGAGCATAAGGAGCACAAGGAGGGATGAATTGTATGAGTGGTGAATTCACAAACTGCTTGACCCGTTGCCACAAGGCTGGAGGGGGATGAGAAGCAAAATTGAACCGCTTGTAGCTAAGCTTTAGATCAATCATCCATGAGTAGTCCAACCTACGATGAAAAGTACTCCTAACCATCCCAAGTAACTGAAATTCCTTCTTTAGGAAATTTAGCACAATTGTACCCTTAGGTGTGGTTGTTTTCTCGTGAATTTATCCTACCCTTCCTTTTGCCTCTATCATTTTTTGATTATACTGCTCCTGAGATAGTAGTTCACTTGATTTGATAATCACCCTATGAGTGACCTCAGTTAAAGATTTATTGAATAAAGGTATTATAGACTCATGTGCTGGTGTGTGTGTTCTGTGTTATTGAAGCAACGGATCGATCAGATTGCCAATACACAGATAATTAAATGGAAAGACAACAGACAAATACAGTAAGCAAATACAAGAACACAAGAAATTAATAAGGAGTTCACCCGATTCTCTAGGGCTATGTCTCCGGTCAAGCTTCCAGTGGTGGCCTTGTTTTATTATGTCTTAAGTAGAGAATTACCTACAGGAGCTCAATATGAGTCACCTGAAATAGATTTTCCTGGTAGGGTGGTTCTTGGATTCCCCAAACCACTTGAGTACATAGACTTCTTCTTCCTACCAGCTTTGTGATTTTCTGGTCTATAGTGGAGAGCCCAACGTGGTGCTCAGCCCAGACAGATCCTCTCTGGGATGGCTCAGATCTCTCAAGCCTCTGGTGATCGATGCTGCCTCTGGTCAGCTTGACCCTCTGTCCTCTTTCTTCTTTTGCTATACTATCTTCTTTCTTTGTGTTCCATCCTCCTCTTGGGATTATGGTTTCTCTGTTTCTCTAAATTCATCTCTTAGACTGACAGACTGTGTATTCTGTCTTTGTTGATGGCTTTTAGCCATTTCGTCCCCATGCCTGTTCAGTTCCTCTTCCACCTCTGTCGATTCACCTTTTGCAGCTACGCTTGGAGTTCCCTGTTCGGTGTCATCATCATCACTTAGGTAGTGGCCACATGTCCTCTTGTAACTCGCGCCAGCCTGCTTCGTCGGTTTGTTTCTTCGGTTACATCGTGGAATGAATTCTTCCTCCACCATGGCGGTCAAACGGACTTCAAATCCTTCTAAATTGCAGCTTATTATTTCACCGATTCCGCTTCCCCGTCGGCTACGATCTCAGCCATCCGATCTGGGTCCCCCAGATCGAACGTCATACGCACGTTTCGTGTGGTTGACTTGCTCCGCCGTTAGCACGCGATCAATGACGGTTTTCTATCACCTCCACTTGCCATGCATCGATTGTTGAGTGGGATCACTCCGATTCCATCCAAAACCACTTACCGTTTGAGGGTGCCCCGATTAATACCGACGGTTTCTAGAGCACGGGTCCCACCTTTGTCCTTTTAGCACTTTTCACCTTTCGCCCGTGGTTCTCTGGCTCCCCACGCGACCAAGTGCTCGGGGCTTCTCCATTTCAGCCCTTTTCGCCCAGCGATATCAAAAATCACCTCCATTTCCTGATCCGGGGCTCCCAGGGGCTACTTTGACCTCCCACATAGTCTCCATGGGCCTCGGTTAGGGTTCTTTGATCGAGGTCCTCATCGTTCCACACTGGCTCCCATTGCCACTGGTTCAGGGTGGTTTTGATCGTTGTTTTGAATTCTTTGATGCTTGTCCTGACCTGATACAATCATGGTTCTTTGACAGTCTTTTATGGATCCAATTCAGATCATGGCCTTCCCACTGAAAAAGCTTTTGGACCACCAAAAGTTGGTTTTCAAGCATCGACTAAGTGAGGGTATTGTTCTCTCACTTGTCCAGTCTCAATCCACTTTGCACTGCTCGGCTTTAAACCTTTGAACCCAATTCTGAGGTACTCCACATCTCCCCCGCAAGTTGTCCTCACCTTCCTGTCCAGCACTGTGTCTTCATGCAATTCATTAAGATATTCAGGTAGCAGGTCATCAATAGAAGGCAATTGACTTTTCTCTTCAGGGTCCTCAATCATTGAAGGTTCAAACAATCTCAAGCAATCTGCATTTACGACTGAGTAGATGTGCATGTAAGCTGGTAGATCAAGGCGAAAAGAATTTCCACCAATCTTCTCAAGTATCCTAAAGGGTCCATACCTGATAGGCTTTAGCTTTTTACCTTCACCTTGCATCCTTTCCTTGCTGATATACAGCCAGACTTGGTCTCCAACTTGAAAACTATGCTCCATCTGATGCTTGTCATGCCTAGCCTTGTATTTGGCTTGGCTCTTTTCCAGCTGTTCCTGTACTGCCTGATGGATCTCCTCGATCTATTCAATGAACCTGGTTGCCCTGTTCACATCACTGTTTCCATCAACCATGGTATTTTTATCAAAGACAAAATCCAAAGGAGACCTTGGTGTGAAACCAAAATAGGTCTCAAAAGGAGATCTCTGTGTAGAAGAATGCTTTGCTATGTTGTAAGCATGCTGCACATAACACAAGTGTTCATCCCAAAGCTTAGGATGTTTGTTGCAATATCCTCTTAGTAACTGGATCACTGTCCTGTTTACTACTTTTGTCTGGCCATCAGTTTGTGGATGAAAAGCTGTGCTTTTCATCAGTTTTGTGTCCATCAGTTCCCACAGACTAGACCAAAACTTCCCCACAAATCAGGTGTCTCGATCAAATACAATGGAAGTGGGTAATCCAAAATGAACCCATACATGTTCAAAGAACAATTTTGCAGTCTGTTCAGCCGTAATCTATTTACTACAAGGTATCAAAATACACATTTTTCTGAACCTATCCATAACAACATATAGATAATCATGAACCTTCCTAGATTTAGGCAGTCCTTCAACAAAATCCATGGAAACACTTTCCCAAGGGTGAGAAGGAACTGGCAATGGAGTGTACAAGCCTAGTTTTTTGTTTCCGGGCTTGCTTTTAGCACACATAGCACACTCTCTTACATATCTAGAAACTATCTCATTCATTTTCGGCCAATAACAAAACCTTTGCTGCTGTGCAACTGTTTTACTTACCCCAAAGTGACCTGATATCATAGAAGTGTGTGCTTCCATAATTATCTTTACTCTCTTAGTTTGTGGAATGCAGAGTTTCCCACGATGATATAAGAGGTGGTCCTTTATATGATAGTCCAATTCTTCTACTCTTTTGCCTTGAATCAAAGTCACATATACATCTTTAAATTCCATATCCTAAGCATATTGTTCTATGTAGCTTTCATGTAGCACGGAATTATGCTTAAGTATGGTAGATGCATTTATAATGGGTCTAGATAACATGTCTGTAACCTTGTTATGTATGCCATTTTTATATCTGATGACTAAATGAAACTGCTGTAGAAAACCCATCCATCTGTAATGTCTTGATTACTGCAACTTAGTTTGGGAGTGTAGATATTGAAGTGGTTGATGATCAATATGTATTACTGTCTCTTTGCCCATTAAGTAATGTTTCCACTTTTTCACACTCTAAACGAATGCATACAATTCTTTATCGTATGTAGGATAGTTAACTACTGCAGGATTAAAAGTATCAGAATGATAACATATGGGTTTACCGTGCTATGTCAACACTGCTCCCATGGCATAGTCACTGGCATCAGTTTGGATCTCAAATGGTCTTTGTAGATCTGGCAGTGCTAGTACAGGTGCTGTACTAATCTTTTCTTTCAAGGTGTCGAAGGCTTTCTGATGTTTGCCTCCCCACTGAAACACCTTATTCAATCCTATTAAAGCATGTAAGGGAGCTGCAATTGAGGAAACGTTAGAAATGAACTTCCTCCAATATTGTGCTACTCCTAAGAAGCTTCTCACTTTTGTAGCAGACCTGGGTTTAGGCGAGTTCATAATGACTGCCACTTTAGAGGGATCTATTTTCAATTCACCTCCCGCTACTATATGACTCAAGTAGTTTAGAGATGTTTTGCCAAATTCACATTTTGAGAGTTTAACATAAAGTTTTTCTCTTTTCAAAACATCTAATGTTTTCTTAACATTCTTTAAATGTTCTTCCCACGTTTTACTAAAAATCAGAATGTCATCCAAATACACAATAACAAAATCATCAAGAAAAGGTATAAGTACATCATTCATTAACCTCATGAAAGTAGCAGGAGCATTAGTTAAGCCAAAAGGCATAACCAGCCATTCATACAATCCCTGCTTTGTTTTGAAAGCAATCTTCCATGCATCTTGCTCTGCAACTCTGACCTGATGGTATCCACTATGCAAATCTAGCTTGGTGAAATAAGCAACTTCCTTTAATTGATCTAAAAGATCATCTATGCGAGGAAGGGGATAACAATTTTTGAGTGTTATCTTATTCAGTGCTCGGTAATCAATGCACATTCTCCACGAGCCATCTTTTCTTTCTCACCAAAATGATTGGTGACCCACATGATGATGTGCTAGGCCTGATGAAACCTTTCTCGAGCAACTCCTGCACCCTGCTTCTTGATTTCAACATTCTCTAAAGTAGAAAACTTGTACATCCTAATGTTAGGCAATGGAACATCTTGTTGCAAAATAATATCATGTACTAATCCCTTTTTGGGTGGTATACCTTTAGGTTCTTGAAACAAGACATCATACTTTGAAACAACCTTTTCCATATCAGCTTGTTGTTCAGCATTACAACCCTCAAATACATTAGTTTTATCAGGTTTCTTTTCCTTTACAACCATTAGTAATAATTGTTTGCATGAATTTATCATTCTTTTCATTTGCCTTGAGTTTATGAGAGTATAATTATTCTTTATCTTATCAGTTCTTACAAAGTATTTGATTCCATCTTTAACAAGCAAATACTTGTTCTCAGCTCTATAGAAAATAGCCTTTCTATCATACAAGTAAGGACTTACTAAAACAATTCCACATATATATCCAAAGGAATTATGTCTAACTCAACCTCATCTACAAATGCTGACCCAAAAGAAAACTTGAGTTTGCACTGTCTAGTCACTTGTAATTGTGCTTTATCTTTCAACCATCCTAATGGGTATGGTTTCTTGTGAGGTGTAGTTTCTAATCCCAATTTATTTACAATTGCTTCAGAAATTAGATTTACTTGTGAGCCACTATCAAACAAAGTATCAATCTTTTGATTTTTGGAAATAACTCGAATATGGAAAAGCTCATGTCTTTTTCTCTCATTTTCTTCATCAATAACAGATTGAGCAGAATTACTAGTAGATGCTTTAGAATTATTACCTTTTATACATGTGACTGCTATAGTTGTTTCATCTCCTGAGTCTGACCCCAAATATTTCTAAATAGCTACAACAATCTTCTTATTCTTGCCCTTGGACTTCCTAGGTCTCAGCTCTGGATGCAGAATCCAACAATGCTCATCATCATGCCCATTCTTTTTACAGTGAGTGCATGAAGCTTTTCTTTTCTGTGCAGTGTTAGCCTTCCTTGCTTTCCACTTCTGCTTTCTTTTCTCCTTTCTCTTGCTTGCAGTGGGTTGGGATGGTCCCCTAACTTCTGGATTGCCATTCTTTCCTCTAGATTCTAGATGAGTAACTTGTACAGATACCTCATCTATACTAGTGGGATTAAACATGAGGATGGTATGCCTCATGTAGCTGTGTAGACCACCAATGTACTTCAAAAGAGTCTCAGGTGAGTCTAATGAGATACCCAACATCAATGCTCTCTTTCTGAATTATTGAGTATACCCTTGCACACTTTTCCCTTTCAACTGTCGAAGAGTTTGCCAACTCAACATGGCTTGTTGCATGTAGGCCAATGGATAGAACTGCTTTTTGATTGCAAAAACAAATTCACTCCAGAAAAAGACAGTCTTACCATGTCTTTTCATATCAGCTTGGGTTTTGCCTTCCCACCAAACCAAGGCAGTGCCTCCTAGGAGTAGGCTTGCTAGCTGAATCTTACTCTTGTATGAGTCTATGTTCTATACCTTGCAATACACATCAATTTGTCTAATCCAATTTTCCAACTTTTTAGCATTTAGCTCTCCATCATATATAGGAAAATCAAATTTAACATCTAACTTGTTCAAAGATGCTTTCTTATTATGCACAGGGCTATTAGGAGGTGTGAGAAAGCTTTCCTCTTTCCCTTTTCCTTTGGAGTGGTCATGGAAGTGAGACTCATCTTCTTCTTTATCTTGTTTAGAACCTGATGAATCTTCAGCCTTATGCTTTCTAAAGTCCCTATACATTTCTTCTACCATAGACTTTATAGCTAGGAAAATTTCTATGGTTTGAGGGTCTGGCCCAACAAAACCTTCCTTTGACATTGTCTTCTAAGGATAGACTCTCCCAATTTCAGGATTAGTTTCCACCAAATATCCTTCTCCTAATTTGAGCTTTGATCTAGTGAGCATTCAACAGCTAAACCAACATAAGCTTGTCTAACCTTACAGCCTAAAGCTCTGATACCACTTGATCTGATAATCACCCTATGAGTGACCTCAGTTAAAGATTTATTGAATAAAGGTATTACAGACTCATGTGCTGGTGTGTGTTTTCTGTGTTATTGAAGCAATGGATCGATCAGATTTCCAATACACAAACAATTAAATGGAAAGACAGCAGAGAAATATAGTAAGAAAATACAAGAACACAAGAAATTAATAAGGAGTTCACCCTATTCTCTAGGGCTACGTCTCCGGTCCAGCTTTCAGTGGTGGGCTTGTATTATTGTGTCTTAAGCAGAGAATTACAATGTAGGAGCTCAATATGAGTCACCTGAAACAAATTTGCTTGGCAGGGTGGTTCTTGGATTCCCCAAGCCACTTGAGTACACAGACTTCTTCTTCCTACCAGCTCTGTGACCTTTTGGTCTACAGTGGAGAGCCAAATGTGGTGCTCAGCCCTGACAAATCCTCTCTAGGATGGCTCAGATCTCTCAAGCCTCTGCTGCTCGACGCTACCTCTAGCCAGCTCGGCCCTCTGTCCTCTTTCTGCTTTTGCTATACTGTCTTCTTTCTTTGTGTTCCATCCTCCTATCAAGATTCTGGTTTCTCTGTCTCTCTAACTTTGTCTCTTGGACTGACTGACTTTGTATTCTATCTATGTTCATGGCTTTTGGCCATTCGTCCCCATGCTTGTTCGGTTTGTCTTCTGCCTCTATCGATTCACCTTCTTCAGCTGCGCTTGGAGTTCCATGTTTGGCGTCATCATCAACGCTCAGGAAGTGGCCACATGTCCTCTTGTAACTCGCGCCAACCTGCTTCGTCGATTCATTTCTCTGGTTACATCGTGGAATGAGTTCTTCCTCCACCGTGGTGTTCAAACGGACTTCAAATCCTTCTAAATTGCGGCTTATTCCTTCGTCGATTCCGCTTCCCCCATCGGCCACAATCTCAACCGTCCGATCTGGGTCCCCCAGATCCAACGCCATATGCACGTTTTGCTTGGTTGACTTGCTTGACCGTTAGCCCATGATCAATGGTAGTTTTCTCTAACCTCTGCTTGCCACGCGTCAATCGTTGAGTGGGATCGCTCCGCTTCCATCCAAAACCACTTACTTTTTGAGGGCACCCCGATCAATACTGCCAGTTTCCAGAACGCGGGTCCTGCCTTTGTCCTTTTAGCACTTTTTTCTTTTCGCCCACGGTTCTCCAACTCCCCATGCAACCGAGTGCTCGAGGCTTCTCCATTTCAGCCCTTTGCGCCCAGCGATGCGCGATTAGTGCTAGTCGCGCATCAAAAATCACATCCATTTCCCGATCCGAGGCTCCCAGCGGCTACTTTGACCTCCTACGCAGTCTCCATGGGCCTCGGTCAGTGCGCTTTGACCAAGGTCCTCGTCGTTCCAAGCTGGCTGCCATTTCCATTGGTTCAGGGTGTTTTTTATCGCTGTTTTGAATTCTTTGATGTTTTTCTTGACCTGATACAGTCATGGTTCTTTGCCAGTCTTTTATGGATCCAATTCGGATCATCACCACGTGGACCCCAGAGGTTAGGTAACCTAGCCTATATGATCTGATCAAACTCTTCATTGAAGGAAGCCATATCCTTTTCCACTCTAACTAAACTCTTATCTGCTCTAGCTCAAACTTCCTCTTTCAAAATGACCTTAGAGATCTCCTCCACTGCACTGACATTATCTGCTATGTCTATTGGTCTTAGCTCTTTAATTGGCCCCTCATTTAAGAAATGAATGAACTTCAGAGAAAATTGGGAGGTCCTTATACTATTTCTTTTAGCCTTTGTTATTTGTGATCCACACTCCACACTAATTAACTTATGATCATGTATCAAAGTCACATGTTCCAAACTTCAATTCATTTCCTTAATGATTTTGTCCCACACCAACCACCTGGCTGCAAGGAGAGACATGTTCCATTTCATTTTACCCTTCCGTTATGGTAGTCTGTAGGTTTTTAGTGATCTATTTAGCATTAATAACCAATTTTTGTAGTTGTTTCTCTTTCAGGGCTAGCTGGGCTTTGGCAGTGTCCAAGTCCCTTTGTGTCTTTTTTAGTTCACCTTCAGAAAGTTGAAGCTCAGTCAGAGCTTGAGTGAGACAATCAGTGGGGTTTTTTGGATCTTCAAGAACTACTATTGTACATACATGGGAACCAATCTTCTTTTTCAAATCAGTCACATTTTTCTCCAAAGTTGATACTTTAAATTTACTGTCTGCCAACTCCTTCATTAGCTTTCCTTTCTCCATCTCTACTTGTGTTGCCTCCTTTGTCTAAATATGTTCACCAGCATGCATCTTTAGCAATGCCTTAGCTCCTGATTTTCCTTTTGAGTTTACTGTAGAATGACTTCTATTGCTAATATGCCATCTACTTTGATACCTAGTTTAATTATCAACTTATTATATGATTCTTTCTATAGATACAAAGCCCTGGAGTCGGCCTTCTCTATTTTCATTTTATTGGAGACCTTTCCTATATATGTCACAGATCTATTAATAGTCATGAGTTTTTACCCAAATCATTATATAACATTTCCCTAACCTCCTTGTGTAGGTTGACCTTAGCTAAAAAAGGGGAAACTTCTAGGTTGAGGGAGACATCCAAGGTCTTGAATTAAGGTCCTGTAGGCAAGACCTGCACTGATGGGTGCTATAGCAGAATTCCCATTTCATCCTTCTCGAGGTCCATTGCAGCCAATAGTATGGTGTGCTAAGGATTTGATTGGGTAGACATTTCTCTATGCATTCTCTCTTTGAAATTTTTGTTTCTTTCATTAATAACTCTTCCTATAGGCCAACCAGATCCTTTAGCAACAACAATTTCTTTAGGATCAGGAATAACTACTTCGGCTGTGGGAGAAACTATCGCTGCTAGTGGATTTTCCAGGTTGATATGAAATCCTGGGTGCTCTGGAACTGGTGATTCTATTTGTATCCCCACTTCATCTTCCTCTTTTTCTTCCTATTTAGGACCTTGATTCCTAGATTTTTTTTCACATGGCCCTCCTCGGTGTCAGTATCCCCTGCTGAGTCAATAGCCCTCTTTGATGCTTTTCCTATGCTGACTGGGGATTCGGTCTCCATCTCTGTATTAAAGGGCCATGAATCAAAGTTAGATTTCCATTCAATTTCGGGCTTTGTGTCATGCATGTATGTTGATTCTTTAATCTTCTCTCTCCTTTGGACAATGATGTCACGGAGATCATAATGCCAAGTGTCTCCCATTTCTAGCTCCATGGATTCAAGTAGGGCCTCAATTATTTTAAAATCCTACCTTGTGTCTACCACAAAAGGACCTACTTGCTGTCCCATTTTGAATATGTAGCCCTTCTTTGTTTGTAAAAAATGGAGCCAATTAACACTAAGGATCTGTCTGATGAATTCAAGGGCAAAAATCCTCATAGGCATGAATACTGGAAAACAGTATGGATGAAGTTCACAATCGTAAACCCAAATTTTTGTGTAGTCCTCATAGAAGTACCAATTTCCTATCATGGCATCCTTGCTAAGTTGGAGAAACTCTCTTTTTTGTGGGAAGATTCTAGGTGGCAGGGTTCCATGGATAATACTATAAGAAATAGCCATGAAGGTCGAGATGAATTGTGAATACCCACCCAAGCAAGGCCTTTTTCTCATTGAGAGATTCCAATGAAAGACATAATTTTGTTGCTTATTGGGAGAAAACACCTTAAGATCCAGACATTGGAATTTCTCAACATGGGTGTATAGGAATAGGTAAAATAGAAGGGAGTAGTGGTGAAAATAAGACAAAGGAGGGAATAAATGGAGCTGAAGGCATATGGTAGAAGATAGGAAGAGTGGGATGTTAAGTAAGAAATCTGGCTACCTCGTCTTGTGCAGAAACCCCAAGGTGGATTTTTTTATTGTTTGTGAGTCATCTTCGCCCATTAAGTAGGCAATTGCAGTCAGGATGGGTGGAACGAGTTTCTGCAAGAGGGTTATTGGGAACCATTCTTCTGGAGGGATGGATTTAATTCTAGAGACCAGGATTTTGTCCAAGAAGAACTGCTTCTTATAAGGGGGGAGTGTAACGAAGTGATGGACCAGGGTAGCATCTTTGAAAGGTTGATTTGTGGAAGAAACATGAAAAATTAAGGCCCTTTGGATCAAGGTGGGAGTAATTTCTAGGATTTTAGTCCTTGAGGTAGAAATAAAGAAATCTTATCCTCTTGGTATACTTTGGCCAACCAGGATATGAATTTAGGGAAATGATGAAGAGGAGGCACAATTTGAAAATAGAGACCAGTGTTGACAACCCTAAAAGGGTCTTCTTTCCTCACATGGTTAGCGAAAAACTCACAATGGAGGTTGGAAAGTGAATAAGGACAAACGGGGTCTACAATTTGGCTCTTTGCATCTACGAAGGGTTCAACACTAGTGTATTTGGCCTCACAAGTTTTGGGGGTTGCGGGCATTGTCTGATTCATTTTATAGAGTGAATAAAATAAAATTATAGGTGGTTGGGATGTCAAGTTACCTGAAGCCCACAAGAATGACTGAAAGCAATGTTGGGGAGTGTTCCTTTTACGTTTCAGGGACACAGAGAAGTAGACCTTGCACAGGAGATATGTGGGAATATTTTCACCAGGACTGTATAATATCTGTCGAGGGGAATAGATCTAGGAAGATTGTCTATTATATAGTAAAAGGGTGCACAATCAGCGAAGTGGCAAGTTTAGGAGTCAAAGTAGAGGATACGTGGTGGTGGGGGATTGGTTGATAGATCGGGAAGTAGAGATTGGAGATGAGAGCGAGCGAGTATGTTTCATCCTTACCATCGGGCTGCTAGACCTTGGATCATGAAAAGACAATGGGGGAAGCCCATGTGGCTGATGTCCCCACCGTGATATGGCAAGGAGTATCTAGGGTAGAACAGGTTCTCTATTAGCCCCCGGAACCAATCAGGGTCACCCATTCACTCATTGACATTTCAATGCTGATGTTGTTCACTTGATTAACCTTTGTGCACTTTAGACGCCAGAGCTAGTCTTAAGAGCACTGAGGGTGTTGATGGATGGCGATGCGGGTGAAAGAAGTGCACCATTTACTTTGCACTTTTTTTTATGAATCCTCTTATTTACCCTGCGCCTTAGTTAAACTCAGATCTCTTGTTCGCATGCAATGGATCAACGTCGAGAGAGGTAAGTCTTTGAAATCCATCCCAATGAGATTATTTCTTTTAATTCTCAATGGTCACCGCCCTCTATGCAATCTTTGGAAATGATTATGAGGTCCTGAGATAATCATTGTGCCCTTACATGATTATTATTATGTAGGCTCTGATTATTATATTGTAACCCCTTAGACTCCTATTTATACAAAGGAGGTCTTATCATTTGTATCATACCATAATTTTTCATTTATGTAATGTAAATAAGGTTTCCCCTTTGAAGAGGATATTTTTTAAGTTGTTGATCTATGTTTTCTTCTGTTTTTTAGTTGGTTTCATAACATTTGGTATCAGAGCTTTGGATTCTGGGGTTTCACTGCTTCAAATAGGTCATCATGGAATTTTATTAATAAAATTTTTTCTACGAGGCTTTAGAAGCTGAAATTTCAACCACGTGGAGCGGAATGTTTGGTGAACGGCTTGTAAAAACATCAGATATTGGTTTGCTATATTTTCAGATATATGGTCTGAAGCCCTTAAGGTTTTTGTAGGCTCCAGAATTCAACCTCAAACAAGTGACCTAGGGAAAATCATCATAACATTCTCTCTGAGTATCGGCTGAATTTTGTAAAACGTTACTGAAATTATACAGACTTTAGTTTTTTTGTATCACTTTCAAGTCTAAAGGTCAAAAGAATGACACATGGAATTCATTACAAGTTCACTCTACTGAACTTGTCTATAATTAGGTCATCGTGGGAGATTGGGAATAACTCTTTCTTGAATAGTCCAATCTTAGTATGAACTATGGGGTTTTGAAAGAAGAATCAGAGGGACACTACAAGGAAAAATTTCAGAACTTAGAGAGTCAAAATTACAAAGTTACAACTGTTTCAAGATTGAGCTCCTAAAAGCAAGAAACAAGTGTGTATTTTTCAAAAAGTGCATAACTTTTGTTTGAAAAATAAGTTTGAAGTGATTACAAGGGCATATTGAAGCAAAGATATCAGTATTTGGTTCTAAAATTCATCACAAACAAAATAATTCTACACCCATTAAGCCCCCATTAGGCCTTCAGAAATCTATACTATGATGCATGAAGAGGAAGAATTGCAACATGATATATCTAAATAATGGGACCAAGTGCAACAAATTTAACTCTCACAAAGAGTAACGAAAGATGAATTAAAAGGGGACATGGATGGTTTAATAGAAGAAATAAAAGGTGACATGGATGGTTTAAAAATATAAATAAAAGGTGGCATGAATGGTTTAAAAACAAACATGGAAGATTTGAAGGAAGGTTTGGCAAAGTTGCTTCAAGAAACGCTTCCCATTGGTGACAAGGTATTCAATGAAAATCATAATAAGGGAAAAAGGAATATGAATTATTATTTTAGAGACTCCAATGTTGGGTTTAAGACCCACGACATTCCAATTATCGATATGAGGAAGTTTGATGGCAAGGATCTGGTAACATGGATACTAGAGATGGAGCCATATTTTGATCTCCATGATGTGAAACACTCACAAAAGGTACGCATTGCATCTTTATATTTAAAACCCAATATGTTTGTATGGTATACATAGATTTTTTCTCGTAAACCACTTGTCATTTGGTCAATTTTTACGGAGGAAATGATAGCCCATTATGAGGATACAAAGAGCAACACCTTCTTTAGCCAATTGATAATTCTCAAACAAAAGGGTTCAATTGCGGAGCACATTGAGGACTTACAAAAAATGAATATCATGGTAAATGATATTCCAGAGGAGCATATGATTGATGTATTCATAGGTACTTTAAGGGATAACATCCAACATGAGGTTCACCATTGGGAACCTGATTCATTGGAGAAGGCTTTCAGGGTAGCAAGAAACGTTGAAAGAAAAATTATGGCAATATGGAAGTAAACCACTCACAACTATAAAGATGGAAGTGTTGTTTCTCCTAGCCTTCCACAATCTACAATGTTGACACCAGAAAAATTGGAGGAAAAAAGAGAAAAAGGGCTTTGTTACAGCTGTGATAGAAAATATACTAAAGGTCATAAGTGTGCTGAGAAGAAATTATTTTACATAGATTGTGAAGAGGAGGAAGAAAAGGAACAAGAAACATCAAAAGAAGAGGATATACACCAGGAACCAACCCCAAAGAAAGGAGAAATGAATCTGATCATATCTTGTAATGCATTGGCAGTAATTACCACTTCTCAAAGTCTCAAGATAGAAGGATATATCAAGAAGAAAAAGGTAATAGTTTTGAATGATTCAGGTAGTACCATAATTATATTCATCGTA
This sequence comes from Pinus tabuliformis, assembly GCA_031772625.1. Classification (NCBI taxonomy): domain Eukaryota; kingdom Viridiplantae; phylum Streptophyta; class Pinopsida; order Pinales; family Pinaceae; genus Pinus; species Pinus tabuliformis. The sequence continues at coordinate 943,366,034 of CM062817.1, read as the reverse complement.
AGTAACCACAGAATTGAATTGCTTCATATATCTAACACCCGAGTGGAAAGTGATGGTTGCAAATGGAGGAACTATAAATTTATTTGGAAATTTCCATAATATCAAGCTAACCATGGGGAATATATGTTGAATAGTTCAATTATTTCCATTCCAATGGGTGGTGTTGATGTTGTACTAGGAGTCCAATGGTTACAATCTTTGGGGACGATATATTTTAATTTTCAAGAACTTTTCTTGAATTTTTTTTGGGAAGGAAAGGAAGTTTAATTAAGGGGTATCAAGGGGAAAATAAGAAATATAATCAACTCTAATGGCATGATTTTTTTTTTGAAGAAAGAACAACAAAGCATAATTGCACAATTATTCTCACTAGAGGTTCAAACATCAAAATCCACTATTTCTCCATATCTCTAAAAAGTATTGGACAATCATTCCAAGGTATTTGAGACTCCCAAAGGCCTTCCACCTATTCTTGATGATAATCATGCTATTGATTTTTTTCCAGGAATTGTTCCTCCAAACATCAGGCCTTACAAATACCCCTATGCTCAAAAGAGTGAAATAGAACGAACGGTTGCAGAAATGCTAGAGGCCGGTATAATTTAACCTAGTCAAAGTTCTTTCTCTACTCAAGTAGTATTGGTGCACAAGAATGATGGATCATGGCATATGTCTCTAGATTAGAGGGAGATCAACAAGCTCAGTATTAAATATAAATTGCCCATTCCTATCATTCATGAATTCATGGATGAATTACATGGAGAAATTTACTTCACCAAGTTGGATCTTCATTCAGGATATCATAAAATTAGAATGAAGACTAAAGACATTATGAAAAAGACGTTTAGAACTCATGAGGGTCATTATGAATTTTTGGTCATGCCTTTTGGCCTTACTAATGCACCTTCCACATTTCAAGGTTTGATGAATTCGATTTTCAAACCCTTAGAAAATTTGTGTTAGTATTTTTCGATGATATACTAATCTACAACAAGTCTTGGAAGGATAATGTTCAACATGTAGACGGGATGATCAAACTATTGAAGGAGAAACAATTATATGCAAAAACCTCCAAATGTTTCTTTGGAGTATGTGAGGTGGAATATTTGGGTCATATTGTATCTCAAGAGGATGTTAAGGTAGACCCTAACAAAATTAAATCCATTAAAGAAAGGAAAATCCACACAACCGTAAAACATCTTCAAGGATTTCTCATGTTGACAAGGTATTATTGCAAGTTTTTTTAAGAATTATGGGAGAATAAAAACACCTCTAAGAACAATAATGAAGAAAGATGCATTTTATTAGAATCTAGAAGAAAATAAGGCCCTTTAACATCTTAAAGAGGAAATGTGCCAAGCATCGGTCTTAGTTATGCCAAACTTCACAAAAACCTTTATTGTGGAATGTGATTCCTTAGGAAATTGAATTGGTGTTTTTTAATGCAAGAAGGAAGACCCACTACTTTTGAAATTCATCCAATCAAAGGAAATTATTTACAAAAACCTATTTATGAGAAGGAAATGTTGGAAATACTACATGCACTAAGGAAATGATGACCTTATCTAATGGGAAGAAACTTCAAGGTAAAAACAGATCATGATAGTCTTAAATAATCTTTGGAACAAACATTATCTTTAGAAGAGCAACAAAAATGGGTCACAAAGATGTTGGGTTATGACTTTGAAATTATTCACAAAAAAGGGAAACAAAATATTGTTGCAGATGCACTCTCAAGAAAGGATGGGAATGTGGAAGCATTCTTTGTGCCATTTATATTATCCAACTTGATTGGATAACCAAAGCAAGGGATGAATGAAAGAATGAAAAAGAGGTGTGGACACTCATTCAAAAGCTACAATAAGATCCCAGTACATATTATACATTTAGCTGGAAAAATGATTCATTATGGTACAAAGATCACTTATATCTTTGTAAGAATTCCCAACTCAGACATAATATCCTTTTGGAATTTCACGTCTCCCCCTTAAGAGGGAACTCAGGATTTTTAAATCTTACCATAGTGTCAAGAAGGAATTCTTTTGAGATGGACTTAAATCAGATTTTTATATTTTATGGAAGAATGTTTGGTTTGCCAACAAAACAAATTTGAGACAATTAAGATCCCGGGTCTGTTACAACCTTTAGCCATTCCAAGTCAGTGTTAGGAGGAGGTCTCAATGTATTTTATTATTGGTTTACCCAATTCTAAAGGAAAGAGTGTCATCATGGTGGTAGTTGATAGAATTACCAAGTATGCACACTTTTGTGCATTATATCATCCTTTCAAAGCCAATACAATTGCTACTGCATTTATGGAAACACTTGAAAAGATACATGTAAACCCAAAGATTATTGTAAGTGATAGAGATATCATTTTCACTAAAAATTTTTGGATGGAATTATTTTCTTGTCTTGGTACTAAATTAACTCATAGCTCATCTTATCATCCTCAATCTAACAGACAAACTGAGCTAGTGAAAAAAAGTTTGGAAGGTATCTTCATTGCTTTGTATATGATAAACAAACACAATGGATCAAGTGGTTACCTATAATTGAATGGTGGTATAACACTTCCTGGAGGTTTTAACCTCGTACATAAATTACCTGCATACGAATTCTAAAAAACACAGAAAATAAAAAATGCGATAGAATAACACATAAAACACATATACACAGAGATTTTCCCCTAGATCCCAAAACTGGGACTACCAGCTTGATTTTTTTCATTATGTTCCTTTCAATGTTACAATAAATATTTATACATCTCCAAGCATCCAATACCATGGACCGAAAACCATCGCGTCCAAAACCATGGACCGAAAAACCATAGGTAGGTTTGTCCAACCTAATATAGGGTCCAAATTTTTTTTTCCCTGGGGCGCCGCCTCGGACCCTGTAGAGGGGGGCTAACTACCCCCTGGCTAACCCCCCTGCTATGTAATCAACGCAATGAAGGGTGGGCTCCGTCGCCCCTCTAACCCCCCAGTTCACTACATAGGTTAGTTGTGGAAAGAATATAACACAACCCAACATTCTCCCACTTGTTGTTTTCTTTCCACAGGGGGCCACAGGAGAGCTTATTCATTTTTCCAGCCCTAAAATGCCCATTGTTTCTCTACACCAGGAGAACTTCTTAGAGCTCACAGTATTCTATAGTATTCTTCAAAGTGTCCACCTTTACTAGCAACACCTTTTTGTCTTCTATCATATCCCTCACAAAGTGATACTGAACATCAATGTGCTTTGTCTTTGAATGATATGTGGGGTTCTTTGCCAAGAAAATTGCACTTTGACTGTCACAGTCTATCCTTATAGCTCCCTGTACTAACCCCATACTTGAACACAATCTCTACAACCAAACTGCTTCCTTGCTTGCATGAGTGGCTACCATGTATTCTGCCTTTGTAGTTTATAGTGCCACTATAGATTGTTTCTTACTCATCCAACTGACTGCACCTCCAAATAGGTTAAACACATACCCACTTATAGATCTTCTTTGATCCAAATCTCCAGCCCAGTCTATATCAACAAAGCCACGAATATCCAACATTCTATCCAATCTTGGTCTTCCTTGGTAGCACAAACCATAATCACTAGTGCCACACAAATACCTGAAAACCTGCTTCACTGATGTCCAATGCTCCTTCCCTAGTTCCGACATAAACGTGCTCAATACTCCCACTGCATGTGCAATGTCTAGTCTAGTACAGACCATTGCATACATCAAGCTACCGACTGCACTTGCATATGGATCATGGGACATGTCCTCTTCCTCTTCTTGTGTCTTGGGACATTGTTCAACAGATAACCTCACACCTATAGGAATAGGAACCTTCACCGGTTTACTATCTTGCATATTAAGCCTCTGCAGTATTGTCTCGACATAATTCCTCTGGTTTAACCAGAGCTTCCTCTTTGCCTGATCTCTTTTAATTTCCATGCCCAAAATATAGTTTGCAGCACCAAGATCTTTCATGTCGAATTTGGAGGACAATTTGGTCTTCAAATCCTAGATAATTTCTTTGTCATTTCCAACCAGAAACATATCATCCACACACAAGACCAAATAAATAACATGGTCACCAATTAATTTAAAATACACAAAATGATCTGCTTTGCTTCTGGTGAAGCCAAGTCCCCGTATAAATGTATCAAATTTCTGATACCACATCCTTGGTGACTATTTTAACCCATACAAAGACTTCTTTAACTTGCATACCAGTTCTTTCTTACCCTTCACCGCAAAGCCTTCAAGTTGCTTCATGTAGATCTCCTCTTCCAAATCCTCGTGAAGAAATGTTGTCTTCGAATCCATTTGTTCTACCTCAAAATCAAAAGCAGTAGCAACAGATAAAAGTAATATAATAGAAGTTACCTTGGAAACAGGAGAAAAAATATCACCAAAATCAATTCCCGACACCTAAGAATAACCTTTTGCTACCAACTAAGCTTTGTATTTCTCCACCTTTCCTTCTGCATTTGTCTTCTTCTTGAACACCCATTTGCTACCAATGGGTTTCCTTCCAGCCGGCAACTCCACTAGATCCCAAGCCTCATTTTTGTGCAAAGATGCCATTTCATCAACGATGGCCTCTTTCCAGAGTTTTCCATCCTCTGAATCTACTGCTTCCTTCACAGTTCTAGGATCATCATCAGTAATAGATAAAGCAAAATTTGAACAGAAAGCAGATGGACTATACCTTTCTGGCTGCCTTCTTTCTCGAACTGATCTTCTTACACCCGAAGTTTGTGGCTCTTCATCTTCTGATTCCTCCTCTGATGTAGAGTCTGATTCTTCCTCCTTTAGTTCAAACTCTATCTTCTCAGGTTCCTTTGGTTGGAATTCATGTTTAATAACATCTTTCACCTCTATGAACACTACATCTCGGTTGTACACAACCTTCCTTGTTACCGGGTTCCAAAGCTTATAACCCTTTAAACCATCCTTATACCCAATAAAGATGCACTTTTCAGATTTACTATCCAACTTGGTTCGTTTCTCCTTTGGAACATGTACATATGCATCACATCCAAATACCCTCAGATGTGAAAGAGAGGGTTTCTTACCAGTCCATACCTCTTGTGGAGTCTTATCTTCCAACGCTGATGAAGGTGACCTGTTGACCATGTAACATGCAGTATCCACCATCTCTGCCCAAAATTCCTATCCTAACCTGGCACCACTGAGCATGCTTCTTGCCCTTTCCATCAACATCTTGTTCATTCTTTCTACAACTCCATTTTTCTGAGGTGTATATGGAGTTGTCTTCTGTCGTGCTATACCACACTTCTTACAGAATTCTTCAAATTCCTTATTGCAAAACTCTCCATCGTTATCTGTCCTCAACACCTTTATCTTCTTCTCTGTCTAGTTTTTCACCAGAGCCTTGAATTCTTTAAACCTGTCAAAGACTTCAGATTTCTTCTTAAGGAAATATATCCATGTATTCCTTGAAAAGTCATCTATAAATGATACATAACACAAAGAATTACCCAGTGATGGAACCTTCACAGGTCCAAACACATCACTGTGCACAAGTTCTAATATATGTTTCGCCCTCTTACCACCAGAGGGGAAACTCACCCGATTCTGCTTCCCATATACACAATTTTCACAAAAATCAAAATCCAGAGAGCTATTACTCATACCTTCTACCATAACTTTACGATGAAGTATTTGAAGGCCCTTCTCTCCAATATGTCCAAGCCTTTGATGCCACAGGATGGTCTTCTCTCCAGAGACCACTAGATTTTCTGCTCCTCTTTCAAGAACCACAGAACTGTTGCACCCATCAACAACAGTGCTACCTTGCAGATTGTACAGAGTTCCAATTCGAACTCCTCGCATCAATACCAGTGCTCCCCGAACCATCTTGTAGGTATCCTTCTCAAATACTGTTTTTACACCTGCATCATCTAGCTTGCTTACAGAAATCAGATTTCTTGCTAATGCAGGAATATGCAGAACACCCGGAAGTGTTCTAACCCTTCCACCTTGCAACTTCAACTTTACTTTTCCGCGACCAAGGATTCTAGCCTTCCTGTCATCCCCCAAGAAGACATCACTACCATCGTATTTCTCATACTCATAGAACCACTCTCTATGGGGAGTGAAGTGAAAGGATGCACTTGAGTCAATCAACCATGCCTCATGATCTACATGTGTACTTGAAGAAGCCAACTACACACCCCCACCTTCATCTGAGGTGGTTTTCGCCTCTGTAGAAGGAGCATCATCAAATCCCTTTCCTTTATTAGGAGCTTTAGATTTACAGTCCCTTTTGAAATGCCCCTCCTTTCCGCATTTCCAGCACACCACCTTTACAAGTTTTCTTGGAGATTTAGATCTCCCTCTAGATTTAGATCTCCCACTCGACGAGTTGTTTTTGTTTCTATTTTGGGACCGTCCTCGTACAGACAAGGCATCACCATTCTGGCTATCCATATTTTTCTGTCTCATCTCCTCCGTCAGTAAGGATGAGACTATTTCATCAAAGTGCAAGGCAGTTGCATTGATACCTATTGTAATAACTATACTATCCCATGAATCTGGTAGAGAACACAACAAACTGATGCACTTATATTCATCTGGAATTTTAATATCAACAGATGCTAACTGACTTACCACAGTATTAAATGCATTCAAATGATTTGTCATCGAGTCTCCATCTTTCATCCTCAGGTTATACAGCCTTTTCCGCAGGAACAGTTTGTTCACCAGAAACTTAGATTGGTACAAAGTCTCTAACTTGTCCCACAAAGCCTTTGTCATAGCTTCCCCTGATACATTCAGCAATACCGAATTTGAGACACACAATCGTATTGTGCTCTTTGCCTTTCGATCATCAGACACTCCCGTTGGTTTAGTACCCGAATCTACCGTGATCCACTGATATTTATCCACCAACAGATCCTCCATCTTGAGTTTCCACAACTCAAAACTCTGACCATTAAATTTCTCGATCTCTATCTTTCCACTGCTCGCCATCTTCTTTTACCACCAGAATCGATCTTGCAGATCTCCCACTGAACAAGGTCTACCACAGGCCCGAGCGAAACCCCTCAGAAACAAAGGCGTCCCCTTAAAGCCAAAAATAGCTCTGATACCAAATGTAGGTTTTAACCCCATACAGAAATTACCTGCATACAAATTCTAAAAAACACAGAAAATAAACAATGCGAGAGAATAACACATATACACAGAGATTTTCCCTTGGATCCGAAAACTAGGACTACCAGCTTGATTTTTTTCATTATGTTACTTTCAATGTTACAATACATATTTATACATGCCCAAGCATCCAATACCATGGACCGAAAACCATGGACTGAAAAACCATAGGTAGGTTCGCCCAACCTAATATAGGGTCCAAAAAAAATTTCCCGGGGCACTGCCCCCGACCTCGTAGAGGGGGGCTACCCACCCCCCTCAAACCCCCCCACTATGCAATCGACGCAACGAAGGTGGGGCTTTTCCCCCCCTCTAACCCCCAGTTCACTACATAACTTATTCGTGGAAAGAATATAATAGAACCCAACACTTCCTTCCATACTACAACAAAAATGACCCCATTTATGGCACTTTATAGATACATCCACCATTTATCACATCATCTTTAAGAGAAAATTTTAAGGTTCAAGAAGTGGGAGATCACATCGAGCATCAACAACAAATTCTATAGCTCTTAAAGGATAACCTCTCTTTGGCGCAAAATCGAATGAAACAAAAGGCATATCAGCATCACAATGAAATATGTTTTGATGTAGGCGACTAGTTATTTTTACGGCTACAACCATACAAACAAATTTCCCTTAAGCAAGCTAAAAAGGATAGTAAATTGTCACCCATCTACTATGGTCCTTACAAGGTTTGGCAAAAGATTGGTATTATGGAATACAAATTGGAGTTGTCTACATCTTCTCGAGTACACCTAGTTTTCCATGTTTCATGCTTAAAGAAGGTTATCAAAGACAATCTCCCAATTCAAACAATGTTTTCAAAACATGATGAAGAAGGAAACATAATATTTTAGCATGAAGCATTCACGAAAAAAAGAACCCAACATCTATGGAATTGATTAATTTCAGAGTATCTCATTAAGTGGAAGAACTTATCTGCTAAAGATTCCACATGCGAGGATGATAATTTTATATAGAACCATCCAGAACTACTCAAGTGTTTAGGAAAACATTTTTTTGAAGGAGAGGGGAATGTTAGGTCCCTATAATACTAGTCTACCCCCCTTATTGTTATTGTTAGCATAGCCCACTATTCTTATTGTTATGCCCATGTATCCCCCATATTGCTATTGTTGTGCCCCATAGAAGGGCATTATTGTTATTGTTGTGCCCTTACATTATTATTGTTATGTAGGATCTGATTATATTATGACCTCTTAGACTCCTATATATACAAAGGAGGTCTTATCATTTGTATCATCCAAGAATTATTCATTTATGTAATGTAAAGGAGGTTTCCCCCTCGAAGAGGATATTTTTTAAGTCGTCGATCTATCTTTTCTTATGTTTTGTGAGCTGGTTGCATAACACTTCCTCACAAGCATATTTACAAACAATGAAATCCATTTCTAAATAAACTATTCTCAAGATAGATGCATGCATGAGTAGGTGCTTGAGATTTTCAAAGCTAGTTATGCACTTTGATGTCCATTAACAATTACCTCCTTTCCTTTGCAAAGTTTTGGTTGGATGCCCAATTTTTGAAAAATATCAAATGAACCACTTGTAGTATTCAACCAATCCCCTGAAAGATCTCATCTCTCTGACTTTTATGGGAATGGGCCACTCCATTATGGCATTAAGGTTCAGAGGATCCATAAAAATACCTTCCAGTTTGAGATTATGTGCCCAAAATATTGAACTTGAGACTTAAAGAATTCACATTTATTGATTTTATCATACAATTTTTGTTCCATTAGAAAATGTAGTACTGACATCAAGTGCTTCTCATGTTCTTCTCTTGTTTTTGAGTGAACTAGGATATCATCTACAAACACTAGCACAATTTTTCTAAGTACTGGCTGAGGAAGTTATTCATCAAACACATAAATTTGGCTAGGGAATTTCTAAGCATGAATGGTAGCACCACAAACATGTAATTCTGATATCTTATTTTGAAGGTTGTCTTGTGGACGTTTTCATCCTTAATCCAAACTTGATGATAACCATATATCAAATCTATTTTTGAGAACATTGATCACCTAAATGAAAAAGTCATCAATCCTAGGAAATGGGTACTTGTTGTCACAATGGCTTTATTCATCTGCCACTAATTAATGCAGAAATGAAACCTACCATCCTTTTTCTTTATAAATAACATTGGGGATCCCTAGGGAAACATTTTGGGCTTGATATATCCTTTGTCCAACATTTCCTTCAACTATAATTTTAGCTCCAATATCTTTGGCATGCTCATCCAGTATGGAGCTTTCGAGATTGGCATTGACCTAGGAAGCATCTTAATGGAGAAATCGATTTCTCTCCTAGGTGTTAGTTTGGGTATTTCCTTTGGAAGTACATTGCCAAATTATTTTAAAATTAGGTGATCCTTAATTTTGAGTTCACTACCCCCTGTGTCACTAGTAATTTGGACCACAAACAGGCACACCCTTTTCGATCACATCTCTTTACCTGCAATGTCAATATCTATCGAACTGAAACCAACTTCCTCATTCTTGGAGTATTACCTCTTCACCCTCCTCGCTATAAAATTTCAAAAACTTTGTTGTAGTAGTCCACCTTAGTTCTATGGAATGATAGATAGTCCATTCCCATTATGACATCATATGATCCCAATAGCAAGAGGTTAAGGGACACTATAGTGAACATGCAACCAATGTCGTGGGGGACGATTGCACAAAGTTTGTCACCCAACTTTTGGTTCCTGTGGCCAACTAGACCAACCATGATTTCATGTGAGTTTTCTTTTGCATATTACATTTCTCTACAACCTTCAGGTTGATATAGTTTCAATTAGAACCCATTTCAATTAGAATTTAAATAGGTTCGTTAGTGACTTTACCTTCCATTTCGATCACCGAGGCTTGATGATCCACTTGCATGTTGTTTAAGGCTGAATAAATTTGTGGCACACACTGGTCCATCTCATTCATCGTCATAAATGATTGAGCATTAAATAATTTCCTGTTGCTATATTGTTGAAGAAAATAGTCCTTCCATAGGTGGTTCTCTCCACATTTCCAACACTAGAATTTTCCTCTCTTATAGTGGAGTGGTTTGTTCTTTATTTGCAACACTGGAATCCACCCTTGGTGGGAGTGGTAAACTCTTCATTTCTCCTTTTGAAATTATTTTCATATTTCCTTTTTTAGTATATTTGAAGCTTAGCCTTATGCTTGGACTTATCATAGAAACACTTGGCCTTTCAAATGGCATCCTCCAAGGTTCTTGGCTCATCAAACTCAATCTTGTCTTGGTAGGAAAGTGGGAACCCAATGAGGTACCATTGAGTCTTTACCTTCTCATATTTGATGTACATAACATACCTTAATAGTTCCAAGAATCTATTGGTGTACTCATCTACCATAAGTTTCCCTATTTTATTCTCATGAAATTCTTTAAGCTTGTTATCATAGTACCTCTTAGAAATGTACTTCTAATAAAAATATTTCTAAAATATTATACATGATAACTCTTTCTCTTTAATTCCCTTTGGATTCCTCAAATCCTCCCACCATATATCAACCTTTCCATTCAGCTTGAAATTGGATACTCTAGCCTTCATATTATCAAAGTAGTCATGGACTTTAAAATATTTCTTCAGACCTAACAACCATGCTTCCACTTCTTTAACCTTATTATTCTGTCCGTCAAAGGTAGAGGGTTTGGATTTCTTGAAATATCTTGTCACTATGCACCCCTCACTTCTCCTTTGTGAATGGTGTCTTCTAGTTGCAACACTATGAAATTGATTATGACTGCTCGATTATCTTTCTGGGGTGCTAAGTGGGGTTTCTCCCCTCCTTCACTAGTAGAAAATGATGAAATTAATGACTAGGTGACTAAAAAAGTTAGTCACCACAATTATTTCAAGTGAATTACTACTAAATTTGAGCAATTTTAAGTGACCAAACTAAAAATGACTAAATTAAATGACTAATTTAGTCTAGGGATAAAATATATGACTAGATAATAAGTGACTAAACTAAAAGAAACTAACTTAAATGACTAATTTAGTCTAGGATTAAAATATATGACTAGATAATAAGTGACAAAATTAATAATGCTCGACATAAATGACTATTATAGTACAAGAATAAAAATATGACCAAATAATAAGTACAACAAGGATATAACTAGTCATTTGTGTTAGTAATTTTTAATTGTGTACCACTCTAGAAATGGAAAATTGTAATTTTGATACCGAAGTGTTACATTTCACTACAGGGGTCTCTGAATCCATCTGTAGTGTTAAAATTTAGAGACAAAGGGGTCTTTGAATCCATTTACAGTGTTAAAATTCCAAATATCCTGTTGTCTCTAAATTTTCTCACTACAGATGGATTCATCTACAATTAACATAATTGCATGTATCATCTATCTACTTTACACTAATGGATATCTTTTACTTTTTGAGGTGGGGATATAGGAATTGTGCTAATCATTATTTTGCATTCTTCATGTAATAGTTTTGGGTACATTAATGTTTCTCCAATAGTTCAATACATGCCATGGGATGCCATTGTTGTTCTAGAATGGTGCATTAATGGAGGGATAAAACACAATATCCATGTTGGAAGAGTGCAAAGCCTTGATTTAGTTAGTGAGGTTGACACCATAATAGCCTTATGGGGGGAGTGTTGACCCAAATTCACATGATATCCCCTTGGGGTGGGTGTTCATAAAATGACCAAGATCCTTTATCTGCCCACTAGTTAGTGAAGATGATTACTAATATCAACCAGGGCAAGTCGATTAAGCATGTACTCATGTTCTGCACAGGCATTGTGGATGACATTGGTTTGCCTGAAATCAGCATCATGCATTAATTTCATTGAACTAATGCTATTGCCAAGTCGAAAAAAAGGTGCAGTACAAGTTTCAATTTTGAAAATGCTAACCAATAATATGTTGGATGTTGCCTTTGTAAGAATTAAACATTCATTGGAGTTCAAGGTGATTCTGTTCCAGCCACCTATAGTTCTCAATCAAGTATTGTCTTTTGATTTCATTCTTCAGTCCCTCAGGTCCACCTTATTTAGTATCATTTCAAACATTTGTACAGACTTTGTCATGTGATAGGTACTCCAATAAGAAATTGAGCACAAAAACAACACTTGTAGATTCAACATGTATGATTAGAAAATTTTGCATGAGTCCTTCCTATTATCACTTTTTATTTCTTTTTATGCATGTGAAAGAACTGTTTAGGTTGACCCTAAGTAACCACGAGAACTACTGAATTTATACCATATGCAAATACTAAACACTATAAATGGTAAAACAATTGACTCTTTTTATTATTCGAGACATCCATTGTATCCATATATTGTTCATAAACATCAAAATTTTAATAATGGGAGTGAAAAAACATTTTGCACAAAGCAATAATTAGATCATACAACACATATTTCATTAAATTTGGAATTAAAATAGTGGATCTAGAATTTCAAAATAACCAAAAATATTAATTCCAATGATGTCCTTGTAATTTTTTATTTCCAATTTTAATGAAATATGTGTTATACTAGCAAGACAAGAAACTTCAAATTATTAAGGACACCATTGTGCAGAGATGCAGATAATAGGCATTTAACACATGCCTCAATCTTGACAGAATATAAAAAATTGAATGGTTGGTTTCTTGTAAATGTACTCCACAACATGCTCTAATGTGATATGTCTATGCACATATTTTCTCAATCTCCACACAGGAGAAGGTTTGAGGACTAAGGAAGCTCCACACAGATTGATGGTGAGTAGTTTCAGTTTGAGTTGATGTGAAACTTCACACAATAAATACATTTGCGTAAAATTATGATTTGGATTTATATATCTAAAACTATAGAGAGTTCGAGGCTACAATGGATTGATAGGATCTAGACACCGCTACAAACATTTTGGGACCAACTTGACTAGGGCCCCCTCCATGTGCACAAAGAGATCAGTATAACACCAATCTCTCTGCTTCTTCCCCCTGGTGTTTCTCAGATAATATGTGAATTGCAGTAAGGGCACTAATGACATATTTTCTACAAATGATTAAGAGGTTTACTTCCCACCCTTAAATCATGAATTCCATAAAATTAATCCAATTAAAATTTATTGGAAGAAGCTAACATACGTGGCCAATCTAAAGTTGTTGAATTAACTTCTATTGTATATTTGGGGAATATTCTAGAACCTTAATAACAAGATCGAGATCAAATAATTACTTATCCAAATTGTAAATTCCTGAAACATCCTGAAGCCATATCCCTTGACCTAAAATCCATGAAGCCCCTAAGTCAAAACCCCTTATCCTCTTAAATTGTGATCATTAACCCCTAACACCGACTAGTGCATATGCATGGAAAATCCAATGTCGTACTCTGATAGGTTAGTCATATTGTTGGATTTTACTTGCAAATATTTTTTGTATTTAAAAAAATAAAACTGACATTTGTCAGATATCCAACAAACAAAATTATCTTTGGATATCCTATGATAAGTTATTCAGATATTTGACGATAATTTTGTTGGTCAAATATGTGGCGACAATTGAATGTTCGTCAAATATTTGACATTTGACTAGCTCAATTGTTATAGACATTTTTGTGCCTTACAGCCTCGAGCATGAAATGTCCATAATCTAAGGGATCCAAAGTCCCTAAACATGTTGTTCCTACCCCTAGAGGAATAAGGCCAATAAACCACAGCAATTCACAGAAGTTCTCCACCTGAAAACACTCAAAAACAAGCCAATTCTGGATCATGTCAACTGCTCCACTGAGCATCTGCGCTGAATGTCAACTGCTCCACTGTCTACCTGCGTTGAATGTCAACTCCAACAAAGGCTACCTGCGCTGAGCGTAATTGGACAAGTGGCAGGCTCATTCCTCAATGTGTCAATGCCTAGGAAGCTTCCAAAATGACACTTGCATCAAGGAATTCGACTGGTGATGAGTAAGAGGTTCCAAATCTCCAAGTGGAAGCAAGAACCTCCAAGTGGACTCAAGAACTGAGAGAGGGAGAGGACACTAGTCAGATCTCAAACTGACCCATCCTCTCTCCAAAACATCTATATATAGATCTCTCCTCCATGAGATCTAAAGGCTGGAATTTTGTTATTGCAAAGAATTGCTGTTGGTTTGTGACTGGGAACATTGGGTGCTTAATGCTTTGAAGGGAGCTGAAGAAGGAATTCCATTCTGCTGGGAAGGAGATGCTGGATTGGAGCCCTATGGGTTGTATCTCTTCCTGAACCTTGTTATCAATCAATAAAGCTATCTTGATTCTTTCCTATATGCTGGTGTATTTTGTATGATTGCATTAGTGTATTTGATTTATTTCTAATCCTGAATCATTTATGAATATGTATATTTGCCTTTGTGTTGTGTTCTTCTCTTGTCGCAAGTAGCTGTTCTCTTGTCACAGGTAGCTGTTCTCTTGTGATCTCGTGGGATTCAAGTAGCTGTTCTCTTGAGCAAGCGAGGAGGCAAGTAGCTGTGGACACCCAAAGAGAAGAGGATCTAGATCGAGGGACAACCGGAAGACAACGGTAAGTCTACCAATCTCCCCTCTTTCACATTTCATAAAGGAAGAAATCATAATAGCTGTATTCGTTTGTTGCTAAGGCACTGTCACACCTTAGGTGGATAGGATCGTCCTGCATAGGCATTTTTCCCCACAACAAATTGGCGACTCCACTGGGGAAGAACTTGTTTATTCATTTCATTTGTGTTTCCGTCATTTGTTTACTTCATAGACTTGACAGCAACTATCGAACTACATCTTTCCCGGATGCAAAGTAGAAGGTTGCTGCTTTGATCCAGTTGTTGGACTTGTCTATGATCTAAACTAGATCCACAAATGATTTGTTGATCCTTGTGATAGTCTTTAGTACCCTCTCAAATCATCCCTCTATTTATACCTTGCTTGTGTTTCTGATTTGGCCTGAAACAGTTGATTTTTGAGCATTTTGTGACCCAGAAACCAAGGGAAACGAGAGTTTCTCTTTCAGCGCACGCACTATGAAGGCAGTCTGCATTTCAACGCAGGTCCCGTGAAGGCTACCTGCGCTGAATGTCAACTCCACAGTGTTAGACTTGTGCTGATCCAGTGTGGCTTTGTGCAGCTGGGGTTCTTTGCTGTCTATTGCCCTGTTTTGATCTCTGTTTTTTGTAGCCTTTAACCAGCATAGGTACCAGTCTGATAACTCCTTTTCTTTGCTTAGATTCCGCCTCTTTTTTGTACAAAAAGACTGTGAATGTTTTTATGTGTTTGTGGCGTCATTTACAGTTTTCCTTTGCATGAGTAAAGTAGTCATCCTGTAGCCTTTGATTCAGATCTGATTGATAGTGATCTTAGAAGAGAGTTCATTGGCTGTTTTCAGATTGATTATAGATTTACTTTTGCTTATTGGTTTGAATTTGTCTCTTTCAAAGTGTCAAAACAAGTCTTTATTTCGAAAATCGCAAAGTGATTGTAATCTCTTCTACCCTTGTTGATTTCGAAGAAAATGAACTTGTTTGTATTATTCATTTTAAAAGCAAATTCAAAGTTGTGCAAAAAGCTTTCTTTGTAGGCATTTATACTAAGAAAGTGGAAAACAAACACCTGCATTGTGCATTTTTCATTTGATAGTTTGCATGTTGGATTTAGGGAAAGTGCATTAGAGTGTGCTGATTGCTCTTTGAGAAAAGATAGTGTTATTCTTTTCCCTTAGTAGCTAGGATTTTCAAAGTTGAAAAGATAATAAAGCTTGCTTATCATCTTAGACTGCATTTAGGAATTTGTATCATACATCTCGTGGTGAACCTTGAAAGGCAAACTTTAAAAAGATCAACCTAAAATAAATTGAATGAACCTAACAACGCTTTGTAACATAACGCACAACATAGAGGTCTAGGCTAGAGACGTGTTCCGGCGTCGTTAAGCCTAGTGACTGTCGATCTCATGGAAGGTGGGTGATTCCTCCTGAGGGACGATAGCGCTAGTACGGATTGTGCTCCCACGTACCGTCGAGTATATATTGGGAGACCCCTATAGGCATATATCTTTTATCCTTAGGAAGCCGTGTCGGCCGCCCTACTGATCGCAATGCAGTGAACACAGCATTCACGAAGATCGACCGCCCGTACCCTAAAAAGTATTCTGCGGTTTTGCGAAAAGTTTGGCACACCCTCTGCCTAGAACTCCAGAGCAGTTTCTTTTGGCCTTTTTCAGACTCTATAACAGAAAAAGTCCATCCGAGCATTTGTCACTTCGGGCTCGTTAAAACATCGAAGGAGACTAGAGTCATCTTTAGCTTTTTCTCGACTCTTTAAAACTGAAAAAGCTAGTTGTGTCTAAAGCGTCTAATAAAATTCATTCAATTCGGAAACACCAATTTCCCCTTTTTGTATTTTGGTTGATCGAGTAATCCGCAATCGTGGAAGAAAGTCAATTGAAACCCCGTCGTTCACGGAGGCTTACGAGTCAACTGTCTTTGTCTCCGGAATCGAAAACAGTACGGACAAAGCGAACTCGTTTAACCGGTTCAAAATCTCCCATCAAAGTTAGAACAAGCGTTCCAACTACATCTGCGATTCTGGTTACTCCAAACATTTCTGGAAACCCTGCCTCTATAGAAGAAGTTCAACAGCCACAGAAGGACAGTAATACTGATCCTAGTCTGGGGGCAAACACTTGCGTCACTGAACCAGTTCCATCTGTAACCGGTCCAGAGAGTTTTGTTCCTCAAACTACTGTCGCTGTCGAAAAAACCCCTTCTTCGGCACCAGAAATATTTTACGGACCTGACGGTCTTCCTCTTCCACCTCGTTTGATTGCGATAGAGGAAATTGTAGAGGATCCGCAAGCAAGTACTCCAACCCATTTTGGAGTCGGGGTCACTCTATTTCCTTCATCAGAAGTTAATCCACCACAAGTGGAAGTTCCTGTAGAATCGCTAGGCAATCTATTGGATAAACTTAAAATGTCTGAACAACCGTCAACATCTAGGACTGTGTCAAACGACACAGCGACAGCAGAAGCCCCTGCCGTCACTCCGACAATGTTTGCCGGCATACCATCTGTCCCGACTAGCTCACAACCGCTAGAAGGAGTCCACCAAGGGACTATTTCGACAGTGTGGTCTGTTCCAGTTTGTTCATCCAGAATAATATCCGGCAACTCTTATGTTGAGACTCGCCAGATTGATCCATTTGGAGGTCAATTTGGGCAATCCACTCCCCAAGGACAATCAATCCCCTTGAGTTCCGGATTGCTACCGTATGGGGGGCAGTATGCCCTTTCATTACCCCCTCCGGGAGGGTATCCATACGGGAGTTCACAATAGTATTCAAATTATACTGGAATTACATCAAGTGGTTGGGTACCTATGCTACCTCAACAACCAAGGGTCGTATATTCTATGAAACAGTGTGTACCTATGACGAACATCCCAACCACATCGGCTATTGTAACAGTGTCACAAGTTCAAGCGATGCCTGTTGCATGTCAACCTCAGATTTCTCAGGTTGTAATGCAACAGCCCCTTGACCATGGGTCACAACCACAATCGCCAACTGGTGGGGCGACACAGGTCCAAACGGGTACAATTACCCCACACCTTGGTCCAACGGTTAGCATAGCACAACAGAACATGGTTTCACAATCATGGCTGGTGCAATACCAACAACCACAATTCTAGCAAGTGTACCAAGGTTCTGAGCAGCAGATCTTTGTGAACAGTGGACAGCCGTATATTCAAAACGGTCAAAACCAACCGCTTTACAGTGGTCAAGTCCACCAACCATATCAGTCGTACCAACATCAATTACATTATGCTGGTATGCAAAGGCCCACTGCTCAAGCGATTCCATCGTACCCTGGTTATGCTTCGCCTAACCTGAATCAACAGTTACCATTCGTGGCAACTTTAGAGTTACCCGATTTACACCGGTTAACCAACGATCCGATTGCTTATGCCCCTTGGTGGCCAGCGATTCCTCACAAACTTCCATCTGACATTCCTAAATTCAATGGAAATCCAGGTGAAGAACCATCGAATCACGTAATGACTTTTCATCTGTGGTGTTCATCAAACACCTTGAATGATGATTCGATAAGGCTTCACCTTTTTCAGAGGACATTAACGGGTCCGGCGGCAAAATGGTATATTGAATTACCTAGAGCCTCGTTCGACAATTTTAGCTCCCTAGCCACGACTTTCTTAACCCATTTTCAATTACCGATAAGGTATGAAACGGGAACCGAAATCTTGACCAACTTCAAGCAGACGACAGCCACACATATATCCGATCATATACATGAGTGGCGTCGTCGACGTAGGATGGTGAAAACATACGTTCCCGATCAGCTGTTAGCTGAATGGTTTATAAAGTCTTTACTTCCTGCTATAACGGAAGATGTGGCAAAGGGGGGAGTCGTAACAGAGGAGCAAGTTATTGCTCGTGCACAATATCTAGACTTAGTTTATACTCAGTCTGGCACGCTCTACGACAAAATACCCGACGCCCCTAGACCGGAATTTTCAATTCCTCCTCCTCCTAAATCCAATAGTGACTCTCATTCCGGTGATGGCGTGATTGGCACGGCAAACACGAAATCAATAAAGGCTTCGTCTAAGAAAGCCCGTAAGAATTCGGATCAAAATGCAAAAGAAGAAATTCTTGCTTCGGAAGTAAATGTCGTATCAGCAGATAAAGGCAAAGAAACCAATCAACCAGGAAGCAAGAAGAAGCAAAACAAAGGGAAGAAGAAGAAACAGGGTGAGTCATCTCCTGGAAAAACTTCTTCAAACCCTCCTGGAAAAGGGAAACAAATTTGTCCATTCAAAGCTGAGTTGAAGAGGTTCTTTAAAAGTTCCCAAACTTCAGCTGTGTTAACTGATCCATTTCCCAACCCAGGTCAAAATCTGGTTGATAGTGGAAATGCTTCCCCGTCACAAGTGCTTATGTTGTCGGTTTCAAAACAACAGAATGATGCTTTGATTTCGACAAGGAACAAAGATTATGGGAATCCGCAGCTGTCGAACGACAAAGGTAAAGATCAACCGAGTAGTTCGACAACAACTTCGACAGAAGTTGTACCACCCATCATTCCTGAATTAACAATAAAACCGCCAAAGGGAGTAGTACACAAGTCGACATTTAATCCTCGCGCCAGAGCGGCGCAGCATTATAACATAGTGGAAAATTTGGCCCAATCGCCATCCGCTATGTCGACTCTTGAAGTACTACAGAATTGCCCATCCCAAAGGCAAGCTTTGTTATCAGCTATTGGTGGGGTTGATCCTAAGGATTCCAATCTTGTATCTTTTGATCATAAAGGATACGATCCTCAGTTACCAGCTCAACTAGCTTTCCTTATTCAAGTGAAAGCCCTCAACAAAACTGTTCATCGAACAATTATTGACGAGGGGGCATCTACATGTATTATGTCGATGAGTTGCTGGAAAACTTTGGGATCTCCAACCCTGTCACGATCTTCGACGACATCAAAAGCTTTCGACGGAAGGACTTATACCCCGTACGGTATCCTTAACAACTTGAAGGTTGAACTGGGAGGAAAAACAATGGAAATTGATGTTGAGGTCATCGATGGGAATCTTGACTACAACATCCTACTGGGTAGACCATGGATCTATGCCATGGCAGCTATTGTGTCGACTTATTTTAGGAAGATCGCATTCCCATTTGAAGGAGGGATTACGGTCGTCGACCAACAGAACTTCCTCCCTAATGGTTCACAAGTTACAGGAAGCATTCCCATGATCCATGAGAGCAACCATTCGCTTCAAGATATCGGAGTAGGTCTACTGAAAGACCCCACAATGATGGGAACTTTCGCGCTTCCACCTCCTATATACATAGGAAATGTAGTGTTAGTAGCAACCTGCAACATGATATCTTCTGTGAAGGTCGCAAAAGACGATGTCGACATGGATCATGCAATGGTTTTGCCCCCAAGCCCTATAGAAATATTGTAGCAATCAATGTTTCGGGCATGGGAGGTGAACCCAAATCAACGCTCGTCAAGCGTTTGGGTAGATAGGTCTAGAGAATATGGTACCCCATAGATCCTTGGTCGAAAGTGCATGGGACTGACGAAGGAATCTTACAATCAATATTGATTGAGGGGGCACCGTGGAATGATTACCACCATCGTTCCCTTCTTCCGGAATATGAAGAAGATACTCAACACGATCTTTACCACCCTTCAGTTTTTGAATTCCTATCAAATACTGTAAATACGGTGGATTCCGAGCGAAACTTATCCAATATTGAAGAGACTATAGCCATAAATCTCTCGACTAAAACAAATGTTGTAGAGAATATTTATGTCGGCAAAGGTTGTTCCCCTTCAGAACTGGAAATATATAACGCTCTGTTTCGCGAATTCAGAGATGTCTTTGCTTGGTCATATGATGAAATTCCAGGCATAGACTCGAGTATAGTTGAACATGAAATTAAAATGTATCCTGATGTCAAACCAGTAAGACAACGGCTTTGGCAGGTGCACCCCAAGAAAGCCGCTGCCATTAAAGCAGAAGTTGAAAAGCTCCTCCATGCTGGTTTCATCTACCCGGTTCCTCTAACCGATTGGGTATCGAATATTTTCCCTGTTATGAAGAAACAAGGAACAATCAGAGTGTGTGTCGATTATAGGGATGTAAACCAAGCTTGTTCAAAGGACAACTACCCTACACCCTTCATCCACCATATAATTGATGAATGCACCGGATGTGAAATCTTTTCATTTATGGATGGATTTTCCGGGTATAATCAAATAAATATCCGCCCACAGGACCAGTCAAAGACTGCATTTATTTTTCCGTGGGGCACATTCGCTTATCGAAAATTACCCTTTGGTTTAAAGAACGCAGGGGCAACGTTTCAGAGGGCAATGAATTATGCCTTCCATGACATCAAGAACATCGTTCAACCTTATCTCGACGACCTTCCGGCTCATTCGCGAAAGCGGACTGATTATCCGCAGCATTTAAGAGCGATATTTCTACGTTGCCGACACTACAAGATAAGACTCAATCCGCACAAATGTGTGTTTTGCGTCGGTTCTAGTCGTTTACTTGGCTTTGTAGTCTCTAAGGATGGGATTCGTCTCGACCCTTGCAAGGTTCAGGCAATCATTAATTTGCCTCCACCTTCAAATTTGCTTCAGATTCAGAAACTCCAAGGGAAAGCAAACTTTCTGAGGAGGTTCATTCCAAATTACGCAAAACTTGCTAAAGGTTACACTCGTCTTTTGAAAAAGGATGTACCTTTTGTCTGGGATCAGGTAGCGCAAGCTTCCTTTGATGCTCTGAAAGATTCTCTAGTAAAAGCATCATTAATGTATGCCCCAGACTATCAAAGAGATTTTAACTTGTATCTGGCTGCAGCGGATACGACCATTGCGATGGTTTTAGTTCAAGAAGTCGATGGAATTGAACATCCTATATATTATTTAAGTAAAAACTTAAATGATACAGAAAGTAAATATTCTTATGTTGAAAAACTAGCACTTGCAGCTGTTCAAGCGATTCAAAGATTTCGACATTATGTCCTCTTTCAGAAAACTACCATTTTGTCAGATTGCAACCCCATGACTTATATACTGTCGCGACAGTTGCTGGGGGGCAAATATTCAAAATGGATAGCGATCCTTCAAGAGTTTGATCTGGAATTTGTAAAATCCAAATCAAAGAAAGCTCTAGTTTTCGCAGAATTATTATGCGACCTCCCATCGTCGTCCAACGATGAAACATCCGAAGAATCAATTGTGGACGAGAATTTGTTTCTGATATCTACAAGCGATGAGTGGTATGGAGATATCATAGTTTATCTCCAAACCCAAAAATTCAGCCCTAACACCTCTCACTCTGAACAGAAACGTATACGATACCAAGCCAAAGACTACATGATCGTCGGTGATACGCTTTACCGTCGTGGTATCGATACAGTTCTGAGAAGGTGCCTTACCCATGAGGAGGCCGAAAAAGCCCTGAATGAGTGTCATTCAGGCGCGTGTGGGGGGCATCAATCTGGATATGCAACAACACAAAAAATCTTACGAGCAGGATACTTCTGGCCAACCATGTTCAAAGACTGCATAATCGCAGTCAGAAGTTGCCATGCTTGTCAAATTTTTGATAGCAAAACCAGAAGATCGCCCGCACCTTTACAGCCAATAGTTGCTGTTGGGCCTTTCGCCAAATGGGGCATCGATTTCATGCAATGTAACCCCACCTCGACCGGGGGGCATGGGTATATTATAGTCGCTGTTGACTATTTTACCAAATGGGCCGAGGCGATGCCTACATTGGATAACACTGGTGAAACAACTGCCCTTTTATTTTTCAATCATGTAGTCGCCAGGTTCGGCGTACCACAGGCTATAGTTACAGATCATGGATCGCATTTTCGCAATCACATGATGATCGAATTAGCTGCCAAGCTAGGGCTATCTCACGACAGCTCTACCCCGTATTATCCGCAAGCCAACGGACAAGTTGAAGCAATCAACAAGGTCCTGAAGCGTATGTTGCAAAGGATGGTCGGGGTTCATAAAAGAAGGTGGCACCTAATCCTGTACTCAGCCTTGTGGGCTTACCGAACGTCGGTAAAGAACGCAACTGGGTTCACACCTTTCCAACTGGTGTATGGCCTGGAAGCAGTCTTGCCAATCCAGTGTGAAATTTCGTCGCTTAAACTCGCAATTGATCTCCTCCCCGGAACTTCGGAAGAAGAGGCTCGTTTCTTGGAATTAATCCAATTGGATGAAACCCGTCGTGACGCCGCTTTGGCTAACGAAGCCCATAAGAAACGGGTCAAGGCGCAGTTCGACAAAAATGTCAAACCCCGTGTCTTCTCAGAAGGTGACTTGGTCTTGCTTTATGACCAAGAATCCGATAAATTGGGAGCAGGAAAATTTAATTCCTTATGGATGGGCCCCTATATTGTTAAACGAGTGTTAGCAAAAGGAGCCTACGAGTTAATGGATTATGACGGAATTCCACTGGCGCAACCCCGCAACGGGTTGTACCTCAAGCATTACTATGCTTAAATAGTAACCTGCATGCTTTTGTTGTATTTTGTTTTCGCTAAAGTATTTGTTCTGGTCGAATGATCCACCTCTTTCATTTGTTGCAGATGTCAAACCTTCTGGAGACATGTGTTGGATATGCCGACGGAGCGAGTCGTAGTTCGCGGAACCTATCCTCCGCAGCCTGGGCCATTTTTGATACAAGCGGCGAGTTAGTAAGTTTCAGAGGTGTGTGTATTGGGCAATCAATGAATAACATCACTGAGTATAGCGCGTTGATAGAACTACTCTCTGATGCCATCACCCACGGTATACGCCGACTAATTGTCAGGCTAGACTCGCAACTCGTAATACTACAACTCAATGGTATATATTCCGTTCGCAATCCAACTATTTATCGCATGTTCCTAAGGGTTAAGATTTTGGAAAGACAATTTGATTCAATTCAATACCAGCATATTTCCAGAAACTTAAACACATTAACCGACTCATTAGCAAATTATGTGTTAGATAGACATTTGCGACATTTATAAAAAGAGACACATCATCAATGATTGTACATATGGATCATATAACTCAACCAGAATAAAAATCGAAAATCAAAATATATATATAAGCTGTTTATCGTTCATACATAATGTTCTGTAACCAAGACAAAATCGGTCATATGACCCAAAAACTCAAAAATGCTAGGGGGCATCCTAGCCTAGTGGTGCTCATGTTAGCACGTCACGGCCTGTGCAATCATGCGCAAGAGACGAGTCCATCGTCTAGGCACACCAGTAGTATGTCGCTGCAACTGTAAAGGTAACTCATCAATCCTCACATCAGGAATGCCGAGAGTAAGACTCTCAACCTGCTCCTGCACAGCTGTAAGAGTCTCTGCCACATCAAGGTCGCGGAGAATAACCCTCCCAGCAGTCTCCCCTGCTGGGGCAGCAACTGGCGCTTTCGGGCGAGCTGCTAGATGAACAGGACCAACATCTGCATGCACACATGAGTTTGATTAAAGTCTTGATAGAATAAAGCACAAGGGCATTATAAATAAGAACAGTAAACAGTAATATGGTCAAAGATTTTACCAATAGCGCCCCACTGTTCGCCATCCGGTAGCACCAAATCCGGATCGCCTCGGAAATCCATGCCAACATATGGGTACTCGGAATAGACCATCTCCTGGCGCTCGAACCACCTGAAGAAGGTATCAGTAAAAGTAATCTGAGATTGACCAGCATGCCTAGACATGTGATCAACCCATCTCTGCATGCGTGGCTCGGTAGGAGAAGGCAAGTCCAGTGCGATATACTGAGGCTGCATCAGTGGTATTTTCTCCAAGGCAAAGGCAGTCAGAATAGAACCATACCCAAAGTTCTTCAGCTTCCCATCCTTTACCTTGGTCAATTGACTTTTCATCTGAACAAGTACTGCATCACACCAGTTGAATACTTTCGGTTGGAGACACTCCAAGGCGTGCTGCACATAAGATCCGTTGGCAACATGTAGAGATGCGCTACCGGCCATCCTACCAATAGTATACAGAATGGACCTAAGAGACCTGTCAGTGATCTCACGGATAACAACCTTGCCGTCTCTGCTCGGCTGGGAACCTTCCCTGCAATACTGGCGGACATAATCTCTCACGGAGTCATTCCCCCGGGCCGAACCTGACAAAGAAATGGGGGCACCCCGCCTTGACAACCCAGTCAAGAAGTAAATGTCCTCTATGGTCAAGGGGATGGATTTTCCCCTAATCTGGAATACTTGGTTGATGGGATCCCAAGCATCAAGCATATACTGCAGTAAAGAAATCTGTGCTCTCATGCTAGAAATACGGAAAAACTTCAGCAGGCCACAGTTCCACAGCGCGTTGACCGTGACAGGGTCATGGAGGGCAATCATGTCCTCCTCTTCATGTTCTCGTTCTCGCCATGTAAGGGACATTTTGCTCAAAGATCCCTGCAAAACAAACAAGAGGAAGAGTAAGTTCCTGGATTTGATGAAAAACTGGCAAAATTTCATAAAAAAAAACTGTGCATAGAACTGCTTTTCTGAGATCAACGCAGTTGGCAAGTGTCCTACCTGCGTTGAAGGTCAAACTGCCTTAAGACAGCTTGACATTTAGCGTAGGTTTCGAATGGACTGCCTGCGCTGATGACAGAGCGCCCTAGCAAAACCCTAGGGGCTCATGGGAACAGGAAAACAGGCACATAATTGAAAAAGGAAACCATGAAAAGAAAGAGCTAGGGTTTAGCTCCTACCTGGTCCAGACGGCACTGAAAATCGTCCGCAGAATCTCCCAGAATCAGCTGGTGAAAATCAAGGGAGAAGAGGCACCTCCAGAGCTCCAACAAACCAAGTTCAAATGAAATGGTAAAATGAGAGGTAAAAACACCTTTTAATGGCTTTTTACGAAGTTCAAAGCAAAATATTAGGGTTATAATCTCATTTTCATGCAAATGTTATTCATTTCTAACTAAGTTTGATGCAGCAATTGAGAATGCAGTACTATCCTTGAAAAGAGAAAAGCTAGTTATGGTAAAAATCAAAATTTGACTATATATCGAGAAGTTTTAGCATAAAGTTCATGCTCGTTAAAAAATAAACGCAAGATCCGAGCAGTTTTAACGTGGTCTTCATGCTCGTTAAAAAATAAATATAAGCAGTGAGCAGAGTTTCCTCCAGTGTTTAAGCTCATTTTTAACTAAAAAAATGAACCTATCCCGATAAATAACCACTGTGATCGTAAATTTATCAGCCGTTAAAGCCTTGGTCGTGTTTGCACCTGCCACCTCCACTTTTCATTTGGCCGATCGTTCACCTCCATATGATTGTTTACCCATTTTGAGGAACAACTGCGAAGAGTGATTTCACCTAGCCATCCTTGTGACACTGCCGTGATTGGAAAATTCCAACCTGTACCTGGAATCAGTTGCTATCCCTGTTTATCACTCGTTCCTCAAAAGACGAGTCTTCTTTAAGCTCTTTTCAATTGACTCGTAAAATATGAAAAGATTTCCGAGTTTTGGCCTTCCAGCTCGTTAAAGGACAGGAAGAGCTATCCCTCCTCTAGATTTTAATCTTTTTGGACCTGAGGGATGATTGCACAAAAAGGTCGAGCGCTTGTTTTATTCGGCTCGTTAAAATTATCGAAAACTCATCCCTTTTGTATTGTTTTATACTTTTTCGGACTTAAGGGATTAGATGATGAAAAAGGAAATTTTGGAGTTAACTTTATGTACCTTTTCAGACTCTCTAAAAATGAAAAGGACCGAGTTATCCTTGTCGTTAGACTCGTTAAAATTATTAAATAGCGACAAACTTGTCTTTAGACGAGAACGAGTTTCACTATCGCTAAGCTCGTTAAAACATAGCGATGGGCTTGCCCGAAGGGCAGGTTATAGAACAAGCATATGTTATCCTCCTCAAGCTTGACAAAAATAAAGAGGTACTGGTCAGCAATGACTGGGGAAAAATTGGGAAAAAATCAAGAAAACTTTGATGGTAGCAGGTCGCTCTTGAACATGACACTTTTCCTTCGTACCACAATCGGGTTGGGTTGTTTCATTCACCGGTCACATCACCATGGTCTCGCCATACCATCCATATTTGGGGTAATGCTATCGATCCATCGCATCAGTGTCGCCATATGTTCAAGAGAAGTCGTTCAGAAAGAGTCAACCGGGTCCCATCCACTGCCATACATTATCCTTCATCCATTCATGACCGCCACCCTGAATCATATGTCACAGATCGTTTTCACCTCCATTAAAATCATTAGCTCCGTTCCGTGTCACTGATGTGGGATTCATCAAGGCCCTCCTTTGACGGATCGCTTCTTGTCGACATCAGCTCATTATCCAAGAAGTCGATCTAGGAACAACCCCTTCAGTACTTTGAAGCTTGCATGCCTCAATGGCAAGTTTCTCACTTCCGGCGACAGGTATACATCAATGACCTTCGACCAGAAGATTTTGCGTGGTGTTCGACGCCAAGTCCTTTATTCACACCACGTGAATTGTACTGCAGTACCTTGAGGGTCATTATCATTATCGGTGATTCCTCTCGCGCTTGTTAACGGTTTACATCATTGACCGATAATCAAGCGATGTCTTTCCATGTTCGACTTCAGCGCAATTCTCACATGGATCGACTTGTACTTAGAGTGAAGATCGAATGAGTTTGAAGACCCCGGATCTAGTTTCATCCATCCGGGCTGCGATATATATTCAGGAAAAATAAAGACATTTGACATGTACATCATTGCAGCAGATGATCATCCTACTCAAAGGATGATAATTTCGCCAAAATTATCAGTCTACCATCAGACGATCGTCTGTTCTATGTACAAAAATGAATTTATAAAGCTAAGCATGGGAATGCCCGCCTCAGCTAGATCATGAAAGCAGTATGAATCATAATGTATTGTATTGTATTTTATTACAGGTCTCCTCCCAGCAGATGGATGAACTTCGGACCCTCCTGGATAAAGCATTTCACCCGATAAACGGCCTCATACTTTAGGGGGCAACTGTTATAGACATTTTTGTGCCTTACAGCCTCGAGCATGAAATTTCCATAATCTAAGGGATCCAAAGTCCCTAAACATGTTGTTCCTACCCCTAGAGGAACAAGGCCAACAAACCACAGCAATTCATAGAAGTTCTCCACCTGAAAACACTCAAAAACAAGCCAATTCTGGATCATGTCAACTGCTCCACTGAGCATCTGCGCTGAATGTCAACTGCTCCACTGTCTACCTGCGTTGAATGTCAACTCCAACAAAGGCTACCTGCGCTGGGCGTAATTGGACAAGTGGCAGGCTCATTCCTCAACGTGTCAATGCCCAGGAAGCTTCCAAAATGACACTTGCATCAAGGAATTCGACTGGTGATGAGTAAGAGGTTCCAAATCTCCAAGTGGAAGCAAGAACCTCCAAGTGGACTCAAGAACTAAGAGAGGGAGAGGACACTAGTCAGATCTCAAGCTGACTCATCCTCTCTCCAAAACATCTATATATAGATCTCTCCTCCATGAGATCTAAAGGCTGGAATTTTGTTATTGCAAAGAATTGTTGTTGGTTTGTGACTGGGAACATTGGGTGCTTAATGCTTTGAAGGGAGCTGAAGAAGGAATTCCATTCTGCTGGGAAGGAGATGCTGGATTGGAGCCCTATGGGTTGTATCTCTTCCTGAACCTTGTTATCAATCAATAAAGCTATCTTGATTCTTTCCTATATGCTGGTGTATTTTGTATGATTGCATTAGTGTATTTGATTTATTTCTAATCCTGAATCATTTATGAATATGTATATTTGCCTTTGTGTTGTGTTCTTCTCTTGTCGCAAGTAGTTGTTCTCTTGTCACAGGTAGCTGTTCTCTTGTGATCTCGTGGGATTCAAGTAGCTGTTCTCTTGAGCAAGCGAGGAGGCAAGTAGTTGTGGACACCCAAAGAGAAGAGGATCTAGATCGAGGGACAACCAGAATACAACGGTAAGTCTACCAATCTCCCCTCTTTCACATTTCATAAAGGAAGAAATCATAATAGCTGTATTCGTTTGTTGCTAAGGCACTGTCACACCTTAGGTGGATAGGATCGTCCTGCATAGGCATTTTTCCCCACAACATCAATTATCTATTTATTGGAATATTGATGATTGACAAAGTCAATATTTTTCCAGTTGGACAACATCTCTCTAGTCAAAATCCATCGAAAGTTCAATAGAATGGCTATTTTTTGTCATAATACAAAAATATTTTATTTTTCTAATTGCATTACAAATAGTTAAACACTATTGAGGTTTATTTTCTAAGATAATCTTATAGTTGACCCATACACAAAAGCTAAGGTCACTCTGTGATTAAAATAACGTTGATTTTGGTTAAGGTTTTATATAATTAAGAAACTTGGTCAAAACCATAGAGGTGGTTGTCCACATTGGTGAAACAACTTTCCTTTCTTCACTAATTTTCACCACCATTATAATGCATATACACATCCTAATGGAGTACATATGACTACCATTAAAACATCAAAACCTAGATTAGAGCACTTGAAATTAGTTTGTTCTAAGTCTTAATAAAACCATAAGGCATCAATCCCAACTTCCAAAAATAGGATGATGACGATGATAAATATTATGGTGGTTACAATGACAATGATGATGATAACAATGATTATGATGATTATGATGATGATGATGATGATGATGATGATGATGCTAATGACCTTGGCCAATCTTCTCCCTTTTTAAATGTTATCATTGTCAAAATCATAATCATTATCTTTAACATCATCATCCAAGTCATCATCATATGATGATAATTATCATCGTTGTCATTGAATTTTGAGGATTTCCCATCATAGATTGCAAGTTGGATGTCATAGGATATGTTACCCCACTTTCTATATGATTTTTTAGAGGATATTTTTAATTTTTTATTGTCATCTCAACCCTTGTGATTATTTTCACATCGATCATTTCCCAACTGAGATATATGGATCTATATGTAATTCATGGATGTATCATTGGTTTGATGAAAACTTTCCTTGTCTGTCTACGGAACTAGGTGTAGGAAGAGGTTGTTTTAGCTACCACATTTAGCCTAATATGTATGATCCATGTGTATATGATATCTCTGATGTGTATTATTTTTAATGTAATCAATTAAGAATTCTATTCTAACTCTTGATGCTTTGGCTATAATCTCTAAGCTTAGTTTTTCGATGTTGTTACTTGCGAGTGACTCTTCATTAATAACATAACATAGTACCATCCTTAATTCAAGAAGATCATAATGATATACTTGTTTTTTTGTGTGATTAAGCTGAGCCTAAGCTAGTGCTAGCACTTTTATTGGATAGAGGAAGACTAATATACCCACAATAGGATGTTATTCACCATGATTGTGTGAGGCTAAGTCAAGTTTAGATGCCCATTAGGCTAGTTATTTCCCCCAAGGTGGCTTCCATCCTAAACCCCTCCCCATGAGGTTTGAAACTGTGACCTAGGGGGATAAAACCCCATGCAAACCAAGTAGTCTACACCTCATGGGTCATAATGATATACTTATTAAAAGAGAAGTAACCAAATACCCAACAATATTGACAATAACAAATTAAACAATTCCCTTAAGTCATTTTAAAATTATTATTATATATAATCATTGAACAATATTTATTGACTATTAACTACTTATAGAAATTGTTTTTAGAAATTCATTAATAATAATGATTAAATTTATCTATTTTAAGTTTTTATGTTATTAAATATATAAATAGATTCAAAAATTAAAAAAAAAATCAAAATATTAAGTATATATAAATTTAACAACTCAACTGTAAAATATTAATAAAATAACATATTCTTTTTTTCGTTATAGATGTATTCTATGTACACAACAAATTTAGAGTAAGTTAAGAAGAGAAGAAGTAGACATAAGATGTATATTTTAATTAGGGTTTAGGGGTATAGGGTGTAAGGGGTTAGAAGTTTAAAGTTTAGCAGCTTAAGGGATAATAAGACTAGTCTAGGGCTCAATGGTTAAGGCGTTAGGGGTTAATAGGTTAGGGATAAAGGTAGGTTTAGGGGGTTTAGGGCCTAGGGGATTTAGAGGCTTCTTAAGATGATGAAACCATAACATGGAAAGAGATAATATTTCAAGAATACTACCATTGTATGGATTTTCCATTTGAAATAATAGTTTTATTGAAATTCTATGCGCTGCTAGGATTCACTCAGGATTTACATCCATTTGAGTTTCAACATAAGTAAGATGAGTCATCCTAATAAACAATTTATCCTCTTCGATATTTTCCATGTCATTGGTAATGTGTATTCTAGTGTATATAGTTCCTTCTAAACTTTGCATTAATCGATGAAGTGGAAGGGAGTTATGCCTTTGGGAGATGAATCCCTTATCAATAATGATGAAGTTTTATATTGAACTCAAGCTTACTACAAGCATTCAATATTAAGCCAATGAAAAAGATCTTAGATTATGAACCAAGATATGCTTTCAGGTTTACTTCCATTTATGCCATTTTAGTTTGAAATTGTAACTTATTGAATCTTAATGAAAAATTTCTAGTGCATGGTATTTTCTCATTAAATACAATTAATAAATTAGATTTCCCATTTTTAAGGATTTCCATGTTAACCCAATTATAGGTGGCACATATCAAACTTGCACCTACTAAGTATGGCTTGTTATCTATGATAGCTCCCCTTGTCTAGATATTGGGTTATGATGATTCCAAGTAGATAAATTTTTTTATGTAGGCTTTAGATATGTAACTTTATTATGGTAAGACTAGCATACCTAGGTAGACCTCCAATATTCCCTTGGTTTTGTATTGAAATTTCAAATGATAATAACTAGAATAACCATGAGAAAATAATATACATGAGGAGTAGCATACAAATTTAAGGCACTCATAACCCTCATCTTAGCCACAGTACTAGATACTTTTCACAAAATATGTTTGATATCTCCTTCCAATAGTAATTCTTAACTAAAAGGATCCATCAAATGATATCTTAATTTCATGTTTTTCTTCTCAATTAATCTAAATGTACAACTACCTTAAGAAGGGAAATGCTAGAAAAAGGGATCAAAAGCATAGGAAATGTTATCGATCCAGGAAACGCTCCTAGGTTGTGGCTCAGAGATGCCTGGTAACATATAATCTTCAATGTTGTTCTAGGAACTATTGGAATAGATGAAGGTTTGGATCAAGCCAGATAGCCACTTCAACTTTGTTTTCACTCCAGATATGCATGAACCCCCTCAGCTTGACAAGGCTTTATACCACTAATGCTCAATAGTTTATAGTTTCAAAGGACAGATGGAGAATACTGATTGTACCAGCAGATGCATACATAAACATATATGAATGGATAGCTACAAGAAGTAAATGAAACTTGCAAATCTAATTTATCAACACAAAGATAAGATGACAGTTATCTAGCATCAGGAACAGAAGAAACATGGATAACCTATTCAATTGCAAATCTAATTTATCAATGGAGAGATAAGATGACAGTTATCTGGCATTAGACACAGAAGAAATCATGAATAGACTTATCCAAGTGCAAGCTTAGAACAAAAGAGAAATGGAAATTGAGCATGTAACAACAAAAGAAGGTTGTATTGCTGGAATGAAGATGAGAAGCTACAAGGAACAGAGTATCTGCAGTCTCCAGAAGTTGAACCTTTGATCCATCTAACTTCCAGCCATTTATAGGATTTTACAATGCTCTCGGGCTCTCTAGGGCCCCAGTTGTCTTAATCTATCCCTTTGTCCTGTTGACTATTTGATGCCATAATTATACAATCATGAGTACAGGGGCACCATTTCTAACCACCTCAGTAAGCGATCCTGGTCACTTCGCCACTCTATCAGGTGGCTCAAATGTGCTAGGATGTTCCACGATCCTTTTCTGTTAATTCGGTTGCATCATGCTGCTGCCTTTTTCCATTCTTAGCCATGCTTTCTGTTATTTAGTTCAACTGTCCAGTTGCCACAGAAATTGACAAAACCAACAACATTCCTCTCTGGGTGACTGATGGAGAGCAGGGTACGAGGCATACGGGTCACTGGATGAGATGAATCGATGGTTAGGATGGTGGTCAGGCGGCGGAGGGTGAACCAAGGTGATCATGGGTGAGGGCCGCTGGATTGGGGGGGAAATGGACAGTGAAGATTAAATGCAGAAGGCTCGAAGTTATGAAGGAAACAGAATAAGTCCGAGCCGTCAGATCTCAGATGAACAGATCGAACGAATTTCTGGCAGAGGAGGTGCTTGGACTATAGTACCTAGGGGTGGTTTTGTTTGGGTGGTTATGGTTTTTATTGGGCACTTATCGGACGGTAAGCGGTAAAGGGTGGAGTC
The DNA here is from genome assembly GCA_031772625.1 of Pinus tabuliformis. Classification (NCBI taxonomy): domain Eukaryota; kingdom Viridiplantae; phylum Streptophyta; class Pinopsida; order Pinales; family Pinaceae; genus Pinus; species Pinus tabuliformis. The sequence goes on along the minus strand of CM062817.1, from coordinate 943,332,907 downwards.
TACCCGATGCCACTCACTGCATGCCACGTAGCGGTGGAGGAGAGATAAAACCGCATTTATTGGGTGGGTATTCCTCTTGCTAGTTACCTGTGCGATATGAGTGACAGCCGTTAGATTTGGCGGGAGTGATCTAACATTGAAGATCAATCGAGCATGTCTTGTCGATCATGTGAAACGTGGGCCGTCAGATTGGTGGGGGGGGGAATCGACGATGGAGGGATGCGGAGGTACGGGATGTCCTTGAGAAATGTGTGGAGGGCGCGTATGGGTGGAAAGGTAAGGTTTTTGGGTTTTTTGGGTTAATTTACTTAATGCTAAGGTGAAATAGGGTTTCATTATGATGTGAGGGTCGGGTTAGGATATGAGTGGAATATAATGTAAGTAGAAGAGTAGTTAAATGGGGTGATGATGGCCTGTGGGAACTTCTCTATGATAGCACAAAGGGCCATTTCCCTCCTTTGGCCTTCAAACTAGCAGTGCAATACCTCAGGGCTAACACTGGCTCCTTGTGGGGATGAAAGCCTCCCTGTGAGGTTTCAAGAACTGTAGACCACTACCTTTCCAGTAAAACCAAAATCAAATCTTCCTCCTAGTGTTCCATTAGACATGGAGTCTATTTTGCATAAAAATAAAAACTGAAACATATTTACAATACCAAGGTTTTAAAGCCTTAAATGAAATAAAGTTTCAAAAACCGCCCATTGACTTGGCTACTAAAAACATCTCCTCCTTCCAGATCGCGCAGAATAAAGGTATTGTTTTGCTAAATTTGAGCGATGACAAACAGACCCGTCCATAATGAGTCAAACTTACCATGATTACCTTTCTTTTCCTTAAATGAATCCCATTTGAGAATCCAGTCACCAACTTTGAAATTGTCCACTTTTGCCTTCCTGTCAAAGGTTTCTTTGATTTGCTTCTAATGAGCTTTTGACTTCTCAACCAGCTTCTCTCTGATCTGCTGTAGTTAAACCAAGTTATTCATTATTCTTACCATGTCATTCTTTTCATCTTGCTCTTCTTGCAAGAATTTGGCCATAGGGAGAATTAGATGGATAGGAAAAATAGCATTAGTGCCATAAACTAGCTTGAATGGAGAATTTCCTATGGAATTCTTGTTGGTAACCCTGTTAGCCCATAGTGCAAACTTCAACTTGGAATACCAGCTCTTTTTGTTGTCTTCTAATAGTTTTTTGATTATCCTTACAAGACTCTTGTTAGATGATTCTGCCAGGCGATTTCCTTGAGGATAATATGAGGTAGAATGCACCAATTGGATGCCCATGGATTCACACATGTCTACTGATTCTTTTGCCCTGAAAGCTGCTGCATTATTAGTGACTAGTTTGGTTGGGCAACCAAATCTAGTGAAAATACTCTCATTCAAAAACTTTATGACAACCTGGTGATTAGCACTCTTAGTGGGTATAACTTCAATCCACTTGGTGAAATAATTGGTGGCTACCAAGATCCATTTATGTTGGCCACTGGAATGTGGATTAATCTCACCTATGAATTCAAAGCCCAACTGTTGGAAGGGACCATTGACATGTACTGGCTTCAAGGGCATAGATTTTAGCTACTGTCTTCCTGCAAACCTCTGACATTTGTCACAAGATTTCACAAAAGAACACACATCAGAGAACATAGTAGGCCAATAATACCCAACTCTCAGGATCTTGTGAGCTGTGGTTTTCTAATAATGCTGCCCTCCACAGATGTTAGAATGGAACTGGTGTATGACTTCCACAGATTATCTTTTATCTAGACATCTCAAGAGGATTTCTGATGGGTCTTTTCAGTAAAGAAGATTTTCATTAATACAAAATTTGGTTGATCTAAGTTTAATGGCTCAGGCTTGACTTGAGCTAAGCCCTAGAGGGACTTCTAGCTTCTACAAAAAATGAACTATGCTAGAATACCATTCACAGGTGGCTAGATTTTCAGCCAAAGACTGATTCTTCTTTTCTTTTTCTGCTACTACCTCCGTCTGCTCATCATCTGAATTTGGACCCATGCAATTTATGTCTAGCAAGATGCAATTTTCCTTAGCCATAAGTTTAGCCAAGCCATGGCCTTTGACCAGCTCTGTGGGCTTCACCTCTATGTTAAACTCTATGAATTTTGCAATCCATTTAGCTCTTTTTCCATCAATATCTGGCTGAGTTAAGACATCATTTACTAAGGCTGAAGGTACTTATGAAACTACTTTGGAATGTAGAATATAAATTCTGAATGCCTTCAAAGATTTTATGAGAGCATATGCTTGTTTTTCAATAAGTTCATACCTTAGTTCAACATCCCTCAACGTTTTGCTAAAAAAGGCCACAGGGTGTTCTACACCTTCATCATTTTTCTGCAATAGAACTGCTGCAAGTGTATCATAAGAGGCAAAAGAGAAGATATAAAACTCCTTGGTGTAATCTGGACTGATTAGAGTGGGAGCTTCCATGATAGCTTGTTTAATGGCTTCAAAAGAGCTTTTTGTAGCACCTGTCCATTTTATTTCTGACCCTTTCTTTAGCATGGAGGTGATGTGCTTCACTAACTCTACAAAGTTTGGAATGAACCTTCTGAGAAAGTTAATCTTACCCAGGAAAGATTGAATGTCCCTTTTTGACCTTAGGATGGACAATGTCTAAATTTCTTGAACTCTGGTTGGATCAATCTTCACACCTTCAGTAGAAACAATATGTCCCAAAAGTTTGCCTTCTTCTAGAGAAAACTGTGATTTCTTTGGGTTCACAGAGATTCCAAACTATCTGCACTTTATAAACACCTTCTTCAAATGCTACAAATGGTCTTTATGACTGCTGAAAAAATGATTATGTCATCAAGGTAAATAAGGACAAACTCATCCTTCTCTCCCACAAAGGCTATGTCCATGGCCCTCTGGAAAGGAGCTCCATCATTCATCAGTCCAAAAGGCATCTTGGAGTACATGAAAGTGCCCCAAGGAGTAGTGAAGGCAGTCTTTTCCTGATCTTCTGGATGTACAACAACCTGATTGTAACCTAAAAATCCATCTAAGAAGGACATGACTCTAGCTCCTAAAACCTTTTGTAACAAGTGTTCCATCTTAGGTAAGGGGTAGTTATCTTTTTTAGAGCACTTGTTCAGATTTATGAAGTCAACACAAAGCCTGATTTCTCCATTTTTCTTTCTTACTACCACAAGGTTAGCTATCCACTTTGAATACTTTAGGGGAACTATGATTTTGGCATCCAATAGCTTCTTGATTTCTTTCTCAATCAAAGGAAATAAGAGAGGGTTGATAGGCCTTAACTTCTGCTTAAAAGGGATGGTGTTCTTCTCCAGTGGAATCTGATGCTGAATGATGTTTGTGTCATAGGTCTTAAGATCACTATACTCCCAGGAAAATATATCAACAAACTACTTCATTAGGGTGCAATACTCAGAACTTTGGGCAGCAGACAAGTGGGTGGACAAATTTATGCACTTTGGATGATTTGGGTTCCCTATATTATGTTTATGAACTGTAGACTCATTTTCTTTTTGGGCAGGCTTATAAGGTACATCATTATGATCAAACAGCTTCTGTAGAGGCACCAATCCTTTGGGTATATGGTTCCTAGGTAGCTGAAAAATGCTACCCTAAATGATCTCGTCCTTTAGCTTGGACTGATCACATTCTTCAATGGTTTCGTTTTCTTAGTCAATGTGCATTTCAGAAAATTCATCAATGACTTGTAAAAACCTATTAATTTCATCATCATCTTCAAAAAATTTCCAGTATTTGACATTGTCAGGCAGAGATGGTTTATATTTCACCTGAACTTCATAAATCAATTTAGGAGGCAAAGGAGGCATAAACATGCTAGCAGACATAGCAAAGGAATCAACAATCTGGTTCTTCATTCTAGGGATATAAGAAATGTTGAAACTATCAAAACAACCCTTGAGCTTCCATACCTCATCTCTGTATGCTTTTAGCCTTGGATGGTTTGCTTGGAAAAATTTTTTCACCTGCTGAATGATAAGGTTTGCATCTCCAAACACCTTCAGACCTTTGATACCCAGTTCTTTAGCAGCGTTTAAGCCCAATATCAAGGCTTCATACTCTGCTATGTTATTTGTGACCTGAAAAGTTAACTTGAAAGATAAATGAATGCATTCTTGTGTGGGGGATACAAGGACTACACCCACCCCTACAGCTTCCTTAGAGCAAGCTCCATCAAAGAACATGTCCCAAATCTGTGGGCCTTCTTCCTCTGTGATCTGGCAAACTGGTTTCCTAAGTTGCATGGAGGCCAACTGGGATTCTTCAATTTGGAGAATACAAGCTCCAAAATTAGTGTCAACAGCATAGATGGGATGATTAGTGGGATTCTTCTCATCACTGATGATATAAGCCAACTGAGCTTCTCTGTATAATCTCCTACTTTCACCTCCAAAAATTGGGACAGTAGCATAGGAGAGATCATTTTGCAATGTCCCACCTAATCTCTTGATCCAACCTCTAGATAGTAACATGCCAAACTTGGGGGACACATCTGCTACCACAATATCCATCATCATGCTCTTCATAGGCAACTGGGACAAGGTGATGGCTAGGTCTTTGATTAATCCCAAACATTTCACTTTTCTAGAGTCAAAAGAAAACAGGTCATGATAAGGCTTGGTAATGTCAAGACCCAACTCATCCATGACAGCCTTGGGCATTAGATTATGGCTGGCTCCTGTGTCCAGAAGGTAGTTATGAAGGATTTTGTCATGAATAGTCAAAGAGTCATAAAATGATGGGGAGATGTCATCATAATTTTCAATTATTGGGCTGAGAACAAAAACTGGTTTGTCATCTTGTATATTTACATATTCAGTGGGGGCTTGGATGGCATTGGGCTCAAGGGCCTCAAGGATAGATATCTTGAAGGACTCGTTCTTTACTATTTCAATCAGAGGTATAGGTATCCTTAGCTTCTAAATTTTTGATTGAAAACTGAAAGGCGAAGGAGACTTGTCAAGGCCTCTTACCTCATGAGCTGGAGCTTTGAGGATGATAGGATCAACTGTTGGTCGCTTCTGCTTACTAGCTTACAGTTCTATAGGGACAACAGATCTTTGAACAGGGGTTTCCTTGGCATTTTTCATCTTCGACCTCAGATTATATCTTTGCTGACCCTCAGTTTGTAGAACAGCTTCACCGTCCCACTCTTGGCTGATCTAGCCATTGGATAATGACTTTTCATAGGCAGCTAAGGTCAAAAAGGAGGCACTGCCTTTGTCTTCCATACAATGGATCTCACCATCTTCTTCAAACTGCTCCTCTTCCATGACTACATTCTGGAAAGGGGTCTTCACCCTTTGGTCTTCATTGGCATCTTTTCTTCTTTGTAGAATCTACAATTGTTCATTAGCTCTTCTATATGGATTTAGATTTCTAGGAGAAAAGGTATTAGGAACTCTTCCTTTCCTTGGGTGCTGCTCAACCCTTAATTTGGAGATTTCAAATGCTAGTGAATCTATCATCTTGGTCGTTTTATCTATCTTGGGGTCTGAAGATGATGAAGACTCGCCCCTCTGTCTCCTTCTATCAACATTACCTCTAAGCGTCTCTGTAGCCATGATGTTTGATTCTACTTCCAAGGCTGCATCTTGCATATCAACCAAAGTAGCACATCGCCTCTCCCTCAATAGTAGACAGAAGTCAGAATAAAAAGCACTAGCATAAGTGAGTTTAGCAGAGGTAGCGGTGGGTTTTACTTCAGCTGGTATCTTGCTATACATTTGGTTAAACCTCTTATTAAAATCAGACAACAACTCACCATGTTCCCTCTTTAAGTTCCCAAACTCAGTGTGGTAGTAGAGGAGATTCTTCTTATCCCCCTAATGCTTTATGAATGCATCTTCTAAAGCCTCAATATCTGCTATAGATCTTGGGGTCAGTTCTCCAAACCATATTCTAGCCTCCCCATCTAGGCTTTGGACAAAGTCTCTCATCCACACATCATCTTCACTAATGTCCAGGTTATCAACATAGCTATAGAATGATTGAAGATGATCCTCAGTTGTAACACCTTCGGTCCCAATGAACTTACGCGTATATTTTTGATATTCTCTAGTAGGCATGGCATTCAAAGGAGTGGACAGTATTAGAGGTCCATACCTAGCATCTATGATTCTTTCCATTTTGGTAGGTGCTTGTGGACCTACCATAGCTGTGGTTGCTATAAGAGTACTGGCAGTTTGAATGATAGAGGGCTAAGGAGCAGCGAATAAAACTAAAGGAGTATGATGGATAGGAGGTGAGGTTTCCTTTGGGATTAAAATAAAAGGAGAACCTAAAGAATAAGGAGCTTTATGAATCTCTGAGATCTTTTCTTCACTGCTGGTATTAGATGCTATACTCTCAAAGTGTATTTGTTCTATTGAAGGATTTTCTTGAGGAGATATAGAATATTGTTTAGGTTTACCTGAACCTGATGCTCCTTTCTGAAATTCCTTTCTTTCTTTGATGATCTTTTCAGGGTCAGGTACTGGGTCAGCTTGTGGCTTCAGAGGATTTCTCCGTGTATGCCTTCCAAACTGAGCCAGAATTATGGAGTGGAGTCACCAAGAGCTTCGTCCTCTAGTAGAGTCGCCAGATAAATGATTACAACCAGAATAGTGTCCAGACTTTGCCTATCATCAAAGCTGGATCTGTGTCATCTCCCAGGGAAGCTGGGCTTCAGTCTCCTCTCCCCGACAACGGTGCCAATTTTTTTATCGATCCATGAAACTCTCATAGGTTGTGGCTCGAAGATGCCTGGTAACATATAATCTTCAATGTTGTTCTAGGAACTATTGGAATGGATGAAGGTTTGGATCAAGCGAGATAACCAATTCAACTATGTTTTCACTCTAGACATGCATGAACCCCCTCAGCTTGACAAGGCTTTAGACCACTAATGCTCACTAGTTTATAGTTTCAAAGGGTAGATGGAGAATATTGACTGTACCAACAGATGCATACATAAACATATATGAATGGATAACTACAGGAAGTAAATGAAACTTGCAAATCTAATTTATCAACGCAGAGATAAGATGACAATTATCTGGCATTAGACACAGAAGAAACATGGATAACCTATTCAATTGAAAATCCAATTTATCAATGCAGAGATAAGATGACAATTATCTGGCATTAGACACAGAAGAAATCATGAATAGACTTATCCAAGTGCAAGCTTAGAATAGAAGAGAAATGGAGATTGAGCATGTAACAACAAAATAAGGTTGTATTACTGGAATGAAGATGAGAAGCTGCAAGGAACAAAGTATCTACAGTCTCCAGAAGTTGAACCTTTGATCCATCTAACTTCCAGCCATTTATAGGCTTTTACAATGCTCTTGGGCTCTCTAGGGCCCCAGATGTCTTAATCAATCCCTCTGTCTTGTTGACTGTTTGATGCCATAATTAGACAGGCATGAGTACAAGGGCACCATTTCTAACCACCTTAGTAACCAATCGTGGTCACTTCGCCGCTCTGTCAGGTGGCTCAAACGTGCTAGGATGTTCCACGATCCTTTTCTGTTAATTCAGCTGCATCGTGCTGCTGCCTTTTTCCATTCTCAGCCATGCTTTTTGTTATTTAGTTCAACTGTCCAACTGCCACAGACACTGATAGAACCAACAACTTTCCTCTCTGGGTGATTAATGGAGAGGAGGGTACGAGGCATACGGGTCGCTGGAAGAGATGAATCGATGATCAGGATGGTGGTCAGGCGGCGGAGGGTGAACCAAGGTGACCATGGGTGAGGGCCGCTGGATCGAGGGGGCAATGGACAATGAAGATTAAACGCAAAAGGCACGAAGTTGTGGAGGGAACGGGATAAGTTCGAGCTATTAGATCTCAGATGAGCAGATCGGACGGCTATCGAGCGGAGGAGGTGCTCGGATGATAGCGCTCGGGGGTGGTTTTGATTGGGTGGTTATGGTTTTTATCAGGCACTTATCAAACTGTAAGTGGTAAAGGGCGGAGTCCGCCCGATGCCACTCACTGCATGCCACGTAGTGGCGGAGGAGAGAGGAAACCACCTTTATCGGGTGGGTATTCCTCTTGCTAGTTGCCTGTGCAATATGAGTGACAACATTAGATTTGGAGGGAGTGATCTAATGGTGAAGATCGATCGAGCATGTCTCGTTGATCAGGTGAAATGTGGGCCGTCAGATTAGTGTGGGGGGGGGGGGGGGCGGGAATCGAAGGCGGAGGGACGCGGAGGTATGGGATGTCCTCAAGAAATGTGCAGAGGGTGCATATGGGTAGAAAGGTAAGGTTTTCGAGGTTTTTGGGTTAATTTACCTAAGGCTAAAGCGAAAGAGGGTTTCATTATGATGTGAGGGTCAGGTTAGGATATGAGCGGAATAGAATGTAAGTAGAAGAGTAGGTAAATGGGGTGATGATGGCCCGTGGGAAATTCTCTATGACAGCACAAAGGACCATTTCCCTCCTTTGGCCTTCAAAATAACAACGCTGTACCTCAGGGCTAACAGGAAATACTAGTGGCTAAATCCTTATCTTACTCTATCTTCATTGCCCACACCTAGACAATGAAAGCACAAGAACACCTACTTCTCTAGAGGCACCTATAATACTTTTGTGGGTTTGACTAATCACCCTTTGGTTAGTGTGTACACACTAGCCTAGATTTTAAAGTGATGTCCTTACAATCATAATCCACCAGGTGTAGTTTCTCTTAAAACTATTCAAAGATAGATGTCCCTTTTATGGCCAAGTTCCACCAAAATGATTCTTCCTACCTACCTAGTACCTCCATTTATTTCATGACAAGACTACCCTACAAGCCACAAAATTTCTATCATATCCATGAGGTCAACAATAATTTTTGGTTCAAAATATAGCTAAGTTGGAACAAACTTAGCTATAGAGCCTATGTTATTTTTCAACCCCTAATGTTTATAGACAAAAAGATATTGATATTCTAAAGCATGTGGAAGCCAAGCTATCACCTTTCCCAAATTGACTCCTTACATCATGAAAAATCTCTAAAAATTATTTATCTTTACTAAACCAAACATTTAATTGAAATTAATTATTACCCTAACATTACTACATTGATACACTTTTTAGCTAGACAAAGGTTATTTTGATTTCACGATAAATCATATTTTTGATATCAATCAATCAAAATCCCCTCAAATAATGTTTGGTGACATAAAGAACCAACCAGTTTTTTATGATTTAAAAAAACCCTATTAGTCAAAAGAAAAGATGTACACATTTCATTTAAATTTCATTCCCCCTGAAAAACACATGCATTTGATTTAATGTTTGGTGACATAAAAACCCAACCGATTTTTACAATTAATAAAACCCTATTAACCAAAAGAAAAGACTTACACATTTCATTTAAATTTCATTCCACCGGAAAAACACATGCATTTCATTTAAGGTTTCATGGGATTTTTGTCTTTCAAAAATCAAAATTGTTTTTTCCCTCATTTATTTCTTTCTTCTAGTTGAGGTTTAAATCAAAATTGTTTTTTCCCTCATTTATTTCCCTCCAATTTCAAGGTTTAAATCAAAATTGTTTTTTCCCTGATTTATTTCCCTCCAGTTGCATGGTTTATCGGGTAAGGAAGAGAAGGGCGGGCGTAGGCATGCGATCTGCAAAGAATCCTTTTAGCGTGAAAAACAAGTCTTTTTAGCCATTTAGGTCCTTCCATCAGCCATCTGGGTCTTTTTGAAATAGCTCAGAGCTTTGGGAATTTTCTGGAATCAAATGACTCCGAACTGCCCAAGATTACCGAATTTGAGGCTCAGAAAGTTCGACGAAGCATCACGAATGGAATTTGGGTGATTTCCCATTGTGGAGAATTTGCTTGGGGTGAATTCTGGTGAGAAATTGGGAGAATGGGAAAAGAACTAAGATCTAGAGCTCAGAATTCAGGCAAACCATGTGTCTTAATACTTTATTAACGTAAACGATTTGGTTAATGTTTTGATTGAAACAGATTTCTTTAAGAAATTTAGACATCTTTCAGTGGCTAAACTGAAGAAATCACCACAAATTTGGATAAGATCTTGTATAGTTTATCTATTTATTCCTGTTTTTCCTTGGATTTGTTCTTCATTCTATCAAACCCGCTCAGATAAAATTCACGAGTCAAATGTGTCTGCTCACGTAGATTCCACCCCGGCCACGAGTAGATAAAATCGAAGGTTTGAGACAAAAAAATGAGAATCGGTAGACCCATTTCCAGGAGGACAACAGAGGTGATTAGGTATCATTGTGTCGCTGAGAGGCATGATGACGACGTTTGCCCGAATGAGAGCGGGAGACTGCAATGATGTTTCCAATGCATGCTCAATGACAGAATGGCTCACTAGCTTCGATTGGGATTACCAAGTTGAACAACAAGATTCTAGAAATTGGTATGGTTGCTATGAAAGTGACTCTTAACAATGACATCTTAAGAGAAAAACAATGGAAAACCCCAGTACACACAACCCTACAGATCCGAAGGTTACAATCCAGAAGAAGAGATATGACCATAAGAATACTTGCCAAACAGACAAGAGAAAAATTCTTCCACCTAGGTAGAAATCAATTAGACGAATGCATAATGGTCATCATTTCCAAGATTTAAAAAATAAGCTTATGTTCTATAATTGGATAATTCACAAAATAGAATCAACATGAACAAAGCCCACTCAGTTCCAAAACTCTCAGAAGGAAGCAATTTTGGAGAACATGGGCGTGGTTTAGGAGACTCCTTGGAGCTTGCTTGCAACAAATCGAATGGCCATCATTCAAGTGAATGAAATTTTGTAAAAGGGTTAGAAGGTTGCATGTGGCTCTCCACTGATCAAATTTCTAGAAAGGAGACCTTCGTCGCCCCAGAAGTTTCTTCTTGTTTTGCCTTGGATGAACAATGGTGTCTTCTCTTGGAGTAATTAGTCAAGTCGCTTTTGATGGAGTAATTGGTAATGCAGCACTTGCGCCACTGTCTGAGTTGATAACCAAAGTTTTAGTGCTAGTTAGAGACACCATTCATGCTGCAAAAGATGTGATTTATGACCAAGAAATCCTCAAGGAAATTTCCAAGTATCTGGAAAATATAAGGCCCATTTTAACAGAGCTTAATAATAAGAATGTAAGGGAAACTTAGACTATTAGACAATCTCTTGGGATTTTTGAAAGGGTACTCAAGGCCACAAAGAATTTTATTGATACTTGTTCACAAAAGAGCAAGTTTTATCTTCTTCTCAATTGTAGGAATATTGTGAAACAATTGCAAGATATTACGAAAGAAATTGGACATGCTCTGAGTTTTCTTCCTCTCTCAGCATTGGATGTGTCACTGGCTATTAGACAAAACTGATAAGCTTTGTAAGGATATGCAGAATGCCGAGTTCAAGGAAGTAGTGGCAGAAGAGGAAATTGTTGATAAAATTGAATCTCAGATCAGAGAAAGGCATACTGATAGTGTTTACGCAAATAAATTACTTTTGCAGATTGCCAAAGTAGTGGGAGTTTCCACTGATACATCGACTTTGAAACAAGAATACAAAGAGTTTAGAAGGGATATGGAAGATACCATATTGAGAAAAAAAAATGAAGCAGAGGCTTTGCAAATGGAACAAATCATTGGATTGCTTCATTGTGTAGATGTGTCATCTTCTGCCAAAGAGAGGGATAAGGTATATTACGAGAAAAGGTTCTCTTTGGGAAGTCATTCTTTGCCTCCCTTACAATCCTTTTACTATCCAATTTCTTGAGAGGTAATGGAAGATCCTGTTGAGATTTCTTCTTGTCAAACATTTGATAGAAGTTCTATTGAAATATGTTTTGTAGAGGGGCACATTACTTGTCCCATGACTAATCAGGCGCTAATTAGTAAAGAGTTGAGACCAAATATCATACTCCGAAGGTCTATAGAAGAGTGGAAGGATAGAAATACAATGGTCACAATAGCTTCATTGAACCTAATTTGGATTCTGATGAGGAGAAGACTGTGATGTATGCTCTTAATGAATTACTAAGGTTAAGTGAGGATAAATAAAAGCACATAAAATAGATAGGAGAAGAAGGTTACATTCGTATTTTAGTTGGCGTTCTGGGACGGAATAATCCATTGATTAGGAACAAAAGACTAGCATTATTTTCACCCTGATAATTCTTCCTTGATGCAAGGTCAGAAACTTATTGGTTGCATGGCTTGAAGTCCTTTATCTCACATTTTAGTTTCTTTGGATCAAGTGCATGGACCCACTTGTATCATGAAAGACATGATATATCTCCTGTCCATTAGAACCCTCATAGGACTTTGGTTGGATACTATGAAATTTTTCGGGGGTATCATCTCTATGACCCTACCTCTTACCAAGTGACTAAGCATCATGATGCTATCTTTGGTGAGCCTTTTCATGATGACTGCTAAGATCTCTTCTATAGCTCCTTTCTGGTGATGAGTTGCAGCATGTATCCATGGAACATGGATCTTCCTCTGTTATGAAACCAGCTCACAAAAAGATAGAAAAGAGAGATCAACGCCTTAGAATTCAGCCTCTTCGAGGGGACAACCTCCTTTACATTACACAAATGAACAATTCTTGGATGATACAAATGAAAAGACCTCCTTTCTATATATAGGAGTCTAATGGGTCATAACATAATAAGAGATGACATAACAATAATAATGTAAGGGCACAATAATAACAATAGTGGGCTTCTATGGGGCACAATAGTAACAATATGGGCACTACATGGGTACATCAATATAACAAGTGGGTTGTACTAATAACAATAAGGGGTTCCACTAGTAGTATAGAGGCCTAACATGCCCCTCTCCGTCAAAAAGCGTTGTCTTCAATGCTTGAGTAGTTCTTGATGCTTCTGTATAAAATTCTTGTCCTTCCATGTGGAATCTTTAGCGGGTAAGTTCTTCCACTTGATGAGATACTCTGAAATTGATCAATTTCGTAGCTGTCGAGTTCTTGTTTCTGTGACTGCTCCAGGTTCCAATATGATTTTTCCTTCGTCTTCAATTTCTGGCATTATTTTTTGAATTGGGATCTTTTGCAACTTTTGAATAAGTGGCCATACTTCTTTGCCATTCTTCCGTTCATCCCTTGCTTCGTTTATCCAATCTAGTTGGATAATAGAAATAGCACAAAACGGTGCTTCCACATCCTCATCCTTGAAGAGTCTTCCCATTCGGTAAGGTTGCCATTTTTTAAGTGCATGTAGTATTGCCAACATTTCCTTCTCATAAATAGCTTGCTTGAGATGTAGTAGTAAAAATACCCAATCACCTACATCAAAACATTTTTCACTACGATGTTGATCTACATGTTGTTTCATTTGATTTTGCACTGAAGTGGTGTTATCCTTTAAAAGTTTGAGAACTTGTTGTTCATGCTTGATGTGATCTTTCACTGCTTGAACCTTTTTCTTCTTGATATGTCCTTCTATCTCTAGAATTTGAGGAGTGATAATTTCTTCCAATCCTTTACAAGATATGGTCGGATTCATTTCTTGATGCTCGATGTGATCTTTCACTTCTTGAACATTTTTCTTCTTGATATGTCCTTCTATCTTGATAGTTTGAGGAGTGGTAATTTCGACCAATGAATTACAAGATATAGTTGGATTCATTTCTTCTTTCTCGATGTGATATTTCACTTCTTGCACCTTTTTCTTCTTGATATGTCCTTCTATCTTGAGAGTTTGCGGAGTAGTAATTCTTGCCAATGCTTTACAAGATATGGTCTGATTCATTTCTTCTTTCTCTGGGGTGGGGTCCTAGCATATATCTTCTTCTTTCGATGTTTCTTGATCTTTTTCTTCCTCCTCTTCATATTCTATGTAAAATAATTTCTTCTCAGCACACTTATGACCTTTAGTGCATTTGCTATCACAATTGTAACAAAGGCATTTTTCTCTTTTTTCTTCCAATTGTTGTGGTGTAACCCTTGTAGGTTGTGGAAGGCTAGGAGAAATAACACTTCCATATTTATAGTTGTGAGGGGTATGCTTCCTGGTTTTCATAATTTTTCTTTCCACTATGTCACAAAGCCCTTTTACTCTTTCCAATTGTTGTGGTGTTGCTCTAAAGAAGGTGTTGCTCTTTGTATCCTCATAATGTGCTATCATTTCCTTCGTGAAAATTGACCACGTAACAAGTTGTTTACGAGAACAAAGCCCTTCATACCATAAAAGTTGATCCGGGTCTAAATACGAAGATGCAATACATACCTTTTGTAATAGTGGTACACCATGTAGATCAAAATATTGCTCCATCTGAAGTATCGAATTTACCGGATCCTTGCCATCAAACTTCCTCATCTTGCTTTTTCTTGATTTTAGGAGCTTGATCTTGAAATGACTATAACTTTGTACTTTCGGATCTTTAAATTCTGAAATTTCAACCTATAGTAGCCCTCTGTGTCCTCTTTCCAATGCCACTAGTTTGATCCAAATTGGATTCTCCAAGGAAGAGTTATGTGAAATCTCCCACGGTGACTTGATTATAGACTAGTTCAGTAGAGTGAACTTGTACGACGTGCCACGAGTCACTGTTTCAACCTTTGGCTCTGAAAAATATATACAAGAAACTATAGTCTGTCCTCTTTTTGTACCTTCTTATGAAATTTCAATCCGATGCTCAAAGAGAAAGTTATGACAATTTTCCCCAAATCACCTGTTTGGAATGTAATTCAAGAGTCTGCAAAAAGACCAACTTCCTCAGATCATATCTCCGTAAATATAGCATGAAAAGCTCTGAAATTCAAACCCGAGATTTATCACGATATCTTCTCAAATGGTTTTTTTTAGCTTCTGAAACGTCGCAGAAAAAAGTTATAGCAAAAATTCCACGATGACATGTTTGGAGCAATGAAACCCTAGAATCTGAAGCTCTGATACCAAATACTATGAAACCAGCTCACAAAAGGATAGAAAAGAGAGATCAACGCCTTAGAATTCACCTCTTCGAGGGGGCAACCTCCTTTACATTACACAAATGAACAATTCTTGGATGATACAAATGAAAAGACCTCCTTTCTATATATAGGAGTCTAAGGGGTCATAACATAATCAAAGATGACATAACAACAATAATGTAAGGGCACAATAATAATAATAGTGGGCTTCTATGGGGCACAATAGTAACAATATGGACACTACATGGGTACATCAATATAACAAGTGGGTTGTACTAATAACAATAAGGGGTTACACTATTAGTAAGCCTAATAATTCTTCCTTGATGCAAGGTCAGAAACTTATTGGTTGCATGGCTTGAAGTCCTTTATCTCACATTTTAGGTTCTTTGGATCAAGTGCATGGACCCACTTATATCATGAAAGACATGATATATCTCCTGTCCATTAGAACCCTCATAGGACTTTGGTTGGATACTATGAAATTTCTCGGGGGTATCATCTCTATGACCCTACCTCTTACCAAGTGACTAAGCATCATGATGCTATCTTTGGTGAGCCTTTTCATGATGACTACTAAGATCTCTTCTATAGCTCCTTTCTGGTGATGAGTCACAGCATGTATCCAAGGAACATGGATCTTCCTCTCTTGTTGGGTTGCTTGTTGATGACTCCCAACTGGTTATAGTGAACCTTTCTGCATCTCCATCTTGTGTTGGTCCACCTATACAAACTCCTCCGAGTTCATTCTTTGTAGTTATCGAATAGTCTATGGGGGGTCAAGACTAAAGGGATTACTTCATCATCTAGTCCATCCTCTCCTTTGGATGTTTCTTCCAACATCCCCTTGCTAGATGAGGTCATCATTGTCGGCACTTAATCTTGAGGTGTACAACCTAGCGATGCTTCTCCTTACTAAATGTAGCGATATTGTTCATGTAGATGTACAACAGTTTGTTGATGATGGTAACAAATGCTCTATTCCATATTTTGTTTGATAGTTTGATTCTTGGTGATCTCATGCTTCTTGTTCTAGGTTGATCATGGTGATGCATGTAACTTTGATTTTGATGTAGATAGTTTGTCTTGATGCACATTTTATTTCCACTCAAGGTTTTATGGATTATAGTAACATGATCTTGGACACATGAATCAATATGTGCGGAATTATGAGGATGATGTGCTCGCAAAATCTGTCTTAGTGTTTTGAAACATGTCCACAGTCCCAAAGGAAAAATGACTTAGCACTTGCACACATGCTGATATTATTGGCAGCAGTAAAGGGACCACAAATGGACATAGTCTAGAAGTTCCGAGCTCATCATGATGGCTGGAAAAGATAGAAAAGGCTAAAATATGACCAAACTGCTCATGTGTTGGCTTTTAAAATCAAACTAGAATTTCTGATAATAAATATGTTATTAGGCTCATTACTGTGATGTTCTTTGTTAGAAATTTGTTATAGAATGGCTAATGTTGTTCCATTTGATATATGGAAGACAACTTCATTTCCAACAACAAATAAGAATATACTCTATGATAGTCAATTTGAAAGGAAAATGGCAAGAATTTCACATGGATCTATTCACTTAGTGGCCTATATCCAAATAATTACACCAACATTCATTCTCAGGTTTGATATTATTGCATGTCCAACCAATTTGTCCAAGAACTAAACATATACATAGCTTGTCATGGAGGTTTGACATCCAATAATATTTACACTCCATTTGTAAAACATTATGCAATCATAGTGTTCATCATACAATGTTACATTGTAGCTACACAATATTGTATTGATTGGGTCATATGATTGAATTCTGTTGCAGTTCTTTTGACAATTTGATCCCTGCTATTCTTGTACCTCATTCTCTCGTATCCAAAATGAATGCATATATGAACGAATCTTTGTCTTAATCTGCATTATCTATATCACAAAGTTTGTAATAGATCAACTATGGCTTCAATATGGAAAGAAACTACTCAATCTAACCCCAACAAGCCTAATCGAGAATGATAGTTCCGATGCGCATGGATTTTTTTCAGTGTTGGGTGATATCCATGTTTTACACTTGGGACAAACTGCCAGAAAAGACAAAGCAACCCCAAGTGTCGGAAGGCAAATCAAGACATGGTGTGATGAATATCTATTTCATCCAATCTTAAGAAGTTGGAGCTTGGGAAATTGTCTACACATTGTTTATACATGTTGGTCCTTGACGAGCCCCAATTTTTGGTAACAATTTGGGCTCATTTGGCCTACTTACCTTTCTCAACCCTTCATCTTTTATCACTTATGCATCATTTCTTAGTATATTCGTGTTATTTGTAGGAAGAAGGGCAGGCATTTTTCCTATGTGACTAATACATGATGATTTCAGGTTTTTTGGCATTAAATGGAGCAAAGACCATGCAAATGGGGACAAGGAGACAGCAAAGGTGGCATTGCGGGTTTATAGGGAGATTGTCCACAGTCTTGAATGACCTCCCTCGTGATCTCCACCCCAACTCCGAGCTCCAACAGCTATCCCCACCGAGCTAAAAGGCAGCCAATGGATTCTACAGGAACAACAGTTTACTTTTAGTTGGACAGCCGAGCTCCACTAATTGAGGAAGCCAGCTTGATCCTCATCATGTATAAATATTGAGGCCGTAGCCTTTGATAGGAGCTTTTTGAACTTTTGAACTACTGTTGCAATTTCTAAGCACGAGCTACAGCTCGGTTTTTGCTTTTTTGTAAGCCAGTTTTGGCATGTTGCTAGACTCATGATTATTTAATAAAGGCAGGTAGCTTTGGATTCAATTCTGAGTTCTTAAGGGAGCTATAGCTCTCAGGTTAGGGCCCAACCTGAGAGCGATAGACCTCCTTTTCCTTGTATTGTTACTTGTCTTTCCTTTCAGCACTTCATTTCTTTGTTTTGACATGCATTTGGAGAACACAGTCTGCTGATTCGATTTCTTTGATGTGATTGAGTAGGATTAGTTTATGGTTAAAGTGCTTTCAGTAGCTTAGATTAGAATAGGAGGATTAGTATTCATTAGAGCTCCAAGAAAAGGTTGATAGTGCACTCACTGCCATCTTTGTTTAGAGATTGGGGGTGTAGACTGTACCAACCACCAAAAAACGCAGTCTTATATGTTCATGCAAGCTGCAACACCATCATTTCAGTCATTTCAATTGTAGATCCATCCATGCATTCTGATCTTGAGCAATACTTCTTCGTTCCAACACCATGCATGATTTCTCTCCAAAGTTTACATTGTTGTTCATTGGTTTAATAACACAGTTAGAATAGGTGGATGAATTCTCGGTTTTGTGCAAGACATAGAGGATTGCGCAGCATTGTTCTATTATCTTATTCTTCTTCTCAACCGTGCCCAAGTCGCCTACTCATCCTCTATTCAGCTTGTTTGCCTTCCAACCCTTCTACTTTTCACGTAGCTCCATCTTTTTGGCTTTTCATTGCTTCCACCCTTCTATCCACCAACCAACTTTACCCACTCTTTCTCCATCTGATCTCTCTGTCCCTGAGCCATCACAAGCTCCCTTTTCATCCTACCTATCCACCCATACAACTCCTCGACTCCTCCATCACCCAAAACTCCAACGGTAGAACATCCTGTAGAAGTTAGCAGACTTCCTGTAGAAATCCCGAGCTTCCTGTAGGATCCCCTGCAGACATCCTGTAGAAGCCTGCAAACTCGGTTGCCAAGCACCTGAACGTTGTGGACTTCCGTGGAATGATGTTAGAGATCCCCTGGAACCTCTCCTAGCCTTCATGACCTTTTTCCAGCCTTCCTTCCCTCCGAACTACCCCTGCACAGTCAAAACCTAATAAGAAACAAAGTCATAATAACTCCAACCACTTAAGCAAAAATACAAAAATGTGTTCTCTTCAATGAAAGTAGTTTAAATTCATGCATCTCATCTCACTAGAAGTAATGGCATCATTTCTAGAAGTTTGCACTCCCACCATTGCATCATAGAGATTAAACTAGTCAGATTAGGGTTTACTAGGGTTTCCATGTTTGGTTGGCTTTCGGTTCATTCTTGAAAAGTAGGTTAATTTCCTTTGAGATAGTCTTCGTTCATCATTTAGAAAGATTCTTCTGAGAGCATATAGAAGTTGGCTTGAGCCCTAGCGGACTTGTGCCAGCTGACCAAGTGACAGCTGCGACAAGAGCTAGTACTTGTGCATACAGCACCGTCGCTTCCAAGTTTGTTACGAACTACTGGGTTGATAAAATTAGAGATAGGAAGCTCCAGGAGTTGTAGCATTATTGCTACAATACTGTAGCCCACCATCTTTTTGGCTCCGTTGCCGGGGAAGCGTCAGAGTATTAGTAATTGTTGCTTTTCTTCTACTTTCTTACTCTTGCCTTCTGCTAAGTAGTTTATTTCATTTCCATTCTGCAAAAGTAGCATAGACATTTCCTGCTTTCATAGATTAGCATTTCAATTCCGCAATTTCAATTTTGCAAGCGTAGATTAGTATTTCAATTTTGCAAGCGTAGACTAGCATTTCCATTCCTGCAATTTCATTTTAGCAAAATAGATTAGTCTTTTCCTGCTTTCATTTCAATTCCGCATTTTCATTTCAGTAAGATAGTTAGTTGTAGATCAATCTGTTTCAGTTTTGCAGGTACCAAAGAAAAACAAAAGCAATCAAAAAAGTCTTTCCATTTCATGCCTCGTAGGAATCGAGATAAAACAGGCAAATTCTTACCCAACACCCCCACCACATCACTGAGTCACCCTTCTCTCTTCTTCGGTGACAGTGATCCAGAAGAACCTATAGGTGAACCTCCTGAGATATACGAAGATCCTATAGCAGAAGAAGAATTAGAGACCATCCCATCTGAAGCTATGGCTGACAATAGAGGAGAAGATGAGAGAATAGAAGGTGCCTTCCCCATCCGAGAGACCAATGGAGAGATGAAAATGAAGAACATTAGCCCCTCCGCTTTACCTCACTTCCATGGACTGACTACTGAAGATCCTGATACCTTCCTGTTTGAGTTTGCTGTCCTTTGTAGAACCTATGATTATACTGAAGATGAGCAGAAGCTGAAACTCTTCCCTTCCACTCTTAAGGATGCAGCATTACGCTGGTTCATGGGCTTACCTGGGAATAGTATCACTACTTGGGCTCAGATGCAGCAAGCTTTCAATACCAAGTACCGTGACTACTGTAGGTCCAAGGAAACCAAGGGAGAAATGTCCTTGAGAAATGTGTGGAGGGCGCGTATGGGTGGAAAGGTAAGGTTTTTGGGTTTTTTGGGTTAATTTACTTAATGCTAAGGTGAAATAGGGTTTCATTATGATGTGAGGGTCGGGTTAGGATATGAGTGGAATATAATGTAAGTAGAAGAGTAGTTAAATGGGGTGATGATGGCCTGTGGGAACTTCTCTATGATAGCACAAAGGGCCATTTCCCTCCTTTGGCCTTCAAACTAGCAGTGCAATACCTCAGGGCTAACACTGGCTCCTTGTGGGGATGAAAGCCTCCCTGTGAGGTTTCAAGAACTGTAGACCACTACCTTTCCAGTAAAACCAAAATCAAATCTTCCTCCTAGTGTTCCATTAGACATGGAGTCTATTTTGCATAAAAATAAAAACTGAAACATATTTACAATACCAAGGTTTTAAAGCCTTAAATGAAATAAAGTTTCAAAAACCGCCCATTGACTTGGCTACTAAAAACATCTCCTCCTTCCAGATCGCGCAGAATAAAGGTATTGTTTTGCTAAATTTGAGCGATGACAAACAGACCCGTCCATAATGAGTCAAACTTACCATGATTACCTTTCTTTTCCTTAAATGAATCCCATTTGAGAATCCAGTCACCAACTTTGAAATTGTCCACTTTTGCCTTCCTGTCAAAGGTTTCTTTGATTTGCTTCTAATGAGCTTTTGACTTCTCAACCAGCTGCTCTCTGATCTGCTGTAGTTAAACCAAGTTATTCATTATTCTTACCATGTCATTCTTTTCATCTTGCTCTTCTTGCAAGAATTTGGCCATAGGGAGAATTAGATGGATAGGAAAAATAGCATTAGTGCCATAAACTAGCTTGAATGGAGAATTTCCTATGGAATTCTTGTTGGTAACCCTGTTAGCCCATAGTGCAAACTTCAACTTGGAATACCAGCTCTTTTTGTTGTCTTCTAATAGTTTTTTGATTATCCTTACAAGACTCTTGTTAGATGATTCTGTCAGGCGATTTCCTTGAGGATAATATGAGGTAGAATGCACCAATTGGATGCCCATGGATTCACACATGTCTACTGATTCTTTTGCCCTGAAAGCTGCTGCATTATTAGTGACTAGTTTGGTTGGGCAACCAAATCTAGTGAAAATACTCTCATTCAAAAACTTTATGACAACCTGGTGATTAGCACTCTTAGTGGGTATAACTTCAATCCACTTGGTGAAATAATTGGTGGCTACCAAGATCCATTTATGTTGGCCACTGGAATGTGGATTAATCTCACCTATGAATTCAAAGCCCAACTGTTGGAAGGGACCATTGACATGTACTGGCTTCAAGGGCATAGATTTTAGCTACTGTCTTCCTGCAAACCTCTGACATTTGTCACAAGATTTCACAAAAGAACACACATCAGAGAACATAGTAGGCCAATAATACCCAACTCTCAGGATCTTGTGAGCTGTGGTTTTCTAATAATGCTGCCCTCCACAGATGTTAGAATGGAACTGGTGTATGACTTCCACAGATTATCTTTTATCTAGACATCTCAAGAAGATTTCTGATGGGTCTTTTCAGTAAAGAAGATTTTCATTAATACAAAATTTGGTTGATCTAAGTTTAATGGCTCAGGCTTGACTTGAGCTAAGCCCTGGAGGGACTTCTAGCTTCTACAAAAAATGAACTATGCTAGAATACCATTCACAGGTGGCTAGATTTTCAGCCAAAGACTGATTCTTCTTTTGTTTTTCTGCTACTACCTCCGTCTGCTCATCATCTGAATTTGGACCCATGCAATTTATGTCTAGCAAGATGCAATTTTCCTTAGCCATAAGTTTAGCCAAGCCATGGCCTTTGACCAGCTCAGTGGGCTTCACCTCTATGTTAAACTCTATGAATTTTGCAATCCATTTAGCTCTTTTTCCATCAATATCTGGCTGAGTTAAGACATCATTTACTAAGGCTGAAGGTACTTATGAAACTACTTTGGAATGTAGAATATAAATTCTGAATGCCTTCAAAGATTTTATGAGAGCATATGCTTGTTTTTCAATAAGTTCATACCTTAGTTCAACATCCCTCAACGTTTTGCTAAAAAAGGCCACAGGGTGTTCTACACCTTCATCATTTTTCTGCAATAGAACTGCTGCAAGTGTATCATAAGAGGCAAAAGAGAAGATATAAAACTCCTTGGTGTAATCTGGACTAATTAGAGTGGGAGCTTCCATGATAGCTTGTTTAATGGCTTCAAAAGAGCTTTTTGTAGCACCTGTCCATTTTATTTCTGACCCTTTCTTTAGCATGGAGGTGATGTGCTTCACTAACTCTACAAAGTTTGGAATGAACCTTCTGAGAAAGTTAATCTTACCCAGGAAAGATTGAATGTCCCTTTTTGACCTTAGGATGGACAATGTCTAAATTTCTTGAACTCTGGTTGGATCAATCTTCACACCTTCAGTAGAAACAATATGTCCCAAAAGTTTGCCTTCTTCTAGAGAAAACTGTGATTTCTTTGGGTTCACAGAGATTCCAAATTATCTGCACTTTATAAACACCTTCTTCAAATGCTACAAATGGTCTTTATGACTGCTGGAAAAAATGATTATGTCATCAAGGTAAATAAGGACAAACTCATCCTTCTCTCCCACAAAGGCTATGTCCATGGCCCTCTGGAAAGGAGCTCCAGCATTCATCAGTCCAAAAGGCATCTTGGAGTACATGAAAGTGCCCCAAGGAGTAGTGAAGGTAGTCTTTTCCTGATCTTCTGGATGTACAACAACCTGATTGTAACCTAAAAATCCATCTAAGAAGGACATGACTCTAGCTCCTAAAACCTTTTGTAACAAGTGTTCCATCTTAGGTAAGGGGTAGTTATCTTTTTTAGAGCACTTGTTCAGATTTATGAAGTCAACACAAAGCCTGATTTCTCCATTTTTCTTTCTTACTACCACAAGGTTAGCTATCCACTTTGAATACTTTAGGGGAACTATGATTTTGGCATCCAATAGCTTCTTGATTTCTTTCTCAATCAAAGGAAATAAGAGAGGGTTGATAGGCCTTAACTTCTGCTTAAAAGGGATGGTGTTCTTCTCCAGTGGAATCTGATGTTGAATGATGTTTGTGTCATAGGTCTTAAGATCACTATACTCCCAGGAAAATATATCAACAAACTACTTCATTAGGGTGCAATACTCAGAACTTTGGGCAGCAGACAAGTGGGTGGACAAATTTATGCACTTTGGATGATTTGGGTTCCCTATATTATGTTTATGAACTGTAGACTCATTTTCTTTTTGGGCAGGCTTATAAGGTACATCATTATGATCAAACAGCTTCTGTAGAGGCACCAATCCTTTGGGTATATGGTTCCTAGGTAGCTGAAAAATGCTACCCTAAATGATCTCGTCCTTTAGCTTGGACTGATCACATTCTTCAATGGTTTCGTTTTCTTAGTCAATGTGCATTTCAGAAAATTCATCAATGACTTGTAAAAACCTATTAATTTCATCATCATCTTCAAAAAATTTCCAGTATTTGACATTGTCAGGCAGAGATGGTTTATATTTCACCTGAACTTCATAAATCAATTTAGGAGGCAAAGGAGGCATAAACATGCTAGCAGACATAGCAAAGGAATGAACAATCTGGTTCTTCATTCTAGGGATATAAGAAATGTTGAAACTATCAAAACAACCCTTGAGCTTCCATACCTCATCTCTGTATGCTTTTAGCCTTGGATGGTTTGCTTGGAAAAATTTTTTCACCTGCTGAATGATAAGGTTTGCATCTCCAAACACCTTCAGACCTTTGATACCCAGTTCTTTAGCAGCGTTTAAGCCCAATATCAAGGCTTCATACTCTGCTATGTTATTTGTGACCTGAAAAGTTAACTTGAAAGATAAATGAA
Source organism: Pinus tabuliformis (assembly GCA_031772625.1). NCBI lineage: Eukaryota > Viridiplantae > Streptophyta > Pinopsida > Pinales > Pinaceae > Pinus > Pinus tabuliformis. The sequence goes on along the minus strand of CM062817.1, from coordinate 943,308,880 downwards.
TGCATTCTTGTGTGGGGGATATAAGGACTACACCCACCCCTACAGCTTCCTTAGAGCAAGCTCCATCAAAGAACATGTCCCAAATCTGTGGGCCTTCTTCCTCTGTGATCTGGCAAACTGGCTTCCTAAGTTGCATGGAGGCCAACTGGGATTCTTCAATTTGGAGAATACAAGCTCCAAAATTAGTGTTAACAGCATAGATGGGATGATTAGTGGGATTCTTCTCATCACTGATGATATAAGCCAACTGAGCTTCTCTGTATACTCTCCTACTTTCACCTCCAAAAATTGGGACAGTAGCATAGGAGAGATCATTTTGCAATGTCCCACCTAATCTCTTAATCCAACCTCTAGATAGTAACATGCCAAACTTGGGGGACACATCTGCTACCACAATATCCATCATCATGCTCTTCATAGGCAACTGGGACAAGGTGATGGCTAGGTCTTTGATTAATCCCAAACATTTCACTTTTCTAGAGTCAAAAGAAAACAGGTCATGATAAGGCTTGGTAATGTCAAGACCCAACTCATCCATGACAGCCTTGGGCATAAGATTATGGCTGGCTCCTGTGCCCAGAAGGTAGTTTTGAAGGATTTTGTCATGAATAGTCAAAGAGTCATAAAATGATGGGGAGATGTCATCATAATTTTCAATTATTGGGCTGAGAACAAAAACTGGTTTGTCATCTTGTATATTTACATATTCAGTGGGGGCTTGGATGGCATTGGGCTCAAGGGCCTCAAGGATAGATATCTTGAAGGACTCGTTCTTTACTATTTCAATCAGAGGTATAGGTATCCTTAGCTTCTAAATTTTTGATTGAAAACTGAAAGGCGAAGGAGACTTGTCAAGGCCTCTTACCTCATGAGCTGGAGCTTTGAGGATGATAGGATCAACTGTTGGTCGCTTCTGCTTACTAGCTTACAGTTCTATAGGGACAACAGATCTTTGAACAGGGGTTTCCTTGGCATTTTTCATCTTCGACCTCAGATTATATCTTTGCTGACCCTCAGTTTGTAGAACAGCTTCACCGTCCCACTCTTGGCTGATCTAGCCATTGGATAATGACTTTTCATAGGCAGCTAAGGTCAAAAAGGAGGCACTGCCTTTGTCTTCCATACAATGGATCTCACCATCTTCTTCAAACTGCTCCTCTTCCATGACTACATTCTGGAAAGGGGTCTTCACCCTTTGGTCTTCATTGGCATCTTTTCTTCTTTGTAGAATCTACAATTGTTCATTAGCTCTTCTATATGGATTTAGATTTCTAGGAGAAAAGGTATTAGGAACTCTTCCTTTCCTTGGGTGCTGCTCAACCCTTAATTTGGAGATTTCAAATGCTAGTGAATCTATCATCTTGGTCGTTTTATCTATCTTGGGGTCTGAAGATGATGAAGACTCGCCCCTCTGTCTCCTTCTATCAACATTACCTCTAAGCGTCTCTGTAGCCATGATGTTTGATTCTACTTCCAAGGCTGCATCTTGCATATCAACCAAAGTAGCACATCGCCTCTCCCTCAATAGTAGACAGAAGTCAGAATAAAAAGCACTAGCATAAGTGAGTTTAGCAGAGGTAGCGGTGGGTTTTACTTCAGCTGGTATCTTGCTATACATTTGGTTAAACCTCTTATTAAAATCAGACAACAACTCACCATGTTCCCTCTTTAAGTTCCCAAACTCAGTGTGGTAGTAGAGGAGATTCTTCTTATCCCCCTAATGCTTTATGAATGCATCTTCTAAAGCCTCAATATCTGCTATAGATCTTGGGGTCAGTTCTCCAAACCATATTCTAGCCTCCGGACAAAGTCTCTCATCCACACATCATCTTCACTAATGTCCAGGTTATCAACATAGCTATAGAATGATTGAAGATGATCCTCAGTTGTAACACCTTCGGTCCCAATGAACTTACGCGTATATTTTTGATATTCTCTAGTAGGCATGGCATTCAAAGGAGTGGACAGTATTAGAGGTCCATACCTAGCATCTATGATTCTTTCCATTTTGGTAGGTGCTTGTGGACCTACCATAGCTGTGGTTGCTATAAGAGTACTGGCAGTTTGAATGATAGAGGGCTAAGGAGCAGCGAATAAAACTAAAGGAGTATGATGGATAGGAGGTGAGGTTTCCTTTGGGATTAAAATAAAAGGAGAACCTAAAGAATAAGGAGCTTTATGAATCTCTGAGATCTTTTCTTCACTGCTGGTATTAGATGCTATACTCTCAAAGTGTATTTGTTCTATTGAAGGATTTTCTTGAGGAGATATAGAATATTGTTTAGGTTTACCTGAACCTGATGCTCCTTTCTGAAATTCCTTTCTTTCTTTGATGATCTTTTCAGGGTCAGGTACTGGGTCAGCTTGTGGCTTCAGAGGATTTCTCCGTGTATGCCTTCCAAACTGAGCCAGAATTATGGAGTGGAGTCACCAAGAGCTTCGTCCTCTAGTAGAGTCGCCAGATAAATGATTACAACCAGAATAGTGTCCAGACTTTGCCTATCATCAAAGCTGGATCTGTGTCATCTCCCAGGGAAGCTGGGCTTCAGTCTCCTCTCCCCGACAACGGTGCCAATTTTTTTATCGATCCATGAAACTCTCATAGGTTGTGGCTCGAAGATGCCTGGTAACATATAATCTTCAATGTTGTTCTAGGAACTATTGGAATGGATGAAGGTTTGGATCAAGCGAGATAACCAATTCAACTATGTTTTCACTCTAGACATGCATGAACCCCCTCAGCTTGACAAGGCTTTAGACCACTAATGCTCACTAGTTTATAGTTTCAAAGGGTAGATGGAGAATATTGACTGTACCAACAGATGCATACATAAACATATATGAATGGATAACTACAGGAAGTAAATGAAACTTGCAAATCTAATTTATCAACGCAGAGATAAGATGACAATTATCTGGCATTAGACACAGAAGAAACATGGATAACCTATTCAATTGAAAATCCAATTTATCAATGCAGAGATAAGATGACAATTATCTGGCATTAGACACAGAAGAAATCATGAATAGACTTATCCAAGTGCAAGCTTAGAATAGAAGAGAAATGGAGATTGAGCATGTAACAACAAAATAAGGTTGTATTACTGGAATGAAGATGAGAAGCTGCAAGGAACAAAGTATCTACAGTCTCCAGAAGTTGAACCTTTGATCCATCTAACTTCCAGCCATTTATAGGCTTTTACAATGCTCTTGGGCTCTCTAGGGCCCCAGATGTCTTAATCAATCCCTCTGTCTTGTTGACTGTTTGATGCCATAATTAGACAGGCATGAGTACAAGGGCACCATTTCTAACCACCTTAGTAACCAATCGTGGTCACTTCGCCGCTCTGTCAGGTGGCTCAAACGTGCTAGGATGTTCCACGATCCTTTTCTGTTAATTCAGCTGCATCGTGCTGCTGCCTTTTTCCATTCTCAGCCATGCTTTTTGTTATTTAGTTCAACTGTCCAACTGCCACAGACACTGATAGAACCAACAACTTTCCTCTCTGGGTGATTAATGGAGAGGAGGGTACGAGGCATACGGGTCGCTGGAAGAGATGAATCGATGATCAGGATGGTGGTCAGGCGGCGGAGGGTGAACCAAGGTGACCATGGGTGAGGGCCGCTGGATCGAGGGGGCAATGGACAATGAAGATTAAACGCAAAAGGCACGAAGTTGTGGAGGGAACGGGATAAGTTCGAGCTATTAGATCTCAGATGAGCAGATCGGACGGCTATCGAGCGGAGGAGGTGCTCGGATGATAGCGCTCGGGGGTGGTTTTGATTGGGTGGTTATGGTTTTTATCAGGCACTTATCAAACTGTAAGTGGTAAAGGGCGGAGTCCGCCCGATGCCACTCACTGCATGCCACGTAGTGGCGGAGGAGAGAGGAAACCACCTTTATCGGGTGGGTATTCCTCTTGCTAGTTGCCTGTGCAATATGAGTGACAACATTAGATTTGGAGGGAGTGATCTAATGGTGAAGATCGATCGAGCATGTCTCGTTGATCAGGTGAAATGTGGGCCGTCAGATTAGTGTGGGGGGGGGGGGGGGCGGGAATCGAAGGCGGAGGGACGCGGAGGTATGGGATGTCAAGAAATGTGCAGAGGGTGCATATGGGTAGAAAGGTAAGGTTTTCGAGGTTTTTGGGTTAATTTACCTAAGGCTAAAGCGAAAGAGGGTTTCATTATGATGTGAGGGTCAGGTTAGGATATGAGCGGAATAGAATGTAAGTATAAGAGTAGGTAAATGGGGTGATGATGGCCCGTGGGAAATTCTCTATGACAGCACAAAGGACCATTTCCCTCCTTTGGCCTTCAAAATAACAACGCTGTACCTCAGGGCTAACAGGAAATACTAGTGGCTAAATCCTTATCTTACTCTATCTTCATTGCCCACACCTAGACAATGAAAGCACAAGAACACCTACTTCTCTAGAGGCACCTATAATACTTTTGTGGGTTTGACTAATCACCCTTTGGTTAGTGTGTACACACTAGCCTAGATTTTAAAGTGATGTCCTTACAATCATAATCCACCAGGTGTAGTTTCTCTTAAAACTATTCAAAGATAGATTTCCCTTTTATGGCCAAGTTCCACCAAAATGATTCTTCCTACCTACATAGTACCTCCATTTATTTCATGACAAGACTACCCTACAAGCCACAAAATTTCTATCATATCCATGAGGTCAACAATAATTTTTGGTTCAAAATATAGCTAAGTTGGAACAAACTTAGCTATAGAGCCTATGTTATTTTTCAACCCCTAATGTTTATAGAGAAAAAGATATTGATATTCTAAAGCATGTGGAAGCCAAGCTATCACCTTTCCCAAATTGACTCCTTACATCATGAAAAATCTCTAAAAATTATTTATCTTTACTAAACCAAACATTTAATTGAAATTAATTATTACCCTAACATTACTACATTGATACACTTTTTAGCTAGACAAAGGTTATTTTGATTTCACGATAAATCATATTTTTGATATCAATCAATCAAAATCCCCTCAAATAATGTTTGGTGACATAAAGAACCAACCAGTTTTTTATGATTTAAAAAAACCCTATTAGTCAAAAGAAAAGATGTACACATTTCATTTAAATTTCATTCCCCCTGAAAAACACATGCATTTGATTTAATGTTTGGTGACATAAAAACCCAACCGATTTTTACAATTAATAAAACCCTATTAACCAAAAGAAAAGACTTACACATTTCATTTAAATTTCATTCCACCGGAAAAACACATGCATTTCATTTAAGGTTTCATGGGATTTTTGTCTTTCAAAAATCAAAATTGTTTTTTCCCTCATTTATTTCTTTCTTCTAGTTGAGGTTTAAATCAAAATTGTTTTTTCCCTCATTTATTTCCCTCCAATTTCAAGGTTTAAATCAAAATTGTTTTTTCCCTGATTTATTTCCCTCCAGTTGCATGGTTTATCGGGTAAGGAAGAGAAGGGCGGGCGTAGGCATGCGATCTGCAAAGAATCCTTTTAGCGTGAAAAACAAGTCTTTTTAGCCATTTAGGTCCTTCCATCAGCCATCTGGGTCTTTTTGAAATAGCTCAGAGCTTTGGGAATTTTCTGGAATCAAATGACTCCGAACTGCCCAAGATTACCGAATTTGAGGCTCAGAAAGTTCGACGAAGCATCACGAATGGAATTTGGGTGATTTCCCATTGTGGAGAATTTGCTTGGGGTGAATTCTGGTGAGAAATTGGGAGAATGGGAAAAGAACTAAGATCTAGAGCTCAGAATTCAGGCAAACCATGTGTCTTAATACTTTATTAACGTAAACGATTTGGTTAATGTTTTGATTGAAACAGATTTCTTTAAGAAATTTAGACATCTTTCAGTGGCTAAACTGAAGAAATCACCACAAATTTGGATAAGATCTTGTATAGTTTATCTATTTATTCCTGTTTTTCCTTGGATTTGTTCTTCATTCTATCAAACCCGCTCAGATAAAATTCACGAGTCAAATGTGTCTGCTCACGTAGATTCCACCCCGGCCACGAGTAGATAAAATCGAAGGTTTGAGACAAAAAAATGAGAATCGGTAGACCCATTTCCAGGAGGACAACAGAGGTGATTAGGTATCATTGTGTCGCTGAGAGGCATGATGACGACGTTTGCCCGAATGAGAGCGGGAGACTGCAATGATGTTTCCAATGCATGCTCAATGACAGAATGGCTCACTAGCTTCGATTGGGATTACCAAGTTGAACAACAAGATTCTAGAAATTGGTATGGTTGCTATGAAAGTGACTCTTAACAATGACATCTTAAGAGAAAAACAATGGAAAACCCCAGTACACACAACCCTACAGATCCGAAGGTTACAATCCAGAAGAAGAGATATGACCATAAGAATACTTGCCAAACAGACAAGAGAAAAATTCTTCCACATAGGTAGAAATCAATTAGACGAATGCATAATGGTCATCATTTCCAAGATTTAAAAAATAAGCTTATGTTATATAATTGGATAATCCACAAAATAGAATCAACATGAACAAAGCCCACTTAGTTCCAAAACTCTCAAAGGAAGCAATTTTGGAGAAGATGGGTGTGGTTTAGGAGACTCCTTGGAGCTTACTTGCAACAAATCGAATGGCCATCATTCAAGTGAATGAAATTTTGTAAAAGGGTTAGAAGGTTGCATGTGGCTTTCCACTGATCAAATTTCTAGAAAGGAGACCTTTGTCGCCCCGGAAATTTCTTCTTGTTTTGCCTTGGATGAACAATGGTGTCTTCTCTTGGAGTAATTAGTCAAGTCGCTTTTGATGGAGTAATTGGTAATGCAGCACTTGCGCCACTGTCTGAGTTGATAACCAAAGTTTTAGTGCTAGTTAGAGACACCATTCATGCTGCAAAAGATGTGATTTATGACCAAGAAATCCTCAAGGAAATTTCCAAGTATCTGGAAAATATAAGGCCCATTTTAACAGAGCTTAATAATAAGAATGTAAGGGAAACTTAGACTATTAGACAATCTCTTGGGATTTTTGAAAGGGTACTCAAGGCCACAAAGAATGTTATTGATACTTGTTCACAAAAGAGCAAGTTTTATCTTCTTCTCAATTGTAGGAATATTGTGAAACAATTGCAAGATATTACGAAAGAAATTGGACATGCTCTGAGTTTTCTTCCTCTCTCAGCATTGGATGTGTCACTGGCTATTAGACAAAACTGATAAGCTTTGTAAGGATATGCAGAATGCCGAGTTCAAGGCAGTAGTGGCAGAAGAGGAAATTGTTGATAAAATTGAATCTCAGATCAGAGAAAGGCATACTGATAGTGTTTACGCAAATAAATTACTTTTGCAGATTGCCAAAGTAGTGGGAGTTTCCACTGATACATCGACTTTGAAACAAGAATACAAAGAGTTTAGAAGGGATATGGAAGATACCATATTGAGAAAAAAAAATGAAGCAGAGGCTTTGCAAATGGAACAAATCATTGGATTACTTCATTGTGCAGATGTGTCATCTTCTGCCAAAGAGAGGGATAAGGTATATTACGAGAAAAGGTTCTCTTTGGGAAGTCATTCTTTGCCTCCCTTACAATCCTTTTACTATCCAATTTCTTGAGAGGTAATGGAAGATCCTGTTGAGATTTCTTCTTGTCAAACATTTGATAGAAGTTCTATTGAAATATGTTTTGTAGAGGGGCACACTACTTGTCCCATGACTAATCAGGCGCTAATTAGTAAAGAGTTGAGACCAAATATCATACTCCGAAGGTCTATAGAAGAGTGGAAGGATAGAAATACAATGGTCACAATAGCTTCATTGAACCTAATCTGGATTCTGATGAGGAGAAGACTGTGATGTATGCTCTTAATGAATTACTAAGGTTAAGTGAGGATAAATAAAAGCACATAAAATAGATAGGAGAAGAAGGTTACATTCGTATTTTAGTTGGCGTTCTGGGACGGAATAATCCATTGATTAGGAACAAAAGACTAGCATTATTTTCACCCTGATAATTCTTCCTTGATGCAAGGTCAGAAACTTATTGGTTGCATGGCTTGAAGTCCTTTATCTCACATTTTAGTTTCTTTGGATCAAGTGCATGGACCCACTTGTATCATGAAAGACATGATATATCTCCTGTCCATTAGAACCCTCATAGGACTTTGGTTGGATACTATGAAATTTTTCGGGGGTATCATCTCTATGACCCTACCTCTTACCAAGTGACTAAGCATCATGATGCTATCTTTGGTGAGCCTTTTCATGATGACTGCTAAGATCTCTTCTATAGCTCCTTTCTGGTGATGAGTTGCAGCATGTATCCATGGAACATGGATCTTCCTCTGTTATGAAACCAGCTCACAAAAAGATAGAAAAGAGAGATCAACGCCTTAGAATTCAGCCTCTTCGAGGGGACAACCTCCTTTACATTACACAAATGAACAATTCTTGGATGATACAAATGAAAAGACCTCCTTTCTATATATAGGAGTCTAATGGGTCATAACATAATAAGAGATGACATAACAATAATAATGTAAGGGCACAATAATAACAATAGTGGGCTTCTATGGGGCACAATAGTAACAATATGGGCACTACATGGGTACATCAATATAACAAGTGGGTTGTACTAATAACAATAAGGGGTTCCACTAGTAGTATAGAGGCCTAACATGCCCCTCTCCGTCAAAAAGCGTTGTCTTCAATGCTTGAGTAGTTCTTGATGCTTCTGTATAAAATTCTTGTCCTCCCATGTGGAATCTTTAGCGGGTAAGTTCTTCCACTTGATGAGATACTCTGAAATTGATCAATTTCGTAGCTGTCGAGTTCTTGTTTCTGTGACTGCTCCAGGTTCCAATATGATTTTTCCTTCGTCTTCAATTTCTGGCATTATTTTTTGAATTGGGATCTTTTGCAACTTTTGAATAAGTGGCCATACTTCTTTGCCATTCTTCCGTTCATCCCTTGCTTCGTTTATCCAATCTAGTTGGATAATAGAAATAGCACAAAACGGTGCTTCCACATCCTCATCCTTGAAGAGTCTTCCCATTCGGTAAGGTTGCCATTTTTTAAGTGCATGTAGTATTGCCAACATTTCCTTCTCATAAATAGCTTGCTTGAGATGTAGTAGTAAAAATACCCAATCACCTACATCAAAACATTTTTCACTACGATGTTGATCTACATGTTGTTTCATTTGATTTTGCACTGAAGTGGTGTTATCCTTTAAAAGTTTGAGAACTTGTTGTTCATGCTTGATGTGATCTTTCACTGCTTGAACCTTTTTCTTCTTGATATGTCCTTCTATCTCTAGAATTTGAGGAGTGATAATTTCTTCCAATCCTTTACAAGATATGGTCGGATTCATTTCTTGATGCTCGATGTGATCTTTCACTTCTTGAACATTTTTCTTCTTGATATGTCCTTCTATCTTGATAGTTTGAGGAGTGGTAATTTCGACCAATGAATTACAAGATATAGTTGGATTCATTTCTTCTTTCTCGATGTGATATTTCACTTCTTGCACCTTTTTCTTCTTGATATGTCCTTCTATCTTGAGAGTTTGCGGAGTAGTAATTCTTGCCAATGCTTTACAAGATATGGTCTGATTCATTTCTTCTTTCTCTGGGGTGGGGTCCTAGCATATATCTTCTTCTTTCGATGTTTCTTGATCTTTTTCTTCCTCCTCTTCATATTCTATGTAAAATAATTTCTTCTCAGCACACTTATGACCTTTAGTGCATTTGCTATCACAATTGTAACAAAGGCATTTTTCTCTTTTTTCTTCCAATTGTTGTGGTGTAACCCTTGTAGGTTGTGGAAGGCTAGGAGAAATAACACTTCCATATTTATAGTTGTGAGGGGTATGCTTCCTGGTTTTCATAATTTTTCTTTCCACTATGTCACAAAGCCCTTTTACTCTTTCCAATTGTTGTGGTGTTGCTCTAAAGAAGGTGTTGCTCTTTGTATCCTCATAATGTGCTATCATTTCCTTCGTGAAAATTGACCACGTAACAAGTTGTTTACGAGAACAAAGCCCTTCATACCATAAAAGTTGATCCGGGTCTAAATACGAAGATGCAATACATACCTTTTGTAATAGTGGTACACCATGTAGATCAAAATATTGCTCCATCTGAAGTATCGAATTTACCGGATCCTTGCCATCAAACTTCCTCATCTTGCTTTTTCTTGATTTTAGGAGCTTGATCTTGAAATGACTATAACTTTGTACTTTCGGATCTTTAAATTCTGAAATTTCAACCTATAGTAGCCCTCTGTGTCCTCTTTCCAATGCCACTAGTTTGATCCAAATTGGATTCTCCAAGGAAGAGTTATGTGAAATCTCCCACGGTGACTTGATTATAGACTAGTTCAGTAGAGTGAACTTGTACGACGTGCCACGAGTCACTGTTTCAACCTTTGGCTCTGAAAAATATATACAAGAAACTATAGTCTGTCCTCTTTTTGTACCTTCTTATGAAATTTCAATCCGATGCTCAAAGAGAAAGTTATGACAATTTTCCCCAAATCACCTGTTTGGAATGTAATTCAAGAGTCTGCAAAAAGACCAACTTCCTCAGATCATATCTCCGTAAATATAGCATGAAAAGCTCTGAAATTCAAACCCGAGATTTATCACGATATCTTCTCAAATGGTTTTTTTTAGCTTCTGAAACGTCGCAGAAAAAAGTTATAGCAAAAATTCCACGATGACATGTTTGGAGCAATGAAACCCTAGAATCTGAAGCTCTGATACCAAATACTATGAAACCAGCTCACAAAAGGATAGAAAAGAGAGATCAACGCCTTAGAATTCACCTCTTCGAGGGGGCAACCTCCTTTACATTACACAAATGAACAATTCTTGGATGATACAAATGAAAAGACCTCCTTTCTATATATAGGAGTCTAAGGGGTCATAACATAATCAAAGATGACATAACAACAATAATGTAAGGGCACAATAATAATAATAGTGGGCTTCTATGGGGCACAATAGTAACAATATGGACACTACATGGGTACATCAATATAACAAGTGGGTTGTACTAATAACAATAAGGGGTTACACTATTAGTAAGCCTAATAATTCTTCCTTGATGCAAGGTCAGAAACTTATTGGTTGCATGGCTTGAAGTCCTTTATCTCACATTTTAGGTTCTTTGGATCAAGTGCATGGACCCACTTATATCATGAAAGACATGATATATCTCCTGTCCATTAGAACCCTCATAGGACTTTGGTTGGATACTATGAAATTTCTCGGGGGTATCATCTCTATGACCCTACCTCTTACCAAGTGACTAAGCATCATGATGCTATCTTTGGTGAGCCTTTTCATGATGACTACTAAGATCTCTTCTATAGCTCCTTTCTGGTGATGAGTCACAGCATGTATCCAAGGAACATGGATCTTCCTCTCTTGTTGGGTTGCTTGTTGATGACTCCCAACTGGTTATAGTGAACCTTTCTGCATCTCCATCTTGTGTTGGTCCACCTATACAAACTCCTCCGAGTTCATTCTTTGTAGTTATCGAATAGTCTATGGGGGGTCAAGACTAAAGGGATTACTTCATCATCTAGTCCATCCTCTCCTTTGGATGTTTCTTCCAACATCCCCTTGCTAGATGAGGTCATCATTGTCGGCACTTAATCTTGAGGTGTACAACCTAGCGATGCTTCTCCTTACTAAATGTAGCGATATTGTTCATGTAGATGTACAACAATTTGTTGATGATGGTAACAAATGCTCTATTCCATATTTTGTTTGATAGTTTGATTCTTGGTGATCTCATGCTTCTTGTTCTAGGTTGATCATGGTGATGCATGTAACTTTGATTTTGATGTAGATAGTTTGTCTTGATGCACATTTTATTTCCACTCAAGGTTTTATGGATTATAGTAACATGATCTTGGACACATGAATCAATATGTGCGAAATTATGAGGATGATGTGCTCGCAAAATCTGTCTTAGTGTTTTGAAACATGTCCACAGTCCCAAAGGAAAAATGACTTAGCACTTGCACACATGCTGATATTATTGGCAGCAGTAAAGGGACCACAAATGGACATAGTCTAGAAGTTCCGAGCTCATCATTATGACTGGAAAAGATAGAAAAGGCTAAAATATGACCAAACTGCTCATGTGTTGGCTTTTAAAATCAAACTAGAATTTCTGATAATAAATATGTTATTAGGCTCATTACTGTGACGTTCTTTGTTAGAAATTTGTTATAGAAAGGCTAATGTTGTTCCATTTGATATATGGAAGACAACTTCATTTCCAACAACAAATAAGAATATACTCTATGATAGTCAATTTGAAAGGAAAATGGCAAGAATTTCACATGGATCTATTCACTTAGTGGCCTATATCCAAATAATTACACCAACATTCATTCTCAGGTTTGATATTATTGCATGTCCAACCAATTTGTCCAAGAACTAAACATATACATAGCTTGTCATGGAGGTTTGACATCCAAGAATATTTACACTCCATTTGTAAAACATTATGCAATCATAGTGTTCATCATACAATGTTACATTGTAGCTACACAATATTGTATTGATTGGGTCATATGATTGAATTCTGTTGCAGTTGTTTTGACAATTTGATCCCTGCTATTCTTGTAGCTCATTCTCTCGTATCCAAAATAAATGCATATATGAACCAATCTTTGTCTTAATCTGCATTATCTATATCACAAAGTTTGTAATAGATCAACTATGGCTTCAATATGGAAAGAAACTACTCAATCTAACCCCAACAAGCCTAATCGAGAATGATAGTTCCGATGTGCATGGTTTTTTTTCAGTGTTGGGTGATATCCATGTTTTCCACTTGGGACAAACTGCCATAAAAGACAAAGCAACCCCAAGTGTCGGAAGGCAAATCAAGACATGGTGTGATGAATATCTATTTTATCCAATCTTAAGAAGTTGGAGCTTGGGAAATTGTCTACACATTGTTTATACATGTTGGTCCTTGACGAGCCCCAATTTTTGGTAACAATTTGGGCTCATTTGGCCTACTTACCTTTCTCAACCCTTCATCTTTTATCACTTATGCATCATTTCTTAGTATATTCGTGTTATTTGTAGGAAGAAGGGCAGGCATTATTCCTATGTGACTAATACATGATGATTTCAGGTTTTTTGGCATTAAATGGAGCAAAGACCATGCAAATGGGGACAAGGAGACAGCAAAGGTGGCATTGCGGGTTTATAGGGAGGTTGTCCACAGTCTTGAATGACCTCCCTCGTGATCTCCACCCCAACTCCGAGCTCCAACAGCTATCCCCACCGAGCTAAAAGGCAGCCAACGGATTCTACAGGAACAACAGTTTACTTTTAGTTGGACAGCCGAGCTCCACTAATTGAGGAAGCCAGCTTGATCCTCATCATGTATAAATATTGAGGCCGTAGCCTTTGATAGGAGCTTTTTGAACTTTTGAACTACTGTTGCAATTTCTAAGCACGAGCTACAGCTCGGTTTTTGCTTTTTTGTAAGCCAGTTTTGGCATGTTGCTAGACTCATGATTATTTAATAAAGGCAGGTAGCTTTGGATTCAATTCTGAGTTCTTAAGGGAGCTATAGCTCTCAGGTTAGGGCCCAACCTGAGAGCGATAGACCTCCTTTTCCTTGTATTGTTACTTGTCTTTCCTTTCAGCACTTCATTTCTTTGTTTTGACATGCATTTGGAGAACACAGTCTGCTGATTCGATTTCTTTGATGTGATTGAGTAGGATTAGTTTATGGTTAAAGTGCTTTCAGTAGCTTAGATTAGAATAGGAGGATTAGTATTCATTAGAGCTCCAAGAAAAGGTTGATAGTGCACTCACTGCCATCTTTGTTTAGAGATTGGGGGTGTAGACTGTACCAACCACCAAAAAACGCAGTCTTATATGTTCATGCAAGCTGCAACACCATCATTTCAGTCATTTCAATTGTAGATCCATCCATGCATTCTGATCTTGAGCAATACTTCTTCGTTCCAACACCATGCATGATTTCTCTCCAAAGTTTACATTGTTGTTCATTGGTTTAATAACACAGTTAGAATAGGTGGATGAATTCTCGGTTTTGTGCAAGACATAGAGGATTGCGCAGCATTGTTCTATTATCTTATTCTTCTTCTCAACCGTGCCCAAGTCGCCTACTCATCCTCTATTCAGCTTGTTTGCCTTCCAACCCTTCTACTTTTCACGTAGCTCCATCTTTTTGGCTTTTCATTGCTTCCACCCTTCTATCCACCAACCAACTTTACCCACTCTTTCTCCATCTGATCTCTCTGTCCCTGAGCCATCACAAGCTCCCTTTTCATCCTACCTATCCACCCATACAGCTCCTCGACTCCTCCATCACCCAAAACTCCAACGGTAGAACATCCTGTAGAAGTTAGCAGACTTCCTGTAGAAATCCCGAGCTTCCTGTAGGATCCCCTGCAGACATCCTGTAGAAGCCTGCAAACTCGGTTGCCAAGCACCTGAACGTTGTGGACTTCCGTGGAATGATGTTAGAGATCCCCTGGAACCTCTCCTAGCCTTCATGACCTTTTTCCAGCCTTCCTTCCCTCCGAACTACCCCTGCACAGTCAAAACCTAATAAGAAACAAAGTCATAATAACTCCAACCACTTAAGCAAAAATACAAAAATGTGTTCTCTTCAATGAAAGTAGTTTAAATTCATGCATCTCATCTCACTAGAAGTAATGGCATCATTTCTAGAAGTTTGCACTCCCACCATTGCATCATAGAGATTAAACTAGTCAGATTAGGGTTTACTAGGGTTTCCATGTTTGGTTGGCTTTCGGTTCATTCTTGAAAAGTAGGTTAATTTCCTTTGAGATAGTCTTCGTTCATCATTTAGAAAGATTCTTCTGAGAGCATATAGAAGTTGGCTTGAGCCCTAGCGGACTTGTGCCAGCTGACCAAGTGACAGCTGCGACAAGAGCTAGTACTTGTGCATACAGCACCGTCGCTTCCAAGTTTGTTACGAACTACTGGGTTGATAAAATTAGAGATAGGAAGCTCCAGGAGTTGTAGCATTATTGCTACAATACTGTAGCCCACCATCTTTTTGGCTCCGTTGCCGGGGAAGCGTCAGAGTATTAGTAATTGTTGCTTTTCTTCTACTTTCTTACTCTTGCCTTCTGCTAAGTAGTTTATTTCATTTCCATTCTGCAAAAGTAGCATAGACATTTCCTGCTTTCATAGATTAGCATTTCAATTCCGCAATTTCAATTTTGCAAGCGTAGATTAGTATTTCAATTTTGCAAGCGTAGACTAGCATTTCCATTCCTGCAATTTCATTTTAGCAAAATAGATTAGTCTTTTCCTGCTTTCATTTCAATTCCGCATTTTCATTTCAGTAAGATAGTTAGTTGTAGATCAATCTGTTTCAGTTTTGCAGGTACCAAAGAAAAACAAAAGCAATCAAAAAAGTCTTTCCATTTCATGCCTCGTAGGAATCGAGATAAAACAGGCAAATTCTTACCCAACACCCCCACCACATCACTGAGTCACCCTTCTCTCTTCTTCGGTGACAGTGATCCAGAAGAACCTATAGGTGAACCTCCTGAGATATACGAAGATCCTATAGCAGAAGAAGAATTAGAGACCATCCCATCTGAAGCTATGGCTGACAATAGAGGAGAAGATGAGAGAATAGAAGGTGCCTTCCCCATCCGAGAGACCAATGGAGAGATGAAAATGAAGAACATTAGCCCCTCCGCTTTACCTCACTTCCATGGACTGACTACTGAAGATCCTGATACCTTCCTGTTTGAGTTTGCTGTCCTTTGTAGAACCTATGATTATACTGAAGATGAGCAGAAGCTGAAACTCTTCCCTTCCACTCTTAAGGATGCAGCATTACGCTGGTTCATGGGCTTACCTGGGAATAGTATCACTACTTGGGCTCAGATGCAGCAAGCTTTCAATACCAAGTACCGTGACTACTGTAGGTCCAAGGAAACCAAGGGAGAAATCTTTCGGATGACTATGGGAAATGATGAGTCCTTAGAGGATTATGAGGAGAGGTTCCAACTTAGCTATAAGCGGGCCAGGTGCACACTTGACCCTGAATCCCTCAAGTTGGTCCTGCTCCGAGGAGTCCCTGAAGACCTCTTAGATACCCTTCACATGTTAGCTGGGGGGGATATTTACCAACTTCCTTATGAGGACATCAAGACTGTGTTTAGAAACCACTCCAGGGCAGCTCAGAAACGAGGTAGAGGAAACCTCCTCTCAACTGGTGTCCCTTTCTCCAAACATGAGTTTGCAAATCAATTAGAAGATCTTAAGAGTGAGGTGAGACAGACCATTGCCATGCAACTGGACACATTCAGGATCCAGCAGAAGAAGGAAGAAGCTGAGAGAGCCTTGGCTGTCTTTTGCCCTAGATGTACAAGGAGACACCCTAAGAACGAATGCCCATTGCATTCGGTTGAAGTGTGTTTCGTTTGTGAGGAGGACCATCCCACAAACCAATGTCCAACCTTACCTAGACTTAAAGCCATGTACCAAGGGACAGAAGCTCCCACTGAACCTCTCTATTTCCTCAACCAAAGGAGGCCACAAGGACCCAGACCTTACCAGCAGGGGATGCAAGGGGCACCTCAAGCTTATTACAGCCCCAACCAATCGACTCCTATGCCTTCCTGGGGTCCCCCTGCTCATCCTTCTTGGTCTATGCCTCCTCCATGGTCTTACCCACCTCAGTACCCTACTCAACCCACTACTCATTCATATCACTCAAATGCCCAGCCACAGGCTCAGTGGAATGCACCTTAGTCGGGGTGGAGGCCCCAGTACAACACTCCTCCTGCCATTTTGCCTCCACCACCAGTTCAATCTCAACCATTACCTCCTGCTCCTCCAAGGCAACCTCAAATACCTGCTCAACCGAACCCGAATGCCAACAATAGACAGGCCCAACAGGTATACACTGGGGAAACATCATGCCCTACTTATGCTGTGGAGATCCAGGAGATCAATCTTCTATCTGGAAAGACTCTTCCGGATCGCCAACCTCCTCCCCCAGAGGATGAGGAAGATAAACATGAAAGTGAACCAAAGGCTATTCCACCCTTTCCTGAGAGACTAACAGCCACCACACAACCCAACCCAGAGGAGGATGAGCTTTTGGGTGAGCTCAAGCAGTTGTGTGTGAAAATTCCACTTCTCCAAGCCATCAAGGATGTGCCAATATACAACAAACTGGTTAAAGGAAAGTGTTTCAAACACCCAGGCAGGTGAAAGAGAGATGCTTCAACCATCAATGTCTTAGGACAACTGTCTGACCTTATGTTAGGACAAGTCATCTGCCCAAAGTATCTAGATCCTGGGAGTCCTGTAGTAGATGTCCACATCAATGGCACCATCATACCTCACACCTTGATTGATTTGGGGGCTCCCATTAATGTGATGACCAGGGATACCATGCTCAAACTCAATCTTCAGGGTTACTTGAGGAAGACCTCGACAGTACTGTAACTAGCAGATCGCTCCACTGTGACTCCCGAAGGGATTGTGGAGGATGTCTTGGTCTCTGTCGACTCTTGGGAATACCCTGCAGATTTCTTGGTTCTGCAACCCAAGGCAAATCTTACTGGATATCCTCTTATTTTGGGAAGGCCTTGGTTAGCCACTGCAGATGCTTACATAATTTTTCGTGTAGGAAATATGACCATAAAAAACGGTCCTATGTCCAAGCAACTAGTCCTATAACCTCCTACCCAACCTTCCTTAGAGCATGACTTACCACTTTGGTTGGAGGAAGGAGAAGAGGATGAAGTGTACTCAGCACCTCTGTGCACCCTAGATACCACTAGAAGAGACCCCCCAACCGAGGATGACTTGATTGAGACCTTGATCCAGAATCCACCTTCCAGTGCACTATCCTTAGAGATATTGGTGGAGGATGCCCAAGCCAGCACCGTAGTGGATCTTTGTACAACCAACCCTGTCACTCCCAGAGTCAAGAATGTGGAGTTCGGCCCTGAGAGAATGTTAAAGATCAGCTCCTCCCTATCTCCTTCCCAGGAAAAGGAGCTGTGTAGCCTGTTGGCCAGCCATCTAGATGCTTTTGCTTGGAGCTATAAGGAGATGAAAGGAGTCCATCCTTCGGTCTGTACCCATCACATATACATCAAAGAGGATTGTAAGCCGGTTAGGAAACCTCAGAGGAGAATGAATCCAGCCCTTAAGGACATTGTCAAGGAAGAATTGCAAAAACTGCTGGACGTCGGATTCATTTACCCCATCTCAGATAGTGAATGGGTGTCCCCTCTGGTGTTGGTTCCCAAGAAGAATGGGAAGTGGAGAATTTGTGTGGACTACCGAGAACTGAACAAAGCTACCAAGAAAGACCATTTCCCTCTACCTTTCATAGATCAAGTGTTGGACGGACTGGCAGGAAAGAAGTTCTTCTCTTTCCTGGATGGGTTTAGCGGGTACAACCAGATCCAAATCAGCCCGGAAGACCAAGATAAGACCACCTTCACTTGTCCTTGGGGTACCTTTGCCTACTGAGTTCTTCCCTTTGGGCTATGCAATGCTCTTGCTACCTTCCAGAGAGCTATCTTAAGCATCTTCTCGGAGCTGGTCCATGATGCAGTGGAAATCTATATGGATGACTTCACTCCTTATGGGGCCAACTTCCAGGAAGCATTGTCCAATCTGGGAAAAGTCCTAACCAAATGCATTGAGATGAAACTGTCCCTTAGTCCTGAAAAATGTGAATTCTTGATGACTGAAGGGACCGTGCTAGGCCATACCATTTCTTGCCAAGGGTTACAGGTGGATCCTAACAAAATTGCTCTCATCAAGAAGGTTCCACCTCCTCAAAAGGTAAGGGATGTTCGGAGTTTCTTAGGATTAGCAGGGTATTACCGGAGATTCATTAAAGACTTCAGCAAGCTAGCCTCGCCACTGTTTGGTCTGTTGGCAAAAGATGTGGAGTTTAAATGGACTGACGATTGTCAGAGGGCTTTGAATGAATTGAAGGACAAGTTGGTGTCAGCCCCAATCTTGAGAGGTCCAAACTGGGCCCTACCTTTCCACATCCATACTGATGCCTCGAACAAAGCCATAGGTGCAACTTTAGGACAAGTTGAACAAAAACTTCCATATGCCATTTACTTTGTTAGCAAAAACTTGTCCAAAGCCGAGCTGAATTACACTGTAACTGAGAAAGAGTTTTTGGCTGTGGTCCATGCACTGAACAAGTTCCGACATTATATCACTCGCTACCAAACATTTGTACATACAGACCATGCTGCAATTAGATATTTAATGAATAAACCAGATGTGAATGCTCGTATTATTAGATGGTTACTTTTGTTGCAGCAGTTTGACTTGACCATTGTTGACAAACCAGGTAAAGAAAATGTTGTTGCTGACTTTTTATCTAGATTGGATTTGTCTGCAGATGAGGATGGAACAGTGGATGACCAGCTGCCCGATGAACATCTGTCTGCTATCTCAGCACTCTCTCCATGGTTTGCTGATATAGAAAACTACCTTGTTTTAGAACAGTTCCCTCTGCACCTATCTTCAAGAGAGAAGAGCAGAATCATCAGAAAAAGTGCCTCATTTACTTGGATCGGGGGCAATCTGTTCAAGCTTGGCCCCGATCAAATCTTAAGGCGTTGTGTAAGGGAGGAGGAAGTCTTTGATATCCTCCTCACATGTCATGATGGGCCTTGTGGAGGACATTTTGCAGCAAAGAGGAATACCTTCAAAATCCTGCAGGCAGGCTACTATTGGCCCACACTTCATCAAGATGTCAGAAGATATATCAGCCAATGTGACCAATGCCAAAGAATGGGGAAACCGACTCAAAGGGATGAGATGCCTCTACAACCTCAAGTGACTCTTGAGCCATTTGAGAAGTGGGGTATGGAGTTTGTGGGTCCAATCAACCCTCCTTCGAGGCAAAGGTCTTACATCATTGTGTGTACTGACTACCTGACAAAGTGGGCAGAGACTAAAGCAATCAAAGCAGCAACAGAAGAGAAGGTGGCCGAGTTCTTAAGAGAAAACATCTTCTACAAGTTTGGCTACCCAAGAGAGCTGGTCACCGATCAAGGGAGCCAGTTCACATCCAACCTGGTTGAAGACCTACTAGCTCATCACAAGATCAAGCACAGGACTTCCACCCCCTATCACCCTCAAGCAAATGGGCAGGTGGAAGTCACCAATAGAGCATTAGAAGGGATCTTGACTAAGGTGGTGAGCAGCAGTAGAAAGGACTGGGCAGATCGCCTGGTTGAGGCCACATGGGCTTACAACACAACCTGGAAGACCACCACCGGCTTCACACCTTATGAGCTGGTCTATGGGAAGAAAGCTTTGCTGTCCATTGAATTTGAATACAACACTTTGAGGATGGCAGCTCAGCTGGACCTAGATCTCAGCCATGCACAACAAGAAAGATTATTGCAGCTGAATGGACTGGACGAGCACCGAATGCAGGCCCTCCTTCACTCGGAAGTGGTTCAACTTCAGAGAAAGGTGTGGCATGACCAACACCTCAATGACAAGCAATTCCAGCCAGGAGATTGGGCACTGTTGTATGACTCTAGGTACAAAGATTTCAAGGGGAAGCTGAGAACCAGATGGCTGGGACCATATGCAGTGGAGAAATGTCATGACAATGGATCTGTTCTTATCCGGACCATTGATGAGGAAGCCATCCCCATGCTTGTCAATGGGCATCGATTGAAGATCTACAGGAAGCCTCTCTCAAGACAAGAGTTCATCAAAACTATGGAGAAATCAGTGATGGTCATAGAGAAGGGTTCTGCCTCTGCTTTGGGCATACCCTGAAAGATTTAAAAAAAAAATAAAAAATAAAAAAAAATAATAATAATAAAGATCCTTGGGTGAAAAGCTTTCTGAGGCGCCCAAGGCAGGTGGTAGGGGTGAAAACCTCATTGAGGCGCCCCTATTGTCTTTCAAAAAAAAAAAAAAAGAGATTTGAAAAAGATCCTTGAGTGAAAACCTCTCTGAGGCGCTTAAGGCAGATGGCAAGGGTGAAAACCTCATCGAGGCGCCCCTGTTATCTTTCAAAAAAAAAAAGGAAAAAAAAAACAATAAGAAAAAAGACAAGGACAACAAGTTCATAATGTAAAATTGCATGCAGGTTGCAGGTGTTCTATGGAAGAGAGGAAGCCTCTCAACTCAGAGCCAACGATCCTTATCATGCTGTCAGGAGACCTCACCAGCACCTCCTCCAAGAATACTCCTTTCTCCAAGGTATGTGCACAATTTCATCACGTCTTGAGTCTTCTACAGGAAGATGCAGATTTTCTACAGGAAGATGCAGACTTTCTACAGGAAACACAAACTTTCTACAGGAAGCTCTGTATTTCTACAGGAAAATTCCTGTAGAAGTTCGGGACGATCCAGAATTCACTTTATGAGGAGATCTAACGACTAAGGATCGGTTTGGACGCATGCAAGCTACTGTTGTCACCCTTGCACACTGCTGTCACCTCGTTCTACCATCCTTGTCGACATGCAACGAAGTTACCTGCACCAGCAAAGCAGATCATTGAGTTATCAAAGAGAAAGCAATTTTTAAGATAAAAAAATGTTGAGATGTCATACCATATCCATCCCAGCCACCCATGAGCTCAGGGAGCGTGATCGTGAGGCCAAATCCTTCGTCGTGCAGCATGCACCCGAGGAGGAAGAACTGTTACAAGACATCCTGCGGGAGTCTTGTAACAGTTAAGCCCGCTAGTGTGTACACCAATCACAGCGCTGTCCATATGCAATGAAAACGCGGGTGCATGCAACCACAACATCCAATCCATCGTCGACAGCCTGTAAACATGAACCTCCGGGCCTATGCAAATTCATCAGCGGCAAACGAATCCACTCATCATCGTCCAAGAACCAAAAAATCGTGTTGCGGCCGCACAGGTAAGTGTCTCGACCCTTTCTTCTGTCAGATTGCATGAATTTTACTTTGAAATTGTTTGCAAAGTGTTAAGTGAATGGGTTGAGCGGTTGTATGGCCATTTGACTGGCCACGTCGACCAGTTAATGGTCTAGTCGGATGTTTGGTGGTGGCCATGGAAAAAGGAATGGGCAGCACACACGTGAGAGCAATCCCGTCGGGAAAAATGAGTTTAACAAAAGAGATGGCGGTGGATCTGCGGGGAATGATGCGGCAGTAAGTGAACTCGCAGGCAAATGATGGGACGACGTCATCCAACGGTCTGGCGGGGACAACTCACCCCCGCGCCACGGATTCCGTCGATTCAAATCTAATTGGCTAGATCGCCCCATGCATTTATCATTCACCGTTTGGAACTCGAGTGATCATCTGGATCCCTCTGCAGTTCGATACGCCGAGCCTTTGGCTATCAGAACGCCTGTGAAGCAACACCAAGAGCGCAGAACAACTGCAGTCTTTCCCAGAAATCGCGCGCTGCTCCTACAGGAAAGCTGTTTCTACAGGAAGGCGGGTTCCTCACGTCAAAAGGTGGCAGATAAAAAGGTAAACCTGAACTCCCCATGCAATTGGCTTTTGAAGGTGGCAGAATCTTCGTCTACAGTCTGGTCGTAGGAAATTGTTGCAATTGTTGTCTGCTGTGCATAAACTGTCGTTCTACAGGATGTCAGTGTAATTAAGTTGTGTCCTCAGAGATAAGCTTCGTGGATTATATGCATGACAGAAGCGTAATTCTACGCTCTGTCTCAGTAGACCAAATTTCTTCCGCGTTCGCCACCTCTAGTTAAAGCAACTGTTTTTATCATGCGGGTGGGTTCATTAGAAGGGAACCCACTGATCCAACAAAGTTAAGGGACAATCTTGAGGTGGTGGAGCTCTTCACACGAGCACAATGGATATCCTTCTGTGAAAAATTGCAGGGTTATGACGACGAAATGGCAGAAGAGTTTTTGCAGGCTCTGAGGCCGAAATCCAAAACATTGGCCACCGTGAACTTCAGGGGCCTAAGCCTCAAGCTCACCCCGCAATATATCAGTCGAATTACTAAACTTCCAATGGGTTTTCCATGGGATAAGGAAGAAAGGAAGTTGAGCCAACAGGCCAAGAAAGAATTCTTTCCCCCAGAGGAGGAATTCTCGGAAGACAAGAATGGGGTGCGTAGAACCAGTTTGCTGGCACCATGGAATGAAGTTAGCCTGCAGATCATGAAGTATATAACCTGCGGAGGCCGTTTTAGCATTGTGTACGGGTATCACTTTAGGTTGCTCACTGAATTGAGGCACCAGATTGATCTTCCTATAGAAAATAAACTGAGCATCCCTTATTTCCTGCTACAGTCTCTAATTGAGTGTGCCACAAAGTAAAAGAAGGCATACCAGACTAGGTAGCCCACCATGGATTGATCAAACTTCTCGTGGAGGATGCGCTTCATTCATATAAGGTTCCTCTCTCATGGGAAGCATTCAGAAACTTGACAAGAGATGGAGACATAAGGATGTTGACCGAAGAAAGTGGTTCCTCCAGCAGTGAGGAAAAAGAATCAGTGGCCGCGGGAAAGAAAGAAACAGGCCAAAAGACCCCGACCACAGTGCAGAAGAAAGAGCAAAGGAAAAAGCACGAGAAAAAGGATGCCAAGGAGAAAGATGACACACCCATCTTGACAGCAAGAGAGAAAAGGTTGCAAGGCAGAACGGACAAAGCTGAGAAGGTCCACATCAGCAAAAGTACCTCATCAGCGACCGCAAACATGTCAAAAAGAAAAACCCATGCAGAAAAGCAAACCAAGGCGGCAACACCTGTTTCTACAAGAAAACTGAAACCGGCTTCTACAGGAAGCCCGAAAATTATTGAAAAAGGGTCTTCTACAGGAAGCCCGAAATTGACTAAAACAGGGTCTTCTACGGAAAGCCCTGAAAAAGTGAAACCCAAGGAGAAGAAAGCTGATATTCGTGAAAGGGAGGCAGCAGCTGTGCTGGCCGCCCTCAGCATGCCACCTAAGCCAAAAGAGAAGAGAAAGAGGGAGACCCCTCTATACTTTAAAGCTCGAAGAAGTGTTAGGATAAAGACGGGCAAGCCACAGCCTCCGTCCAGCAGCCCGATTATTATTGAAGATGCCCCTACATCACCTAAGGAAACGTCCCCCTCGAGGATATCAGTCACCTATGAGAGGGGGAGCCCAAATAAAACTACGTGGCAAGAAAAGTTAGACCTGTTGACTGAAAAGGCTCGGCTACACGAGGCTGAAAATGGTCTACAGGAAACTTTGTCCCGGCTACAGGAAACAGAGAGGAGGGAAGGAGAAGGACCCTCATCACCACCAAGGGAGGGCGAGGTAGAGCCACCTAAAGAAGTAGAAAAAGAACATATACCAGAGCCCAGCCCTCAGCCTAGTCTGAGTTCATACTACACCTTTTTAGAGGCGGGCAAAATCATACCTCAGAAATTTACTGTGCCACTGTTTTTTGCATTAGAGGAAGAAAGAGTCCGTACACACACGTGGATGAATATTTCCAAGTCAAAGGGTGTGGCGGACATAGGCCCTTTACAAGAGCAACTCAAGGAGGTCAGGAGCGAATTAGCCATGGCTAAGCATGTGGGCAATTGTCAAAGAGTGTACCTACAGGAAGAAAACCAGAAGCTAAGATTGCAGCTACAGGAGCTGAGGGCAGGGACAGGTACATCCTCCAAGGACACCACAGAAGAACAGCAAGGCAAAAAGGAACTGACCACCGGTCTTGGCGAGCCAATGACACTTCTACAGGAAGCAGAACAGCAAGCACAAATTGAAGTGCAAGCTCTAAAAGAACATCTGCAGCAAAAAGAGGCACAATTGGCCTGCATGGCTAGTTGGGCCATGGAGGCAATACAGTGCAGACAACCTGCCAAGTCCTATGGTTTGTACTTGAAATACCAATGGCTGCAGTTCCAAATAAATACCTTGGCACAAAGAGGTATTTCTCAGATCCAAGACCCACAACAATTTTCTAAGTTGTGCAGTACTAGTTCGTCAGAGGATAAAGCCAAATTAGCAGAGTTTTACCTCCATAATTTGGCCTTGCCTAATGTAGTTTCCTGGGATCCCAATACTGCCTTGGGTGATATGCAATTAATGGCGTTCGCTTCATGGTTGAACCATGAGGATCAAAGAGCAGCAGAAACAAAATCGGTCATGAACCGAGAATTAAACGAGCCATTGCTCATTCGAGCAGAACCAGAGGATCCAGTTGCACTCATCTCAACACACCAACACTTGTCTACTGATCCTACAGCTTCATTAAGATTTATAGATCAACAGGCCCAAGCCATAGCTCATTTTGAAGACATGGAAAGACTGTTAGGAGAAAATGTTGTCCAAGCATGCACACGCAGATGGAATACATTGGAACACAGTTTGAAAATCCGAGAGTACCATACCCCAACTCGGATGAGGGAAGCTCTGGTAAGGGTAGCCCTTTACAAGAAATCCATGCAAAACCTCCAGGCCATCTGGATTGGCCTTAAACTCAGCCCACCACTGCTGCTAGGATTGACTGAAGGCAGCACAGAAAAAGATGACAGTGAACAATGTGAAGAGGTGAACAGGAAAGCTGGGTTTCATATCAGCAAGGAGGACACTACTACAGAGGCTTGGGATATAAGGGTAGCAGTAAAAGCAATGAAGGATGAAGAGTTGGACTAAGTTGCTCAAGGATGAGCAAATATTTTAGCTGGGGGGTGATGATGAGCCCCAATTTTTGGTAACAATTTGGGCTCATTTGGCCTACTTACCTTGCTCAACCCTTCATCTTTTATCACTTATGCATCATTTCTTAGTATATTCGTGTTATTTGTAGGAAGAAGGGCAGGCATTATTCCTATGTGACTAATACATGATGATTTCAGGTTTTTTGGCATTAAATGGAGCAAAGACCACGCAAATGGGGACAAGGAGACAACAAAGGTGGCATTGCGGGTTTATAGGGAGATTTTCCACAGTCTTGAATGACCTCCCTCGTGATCTCCACCCCAACTCCGAGCTCCAACAACTATCCCCACCGAGCTAAAAGGCAGCCAACGGATTCTACAGGAACAACAGTTTAATTTTAGTTGGACAACCGAGCTCCACTAATTGAGGAAGCCAGCTTGATCCTCATCATGTATAAATATTGAGGCCGTAGCCTTTGATAGGAGCTTTTTGAACTTTTGAACTACTGTTGCAATTTCTAAGCACGAGCTACAGCTCGGTTTTTGCTTTTTTGTAAGCCAGTTTTGGCATGTTGCTAGACTCATGATTATTTAATAAAGGCAGGTAGCTTTGGATTCAATTCTGAGTTCTTAAGGGAGCTATAGCTCTCAGGTTAGGGCCCAACCTGAGAGCGATAGACCTCCTTTTCCTTGTATTGTTACTTGTCTTTCCTTTCAGCACTTCATTTCTTTGTTTTGACATGCATTTGGAGAACACAGTCTGCTGATTCGATTTCTTTGATGTGATTGAGTAGGATTAGTTTATGGTTAAAGTGCTTTCAGTAGCTTAGATTAGAATAGGAGGATTAGTATTCATTAGAGCTCCAAGAAAAGGTTGATAGTGCACTCACTGCCATCTCTGTTTAGAGATTGGGGGTGTAGACCGTACCAACCACCAAAAAACGAAGTCGTATATGTTCATGCAAGCTGCAACACCATCGTTTCAGTCATTTCAATTGTAGATCCATCCATGCATTCTGATCTTGAGCAATACTTCTTCGTTCCAACACCATGCACGATTTCTCTCCAAAGTTTACATTGCTGTTCGTTGGTTTAATAACACAGTTAGAATAGGTGGATGAATTCTCGGTTTTGTGCAAGACATAGAGGATTTGTTTCATTTACAATGCGCAACATTGTTCTATTATCTTCTTCTTCTTCTCAACCGTGCCCAAGTCACCTACTCATCCTCTGTTCAGCTCGTTTGCCTTCCAACCCTTCTACTTTTCACGTAGCTCCATCTTTTTGGCTTTTCATTGCTTCCACCCTTCTATCCACCAACCAACTTTACCCACTCTTTCTCCATCTGATCTCTCTGTCCCTGAGCCATCACAAGCTCCCTTTTCATCCTACCTATCCACCCATACAACTCCTCGACTCCTCCATCACCCAAAACTCCAACGGTAGAACATCCTGTAGAAGTTAGCAGACTTCCTGTAGAAATCCCAAGCTTCCTGTAGGATCCCCTGCAGACATCCTGTAGAAGCCTGCAAACTCGGTTGCCAAGCACCTGAATGTTGTGGACTTCCGTGGAATGATGTTAGAGATCCCCTGGAACCTCTCCTAGCCTTCATGACCTTTTTCCAGCCTTCCTTCCCTCCGAACTACCCCTGCACAGTGAAAACCTAATAAGAAACAAAGTCATAATAACTCCAACCACTTAAGAAAAAATACAAAAATGTGTTCTCTTCAATGAAAGTAGTTTAAATTCATGCATCTCATCTCACTAGAAGTAATGGCATCATTTCTAGAAGTTTGCACTCCCACCATTGCATCATAGAGATTAAACTAGTCAGATTAGGGTTTACTAGGGTTTCCATGTTTGGTTGGCTTTCGGTTCATTCTTGCAAAGTAGGTTAATTTCCTTTGAGATAGTCTTCATTCATCATTTAGAAAGCTTCTTCTGAGAGCATATAGAAGTTGGCTTGAGCCCTAGCGGACTTGTGCCAGCTGACCAAGTGACAGCTGCGACAAGAGCTAGTACTTGTGCATACAGCACCGTCGCTTCCAAGTTTTTTACGAACTACCGGGTTGATAAAATTAGAGATAGGAAGCTCTAGGAGTTGTAGCATTATTGCTGCAATATTGGAGCCCACCAGTCGTTTGTAATAAAAAATTATATTTCTTTTGCTTCATCAAAATATTTTTTCGTTTGTGCAACTTCAACAATAATAGTTTTGAAAGAAAGATTCAAACTATGAACTACACATGGTGTCCTGAACATATGGTCATGCCTTCTCAATGATTGCATCAATTGTTTTGCGTGATCTTGCATTGCTTGTGATAACTTGCATGACATTTGAATCATAGTCACCATACAACCTAGTTTGGGCTTGGGGTATTTATTTTTTTGCACATTTTCTGTATTGTACATATACAAATGGTCAACATATGATTGTTTGTATTGTATCTGTCTTTGTATTGAAAGGTACAACAAACATATGCCCTATACAAGTTTCCAGAAAATCTCCCCTAAAATCATTGTTAAAAAATTAAAAGGCCTCAAAATTCTTGATTTAAAAGGTCTTTATGGCATAACCTCTGTATAAGTTTATAGCACATCCACATCTTTAATTTTGTCTACTTATTTTTTAAATTTTCTAGCATTTTGGAAAATTTACATGTTTTTCATTTTGTGAGTTGTAGACACCAACATCTTGGTTGTATAGGATTTGTTTAAGAACACATTTTTGTTGTAGCCATGATTTGAAATATCAATTACTTTTGTAGGTCTCAACCATGCATTCAATGCTCTTCTCTTCATTTGAAGCATTTATTGCTCTGAAAAAGTATGGGCTTGAAAGAGACATACTATCAAATTTATAGATGGTTGGTTTGTTGTATTAGTCCACAACAACTTCTCCTTTTGTATAATGGTGGGGCATACTTTTTCAAAATTTGTCTCTTGTAACCAATGGGTGTTTCATTCACCACTCTAAACATGAATTGACAATATAGAGATGTAATAATCTATAAAGGGAATACCACATGCATGTATGACAGGTAAAACTCCACTATTTGTTTCTTCCCTCCTCCAATCAATCAAACATTATTTCCAAGATTTTGGTGTTCAATCTCTTCCAGGCTTCTTCAATTGTTGAGGAAACTGGCTGCCCATTTTTTAACCTATGAGAACATGCTTGTGGCCCCTCCTTTCTTCCCTGGCTAACTGTGCATCATCATGCTCCTTTTGAAATTGTGCCTCCATCTTTGGGGTGAAAGATTACAAAACTGAACCCCATTGTTAGGAATCCAAAGAAAAAGGGCTTTACCCCTTGAGTATGAATCCAAAATTTTCCTTGAACCTATGAAATTCCATAAGTAGTTTCAACTTTCCACCTTATTTTTCTCCTTTTTCTCTATCTTTCTATTACATAGTTCCACAGAGGGGAATCAATGGGAAATTTATGTTATTTTTTTCACCATCTCCTCTCCCTTTTCCACTTCTTCCACCATGATTTCTATGATCATACCCTCCCCAAGATGATGAATGAGATTCCATCAAAAGAATATATGAGAGTAAGAAACAGAAGAACAAGTAAGAGTTTTGAGTGTTGTTTTGCTGGAAAAAACTTCGTTCCTCCCTTCAAATCTGCTTGCCAAAGTTGTTTTCAGTGTTGTTCTACCAAACTTTCCCACCCTAAGTTGTTCTCATTTATGTTGTCCAAATCTGCTCTCCAAAGTATGAAACTGAAAAATGAGATGAATTGGGGTTTCAAGTACTTTTGTAGAGATCAAAGGGGGAAAATTTGATAAATAGGGCACCCATCCCTCCTCAAATGCGAGTTGGTGTGGGGAGGCCACGTGGACCACTCTGCCTGTTCCCTCCAAAATTAGCAAGGTATTTTACAACTTCATTTTTTATTTTATGTAGAAATGTTTCTCATGCTGATCAGTGTTGTCCTACAAATTTTGACGTGAAAATTTTCATTTCAAATTCAAATTGGAAATCCGTTTGCTAGTCTAGGATGGTGATTGCAAGGGTGGAAAATTGTCTAGGATTCATTGTGTATTTTTAATATTTTATTTTCATTAAAATAAGTATTATATTTATACTTAATATGCCTTGAAATTCTAATCTATCTAGTAGAAATGGTACTTCTATTATGTATGCTATGATAATCTAATTCACAGATGGAGACTGGAGCCTCAAAACCAATCTAATATTTTCTTTGAAATATTTCCAACAAAGTAAAGAGGTTCTCAAAATTTCGTTCTTGAAAGTATCTCATATTTTTGACTATCTCCAAATTAGGTGACATCTTGATCTTAAGTTATATGATATTTTCTTAAAGTCGTAATTTATGGGACTCACTTTTCTTTTGTGTTTACAAGTTCTGCTTATGCGTGCAAGTCATGATCAATTGAAGAAATATAAACATGTTGTTCAATATGCAGGGTTTGCAACTTACCATTTATCCCTTGAGACCCATTTCCTTGCAAATGAAGGTGCCAACTTGCCTGAACTTCCCTTGAAATCAGCAATAACTATTGCATTTTCAGACAACAATTATGTTTAGATAGATCTATTTCTATGATACCCAGTTCTGTTGTTCCTATTCCATAACAAAACCAGACAGAAGAAATACAAAACATGAAAATGTATAACACAATGTCAATTGTCTCTGCCTTAGCAGATGACCCTCTGATTGATAAGAATAAGGGAGATTCCAAACCACCTCTTACTAGTGGAGGGATGGGGCCACCTATAACACATGTTACTAGTAAATCTAGTGTTGATGGAACCAATCTTATTTAAACATAAACTGTTTTTAAGAAATCCTCCATAGGAGATACATATGCTCAAGTTATAGGGGTATAGTGGGATATATATCCATCTGGAGAGAGACTTTTATTTCCAACTACTCCTTCAAGTGATTTATTTGGATGTCAGCTTCAATAAAGGCATATCCAATTGAAATTATATCTCCTATGGGTCCAGGTTCATATGGGACAGTCATAACATATTTGGAACTTCAAGATAAGGAATGAAAAGATTCATATTTGGAAAATGGTTTCATTGTTTCTGTTTCATCCAAGGTTAATATTAATTATCAAATAACAATCGAGGAGCTATCTGAGAAGGTGGCATGGGAGAAGCAAGGAATAGCAAAAAAATAAATGAAGTAGAAGCCCCTAGATCCAAACTAATGTGCATTTTGATGCAACTGAACAGGTTGCAGATAAAGTTGGAATGTTGTTTAGAGAGGTTTTTAATTTTCTTAGACATAAAATCGCCACATCTCGATCCGTTTATTCCATTATTAAGGTTCTTGAATCAAGGAGGAAAATTGGAGAGCTTGAAGGAATGTTGTATAAAGAGAGAGTTGAATTTGAGGTGATATTATAGATGTATATAAAGGTTGTTTAGTGTACTTTAGTTTGTCTAATATTTCCATATTTTCTTATAGAAATTTCTTATTTGGAAATAATTTCTTCATAGGGTTCATTCTTTTGATGAAACCTATCAAATTCAAACAGGTTTTTTGCAAGAGGCCATAATTAGTTTTGGGCACGTTGGAACTTGAAAGACTTGTTGCTGATTTTTCAAAGCTAAACAATATAAGGTTTATTCTTCTTTATGAAGCCTATGAATAGGATCACCATCTTTTCCATTTAGATTCATCTCTTACAGTGAAAATTTGTCTTCCCAAATTGGAATCTAGTCCACTGGATGATTTTAAGACTCCATATAAGGAATATGATTCTAGCATAAATGAAAAGGTTGGAGACCGTCAGGGTACAGTCAAAGATAGTAACAATGCTAGTGGTGGTTTTGGCATTATGATGACAAAGGACACATGCTCCATGGTTGATGGAAATTGTTTGGACAGAGCTATCTGTTTTGAGAATATTCAGTTCAAAGATATCCAAGTTGGCAACAAGCATGTCTTAAATAATGGATTTGGGAAACTTTCCATGATTAGTAATGTGGGAAATTCCTACTTGTGTGACCATTTAGAGGGAATTGGGACGGTGAATGGAAAATTAAATTACGACATGGAAATTATTAAATTGGCAAAAGGTAAAACAACCCAGAATATCTGGATGACATGGAAGGAGATCCAAACATTAGAGATTGATCCAATATAACTAATGGTACCATGTTTCATTATTTTGACATGGAGAATGGTGGATTTAATACCAACATCAATGTTTCTGAGACAATAATTTTTGAAGCAGTTGATAGTAGGGTCAATACAAACAGTTTGGATGAAGATATGGCAACCGGTCGGAAACTGTCAGAGCATGATTCTCCTATCTTTGATGATTTTTCAAATACATTAGATGCAACATGGACAGGTGAATGCCAATTAGTAAAATCTTAGGATGTATCTGTGACATCACAAGGGAGAGAAGTTGGTTCTGCCACTTTGGCTACTAGTGCTAGTGGCAATGAATCTGCAGACAAAAATTATTTTAATCCAGTTCAAAAAATTGCAATAGGAGACAGGATGATTTCCAAATATGCCGAAATCATGCATGATAAAAGTGGAATAGAGGTGCCTAAGAAAATAATCCCTCCCTCACTCGTAAAATAATTAAATCTATCGGAAGGGTTTGGAAGTTGCATTGGGGCTCCTATATCAAACTTACCAAAAAGTTGTAGCAAGAGTTTACAAGAAAATTTATCGGGGTCTATTATAGTTGACTCTCAGAGAAGCTATAGTCCTATGTTTGTTTCATCTGTCAGTCATTTGGGTGGTAATGGAGTGGGTAATTTTCATTTACCAATTGGTGTCAACGATATAGTTATTGCTGTTAATAATGACGAGCCAACAAGCATAATAACTTATGCACTAAGCTCAGAAGAATATCAAGTTTGCCTATATGACAAGGTACCTGATTCTATATTTGACAATTACCTTTTGAAGACTTTTAGAGAGTTTACCATGCTTTGTTTCCTTCATTGTGTGTGTGCATGTTACATAATGTGCTTATTTTTTAGGTCACTATAAATAATGCAAGGTGGCAAAGATATCAGGATGAATTGATGGTAATGGAAAATTCGTTGTTTGTAAGAAATGTAACATGGGTTTATGACCTCAAAGTTTCTGGTTGCTCCTGTTACAATGCAGATTCATCAAGCAACAACAAAGTTCCTATGGACTAGAATCTCTTAGAGACCATGCCAACTGCTCCAATATTTCTTGGGAATAAAGCCAAGCGCCTTTTGGAGAGAGCAGTCTGGAATGATACTTCCTTTCTCGTGGTAAATATAGTTTTCATTTTCCTTAATGAACTATAATTGTAATCTTAGTTTCAAATTTTTGTTAAGCTAGTAAATTATCATGATTGTGTGCAATGTGTGTTTGTAGTCAATTGATGTCATGGATTATTCATTACTTGTTGGAGTTGATGAAGAGTGTTGTGAGATGGTTTAGGTAATAATAGACTCATACAATGCTCAGTTTCGGTAAAATACACTCATACATTTTCTTTGAAATATATTTTCTCATATTTGATTTTCCATTTTAGGTAACATTACCAATAATTTCAGTTGCTGGGGTTAGAGCATGTATCTATCAACATTTCAAAGATGAACACACTAACTTTTTTTCTTTTTCTTTGTTTCAAATTTCAATACATGAAGTTTAGTTTACATTGGTGATAAAGCCAACATTTCTTGCTATGATGTTTTTTATGAAACGAAGTTGCCTAATGATGATAGCCTAATGATTGTGACGATATTACAATTGAAAAACTGAGAATTCTTTACCAGAGATATATTCTCTTGATATTGCACTTTTATGATAGGACCAAGCAATGAGTATTTGCAGTCAAATATTTCATTGTTTGTGACCATGATTTATGTGAATAGGTCGTCGGTTCCCTTGATTTGAAGGGTTAGGAGAAGCTCATTTTAAGTTCCTCATGCGGATCTAGCTATCAGATGAAGTAAAATGTGCCCATATTCTTTTTCTTTTCCTTTTTACTTCTTCTGATAATATCTTCTAGTTGAATATTGTCTTTCATTTGCTAGTCCAATTATCTTCAATGCTCTAATATTGAACTTGTTTTATGCCATGAATAAATAATTCTTCTTGATTTTAAAATGCCTCCTTGACTTATTTTTTCCAACCAACTAAAGTTAAGTGTATTAAAACCATTTCTTGGACTCAAAAGGTTTCTAAATTCATCATTTAAGGTGATATGATTTTGTTTTTCCTTGATGAGAAGTATAAAGATGTTTTTCTTTCACGTTTTTATCCTTTCAATGGTTGGTAAATTGTAAGTAAGTCTTGATTTCTTGTTCTTTTCCATTAAGGTAGATTGGGATTTTGGTCTTTATGTTCACTTTGGGTCCATGTTTTGCAGTGATTTGCTAGAATTATGCATGGTTGTTAGTTGGAGCCAATGGTTATCAAGAAACAATGTGAGCTTTAAACATGCGGCTCCATTAATGGGAACATCTTCTGTCACAGTTCATTAGATTGGTGGTACTATGATTTTGGTCTTTATGCTCACTTTTGTGTCCATGTTTTGCAATGGTTAGAACTACGCATGGTTGTTAGTTAGAGATAGTGGTTGTCAAGAAAATGTGAGCTTTAAACACGCTTCTCCATTAACTTGAACATCTCTTGTCATAGTTCATTAGATTGGTGGCACTACGGATAGTCGGAAATTGACGAATCCCAACATTAACCAATGTCACTTTAATGTACTATGGATGCCATCTTTGTTTAATGTACTTTAAACATGTTCAAATTAGTAGATTCTGTTGCTGGTTATTATTTTTATTATCATATTTATTTTTCCCACTCTAATCCTATTCTCTATGGATTTTTTTGTTATTCCCCTAGATCTATTCTTGCAAGTCTAATTCTTTAAAGGGTGTTAGCTCAATGGAAGAGCATCTTCTTTACAAGTTGGAGGTCTGTGGTTTGATTCCATTGTGCCTTATTATTTAGATGGAATGATGATGATTAGTTTTTGGTGATGAAGGTTCTTTTGACTATCACCAATGAGCTTATGGTGACATTTTCTACCCTCACCAAAATATGAAATGGTGACGGTCAATGAACACCACCATATATATGCATCAATAGTGATGACCATGAAAGGTCCATCACCATAAATCACTGATGTTCATATGAAATGGTGACGGTCAATGAACATCACCACGTATATATGCATTAATAGTGATGGTCATGAAAGGTCCATCAAAATAAATCATTGTTGTTCATATGAAATGGTGATGGTCACTATCCGTCATTATAATCATTATTGGTGACGGATCTTGAATGTCACCACAACACCTATACTTTTGGCAACGCCACCATTGGTGATGTTCAATTTTTTGGTGATGAAGGCTAAGGTTTGTCACCGTTGTTCATATGAAATGGTGACAGTCACTATCCTTCATTATAAATCTTTATTGGTGACAAACCTTGAATGTCACCATAACACCTATACTTTTGGTGACACCACCTTTGGTGACGAAGGCTCTTTTGACCATCACCAATGAGCTTATGATGGAATTTTTTGACCCTCACCAATGACCTTTTTTGCTAGTGTAAGCAATAATACGCGGGATGTTGCCTTTGTAAGAATCAAACATTGATGGGTGTTCAAGGTCGTTTTATTCCAGCCACCTATAGATCTCAAACAAGTATTTTCTTGTGCTTTCATTCTTCAGTCTGTCGGGTCCACCTTATTTAGTATCATTTCAAATTCAAACATTTAGGACCTACACTAGTACTAGTTAGATGAATGAGAATAACTCAAATTTTTATATTGGGAAGTTTATTTATGTTGATGCTAATAATGAGATCCATGTATAGTAAATTACGTTTGAGTAATATATTCTTAGTACCCAAACTAATAGTAATCAAGTGTCAGAAGCAACACAAGTGATATCGTTGTTATGCATATCAATATTCAAAAAAGGAAACACATGCTCAAATGTTGTTATCAAAACTTATGTATACCCCAGGTCACCATATAAGTGAGAACCTTAGGTGGGTTTTACTTTGGAAAATTGACTTATTTAATTGAAATTTCATTTTAGGGATTTTATCCATGGGGTTAGTGATGTCAACTAGTGGAGGGTTTACCATAGAAAGAGACCCTAACTACCTAAAATTGTATTTATGGAAAATCCTTTTTAGATATGGAGATATTTTAATTTTTGAGGTGGGGATATAGGAATTGTGCTCACAACTAATCATTATTTTGCATTATTCGTGTAAGAGTTTTGGGTGCATTAACTTTTCCACAATAGTTCAATACATGCCATGGGGTGCCATCGTTGTTCTAGAATGGTGAATTAATGGAGGGAGAAAACATAATATCCATGTTGGAAGAGTGCAAAGACTTGCTTTAGTTGGTGAAGTTGAGACCATAATAGCCTTATGGGGAGAGTGTTGAGCCCATATTATAAAATAACCTAGTGGGAAGAGTGTTAGCCAAAATCACATGATATCCCCTTAGGGTGAGTGTTGATACAATGATTGTGATCCTTTATCTACCCACTAGTTAGTGAAGATGATTACCAATATCAATGAAGTTAGGTCTATTTGAGCATGTACTCATGTTCTGCGTAGGCATTGTGGATGACATTTGTTTATCTAAAAGAGAGATCATGCATTAATTTCATTGAACTAATGATATTTCCAAGTTGAAAAAAAGGCGTAGTACAAGTTTCAATGTCGAAAATGCTAACCAATAATACGTGGGATGTCGCCTTTGTAAGGGTCAAACATTGATGGGTGTTTAAGTTGATTCTGTTCTAGCCATCTATAGATCTCAGTCAAGTATTATCTTGTACTTTTGTTCTTCAATCCCCTAGGTCCAACTTATTTAGTATCATTTCAACATTTGTACAAACTTTGTCAGATTATAGGACCTTACTCCAATAAGAAATTGAGCACAACAAAAACATTTGTTGATTCAACATGTATGACTAGAAAAGTTCGCATGAGTCCTTCCTATTATCACATTTTACTTCTTTTGATGCACGTGAAAGAATTGTTTAGGTTAACCTTAAGTACCACCAATAGAAATATTGAATTTAAACCATATGAAAATAGTAAACACTCTTAATGGAAAAATAATTGCCATTTTTATTATTCAAAGCATCCATTGAATCTATATGTTGTTCATAAACATCAAAATTTTAATAATGTTAGGGAAAAAAATCTTGCACAAAGAAATAACTAGATCATACTATCAAGACAAGAACATTCAAATTATTAATGACACCATTGTGCAGAGATGTAGATAATGGGCATTAAACACATGCCTCAATTTTGCCAGAATATAAAATTTTGAGTGATTGATTTCTTGTAAATGTACTCCACAACATGCTATAATGTGATATGTTTATGCACATATTTTCTCAAGCTCCACATAGGAGAAGGTTTGATAACTAAGAAAGAATATTTATGATGTTACTTGTTTACAAATTTGAGAAAGGCTCAAGGTTTACAGTCAAAATCTAGAAATTCTATTTCCTGGTGGAATGTGAGACATGCTTGGATTTGTATAATGCTTCAATGCTTGTTTAGGGTATAGGTAACTGTGAATGAATAAAAGATTTACGTCATTGTTCTACATTGAATTACCATTCTCTCTAAGTTATAAAAGGCAAGTTAAAGCCTCATTAGACTAAGGGACAACATTTTCCATTGCCAAACTTTAACCTTATAGGGAAGTGCACTACACTTGTTTGATACTTCCACATATTTTGAGGGCATGCCAATAGAAATGTCAATGTTGTTGGATACACTGGCATTGGTTAGTTTTAGAAAATTTCTCTTTTTCAAATATGTTGTTTTCATGAAGTAATATTTCCAACCAAGAGGATAAAGACTTGGCATGCCTAGGACATATAGTGGTGTTATTTCTTGCATGTATTTGTGATTTATTAGTATTCCACCACTAATTAACTTCATTATGGAGCTATTTGTTTAGTAGTATATTACAACAGTGATTTATTAAATGAAAATGATTCTAGTTTGTTTGAACGCCATAAATGGAAAGGAAATTTAACTTTGAATTAGAAAAATGGAATATATTCTGAAAAATATGTTTTCTGATCAAATATAGGTCTATTTCCTGATCATTAAAAAAAACATTCATGACAATAAAAAATGATTTTGGACATGATGAATTACAAAACTCTCTAGCTCAAAACAAGTTAACATATTCAGTTTTGTATGCATTAGAGAAAAATGAATGAGTAACATTAAGTTTGTTTTGAATATTTATAGAATCATGCCAGAGATTCTAAATGGAAATTGCATGTGCTAATATTTCTCAATTAATTACAGGGAAAAGAAGGGGCATACATAATTTGTTGGTTTATGGGAATTGGATTCCTTTTCCATGGAATAGTATGCTAACAATTGAAGATTACTATATTGACGCTATATTCCTGGTTAGTATCACAATTTACAAAGTCTTGTCTTATTTTTTTTAGTTTCTTGTAATCTTGTGTTAGCAATACTTTGCTCCACCCATTAGATTTCTACTAACCAATTTTATTGTTGAAGTGTTACTACTTCTTAGAGATAACTATAGGAAACAATACAACTACAAAAGTGAAGCATGAGGCATTCTTAATAGAAATTTCTAGTTCTGTTGTGTTTATTTTCTTTGTTTATACATGCCATCTAGGCACACAGTGGCCACTATTGCCCAACTGAAGAAAAATTGTTCAAGTTTCTTTCTTTTATGGGGAAAAATAACATTAACAATATCGCTGATGTTGTGGTATAGATCGTATAAATATTTTATAATCTACTTTAGTTTATATTCCAACGTTAATTGAATTTCATGTCTTATACTTTGCATTGTATCTTCTTTTTTTCTTTCTAGAAAATGACTCAATATTGATGGTAAGAAGCAGGAATTGAAGAAAGTGTAGAAAAATAACACTAGAGCGACAAAATGCAAATTAAAGAGAGAGAAGAGAACTAATCTAGTGGT
This sequence comes from Pinus tabuliformis, assembly GCA_031772625.1. Lineage (NCBI taxonomy): Eukaryota > Viridiplantae > Streptophyta > Pinopsida > Pinales > Pinaceae > Pinus > Pinus tabuliformis. The sequence goes on along the minus strand of CM062817.1, from coordinate 943,270,261 downwards.
ACCCATAGAGTTAATATCCCTCATAAGACATAAACATAAAGACTGATGGTCAAGTGTTCAGAGTTGGTGAATTCACTTGCAATGCCTTGGCAAAATAATGATTATGTTTTGAAGTGATGAAACAATATTTCATGTGTAAATTGTACTCCAACAAATATTAAGTTGGAAAACCATATTGTAATAATTGACATTTTATATAATGTAATTTGTCCTTGGAATTATTTATAGTTGCATTTGATATTACTTAGCCTTGTAATTAACATATGTAACTTTGTGTTTTCATATTCGTTGAACATGTACATTATATGCCATTTTTTAAAAAATTTAGTTGCAAAATCATACTAATTAATTTATGTTGATTAATAATGAACACATAAAATCAATCTAAAACTACTAAATTAGTAGTTTGTTTATTAATAATGAACACAAATAAAATGAATATACGACTAAATTAGTTGTTTATAACGATCATTAATGAAAGTAAATGAAATGAATATAAACTACTAAATTAGTCATTTATATAATGAATATGAAACTACCAGAAAAAGATAAATGACTACTGCAAATTATAAATTTGTGATTACAAATGACGACTAATTTTTGCATATATACGACTATTAGTAGCTAATTTACAGTATCTTATAACACGACCAAAATTTAGTCATATTTCTTTGGTCATTAATTGGTTTCAAACGATGACTAAAATTTGCATATATATGACTATTAGTAGCTAATTTATAGTATCTTATAACATGACCAACATTTTGGTCATATTTCTTTGGTCATTAATTGGTTTTCTTGGGTGATTATTTAGTAATATATTTTGTTGTATATTTGGTCAATAATTGTGGCAATCAATGACCAAATCAATGACTACATTAATGACCAAATCAATGAATAAATCAATGACTACATTAATATCTAAATCAATGACGACATTAATGACTAAATTAATGATCAAATCAGTGACTAAATTAATGATCAAATCAATGACTAAATTGATGATCAAATCAATGAATAAATTAATGACCAAATATACTACTAGACAACATAATTGAGACAACCAATTAATGATTAAGCTAAAAACAACTAAAAGTTGGTCACGTTATAAGATACTGTAAATTAGATACTATTGGTCACCGATCGAAAAATAGTCGTTTATATGTAAATTTTAGTCATTTTTTTAGTAACTAATTAGCCATTTTGTACTAGTGCTTGTGTCTTTGCTATCTTGCCTATTCCTCTTCCTTGACATACTTCTTCTCTATTGGCTTCCAGTCCTTGCTTCCAAATTTTGGAAGCAATTTTCTTAGATTTTTTCCTGCATGGATAGCTAGTACCAAACTCATGTTTCTTTTTCCTTTACAAATATGAAAAGCTCTAAAAGATCATTGCATTCACCTCTGTGTGCATTTATTTTTCTCTAACATTCCAATCATTGTTTTCATTGCAACTTCTCAGCTTAGTTCTCAAACTCGTGAGGGTTTCCATTAAATCATTGGAATCCCTGTTTGACCTCTTTCTCATTGAATCCTCTTCCTAAAGATGATATGATTGGGAATGTTGTATTATACCATGCTACCACTCCTTTCTTTATTTATTGCTAGAATTCTAGAAGTTTGTATCTCTCTCTCTCTCTCTCTCTCTCTCTCTATGTTGTTGCACATAGATAAATGTTAGCCAAACCAATATAAAAATAACTAAATTTAGTCATCACATTGCTGTAATTGTAATATGCATGTTTATTTACAAACTATCGGAGTGCATTGTTGTAACCATAATGCATGCCTATAGTTTTTCATGATCATGAAAATCAATAACATAATCCACACATACAATAAACCATGAATTTACAAGACAACATTCCATCATGCCATATCAACGAGCTTCATAGCCCAAACAATCATTTATATTTATAACACACATAAATTATTTCTTCTTTCACATATAACAATAATCAACACAATCCATAAGATAATATACACAAGCAATTTACACTTAATATATGTGTATTTAAATATGGATGATAACGAAAGGAGGGATTTCAACTCTCCACTCAACCATAGGCCAGATGCATTGCAATCTTTCTTGCTGTTGGCCACCCCTGAGACAAATCGAATGTTTGAGGGGATGATTTTTCAGCGAATTTCACACCCAAGGCTTAGTCACATACCTTGGAGAAGGAGGACACTATCATGGTGGTTTTATAGCTACTCTCCAATAGTAAGAACCATAGAGGCTCACTCTCTCCTTGAGTCGAAAACATAGGGCTTCACCCAAGAATCTAGATGGCCATTGCTCAACTGGAGGAGGCATAATATACTATATAGGTGGTTACTCAAATGTTATTTCTTAGCAAGACCCACATGGGTGTGTAGTCTAGTGAACAGGTGTTTTACAACTCTCTCATTAAGCACCGTAGTGATTATTTTTCCCTGTCAAGTGTTTCATCACCAAACAATAAGCACCAAGTAGTTAGAGAATCTTGAGATTATCTCTCACCATTCAAGCTTAGAATCACGATCTAGTGGCCTTAATACAAGAGATGTGAGGAATAACACCCCATAATTTTAAACAATGGCTCTTAGTCATTCCAGTCTAGCTTAATTGTTTAACTCAGCTCCAAAAACAACTTGCTCTCTCTTTTTGTAAGGCTTCCTCATGTACACTCTATTTTGTGATTTCTATCATTCTCTCTTAGACATGCCTTCTTTGCTAGCATTTGTCTTGTCTTTTGTTTTCTTCCTAAGTCACTTGTTCGGTTGTGTTCATCCCCAAGGAGGGGATAGGTATGGGAATCATCCCCCTCCCATTCAATCTTCTTCAATTCATGACAGTGTTGGTTGGTCACCGATCATGTTCAAATGAAGTGATTTCAATGTGGCCATATGGTCCTATTATCAACATGCCACAAGCAACCAACAAGCATGCCACATGCACCACAACATGTACACTATGGCCGTCCCCTCAAATATTTTGATTTTTCTGTCCCTCCCTTCATCCAATCATCAATTTATTTCCACACACACACATACTTACATCTATAATTACATAGTTGGGTTTACATACATGGGGTGTTATAAAAACATGTCTGTTACATTATGAAATTACATGAAAATAATATATTGATGAAACTGCATTCCTTGTTTGAAAAAAAAGCATGGCTCAATTTGAGAATGCATGATGAGTACATCAGATTGCATCTTTACATAGTAAGGAGGAATATCCACACATTTTTAATGAAAAATGCATGCACACACAATAAAAATGCATTCCCTTGATATATTTTATAGTCCTAGGAAATCCATTCCCTAAGAAGAACAACACATGCTTTGTCTTGGTAATTGTATGTGGACATTACGAAATTAAATGAAATAGGATATTGAAAAAAATGCACACAATGTTTGGTAAAAATGCATGCCTCAAGTTGAGAATACATAATGAGTACATCAAATTGCATTTTTACATAGTAAAGAGGAAAATCCACATGTTGTTAATGAAAAATACATGTCTTCACAATAAAAATGCATACCCTTAACATGTTTTTCATCCCTAGCAAATACATTCCCTAGAAGCAAAAATGTTTTCCTTGTGTTGGTAATTGTATGTTGAGATTATGAAATTACATGAAAAAAGGTATTGAGTAAAATGCACACCTTGCTTGGGAAAAATGCATGCCTCAAGCTGAAAATGCATGTTAAGTACATGGGATTACGTGCTTAGATAGAAATGAGGAATATCCACACCTTGTTAATGACAAATGCACTCTTGCATAATAAAAATGTACTCCCTTGACATGTTTTCCAACGCTATGTTGACTTAAACCCTGAATGGTTCTTACTTATATGATATGAATGAAAATGGATGTTATTCCATTCTATATGATTGTTTCTAGTATGTAATATCTTATAAAAACCATGAACCCATGTTTGAAAAAATGTTTGGAACATGCTTAGGTGGTTCACCTTGTATATTTAGATGTTTCACATTTTGGTAATGACATTTCTTGAAACCAAAATTTAGGGTAATATGGCTATGCTAGGTTTTTTTAATTGTTAAACCTTTGTTAGTTTTATCTCAAAATTACCTTGAGGGCACAATCAAAATGAATAGTAAGGCTGAAATATATTATAATGATATACTCATTATGAGCTCAAACATTTCACTCGTGAGAATTGGACCCAGGTGGGGAGGATAACAAATTCCTTCCCAACTACCTGACCTACACCTAATTAACACATGCATGCAATCATTGTTGACACTATTTTTCAAATTCAAATTAAAGCTCTTGATATTACAAGTGTTTACAAAACTTTACCAAAGATGTAAAATTTTCATTAATGATCCCGTTGTGTTCCTACTAGGTAAACCCATATTGGAAACATTTAATCTCCTTAAAATTATCTTGACTAGTGACCTACCAACATTGGAAAACATTAAAGAAGGAGTGTGGAAAAGTAATATTGGAGTTGTCACCTTCAAAGATAGTTAAGGTGGTATAACACACGAAGCCACCACCTGACACATTGCAAAGACGTGTTTGGATGAGGGAAAACACCTACATTTTCTTGATTCTGTAATATGATGGAAGGGAAGAATTAAATATTCGAGGAACAAAAGGAGAGAAGAAACAAAGGAAAAGTGGGCATCGAGCCTTTAGGGAGATAAGACCGAAGTTTTGTGTGAATGTAAGTGGGATAGGAAAACTCCATCAGGTAGCTCTTGGAGATTTAGAGCGGTAATAGAGGAGCAATATGGGAGAAGCATTGTAGAGAAAGAGAAAAGGGGTGTTGGAGTTAAATTAGAAGTTGAATTGGATAATCTTTAAGCAAAAATGGCTAATGAGAAGGTTAGCATATTAAACCTCTTATATTTAGGGGAAGTTGATATGCCTCTTAGAAAGTTGACTCCAACTCCTAAGTGTGTGATCAAGCCTTTATTCTAGTTTCCCAAAATAAGCACCCCCTTAGACTTTGGATTTGGCTCAGGGGTGATCAGGTACAAGAAATATTGTAGTGTAGCTAGTCTATGGTTGGGTGGAGAGTGGAAGTCTTCCCCTTTAGTTCATGCTAATCTAACACACTTAGATAAGTATAATGGTTTATGAATATTTGAATTATGGATGATGATTATGCTTGTTATGTTGTTGGTCGATGTATGGTCCTATTTATTTCATGAAATAATGTCTAAATCACTATATATGCATGGTTTACAAGATATATTATCAATCCATGGTGTTAGCGACTCCTTGAACTATGTGCTTACTTCATCTTAATGAATTGCAGGTTGTCTGATATGTTTATGATTGTTGGTCTAAGAATTACTCAGGATCAACCTATTATCTATAAGTTCTCCAATATCTTATATGTTTATGAATGGGGAAGCCCATTACCATATTCCTAATTGTAGACCATCTTACATGTTATGAGTTCAATTTATATCTTGTGCATGGTGCAAACTTCTGAGTCTTTATCAAAGTGTTGAATGCTAGAGTTGTAAGGTTCCTTGATATACTCATGACAAGAATCAGATCATATATAACATTGAAGTTGGTTGACTTGGGATTAGAGCCATGCCTTTCTTTTGGATCCTAATTTTGGTGTAACTCGACCTAAATTGGGCCCCTTTATCTTCTTTTGAAATGGTATAATACTTGTGCGAGTCTTTTCTTAGACACTAGGCTCTATCTTCAAAGATTTGGTATTTTGGGAAGATGTCCTTGTTTGAATAAATCTAATGATCTAGGGGTCACAAGAGTCATTTCTCCATGTGGAGGTTGGATCATTGTGAAACCTTATTTCTTTGAAACTTGGTTGGATATGGTGATCCCATATTTAGGGGGTGGAAAAGAGTGTGCACCTTGATGGAGGCCCAAATGGGTTCCAAACTATATATCCTTTAGATAAATAGGTGGATCCATCGATATGGTGGTTTGGGAGGTCAAAATTATAATGCAATATCATAACACTAGATAAGCCACAAACTAAAATTGATGCAAAAGTATTTCCAAATGACTTAAGGAGTAGAGAGTGCAGTTGGAGTGGAACCTTAGGGGTTGAAACCTTGACCACTGCCCACTGCTAACCACTACTAGGAGTTAGCACCAAATATCTCTTGTGTATATGGGAGACCAATGGGGGTGTAACTATAATAGAAAAACCTTACCACCACTGACTATCCACTTCATGTTGTTATTGTACACTGTAGGCGGTATTACATTCGAGTAGCATGGTGTGGGAACCATCACTCACTGCCCATCGCTTGGTATTAGGATTTATACATTGAGGGAAGTATGACTTTAGAGCAGGATGATATGGGAACCATCACTCACCACCCATCTCTCGGTCTTGGGATTTATACACTAAGGGAAGTATGACTTTAGAGAAGCATGATGTGGTTTTGTGTACCCCATTGGGATCAAATCCTAAATAGAAATGTATATAATGAAGGAGTGCCAAAAAACTCCAAAAGGGAGGACTAAGTGGGACCCACACCAAATAGAAATGGAAAGGGACACACGGAATCTTAATGTCATCGACTGTTCATCTCCAGAAAATTAGCACGAGATACTCTAGTGAAGGTGGGAAGTTGATATGGAGCAAGCTGACCTAACAACAATTCCAAGGTGGAAATCTATTGTCAAACCAGCACTCACTGCCATGGCCATTGTGGCATTACAAAAAAAATTGGAGGTCGATGAGGGGATGGACGATCTGATGTGACATGGCTTATATACCCCACCTATATTAGAATTTGATACAAAATTCATATAACAAGGAAAAAACTGCAAAATGAAAAGGGATAAGGCCTGGTGGGGCCCCATGCTCAAGTTGACGTGAGAAATACCATTTGGATGTGAAAGTTGCCACATGGATGACACATAGGGACCCATCAGCATATATACCCTCACCATGATGACATGGCAGTGCCATGTGGTCTACACGTAGATGCCACATGGAAGTACCATGATGATGTGGACCATGCATTGTGTTGACATGGAAATGCCACATGGGCTAGAAAAGAGCCACGTGGTTTCGTAATGCTAATTTGGCTCTATATAATAGGTGAAACTTCAAATGGTTATAACTTTATGTATGAAAGTCAAATTGAGATCAAATTTATATCGCCAGAAAGGTCTTGACAATCTGAACGCGATGGTAATTATTTTGGGTTTTGATGAAGTTGGAAGAAGAGGAATTTTGTAACCCCATATTCATAATAAATTTTAGGTCAACTCAATAAGTAACACCTCCCATAACCTGAGATAGTACAAGGGGGTGGGAGGGAGTGTTACAAAGTGGTATCAGAGAATTGATTCAAATGTTGGGACTCGAGGGCTAGAAATACAACATATGAAGAAAATGTTAAATGCTTGGAATAGATGGGCCTTGAAAGGGAAAGTTAGAAGCTCTAATACAAAGTGGTATTGTTAGAACTTAGGATTAATATTGGACCTTAAGAAGTTCATGTGCAATTTTAATACAACACCCTAATTATTGGATATTCTAATTTTCCTTGGATTTACAACTAATCAGATCACTGATCTTGATAGAGTTATTACATGTATTTCATTTATGTAACTAACATGGGTGTTAAATGTGTGGAAAACATCAAGTCAACATGCTTAGTTTTGGGATGATAAGGTAATGAATTAATATGCTTATGCTTGACGTAATTAACACATATGTGTGTGTGACAACTCAAGAAGACACTATTACAACAAGAAATAAATGAATGGATGAAAATATATTATAGCATGATATGCACCAAATCCATCCCGAGAAAGAAGAGGAAGGTTCCCCTAATGGAACGGATACCCTTAGGAGCTTGAGAGAAAATTTGAAGAGTTGCAAATATGAGAATGAAAGAATCATTAAAAAACAAGAAGAACATGAAAATCTAAACAAAATGTTGCTACAAAACCTATCCTACATGCAAGGGTTGTTGCAACATGCATCAACCTATGGAGATGTAGAATAGTGTCATAATGAAGAATTATAGATAAAACTCATAAATTTTGGAATAAGAGAAAACCATTAATATGTCGGGGATACAGAGAAGAATACCTGATCCATGAGTGCGTAAAGAAACAACAAAAGAAGAATAGTTCATGTAAACCCATGACACATGAACCAACAAAACAATAATGTAGAAGAGAGGGGAGTAAGAATTCCCATGAGCTCTCTAAAATATTGAAAATTCCTCTTGAACTATTTAGAAAGAGTTTTTGGATCTTGAAGTTGTCGGGGAAGAATTTGCTTAAATTTTTTTCCATGTACTAAGTTCTCTTCTGTAAGTATATATAGAATGTTGGATGTGTCTTGAATCCATATGTTTTGCAATTCCTTGATTTTTTGGCTACACGTTTTTGTTTCGATTGACTTTGAGCATGGCGACACTTTATGTTGTCTATCACATGTTGTTGTTGTTTTTCCTCTTTTTTCATTTTTCTTTTCATTTCTTTTGTGGTTTGGTCTTGGTTTTACTTGTTGGATATGGGAGAAGAAAGAAGATCATTGAGAAGAGTTGAATAAAACCAAACTTGAAGTTCAATACTTTATTAAATTCTATGCATACAATAAGCCGCATTAGAGGGAAGATGAGGATAATGGATCAACCAAGGGGCTTGGTTGGGTTCACATGAACCAATTGGATGGTCATGCCACAATTGTAAAAATACCATAAGAAGGAAGTTCCCTTAATTCAAATTGTGCTTGGATGATATATATTTTATATTTTATGAATATGTGACAAATGAGAAACTGAGATAAAGGTATAATGATGCCATTCCCTTTAAAAGGGAATTTGTTGAGAACAATCAAAGTAGTAAGACAAGTGATTTAATTTTTAAAATAGTATGACTGTGTAAATGTCATGTAAATAAAAACCAATACTTATTGTGTTTGGTATATTACAATAATTCCGTGTCATGTGGAATGCCCATTAGGTAAGTTTTCAAAAATGACATGTTATTGTTAAATACCATAATCAGTGTGCATATAATATGCTTGGAATTATGATACTAGTTGTTAGTGTCTAATAGTCATAGTGATCAAATGTACACTTTCCATGTGGTTGATAGGGTAATTAGGTCAAATTGTTATATTTTCAAATAAAAGTTAATACCTCTTGGTTGTCAAATGGTCATTGGTTACTGCCTAGGTCATTTCTACTCCCTCCACTTACTCAAGGTCACCATCACACATCATGCTCATGTCATCATCCCCTGTCCTAGGTCATCAAAAGAGTTAATGTGTCATCATATAGGTCATGGTCTTAGATTCACCTTTTATTGTCATCATTATATCAGTCATCAAAAGTAAACAAGGGAGTTTGTCATCATTTTGATCACCATCATGGGAGTTAGAAAATTAGGGAATAAAATGAAACAAGATAACATTTCCTTTTGAAGAAGTTATATTGTAGTCACATCAGTCAATAGTCATTCTTTCAAAAGTACATATGATGTCATGAGCCAAAATCGATTTTTTGAGTTATAAAGGAGCAATAAAGAATTTCAAGACTTCATTATATCCTTCCAAAGCTTCAAGAGCTCATCTCTTCCATTGTAGCACTTTCCATAACCATTAGAAGTTTGAATTCCATCACCAATTGCTTAGTTAGTCAGTCTGTTGCATTTCTGTTGTGTTTTTGGTAGGGTTGCTACACTTTTGGTTTAAAGGTCGAAGGAAGCAAATAAATGGCTCATTTCTCACTCTAAAAGCTTCAAATACTCTTGAAAAAGTAATTAAAGCCTTCACCAACTCGCTGATGCAGTTATTTCATTCAAAAAGTGATTAAATCCCTCTCGTAGGGTTTTGTTGTGCGTGTGGTGTGCTTTTAATTTTATGGGTTTTTTCTTTACTTGACAAGGAATAATTTTGTTTTCATGCTTATACATCCATAAAAACCCTCGTTTGATCATTCCCTAATCATTTCCCACACCAATTTCCCTCATTCCACCATTTTCCCCAAAAACCCAAGGTTTTGCTGTGTTTCTAGGTTGTGACTTTGTTTTCCACTTTTTACCCTTTATTTCTCATCCATTCTGAGAAATTCCACGACTAATGTGTCCCCAACATCTACTTCTACCCCCTAAAATTTCCTAAAATTTTCCCTAACTTCCTTCCCCTTCATCCCCTTCCCTAAACTTGCTGCATTGTTTCCTTGTTTTGTAGTTTAAATCCCTTATCCCCTCTCTTTTCAAACCAAGGTTTTATATTGAGTAAAGCCAAAAGCATGGTCAATGAAAGTAAGAAGTTCAAGGGGGGATAGATATCAAGATATGAGCCAACTCATATGCAAGAGATCAATGCATCATAATTCATCAAAATATCATTTGAGTACGCAAGCTTCCTAGGGTTTTGTAAGAAAGTGCAGGAGGTGGGTTATAATCATGACCTAACAAGTTTATTTGCCATCAATTTCAAAAGAGATCATGTCACAATTGCAGGGGTGAACTTTATGGTGTCAGTAGAGATCATAGCTTCAGCAACTAGTATCCCTAACCAAGGTGAGATTTGGTTCAAGGGGATGGATTTAGACATAGAGAACTACAAAGTGTTTTTGAAACCACAGTACAAGGAGTCCCCTTCTCATATTTTTCCTAGCAGACAATTGTTGGACAAGTACAACCCCTTGATGAGGATGATCATGAATTACTTCACTTGTGAGGGTAGGTTTAGCAGGTTATATCAGTATCACATCAGGTTGTTGATGCATTTCACTTCTCAAAAGCCCTTAAACCTACCTAATTACTTGTTTAGAATCTTGGTGAAAATGACTGAGAAGGTTCAAACCAAGGGAAGAGATCATCAAGCAAGTTTATTTCATCATGCTCTAATCAAAGTCATAGTTCTCCACCAGCTGGCACATGTCAACATGTCATGGGAAGCATTCTTGAAGGCAACTACTCTCTTACCTGTCTCCCACCAGTCAAAGAGCCTAAATACTCCTGCATCATCTGGGCCATAGAGACCTGAACCATCAAGCATACCATCAGTGACAAGAACTCAGCCTAGAGCAGAAATTTCAAAAACATACAACAGAGGTAAGAGGTTAGTTTTTTCCCCTGAGATAGAAAAGGAGATGCCTAGTCCTAAACCTAGAACTAGGTCTCAGGCTAAAAGACTACCTAAGGAGGCTGTCAGTGAAAAATAAGTGCATATTGAAGTCGTGATAGAATCACCTCGACATAGAGGTGATTCACCTTTCCAACATGATGAAGAGGTACCTCCGGAAATAGGGATGGCTGACCTAGGAGAACAAGATGGAGACAAGGTAGCAGAGGACATAATCAAAGAGAAAGAGGCAGAGATTGGGGATTTAAAAGATGACCTTGCCAAAGAAAATTTCATGGTGGATTTCTTGAAGCAAGAGAATAGATAGTTGAAACTAAGCCTAGTGTAGCAAAGCAAACCACAAGAAGATCATCCATCATCCAACAAGGCAGATGTTTTGGTAGCTAAAGACAAAGGTAAGGCTATCATTGATGTGGAGAAGTTTGAAGACAAAGACATCTAGGTACAACAAAGGAGACCCAAAACTAGAGCCATGATAAGAAAGGAAAATCTTGTGAAAGAGCCATCTCCTCCTCAAGCCCACAAAGACACAAATGACACCTTAACTGTTGATTTTGAAGAGAACAAGGAATATTGGCTTGAGAAGGTAAATGTGCACTTGGAGAAGCTATTGAAAAAGGTAAACAGGGATACCACCATGCAAAGGCATATGGCAAGGCACTATTATGCAAGAAACATGATTTCTAGGGTTAAGGTAAAAAACATGAAGAAAAAACTTAAGAAGACCCTAAGGAAGCTTAAGAAGAAATATAATCTTGATATTTTGGTAGAGGCATCACTATTTGTCTGAAGGCATGACAGAAAGCAAGGTAAGGAGATAAAAGTTTGCACACTTTTGAGATTTTGAAGTTTTCCTGCACATATTTGAAGTGTACCCTATAGAAATGCGTCGAGTACTCGCTGTGCTTTTTCCCAGAGGCTCAAAATGAAGAATGGAAAGCTCGTGGAGATAGCTCTGGACCTGTACATGTTGGAAAACTAATTAGGTTCAACCTCCTTTACATTACACAAATGAAAAATTATTCGATGATACAAATGACTAAACCTCCTTGCTATCTATAGGAGTCTAAGGGGTCACAATATAATCAAAGACATAACAATAATAATATAAGGGCACAACAATAACAATAGTGGGATTCTATGGGGCACACTAATAACAATACGGGGACAATAGGGGCATAATAATAATAATAAGGGCTACAATGACAATAGTAATAGGGGAATCACTAGTATTATAGGGACCTAACATGCCCCTCTCCTAACGAAATCCTCAACAGTTTGAGTAGTTCTGGATGGTTCTTTATAAAATTCTCATCCTCCCATGTGGAATATTCAGCAGGTAAGTTCTTGCACTCGATGAGATACTCCAAAATTGATCGATTTCGTAGTTGTCGAGTTCTTGTTTCTGTGACTGCTTCAGGTTCTAATATGATTTTTCCTTCCTCCTCAAGTTCTAGCAATATTGTTTGAACTGGGAGCTTGTCACCTATAACCTTCTTTAAACATGAAACATGGAAAACAGGGTGCACTTGGGAAGCTGTAGGAAGCTCTAATTTGTATGCCATAGTACCAATCTTTTGCAACACCTTATATGGACAATAATACTTTGGTGATAATTTATTATCCTTCTTAGCTTTCTTGAGGGACATTTGTTTATATGGTTGTAGCCGTAGGAATACCCAGTCACCTACATCAAAACTTCTTTCGCTGTGATGTTGATTTGCCTGTTGTTTCATTCTATTTTGCACCAAAGTGAGGTTATCCTTTAAGATATGGAGAACTTGTTGTTGATGCTCAATGTGATATTCCATTGCTTCAACCTTAGAATTTTCTCTTAAATATGATGTGATGGATGGTGGATGACATCCATAAAGTTCCATAAATGGGGTCATTTTTGCTGCAGTATGGAAGGAAGTGTTATACCACCATTCAGCGAGAGGCAACCATTTTACCCATTGTGTCTGTTTATCAGAGACAAAGCAACAAAGATATCATTTCAAACATTTGTTTACTATCTCAATTTTCCCATCAGATTGAGGATGATAAGATGAGCTATGATCTAACTGAGTACCGAGATAAGAAAATAATTCTGCCAAAAAGTTCCAGTGAAAATGGGATCTCTGTCGCTTACAATAATCTTTGGGTTTCCATGTAGTTTTTGAATTGTTTCCATAAACGCAATAGAAACTGTACTAGCTTTAAATAAATGAGATAATGCACAAAAGTGTGCATACTTGGTAAGTCTGTCAACTACCACCATGATCACAATATTTTCTTCCGACTTGGGTAAACCTGTGATAAAATCCATTAAAACTTCCTCCCAACGTTGGCTTGGAATGGATAAAGGTTGTAATAGAGTTGGGGTCTTAATTTTTTCAACTTTGTTTTGTTGGCAAACCAAACATTCCACCACAAACTTTTGAATATCTGATTTAAGGCCATCCCAAAAAAAAAAAAAAATCTTAACCTTGTGGTAACTTTTTAAAAACCTAAGTGCCCTCCTAAGGGAGAAGTGTGCAATTCCATAAGAATCTTTTGTTTGAGTTGGGAAATCTTACATAGGTATACATGATCTTTGTACCATAACGAATCATTTTTCCAGCTAAATGTATCAGATGTACTGGGATCTTTTTGTATCTTTTGAATGAGTGCCCACACTTATTCATCATTCTTCCATTCATCTCTTGCTTCGTTTATCCAATATGGTTGTATAATGGAAATGGCACAAAGCAATTATTCCACATCCTCATCCTTTCTTGAGTGTGCATCTGCCACAACATTTTGCTTCCCTTTTTTGTAGATGATTTCAAAGTCATAACCCAACATCTTTGTGACCCATTTTTGTTGATCTTCTAAAGATAACCTTTGTTCTAAAACTATTTAAGAATATCATGATCTCTTTTTACCTTGAAATGTATTCCCATTAGGTAGGGTTGCCATTTCTTAAGTGCATGTAGTATTGCCAACATTTCCTTCTCATAAATAGCTTTGTGTAAATATTTTCCTTTGATTGGACAACTTTTGAAATCAATGTGTCTTTCTTCTTGCATTAAAACAACACCAATTCCATTTCTTGAGGCATCACATTCCAAAATAAAGGTTTTTGTGAAGTCTGGCGTAGCTAAGACCGGTGCTTGGCACATTGCCTCTTTAATATGTTCAAAGGCCTTTATTGCTTTTGGAGTCCATGAAAATGCATCTTTCTTCAATAATTTTGTTAGAGGTTTTGCTATTCTCCCATAATTATTAACAAACTTGCGATAATACCCTGTCAACCTGAGAAATCCTGGTAGATGCTTTATGGATGTGGGGATTTTCCATTCCTTAATGGCTTTAATTTTTCTAGGGTCTACCTTAACACCTCATGAGATACAATATGACCCAGATATTCCACCTCTTGTACTCCAAAGAAACATTTGGAGCTTTTTGCATATAATTGTTTCTCCTCCAATAGTTTGAGCACCCTGTCAACATGTTTAACATGATCCTTCCAAGACTTGTTGTAGATTAGTATATCATCAAAAAATACTAACACAAATTTTCTAAGGAAGGGTTTGAAAATGGAATTCATCAAACTTTGAAATGTAGAAGGTGCATTGGTAAGGCCAAAAGGCATGACAAAAAAATCATAATGACCCTCATGAGTTCTAAATGTTTTTTTCAGAATGTCTTTAGTGTTCATTCTGATTTGATGATATCCTGAATGAAGATCCAACTTGGTGAAGTAAATTGATCCATGCAATTCATCCAATAATTCATCAATGACAGGAATGGGAAATTTTTCTTTAATAGTGAGCTTGTTGAGCTCCCTGTAATCTAGACACATGCACCATGATCCATCCTTCTTGTGCACCAATACTACTGGAGCAGAGAAAGAATTTTGACAAGGTTGAATTATACCAACCTCTAGCATTTCTGCAACCATACGTTCAATTTCACTATTTTGGGCATAGGGATATTTGTAAGGCCTAATGTTTGGAGGAACCCTTCCTGGAATCAAATGAATAACATGATCATGATCACGAATAGCTGGTAGGAATTTGGGAGTCTCAAATGCCTTGGAATGATTGTCCAAGACTTTTTGGAGATCTGGAGAAATAGATGATTTCAATGTGGGAACATCTAGTGAACATAATTGTGAAATTACACCTCGTTGTTCTTTATTTAGAAGCTTTGTCATTCCGTTAGAGTTGATTATAATTCTCGGCTCCTTGCGATACCCCTTAATTCAACTTCCTTTCCTTCTGAACAAAATTTCATGAAAAGTTCTTGAAAATTGAAAGCTATTGTACCAAAGGATTGTATACATTGGACTCCTCGTACAACATCAACACCACCCATTGGAATGGCAAGCATTGGGATATTCAATACAAATTGTCCCATGGATAACTTGATATTATGGCACTTTCTAGAGAAATTTATGGTTCCTCCACTTGCAACCATCACTTGATACCCTGGTGCTGGATATAGGAAGCAATTCAATTCATTGGCTATCTTACAATGAATAAAATTATGGGTACTGCCCGAATCAATCAACACTATTACCTTTTTCTTCTTGATATGTCCTTCTATCTTGATAGTTTGAGGAGTGGTAATTCCAGTCAATGCATTACAAGATATGGTCGGATTCATTTCTTCTTTCTGTAGGGTTTTTTCTTGAAGTTGTTTTCCATTGAAGTCAAATTAAGGAATTCTTAATTGCTCCTTAATTTCTACTAAACCTTAAACTTATGCTATTTCACAATCCATTTAATTTCTGAAAAAAATCCAAATACTGCAACCTAGCTTGCCCCATGAAACTCCTCTAAAATTTGATGTCAAATCCAGTTTAATCTATAGACTCCATAACCCAATGGAATTATAGAAGTTAAATCAACCAAACCAATCAAAAAAATTAGTACAATCATAACTAGCCTAAAATTCACATAAAACAAAGATAAATTTTATAGAGAGATCCCTCTCTGAAGTTGGCAGAGCTAGATCCCAGCTTCCAAAGTGGTTTTGATGTTGTCCTATGTGTTTACTCCCTAAACCTTAAAAATATAGAACAACAACACGTGTATATCCTCTTCTTTTGAGGTTTCTTGTTCCTTTTCTTCCTCCTCTTCACAATCTATGTAAAATAATTTCTTCTCAGCACACTTATGACCTTTAGTGTATTTGCTATCACAACTGTAACAAATCCTTTTTTCTCTTTTTTCTTCCAAGTGTTGTGATGTCAACCTTGTAGGTTGTGGAAGACTAAGGGCAACAACACTTCGATATTTATAGTTGTGAGTAGTAGGCTTCTTGGTTGCCATAATTTTACTTTCCATTTTTCTTGCCAACCTGAATGCCTTCTCTAATGAATCAGGTTCCCAAAGATGAACCTTATGTTGGATGTTATCCTTTAAAGTCCCTATGAACACATCAATCCTATGCTCCTCTAGAATATCTCTTACCCTTATATTCAATTTTTTGAAGTCCTCAATGTGCTCCATCATTGAACCCTTTTGTTTGATATTTATCAATTGGCTAAAAAAAGTGTTGCTTTTTGTATCCTCATAATGTGCTATCATTTCTTCCATAAAAATTGCCCAAGTGACAATTTGTTTATGAGAGAAAAGCCATGGATACCATAAAAACTAATTTGGTTCCAAATATAAAGTTGGAATGTGTACTTTTTGTGTGTTTTACACATTATGGAGATCGAATTATTGCTCCATCTGTAGTATCCATGTTATGGGATCCTTCCCATCAAACATCCTCATATCGATATTTGGAACATGGTGGGTCTTCAATCCAATGTTAGAGTCTATGAAATCATGATTAGCATTTGTTTTGTTCTCATCCCGAGTTTCCTTTACTACCCTTTCACCATTAGTAAACATTTCTTCTAGCAACTTTGTCAAATCTATCTTCAAATCTTACATTTTTCCTTCCATCTTAGCTTCCATGTCATTCATCTTTTCCACGCCTTTCTTTAAACCATCCATATTAGATTCCATGAATTTCTTTAAACCATCCATATTATCTTCCATGCAATCCATCTTAGCTTCCACGCTTTTCTTTAAGACATCCATCTTAGCTTCTGTTACGTTATGTGAGAGTGAATTTTGTTGGACTTGGTCTCTTAATTTTGATATATCATGTTGCATTTCTTCCTCTTCTTCATGAGTCATGCTAGAGCTTTCAGGCTTCTTACTTGGTGTTTCCATTTTATTTTTTCAAGGCATCAATTAATGATGATTATGCTTCAATATGCCCTTTGAATTCCTTCAAACTATTTTTTCAAACCAAACTTATGAAAAATTAAAAAAAAACTACACACCTTTTTTCACTTTGTAGGAGTGCGATATTGAATTTGATGTATCTCTGATATTTCAGATCTCCAAGGTCTGAAATTGAAAAATGTGGTAGCCCTATGAGTCCTCTTTCTAACACCACCAGTATGATCAAAATTTGATTCTCCAAGAAAGATTTATGCCCAATATCCCAAGCTGACCAGATTATACACATTTTCAGTAGAGTGAACTTGTAAGAAGTTCCATGTGTCACTGTTTCAATATTTGGACCTGAAAATGATGCATAGAAAACTATAGTTCGTCTTATTTCTATAACTTCTTACAAAATTTCAATCGGATACTTAGAGAGAAATGACATTTTCCCAAGGTCACCTGTTTGCAATGTAATTCGAGAGCCTGCAAAAACACTAACTTCATTATATCATATGTATGAGAATATAACGAGAAAACATCTAAAATTCCGACCCGATGATCATCGATATTTCGGCTCAAATGGGTGTTTATGTTAGCTTTTGAAACGTTGCAAAAAAAATAGTTATAGTGAAAATGCCACAATGACCGGTTTGGAGCAGTAAAACCCTAGAATCCAAACCTCTAATACCAAATGTTATGAAACCAGCTCACAAAAGGAGAGAAAAGATAGATCAACGCCTTATAAATTAGCCTCTTCGAGGGGGAAAACTCCTTTACATTACACAAATGAAAAATTCTTAGATGATACAAATGACTAAACCTCCTTTCTATATATAGGAGTCTAAGGGGTCACAATCTAATCAAAGTCGACATAATAATAATAATATAAGGGCACAACAATAACAATAGTGGGCTTCTGTGGGGCACTCTAATAACAATAGGGGGACAATAAGAGCACAATAATAACAATAATGGCTACAATGAAAATATTAATGGGGGAATCACTAGTATTATAGGGACCTAACATAGATTGTCAGAAAAACACAAAAAACTGCCTATTTTCCTCCTTTCTACAACTATTTTAGAGGAATCGTTGTTCTTATGGAGTACTTATTTTCAAATCCATTTTGAGGAGTCTTAATGATGGAATTTGAGTGAATTAAAGGTCCTAGGGTGTAGTAGACATCCTAAACTATCTTCCTAGGTCATTAGAAAAGTTCAAAACCACTTCAAGGTCATCAAAACATCAGCCCAAAGACTTGTTGTGCTTCTGCTAACACTTGCTGCACTTCTGAAGCATTTGATGCGCTTCTGTGGAGGAAGACTGTTTTTGCATTTTCGTGGTGTAGAGTTGACTTTTCTTGATGCAATTAGTGTTTAAACGGGAACTCTGGCCAAAAAGCCTTGTAAAAACATCAAAAACAATGCTAAAAAGGAAAAGTGTGTATACTGGAACGATGTTTTTTTTTACGCTCAATTTTGAACATGTTTTAAAAATGGCAGTGAAAATGAATTTTTCATGCAAAAATTGTACAAAAAACACCCTGAAAATGAAAAGTGTTGATGTTGGAACGATGGTTTTTTTTTAGGGTCAATTTTCAACATTTTTAAAAAATGCTAGTAAAACCAAATTTTTATGTGCAAAAAAACAGTTGTTTTTGATGAAAAACACACTAATGTTTTTGGTAGAATAACATTTTTCTTTTCTAAGTATAAATTCAACATGTTTTAGTAATGCTAATAAAGATAAAATAACGGGATCTGAAACAAATTAAAATTCTATTAGTTTTCATCCATGTTGTTAAACATATAATAACATCACATTAGAGATCGCTAAAATTCTAATTGTTTTCAACCATAAAATTAAAGATACAAAAATATTTGGAAAATTTTCAACCATATAATTAAAAAACCATGACATTATGAACAAATTACATAATTAAATTAATCAAAATGTCATTATTTGTACATTGAATGAAACATACATTAAATCTCTAATTTATTGTTGCACTGTAGATATTCTAAACAACAAAAATCATCATAATTAAAACATATAATCCAACAACATAAAAATGACTCATAACTTTTGATTTAACACCATATGGAAATGAAAATTTTTATTTCAAGATAAGATGCAAACATCAGTTATATAAACTATCTTAGACAATTATTCAAAACCACTCATATTTTCTTGCACACCATCAGAATTCACATCTTCACATGAATGCCTGGATGCAGATGAAGATGTTCCATATTATTCTCTTTCATCAACTAGTGCCCCATCTGAGTCCACATGAATGCCCACCATTTCAGGTTTCAAAATTCTTCTGGATCTACGACTGGTTTCAGTAGACTCCCATCTCAACATTGTTCCTTCTGGTAACAAACTTTTTAGAATCTCTATCATCTTGAAGCGAAGAGTTCCTCTCTTAGTTAAATTGAAGTCATATACATGTCAACATCCTCCAATTTTAAGAGGTCTGTGCGGCGATGATTTGCATTTGTACCCTTTATTTTTCTCTTTCCACCAATTTTTTTATCAACTACCATATCTGGCTTATACACACCATTGAATGGGTGTGATTTGTGGCATACTAATGTACTTCAACACCTGTAACATCTTTATTTTCTGTAAAGACCTTTATAACCTTAGCAACCCATAATGGATAGCCATTGGGATCTCCATCTGCTAGCACTGTGATCATGCAACCCTCCTTATATCATGTACTGAACCACTGTAAAGGTATTCCATGGCTTCACATTGTGCATGAGATCTTCTAGAACCAATATACATCTCTCTTTCCTCTACCTATGAAGAAATTAATAATACCTTGAGATTGTTGCAGTTCAACAATTTTTCTTTCCTTGTGTTCATTTGATACATTTTGTGGCCAACTAAATGGATTTTTCAAAGGTATATCTTCATTTGTTGTTATTGAAATGATATCACTTTGATTATTGAAAAATGACTCCCACCAAACTATATCAACAATGTCAAAGTACTCATATGTATACCTAATACATTTTTTAATTTCTTCTAGGCAATCAAAATAATTTATATCTCTATTATGTTTGTGTGCATTGTGAACTTCACCAACTGATTGTATTGATAATATTTTTGATGCAAATATTGGATGATCTCGAATGAAATTTAAAAATTCCAAACATGATGATGGTGCCCATTCTGCGGTAGTTGAATACTTCTTGGCTCATATTAGTGTTTTCCCATCAATTCTTTTGATACAAAATTAATGTTGGAAGCTAATGTCATTAAGTTGTTCAATGCATTTCTCCTCACCATGTGATCCCAGAATAAACCTTTTCTTGTCAATAGTTTCTTCCAACACATCAAAAGTAGCCTCTAACATGTATGATTTTTTAATACATTCAATTAATGATGGAAAGCTCCCAACTTCCTTCCTCCTCAATGTGGCTAAAAAACAACTGAACATCTGATGAATATGGTCATGAGTGTGCCCAACAATAAGGAAACCAACCTTTACATTCTGAAAAATTCTCAATTCAACAAGCATGTTTAGATATCCAAAAACAACCTGATTTTTGTTTTCACAACAAGTGTTATCCAATTGTAGATAAAAAACTTTAGGAAGATTACCAGACCAATGAGAAAGCACATCATGAATTATGATTATTGTTAGATTTTAATCATTATGAATATTTGGAGCTATGAAGTACACCCTTGGCAACATTTTCCCATTGAATACCATACAATCGACCAAGTGATACTGAATAAAATTTTCCTCTTGTAAATTTTTGGGTGTGCAAACAAAATGTGGTAAAAGTGTTTTCTTCTGGTCCATACCATCAATTATCAAACCCAAATATTTATTCGGATTATCATAAAACTTATTTCGATGCTTGTACAACTTTTTCCTTTCACTTGTTTGTTGTTCACGATGCTCTTGAAGTTATTTAACAATGGAATCTACACAACATAAAAGAATCATTCAGAAATACATTTTCATAGTTGATGAATATACAATTTTAAAAGTTAAAGTTATGAATGTTTACCTCTTTCTGACCCTTCACATTTATCCATTTTTTATTTAAGAGAATCACATGTACTGCAAATACCCATCCTTGTCTTCTTAGGAATACGGATATTGTTGAATTCTTACATACCTTCACAAAAAATTGATATGTAATAAACCGAGCATGTCCCTCAAAACCTTCTGCATATTCTTTATACAAGTTGTAGATTTCTTGTCTTGAAAAATTATCTGGAATAAGTATTGTCTCTCTATTTGGCATACACTCTCCATGCTTTGAAAAGAAATCTTTCATCCATGACATTGCAATATTTGATAATGGCCCAAACTGTCATTTATGACATACTTCTGAATAAAATGTGGGATCCTTTCCAAATTTCCTTGGATTCTTGAGAGACGAAAATTACCCATCGAATGAAATTTTTTGAAAGCCTTTATACAGATAAATAAAGACCCAATATGATAATCATAACCTGACAATGTAGATTGCATGCACCCAACTAAATATGATTTTTTCATGCTTTTATTCATTGGAAAATATCTCTTCCTTTTCTCTAATGCAAATTTGAAATCCATATGTTTCAAGCAATCTTTTTGACAACATTCACTTGAAATGAGAGCACTGATAGAACTTCTTCTCATCAGATATTATGCTCTACCCATTGTATAACTAGAACATCTTGGATTGATATGAAAAGGTCTGCTCCTACTCCTCGACACAATATTTCCTAGCAGCATATCCATCAGGATCATCATTTGTATAAGCATTTTCATCATGATTTTAAGGAATGTTACCCTCACTATGATCAGTTGTGCTTTTGAAATACTGACTTGGAGGATATTCTTCATCTTCCCCTTCTTCAGTGCTACTATCATAGTCCTTAGAATTAGGACTAAATGGAAAATTTGACTCGATGTTTATTGGATATTCTTCCTCATGTGCATTGTCAATGCTACTCTCATAGTCCATAGAATTAGGACTACGTCGAAAATGTGACTGTTTACTTACTGAAAATTCTACATCATGTTCTTTGTCACTGCTACTCTCATAGTCCTTAGGATTAGGACTAAGTGCTTCATCCTGTCCTTCGTCACTACTGCTCTCATAGTCCTTAGGATTAGGACTAAGTGGACACTATGACACTCTATTCATTTGAAAGTCTTCATCATGTTCTTCATCACTGCTTCTCTCATAGTCCATAGGATTAGGACTAAGTGGACACTATGAAAATTCATTCTTTTGAAATTCTTCATCATGTTCTTCATCACTTCTACTTTCATAGTCCATAGGATTAGGACTAAGTGGACATTGTGACATTCTATTCATTTGAAAGTCTTCATCATGCTCTTCATCACTATTTCTCTCATAGTCCATAGGATTAGGACTAAGTGGACACCGTGACACTTCATTCTTTTGAAATTCTTCATCATGTTCTTCATCACTTTTTCTTTCATAGTCCATAGGATTAGGACTAAGTGGACATTGTGACACTCTATTCAGTTGAAATTCTTCATCATGCTCTTCATCATTATTGCTCTCATAGTCCATAGGATTAGGACTAAGTGGACGTCGTGACACTCCATTCTTTTGAAATTCTTCATCATGTTGTTCATCACTGCTACTCTCATATTCCATAGGATTATGACTAAGTGGACACTGTGACACTCCATTCTTTTGAAATTCATCATCATACTCTTCATCACTGTTTCTCTCATAGTCCATAGGATTAGGACTAAGTGGACACCGTGACACTCCATTCTTTTGAAATTCATCATCATGCTCTTCATCACTGCCGCTGTCATAGTCCATAGGATTAGGATTAAGTGGACACCGTGACACTCCATTATTTTGAAATTCTTCATCATGCTCTTCATCATTGTTGCTCTCATAATCCATAGGATTAGGACTAAGTGGAAACCATGACTCTTTATTTATTTGAAATTCTTCATCCCATATTTCATCAGTGCTACTCTCATAGTCCTTAGGATTAGGACTAAGTGGAAGAATTGACTCTCTATTCATAGTGGAAGAATTTCTGTTATATTCATCAATATGAATAGAGTTGTTATGTGACGAAGATGTTGATGCTTCACAAAGCGAAAATTCACTATCAGAAGAATCCATGCCTCTCAAATAGAAGAGGTTGAATGATACAAATGCAAACTCTCCTAATGACAATATATAGCTTAAAGAATGAAAATTTCCCTCCAAAAATTTTCGCCAAAATTTTTCCCTCCAAAAATTTCGTTTCATGTATTTCCCTCCATTATTTTCTTCTACAATTTATTGAAAATTTTTAACTAATTTTTTTTATGAAATAAATCTTTAAAATTAAAACTGTAAACTAAATCTTTTACCTAAATTAATTTATTACTTAAACTATATAATATTTACTAAACAATTGAATGTTTTTTTAAATTTTTATTATACCTTCTAAAACAAATTAATCCCACATTCACCATGCTGTAAAAAAATTCTGTAATGTTCGCTTTATCATAGTTTCCTATATCACCATAACAAAATTAACATGTTAAAATTTATAAAAACAAATTAATCCCACATTAACCGTACAGTAAAACAATTCCGTAATTTCCCCTATATAATAAATTTCATTATCACTATTCCTCACATCACATCAAGGTTTTTCGAAGTTCGTTAAAAGACTTGGAGCGAATTTGTGGAGCAGCTACATTGCTATCAACAACAAATTCAACGAAGGAATATCGCATTTGAAAGGTTAGTGAATTTTTCTGTTGTGCAAATTTTAAAATTAAATAACTTTAATGAAATTTAAAATTTTTTAATAGTTAAAAAATTTTGTAGGACAGATTTACCCACTATGTTCGCAATGGACGTGGTGGGCCCGATAATGCTCCTGGCGGCCCAATGGGCCTGTGAGTGAGGGGTGGGGGGCCTGGCTTCCCAACACCCCGCCCCAACCCGGCAGTCCAACGGCCAACCTGGACAGTGGGCCGTTGGGCCCCCGGGGAGGGGCGAGGAGCTTGGCGGCTAACCCCCCGCACCACCCTGGCAGGCCATTGGGGCGCTCAGGTGGGGCGGAGGCGGGTCGCCAGCCCCCCGCCCCACTGCGTTGGCCCAACAACCCGCCAGGGTGGGGCAGAGGGGATAGCGGCCAGCCCCTCACCCCACCCTGGCGGCCCAACGGCCAAACAAGGTGGTAGGTTGTTGGTCCGTCCGGGTGAGGTGGAGGGGCTAGCGGCCAGCCTTCGCCCCACCTCGGTGGCCCAACAGCTCGCCGTGGTGGTAGGTGGGCTGCTGGGGTGGGGTGGAGGCTGTCGGCCAGCCCTCCGCCTGACTGCCGGGGTGGCGGGTGACCAGCCCCTCGCCCCACCCCGGGGCATAGGCCGTCGGGTCACTAGGGTGGGGAAGGGGGGCTGGCGCCTGGCCCTTTGCCCCATCTCGATGGCGCAATGGTCAGTCAGGGCGGCGAGCTGTTAGGCTGTTGGGGTAGGGTGGGGTACTGGGCGGCCAATCTCTACCCCACCCGGGCGACCTGACGGCCCGCCGCCCGGGTGGGGCGGAGGGGCTAGCACTATCGGGGTTGGGTGGGGTGGGGTTGTTGGGCCACCAAGGTGGGGTAGGGGGGCGATTGTTGGGCCTCTAGGGTGGGGTAGGGGGGCTAGACCCAATTTCTAACCGATTTTCGGGGTGGGGCGTCAAGGTGCTGTATTTTTAAATTTCTTCTTATTATTTTTTAAATTGTTATGTTTTCAAAAAATTAATTATCATTTATCATTTTATTTATTAATTTAAGCTATTATTTTTTTGTAATTTACTGATTTATATATGTTTTTTTTAGGAAAATGGCATCAAACAAGATTTCTGTGAATCTTTCTGGACCAAAGACTGTTAAAGGTGGATCTTCAAAAAACACTATTGAACGAACCAAACCTGAGCTGATAGCTACAAATATTTCAAGTGCCTCAAATGATAAGAATATGATTTCATACTAGAAGAAATCAAAAGAAGTGAAACTTCCAACAAATGTCTGGTATGTGAAAGAAAGAGAAAGCCAAGATGTGCAGATATATCAATATGTTTATACACCTAACGATACTAGAATTTATGAGGTGCTGGGAAAGGTCATAAACATGTGTTTGGTACCAGATAGTGAAGTTGTTTACATAATTACGAAACTGCCCAAGTCACATGAAAGGATTAAATACCAGTTATCATATTCATTGTATGACACAAGAGAGGTATCTACAAAGTTGGGTAAACAAATCGTAAATGAAATTAAACAAAATATCGTAAGTATTGTTATTTATATTTGTGTTTTGTGTTCTTGTAACTGTCTCATTATATTTTTATAACTTTTTTTTTATTGACATATGATATTTTGTTTGGTAGAATTTTGTTGAAAGTTGTTCAATTATGTTGGGAGACATTCATTTCATAGAGCATGATATTATGAAAGTTGTCAATAGTTTCTACTCAGTGTCAGAAGAAGATGTGGCAAACAAGCAAAATGTAGTAATTTATGATGCTACAAAACTACATCGAAGGGATTAGAAAAAAATGCCTCTAGTGGATAAATCTAGCAAAGGTAGACAAGTTACTTTTGAAGATGAGGAAGTTGAAACTAACACTGAAGAATATGTTGTCGTTACTGAAGATGACATTGGAACTAATGCTAGAAAGGAGAAGAGTTGTAAAAGACCAAAAGTAACAATGCCTAAGAATAAATATGTTCTAGTTAATGATGAGATTGTTATGAGGAAGAAAAGTAAAGTTGAACATTCTGAAGTAGTCATTACCAACAGTCAAGATCCTAGTGAAACTTCAAGACAAAGTAGAGAAATCATTACACCATGAGCTGATTTAGAGGATGGCATTATAAAACAAAACAAAATGCCATTTGACAAAACTTGACAAATAGAAACTTAATTAAGGGTGGTTGTACATTTCAGCTTAATGTGAGACAAATCTATAAGGCAAGTGAAGGACAATGTAAATATCAAGTCAGAAAGCCACGCCACCTGCATGTTCACAACTTGAAGACATTGATGAAGTACAATTCATATGCTCATGTGGTTAATTATGTGCTTCTTGTTGATCTAGATCAAGTTCCCAACAAAGAAGCATTCGATAAGTCAAAATGTTTTGAATACAATTATTATGTACTTGGGGGGAAACCATTCTATAGAAGCTCAAAGACAATTGATGGAGGAATATCCCAATAACCCACATTTTGAAACAATGAAATGTATCATTTATGCTTGTTTATCAGATACAAAAGAAAATTTAGTGGCATGGGATCATAATTTAGATAATGAATATAGGATGTCTATGACTTTCATCCAAAGGGTTAGATTTATTCATATTGAATTTGAAAAAAAATGTGGTGGGGATAAGCTAAATGTTACTGTAGATTTCTGAAAGGAATGTTGTATGGGAATAGGCTATCCAATTGAGGAGAAAATCAATTCAAAAGGCAACAGAGTAAATACTGATTTATTCAGAGGCACTGATAAGATTTTCCAGTTGGCATTTAAAACTTGAGAGATATGGGAATTGATTAATGATATTTTTAGCATGTGGGAGAACATTGGCATTAAAAACTAGAATATCAAAATGTCCAAACCATTGATATGTAGCAACAGTAAATCAGGTCTTGAAATGAAGTAGCTTCCAAAAGATATGACTATCACATCTTGGATGAAAAGCTTAAAGAAATATTATCTCGTGTGAGGTCAGGGGAATTATCATTGAAGGAAATGTCCGAGGAATTTCAAAAGTAAGTTGAATTATTTTTACTTATTTCTAGATTATAATTTTCTTTTAAATATAACATATTGTTCTTGGTAGTATTTGTTATACATATCGTTATATTAACTTTTTTTTCTTTATCTATGTAGTCACAAAGTTTACATGAAAACACAAAAACAAATGGTTAAATTGTTGAATGAAGATAGTTGGGATGATGTTGTATGCAACTATCCAAATTCAAGTTCTACATAAACATTAATTTTTTTCATCTTGCATTTAAAAAGGTATGTTGATTTATACATTAATTTTTATTCATAGGTATACTATTTTTATTTTATAGCTTACATATATATTTGTTTATTTTATTAAAGATGAAGAAGGATGCAAATGGAGCACCAGATAGTTTCAGAACCTTTATTGAAAAAATTAAGATCGAAAGACTGAAGAAGCAACATCTTAAGAATTTTGAACTTGATCCAACTCTTACCCATTTCATTTGGAATGGGCTTGACACTATTCAATATCAAGTAATACAAGGCGAATGTGAAGACATTTCTAAACTCATACCTAAAAGGGATTATGCCCTATTTATTGGAGATATTCCCCATGGTTTCAATATTCCAAACATTGACTATGGTAGTGACCCTTATACTTATCAAGCTCTTAGTAAACTAGTTATGAGATTTCTAGAAGTCACATCATCACCATTATGGAGATTTGTGACATTTCATTCAGACACACAATTGGCAATGTTATTGTCAAGCTTCAAGGGGAAAACAAACTCAAGGATGCAGCTTACATGATAAGACATTGAAAACGTACATTTGATTAATGTTAAAAAATTCATTTATGTACAAGTTAACTGAACTTTTACTATTTCATGTTACAGGCAAAAGACAAATCTTCTAAATCATGAAGATCAACCATTTATAAATGATTGTGAGTTCATCCATATTGATAGTTGGGCAAGAGATGATAGCTATATGTCTATGATTTTTAATCGGGTAGATGGAAAGAGTCATAGCCAAGTACTGGCTTATGATGCTGTTGTGAGAAACTAACATATGAAGACAAAGAAGCAAAAGGAGAGATAGTTAACATTTATAAAAAATCACAGTTATTGATTAACTATCTTATAGACATATGTTCAAATGAAGGATATTGGGTTCTTCATTTATTTTCTAGCTCAGGTAAGTTTTATTATATGGAATTGAATTTCAATATCTTATTTCTTAATTTATATGTCATTGTACTAATTTACTTCATTATTTCTTTTGTGCTTGATAATTAGGTACAACACTAACATGTTTCCTTCAAAAAGGAAGAAATTTCACTCCCATTGAAAAAGATCCAATACAGTGCAATTTTATTCAGCAAATAATTAATGCTCTTCAATTTCTTCTAGATGTAATGTAAGAAATTGGGTTGAAGAAACGAGAATTTAGTGAATCACGTGTGGCAAAAAAGGCAAAGGAACCCCAACCACCATTACATGGAATGATTGGAAGGGCATACATTGGGAGATTCGCAGACATCAAAGATCCATTAGAAGAGGAAAATGAGCAAAACGAAGCAGAAAATATTGTGGAAGAAGACAATGATGAAACTCTAGAGGATGAAGTGTTTGGATTACGTGATATTGTTGATTAAATTTAAGTTATGCTTGGAAATCAAGCTCAATTTTTGTAACTATTAATTAGTTAGACATGTAATCTTTCGACTTTTAAATTTTATGATAAGAATAAACATTCAATTAATGTTGTAATGTGTTCAATATTTTTATTATGTGATTTTTGCATTAATTTTTATGTTAATCATTATTTTTTGAAAAAACAGTGATTATTATTATTTTTTTGACATGAAATTCATAAAAGAAACTATTATTTAACCATTTTTAGTTAAAATTTTCCTATAAAAATTGTGATTTTGACATGTCATTTCTAGCAAAAAATTACAAAAAATGATCAAAATGTGTAATTTTTTAGTTATATTTATGTTGAAAATGGTTATTTTTATGTCAATTGTTAAAAATTATTGTTTTTTAGAGAAAATTATTTCATGTGCATTGAAAAATCAATTAACGATGTATAAATATGTAGAATATCGAAACTTCGAAATATTGACCTTCTTCTTTAAATATGCAAAACAATAAAAACCTCACTTAAAAAAAAAAATTTGAAGAAGAAGACCACTTGAAATATTGTTAAATTTAGAAAATAATTATTTACATTTCAAACATTAGAAAATTTAAACTCAAAAAATAGGTCTTTTAAAAAAGGGGCTCATACAAAATCACCACTTTTTAAAATCAGCGTGCAAATCACTAACATTCTAAAACGTAATGTACATAAAAAAAAATTAAAGCGCCAAAAACTATGCTCTAAAAAAAACATGTGTGTTCTGCATCACCCCTTTTCAAAATCGGGTCACTTTTTTGCTATCTCTACGAAATGGGTAACGGTATTAGTTTCTGTTTTAAATTTTACATTGTTTCATGAGTTTTAAACCAAAATCATCATCTGAATGCTCTGTTTTGTTTGGGATTAGCATTTCAATGTTTTCTTTATAGATAAGTGAATTCATGCTTTTTCTCACTTAACTCCTACTATATCATCATCACTACACTACAATGAGAAATAGTTTTGAGTCATTGATTGCATCTACCTTGCCCCATCTTATGACTGCAACTGACCTTTAGGAATACTTGACCTAGTTCTTAGACCTAGTTTTCTTTATCCAACAAACCCTAATCAAACCCTACTGAGTTGATACCTAACCTAAAATCTACATATTCTCTAGTCACTTTCATTGGTTGTGAGGTTGGTTTAGAGAGAGCCCTCTCTGATTTGGTAGCGCTAGCTACCAAGTCCAAAGTTGGTCTGAGTTTACCTCTTTGGTTTCCTTTCTCAGCCTTGGGAAACTAAGGAGTGATAACGCTAGTCATGTAAATATTTGAAAAAGAGAGAGGTTGAAAATTCAATTTAAAAATAAATGTGTACACACAACATGGAATATGAGAGATTATTGATGAGCCTCATCATTGAGTAATTATATGGGCCTTAACTCACCTCCTAGCTTAGTCAAATCAACTCTTCTCACAACTTATTACATGTTTTGACTATATTTTTCTAATGAGATGAATTAAAGTGAGATATTATGCCTAGTGGAATAATATGCATTGAATGCAGGTTTGGAAGAGAAAAGCAAGGAATTTTGGAAATACTAAGGTTTGAAACTTGAATGGGACAAGGGAGAGAGATTGTAGGAGGTAAATCCTCCTTATTTAACCCTCCCCCACTCGAATATTCCTCCATTAATCACACCAGATCGAAGTGGAAGCAACGACGTCATGAAGATCAAAAGGAAACCGAGCAAGTGATAGACAAAGAGTTAGTTCATCATGAGTTTGGGAGCTGAGCCTCCCTAGATTTAAGGAAGTCATTGGAGACTTCAGTTGTATAAGTAGAGAGGCATAGAGCCTCATTAGGTTTCGAATTTTTGTTGCAAAAACACTAGTTATTTTCGAGCTCCGGACTTGTGGAAGACATTGATGTAATTTTTTGTTTTGATAATGAAAATGAGTTTTTCCTTGATCCAACACTGAGTTGACTCAGAGGGATGAATCTCTTGGGTTAGCGCTGAACCCTAGCAGAAATATAAAGGCATCTCATACCAGGAAACCACCTCCCAACTTCATCCATTCATAATCATCCCTTGCTTTCACCAAGATCTTCACCAACCTCATTATTTTACATAGAAATTCCTCCAAGCATGTTGAGTGAATCCAACCATCTCCTAACCTTGGTATTGAGTTATGAGTGATCTTGGGCATTTTCTCACTCCATTCCACCCATCCACCACCTTCCCTAAGCCTTCCATCACCTCCAACAACCATCGTTTTTCTCTTGGCTATATCCTGTAGAAATACAAGGAATCCTGTAGGTTTCTAGTACATCTTGTAGGTTTTCCTATAGTGGCCTGTTTTGAGGCCGAATTGAGGGAAAACCTCTAGGAATCCATATGAGGTCACCCAAGGGTCTTCCAATCCTTCCAATCATCTCCTAAACCTCCCAACCATCCACCATCATCGCTAAACCACCTACCACTTCACCAAAAGAGATTAGGGTTTACACTTGACTTTCTACAAAAAGAATAAAAAGAACAAAATATATTTATTTCAATCCTTTGCATGAACAGTAGTGATGTTTGATGTCTTCAACTTCCATGCTTTAGATAGTAGCATTTCATACATGTTGGTTTGGAATTTTTGTAAAGCATAGTTTCCCAGTGGTTAGTTAGAGAAGGGTATGTTTTTAGCATAGGATTTTAGTCTTCTTCCTTATTTGTAGTAGATAAGCTTTCTCCTAGAGTGGATCTCTCTTTCTTTCATTAGCAATCAAGCTTCTTCTGAATCCATGGAAGTTTGGCTTGAAAACCCTAGTGGTCTCTAGCCAGCTGAATAGTGACAAAAGGTAGAACCATCACTTCTACTTATATAAACAACACTGTCACCTCCAAGTTTGTACGAACCCCGAGTTGATAAAGTAAAGCTGGTAGCTCCAAGAGTTGCAACATTCTTACTGCAATACTGGTGCTCAACACATTTTGACGTCATTGCTGGTGAGGTGTCTGAGTACTATGTGATTACTACTTTCTTTCTTCTATTTCTTGTTTCTAATATTATGCTCTTAGTTTCATTTCTACAAAAGTAATTTAGTTTGCTTCCTTTTCATTCTGCATTCTTTGATTTCATTTTCGTTCTACAAGTTAGATTTCAATCAAGTAGTTAATCTTTTCATTCAGTCTGCAATTTCAATTCTGCAATCACTTTCAAATTTTGAAAAAATCACAAAACCAAACAAGAACATTTCTTTTCATGCCTCGTAGGAATAGGGATAACTTAGGTTAATTTTTTCCAGATACCCCCACTGATTCCAATAGCCAACCTTCCCTCTTCTTCGGTGGCTACGAACTGGAGGAACCCTTAGGTGAGAAACCATACATATTTGAAGAACCTACAAGGCAAGAAGAAGAAGGAGAATCCACTCCTACTAAACCTATGGATGAACACATAAATGAAAGGGGAAATAGAGAAATAGTTGAGGGTGCCTTCCCCATTAGGGAGACCAATGGGGGTACTAAGATGGAAAACATAAGCCCTTCTACCCTTTCTCATTTCCATGGCCTGACCACAGAAGACCTAGACACTTTCTTATTTGAGTTTGTTGTCATATGTCAAACCTATGACTATACAAATGATGAGCAGAAGTTGAAACTATTTCCATCCACTCTCAAGGATGCATCTTTGCACTGGTTCATGGGTTTACCTGGAGATAGCATTACAACTTGGTCTCAAATGCAAAAAGCCTTCAAAAACAAGTATCGAGACTACTATAGGTCTAAAGGCACTAAAGAGGAAATTTTTAGGATGACCTTAGGCAATGATGAATCCCTAAAGGATTATGAAGAAAGATTCCAGCTTAGCTACAAAAGGGCCAGGTGCACACTTGACCCTGAGTCACTGAAGCTGGTCCTACTTAGAGGAGTAATGGAAGACCTTCTGGATACCCTACACTTGTTAGCAGGAGGGGATATCTACCAGTTATCCTATGAGGATATCAAGACTGTCTTTAGAAACCATTCTAGGGCAGACATGAAAAAGGGTAGGGGTAGTCAACCTATGGTTAGTCCATCCTCTTCCAATTCATCCATCAAGGGTGAAATTGGAAATATGCTGGAGGATTTCAAAAGTGAGATGTTTCAAGCCCTTTCCCTACATATGGACACTATGCACATTAAGAGAAAGCATGAGGAAGCAGAGAGATCCTTGGCCATTTTATGTCCTAGATGCACCAGGAGGCATCCTAGGAAAGAATGTCCATTGAATTTTATTGAAGTTTTCTTAGTCTATGAAGAAAACTACTCCATAGACAAGTGCCACTCGTTACCTGGACTCAAAGCTATATATCAAGGAGTTGAAGGGGTCACTGAGTATCTCTACTACATAAACCAAAGGAGACCTCATGGGCCTAGGCCATACCAGCAGGGCATGCAAGGGTCATCCCATGCATATTACAACCCCAACTAGACCATATCCATACATTCTTAGGGACCCCCTGCTCATCCTTCCTAGTCTACACCTCCTCCTTGGTCCTTTGCACCTTAGTATCATTCCTAGCCAACCAGCCAGTCATTTCAACCATATGCTCCACAACAACCTCAGTTGAATGCATTGCCCCAAGGGTGGAGGCCCCAATATAATAGTATCCCATATTTATTGCCTTCACCACCTACCCAACCACAACTTGTACACTCTGCTCCACCTAAACAACCCCAAATTCCTGCCAAGCCAAATTCGAACCCAAACAATAGACAGACACAACAAGTATATAGTGGAGAGACATCATATCCAACTTATGTTGTGGAGATTCATGATATCAACTTGAGATCTGGGAGAGTACTCCTGGACAACCAACCTCTACCGCCACCCAGGGAGGTTGAGAATGAAAGAGAGGAAAGTGTGCTTAAAGTAAATCCACCACCCTTTCCTAAGAGATTAACGCAATCACCCTAGACTACCCTAGAAGAGATTGAACTTTTGGGAGAATTGAAAAACCTATGTGTCAAAATTCCACTTCTCCAAGCTATCAAGGATGTACCTATTTACAACACGTTGATTAAGGAGAAGTGCTTCAAGCATCCGAGGAGGCGAAAAAGAGATGCCCCTACCATTAATGTCATTGGACAATTGTCCAACTTAATGCTAGGGCAGGTAATCTGTACAAAATATTTGGACCCTGGAAGCCCTGTAGTAGATGTGCATATTAATGGCACCATTGTCCCACACACTTTGATCGAACTTGGGGCTACCATTAATGTGATGACCAAGGACACCATGCTCAAACTCAACCTCCAAGGTTCATTGAGGAAGACCACAACAGTTCTGTAACTTGCAGATCACTCCACATTGACCCTTGAAGGGATTTTGGAGAATGTGATGGTCTTCATTGATTCTTTGGAATAACCTACAGATTTACTAGTTCTCCACCCTAAGGCTAAACTTATTGGTTACCCTCTTATCCTTGGGAAGCCCTGGTTAGCCACTGTCGATGCTTACATTAGTTGCAGAGCTGGAAATATGACCATCAGGAATGGGCATATGTCCAAGCAATTAGTCCTATACCCTCCTGCTCAACCATCTCTAGAACATGACTTACCTTTGTGGCTGGAAGAGGAGGAGGAAGATGAAGTTTATTCCACCCAACTCTGTACCTTAGAAACAACCATGGGAGGGGGAAAACAGGATGAAGATGATTTAATCGAACACATACTCCAAAGTCCAACCCCCAGTACATTGTCCTTAGAGGAAGTAGTAAAGGAAACCCAAAAAAACCATCAATTAGATCTATGCTTAGCCGATTCCAACCCTATCCATGTCAAAACCATAGAATTCGATCCTGAGAGAACTTTGAAAATCAATCCATCTCTTTCTGTTCTCCAAGAAGAAAAGTTGTGCAACATGCTAAAGGAACACCTAGATGCCTTAGCTTGGAGTTATCGAGAAATGAAGGGAGTGCACTCATCGATGTGTACTTACCATATTTATATCAAGGAAGGTTGCAAGCCAGTCTAGCAACCCTAAAGGAGGATGAGTCTAGCTCTTAAAGATATAGTCAAAGAAGAACTACAAAAACTGTTAGACGCAAAATTCATTTACCCTATCTCACATAGTGAGTGGGTCTCTCCTTTGGTGTTGGTTCCAAAGAAAAATGGTAAGTGGAGGATTTGTGTCGATTATAGGGAGTTAAACAAAGCCACAAAGAAGGACCATATCCCTCTGCTTTTCATCGACCAAGTGCTAGATGGCCTGGTAGGGAAAAAGTTTTTCTCTTTCCTAGATGGATTCAGTGGGTAAAATCAAATCCAGATCAGCTCAGAAGACCATGATAAAACCACCTTCACTTCTCCTTGGGGTACTTTCGCCTATAGTGTCCTTCCTTTTGGCCTATGCAATTCTCCTTCCTCTTTTCAGAGAGCAATCCTGAGTATCTTTCCTGAGTCAGTCCATGATGCGGTAGAAATCTACATGGATGATTTCACACCTTATGGGGGTGATTTTGAGGAGCCTTTGTCCAACTTAGGTAAGGTTATACACAAATGCATTGAGATGAACTTGTCTCTCAGTCCCGAGAAATGTGAATTCTTAATGACTGCAGGGACCATGCTAGGTCATTCAATATCTCAACAAGGACTGCAGGTGGACGCAAACAAAATAGCTATCATCTGAAGGGCCCCACCTCCACAAAAGCAGATAGATGTCAGAAGTTTCCTAGGGTTAGTTGGATACTACCAAAGGTTTATAAAAGACTTCCAGAAGTTGTCTTCTCCTTTATTTGGGTTATTGGCCAAAGACTCTGAGTTTTTATGGTCAAGAAGCTATCAAGAGGTCCTAGACACCCTAAAGGACAAGTTACCCACTGAACCAATTCTCCGAGGCCCAAATTGGGTCCTTCCTTTTCACATTCATGCTGATGCCTCACACAAAGCCACAGGAACATACCTAGGCCAGATAGATGAAAAATTTCCTTTTTCCATTTACTTTCTCAGTAAGAATCTATTAAGGGCCCCGAAAAACTGCTAAAAATAGTAAACTATTCTACAATTAAAGAAACTGAAAAGTTGAAAGAAACAGTTGTGGGGGTCCAAATGGAATAGGTGGGTGGCCACCAACATCCATCTAGATCATTACTCCCCCCTTAAGAAGCAATGGTCCCCATTGTGTTGAGTTCCTCCCTGAGATGAGGAAACTTCTGTTGAGTTGGGTCCCTGGTGAGCTGTTCTGCAATCTATGATGTGCCCAGTAATGGTGGGAAGCATGTTCGAGGGCTGTACACATTGAACACTTGGTGCAGGCGAAGGAATGAGAGAATGTTGTTCTCTAAAGCATTGTTTCCCACAACCTTTTTAATGGTGTAAGGGCCATGTTGGAGTGGTTTGAGCTTCTAATGGGTTCTTGTAAGGCGTTCTTTCTGCATATGCAACTAGAATTTGTCACCCACCTGAAACTTGTGTGGTACCCCTGTGGGTGAGGAAAAGTTGTTCCTGTGTTCTTTCATGACTGTATCCATCTGCTACTATTGTTGCGTGGAGGAACCCTTCGCGGGGGTCATGGATGTGGCGACTATCTTCCCCTTACTTTGGGAGTGAACCGGACAGAAAATGAATTTCCTAGTTTGGGAGATGAGCTCATTGCCTTTCTTAGCAGTGATCAAAGAGTTGGTGATAGGTGGGGCTACCTCTGGTATCTTGTATAATGAATTACCCAAAGTGATAATAGCAATGCGAGGCATTGATTCATACACAACATGTCGCCTCCATAAGTATGGTTGGCCTAATAGTACATCACAAACATCAAGAGCTGCAACATCACAAAATACCTCATCTGTAAAGGGCTTGATGCTGTAGGGATTGCAACACTGCTGGCGGACTCAAAGATCTTGTCCTTGGTGAAGCCACCTGATATTGTATGGCTACAGGTGTGGTGTAGTCGGTAGGCCTAACCACTTCACGACCTTTGTTGAAATGAGGTTCTTTTGGCTACCATTGTCGACAATGAATTGTAGCAGTGAACCCTTCACCCACATTTGCGAGTGGAAAAGATGCTCCCCCTCCTCTAGATCTTCAGGCTCATTATTCAGGATCTTGGCAGTGGCAACAGTGGTGCTAGGCTCCGCGTCAATGATCTACTTCCCTTTGTCATTCTCCTTGTTGGGTTCTGACTCAGGGTCAAAACATGCATCTGATTCTGAAGCCTTCAACTCGGCCACCAGTGACTGCTTGGTCCGACACTCACTTCTGTTGTGAGTGGGGCTCTTATGGAACTCACACCACTTTCCTGTGTCCTTCTTTGACTTCGTGGTGTTTTTCTTTTCTTGTGGCTTCAATGGGTTTTCTTGGGTTGCCTTGTCTTGGCTTTGTCCTTGGTTCTGCGATTTGGGGAAGCCTTTCCCTTGCTTCGGATTCACAGATCCAAAGTCTCGCTTCTTTTGTTTGAACTTCTGCTCGATTTTGACAGCGTATCGGTATGCCATGCCGAGCGAGGAGATGTTCAGGAACTCCATCTCTTCCTGGATGTATCTATGTAGGTAGCCACGATATTTGAGTACTAAATGCAGCTCAGAGTCCTTGTGTTATCACTGAAAATTCTGTTGCCAAAATTGCTCAGACTAGCTTAAGGACAAAGTGTTTTCGCAGCGCATAAATCCTTTAGCAGTTTCGCAGCGCAACCTGCTTTAGTGATTTCGTAGCGTGCTACGAAATTGGGGATTTGTTCGAATCCATAGCCATTTTCACCCAGCTGTCATGTTTATCAAAATCCATTGGGTTATGCATGAGTACAGGCTTGAAAATAAACAACTCAGACATTCCGATGATGTTCTGGACTCCTATGTAACCCTCAAACTATATGAGAGGCAGTTAATGATGTTCAAGTTATTTATCTGCAGGATGCTCAAAAGGTAATTGAAGGGATTCCTAATACAACAGCAGATAAATATGACATCGGTAATTTGAAGGATGCATGTGAAGAAAGCTTGCTTAGTGATATCAACTCTAAAAATGTCCTTGACAGGCTCCAAGGTGCATTATTGTATCGTTTGACAAGAGCTCGGCATCAGGCCTTGGGAGTTCAATTGTTTTATTTTCAAGACTAGGCAAATTTGAGGTCGGCATATTTTGTTACACTGGTTCATGTTGGAAATAGGCTTTTTCATTTAAGGATCATGTCATGCTTGCTGGATCACCTGCTAGTCATATTGACTTTGGAACGCAGATCGAAATCATTAGTGGTGCTAATGTAAGTTCTACATAGCCTCGTTTTTATTTCTTACTTTGCATCCAGTACTTATCCGATTACCTAAAAGAAAATAAAGGGTTTCCTAGTGATCAAACTCAAATAGAAAAGGGTGGAAAGTCAAGTTTCTGCAGTGATGATTGAACGACAGCAACGTGCACACATGGCATGCATCAGAGCATGGTAATGAACACATGGCACTTTAAATTGAAGATGCCCGACGGTGATATCAACGGATCCAGGTCTCAATAGATATATCTTATTGAATGAAGGCCATTAATGAAAGAATCGTTCTGAAGTTGACAAACATCTATAACCAGTTTTGGGGAAAGAGCAACACCACAGCTGCTCGTTTGCCATACTGTGAGGGAAACTTCCTTCCAGATAAAATGGAGGAATTTATAATGCAGATGGAATTATGGGGCCCGGCCGGTTGCAATATGCAGCTGCAGCTGCTCGACGGGGATCATATGATAGTGCTGGTGTTGGGGGTCATGCTTCAGGAGTGGTTACAACTGAGCAGATGAACAATTTGGTTACCAATTTAAAAATGCTTGAACAGATTGGCAGCTCTGAAATGAATCGCATATTCACACGAAGCCAAAGGTTGAACAGTGAGGCAATCGTTGATTTTGTAAAGGCACTTTGTAAAGTTTCTATGAAGGAGCTACGGTCCCCAACTGATCCTCAGGTTCTTAGCCTTACTAAAATTGTTGAGATTGCGCACTAAAACATGAATCGCATTAGGCTAATGTGGTCTGACATTTGGAGTGTGCTTTCTGATTTCTTCGTTACAACTGGATGTTCTGAGAAGTTATCCATCGCTATTTTTGCAATGGGTTCCCTACGACAACTGGCTATGAAGTTCCTAGAACGTGAGGAGTTGGTGAAATCAGGTTGGAAAATCATCTTCATGGTGTTCACAACAGTCGAGCACGTTGGGTTCAAACAAGACCAAGGCGAAGCTCAATTGAAGAGGATTTAGAGTCGTCCTCTGCTTCTAGCACACGAGTAGATGGTTTATCAACTATTTTTGATGGCACAAAAGAGGCTTCTAAGTATCTCAAGGAACAATACAAACTACCAAAGTCTGCAGGTTATGAGAATGCGCCTAGCAAGGATTCTCCATTCTCAGCATTTGCGGGTGCTTCTTCTGTGAGTGATCTTCCAAAGAGGACTACCTCATTCCATTTCCCCGCAGATGGGCAGAGGAGTTTCAGATTATTGAAACAAAAGATACAAGAGGCTACCTTAGAATTCAAGCAAGGAGGTTGGTAAGGAACACAAACAGAGATCTTCAGTAACATGGAGAGACCGACAACAATTTGTTTTCTCTGACAATAGACATACTGTAAAGAATCTTGTATAACAATGTCATGTCTGAGTTAATTTTCAGCATAAATTTTAGAGTATTCCAGCAATGGTTTCAACTGTAGGAAAGGTCTGATTGTCAGTTGGTGTGAAAAACATGGAGTCAAGGTTCCAGATCCAATTACTCGACCTCTTCATACATCTCCTTTGAGATTAGACCCATCAGACTCTGTTGACATCACATATCAACATGATGACTCTGTCAAACTAAAAAGACCAGAAGCAGGGGAAGTCCGGTTTTCTAAGTTGCATTGTGTGTGGCAGGTATTCAAAGGATTTTGTTGGTACTCACAGCCTTGATATGCATGCGTATTATTCTCAAGTGGCTGTTACCATCATATTGGACATATAATTGCAGAGATGAATGCATCCTATAGACCTTTAAAAGAACATTCAGGAAGGGGAATCCAAAGCCCAAGGAGATTGAACAAATATCATTCTGGTTGCTAAAAGAGTCATTTACAAATTCTTATCACTACATTTCGGAAATGAAGACTAGTTACAATTATGTGCAATAGAGGATGCCGTTGAAGATATGCTCCAAGGCTTGAAACTAGTCATGGCTGCTAAAGGAAAACAATCATTATCCTTCTCAAGCAAAAAGATCAAAGCATTCAAATAGGGGATTGCTAAAGGTTGATGTTGTTAAGTTTAGTATCCGTGAGATTATTGCTGAAAGTAAAGAGGAGCCAATTCGAGGTTGGTTTGATGAACATTACCGACTCATGAAAAATGAAGTCTGTGAACTTTCTGTATGATTAAGGTTTCTAGATGAGGCTTTAAAAGATGGCTCCAGCTGTTATGGTATTCCTAACCTCAAAGAATGTCATAACCAACAAAAAGCAGAAAAAATATCTTGAAGACACAGAGATAGGCTTATCTAATCAGGTGGCCATTAGAAGACTGTGTTTTTGAAATTACACAACAGTTTCGTAGCGCGCTACGAAACTGCTGTAGCTGCATGTTACAGTTCAGTTGGTCAATTAGGATTAACCAAGCGGCAAATCTTTTTTGAAATATTTTGTCATCACACAGGTACGTGAAATGGTGGACAGCACATCCAGGACGTGGCAGCCCGCTCTTTTTCTTAAGGATAAAAGCATACTTCTTTGGATTCGAATATTTTAAGGCAAACCAAGGACCGACAAACAAGAACAGTTTCCTATATTTCAGGGTATTGGAAAACATGTTACATTAAAGGCCAGCAAGCAACTACAGACACCTATCACAGGCAAACTAAAAGAGGCCATTTGTCAGAGAATGAGCCTGTTTTGTCCTTTTTTCCGTAGGAGCACCATCCTGGTTGTAATAAATGCTATTTCCAGCATGATGTAGAATTAGAGTTTTAATTGTTTTAGGATTCCAGGGCTGTCAATTAATAGGCAGCTGTAATTATTAGTTAGTTAAAAAGTTAGTAGGTGTCATCATAGGCAGAATCGAGCTCCCCGCATGCTGGAGGAGGAAGCTCCAAGTAGTTAGAGTCATGTTTTTATATATAGGGGAACGATCTATGTAACAGGGGTTGGATGTTTTTGAAAAAACAGAGTTTATATTGGCTTATGTAAAGACTTGTTATAGTAATATAAAAGACTACGTTTTTCTTCTCAGGATTCATACTTTGTTCAGATGCTCAAGATGTATGTGGCTTTGTCTTACCCTTTATGTTTTACAGCTTTATAGATACACAATCACTCTGAATTCACCTAGCTGCTCAGACTTCCTGTGTGTATTTATGAGTTGAGGTTCATTTGAGAAATGTTTTGAGTGTTTAAACATTACATGCCCTGACTTCCATGAATGAGTAGTTTTATGGTTTACTGAAATGGTGTTTGACTCCATGAGCCCAATGGAAGAAATCTTATGTTGTCTGTCCAACCAGCATGTTTATTAAGTTTTCATTTCAAGAGTTAGCCCTCTTAGTGTTAATCATAATCAATAGTTTGTTTGAGAGAGCCCTCTCTGACTAAGGAGGCTAAGCCTTAGTCTAAAGCCTGGTTTGAAATAGTTACATAAGATCTTGCTAAGTGGCAGCCCTTAGTACCTGATTTTGTGATAACATTTTGGTGCGTCTGCCGGGAGTCTGAAGATTATTCTTTCCCGAAATTATGAAGCTGAACTTCTGAAGGTAGCAGGAGCTCAGAAGGTTTTTGAGGCTGCAAAACTACCTTGGCGACTCCATTGTTGAGTAATTCAAAATTCATACATTCATGGTGATTCCACTGGAGTTATGAAAGACCCAGAAGCTACCATTCTTAGTTCAAGGT
This sequence comes from Pinus tabuliformis, assembly GCA_031772625.1. Taxonomy (NCBI): domain Eukaryota; kingdom Viridiplantae; phylum Streptophyta; class Pinopsida; order Pinales; family Pinaceae; genus Pinus; species Pinus tabuliformis. The sequence goes on along the minus strand of CM062817.1, from coordinate 943,228,755 downwards.
ATGCATGCATAGATTTTTCAGGAATTCATGGTTTCCCAAATCATTTTCCCAAGGATGCATATTTTCTAAGGAATGGTCCCAAATTTAATGGAGAAGATTTGAGTTTAACTCTGAAGCATATCTCAGATTTCTGCCATTTTGCTGAGCTTCTTAGAGTCAAACATGAGGATGTTTGCATTATGTTATTTTATGATTCACTTCAAGGGAAATGCAAACAATGGATTGAAAGTTTTCCTATCAAATCCGTTAAGTCATTTCAAGACTTATGGCTTATGTTTTTGGAGGAATGGATAGATAGGTCAGAGGTGGTGGTAAACTCTCCTTCAATTCAAGGTTTCAAACAATGGAATAATGATCATAGTAATGGAGAAATAGATGAAAATTTTTCTTTATCCTTGTCCTCGTATCTAAAATCCTTTGACTGCAAGGCAGAGGATAAGATGAGATTTTTGGATGAATTTGCCAAAGACATTGAGAAAGACATTGAAGGTTTAGAAGGTCAAATTCAGGCATATAGTTTTCATAATCATGATCATTATTTTCAGAAGTTTTCTATGGCAGAACGCAAGGAGAGAATGCTGTTTCCTTTCTCTTTCACGATTGAGGAACTGAACACTGTTGTTGAAGATCAGTTTGCACAGCCGGAAAGTTACAAGAAACATCAAGCTGATCAAGTATTCTGGGATCCTATAGCTGACTACATGGAAGAGTTTTACTCTCCAGTGTTTCAGTTTTTCAATGAAGATCAGAGACAATTTCAGTGGCAGCGGTCATCACACTATCGCATTGGCTCTGAAATCTGATGCAGTCAGAGACAGCGGTCATCACACTATCATATTGGCTCTGAACTCTGATGCAGTCAAAGAAATCAAATATCAGATAAGACAAATGATTGGCTACATTGGAAATTTCACATTGATTGAGCTGAAGAAGTTGAAATTGTTAGGGTAGGTAGGTAGGTAAATGCAAATAAGCTCAAGGTCGACTGAGCATATTTTTTTTTAGTAGATGTAGTTTTCTTTCTCCTACAGTGATCATCCAGCTAAAGCCCGAGGTGAAGGCCCAAGGAGCTGGAAAGGGATGCTTGTCAAGCAAATTTCTGTTTTTCATAGAGGATAAGGCACTGGAACTGCAGGTTCTTAGTGTACCACAAGGGCACACTATCCCAAGTGGAGCCACTGTTATCATTGAAAATTCTGTTGCCAAAATTGCTCAGACTAGCTTAAGGACAAAGTGTTTTCGCAGCGCATAAATCCTTTAGCAGTTTCGCAGCGCAACCTGCTTTAGTGATTTCGTAGTGTGCTACGAAATTGGGGATTTGTTCGAATCCATAGCCATTTTCACCCAGCTGTCATGTTTATCAAAATCCATTGGGTTATGCATGAGTACAGGCTTGAAAATAAACAACTCAGACATTCCGATGATGTTCTGGACTCCTATGTAACCCTCAAACTATATGAGAGGCAGTTAATGATGTTCAAGTTATTTATCTGCAGGATGCTCAAAAGGTAATTGAAGGGATTCCTAATACAACAGCAGATAAATATGACATCGGTAATTTGAAGGATGCATGTCAAGAAAGCCTGCTCAGTGATATCAACTCTAAAAATGTCCTTGACAGGCTCCAAGGTGCATTATTGTATCGTTTGACAAGAGCTCGGCATCAGGCCTTGGGAGTTCAATTGTTTTATTTTCAAGACTAGGCAAATTTGAGGTCGGCATATTCTGTTACACTCGTTCATGTTGGAAACAGGCTTTTTCATTTAAGGATCATGTCATGCTTGCTGGAGCACCTGCCTGTCATATTGACTTTGGAACGCAGATCGAAATCATTAGTGGTGCTAATGTAAGTTCTGCATAGCCTCGTTTTTATTTCTTACTTTGCATCCAGTACTTATCCGATTACCTAAAAGAAATAAAGGGTTTCCTAGTGATCAAACTCAAATAGAAAAGGGTGGAAAGTCAAGTTTCTGCAGTGATGATTGAACGACAGCAACGTGCACACATGGCATGCATCAGAGCATGGTAATGAACACATGGCACTTTAAATTGAAGATGCCTGACGGTGATATCAACGGATCCAGGTCTCAACAGATATATCTTATTGAATGAAGGCCATTAATGAAAGAATCGTTTTGAAGTTGACAAACATCTATAACCAGTTTTGGGGAAAGAGCAACACCACAGCTGCTCGTTTGCCATACTGTGAGGGAAACTTCCTTCCAGATAAAATGGAGGAATTTATAATGCAGATGGAATTATGGGGCCCGGCCGGTTGCAATATGCAGCTGCAGCTGCTCGACGGGGATCATATGATAGTGCTAGTGTTGGGGGTCATGCTTCAGGAGTGGTTACAACTGAGCAGATGAACAATTTGGTTACCAATTTAAAAGTGCTTGAACAGATTGGCAGCTCTGAAATGAATCGCATATTCACACGAAGCCAAAGGTTGAACAGTGAGGCAATCGTTGATTTTGTAAAGGCACTTTGTAAAGTTTCTATGAAGGAGCTACGGTCCCCAACTGATCCTTGGGTTCTTAGCCTTACTAAAATTGTTGATATTGTGCACTAAAACATGAATCGCATTAGGCTAATGTGGTCTTACATTTGGAGTGTGCTTTCTGATTTCTTCGTTACAACTGGATGTTCTGAAAAGTTATCCATCGCTATTTTTGCAATGGGTTCCCTACGACAACTGGCTATGAAGTTCCTAGAACGTGAGGAGTTGGTGAAATCAGGTTGGAAAATCATCTTCATGGTGTTCACAACAGTCGAGCACGTTGGGTTCAAACAAGACCAAGGCGAAGCTCAATTGAAGAGGATTTAGAGTCGTCCTCTGCTTCTAGCACATGAGTAGATGGTTTATCAACTATTTTTGATGGCACAAAAGAGGCTTCTAAGTATCTCAAGGAACAATACAAACTACCAAAGTCTGCAGGTTATGAGAATGCGCCTAGCAAGGATTCTCCATTCTCAGCATTTGCGGGTGCTTCTTCTGTGAGTGATCTTCCAAAGAGGACTACCTCATTCCATTTCCCCGCAGATGGGCAGAGGAGTTTCAGATTATTGAAACAAAAGATACAAGAGGCTACCTTAGAATTCAAGCAAGGAGGTTGGTAAGGAACACAAACAGAGATCTTCAGTAACATGGAGAGACCGACAACAATTTGTTTTCTCTGACAATAGACATACTGTAAAGAATCTTGTATAACAATGTCACGTCTGAGTTAATTTTCAGCGTAAATTTTAGAGTATTCCAGCAATGGTTTCAACTGTAGCAAAGGTCTGATTGTCAGTTGGTGTGAAAAACATGGAGTCAAGGTTCCAAATCCAATTACTCGACCTCTTCATACATCTCCTTTGAGATTAGACCCATCAGACTCTGTTGACATCACATATCAACATGATGACTCTGTCAAACTAAAAAGACCAGAAGCAGGGGAAGTTCGGTTTTCTAAGTTGCATTGTGTGTGGCAGGTATTCAAAGGATTTTTTTGGTACTCACAGCCTTGATATGCATGCGTATTATTCTCAAGAGGCTGTTACCATCATATTGGACATATAATTGCAGAGATGAATGCATCCTATAGACCTTTAAAAGAACATTCAGGAAGGGGAATCCAAAGCCCAAGGAGATTGAACAAATATCATTCCAGTTGCTAAAAGAGTCATTTACAAATGCTTATCACTACATTTTGGAAATGAAGACTAGTTACAATTATGTGCAATAGAGGATGCCGTTGAAGATATGCTCCAAGGCTTGAAACTAGTCATGGCTGCTAAAGGAAAACAATCATTATCCTTCTCAAGCAAAAAGATCAAAGCATTCAAATAGGGGATTGCTAAAGGTTGATACTGTTAAGTTTAGTATCCGTGAGATTATTGCTGAAAGTAAAGAGGAGCCAATTCGAGGTTGGTTTGATGAACATTACCGACTCATGAAAAATGAAGTCTGTGAACTTTCTGTATGATTAAGGTTTCTAGATGAGGCTTTAAAAGATGGCTCCAGCTGTTTTGGTATTCCTAACCTCAAAGAATGTCATAACCAACAAAAAGCAGAAAAAATATCTTGAAGACACAGAGATAGGCTTATCTAATCAGGTGGCCATTAGAAGACTGTGTTTTTGAAATTACACAGGAGTTTCGTAGCGCGCTACGAAACTGCTGTAGCTGCATGTTACAGTTCAGTTGGTCAATTAGGATTAACCAAGCGGCAAATCTTTTTTGAAATATTTTGTCATCACACAGGTACGTGAAATGGTGGACAGCACATCCAGGACGTGGCAGCCCGCTCTTTTTCTTAAGGATAAAAGCATACTTCTTTGGATTCGAATATTTTAAGGCAAACCAAGGACCGACAAACAGGAACAGTTTCCTATATTTCAGGGTATTGGAAAACATGTTACATTAAAGGCCAGCAAGCAACTACAGACACCTATCACAGCCAAACTAAAAGAGGCCATTTGTCAGAGAATGAGCCTGTTTTGTCCTTTTTTCCGTAGGAGCACCATCCTGGTTGTAATAAATGCTATTTCCAGCATGATGTAGAATTAGAGTTTTAATTGTTTTAGGATTCCAGCGCTGTCAATTAATAGGCAGCTGTAATTATTAGTTAGTTAAAAGTTAGTAGGTGTCATCATAGGCAGTCATCGAGCTCCCCTCATGCTGGAGGAGGAAGCTCCAAGTAGTTAGAGTCATGTTTTTATATATAGGGGAGCGATCTATGTAATAGGGGTTGGATGTTTTTGAAAAAACAGAGTTTATATTGGCTTATGTAAAGAATTGTTACAGTAATATAAAAGACTACTTTTTTCTTCTCAGGATTCATACTTTGTTCAGATGCTCAAGATGTATGTGGCTTTGTCTTACCCTTTATGTTTTACAGCTTTATAGATACACAATCACTCTGAATTCACCTAGCTGCTCAGACTTCCTGTGTGTATTTATGAGTTGAGGTTCATTTGAGAAATGTTTTGAATGTTTAAACATTACATGCCCTGACTTCCATGAATGAGTAGTTTTATGGTTTACTGAAATGGTGTTTGACTCCATGAGCCCAATGGAAGAAATCTTATGTTGTCTGTCCAACCAGCATGTTTATTAAGTTTTCATTTCAAGAGTTAGCCCTCTTAGTGTTAATCATAATCAATAGTTTGTTTGAGAGAGCCCTCTCTGACTAAGGAGGCTAAGCCTTAGTCTAAAGCCTGGTTTGAAATAGTTACATAAGATCTTGCTAAGTGGCAGCCCTTAGTACCTGATTTTGTGATAACACCTTGATACCCAACTATGTGCGAAGGGTATGAAAAATGTTTGTGAACTTCAACACATCTTGGTCCCTTCCTTGCTACAGCGTGGTCCACTTTATGTATTTGTCCTCATAGCTTTTGATAGGGTAGTGATGCTCCTTGATGGCATCCCAGAATGAATTCCAAGTGGGTGTGACTGAAAATAGTGAGCCCTTACTTTCATCCTTATGCTCGCAGTAGGTTTCCCATCAGTCCTTGATGTGGGGTATTTCTTTGAGAAGAGCGAAAATAATATTTTCTCGACTGGAAAAGTCATGAACAGAAAAATACCCTTCTAGCATATTTAACCATTTATCTATGACATCTGTGTCTATTTGACCCTCAAAGATGGGGATTTCAAAATTAACTTGTACCTTAAAGGGTGTGGAATTTCCAGAGTAGCTGTTGGAAGCTGATGCGTCGTCTCGGGGTAGCCGCTAAAGGATCTGGGCAAAGTTGTCCATCATTGCATTCCTTTGTCGTTCGAGAGAATCTTCGAGCAAGATTTTGATAGGATCTCCTACCCCCTCATATTTCTTTTCATCTGCCATGGGAGGTCGTCAGGATTTGTGAGGCTGATCTTGCAAAGATTCAACTAGGTTGAGCCCTAGCTCCTTATATCGTGACCTCGTTGGGGACATGCAAAGAAAAACAGAGAAAAAGTAGACCGATCTGATACCACTGATCCGGATTTAAACATGAATGCAAAAAATTATAGAAATAACCATAAATACAGAGATGCAACATAAATAATACTTCATTTCGTTAACGTAAAATACTGAAATATGCTTACAAACAGAAATGGAAATAAACCAGTTAGGGCGATGGTAGCTTATCTCTGAGAAGAGATGTGGTGGCTACATGCCTCTGAACTATGTTACAATGAGGCTCAAAAGCATATTTATTGTTGAAAAACAATGGAAATCCTTAAACATCCAAAAACCTAACCCTAGGACATGAAATGCCAAGCTGTGGGCCCCGTTTGGGTAAATTGGTACATCAACTTCCTAGGGTCGTAACTTTGGCATACGATCTTCGTTTGACGCGCGAAATATCTCGTTAGAAAGATCTATTCGAGAACTACAACTTTTGGTAGAGAAATATCGGTCCATGGACCCATGTTGCTCCTAGTGTTCCCAAAAAATGTCGTTTAGGGCCTCAAAATGGCTCCGGAAGTTCAGGACCTGAAAAACTGCTAAAAATAGTAAATTGTGATACAATTAAGGAAACTAAAAAGCTGAAATAAATAGTTCTGAGGGTCCAAGTGGGATAAGTGGGTGGCCACCCACTTATCAAACAATTATAGTTAACACCATGTAAATAGATATTTGTAATTGCGTTTAGTTATTCAATGTAATTGCATTCATTTGCGCATCACATAAGCATAATAAAGGAAATTCATAAATAACATATCAAGATGCATCAACAAAACAAAGACACCGAAATTTTAGAATATCTCTCCTTATTAATATCTTCTAAGTGTTTACAAACTCTGTCCACCCTGTGCACATAGCTACAAGGGTCCATGCACTCAGCTGCGAACTTCTACCGCAGGCCTCTGCGCACTTAGCTACAGAGCCTCTACCTACGCTATGAAGTAAGAAGTCTAGTTGGTTAGGATTCTCATCTCTCATCCGAGAGACCCGGGTTCAAGTCCCAGAAATAGAACCATTTGTTGGATTGAGGGGCCCTGACCAAAGTTCAGCGTTAATTAGCCAAAAAAATCCCTACACTACTGGACTTTTCGTCATCAGCCCACGAAGCGCACAACAAAGTCTCACCCGAAGCAGTATGGGGGATACTGGAACCAAGATTCTACACCCTGAGATGGTTGTGATGTCGTTTGATGATCCGAATTGGATCCTAAAACACTCTCTAAGTTTTCATAGCTCTGTAAAATTCATGCCAATTTTTCAAAGACTTACAAAGGTCGAGCTTATTAGGAATACCCTTGGAACAGTTGTAATTTGTGAGTAGTATGGAGCAATGAGGACCCTCGGTCAAGCACGCAGACCGTTGGCCCATGGTAACACGCGCTGCCACGAAACAGCAAACCGGGAGGTCTTTTGGATAAATTTGAGAGGTTTCTGATATGTGATTAGCGACAAGTCGCTAATCGTATGTCACTGGGAAAATCCCTCAGTGAAGGAAAAGCCCCAAGCGACCAGAACCGAAAAGTGAAAAATCGTACGGAATTCGCCGATTCTATCAGAGGCGGGTCCCACACGAAAACCGGTAGGATTTCAGAAGGGCTTCGATGCGGTAAGAGGTTTCAACCGAGTCTCGCACTATGCCATACACTGGGTGCCACACGTCCAGTGGAAGAGAGAGAAAACCACTCACATTGGATGGGTAAACGTCATGCAACTTACCCGCCTGATATGGATGGAGACCGTAGGATCTGGAGGCTCCAGATTGACAGCGGACATGCGATCCGATGGATGACCGGATTCAACAAGGTAAACAGGTCGAGTTATATAAAGTTTGAAGTCTGGCATGAACGATGAGTTGGCAGGGGAATCATGTTTGCAGGCAATCTGGGAGTTAAATAGAAATAACGACAGTTCAAAAATTTCCAAGATAAATGACACTCTGTTCGTTATGAAACAAGTGGCCATCTCCCTATGAAGCATTACACAGTGATGATGACGCAAAACAGGGGAATTCAAATGGACAGAGGCAGGAGAACCAGAAATATGGGAAGCAGAAATGAACCATTAGAAAGCAGATTAGCATTAAAGCCACAAACTGACAGATACAAAGCAAGTAGCGAGAAAGTAGTGAGAAAAGTGAGTAAGAAAGCTAAGAGCAGAGAACAGAGAAAGTAAGTCGAGCTGACTTGCAGAGCAAAAGCAACATCGACACAGAGCCAGAGAGAGTCAGAGATTCTGTGCACTCCAGAGAAGGCTTGAGAGGTTCAAGAGAACTCCTCGGCATAGGCCTATCATGTATGAGTCTTAGATTGGGCTCATACTACTGTGACCAATAGAGGTCAAGTTTCAGTAAGGAGAGTCTGTGTACTCCGGTCCTACTGATTCATATCTATTGAGCGAGACTCAAATTGAGCTCACTATTGTAAAAAATCTACTTTCAAAACATAATAGAGAGGCCACCACTGAAGGCTGGACTAGGAGACGTAGCCCAAGAACATTAGGTGAACTCCTTATTAAACTTGTTGTATTACATGTTTTCCTATTCTGTTTTCTCTAACTGCTTCAATGTCTATGTATGTCGCAATATTATCGATCCGTTGCATAATGTAGCATAGGCACATCCATGCACATGAGTCTGTAATACCTTTAATTCTTTGTCCTGGATAAATTCCAGATCAAGTGGTATCATACCTCTAGGTTACTAAGGCTAGACAAGGTTGTGCTAGATTTTGTTCTTGAATGCTAACTAGATCAAAGCTTAAATTAGGAGAAGAAGAATTGGTTGGAGCTAACCCTGAAAATGGAAGAGTCTATCCTAAGAGGAAAATGTCAGAAGAAAGTCCCTTGGAATCAGACTCCCAGTTCATGGATGGTTTCATGACCATGAAAGCCATGGTAGAGGAAATGTATAGAGAATTTAAGAAAGGTAGAGAAGAAGATCCATCAAACTCCAAACGAGATAAAGGAGCAGAAGAATCTCTCCTCCATGACCACTCTAAAGGCAAAGGGAAAGAAGAAAAACTTCCCACACCTCCTAGTAGCCCTGAAAATAAAAAAGAAAACATCTTTTATTAAATTAGATGTTAAATTTAATTTGCCGATATATGATGGAGAGTTGAATGCAGAGAAGCTGGATAATTGGATTAGACAGATTGATGTGTATTGCAGGGTGCAGAGCATTGATTCAGACAAGAGTAAGATTCAGCTGGCCAGCCTATGCCTTGGAGGCACTGCCTTGGTATGGTGGGAAGGGAGGACACAAGTTGACATGAAGAAGCATGGTAAAATCCAATCTGTCTGGAGTGAATTTGTTTCTGCAATTAAGAAGAAATTCTATCCACTAGCCTATATGCAGTAAACCATGATGAGCTGGCAAACTCTTCGCAAATTAAAAGGGCAAAGTGTACAAGGCTACACTCAAGAATTTAGGAAAAGAGCTTTGATTCTAGGAATTTCTTTAGACTCACCTGAAACTCTGCTGAAGTATATAGGTGGTCTACACAACTACTTAAGGAACACTATTCTCATGTTTAATCCCACTAGCATAGATGAGGTATCTGTTCAGGCTACACATCTAGAGGCTAGAGGCAAGAATGTGAACCAGAAGTTGGGGGATCATCAAAACCCATTGCAAGCAAAAGTAAGGAAAAGAGAAAACAGAAATGGAAAGAGAGGAAGACAAATACTGTACAAAAGAGCAAATCTTCATTCACTCACTGTAAGAAGGATGGGCATGATGATGAACACTACTGGATCTTGCATCTGGATCTAAGACCCAAGAAATTCGAGGGAAAAAAGAAGAAGAGTGCTGCAATTATTCAAAAGGATTTGGGGTCACACTCAGGAGATGAAACAACAATCGCAGCCACAGGTATAAAAGGTAAAAATTTTGAAGCATCTACTAGTAATTCTACACAATCTAATGATAATGAAGAAAATGAGAGGAAAAGACATGAGCTTTTTCATATTCGAGTTATTTCCAAGCATCAAAAGATTGATACTTTGTTTGATAGTGGCTCACAAGTAAATTTAATTTCTAAAGAAATTGTAAAGAAGTTGGGATTACTAACCAAACCTCGCAAGAAACCATATCCATTAGGTTGGTTATGTGATAAAGCAAAGCTACAAGTGATTAGACAATGCAAACTTAAGTTTTCTTTTGTTTCAACATTTGTAGATGAGGTTGAGTTAGATATAGTTCCTTTGGATATATGTGGAATTGTTTCAAGAAGTCCTTACTTGTATGACAGGAAAGCTATTTTCTATAGAGCTGAGAACAAGTATCAACTTGTTAAAGATGGAATCAAATATATTGTAAGAGCTCATAAACTCAAGAATAATTATACTCTCATAAACTCAGGGTAGATGAAAAGAATTGTAAATTCATGCAAACAATTTTTACTGATGGTTGTAAAGCAAAAGAAACATGATAAAACCAATGTATTTGAGAGCTATGATGCTAAACAACAAGCTAATTTAGAAAAAGTTGTTTCAGAATATGATATACTATTTCAAGAACCTAAAAGTCTACCACCCCAAAAGGAAATAGTACATGATATTAATTTGCAGCAAGATCCTCCATTGCCTAACATCGGAATGTACAGGTTGTCCGCTTTAGAGAATGTAGAAATCAAGAAGCAGGTACAGGAGCTACTTGAGAAAGGGTTCATAAGACCTAGCACATCACCATGTGTGTCTGCTATTGTCTTAGTGAGAAAGAAAGATGGCTCATGGAGAATGTGCATTGATTACCGAGAACTGAATAAGATAACGATAAAAAATCGTTACCCCCTTCCTCGCATAGATGATCTATTAGATCAATTAAAATAAGTTGTTTATTTTTCCAAGTTGGACTTGCATAGTGGCTATCCTCAGCTCAGAGTTGCAGAGAAAGATGCATGGAAGACTGCTTTCAAAACAAAGCAGGGATTGTATGAGTGGTTGGTTATGCCTTTTGGCTTAACTAATGCTCCTGCTACTTTCTTGAGAGTAATGAATGATGTACTCAGACCTTTTCTTGATGATTTTGTCATTGTATATTTGGATGACATTCTTATATTCAATAAAACATGGGAAGAACATTTAAAGCATGTCAAGCAGACTCTAGACGTTTTGAAAAAAGAAAATCTTTATGTTAAGCTCTCAAAATATGAATTTGGCAAAACATATTTCAATTATTTGGGTCATATTGTAGGGGGTGGTGAATTGAAGATAGATCCCTCTAAGGTTGCAGGCATTGTAAACTGGCCTAAACCCAAATCTACTATAGAATTTAGAAACTTCTTAGGAGCAACATAGTATTGGAGAAAGTTTATTGCTAACTTTTCCTTAATTGTAGCTCCCTTACATGCTTTAATAGGATTGAACAAGGTGTTTCAGTGGGGAGGTAAACAACAAAAAGCCTTCGACACCTTAAAAGAAAAGATTATTACAACACCAGTACTAACACTGCCCAATCTTCAAAGACCATTTGAGATTGAAACAGATGCCAATGACTATGCCATGGGAGCAATGTTGATGCAGCACGGTAAACCCATATGTTATCATTCTGAGACATTTAATTCTACAGTAGTTAACTATCCCACATATGATAAAGAATTATATGCATTAGTACAGAGTGTGAAAAAGTGGAAACATTATTTAATGGGCAAAGAGATAGTTATACATACCGATCATCAACCACTTTAATATTTACACTCCCAAACTAAGTTGCATCGATCAAGACACTATAGATGGATGGGTTTTATACAACAGTTTCATCTAGTCATCAAATATAAAAAGGGCATACACAATAAAGTTGCAGATATGTTGTCTAGACCAATCATAAATGCATCTACTATACTTAAGCATAATTCAGTATTGCATGAAATCTACATTGAACAGTATGCTCAAGATATAGATTTTAAAGATGTATAAGCAACTTTAAGTAATGGAAAACAAGTAGAAGAATTGGATTATCGTGTTAAGGACCAACTCTTATGTCATTTTGGAAAGTTATGCATTCCACAAACTGAAAGAGTAAAGATAATTCGAGAAGCACACACTTCTTTAATATCAGGTCACTTTGGTGTAAGTAAAATAGTTGCACAGCTACAAAGATTTTGTTATTGGCCAAAAATGAATGAGACAGTTTCTAGATATGTAAGAGGGTGTACCATGTGTGCTAAAAGCAAGCCCAACAATAGAAAACTAGGCTTGTACACTCCACTACTAGTTCCTTCTCATCTTTGGGAAAGTGTTTCCATGCACTTCGTTGGGGGACTGCCTAAATCTAGGAAAGGTCATGACTATTTATATGTTGTTGTGGATAGGTTCAACAAAATGTGTATTTTAATACCTTGTAATAAATAGATTACAGCTGAAAAAACTGCAAAGTTGTTCTTTCAGCATGTATGGGTTCATTTTGGATTACCCACTTCCATTATATCTGATCGAGATACTTGATTTGTTGGGAAATTTTGGTCAAGTTTGTGGGAATTGATGGACACCAGACTGAAAAAGAGCACATCTTTTCATCCACAAACAGATGGCCAAACAGAAGTGGTCAATAGGATAGTGATCCAGTTGCTCACAGACTATTGTAGCAAGCATCCCAAGCTTTGGTATGAACACTTATGTTATGTGCAGCATGCTTACAACCAAGCTAAACATTCTTCTACACAGAGATCTCCTTTTGAGACCTGTTTTGGTTTCACACCAAGGTCTCCCTTGGATTTTGTCTTTGGTAAAGACATAGCAGTTGATGGACACAGTGATGTGGACAAGGCAACCAAGTTCATCGAACAAATCCAACATATTCACCAGGCAGTACAGGAATAGCTAGAAAAGAGCCAAGCCAAGTACAAGGCAAGGCATGATAAGCATTAGATTGAGCATAGTTTCCAAGTTGGTGATCAAGTTTGGCTATATATTAGCAAAGAAAAAATGAAAGGTGAAGGTAAGAAGCTAAAGCCAATAAGGTATGGACCTTTCAAGATACTTGAGAAAATTGGTGAGAATGCTTTTCACCTTGATTTACTAGCTTACATGCACGTCTACTCAGTTGTTAATGCAGACAGCTTGAGACTATTTGAACCTTCATTAATTGAAGATCCCAAAAAGCAGAGTCAATTGCCTTCTATTGATGATCTGTTGCCTGAATATCTTAATGAATTGCAGGAAGATACAGTTCTGGACCAGAAGGTGAGAACTACTCGCAAAGGGGATGTTGAGTACCTCAGGATTGGACTCAAAGGTTCAAAACCAAGTAGTGCAAAATGGATAGAAATTGGGCAACCGAGGAATCAGTGCCCTCACTTGATGGATGCTTAAAAACCAACTTTTGGTGGTCCAAAATCTTATTCAGTGGGAAGGCCATGATCCGAATTGGATCCTAAAACACTCTCTAAGTTTTCATAGCTTTGTAAAATTCATCCCAAAGTTTCAAAGACTTACAAAGGTTGAGCTTATTAGGAATACCCTCAGAATAGTTGTAATTTGTGAGCAATGCGGATCAACGAGGACCCTCGGTCAAGCGTGCAGACCATTGGCCCATGGTAATGCATGTTGCCACAAAATAGCAAAATGGGAGGTCTTTTGGAGAAACGGGAATTTTCTGATATGCGATTAACAACAAGTCGCTAATCGCTTATCATTGGGAAACCCCTTAGTGAAGGAAAAGCTCCAAGGGACCGGAACTGAAAAGTTAATAACCGTACGAAATTCGTTGATTCTGTCAGAGGTAAGTCCCACACGAAAACTGACAAGATATTGGAAGGGCTTCAAGCGGTAAGCGGTTTCAACCGAGTCTTCCCCGATGCCATACACTAGGTGCCCCGCATCCTGCGGAAGAGAGAGAAAATTGCTCACATTGGACGGGTAAACGTCAAGCAACTTACCCGCCTGATATGGATGGAGACTGTAGGATCTGGAGGCTCCAAATCGACGACGGACATGTTATCCAACGGATGACTGGATTCAACGAGGAAAACAGGCCGAGTTATATAAAGTTTGAAGTCCGGCATGAACGATGAGTTGGCAGGGGAATCATGTTCGTGGGAAATTTGGGAGTTAAACGGAAATAATGACCATTCAAACATTTCCAAGAGAACTGACACTCAGTTCATTTTGAAACAGGTGGCCACCTCCCTATGAAGCATTACACAGTGATGATGATGCAGAACAGAGGAATTCAAATGGACAGAGGTAGGAGAATCAGAACATCGGGAAGCAGAAACAAGCCATCGTAAAGTAGATTGGCTTTAAAGCCACAAACTGACAAAGACAAAGCAAGCAGCTAGAAAGTAGTGAGAAAATTGAGTAAGAAAGCTAAGAGTAGAGAATAGAGAAAGTAAGTCAAGTAGACCTGCAGAGCAAAGGCAGCATCGAGACAGAGCCAGAGAGAGTCAGAGAGTTTGTGCACTCCAGAGAAGGCCTAAGAGGTTCAAGCTAACTCCTTGGCATAGGCCTGTCATGTATGAGTATCAGATTGGGCTCATACTACTGTGACCAGTAGAGGTCAAGTTTCAGTAAGGAGAGTCTATGTACTCCAATCATACTGATTCATATCTATTGAGCGAGACTCAAATTGAGCTCACTGTTGTAAAAAATCTTCTTTGAAAACATAATAGAGAGGCCACCACTGAAGGCTGGACCAGGAGACGTAGCCCAGGAGCATTGTGTGAACTCCTTATTAAACTTGTTGTATTACATGTTTTCCTATTGTGTTTTCTCTAATTGCTTCAATGTCTATGTATTTCGCAATCTTATCGATCCGTTGCATGAAGTAACATAGGCACATCCATGCACATGAGTGTGTAATAACTTTAATTCTTTGTCCTGGATAAATTCTAGATCATTTGATTCCCTCTATACGTGCCTTCGCACATGTTGCTTTGCTCTAGGGCTTGCAAGATGAGCCCTCTATTCCATCCTTCAATAACTTTGCCAAAGGGTACGATTGACCTTCGCGCAGCCCTAACCGGCTACCCAGGTACTTCCACACTACTATGGCAGTGTGCCTTGGAGATTCCCCAATTAACCTAAGTGACTTGCTTATCTTATCAAATAGTTATAGTTAACACCGTGTAAACAGATATTCGTAATTGTGTTCAGTTATTCAATGTAATTGCATTCATTCGCGCATCACATAAGCAGAATAAAGGAAATTCATACATAACATATCAAGATGCATCAACATAAACAAGACATAGAAATTGTAGAATATCTATCTATTAATATCTTCCAACTGTTTACAAACTCTGTCCACCCTGCGCACACAGCTGCAGGGGTCCGCGCACTCAGTTGCGGACTTCTACCCTAGGCCTCTGTGCACTCATCTGTAGAGCCTCTACCTACGCTACGACCCAAGACTTAGATTTCTTACTTCAGAGCTATGAATCTCTTACATGATTCATCATTGTATGTCTCTAAAACTACTTAGAGCTTAGCTCTTTTTATACAATTCCATGGTCCGTGTACCATGGGTAGAACCCTTACATTTGACTTTACTTTACAAAACTAAGGGCGGACTACCCTTTATGACACATGACACCTTCACGCTCCATGACCACAAAATGCAGAGACTTTACCATTTTATTAGAAAATTTAACTCAAACATGGGCTTTTAGCCCCAAAACTACCCTTGCGGGATCCCGCTCCCAACAGTGTGAAAGAAGGCATTCGAAGAGAGGTAACAACACCACACAAACCACATACGAATGGGGTAGCTAAGAGAAAGAATCATAGAATTGTGGGAGTTGCAAGATATATGTTACATGACCAAGGCCTACCTCTGCATTTTTGGGTTGAGGATCGCAACACAACAATATACTTGCAAAACCAAATTCCTCACCGGATTCTTGGTATGATTATACCGAAAGGGTCCTTGGGTCAAAAGCTAGATGTGTCACACTTTAGGATTTTTGGAGCCTCTGTTTACTCCCATGTATCTAAAGAATGAAGGAAGAGGCTTGAGTTGACACTGGGTATTTGTGAGTTACACATAAAATCCTCACAATTACTGTGTGTACTTACCTTCCCTTAGAATTATAGTTGTATGAAGGGATGTAAAGTTTGATAAGGAGAAAGCGATGCAATGCTCTCTTGAGAGGGAGCTTTAGATCCCACCAGAAGAGGAGATTTTAGCTCCAAAGGAGGAGCCTCAGGAATTTTTGGAGTAGCCACAGTTTGAGGAGCAAAGAGTGGAGACATCCACTAAAACATAACCATCTAGAGAAGGCGAAAAAAGAAATAGGGAAGCTGATAGACTTTTGCAGGATGCAAGGGAATCCTTCAAATTTGTGTAGGCAGAGAAGGTCGCATGAATGGTACACTAGATACATGGATCTAATGACTGCTATTGTAGATACTAAGCCATCATATTTTAGGGAAGAAGTAGATAAACCTGTATGGGTTGATGAAATGGTGGTGGTATACGAATCCATTGTAAAAAACAGTGTTTGGGAAGTGGTCCCAAGACCAACAAATAAATCAGTTGTGGGTTTGAGATAGATGTTCAAGGTTAATCATGAAACATATGAAAGCATAAATAAGTATAAGGTAGGATTTGTGGCCAAGGGATACTCTCAAGTTGATGGAATTGACTATGAGGAGACATTTGCTCTTGTAGAAAGGTACTCATCCATTAGATCAATTCTTTCACTGGTTGCAGAGATGGGGTGGAAGATCCACTAGATCGATGTAAAAACAACATTTATCAATGGGGTTATTGAGGAGGAGATGTAAATCGATAAAACATAAGGTTTTGAGACATTTTATTGAGAGTGTCATGGGTGAAGACTCAAGAAAGCATTGTACGGTCTCAAACAAGCACCCGATGCTTGGTACACCAAGATCGATAATTATCTCACCAGTTTGGGCTTCATCAAAAGTGAAGCAGATGCAAACCTCTATCACATATTCGTAAAAGGTGAATTGCTTATTATTGTCTTATATGTTGATGATTTGATTTTGACTGGAGATGAGCAGCTAATTAGATCTCACAAGGAGTACCTTGCAAGGGAATTTGAAATGAAGGACATGGATCTCATGCACTACTTCCTCGGGATGGAAGTATGGAAAGGCGATGAGGAACTATTTGTGTCTCAAGGAAAGTATGCAAATGCGATTCTACAAAGATTTCACATGGAGAATTGTAAACCCATGGAGACACCTCTAGTGACCAACTAACACCTCTAGTGACCAACTGAAGGAAGGAGGATGCCACTTCAGGTGCAGAAGTGGATGCTACCATTTATCAGTAGCTAATGGGTTCATTAATGTAGCTTGTGAACACACAACCAGATATTTTCTATGTAATCAACCAACTAAGCCAAGCTATGGTTAGGCCAACAAAATTATTTTGGAAGGAAGTAAAGAATGTTTTATGGTACCTCAGAGGCACTACCCAATTTGGACTATGGTACAGATGGATAGAGTGAGTGAAGTTGTGTGGCTTAACAGATGTGGATTGGGTAGGAATTCCATTTGACAAAAAGAGTACATTAGGTGGAATTTTTAGTATTGGGTCCACAATAATTTCTTGGTACAACTGGAAGCAAATATCTATGGTGCTCATTTCGACAAAAGAAAAATTCTTTGCTACAAGTCAAGCAACATATGATCCGATCTAGATGAGAAAGATACTTGTGGGATTTTTCGGTCAAATGATGGATACAATTGTGATCTATTGTGATAATCAAAGTTTCATCAAGCTCTCTGAGAATCCATTATTTCATCATCAATCCA
The DNA here is from genome assembly GCA_031772625.1 of Pinus tabuliformis. Lineage (NCBI taxonomy): Eukaryota > Viridiplantae > Streptophyta > Pinopsida > Pinales > Pinaceae > Pinus > Pinus tabuliformis. Next base: position 943,211,090 of record CM062817.1, on the reverse strand, counting down.
AGCATATAGATATCCAATATCACCATTTACGAGATTGTGTGTAGAGGCAGATAATGTTGCTACAATACATTCCGACATAGGAACAAGATGCATACATTTTTACAAAGGATTTTTCAAGAGGGAAGTTCAAGTTCCATAGGTGCAGGATAGGGGTGGTTGATAATCCCTTTCTTACTAAGAGGGAGTGTTCAAAAATGCAGCAATAAAGTCTCAATTTGATTTTGCCTTGGTTAAATTGAGAAAATTTGAATTTCCAAATTAGCAAACAACTTGGATGTAGTTAACTCATGTGACATGGATTGTGTCACCCAATTTACTTAGTAAATTCAATTTATAGGGCTTGGAGTTCAATTAAGAATGTTTGATTGGTAATTTGTAGAAATCAAGGTTAGTCATTTCAAGTTGTTTTAAGTTAAACTAGTTCCAACTATTGGAAGAACTAGTGGAAGGTCAGTTGTGCTGTGAGACTTTAGTCTAACTCAGTGATCATCGAGCGAATTGAATAATGAACCCAAAATAACTAGTGCATGTAGAGAAATTGAGTTCCCAAGTTGTGGTGGAGATTCAAAGGCATTGTAACAACAATTGTAGACTAGTCTTGAGTGTACAGATGTTGCATGTATTCAAATAATCAACCTTGGGAATTGCAAAATGATTTTGGAGGAAATTCATAAATAATAGGGGTCTAATATCCTTGGGAATTACGCAAGGAAATAGGGGCTAAAGAAGAGGTAGAAATTGACTAAAAGCTCCTCAGTGAGAAGAGAGATAGGTTATTCACTTGCAGGTTGTGCTCAGCTGAGCAAAGAAATTGCAATACATCTCAATTCATCAAATTAATGGAAGCAGGAATAGGGTTTTTTTCGAAGATTTCTTTCCCTTGGAAAAATAATTTGTACATCTATGTTATTTATCATTGCATGTTTATGATTGATATTCTAAATTGTGGATCTAATTCTGTAGAGCAGTAGAGTGTGTTTGTGTCTTATGATTTTGATTAAAACTTCAAGAGCAGTTGCAAATATACACCATATTTTATACATGGAAGCTCTGATCAAATCCCTTAGGGGATTCACTCCAATTGCAACCAACAAATCCAATATTTGAATATGGAGTTGAGGAAAAAACACCAGTTATACAATTAAGGAAGGCTATGATTCCTTAATATCCCATCTTCAACACCCACCTTCCTCAAGCATCTGGGGGAAAATATCACATAAGGACGGTCTCCCTAAAGTCAACATATTCTGTTGCGAAATGGTGCATGGAAATATTATAATGATGAAAAATTTGAGAAAAAGAGAGATACAAGGCCCATCAAGATGTGTGCTACATGAAGCAATGGAGGAAGAAAAAATTAACCGCGTCTTCTTTCATTTCCCATTTTCTATATAAGTTCAGAGATTGGTGGTGAGTCTAGTCAAACATATTTAATCTATTCCTCCAAACTGGATAGAAATGTTTGAATCTTGGAAGCAGAAAGTTCTAGTCCCTTGAAAGGATAACTCGATTCCTGTTAGACATTGGGTAGCGATCTACAAATATATTTGTTTCTCTATATGGCTCTCTCGTAACCATGCAATCATTAATAATATCAAACCAGATCCATTCCATGTTGCAGTCAAAGCAACTCAACTTTTGGTCAAAGTTGTTTCTTCCAATGGAAACAATCAAGAGGAGATTGAGAAACTCTCGAAAGAAGAGGTGGACTGGATTCATCTAAATACAATTCCTCATCATGATGGTAGCATCATTCACCATTCCATACCCCCTTATTTTTCAATTAGAATGGTTAAAGAACAATTTACAGAATTAAGACTCTCTTTAGATCAATATTAGTTATTTTTTTATGGAGCATCAAAAGGAAATCTAGCGTAGGCTGAAGCGGGAGGGGTCATTTACAACCCCAAAGGAGAAATAGTGTTGAAATTTGCATGGGGACTAGGTAGGACAACCAATAATCAAGTTGAAGCCCTAACGTTGTGGCAAGGGTTAAGGGTTGCTATGGACAAATGGATATGCCAGATCATTGTTTTCAGGGGCTCCATGATAACAATTCAAAAATTACATAATGCTAAAATCCATCTAGGGAACACAACCTCCATTAATTGCAAGGATGTCATCATTGATAGAAAGAATTGATGTTGTTTCTTTCTGTCATGTTAAAAGGGACAATAACTCATTAGCCGATGAGTAGGCCAATAAAGGAGTGGGGCTTCAGGACGGGGCCCTTGTTTGGGATGATTGTTATATGTCGATAATCCCCATTACATGATAATTATGTTGTTTTTAATATACATACTAAGGTTCATTAAAATTTGGATTAGGAAGACTTCTAAGGTCACCAACACAATTATGGAGATTACAAATCTCAGACCGTCGATAGGATAGGTGAATTAGGTCTCACGTGAAACTCCAAATAGGTTGGAGCCATCTAGGTGGGAAGGCATGAGAAGGAACATCATGTTATGAGATAGTTAAAAGATAACAAAAATAACCAATAAATTGAGGTAGAGGAATAAGCAACACAAAGTGTCTACATATTTAATAGGCTACAATACAACTGTAATGGGAAATGTGATGAAGGACATTAAGCGAGGATATAGAGGAATGTTAGTGCAGAGATTAATTGGAGTCATTACCTATGAAGCAATGGAGGCAAGAGGGTGGGAGGATAGCCTTTGAAATTTATATACCATGGGTCTCGACTCAAAATTATATATGTTGTGTTTATGATTTAACGATACCCCGAGTCAATTTAGCAGCATCAACGAAGGCCAGTCTCATCTATTGTTGATGATGGATGTAATTATGGACATGATTTCCAAGCTCAAAGGGTATATTACCATGGATGCTAGATCGTATTTTTCCCTGCTCACTCAACATATGTTTATTTGAGGAAATACTGAGTGCTCTCAATTCTCAATGGAAAATATTACAAATAAAGTGGACAATTTGTGCCTTCAGGTTAACAGTATTGAGGTCATGATGGAGGATGCAACTGTGGGAGTTTTAAACGATGTGTTTTTCCTATTGTACCCTACTCCTACAAGTGTTTCTGAAGGAAGTCCCCATAGAATCTCTCAATCCCATCTTGTGGAAGACCCTTCACTACACAACTAAACATGGCGGTGATGAAGCATGCACCTTATGACCATGAGGGATTGGAAGTGAGTAGCTCGATAGACTAAAATTTCCTGAATGGCATGTAGTTTTGCTAAGTTACGTGGAATTTTATAGTGGATATATAGAATAAATGATGTAAGTTATTTTTCTGCTAAGAGGCGCTCTACAACCCAATATAAGGGTAATGTGTAGATGTAATGTAAGAAAGTTTGTAAACATTTTTACATGTTGGCTTAGTGATGAGCCTCATCATTGGTTAATTATATGGGCCTTAATTCACTTCCTAGCTTAGTCAAACCGAATATTCTCATAACTTATTGCATGCTTTTGATTATATTTTGTTTATGAGGTGAGTTAGAGTTGGATATTATGCTTTGTGGTCTAATGTGCATTTAATGGAGGATTAAAGGAAAAAATCAAGGAATTTTGGCAAAGACGAGGGTCAAAAATTGAATGGGACAAGGGAGAGGGATTATAAGAGGTAAATCCTCTCCATTTACTACCCCCCCATTCAAATAAGCCTCCATCAACTCGGAGTGAAAACAACCAAATCATGAGGACTAGAAGGCAGCAGAGCAAGTGAGAGACAAAGCACCAGTTTATCTCGAGTTTGGGAGCCAAGTCTCCCTAATTTTAAGGAACTCATTGTGGACTTCAGATGTATAAGTAGAGAGGCCTTGGAACTCAACATGATTCAGATTTTTTATTGTAAAACTCTACTCTATTTTCAAGCTACAAGACTTGTGACAGTTCTTTTGATGTAATTTGTTGTTGGTAATAAGAATGAGTTTTGTTTTGAGCCAGCGTTGAGTTAACTCAAAGGGCTTAATCTCTTGTGTTAGGGCCCAAACCTAGTAGCCAAGCCTCCTCTTGATTGTACATGTATGTTTAGTGTAGATTCATAGCTTAATTTTTAATTTTCTTAATAGATGCATTTCCATTACAAGTAGTGTAGATTAGATTGGTTGTGTGATAGTTTGCTTCCATTTGTACCTTTATTTCAAGTAACAAGTTAGCAAGGAGAAAAAGGATCACCACAAGGTTATTAGCAGGTGTCTCGGCCTCACTTCCTCCCTCTAGAACCATGACTTGAGGAAGGGACCCTAAAGCAGCCCCAAAAACACAGATTTCTAGTTCTTTTATGAGCTTTGGAGTTTGTTGTCTTTAATTCAGTATTTGGTTAATGTTGCAAGGTAGATTTCATTATCATATTTTCCATCTCCATTTACACAATAGATCTCACTCATGCTTTCATTCCCTTCAGCAACTTTCTTCATGCATAATATAGGCAGTTGATTCATTAGTTCTGCTTTTCTAGTTTATAAAAATGTATCTTGTTGCATAACTTTTTGTAAGACACACATGTTTTATGTAGAGTAGGTGCTTCAGGAGGAGACCAAGACTTCATAGCCAGTAGCCACCTTCCACTTCATCCACCTTAGACATCCCTTGCTTTCACCATCACCCTCACTAGTTTTTCATCATTTTTCATTAAAATTCTCCCAAACACATTTAGTGGATCTAGCCATCTATTACCTTAGATATTGACTCCTGAGTGCTCCTAGACCTTATAACAACCAATTCCACCCATCACATGCCTTTCTTAAGCCTCCCATCACCTCCAACACCTCACATTTATCTCTTAGTTGTATCCTATAGGTTTCCTGTAATTCCTACATAATCATCCTATAGGTTTCTAGAACATCCTGTAGGTTTTCCTGAAACGGCCTGTCTTGAGGCCGAATTGATGGGAAACCTCTAGGAAATCACAAAAAGCCTCATAGGACCCCTCCACACCATCGAACCACTTCATAAACCTTATAGCCATCCTCAAACACCTTCAATCCACCTGTCACATCGACAAGAACAATTAGTTTGCATACTTGATTTTGCCCAAAAAGACTAGAAAAGTGAAACATATTTAGTTTAGTTTCTATACTTGCACATTAGTATTTTTTTATGCTTTTTACTTTTGCAACTTAGATAGTAGCAATTTTTTATTGTTTATTTAGCATTTTTTCTTATCATAGCTTTTTAAATGGTTAATTAGGGTATGGTGTGGTTTAGCATTACATGTTTGCTTTCTCCATTAATGCAGTAGAGTAACTATCTTAGATTAGATTTACCTTCCTTCCATCAAAGAATCAAGCTTCTTCTAACTCTATAGAAGTCTGGCTTGGAACCCCAATGGTCTTGTGCTAGCTGAACAATGACAACAAGCATAACCATCACTTTTACTTGTGCATACAACACTGTCACCTCCAAGTTTGTACAAACCCCGGCTTGATAAGTAAAGATGGTAGCCTAGGAGTTGCAACATCATTGATGCAATACTGGCCCTCATCACTTTTTGGCACCATTGCCTGGGAGGTGTCTGAGTAGAATGTGATTACTACTTTCTTTTCTTCTATTTCTTGTCTTCAATATTCTGCCATTAGTTTATTTCTGCAAAAGTAATCTAGTTGTTTCCTTTCTTTCATTTTGCATCGTCTGCTTTCCTGCCCATTTTGCAAGTAGGATTTCAATTCGGCAAGTATTTTTTTATTGTGTAAGTAATTCTCATTCAATCAACAATTTCAATTCTCCAAGTAGTTTTTTATTCTGTCAATAATTCTCATTCAATCAACAATTTCAATTTTGCAAGTACTTTCCAAGTTTAAAAAAAATAAATATACAAAACCAACCCAAAAATATTTCCTTTCATGCCTCATAGGAATAGGGACAACTTAGGGAAATTTTTTCCAAATACCCCCACTGCATCCAATAGCCAACCTTCTCTCTTCTTCGGTGGCTATGAACTGGAGGAACCCTTATGTGAGCAACCTGACATATTTGAAGAACCTACAGGGGAAGAAGAAGAAGAGGAACCCATTCCTACTGAACCAATGGCTGAAAACCGAAATGACAGAGGGAATAGAGAGAGAGTTGAGGGTGCCTTCCCCATCAAGGAAACCAATGGGGACACTAAGATGAAACATATAAGACCCTCTGCCCTACCTCATTTCCATGGCCTGACCACAGAGACCCCAACACTTTATTGTTTTAGTTTGTTGTTATATGCCAAACCTATGACTATACAAATGTTGAGAAAAAGTTAAAACCATTTCCATCTACCCTCAAGGATGCAACATTGCACTGGTTCATGGGTTTACCTGGAGATAGCATCACAACATGCGCTCAAATGCAGCAGGCCTTTAACAACAAGTATTGGGACTACTCTCAATCAAAGGATACTAAAGAAGAAATTTTTAGGATGACCATAGGCAATGATGAATCCTTAGAAGACTACGAAGAAAGATTCCAACTTAATTACAAAAGGGTGAGGTGCACACTTGACCCTGAGTCACTAAAGCTAGTCCTGCTTAAGGGAGTAAGAGAAGATCTTCTAGATACCTTACATTTGTTAGTAGGAGATATCTACCAATTACCTTATGAGGATATCAATACTGTCTTTAGAAACCATTCTAGGGCAACCAGGAAAAAGGGTAGGGGTAGTCAACCTATGGCCATTACATCATCTTCCAACTCATCCATCAAGGGTGAAATTGAAAACATGCTGGAAGATTTCAAAAGTGAGATGCTGCAAACCCTTGCCTTGCAACTGGACACCATGAACATTAAGAGGAAGCAGGAGGAAGCAGATAGAGCCGTGGCCATCTTTTGCCCTAGATGCACCATGAGGCATCCTAAGAATTAATATCCATTTAACTCTATTGAAATTTTCTCTGTCTATGAAGAAAACCACTACACAGACAAGTGCCCTTCTTTACCCAAACTCAAAGCTGTATATCAAGGAGCTAAGGGGGTCACTGAGCAGCTTTGCTACATTAACTAAAGGAGACCTCCTGGCCCTAGACCATACCAGCAGGGCATGTAAGGGTCATCCCATGCATATTACAACCCCTTCCAAACCACAACTATACCTTCTTGGGGACCCCCTACTCATCCTTCCTTGTCTACACCCCCTCCTTGGTCCTATGCATCTCAATATTACTCCCAGCTAGCCAGCCAGTCATTTCAACCTTATTCTTTGCCACAACCTCAGTGGAATACACCACTCCAGGGGTGGAGGCCCTAATACAACAATTCTCTAGCTCTATTGCCTCTACCACTTGACCAACCACATCTCCTACACTTTGCTCCACCCAAGCAACCCCATATGCCTACATAGCCAAATCCAAACCCGAACAACAGTAGGCGTAGAAAGTATACAGTGGAGAGACATCATATCCAACTTATGTTATGGAAATCCAAGAGATTAACTTGAGATATGGGAGAGTTCTCAAGGATAACCAACCTCCACCTCCACTTACGGAGGTTGATGAAGAAAGAGAGGAAAGCAACCTTAAAGTAAATCCACCCTTTCCTAAGAGATTAGCCCAACCACTCCAGCCTACCCCAGAAGAGACCGAACTTCTTGGATAATTGAAATATCTATGTGTAAAGATCCCACTTCTCCAGGAAATAAAAGATGTTCCCATTTATAATAAGTTGATTAAGGAGAAGTGGTTCAAGCATCCAGGGAGGCGAAAAAGGGATGCCCCTACCCTTAATGTTATTGGGAAGCTGTCCGACTTAATGTTGGGGTAGCTAATATGTCCAAAATATTTGGACCCTGGAATCCCTGTAGTAGATGTGCACATCAATTGCACCATTGTCCCACACACTCTGATCAATCTTGGGGCTTCCATTAATGTGATGACCAAGGACACCATGCTGAAGCTCAACCTCCAAGGTTCATTGAGGAAGACCACAATAGTTTTGCAACTTGATAGCTCCACAGTAACCCCTGAGGGAATTGTGGAGGATGTGATGGTCTCCATTGACTCCTGGGAGTACCCTGTAGATTTCCTAGTTATCCAGCCTAAGTCTAAGCTTACTGGTACCCTCTCATCCTTGGGAGGCCATGGTTGGCCACTAATGATGCTTACATTAACTGCAGAGCTGGGAATATGACCATCAAGAATGGGCATGTGTCCAAGAAGTTAGTCCTATACCCTTCTGCTCAACCTTCTCTAGATCATGACTTACCTCTATGGCTGGAGGAGTAGGAAGAAGACGAAGTTTATTCTGCCCAACTGTATGCTTTGGAAGAAACCATGGGAGGAGGACAACAAGATGATGATGACTTGATTGAACACCTACTCCAAAGTCCAACTCTTGGTTCATTACCCTTAGAAGAAGCAGTAAAGGAAACCCAGGACAATCATCCAATTGGCTTATGCTTGGCTAATTCCAACTCACTCCATTTCAAAACCATAGAATTCAGCCCAGAGAGAACCTTGAAAATCAATCCATATATTTATGCTCTCGAAGAGGAGAAGCTATGCAACATGTTAAAGGAAAATCTAGAAGCCTTTGCTTGGAGTTACAAGGAAATGAAGGGAGTACACCCCTCAGTGTGTACTCACCACATATACATCAAAGAAGGTTGCAAGCCGGTCCGACAAACACAAAGGAGGATGAATCTAGCTCTTAAAGATATAGTCAAAGAAGAACTGCAAAAACTGCTAGACGTAAGATTCATTTACCCTATCTTTGACATTGAGTGGGTCTCTCCTTTGGTGTTAGTTCCCAAGAAAAATGGTAAGTCGAGAATTTGTGTTGATTACAGGGATTTGAACAAAGCCACAAAGAAGGATCATTTTCCTCTACCCTCCATTGACCAAGTGCTAGATGGCCTGGTAGGGAAAAGGTTTTTCTCTTTCCTAGATGGACTCAGTGGGTACAAGCAAATCCATATTTCCCCAGAAGACCCGGATAAGACCACATTCACTTGTTCTTGGGGCAATTTTTACTATAGGGTCCTTCCTTTTGGCCTATGCACTTCTCCTGCCACTTTCCAGAGAGCAGTCTTGAGTATTTTCACTGAATTGGTACATGATGCGGTGGAGATTTATATGGATGATTTTACACCTTATGGTTGTGATTTTCAAGAAGCCCTATCTAACCTAGGCAAAGTACTATACAAATGCATTGAAATGAACCTATCTCTCAGTCCTGACAAATGTGAATTCTTAATGACTGCAGGGACCATGCTAGGTCATTCAATATCTCAGCAAGCACTGCAGGTGGACCCAAGCAAAATAACTATCATCCAAAGGGTCCTACCTCCTTAAAAGCAAAGAGATGTCAGAAGTTTCCTAGGGTTAGCTGGATACTACCAAAGGTTCATAAAGGACTTCAACAAGTTGGCCTCTCCTTTATTTGTTTTGCTGGCCAAAGATTTTGAGTTAATATGGTCAAAAAGCTATAAAGAGGCTTAAACATCCTAAAGGATAAGTTAACAACTGCACCAATTATGTGAGGCCCAAATTGGGCCCTCTTTTATTGGCAATTAGGGCCAAACTCCATGTTGGTCGGCTTATTTATGGCAACTGATATTTTCATTGGATCCCTCTTGTCGAGAGGTGTAGGATTGATCCAAAGATCATCTGATTCCGATAAGTATTTATGGAGATATGAATTTATTTTGTTTATGTAATTATTTCAAGCCGCCCAACTCTTACGTAGGCTCTAGAAGCCCAATAGACTTGTCTATTCATCATCCACATTTTAATATAAATAGAAGAGGATTTTAAGTCATTTGGCAACTCACTTCAAGTGATCTCCTCTCCACGTCTTGGGTTTTTGGAGAAGGAGATACACTATGGATTACGCTGGCCTATGGTGCCCTAACTGCTATGATGCCCTAATTGCTGTAATGCCCTAGCCAGCCACAGGCTTATGAGGATGAAAACAAATCTTATACGTTGGACCTTATATGCTGTCCATGGAAACTTTTATACACAGTTTATGAAGCCACAGTAAGACCCTATGTGTAGTCACGGAAACATTCATATGATGTCATGTATACGAAGAATAGCGCAGCCATGGTCAACGTTGTTATGTATATGTAGTATAACGGTCATGGAAACTCAACGATGTCATGTATACGTAGAAGAACACATGTCAAAAGAAACAGCCACATATGGAAGGTAGTCTATACATGCACAACTGGAGCACTTAGCCACTATCCACATGGTAGCCACAGTGATATAAGAAGCCGCTATCATAAAGGGTAACTGTAGCTGCTGTGATATGGAGAGAGCCACAATCAAGCCACAAAAAGTCGTAGTGATGCTAAGGGAAGACCGTAGTTAAGTGCAAGGGTGCCACATAACCAAGGTGAGCTGCAGTCTTGATAAAGACTTATTAGCACACAATTAATAAAGGGTTTATACGCAGTTATGAAGAGTCATACATGTAGTTCAACATGATATGCTGTTTCATGGTGAAATCAAGGAAACTTGATATGCTATTCATAGTGAAACCCTATACACTATAATGAAGACCTGTTAATGCTGTAATGGAGACCAGTTAACGCAGTTAATGGAGACCTGTTAACACAGAAGAACTTCACTCTCTAAAATTTCAGATATAGTAGCCGCAGTCTAAACGTAAGGTGTAACTCGGGTACGGGGACTTGCATTCGTATGGATTCGCATTGAATTAAGGTATCCCAGATTGATGGAACAACAAGGTTCAAGGAGATGTGACATAGACTAAATACATATCTCGGCATACCTGAATTAGATGACGCAATGATGTATGGGCAGTATGATGTAGATCATGGACATCATAATGTATGAGCAGCGTGATGTATGAGATCATGAGCAGCATGATGAAGCAACGAGAAGGCAGAGGCAGCAGCATGGTGGGCAACACTATGAGATCATGTGCATGGGCAGTAGCATGATGATGATGCACATTAGTTTGATCAGCATTATGATGGACAAGATCATGGACATGGGCATCATGATGATAATCATGATTAGTGCAGCATGGTGAAGTATGTAGTGGTGCAACTAGAGGACCAGATGCAACACGATGATAGGTATCAGTTGAGGCAGAATGTCTTCAACTGATCTCATCGTTATAGGAGATGATCTATACTTAGATCTAGACAAGTCAAAGTGTTGACTTCTATTGTAAATGTACCATCTCTCTCTCTCTTTCTCTGCTGAACTTTGAAGAACATAAAAGAAGTATTGATCAAGGGTTTCCCACACATTATTGGGTTTGTCCCTCGCTAGCGCCACATCTTGTGTCCTCCTGTCTTGGCTTGCCTTCTGCGATTTATATTTATGTTCTATATACAGTTTACTTTATGCTGATGTGATTGCTAATATGGAAAAGAAATTAAATAAATTGCTCTCACATAGAACATACCAAAAATTAACATCCTCCCCTTTCATATTCATGTTGATGCCTCACACAATGCCATAGGAACAACCTTAGGTCAGATAGATGAAAAACTGCCTTATGTTATCTATTTTATCAGTAAGAACTTATCAAAGGCTGAACTAAATTATACAGTGACCGAAAAGGAACTCCTGGTTGTTGTGAATTCATTAAACAAATTCAGGCATTATATTACAAGCTATCAAACATTTGTGCATAGTAACCATGCTGTAATCAAATATTTAATGAACAAACTACATGTGAATGCTCGAACTATAAGATGGTTACTTTTATTACAGCAGTTTGATCTAACCATTGTTGATAAGCCTAGTAAGGAAAATTTTGTTGCAGACTTTTTGTCTAGGGTAAATTTTCCTACAGGTGAAGAAGGAATGGTGGATGACTAGTTATCGGATGAGCACTTATTTTCCATTTTAGTTCTCTCTCCATGGTTTGCTGATATAAAAAACTATTTTGTATCAGCACAGTTCCCACCAAACTTGTCCTCCAAAGAAAAGAGCAAGATAGTCAGGAAAAGCACCCACTTCACTGGGATTGGGGGCAATATTTTCAAACTTGGCCCAGATCAAATCTTGAGAAAGTATGTCAGGGAGGAGGAAGTCTTTGACATCCTTCTAACCTATCATGGTGGGTCTTGTGGAGGTCACTTTGCAGAAAAGAGGACAACATTCAAAGTGTTACAAGCAGGCTATTATTGGCCCACTCTTCATCATGATGTGAAAAAATACACTGGTCAGTGTGCTCGGTGCCAGAGGATGGGAAGGCCTACTCCAAAAGATGAAATGCCTCTACAGCCTCAAGTGACTTTCGAGCCATTTGGCAAGTGGGGCATAGACGTCATTGGGCCTATTGACCCTCCTTCAAAGAAAAAATAGTACATTATTGTGTGCATTGATTATTTGACTAAGTGGGCTGAAAACAAGGAAATTAAGGCAGAAACAGAAGAGAAGGTGGCTAAGTTCCTAAGGGAGAATGTATTCTACAAATTCGTATACCCTAGAGAGTTGGTCACAGACCAAGGCAGCTAGTTTACCTCCAACATGATTGAATATTTTCTCATCTATCACAAGATCAAGCATAGGACCTCTACTCCCTATCATCCACAAGCTAATGGGCAAGTGGAGGTGACCAATAGAGCATTGGAGGGCATCCTAACCAAGCTGGTGAGCAACATCAGGAAGGATTGGGAAAAATGACTAGTTGAGGTCACCTAGGCCTATAATACCACATGGAAGACTACCACTGGATTCACACCCTATGAGCTAGTCTATGGGAAAAAGGCCTTGCTATCCATTGAATTTGAATATAACACATTAAGGATGGCAACCTAGCTAGATCTGGATCTCAGCAGTGCACAAAAAGAGAGATTGTTCCAATTGAATGGTTTGGATGAATTTAGAATGCAGGCCCTCCTACATACAGAGGTAGTTCAACTTCAGAGGAAGATCTGGCATGATAAAAATATCAAGGAGAAGCAATTTTAGGAAGGCGATTGGGCATTGTTATATGATTCTAGCCATAAAGACTTCAAAGGAATGTTAAGGACAAGATGGCTTGGACCTTATGTTGTGGAAAGTTGCCTTGATAATGGTTCAATGCAAATTAGAACAATAGATGAAGAAGCCATTCCTTTACTTGTTAATGGACACCAATTGAAAATTTACAAGAGACCTTTATCAAAACAAGAGTTCGTTGATGATATGAATAAAATAGTGATTATAGTGGAGCAAGTTCCAGCTCCTCCCTCATCAAATCACTGAGAAAAGGAAAAAATAATAAGGACTCAGGTGAAAACCTCCATGAGGCGCTTGAATCCCATCATTGGGTTGAAAACCTCTTGAGGCGGCTCAGTGATGACAAAAAAAAGAGAAAGAAAAACAAAAACAAAAAGAGAATAAGAAGCTCCCTAGGTGAAAACCTTTCTTGAGGCATCCAGGGAAAATAGCTAGGGTGAAAACCTCTCTGAGGTAGCCTAGTTGTTTTTCAAAAAAATAAAAAATTAATCATGAAATTTCCATTTGCAGGTGGGCAAGAAGAACAGTCAAGGAGAAAAAGAAGATCCCAAGGAGACCCCTGCCACTCACATATTTATTTTTTTTCACTCATTCCCATGCATCCCTCCATCATTTTTGTCATTTTTCCACTCCATTGCTTCAGTTCATACAAAGATTGAGTTTTCTACAGGATCCCCTGTATTCCTACAGGATCCCCTGAAAACCTACAGGATGATCCTGTAGGAATTACAGTGACCCTAAAATCCTACAGGAAGCAATCCAAAGGAAAATTATGGACTTTTTAGGTCCTAAAATTCACCATCTTCATGATCTTGCACCTCACCTTGTCCACCATCATCATCCCTGCACTCACCATTCAAAAAAAAAAAAAATCAGTTTGAAGAGTTTTTCTTTAGCCTTCAAAAAACAAAAACAAAAAAAAAACAAAGAGGAATAAATAACATCACCTGAGTGTTCTTTTCTCTCCACACTCCCGCTCCTTCTTTCCATCCATGTCACCATCCTCACAGCCCCAACAATCAAAATGATTAAAGAGTTCTGAGGGAGAAGCAGCTACAGGACATCCTGTAGTAGCCTATCCCACAGAATACCAATCACACCAACAACAAGTCTTCACCATGATGATCCAGGAGCTCCAAAGTAGCAACATCATATCTTCAACCACATGTACCTGCAAAAACATAGAAGCCATTAACAGATAGTAAGAGGAGGAAGAAGAATGGCATGAAGCAAATATACACAACAACACCTTTGGTCTTTGACAATTGCAACATAGCATTGAAACCATAGGTAAGTATATTGCTTTCTCTCTCATATGCATCATGTAGTCAAAAAAAATTGTAAGGGTTACGAGATAGTTGGTTTATAAGTGAAAAGGTGGCTAGTTAACTTGGCCACATTCGTTCAATCATCACATGCACAACCGAGTGTCCTCTTACACGTGGTTGCAATCAAATCAAAGGCATAGAAGGAGTAGGACAAAAAGTGTTTAAACTACGAATCTACAAGGTAGGAGCTGATTACGAGGAGTGGGAAATGATGAGGTGGTAGTGGGGACCAACGGTCCAAAAATGGCAACGTACCTTTGCTGCCAGTACACCACCTCACCCCGAATCACCATAAGAGGAAATAAAACATCGTTCCCATGCATTCATGCATTTCACCTCCTTGAAACTTCTTCACTCAAGTTTCTCTCATACCCAAGCAACCCACCAAAAGCAAAGATCCATTGGCTCACTGCACAAGAATTCCTACAGGACTACACAAGAATTCCTATAGGAGCATGCATAGGAATTCATATAGGATACACAGAGACTGTTGTTGGCTTGTTGGGGCCTGACCCAGGTTCAGAGTTAATTAGCTAAACAAATCCCTGTACTACTGGCCCTTTCAGCAATATTCCATGGAGCGCGGACTGAGGTCTCACTGGAATTAGTATGAGAGGGTGCTAGAACCAGTTTCCACACCCTTGAGATGTATGATGGTTTGATTGGGTCCAACTGTTAGTCCCTTCGCACACTTCCCTGGCTTTCACACCCTGACATATTCGCCTTCGCGCAGCCCTAACCAGAACTGTGGGGCTTGCGTGCTGCTGAAGCAGCGATCTGTACTAATTCCCTAAGTCACACCCGAGATCTTACTTATCTTCTTACACCAGTTAGTTATCTTCATGTAAATGGATGCCTTATGTTATATTTATTTATACAACACATTCATATGAGTTTGTGCAACAAATAAACAATAAACTTGCAATTCATACCCAATAATACATAAAACAGGAAAAGATACACAAAATTATGATAAAACTTCTCTTTATTGATGCTTCCAAAGTTACAGACTCGACCAGCCCTGCGCACTCAGCTGCAGGGGTCCGTGCACTCAGCTGCGAACTACTAGGCCTCTGCGCACTCAGCTGCAGAGCCTTCTCCTACTCTACAACCCAAAGACACAACTTACACTTTGACTCAATCACTTAGACTCATAATTCTTAGATCTATCTTCTTTCTACACTTAGAGCCTCACTCCATTTATACAATCCCATGGTCCGTGGACCATGGGTAGATCTTTCAAGCTGAAATTACATTACAAGAACAACGGCGAACAACCATGTGACTCTATTATGACTTCATAATCCGTGCCCACAAATCACGGAGTCTTTACAATAGACTTGGTAAAAACTTGGGCTTTAAGCCCCAAAAAATGCCTTGGGGGATTCCACACCCAATAGGCCCCCAACACAAACATTGTGACTCGCCCTCGAGTCACTCTATCGGTGCGGAGATATTTGTGCAGAGTCCCTCCAACTCTGCTCAAACTACTACAAGGTCGATAGTGCACTGAGTAGCTACCTACTAAATCTCCCGTACCCATTTTTTCGAGACTGGGGTATCGAAACTACTTCCGTGCATCTGTTCCTGCTTCCCCTGCATTTGCATGAGCTTGCCTTCAATTCTTGTTGTAATGAAAAAGGCCTCATCGATCCAAGGATGAAAGTGCGCCTTCAAGATTGCTTCTCTGTGTTGTGCTACGTCTTTCAGCGCTTTGGCCTGTTGCATTCAAGCAAGACTCTGAGTGAAGGCCACTATCTGCCCGGTCCCTTTGATGTTGTCGTACTGCTGTTGGATCTCACACACCTTTGTCTCTAAGCATTGGATGTTAGGGTCCTCCTACAGATTAGTGAGGACCTCGAATGACTCCTCCAACATTTTGGTGCAGTCCCTTACTGCACTACTGATCTCTAGATCTTACTTCTAGAGGGGTGGACAATTGTGCCTTCAACTGCAGCTCTGCTATCTGAAGGTTCATATCCAGCTGAACCTTAGTCATTTATTCTCGAGCCTCGCGCACCCCTGCTGCTAGTCTGTGGATGTGTGCCTCTGCTAGTGCATCTACTAGGATGGCCTGCTCATGGACCATCTAACAGGATTCTTCTAGTACCTGTACCATCTACCTGTTTTGTAACACCACTTCGTCGCGTTGCAAGCCCAACTACTCCATGTTGATCTTTTGCTCGCTCAGCACTTGCAACACGTGACTCTCCCTAGCCCACAGTTCTACAGTAATCCCATCCTGCAGCACATAGAGCGTCTCCCACGAGAGCACAACCATGTTGATCCATATCCCTTTTAGTGTAGTAATTGTAGGTCCATCGGCCTCATTTTTTGCAACCAGTGCCCCCTCTAGCAGCACTACAGTGTTGGTTGTCCGAGCACGTATCATTTGCTTAGCTGTAGCTGTCCCTGCTGCGAGGCTAGTCAAAAGGGTACCAGCCTGAGGAGTGCGCACCTGCAACTCTTGAATCTGTGCTTTGAGGGCCCCCAACACAATATGGTTCTCCTTCATGAAGTTCTAGAGGGCCTCTGTGGTGACGTCACGCACTGTTTCACCTATGTCGTGTAGATCACCCTCAAAAAGGGTGATTTGGTTGATCGCCATCTTGGATGCTTTCACCTTTTTTCACGGCCATGTCTTCTCGCTTGGGTGTTGGTGCTTCAGCAGTGTTGACATTGTTTGTGGGTCCACAACTCCCTCTTCTTCCTCTATTTCCATTTCTTTCTACTGCCCATGCGAAGGCGACTTCTAGCCCTTGCGTGCTTTCTCGACTGCCTCTTGTGTTGCTACTGTTGCGGCCTTTTTCTGTGTTGCTACTATCTTCGCAGCATCTAGCGCCTCCTGCGCTTTTGCTACCACTGCTTCTTGCCTTCTCTTCTCTTCCAACTGTGCCATGCGTAGCTTGGCCTCCTCTTTCTTCTTCTGCGTAACAGACTTCTCCACCGTCGCAATGTCTGGGGCACGCCACTCTGGCGGCCATGTCTCCAGTACATCGAAAATTACATCATCTATGGTGATGAAGGGTAGCTCACTCCATTTCTTGGCCGGGTCCTTGTGTGCTCTAATATATATGTTGTGGAAGTCCGCTTTAAACTATGCAAAACTTTGTAGGCTGTTGTAGATAGTGGGTGATAGCTGCGCTTGTGGTTAATCCCCATTCTGATGTTCATCTCCATGAACACCCAAAATATCTTGCTATCATGGAGCTGGTTTGCGTCTTTCGTGGTCCACAATGAAGCGTACTTCGTGGCCTCTGTCAGATCCTTGTCAATCGTGGGGAACTGGCTCTCCTCCAGTAATTCCCCTGCTTCCAGCACTATGGACAGCAAAAGCCATGCATAGTGGAACATTTCTCCTTGTTCCTGGGCCTCATGGAAATTTTCCAACAACTCTTTGCATAAGAACTCAGACCAATTAAACTGGACCCCCTCCACGCACTGCTCAGCAAGTGCATCCACCGGCTCGAGCGCCTCGTCCGTGCGGCACTTGCGCATGAGCTTGCCTGCTAGTATCTGAGTTGAAAATTTAACTACTTTGTTGTTGATGCTGGATATGGCGTAGCCCCTTTTATTTTTCTCCATCTTGTATTTCTTCTTCATGGCCTCTGCGATGGCCAAATCGCTGCGCTTCCCCTCCGAGATGTCTGCAGGGTCCTCCCCTTTGCACGAAAGCCGGGTAATGCAATGGATTAAGTGGTCTATGATGGGGATGGGCTCTTCCAACAACAAACACCCACCATGCACCAAGTAGAGCAGCTGCCTGATGACAAAGATCGTTACTAGGGCACAGTGGAAATGAAGCACCCAGAGTAGGTTTAATAACCCTGCCTTTTCCACTTCGCGTAACCACTTTCATGGCTCCAATTCGATAACACCCACCGCAGTGTTCTACTTGGGCTTCATGAGCTGTGTGGTTTCTAGATGAGGGAATTTCTCATGGTGAGCGAGATCCCAATCTTCAAATTTCAAGCTTGGCACCCGCCCCAAGTGCGTGTCCTCAAAGATGACATCGTCCGGGAGGAGCAGAGTCTAGAGAGAGCTCTTGCTCTCATCGAGGTCTTTGGGCACTTTTGCCTTCCCCTTCCGCGGAGGGATATACGTGGGAAACTTTGTTGGAGGGTGCGCAGGCCCGGTTTCTTCCTCCATGCCCTCATCCTCATATTCTTCAATTATGAGATCCTCCAAGTCTTCCTCCTCATCGTCAGTTTCCAAGTTAACTGCTTTCGCTTTCTCCTCCATCGTTAATCTAGTGCACAACGGGTTTGGCGGGGACACATGCTCTAGAATCATCAGTTGTTTGTCCTTCTTAGACTTCAACGTGCACAGTGATTTAGGGGTTTCTACCACAATCTCGACACCTTAAGGGGCATCTTCCATAGTCAGGGCCTGCGCACCTCTTCGTCAGTCATCTCTGCAATTTCCCTAGCTTCCTTAGATGTTGCTATCTTGCTTGTCCAGAAATCTCTTAATCGCTCAATCAGGGGTTCGATTAATGGTTTGCATAGGGAAAACAGGTCTCAGCTCAAAATATGTGGGGCATATGAAAGCTCAATTCGCAAACGATCAAGTTTTGTTTGTTGGCCAACCCTTTGTAATTTATAGCGTCTTTTGAATTTGAATTCAACCGTCCCCCCAAATCTGATTCATTAGTGCTTCCTTGGCGGCAGATTTTCCCAAACCTTGCCCATAAAGCGCATCTTAAATGCCTATCGCCCACTCCATTTGGTCTCAAGTCGAGCATCAAATCATGAATAGTGACTCCAATGGTCACTTTCCAGTCAACTCGCGTAGTAGCACAACCCCCCTTACATGGTCGCGGACCTTGTGACACTTTGCTTCTGCACGCAGATCCAACATTGCACAGCTCCTAGGTAGAGTAGTTTATTTCCACGCCTCCTTTCAACTACCTAGAGTGCTAAGACCATACTTCCCATGGTTAGTTAGGTGGCCACGCCACCTGTATAGGGTTTCGATCGGTCATCCATCACTTTTCTTAGAAAACCCCCACCTTTAATTGTTACTGGCTGGGTTGCGCATTTTATCATTTGCAGCACACCCCCTTGGTTGACCTATTTAGTAATATGTGGTCCAAGCCAAGGCATCAAGCTAATCAGCCTTTGGAAGTAGTCCCAAATTCGTTACCGTGATTGTGTGCACCCTGTTTTATCATCCTAGTCTTCTTATCAAGAAAATATTCCTTTATCTATTCCTCAAGCTTCTTGACTTTCGCTTCCACTAGAGCACTTTTCTCCTTTAATCGTACCCTTTCTTTCATAAGTTCTTGGAGCCTAAGATCATCTTTTCGGGTTTTTTCCTCAGGTCCCAAACATTCTACTTCATTTGGCTATGCGATCCCTTCTTCTAAGGCTCCGTGAGCCGTCGTATCTACCGATGCTGCTATGCGCAGACTAGGCATTTTATACTCTATGGAGATTATAGCGTTCACTCCATACTCTAGCCTTGGGGGTGCTTGCTCCATCAGTTTCTTGCACATGGTTCTATAAGCCCATAGAACCGCTGGTATGCGCAAGTACCAATCAGTCCATTGCGCCTGGTGTACCTTGTTCAGCGCTTCGCATACTTCGTTAAAGGCTTCAGCGTGGATAACCATCTGTGCACTTGGTCTTTCCATACTCCATTGTTCCAACTAGAGGGGTCATTCGCGCAATTGCCTCACCCGCACATGCTTACTGACAATGTCTCCTAATGCGAAGGTTGTGTGCATTCGCACAGGTTTTGTAACATATGCCTGTATCCATCTGGACAGGTGCGTGTGCGGATCATTCCGTTTGGAAGTATTATCTGTTAATTGCATTTGAAGTTTCCCAAACCCCATGTGCATCATCTTCCTACATTCACGCTAGTCCCCAAAGCTTCCCTGGTGTGTACCCCACCACCTCGCGGGCGTAGCGTGTAGTACCCATTTTAAAACCTCGAAACGTTGTTGTTCCGACACCTCTCTTTCAAATCTGTTCAGGAAGTCATCTACCTTGCTTAACCCATCATACGTAGGTAGATCCCTTACCTCTATCGATACGCAGTGCAATGATCTCATCATCATGTTACAGTTCAGTGTGGTTACCTCATGTAACCGATTCTGCCATCACTCTATCTCCTCGTTAGAATCCAATGTATAGGAGCTTTCATGCTCCCATGAGATCTGTCCATCTGCAGTTGGATTTACCTAGTCTTGCTCTTGCATAGTTATCTTGTAGATGTAATCCAAATCATCGTCGCTTTCATAGTCGCACACTCACTTTGTGTAGCCCGATCCTTCTGCAGGGTCCAAAGGTACAACTACGCGTAGAGAATTTTTCTCAAAAATCATCTTTCCCTTCTTCATATTTATCACTCTGTTCATGTCAATGGCCCAATATATCCCTAATAGCGAAGGGTAGGGACTGTTATCATCAACAATCTCTATCAGTTCAAAATCTTCTAGTGTGCTTTCCCCTTCGATATCCACCATTATCCACTGCAATCTTCCCATAGGTAGGATCTTTTCCTGGTTCACCATTCGCAGTTGGATAGGAGACCATTGTAGCGTAGGCCTCCACATGCACTCCCATTTCTGCTTCGGTAGAACATTCGTGTCTTATCCTAGGTCCAGAATCACTTGGTCCATCTCGTATTCTCCAATCTGCGTGGTCCATATCATCTCTCTTCATGTCCTTATCGCATGCTTTCCAACCTTCTTGACTACACACAATTCTCCTGGCGTGGTCCCAGTGCATCGATTGATGAGTTCCTGCAGTCCCTCTATAGCCTTGCTGTCACGCAGCAGCTTCATGCATGTTTTGAGCATCGATGGGTCCATTTCCGGCTACAGTCTATCTATGCTTCCTAAAGTGGAGGCATCAATGAAGCTCTTCTTTGCTTCCATGAAGGTTTCCTTAGCGCACTCCAAATCAAACTCTAGTACTTTTGTTGGAGCCTTGTGAACTGAAGTACTCTCTTCAGGTTTCTTACCTTTTTCATCCCCTATTGTAATTTCACTTTAGAGCACAATGTTCACATTAGGGTCTTCCTCACGTGGCCCAGACCTCATCATTTGCAGGTTCTGAGTCAGAGGAGGTTAGAGCGCTCCTTTATCGCGCAACCTAGCTATTAATGTGTGACAATCCTTCATCTCATGATCAAACAATGTACAATACAAGCATGATGGATGCGTCGGATTCGTACAATCACGGGCATAATTCCCTAGCCCTCCGTAATCGTAACATATCAACTGTCCACAACCTCTTTCGGGTCCTCCTCCACCTCGGCTTCGTCCGCGCCCCTGAAATCCCATTCGTGCCATCCTTGCATTCTGGTCAAGGGGCCGCGTTTCGGCTTGAACTCTGTAGGTATGAGTCCTATCCATCATCAGCTCATGGCTTCTATAGGTGCGCTCATCATGTCCCATTAACCTACAAAAATTACAGAACAACTATTGGGAATTCTGCGTGTACTTCTATAATAAAAGGGAGTTATCCATAGCATGCTTTCCTCCTATTTGACAAATCGCACACCACAATGCAGGCACTGCGCTAGGTCCTTCTTGTGCCTCTGGTCTCAATGGCATTGGTCCTCCTCCCACGAGGTAATTCACGAACGTTGGGCAATGGTCCTTGTCATGTCCCCGACCCTTCCACTCTATGCACCATACCTCGTTGCGCACTTTTGGGCGAGCTGCCCTGTCCTGTTTCAGACTTTGCATCTCAAGGCACAAGTTTTTCAACTGCGCGTGAATGTATTGAACTCCCAGGTTGGGATCCTATATCGGGGTCTCGTGCAGTCTCATTGCGATCTCCAAGGCCTCGGCCTGAGTTGTTAGCCTTTGTTGTGACAATGCATTCCTTAGATGTGGCGTTAACGACGCTACAAACCATTCACGGTGTTGTCCATCTTTCAAAGTCATGATAGCTTCGCGAATTGTGCACTTCAGTCTCTGATCCAACTCCCAAGGGGTCTCACCTAGTAGCATTGTGATATCCTTGAACTCAATGATCGACTGCGCCTTTGACTTCGGTCTGCTAAATTCCCTATTCAGTGAAGTTTGGATGTTTGCAATCCCTGCATTCGGATTGTCATTAGAATGCTTAATGTACCATGTCAGCGCGCGATCTTGAAGAGCGCTGACTAACGTTGATTTCTTTATATTTTCATCCATGACTCCCTACGCTTCCCATACTGTTTTTATCATGAACCAAAATTGGTCTGGATCTTCATTTCCTACTCCCTTGAACACCAGCAACTTTATCGCGCTTGACATATTAACTCGTGGTGGTGGCGAGGGTGGTATGGGCGAAGATGGGGGTGAAGACAGTGAAACTGGCGATGGTGTGGGTGGGGTTGGTATGCGCGGAATCCTCTGCCTTATCAAATTAATCATACTTCTTGGTGAGACCTTCGTGAGCTCTTCCTCCTCCCCTCGTGGAGGTGAAATCAAGGGGCTAGTTTCTAGTTCTACACTACCTTCGTTTTTGTAAATTCTCCCACTTTGCGTAGCCCCAAACATCAATTTATTTGCATAACCCGCTTTTCACACAATAGCATTTTAATCCAAGTGTTCAAAGACTTAATGTACTTACCTCATTGTCCTTTGAGGAAGCATCGCTTTGCCTCATTGTAGCTGACTGAAGTATCTACCATGAATTCAGTAATGAATCCCTATAATTCGATCGAGCCAGTGATCAATAGTGCACTTGATCTTATCCTCCGATGCTTCCAATCTGTGCACCAATTATGGAGTCCACACAATAGGTCTATCGAGCTTGCACCTTCCTTGGCTAATTGTTATCTTCGCGATCCACTCGTATAGCTCAGTTGGGAAAGATGTGAAGAAAATTTCGTGGATCTCTGTGTATAATTAGTAGTCTAACCACTCTTCTTTTGATAGTTGTGGATTCATGTTCTCCTATGTAGCGAACTCGTGAATCTTCCTATTTATCCAATCTTCAATTCCTTTCTTAGTTGGATTCCAGTGATACTACATCAGACATCTCTATGTCCCGAAATCAGAACCATTTGTTGGCTTCTTAGGGCCTGACCCAGGTTTGGAGTTAATTAGCCAAACAAATCCTTGTACTACTGGCCCTTTCGGCAACAGTCCGTGGAGCACAGACTGAGGTTTCACCCGAAGTAGTATGGGAGGGTGCTGGAACTAGGTTTCCGCACCCTTGAGATGTCTGATGGTTTGATTGGGTCCAACTGTTAGTCCCTTCATGCAGGTTACTTCATGCACTTCCCTGGCCTTCGCGCCCTAATATATTTTCCTTCATACAACCCTAGACAGGGTTGTGGGGCTTGCGCGCTACTGCAGCAGTGATCTGTACTAATTCCCTAAGTCACACCTGATATTTTACTTACCTTCTTACACTAGTTAGTTATCTTAGTGTAAATGGATGCCTTATGTTATATTTATTTATACAACACATTCATATGAGTTCGCGGAGAAAATAAACAATAAACTTTCAATTCATACCCAATAATACATAAAATAGGAAAAGATACATAGAATTATGATAAAACTTCTCTTTATTGATGCTTCCAATGGTTACAGACACTACCCACTCTGCGCACTCAGCTGCAGGGGTCTGCACACTCAGCTATGGACTACTAGGCCTCTGCACACTCAGTTGCAGAGCCTTCTCCTACTCTACGACCCAAAGACACAACTTACACTTTGACTCAATCACTTTCTCAATCCCTTAGACTCATCATGCTTAGATCTATCTTCTTTCTACACTTAGAGCCTCGCTCTATTTATACAATCCCAGGGTCCGCAAACCATGGGTAGATATTTCAAGCTGACATTACATTACAAAAACAAAGGCAGACAACCCTGTGACTCTATTATCATTTCGCACTCTGCACTCACAAATCACAGAGTCTTTACAATGGACTTGGTCAAAACTTGGGCTTTAAGCCCCAAAACATGCCTTGGGGGGATTCCACACCCAACAATTGCCTACAGGATATACAGAGATTGTCTATAGGATTGGCAGAGAAGAATTCAGAAGGGATATCACAGGAGTTGGCCACTGCAAACAATCTAAAAAGGTAGGCTCTATAATTACATTCCTCTTTGCAAGTAAACGAACCAAGAATTCTCTAAATTTGAGTGAATTTAGAAACTGTGTGAAAGGAATTAAATACACAATCATCTCTGTTTTGGATCTGCATTTGAAAAATTCTTTCAACCCTCTCATTTTATCCTCAAGCTTCACCAGCAAGATGACAAGAGGGTTTAATAGGAGAGAGCCCACAAACACTGTGAGAATCCAACAACACCCCCAAGTGCTTGAAATCTTCACAAGACATAATTGGATGGGGGTTTTCGAAAAATTCAGAGGGTATGATCATGAGGTGGCTCAAGAATTTGCTCTCTCCCTCACTCCACACACCAGAACCCATGCCAGTGTTGTAATAAGGGGCCTCACTATAGATCTCACCCCTGAGCTCATCAGTAGAGTCACCACACTTCCCCTAGGAATACCATCGAGAAAACAAGAAAAAGGAGATAGCCAGGTTGCCAAAACAAAATTCTTTTTAGAAAGTGAAGAACCCACTGAGGACAAAAATGGAGTAAGGAGGGAAAGTCTGCCATATCCATGGGATGAGGTAGGCTACTAACTAATAAAATACATCTCATGTGAGGGTAGGTATAGTGTTTTCTATGGTTGTCATTCCAGGATCCTTGAAGAATTAAGATTTGGAGTAGAAGCACCCCCTCACCAAAGGCTCAACATACCATACTTCTTGCTTCAATTCCTCATAGACTCAAGCATTAAAGTGAAAGAGGAAAATTCCCAACAGTTAGCTCACCATGGGTTGATTGGGATCCTCATAGAAGATGCGCTCTAGAACCTTAGAACTCCTATAACATGGACAGTTTTCAAAGAGATGCCAACAGAAGATGACATCAAAGCTCTCAGTTATCATGTTAGTCCTACTATCAGTGAAGAGGATGTAGAACAGGAAGAGGAAGATACAGAAGGAGATAAGGATGAGATGGATGAAGAAGGAGCTGACATAGAGGAACATGATGAAGATGAAGAAGAAGAGGGAGAAGAGAAGGGGGATTATGAAGAAACAGAGAGGGAAATTAAGGAGGAAACTGATAGAGATGATGAAGATATACAAGAAGAAGAAGATAGGAAGGACATAGAGGAAGAAGGAAATGGAATAGAGGGGACAAAAAACAAGGAGGAGTCACCTAGGGTGTCTCCAAAAGCCATTGAGAGAGAGGCAAAAACTTCCCTCACTGCTCTCAGCACCCCAATCAAGTAAAAAGGAAAAAGGAAGAGGAAAACCCCACTATATTTCAGAACAAGAAAGAGCACAAGAATAGGACAGGGGAACTCACAAACATCAACCAAAATTCCTATTGTGATTGAATATTCCCCTACACAAAAAGACAAAATGCCTTCCCATAAGTCCCCTATCACCTATGTGAGGAGGCCTACTACTAGATCAACATCCTCAAAGGGAAAGGCAAACCTATAGGATCCACAACAAAATCTAGAAGAATAAAAAACAATCCTACAGGATACTCTGTTGAATCTATAGGAGGCACAGAAATTGGAAAGGAAGGTATGGGAGCAGCAAGAAACTGAAGAGGAGGACCCAAAGACAAAAGAACCTAGCCCCCATCCTAACCTGGACTCCTATTACCGGTTTATTGAAGGAGGCAAGGTCATACCTCAAAAATTTTCCATCCCACTGTTCTTCGAGCTTGAGAAGGAGAAGGCCAGAACTCACTGATGGATTCAGATCACCAAATTAAAGGGGGTGGAAGACATTGGGAACATGGAAGAGAAACTCAAAGAAATGGGTAGAGAACTAAGTGTCTTGAGGGACAGAGAAGCTATAATGAAAAATTAATTAGAGACAGAAAATGCATGGCTGAGGGGATAGCTGCAGGAAAGAGAGAACCAATTGGAATGGATGGCTAGCTTCTCCTTGGAAGCAATCGAATGTAGAATGCCAGCTAAATCATATGCTCTCTACCTCAAAGAATAATGGCTACAGTTTCAAATTAAGACCCTAGCACAAAGAGGAACCATGCCAAAGTATATCAGAGGAAGGAACCATGTGATCAAAGTACATTAGAGGATAGGGCCAAAATGGCTAAGCTTTATTTTCACAATATGGCCCTCACAGACATGAATTTATGGGACCCTAATGCCAAGCTAGGAGATCTACAACTAATGGCTTTGGCATCTTGGATGAACCATGAGGAGTCAAGAGCTGCAGAGATGAAAAGGATATTGGCAAGAGAGAAAACTAAACCTCTTCTTATCACAGTTGAACAATCAAATCACATGCCCTCTTCAGTACTCATAATTTTATTGCAAATGATCTTCAGCTGACACCTAGATATCTTGCTGCCCAAGAGCAAGCAATTTCACATTTTGAGGACATGTTCAGGTTGTTAGGAGATGATAATATACATGCTTGCGTGAGGAGATGGAACATCCTGCCATACAACTTAAAGATAAGAGAATATCACTCCCCTCAAAGGTTGAGAGAGGCACTCAACAGGAAACCTATGTATAAGAAATCTAGGCAAATATTGAAGATCAATTGGATAGGCCTAAAACTCAGTCCACCACTACTCTTAGGGATGCTAGAAGGGAGAAAAGAAGAAGAAGAAAAGAGGCAGTGGGAAGAAGTAGAAAATAAAGTAGGCTTCTATGAACAAGAAGAGGAGACCACAACAAAGGAATGGGATGTGAGAGAGGCTACCAGAGCCATGAAGGATATGTATATTGACTAAGTTGCTCAGAGGATGAACAACACTTTTAGTAGGGGGGTGATGATGAGCCTCATCATTGGGTAATTATATGGGCCTTAATTCACTTTCTAGCTTAGTCAAACCAACTATTCTCATAACTTATTGCATGATTTTTATTATATTTTGTTTATGAGGTGAGTTAGAGTTGGATATTATGCTTTGTGGTCTAATGCACATTTAATGCAGGATTAAAAGAGAAAATCAAGGAATTTTGGCAAAGACTAAGATCAAAACTCGAATGGGACAAGGGAGAGGGATTATAGGAGGTAAATCATCCCCATTGAATACACCTTCATTCGAATAAGCCTCTGTCAGTTCGGAGTGCAAATAGCCAAGTCATGAGGACTAGAAGGTAGCCGAGCAAGTGAGAGACAAAGCACCCATTTATCTCGAGTTTGGGAGCCAATCCTCTCTAATTTTAAAGAAGTTGTTGGGGAATTCAGATGTATATGTAAAGAGGCCTAGGACTTTAGTAGGATTTGGATTTTTGATTGTAAAACTCTACTCTATTTTCAAGCTGCAATACTTGTGACTGTTATTTTGATATAATTTGTTGTTTGGTAATAAGAATGAGTTTTGTTTTGAGCCAGCACTGAATTAACTCAGAGGGTTGAATCTCTTGGGTTAGGGCCCAACCCTAGTAGCCAAGGCTCCTCTTGATTGTACAACTATGTTTAGTGTAGATTCATAGCTTAATTGTTAATTTGCTTATTAGATGCATTTCCATTACAAGTAGTGTAGATTAGATTGGTTGTGTGATAGTTTGCTTCCATTTGTGCCTTTATTTCAAGTAGCAGGTTAGCCAGGAGGAAAAGGATCACCACAAGGTTGTTAGTAGGTGTCTTGGGCTCACTTCCTCCCTCTAGGACCATGACTTGAGGAAGGGACCCTAAAAACACAAATTTCTATTTCTTTTATGAGCTTTGGAGTTTGTTGTCTTTAATTCAGTATTTGGTTAATGTTGCAAGGTAAATTTCATTGTTATCTTTTCCATCTCCATTTCTACAATAGATCTCGTTCATTCTTTCATTCCCTTTAGTAACTTTCTTCATGCATAATATAGGTAGTTGATTCATTAGTTCTGCTTTTCTAGTTTATAAAAATGTATCTTGTTGCATAACTTTTTGGAAGACACACATGTTTTATGTAGAGCAGGTGCTTCAGGAGGAGACCAAGACTTCATATACATCAGCCACCTTCCACTTCATCTACCTTATCCATCCCTTTCTTTCACCATCACTGACACTAGTTTTTCATCATTTTTCATTAAAATTCTCCCAAACACATTGAGTGAATCTAGCCATCTCTTCTCTTGGATATTGACTCCCGAGTGCTCGTAGACCTTCCAACACGCCATTCCACCCATCAAACACCTTTCCTAAGCCTCCCATCACCTCTAACACCTCACATTTAGCTCTTGGTTGTATCTTGTAGGTTTCTTGTAATTCCTATAGGATCATCGTGTAGGTTTCTAGTACATCCTGTAGGTTTTCTTGAAACGGCCTGTTTTGAGGCCAAATTGATGGGAAACCTCTAGGAAGTCATAAACAACCTCCTAGGACCCATCCACACCATCCAACCACTTCATAAATATTCTATCCATCCTAAAATACCTTCAATCCACCTGTCACGTCTACAAGAACAATTAGTTTGCATACTTGATTTTTCCTAAAAAGACCAAAAGAGTGAAAACAGATTTAGTTTAGTTTCTATACTTGCACATTAGTATTGTTTGAATTTTTTTACTTCTGCAACTTAGATAGTAGCATTTGTTTACTGTTTATTGTTGATTTAGCATTTCTACTTAGCATATCTTCTTAAATGGTTAATTAGGGTATGGTGTGGTTTAGCATTTCATGTTGGCTTTTTCCATTACTGCAGTAGAGTAATTCTCTTAGACTAGATTTACCTTCCTTACATCAAAGAATCAAGCTTCTTCTAACTGTATAAAAGTCTAGCTTGGAACCCTAGCGGTCTCTTGCCAGCTGAACAGTGACAACAGACAGAACCATCACTTTCACTTGTGTATACAACACTTTCACCTCCAAGTTTGTACGAACCCTAGGTTGATAAGTAAAGCTGGTAGTCCAGGAGTTGCAGCATCCTTGCTGCAATATTGGCGCTCATCACTCGGTATGTTGAATTTTATATTAATATGTGCTATTTATAATACATAAATTGGTAAACATTTACATGATGGTTAAAATAAATATAAAGCCCAAGGGAGATGTTGTAGAGTGTAGTTTAACTTATAAACGAAATAGCCTTTTTCACTGGAATTCACCAAAATCTGGTAATACAATTTAAAGATTTTTTATTGTTTAAATACATTTTTGAATGCAAAGATGGATTCAAAACCCTAAAAAAACCCTTGGGAACTTGAATTATGTAAATTAAATAATTTAAACTCAAGTTTTTAAAAATCTCAGTCGAATTTTGATTAAAATTAACGAGAAAAAATGTTATGAAAATGCCATTTCGTCTAGAAGTTAAACTGTGCCGATGTTGTAGCATCTATAAAAACTTAAAAGTAATCGAAATGATAAAATTCAAATTTGTTACCTTTTAATTTTGTGTTTATTAATAAAATTATGAGTAACTTTTAGATTTAAAAAATTCATAAGATACATATTTCATTAAAATATAAAAGTAGTGACAGTAACTTAAGATCCATTTTACCTATAAAATAGAATAATGATCATATAACCATATTTAAATTTAATTAATTATAAGCACATAAACTTACAATATAACAATATGTTTAACTTTGGATATTCGCGTCCACTTTGCCATATATTATTAACTTATTAATAGACTTTGTTACAATACGATGGGCCAATACAGTGACTCATCAATACAACTTCCCCAAAAAACATCTCTCGTTTCACACTCAAAATATTTTGTAAATATTTTGTTCGAATTTATTTTTATAACTTTTTTTATTAAATTTAAAAGAGAAAAATTATAATTGTTGGACATCTAATCTCTAAGGGTTATGGCGAGGAAGTTTAAGAATACAAAAGAGCCCAAGATATACATAATTCTTATCCTTCATATTCTGTCTTGGACATTGTTGTGTTTAACATGGTATCAGAGCTAAGTTGACTCAAAATACCTCTATCACCCCGATTTTGTTAAAGCTAAATTTAGACGCATCCCTATGTACCATTATTTGTGAAAATCAGTGGTCCTACTTTCAACACCGCTGCCATTGTTTGTGAAAATCATTGCCCTGAGCTTCCTTCAGCAACGCTGCCCTGAGCGCTTGCATGGTAACCATTTCTAAATCTTCCTGTCATTCTACAAATAACGTTACGTTTCCTCCATAGAGAGGCCCCTGAACACTTGCATGGTAACAATTTTTAAATATTCCTACCATTATACAGATAACATTACATTTCTCTCTTGGACCATGCACCTCTGACCAATAACACTCAGTGCGCCCATCTACCAATGGGTTCCAACTTCTCCCAAACCATACTCAAAACCTTTTTCCTCTCCATAACGTTCTGCTCTTAGGTTTACCTACATAGTCACAGTGATTAGGTTAACACATTGTGGTAGAAGAACCATGAGTTGAGAAAAACACAACTGATCTCTTCTCTTTGTAATTGTTCACCAACAGTGCTCTAGTTTTGATGAGGATCGCCCATTCTAACAATGTGTAAGACTATCTTTCCTGTGTAATCACTCACTGCACCAGAGAGAACATAGGTAAATGAACACTCAAGTAGTAGACAGGGAGTGCATCAGTCAAATTAAGAGAAGGTTGCCTCAACCGATAACAACCTTGACTGAACTGGACAAAATTCAATACCGCCATTGTTGAATGCTTACAACCCAATGATTCTCTTCGTAAGTTTCTCACTAGATGAAATGTTGTTCGATGCTCAAGCTTGAAAAGGTACAATGTAGAAAGGTCGTTTGGAAATATCAAGCTTCAAAAGATTTTAATAGCGCTTGGGTAACCTGCAATTTTTGTATCTGTACCATTTTCAAATAATGATTTACCACACGACAAATAAAGGGACATATTTCCATCTAGTTTTCTTTCCCATTGTAGTCAAGCCTCTCTACACAAATATGAAGAAACTACTTATTTATTATAATCATAGTTGTGATTTACTGGCACTGAATCACTCATCTTTTTATTTCCATTGATCCTTCTTTGGCATCGTTTTTTAATCCATCTTTTTGTCCGAAGGAACTGCATACTCACTATTTGTTCAGATTTGTCATTTTTTCACTTTGGTGCATCCATCCATTGTTTACACTCCATATGTTGTAAATGTGGCCTCACGTCCCACATTTTCTAATCCAGCAAAATAACGCTCTTTCAGCATGAGATTCTCCTTCAACTAGCTTTATTGGTCAATAACTCTAGTCTCTAATGGATAACGACGGCATGTAATAGAAATCACATCGAAACAACTTGAATCGTGGTTAAGCCTTTGCTCCATATCTATGTGTCTCAAAATCGTTGTCCCTTCGTCAAAATCACTATCTCAACCTCATACAATGCCACCTGTGTATTTTAATGTGTGCTTGAATCCTGAATATGCCTATTTGTTGAAGCTTGTCTTGATTTGGAGATTCTAGAATTGGAAAATTGTGGAGCTGTAAAGCTATAGGAATTGATTTTCTGTATAGCCTTTGACATATATTTTCATATGCATTGAGAAGTGAGTTATGCGTGTTGAATAGTGAGTCTTTTAGGTTGAAGTTTATACATGTCTGCGGGTTGGTGAATTTATATTGTGAAACCCCTATAAGGTGCATCGCTGGGTTGGTTTTTATATGTGCATTGATATATTATATATGATGATATATGCGAAGTTCATGGTATGTTAATTGAGTTGGTCAATATATATGAAATTTCATATGTGTTTGTCATTATATGCATATATCATGAACTATGGTGCATTGAACTGAAAATGAAGTGTTAAATTGAGTGTATTTCATGTTTCTCTCGTACCTTGATTTATATGCACATTGGTTGTTGAAAGCAGATAGAGTAAGGGAGTAAGACGTTGAGTGTTTTGGAAATTGAAAGCTCTTTGGAATCATTATCAGCCGATCGTTCTTTTCTTAATGGCTAAAATTGAAACTTTATTAGAGTTATTGAGAACCCTAATCATCATCTCTGTTGAAAGTAAAGTAAATATCAGCAAGAACACTCTGTGTGATATTAAAACTTGTTTGTAGTCTACACGGGATAAGGTAGATTTTTTAGAGCTTGAAAATCAGCTTTAACAATAAGATTTACGGCAATGGAGTCATCAATCTGAACCTGTTCCTACTTAGAACATTTAGAAATACTCCCATAAGTAGCATGTCAATAATGTTGCAGTTGATTCGGACCAAGTGCCCAATGAAGGAGTAGAGTTATGTGCAAATGCAAACATTTAGCCTACACTTCCTAAGCCTATCATAATACCTTGGGAAGAGCTTGTCCATAACAATCACATAACTGATCTTGGATATGACAAGGAAGTGTCCTTTCATATTCCAGATTACTCAAAACCCATCCAGTTTCAGAGTGTTGGATTTATTTATGACAGTTCACCTTTATATTTTCTATATTCTGCTCCTGTTCCACAACAACAACAACAAAATGTTAAATGACTTGTACATAGGGTATTTTTTTGATCTTCATCCATGTGAGCACTGTCATAAAACCACTCATTTTTCTAATATATGCTTAAGAAAAAAAACCTCCCGCAAGAACAAATATTCGACTTGGATGGATCACTTGTTGGCAGTGAGATTCAACAACCAAGAAGATATTTCAGTCATATGTCAAAATTTCTTCTAGAGTATTGAAAAGCCTTGTAGTTTAGTTTTTTCCATCATCTCACCTTGTATTTGATAGGGGGAAAGTGATGGTCATATACAAGCTTCAAAGCCACATTAAGTGAGCTTGAGCCATAACCTGAACCTGATGCCTAATTCAGAGTTGTAGCCAGAGACACAGAAGTTCAAGTGAGCCTGAGCCAGAACCTGCCATAGTAGATTCAGAGTTGTAGCTAGAGACATAGATGCCCCTAAGCATGCCTTTTTTTGGTGGTCAGCCTTAAACCATATATGCAGGGTTGATAAATCCCTTTTTAGGTTGAGCTTCTCCTTCTTTAATTAATTTCGGACACTTCCTCTAGCAGAAGACTTCAGCTTCTTTCGAGTCCTAGAATATTTCCAAAAATTGCATTAAGCATTCCATAGTTGGTGGTCATCCTTAACCCACCGCAAATTGTAGAGAACTCTTTTCTAAGTTGAAGGTATCCTTATCCAAATCATTAGGGACACTTCCTCTAGCAAAATATTTCCACTTCTTGGCATATTTGGAAGAGTTTCAGGAACTGCACTAAGCGTTCCAGTGTTGGTGGTCATCTTTAAACCACCACCTGATACCAACATTTCAGAGAGCACATTCAACCTAGTGTTGCCATGAACTTTTGCACATTTTATATTATAACTCTCTTCTTGGACTCACAAATATCCCTTCATATTAAGCGGGCTAATGTTGGATACCTAATCCGCTAAAGGTTATGGTGAGGAGTTTGAATAGTCAAAGGGAGTCCAAGGGACCTTGCAAGATGAATCTAAGAGTCACTCCAATGTATTATAAATATATATCATGTGAATAGTATAATACATTCAATGCTTATCCTTCATATTCTGTCTTCGCCATTGTTGTATTTAACAATAATTACTTTTGAGATATATCTACACCTCTATCACATGAAAATATATAAGATATAAATAATAGCTATAAATTAAAATTACATAATTTAAAATTTTGTAACCATATTTAAATTTCATTAATAAGCACAAAAAAACTTAACGTGTATATTCACCACCACTTTACCATGTATATTATTAAAAATACATTATCATGGGCCAATATGACGGCTCATCAATACCTCATGGCCAAAAACCATCCCTCATTTCTCAATCAAAATAATACTTACAATTAACAATACTTTTAACCATGGATACTCACCCCACTTTACCATGTGTATTATTAACCAAACCATACCATGGGCTAATGCCATGTCTCATCAATACCACATGCCCAAAATCCATTCTCATTTCACAATCAAAATATTTTATAAATGTTTTTTTTTTTTTTTTAATTTAATTTTATAACATTTTGGGGACAAGAGACACTCTCCATCACAATATGAAAGAGTTGTAGTACTACCCAATTATATTATGTTATCTAAACATTTTGACCTGGTTAGATTGCATAAAAATAAAAATAAAAAAATTATTAATTAAAACGTTTTGACTCGATGAAATTATATAAAAGTAAAAATTCAACCAAAAAAATAAAATTAGTAATTAAACCAGCTATTAGGTTCCTATACCAATAGGTTTCATTTTTCATGATTGACAGTGGAAGTGCCAAATATGTTCATCTTTTCATGCTGCAAAGGTTCCATATTTTGTAAAAAAGGCATTAGTGGAAAGTTAAAAAATGTGAAGAGGGTATGCCCTAAAAGAATTATCAAAGGGCAAAAAGAGTAAATTGGTCAGAAAAAATGATAAAAATGAACCCCAAAGAAAGACCAGGAAAGTGGCTAGTTCAAATGCCACTGCTAGTTTGATGGATGGCCCAACAGTTCAATCTGGACCATGCCATGGTTTAAATTGCTTGTTCTAGACTAGAGAATGAATATTTGTCCAAACAGTTCAAGCTTGGCAGATGAGTAGCTAGGTAGAGAAATTAAGGAGCCCAACTGCTTAATCTGGGCCCTTGGAAGAGATAAGGATAGATTTAGATAGGAAGGCAGTCAAAAGAAAAGAGGATAATCAGGTTCTGCAAGTCTAAGTGCACCCATGCAAAAGGAAGAAAAATGTTAGGTGTATTAGGCTGGGTAGGTAGTTTGAGGTTGCAGAAAGCAAGGTTTTGATCACCTGATGTATTGTCAATTACAGCTTGTCTCATCAATGAAAGAAATGCCAAAGCAGTTGTTTGATGGCAAAATTATGGAAGCATGTCTAACTCCCTTTCACCCCCCCCCCTCAAAGTTCCTTACTAACACCCCTGAAGGACCTTGGGATCTGCCCAACCAGTCCTGTTATCACTTCATTTTTGTAAAAATACTAAGTCAAGCTTTGACTTTCTTCAATGAAAAGAAGCCACATTTCTTGTGTAAAAATCATTCTATACTCCTTTCATCTTCCTATCTCTAAGTTTTCATACTATGGACTTAGCATTCATCCATTCAGTTTCAATCCATAAACTCATATTAACCCCTAATTCTATTATATAGCTCCCTGAAACCACTTCCCCGTCCCTACTTCTACAAAAAACTATATAAAATCCCAAAAATGTATTAAATATCCCACCCTATGGCAGTATAGCCATATAAATATAGTTTAGGGGAATAATAGTCCATCCAGGACTACTATTAACCCTTCCGTGTCCTAACCCGGAGTTAATTTAACCTCTGGCTAAATAAATAACCACTCCCCTTTACCCTTAAACCTTACTATTCTACCCTTTTTGCACTCTTTGTTAATATTTGGTGTTCAAATGTTTACTTAAACATTAAACACTTCCGACGCAAATAACCCGCAAAACCCACAAACCCAAAGTTTTGAACCCCCTCCATATAAACAAATGATATAATATTCAGCGGGCCCCGTACATTATCGTACCCACAGCTCACAGTTCCGTCCACCATCGGATCGGGCCCTCCCCATCCGACGGCTCTCACCGATTTCGGAGCCGCCTCGACGATCGACGGTTACCCTCCGATAGCCTAGCGGTTTCTCCGTCATACAAAAGACAGGTGTCCCGTTTTGATTGTATCGGAGCCCCTCTGACAAATACCGCCCCCGTACAGAAGGCAACCCGATAAAAACACAAACTGCCTTCTGTCTCTCTGCCCCCGACGTCAGCGCCACGTCGCCTCTTACGTCACTCTTGCGTCGACCTATTGTCGCCCCGTGTCATTGCCACTGCATCTGCCTCCGTCCCTACCCCGCCACCGTGTCATGTGCCACGTCGTCAGCCCAGTCAACTGCCACGTCACCCTGCCATACCCAGGACCCGCTGATGACATCATGCTAACCTCATATCAAAGAAGCGCCAAAATGCTGCAAAAGCCCAAATTTGTGTTAAAAATGGCAAAAAATTTCGTTTTCGCTCATCTTTTATGCAAACAAACATTACAAACTTTTGCATGCCGCTTGTGTCCACTGCGCATTCGACGTGCCTGACAGTCACCAGGGCCTATTCGACTTGCAATCCCACCTATTCGGCCTCCGCTCGCAACCATTCACCACAGCATTTCTCCAAATAAACAGGTATTTACCCGAAAAGCACCAGTAACCCTGTTTTTCCTCTCTGCCCCCCATAACTTCATTTACGGCCAAATCCTGGCATCTCTACCCCCTAATAAAATTGCCATCGACAGCTCAAATTGCAGCTCCAATTCACTTGCAGAATCACTAAGGACAGTTTGCTAAAAACCCTCTATTTTTCTCCCTTTCCAGTGTACTAATTGTAGAGCCTTGCACAGTCTTCATTTCATTAAGTTTTATTCCTCAAAAACAACTCTACACAGAACTTGAAACTGTGAGTTCCTTGCCCAGAAAACCATTATCAGAACTCTGTTTTCTGCTGAAATACAGGTCTAATTCAACTGTGATTACAGTCAAAACATGGAGGCCCCAGTTGCCCTCAATATTGCAACACTAAATGCACCCCATAGACAGCTAGAATAGCTTCCACTGGCAGACAGAGATTATCAAATTGATGACATGGAAGGGGTAAAGCCTCATCTTCAAGCCTTTTGTGAGATAAGGAATAAATCCAAAAACAAGACTGATCCATTAAGAGTATGGGAGTCCAACATGCCCATGTACTACTTGCCCTCAGTAAATGTTTTTCCTTAACTCATCCATCAGTGATGTTCCAATTATGATCCTTCTCAGAGGGCAATGATGAGCCCTGCTGGGAAAGTCCTCTTCTACATTACTCCTCAGTCTATCAATGATATGTTGCAATTCCAACCAACTCAGCCATTGGTCCCCCTTTCCATGAAGAATCTGCTAGATTAAGCGTCAAAATTGCCCTCTGCAGAGATTGACCGAATTGCTAAGTTGTTTATGCCACCAGACTGTTACTCTAGATTCACAATCCCTTATTTCCATGTTGCATTTATCGAGGAGGGAAAAATGCTTATAGATATGATCTCCTACATCCTGGGATTCAGAACAAGTGAGATTGTGGACATCACTATCTTTGCCTTGATGTCTATCTTCACTCCAGGACAACCCCCTGCTGTCCAGTATGATTATGCCACCTTCATTGCTGATAAGATTCATGAGCCTAGAAAGGGAAAGGGTATTCATATACACCTCATACATCTATCATTTGCTGCTATATTATCAGCCTGAAAGTTTCCCAGTTGTCCTCAAAAAATTGGATGCTAGGGGGGAGAGGAGGTCAGTCATATTTTGGTCATCAGTGTTCCATCATATCAGCTACTCTCCATACACATACTGTGAGTTCATTGACCTGTTTATCTATCCAGCTACCTGCTTACTATCAACAGATCCTCCCCCTAGACTCACTGATGAGATGCAAAAGATTCTATAGCTTTCCAAAAGCTACAACATTGGTGACTGGCATTTCTACCAAAACCACACCATAATCAGGGTCTATGGCTGTGAATTAGCCCCCTACCGACTGCCCAAATATGTCCCCATGAGACTATTTGCCTTAGAATACTTTCGGCAATTTGGTAATGCAGATATGGTGCATTTCTTTGGCAAAAGCAAAAAGGCACAGCTAAAAATCAGAAATCAATTGGGTCCCTTTATTTTCAATAAGAGGGAAGAAGCATGGAAGGATGTTGACCAGATTCTAAAGGAGAAACTTAAGCTAAAAACAAGCTTTTATTAGGCACCATATGACCCCAATCACTTTATAAGCCTTAGAAGAATCAAATACAGGCTTGCAGCATATGAACACTGCACTATCCCTCAAATTAAGCAATTTGCTAATCAACAAGAGTGGGTAAAGGGCACTCTAGTTGAAGAATTCACTGAAGAAGAAATAATAAAAAAAGAAATCAAGAATCTGGAAAAATCTGTTGACTTGGAATCTTGTGGACAAGTGTTTTTTACAGCTCCTCGGCACATTGGAGAAGGCACCTCTTCTGCCATGACCCACCAGCAACCTGCCCAAGTAAGTACCTCACCTGCAGCAATAGATAAAGGAAAAGAGGTGCAGCATTCAGAAGAACAAGTGCACAATTTGGGACAGCAAGAAACAATGGCAGATCAACCAGTTTCTATAGATGAACAAAGCCAAGGGAAAGACCCTTCTACACAAACAAAGGTGACAGAAATTCTAGTATTGCAGACACCTCTAAATGAGGAAAGGGCGAGGAAGAGAGATAGGCAGGAAGAGACCCCTCCAGGGACATCTACAGATCAACGAGGAGAGAAGAGACAAAGGTTAAATCCTTTTTCGGAGGAAGAGATGCGAGAGGGGCCCACAAAACAGCAAATTCCCCCAATCATGGAGACATCAGCCAACTCCTTTCAGCAGGAACAATAGAGACAGAAGGGAGTGGAAGTAACATCCACAAGGCAACAGGGCAGATAGCCCACTGATATTAAAAAAACATTTACTGATATCAAGGCTAAGAATGAGCCAGTGAGACTACAGTTGTACAACCAGCTAATAAGGATGGCCCCTACTAATCAACAAAGGCTAATGGCAGCCTATGACATCCAGGAAGGAAGAATGACCCTCGGTCACTTCAGACCTGCAACTGAGCAACCCCAATCAGCTGATGATTACATTAGAACTAATATGGAAGTGTTTTCCAAGGATATCCATCCGATGGACCAGATTTAATTGCACAAGCAGACTGGGGAGATGGTATATTCTACTCTAGCAGATAAGGCATTGTTAGCCCACAGATTGCAAAACTTTTTGCACAACACTGCTGCCCAACTTGAGTTGGAGAAAGCTTCGTCACAGGCCAAGGACAATAGAATCAAGTCCTTGGAGGAGATTATCATAGAGCTGGGACATGATCCCTCTGATCCCAAGGGTGTACAAACTTTGATAAAAAAGAAGGATGAAGACATAGCTGCCCTAAGAAGACAAATCAAGCTGTCACCCACATTGCATCCTCAAGCTACAGAGGTGGCCCAACAAAAAGAGGAGCAGGATGTGGTAACTTTACTTACAACCTTACATAAAAGGTTGGTAGAGAAAGAGAGCGCCTTGGAGGCATCATTACAGGGAAGACACGGAGAGTTGGCCCCTCATCCAATTCAAACAGATCAGATTCTTATAGCTGCTCCTCCCACGGCCACCACAATAGTCCCTCCCACTGTTACAACATCACAAGAAAGCGCTTCAAGTTCAGCACCAATTTGAGCCACTACTTCAGCACCTATAGAGCAAGGCACCAACTTGAAAATGGACAATATGATGAAGGAAATAGAAGCTCTGGAATTGCAAATGGCAGAATTGAAAGAAACCAAGGAAAAGCTGGCTACAATTGAGGGAAAATATGACAAATCAAAGCAGGATGTAGCTGAGAAGACAAGAGAAGTCAAAGCCTTGGAAAGAAGAATAAAGGAGCTGGAGAAAGAGCTCACTTTTGATAGGACTCTAGCAGATATCAAGAAAATTTTGTGGGCCAAAATTGGCCAATCCATTACAGACCAATGGCAATCCATTGAAACCATTCATGAGCAAATGGATTTGAAAAACTTGGCTCAGTTTGAAAACCAAAAGGCTAGAGCATCTTTGGGAAATATGCCCGAGCAAGAAAATAAAATGATCCAATTTTTGAATACTCGCACCAAAGGGCAGCTGGCAACATTAGGAATCAGGAACAGGACTGAAACTTTCTTGCTAATAAAAAGGGTGTTAACCCTTAGGAATTTTGTGCAGACATTGGACAGAAAATGCCAAGAAATGCAAATAGAGGTGGATGAGTTCAAGACAAAGATCATGGCATTACATAGCAGAGGGCTACCAAGTTTATTAACCAGTGCTGGAAGACTGCTGTCACATGACCTTTATACTAACAGAGTGAATAATTTTGCTGCCAACCAAATCACAGCTTCCTCAAGCACTTCAGAAGATACAGGGCCTCCATCAGGACAGAGCGTCTTTGGTAAATTAGAAAATCCATTCTACATTGCACATGAGATAAACCACCTGTTCGAATTCCAGCCCACTTTTCATAGATACACAGAAGCTGATGAAACACTGTTAAAGATACAAAGGCATCAGCTACCTACAGAGGATTGGTGGAAAGGGATGATAGAGACATTTCTCAGGTGATTTTTTTTATTAATTCTTTTTTATCAAGCTACATTTCAGCATATACAGATGGCACGATACACCTGTCAAAGGTAAATCAGAATAAAGCAGAATTGAAATGATAACTACAACTCATCAAAATGCTAAGAAGCTGAGCACACAAGATTAAGACCCAGACAACAACAGGCAGCGTACCAGCATCAGGGCAACACACGCGGAATAAATGCGCAGCAGGCAGCCGACCTTTTCAGCCCAGAAAGTCAAAGTTTTCTGACAAAATAAACAGCTAGCAAGTGAATATTAACTGCAATGTTTAATTCTTCATTTACTCCCTCGCAAGAGTTGGTGATGTAATTTATTGCTTGAAGAGTCATCACCTAGATATTTTGTATCTTGTTTTTGTATATATACCGCCCCATAGAACGTATTTGGGGTTGGTTGGTTGATAATCCTCATTCTAGACTTGCGTTGTATACTTTGAGAGCTCTATAATCAAAGACTGCTGGAATGCTTTGGATGAAGAACTGTCTGTTGTGTTATTTAATGGCCAAAGAGTGACTGTGGAATTATTGTGCTACTACATGGCTCAATAAGTGTTTTCTTACCTCTGTTTACAATTTATATATGTTTACTCCACCTGAATTACCACCTAAATAGCAAGAAAGAAGAATAGCTTAGGCTTTGCTTGACTGCACTCTATGCTCAGTTCTTGTTATTTCTATATGTTTTTTTCAGAAACGGTTATGAATATGCATACTTAAATGATCATGTTTACCCTATTTCTTTCACATATGACTGTTATTTAGGAATTCTTGACTGCTCCTAGACAAACTTTCATTCACCTTCCCTCTCTGTTAGCAAATGAAAGATTCTTAGTTGCTTTTCATCTCTGACCTTCATTCCGTCTTTATTCCGGCTTGATATTGTTCTATGTGTAGCTATCCTGCTCTGTATGCCTCTTGTGACCAAGAAAACGCAACAGCAAGCCCTAATCCATGACTCCATGCCCAATTGTTTGAACTTCTCACTCTATGCATCCCAACTCTGCTTGAAAACATCATCCTTCCCACCAAAATCAAAACAAAACCCATGTACATCATAACTAGCCTAAAATCAACCCAAAACAAAGTTAAATCTTAAAGAGAGAACCCTCTCTAACTGCAGGTAGGCTAGGACCTGCAGCCCAAAGATTGGTTTGTGGTTACCTTTGCCGTATCCCTTAAGGATCCAAGGGACAACCTGAGTGATAACATCATTGGCGACTCCATTGGGGAGTGAATCAATTGTTGCAAATCGTTGTCTATTCTTTAAAGCTACACATGAAGCCTGAATGTCAGGCAGGAAGCCTTTGAAACTATTCTTGTTTTGCATCTATAGGAGTAGATAAAAGCTGCTTTAGTCAATCTTCATGCTAGTTTTAAGCTACAGATAGCTGTGCCAAAATTTGATTACTTCCTTTCTAAATTCCAAAAATTTCTTAGAAAAATACCAAAAACAAATTTGGAAGCTGGCTCCAAAGAAGAAAACTCGTTATACCAGGTCAAATCCTGACCCAGACCCTCCAACTGTTTTTGAAAATCCCAATTTAATCTCTAGAAACCTTAGCAAACAACAACAAGAAGAGATTGTTGATTCTAGTCCTGAAACAATTCAGCAAAACTATATTCCAACCCCTGTTAAACCTTTAGTTCATCCTCACATTGCTCCTTCTTCTCCTTCGTCCCCATCCACCTCTCAAAACACATTCTCCACAGCTCCATCCACTGCACAAATTTCCATTGTTGTCCCTGCTGTTCCAGTTGTTCCATTCCTTCCTGTTGTCCCATTTATCCCTATCAATATGGCAAATAGATATGCCCCTTTGCAGCTACCTGCAAATCCAGGGGCTATGCCTCAGGATTACCAAAGTAAGATCACTTATTTTGATGGTACAGGTACCTATACTGCCCTACAACATACAAAGAAAATGCAAGTACTTTGAGAATTATGAGATAGATGATGATGATGTGAGAATGAAAATCTTTGTCCAAACTTTAACAGGTGAAGTAAGAACTTGGTTTAGAGCACTTGCTGCAAATTCCATAGCCAATCCAGATGCTCTTTACCAAACATTTCTCAACAGATGGGAAAATAAAAAATATCCACTGCACATTCTATTTGAGTATGACACCATAAAAAGAGGCCCACAAGAAACTGTCCTAGATTACTGTGCAAGATTCAACAATGTTTACAATGCCATCCCTCAAAACCTTAGACCTCCACCTGACTTAGCCTTAATCAAATTCCCTAATGGATTTGATTCTAACATGGCATATCAACTGAGGGAAAGAGCCCCGCCAACCTTAGCGGACATGCAAAACATAGCTGTTTGTGTAGAGGCAAACCTTATTGCTAAAAGAAATCGGGCAAGAGCTAAGAGAAGAACTACTTTTAAAGAAGAACCTTCAGCATTTGAACAAAAATTGGATGCAATCATCAAAGGTATGGATAGAATTGGGGATAGGGTGGAAACCATTGAGAGAAAATCATCATGGGAAGGTCAACCAAGTGCTGCCAGAAACCCAAACTTTAGAAAGAATCAAAACCCAAATGTTGGAAGGCCTGGTCCTGACCAAAACATTAGACCTCCCTTTCAAGAAAACTATGCCGAGGCCTCAACATCTAGTGAACCAATAGAGGACCCTCACATCAATTTGATGGGTTTGGGCAGTGAACACCAAGTCTTTTTAACACAAGAGGATCAAGAGGCCCATAATTGCAACCAATTTCAAACCAAATCAGGAGAGTCATTTGATTTTAGAGAAGGTTATGATGCAGCAGTTTATGAGGTACATAAACAGTACAAATTGCGGAGCAGAACCATAGATGTGCCTGAAACTAGCAAACCAAAGGATGCTAAACAACCAAAGAAAGTAAAAGATAAAGCTGTTCTCCCAGAATCCTCTGATAAAACAGACCTACACCCAAGAGAAGTCACTATGGAGGATATATCAGATGTACAGCCCTCTAAAAATCAGCCATCCTCATCCCTCCCCTCAAAAGCAAGTTCAAACAACATTCCTGAAACTAAAT
Source organism: Pinus tabuliformis (assembly GCA_031772625.1). NCBI lineage: Eukaryota > Viridiplantae > Streptophyta > Pinopsida > Pinales > Pinaceae > Pinus > Pinus tabuliformis. Next base: position 943,167,713 of record CM062817.1, on the reverse strand, counting down.
TCAAAACAGATTTAACTCAAAATCATACCCATGATGAAGAAAAGGTCACTGAAAATTCAGCTGAAAAGGAAAAATCTGCTGCCCATAATACAAAGACTCAGATAGAGAAACCCTTCAACTTGGAAACAGAAATAGGTAAGCTGAAGATAGTTGTTCCTCTTTCTGAATTGGCCAAACATGAAGTGTATAGACAGAAAATCAATAGGTCACTCCAAATATCAGACAATAGGGATGCTGTGAATGTTCTAGATGATCAACCTGAATTACTATTTGGTCTTGAGGTTAACGGAAAGACATCAAATGGAGGACTTCCACCCTTTTATGTCAGCTTAAACATTCATGACAAGGTGTTACACAATGCAATGTTTGATTCCGGGGCCTCACATAACCTAATGCCCAAATCTGTGATGGAAAAACTAGACCTAGATATCACAAGACCATACAAAGGTTTGTTCTCATTTGATTCAAGCCAAGTCAGATGTCTAGGCCTAATTAAAGATTTGTGTGTTTCCCCGGTCCAATACCCAACCCAAAACAATTTTGATGGATGTGGTGGTAGCTGATATTCCACCCAAATATGGTATGCTTTTATCCAGATCATGGGGGGCCAAACTCCAAGGATCCTTGCAACTAGACATGTCCTATGCCACTATTTCAGTCTTTGGGAAGCCAAAGAGATTATACCGAGAAACACTAATGAAATACGTGGTGAGTAGTCAAGAAAATCCCCAAAACTTCCCCATCTACTCAATACATTCTGATATGGACTCATTCATCTTATATAATGCTGATATGTGTACCAAAACTGATGCCAAATTACTAGTAGCAGCACAGACAGAGGGTTTGAATGAACAATCTGCTGCTCAAAATCAATTTTTTTTTGATATGATTGGTACAACAAAGGAGAATGATACATCAAATGACTTACAAGAACCAAATCTGCCCATGGTGCAACGTTCTAAAACTCTCAATGCAAACCTTGATCATGAAACCTTATGGTATTTAGAGTTTGATGGATCTGTAAACAAATTAGGAGCAGGGGCAAGGGTCTGGGTACATAACATGCAAAATGACCAGGCTGAAGGTCATGCATACAAATTAAACTTCAGATGCACAAATAATATGGCCGAGTACGAAGCCCTTTTGTTAGGTCTCAAACTCATCAAAAACCTAGGTGCAACCAAAGTCTCAATTTTAGGGGATTCAGATCTGATCATACAGCAGATGAAGGGAAATTTTGTCACAAATGATCTTAGGTTGAGGGCTTATAGAGGTGCAGCCATTCAAATACTTGACACCTTCTCAGAATCTCAGTTAACTAAAATTTCCAGAAATCTCAATCTACATGCACATAGCTTGGCAACCTTTGCCAGCACTTGCAAGCTACCTTTAGAACCCAACCACCATTTCACTGCCGAAATCAAACATAGACCTGCTATCCCTGATAATGTTAAAAATTGGCAGATCTTTGAAAATGATACACAGATAAATAACTTCCTCACTTTGAAAGAGGAATTCTCCAACATGAACATTGATACAAGCACTGTGGACGACCAACAACAAAAGCACAAAATTGAACAAAACATATCAGCTGAAACAACAAATCTGATGCTGCATCCAACTACTTTTGATCACAGCAATGTACAGGAGCTGAAGCAAACAGATTTTGATGAAATAGCTGAAGCAGAAGCTGAAGTAATTGATCTAAAAGACAATTTTCTGCCCATAGGTTTAACCCCTTTGGAGGATTTATTCGATTCAAATGATATCTCAAGGAAGCCAAAAATGAAACCACTAAATGCTGAAATTGAGGACTGCAACATTGGAACCACAAAATCTCCCAAAATGGTAAAACTCTCAAAAGCTTTGCATGCTGATCAGAAACTGAAATACATTGACTTGTTCAAAGAGTTCCAAGATGTATTTGCTTGGAGTTATGAGGACCTTAAGTCCTATGACACTTCGGTCATCCAACATACTACACCCTTGAAAGAGAACCAAAAACCTTTTAAACAAAAGCTTAGGAGAGTGAATCCTGTCTTCCTTCCCTTGATTGAAAAAGAAGTTAAACATATGTATGAAGCAGGAATCGTTGCTCCAATCAGGTTCTCAGACTGGATCTCAAATCCAGTACCTACTAGGAAGAAGACCAGAGAGATAAGACTGTGCATGGACCTAAGAAATTTGAATAAAGTCTCTCTCAAAGACCATTACCCCTTACCAAAAATGGATTATATCCTACAAAGGGTAGTGGGAGCCTCTAGGATCTCATTGTTAGATGGGTTCTCAGGATTCAATCAGATCTTAGTACACCCGAATGATCAAGACAAAACCGCCTTTACAACACCATGGGGAACCTTTAAATATGTCAAAATGCCTTTTGGGCTTAAAAATGCGGGGGCCACTTTTCAGAGAGAAATGGACATAGCCTTTGCCAAAGAAATCCATGATTTCCTAGTAGTCTACCTTGATGATCTCACTGCCTTTTCAAAATCAGACCAAGAACACTTAGAACATTTAAGGCAAGTGTTTCTAATTTGCAAAAAATATGGCATATCTTTGAATCCAAAGAAATCACTGTTTGGCCTAGAGGAGGGCAAGCTCCTAGGTCACATCATTTCAAAAGATGGCATTAGGATCGACCCGGACAGAATTCAAGCTATCCTACAAGTGCCTCATCCAAGAAACATCAAAGAACTACAAGGCTTTTTAGGGAAGATCAACTTCTTGAGAAGATTCATTCCTAATTTGGCCGAGCTCATAAGATTACTGAACAATATGTTGAAGAAATATTCTAAAGTCAAGTGGACCATGGAAGCCAAACAAGCCTTTGAGGACATCAAAAGAGCTTTGAAAAACACACCAGTCCTCACAAGTCCTAGGTTTGACAGAGATTTCATCATTTTTTCCTTTGCCTTTGAGCATACAATTGCTGCTGTCCTATTGCAAAAAGATGACCAAGGGTGTGAGAAGCCCATCGCATTTTTCAGCAAAGCCCTTAGAGATGCTCCCTTAAAATATCAGATTATGGAAAAGCAAGCTTATGCCTTGGTAAAGGCCATCAAAGATTTCAGGATTTACATTCTATACTCTCATGTGATTGCCTATGTCCCAAATGCTGTGGTTAAAGACATTTTAACCCAAGAAGGAATTGAAGGCAAAAGGGGCAAATGGATTGCCAATATCTTAGAATATGACATTGAAATCAAGCCTACAAAACTGATAAAAGGACAAGGGCTAGCCAAACTGATGACTGAAACCAATTTCCAAGCCCTTGACATCAATCAACTGGACAACAAAGAGGAGATGGCGACTCCACAAATCAATCAAGCCTTTTTACAATCCCCGTGGTATGTTGACATATGTTTTGTATTGTTAAACCTGCAAGCTCATCCAGGGTTGTCCAGAACGAAAAAGAGATTCTTGAAAATGAAAGCATCAAAGTTTTGTATTATAGACAGTTCTTTGTTTTGGAAAAATCATGAAGGAATTTTACTTAATTGTCTAACAGTGGATGAAACTGACAATGTCCTTAAGGAATTTCATGCAGGTGACTGTGGAGGACACTTATACTGGAAATCAACTGCTGATAAAATCCTAAGGGCTGGATTTTATTGGCCCTCCTTGTTTACTGATGTGAAAAAATTTGTAATGTCTTGTCATAAGTGCCAAATTTTTGAAGGCAAGAGAAAGCTGTTACCTTTACCACTTAAGCCCATTTCAACCGTGAAGCCTTTTCAACAATGGGTTCTTGACTTCATTGGAGAAATCCATCCATCCTCTTCTAGCCAGCATAAGTGGATTCTAATAGCCACAGATTACTTTACCAAGTGGATTGAAGCCATCCCATGTAGGCAAGCCAATGACTCCACCATCAGCCAATTCCTTGAAACCAACATTCTGTCAAGGTTTGGCTGTCCAGATAAAATTATTACAGACAATGCTACTGTTTTCAAATCCAAAAGAATGAACAACTTTTGCCATAAGTACCATATGACCTTAGGCCATTCCATAGCTTATTACCCTCAAGGCAATGGCCTAGTTGAGTCCTCCAACAAAAGCCTTATCAACATCATCAAAAAGATCTTGGAGGAGAACAAAAAGAATTGGCATAAGAAGCTGGTAAATGCACTGTGGGCAGACAGATTGACCACTAAGATATCCATTGGTACAAGTCCATATGAACTATTTTATGGAATGGAAGCAAGCTTCCCTTCATCTTTGGGAATCCTAATCAAGCTACTACAAGAAATACAAGCTGAGCCTAATGATATTCAAAGAAGGATCAACCAGACTATACATTTGCAACAAACAAGAGAAGAAGTATATCAGAGAACCCAGATTTTACAGGATAAACTCAAGAAGACCTTTGACAAGAGAACAAAGGCTAAAGACTTCTTCATAGGAAACAAAGTGCTGAGATGGGATTCTAGGAGAGAAGAAAAAGGGAAACATGGCAAATTTGATTTTTTCTGGAAAGGACCTTATGTCATTCATGCTGTACAAGGTAATAACACATATTTTCTGAAGAGTTTGGATGGCTCAAATACTGAAGAAGGCCCAGTCAATGGGCGAATGCTCAAGCACTACTTTGATTCCATGTAATCAGCATAACACCACTGTGTATTGTACATAAATATTTGTAATTCCGGCATTTTTATTTACAGCGGTTAGATAAGGAAGCAAGTGAAGCAAATTTTGAGAAAAATCAGGGTACTACACCATTTTTGATATATGTTTTGAGTCTATCATTGGAAATCAAGAGCAAGACTTGGTAACTATAAAAATGATGATGAATACTCAGAGAAACTAGTAAATACAGAGCTGTAATTTCACAAGAAGAGCAGCTCAAAGGGTACTTCACACTAGTTACAAGGATTCAGATCAATGATCTTGAACAGAAGAAAGGTTCAGACTGTAGCAAGAATTAAAAAACAAGGCAATCTGACCTACTGTTCTTGACTTTTCATCTGGAAAAGCCATCCCCAAGTGGAGCCACTGTTAGGTTCCTATACCAATAGGTTTCATTTTTCATGATTGACAGTGGAAGTTCCAAATATGTTCATCTTTTCATGCTGCAAAGATTCCATATTTTGTAAAAAACACATTAGTGTAAAGTTAAAAAATGTGAAGAGGGTATGCCCTAAAATAATTATCAAAGGGAAAAAAGAGTAAATTGGTCAGAAAAAATGATAACAATGAACCCCAAAGAAAGACCAGGAAAGTGGCTAGTTCAAATGCCACTGCTAGTATGATGGATGGCCCAACAGTTCAATCTGGACCATGCCATGGTTTAAATTGCTTGTTCTAGACTAGAGAATGAATATCTGTCCAAATAGTTCAAGCTTGGCAGATGAGTATCTAGGTAGAGAAATTGAGCCCAACTGCTTAATATGGGCCCTTGGAAGAGATAAGGGTAGATTTAGATAGGAAGGCAATCAAAAGAAAAGAGGATAATCAGGGTCTGCAAGTCTAAGTGCACCCATGCAAAAGGAAGAAAAATGTTAGGTGTATTAGGCTGGGTAGGTAGTTTGAGGTTGCAGAAAGCAAGGTTTTGATCACCTGATGTATTGTCAATTACAGCTTGTCTCATCAATGAAAGAAATGCCAAAGCAGTTGTTTGATGGCAAAATTATGGAAGCATGTCTAACTCCCTTTTACCCCCCCCTCAAAGTTTCTTACTAACACCCCTGAAGGACCTTGGGATCTGCCCAACCAGTCCTATTATTACTTCATTTTTGTAAAAATACTAAGTCAAGCTTTGACTTTATTCAATGAAAAGAAGCCACATTTCTTGTGTAAAAATCATTCTATACTCCTTTCATCTTCCTATCTCTAAGTTTTCATACTATGGAATTAGCATTCATCCATTCAGTTGCAATTCATAAACTCATATTAACCCCTAATTCTATTATGTAGCTCCCTGAAACCACTTCCCCGTCCCTACTTCTACAAAAAACTATATAAAATCCCAAAAATGTATTAAATATCCCACCCTATGGCAGTATAGCCATATAAATATAGTTTAGGGGAATAATAGTCCATCCGGGACTACTATTAACCCTTCCGTGTCCTAACCCGGAGTTAATTTAACCTCTGGTTAAATTAATAACCACTCCCCTTTACCCTTAAACCTTACTATTCTACCCTTTTTGCGCTCTTTGTTAATATTGGGTGTTCAAATGTTTATTTAAACATTAAACACTTCCGGCGCAAATAACCCGCAAAACCCACAAACCCAAAGTTTTGAACCCCCGTCATATAAACAAATCATATAATATTTAGCGGGTCCCGTACATTATCGTACCCGCAGCTCATAGTTCCATCCACCATCGGATCGGGCCCTCCCCATCCGACGGCTCTCACCGATTTCGGAGTCGCCCCGACGATCGACGGTTACCCTCGGATAGCCTAGCGGTTTCTTCGCCGTACAAAAGACAGGTGTCCCGTTTTGATTGTATCAGAGCCCCTCTGACAAATACCGCCCCCGTACAGAAGGAGGTCCGATAAAACCACAAACCGCCTTCTGTCTCTCCACCCCCGACGTCAGCACCACGTCGCCTGTTACGTCACTCTTGCATCGACCCATTGTCGCCCCGTGTCATTGCCACTGCATCTGCCTCCGTCCCTACCCCGCCACCGTGTCCTATGCCACGTCGTCGGCCCAGTCAGCTGCCACATCACCCTACCGTACCCGGGACCCGCCGATGACGTCATGCTGACATCATATCAAAAAAGCACCAAAATGCCGCAAAAGCCCAAATTTGTGTTAAAAATGGCAAAAAAACGTCATTTTCGCTCGTTTTTTATGCAACCTTTTGCATGCCACTCGCATCCACTGCGCATTCGATGTGCCCGACAGTCACCAAGGCCTATTCGACTTGCAATCCCACCTGTTTGGCCTCCGCTCGCAGCCATTCACCACAAGCATTTCTCCAAGTAAACAGGTATTTACCCTAAAAGCACCAGTAACCCTGTTTTTCATGATTTCTCTGCAAAATTAGCCAAATACACCTAAAAGTCCACATTGAAACATATTGGCACCTACAACATTTTCCTCTCTGCCCCACATAACTTCATTTACAGCCAAAACCTGGCATCTCTGCCCCCCTGATAAAATTGCCATCGACAGCTCGAATTGCAGCTCCAATTCACCTGCGGAATCACTAAGGACAGTTTGCTAAAAACCCTCTATTTTTCTCCCTTTCCAGTGTACTAATTGCAGAGCCTTACACAGTCTTCATTTCATTAAGTTTTATTCCTCAAAAACAGCTCTGCATAGAACTTGAAACTGTGAGTTCCTTGCCCAGAAAACCATTATCAGAACTCTGTTTTCTGCTAAAATACAGGCCTAATTCAACTGTGATTACAGTCAAAACATGGAGGCCCCAGTTGCCCTCAATATTGCACCACTAAATGCACCCCATAGACAGCTAGAACGGCTTCCACTGGTAGAGAGAGATTATCAAATTGATGACATGGAAGGGGTAAAGCCTCATCTCCAAGCCTTTTGTGAGATAAGGAATAAATCCAGAAACAAGACTGATCCATTAAGAATATGGGAGTCCAACATGCCCATGTACTACTTGCCCTCAGTAAATGGTTTTCCTAATCTCATCCATCACTGTTGTCCCAATTATGATTCTTATCAGAGGGCAGTGATGAGCCCTGCTGGGAAAGTCCTCTTCTACATTACTCCTCAGTCTATCAATGATATGTTGCAATTCAAACCAACTCAGCCATTGGTCTTCCTTTCCATGAAGAATCTGCTAGATCAAGCCTCAAAATTGCCCTCTACAGAGATTGACCGAATTGCTAAGTTGTTTATGCCACCAGACTGTTACTCTAGATTCACAATCCCTTATCTGCATGTTGCATTTACCGAGGAGGGAAAAATGCTTATAGATATGATCTCCTGCATCCTAGGATTCAGAACAAGTGAGATTGTGGACATCACTATCTTTGCCTTGATGTCTATCTTCACTCCAGGATAGCCCCCTACTGTCCAATATGATTATGCCACCTTCATTGCTGATAAGATTCATGAGAAATTCATGAGCCTAGAAAGGGAAAGGGTATTCAAATACACCTCATACATCTATCATTTGTTGCTATATTATCAGCCTGAAAGTTTCCCAGTTGTCCTCAAAACATTGGATGCTAGGGGGTGTTAGAGTCGGTCTAGTAGCCCTACACCAGAGATCAAAACTCTTTGCATTTCATAATTAGGTGTCTCATCAGTGTGATCATGTTGCATCCCGTTAGGCATGCCATAACCCTGGTGGAGAAGCTTATGTCTTTTATTCCCCTCTTGTTTGGCACTGTTGGATCATGTTTTCTTGAGTAAATAAAATCTTCACAAGGTCATTTCCCTGTTTTAAATGTCAAGGTCTTAGGTCTAGGGTTGAGTCAAGCTTTGTCTTGAGATGTCATAAAGGACCACCAGGCCAGAGGGATGTCCATCAGAAAGCATCATTTTAATAACTCTTATCATTGTACAATTAATTTTTACCTTGTTTTCAAAAACCCTGTTTTTGAAGACAAAGCTTATTATCTCATTTTTGTAAAAATTTGTAAAAAGTTCAAATTCTCCGAAAGTTGGCATGCAGCCTTGGTCTCCTTTGCCAAGACATCTCAGAAGCTATCCCTGCAAAAAGTTTCAATAGAAATCATCATTTCAACCAATTTATTTTGAAAAAAGGAAACCAGAAGTCAGCAGCAATTAATTCAAAAAAGTGTCATTTCAAAAACATTATAAAGTGGGTTTTGGGCAAATTAAATTCAAAAGTGAGCCTATAAAAGCCCCTCCCTCCTCATTGGTAACTCATTTACCTCTCAACACTTCAAGAGAATACTTGTCAAGTCGATTTCCAAGTTCATTGGGTGAATTGGGCAATTACAGTGGCGCGCTAGGCATTAGAGGAGGCGCGCTACGCGTTGGGGGCACATTACGCATCAGCGTGCATTTTCCAGTGCAAATTAACTTAGGCGCTACACGTTGGAGGTGCGCTACGCATCAGGCTGGGCGCGCTACGCGTAGGGTTTCTTGCTCAGGAAATCTCCAGCAAGCCACCAAAACTACTTCTCTCTCAAAATATTTTCAGCATTTAAACAAGTCAAAACAGCAGTTCATTGGGTGCACAGTCAGCATTATTTTTCAGTCACTTGCCTCCAAAACCATGTCAGAAACCGAAACAGATTATGAGCAAAGTGATGGCCGTGAATCAACACCAGAGGTAGAGGTGCCAATGAGGCATCACAGGGGTGGTAAAGGTGGTCAGCATGTCAGGGAGGAGCCCACCTCTTTGGCTTATCTACAAGCTTGTCCACTTGCAGTGACATGTTTCCGATACCAATCATGTTATGAATATTGCGAGAGAATCTCCCAAATTCAACACCACAGGGAATTGGTCCGCTTGTTTGTCCTACATTTGCACAATGGGCATGTGAATCTTGTAGGAGTGGACTTCACATTGTTACCCGAGATTGTTGCTCAAGCAACAGGGATACCCAATATTGGAGAAGAGTGGAACAAGCGCCAGTAGTTGGACAGATTTTATTATGAGCCATATATCAAAGCTGTATATATGAGGCACCTAACTGTTGTTTTTCCCTTCAGATTCTTAAGAGACGAGTATGCACCTTTGATGAGGATCATCATTCGCTATTTCACTTGCGAGGGCATATTTTCACGTTTATATTCGTACCATATCCGTTTGTTGATGCATTTCACACGGGTACGAATGATGAACATTCCATTCTTCATGTGCCAAAATATAGAGAGGATGGTGCCCTTGGTGCAAAGAAAGAGCCCAGCACAGCAATACAAGAGCATCTATCATTATGCACTGATCAAGATTGTGGTCATGCATCATTTGGCACAACAGGGTATTCCATGGGAGGATTTCATTTCTCGTGACTTGTTCACAGTACCACAGCCACCTCCTGAGGTTTTCCATGATGAGGGAGGGCCTTTACATCAGTTTGACATTCCAGAGCCCGAGCATGTCAGCTTCCCTCCATTTGTTACATATCAAAGAGGCCACAGGGCCTTATTTGCATCTGCACGGTGAGTATTATCTTCACACCAGGTGAAAGGGGTCTCGCCTTCTTCATATGCACAGCGAGTGTTATCTCCACCTCATGTGGAAGGGACCTCGCTTTCGACAACAGCACAGGTACCGGAGAGAGGCAAGCAGCCCATGATTGAGGAGGGACTGTCAGGTGATCCAGACATTGACATTATTGACCTTGACATCAGTTCTCTTATCTCGGAGCTAAAGGAGATCATTCAGCAACAAAAGGCTGAAAATCGCTTGTTGTAGCAGAAGTTGGAAATGGCAAATTGAACAATCACCTACTTAGAGCAGCGCAAAAAGCAACTAGAGGATGAGCACACTCTTGATGAGTTGTGGAGGATCCATGAAGACCACAACTTGGCTCGCAAGAGACCCGGTGATTTGACACCCATTGAGCGAGAGGCTATGCTCATCCGGGTCAATACTCATTTGGAGAAGTTGCTGGTCAAGGCAAACAGGGAAACGGACATGCTCCGACACATGAAGAATCACTATTGGGCTCGAATGCATGTGTGTAAAGCAAGAATGAAGGTACTCAAAGGACGGTTGGCCAAGGCACTAAAACGGAGAAAAAGGCCCGATCCCCTTCATATTTTGGCTGAGGCTTCCTTGAAGGAGCATGGCACTAAATGACACACCTTTAGCTCAAATTTCAGGAAATTTTGAGCAATTTTGGTCAATTTTGATTTTTTTTGTGCCAAACACAGGTTTTTGCCCTCAACGTGTAGCGTGCCGCGCGCTACCCTGAAGATGGGCAAGTCCATTTCTCAAAAACTCAGCATTTTTGGATTTCTCATGACAAATTACACTTTCTCAGCAATTTCCAAGACATTTCATCAGGTTTTGAGCCCTCAGAAGGTCAAAAAACATGCAAAAAATGACTTTCTGCCACTTTTTGGACACACAGGAAGCAGTCTTGGGAGATTGCAATTTTGGAGGGGCAAATGGACACCAAATGGAGAAATTCCACTTGGGTTGGAAAGTAGACATCCAGAACATTCCAAAAAGCCTACTTTTGCCTCATTTGGATGACGGGAAGTGCCCCAAACGTTGGCTCAAAGGCGCGCTACGTGTAGAGAATTGGGGCGCTACGCATCAGGGAAATTTGCCAAATTTTCACCTACAGCTCAGCAAAACGCAGATTTGACTAGTTTTGACTTTTTGGAGTGATTTTTCATCCTCCTTGATGTAATTGATGTAATTTTATGTTGGCATGACACTTTTTAACCTATTCTAGAAGATTCATTCATAAAATGGCAAAAAATTAATGAATGAATTGGTTTCCTAGCTTATAGAGGCAAGTTGTTTTGACTGCCTAGATTGTAGTGCTCAGTTTAGAATTGGTTGAAACAACTCCTAGGATGATGAGCTCGACCCCTAGAGGCAAGGAAGTGTGTTAGCTTGCCTATATTATGTACTTTCTTAGTCATTTTCATGGTTGGACTCTTGAGGGATAAGCTTCTATGGTATTACACTTTGTATCTCTGCAATTTTGGTAAAGGAAGGACTAGGGTTTTGCAGCCCTCTTTGGGATTCCTGTGGTTACTTGTGTTGATGGTGTGCTTCTCTTATGTACTTGTAATTTTTATTATGTGTATCATTTTCTCACTTTTCCTTCTGCAAATTAGGCAAATGAAGTGATAAGGTAGAATTCATGATTGTTATGCTCTGCCTTTAAGTTTGCTTAATATCAATGTTTTCATCTGTTTAAGGAGAACTCATGGTGATTTGTTGCTCTCCTTAGCTCCTCACCAGTCATTCCTATCGACCCAACTCTTTCAAAGGCATCAAGACAGTCTCCTACCTTGCCCCAAAAATACCTCTGCAAAAGCTGTGTCCCATCCCCGCACCCAAAATTGCTTTCCCCCTGTTTTCCACCAAAACCCTAAAAATCTGAAATCAAACCTTCTCTATCAGTTTACTAGCCTAAAATCAGTGTTCTTTATTGGTCATCTCTGCCCTTTGAAGATATTTGCCGAGATAGACCCGGAGAGAGCCCTCTCCTATCCTCGTAGGGCTAGCTACGAGGCTAAGTGGTTTGATGTTACCTTGGATTTTGCCTTCTTCAACCTGAGGCCAGATTCGAGCGCTAACATATTGGTGACCATACTGGGGAGAACATTCGACTTGTTGATTGTCTTGTCCCAGTACATGAAATCAAATTGCAGATCTGATGCTGATGGCGGACAGCAGTCAGACACATATGCAGGCTGAACCTTTCACCTGGCGACTCCAATTCGATCCAGACATTCCAACGCTTGTTGATCCATTCATGCAATGGTAGGGTATGTGGCAAACCCTGCCCTGTGTGAAGCTGTAGAAGAAATAAGAAATGAGTTAGCAGATTCTGAAATTGATGAAGAATTTTTCAGTGTCGTGCTTCATTGGTTGAAATCTACAAAGTTCCCTTGTTTCAAAACTAGATTTTGCGAGTTAGTTGTTGAAAGAATCGAAAAGGAGATTCAATATTTAGATGAGCAGATCCAGTCATATGATTTCCAAGACCCTAAAAAGTTCTTGGGAATCCTTCCTCCATTGAAACAAGAAATCATAGAATTGCCTACAGATGTTTACATTGACAGTGTGCAGCTGGAGGTATGTATTGCAGAGTTGGGGCAGCCAATAGAGTCCGGCTTCCGCGATCCAATGGCAACATACATGGACACGTTTTTCAGTTTGATTGATAGATCAGGCTATTTTCTACTTGACCAGGTTCATTATGTGCATGAAGGGCTGCCAGCAATTACATCTGTGTCCTGGTGGAAGCATTCTCAAGCGGCATCATTCTCAGGTTTACTTGAATGGTTGATCTGGCACTTTAGTATTACCTGATCTATTGTTTTTACAGAAAAGTAGGGTAGATTTTGTAAATAAATAAGCAGCCAAAGGGCAGCAGTTTATTCCAGTTTCATTACAACTTTAGTTTGAAGTTAGTTAAGCTAGTTTTTCAGTCATTTCAGTCTTGAGATCGAATCAGTTTCAGTTTAGTTTCAGTTTGAAAATTGAGTCAAGAGTTGTGTCGATTTGTTGGAATAATGACTCCATTGCCCAATGGTTGGAAGGCACTGGTCTGCTCTCCCAGAGGTCTAAGGTTCTTGGCATCTCCAAGGAGCTACCATCCCCATTGGAGCCAATGTTAGAGTCGGTCTAGTAGCCCTCCACTAGAGATCAAAACTCTTTGCATTTCATAATTAGGTGTCTCATCAGTGTGATCATGTTGCATTCCGTTAGGCATGCCATAACCCTCATGGAGAAGCTTATGTCTTTTATTCCCCTCTTGTTTGGCACTGCTGGATCATGTTTTCCTGAGTAAATAAAATCTTCACAAGGTCATTTCCCTGTTTTAAATGTCAAGGTCTTAGGTCTAGGGTTGAGTCAATCTTTGTCTTGAGATGTCATAAAGGACCAGTAGGCCATAGGGATGTCCTTCATAAAGCATCATTTTAATAACTCTTATCATTATACAGCTAATTTTTACCTTGTTTTCAAAAACCCTGTTTTTGAAGACAAAGGTCATTATCTCATTTTTGTAAAAAATTGTAAAAGGTTCAAATTCTCCGAAAGTTGGCATGCAGCCTTGGTCTCCTTTGCCAAGACATCTCAGAAGCTATCCCTGCAAAATTTTTCAAGAGAAATCATCATTTCAACCAATTTATTTTGAAAAAAGGAAACCAGAAGTCAGCAGCAATTAATTCAAAAAAGTGTCATTTCAAAAACATTATAAAGTGGGTTTTGGGCAAATTAAATTCAAAAGTGAGCCTATAAAAGCCCCTCCCTCCTCATTGGTAACTGATTTGCCTCTCAACACTTCAAGAGAATACTTGTCAAGTCGATTTCAAAGTTCATTGGGCGAATTGGCAATTACAGCGGCGCGCTACGCATCAGAGGAGGCGCGCTACGCGTTGGGGGCACGCTACGCATCAGCATGCATTTTCCAGTGCAAATTAACTCAGGCGCTACGCCTTGGAGGCACGCTACGCATTAGGCTGGGCACACTATGTGTAGGGTTTATTGCTCAGGAAATCGCCAGCAAGCCACCAAAACTACTTCTCTCTCAAAATCTTTTCAGCATTTAAACAAGTCAAAACATCAGTTCATTGGGTGCACAGTCAGCATTATTTTTCAATCACTTGCCTCCAAAACCATGTCAGAAACCGAAATAGATTATGAGCAAAGTGATGACCGTGAATCAACACCAGAGGTAGAGGTGCCAAGGAGGCATCACAGGGGTGGTAAATGTGGTCAGCATGTCAGGGAGGAGCCCACCTCTTTGGCTTATCCACAAGCTTGTCCACTTGCAGTGACATGTTTCCGATACCAATCATGTTATGAATATTGCGAGAGAATCTCCCAAATTCAACACCAGAGTGAATTGGTCCGCTTGTTTGTCCTACATTTGCACAATGGGCATGTGAATCTTGCAGGAGTGGACTTCACATTGTCACCCCAGATTGTTGCTCAAGCAACAGGGATACCCAATATTGGAGAAGAGTGGAACAAGCGCCAACAGTTGGACAGATTTCATTATGAGCCATATATCAAACCTGTATATATGAGGCACCTAACTGCTGTTTTTCCCTTCAGATTCTTAAGAGACGAGTATGCACCTTTGATGAGGATCATCATTCGCTATTTCACTTGCGAGGACAGACTTTCACGTTTATATTCGTACCATATCCGTTTGTTGATGCATTTCACACGGGTATGAATGATGAACATTCCATTCTTCATGTGCCGAAATATAGAGAGGATGGTGCCCTTGGTGCAAAGAAAGAGCCCAGCACAGCAACACAAGAGCATCTATCATTATGCACTGATCAATATTGTGGTCATGCATCAGTTGGCACAACAGGGTATTCCATGGGAGGATTTCATTTCTCGTGACTTGTTCACAGTACCACAGCCACCTCCTGAGGTTGTCCGTGATGAGGGAGGGCCTTTACATCAGTTTGACATTCCAGAGCCCGAGCATGTCAGCTTCCCTCCATTTGTTACATATCAGAGAGGCCACAGGGCCTTATTTGCATCTGCACGGCGACTATTATCTTCACACCAGCTGAGAGGGGTCTCGCTTTCTTCATCAACACAGCGAGTGTTATCTCCACCTCATGTGGAAGGGGCCTCGCTTTCGACAGCAACACAGGTACTGGAGAGAGGCAAGCAGCCCATGATTGAGGAGGGACTGTCAGGTGATCCAGACATTGACATTATTGACCTTGACATCAGTTCTCTTAGCTCGGAGCTAAAGGAGATCATTCAGCAACAAAAGGCTGAAAATCGCTTGTTGTAACAGAAGTTGGAAATGGCAAATTTTACAATCACCTACTTAGAGCAGCGCAACAAGCAACTAGAGGATGAGCACACTCTTGATGAGTTGCGGAGGATCCATGAAGACCGCAACTTGGCTCGCAAGGGACTCGGTGATTTGACACCCATTAAGCAAGAGGCTATGCTCATCCGGGTCAATACTCATTTGGAGAAGTTTCTGGCCAAGGAAAACAGGGAAAAGGACATGCTCCGACACATGAAGAATCACTATTGAGATCGAATGCATGTGTGTAAAGCAAGAATGAAGGTACTCAAAGGACGGTTGGCCAAGGCACTAAAACGGAGAAAAAGACCCGATCCCCTTCATATTTTGGCTGAGGCTTCCTTGAAGGAGCATGGCACTAAATGACACACCTTCAGCTCAAATTTCAGGAAAGTTTGAGCAATTTTGGTCAATTTTGATTTTTTTTGTGCCAAGCACAGGTTTTTGCCCTCAACGTGTAGCGCGCCGCGCGCTACCCTGAAGATGGGCAAGTGCATTTCTCAAAAACTCAGCATTTTTGGATTTTTCATGACAAATTACACTTTCTCAGCAATTGCCAAGACATTTCATCAGGTTTTGAGCCCTCAGAAGGTCAAAAAACATGCAAAAAATGACTTTCTGCCACTTTTTGGACACACAGGAAGCAGTCTTGGGAGATTGCAATTTTGGAGGGGAAAATGGTCACCAAATTGATAAATTCCACTTGGTTTGGAAATTAGACATCTAGAACTTTCCAACAAGCCTACGTTTTCCTCATTTGGATGTCAGGAAGTGCCTCAAAAGTTGGCTCAAAGGCGCGCTATGCATCAGGGAAATTTGCCAGATTTTCACCTACAGCTCAGCAAAACGCAGATTTGACTAGTTTTGACTTTTTGGAGTGATTTTTCATCCTCCTTGATGTAATTGATGTAATTTTATGCTGGCATGACACTTTTTTAACCTATTCTAGAAGATTAATTCATAAAATGGCAAAAAATTAATGAATGAATTGGTTTCCTAGCTTATAGAGGCAAGTTGTTTTGACTGCCTAGATTGTAGTGCTCAGTTTAGAATTGGTTGAAACAGCTCCTAGGATGATGAGCTCGACCCCTAGAGGCAAGGAAGTGTGTTAGCTTGCCTATATTATGTACTTTCTTAGTCATTTTCATGGTTGGACTCTTGAGGGATAAGCTTCTATGGTAACACTTTGTATCTCTGCAATTTTGGTAAAGGAAGGACCAGGGTTTTGCAGCCCTCTTTGGGATTCCTGTGGTTACTTGTGTTGATGGTGTGCTTCTCTTATATACTTGTAAGTTTTATTATGTGTATCATTTTCTCACTTTTCCTTCTGCAAATTAGGCAAATGAAGTGATAAGTTAGAATTCATGATTGCTATGCTCTGCCTTTAAATTTGCTTAATATCAATGTTTTCATCTGTTTAAGGAGAACTCATGGTGATTTCTTGCTCTCCTTAGCTCCTCACCAGTCATTCCTATCCACCCAACTCTTTCAAAGGCATCAAGGCAGTCTCCTACCTTTCCCCAAAAAGACCTCTGCAAAAGTTGTGTCCCATCTCCGCACCCAAAATTGCTTTCCCCCTGTTTTCCACCAAAACCCTAAAAATCTGAAATCAAACCTTCTCTATCAGTTTACTAGCCTAAAATTAGTGTTATTTATTGGTAATATCTTCCCTTTGAAGATCTTTGTCGAGATAGACCCGAAGAGAGCCCTCTCCTGTCCTCGTAGGGCTAGCTACGAGGCTAAGTGGTTTGATGTTGCCTTGGATTTTGCCTTCTTCAGCCTGAGGCCAGATTCGAGTGCTAACATATTGGCGACCATACTGGGGAGAAGATTCGAATTGTTGATTGTCTTGTCCCAGTACATGAAATCAAATTTCAGATCTGATGCTGATGGTGGACAGCAGTTAGACACATATGCAGGCTGAACCTTTCACCTGGCGACTCCAATTCGATCCAGACATTCCAACGCTTGCTGATCCATTCATGCAATGGTAGGGTATGTGGCGAACCCTGCCCTGTGTGAAGCTGTAGAAGAAATAAGAAATGAGTTAGCAGATTCTGAAATTGATGAAGATTTTTTCAGTGCCATGCTTCATTGGTTGAAATCTACAAAGTTCCCTTGTTTCAAAACTAGATTTTGCTAGTTAGTTGTTGAAAGAATCGAAAAGGAGATTCAATATTTAGATGAGCAGATCCAGTCATATGATTTCCAAGACCCTAAAAAGTTCTTGGAAATCCTTCCTCCATTGAAACAAGAAATCATAAAATTGCCTACAGATGTTTACATTGACAGTGTGCAGCTGGAGGTATGTATTGCAGAGTTGGGGCAGCCAATAGAGTCCGGCTTCCGCGATCCAATGGCAACATACATGGACACGTTTTTCAGTTTGATTGATAGATCAGGCTGTTTTCTATGTGACCAGGTTCATTATGTGCATGAAGGGCTGCCAGCAATTACATCTGTGTCCTGGTGGAAGCATTCTCAAGCAGCATCATTCTCAGGTTTACTTGAATAGTTGATCTGGCACTTCAGTATTACCTGATATATTGTTTTTACAGCAAAGTAGGGTAGATTTTGTAAATAAATAAGCAGCCAAAGGGCAGAAGTTTGTTCCAGTTTCATTACAACTTTAGTTTAAAGTTAGTTAAGCTAGTTTTTCAGTCATTTCAGTCTTGAGATCGAATCAGTTTCAGTTTAGTTTCAGTTTGAAAATTGAGTCAAGAGTTGTGTCGATTTGTTGGAATAATGACTCCATTGCCCAATGGTTGGAAGGCACTGGTCTGCTCTCCCAGAGGTCTAAGGTTCTTGGCATCTCCAAGGAGCTACCATCCCCATTGGAGCCAATGTTAGAGTTGGTCTAGTAGCCCTCCACCAGAGATCAAAACTCTTTGCATTTCATAATTAGGTGTCTCATCAGTGTGATCATGTTGCATCCCATTAGGCATGCCATAACCCTCGTGGAGAAGCTTATGTCTTTTATTCCCCTCTTGTTTGGCATTGTTGGATCATGTTTTCTTGAGTAAATAAAATCTTCACAAGGTCATTTCCCTATTTTAAATGTCAAGGTCTTAGGTCTAGGGTTGAGTCAAGCTTTGTCTTGAGATGTCATAAAGGACCAGTAGGCCAGAGGGATGTCCGTCATAAAGTATCATTTTAATAACTCTTATCATTGTACAGCTAATTTTTACCTTGTTTTCAAAAACCCTGTTTTTGAAGACAAAGGTCATTATCTCATTTTTATAAAAATTTGTAGAAAGTTCAAATTCTCCGAAAGTTGGCATGCAGCCTTGGTCTCCTTTGCCAAGACATCTCAGAAGCTATCCCTGCAAAAATTTTCAAGAGAAATCATCATTTCAACCAATTTATTTTGAAAAAAGGTAACTAGAAGTCAGCAGCAATTAATTCAAAAAAGTTTCATTTCAAAAACATTATAAAGTGGGTTTTGGGCAAATTAAATTCAAAAGTGAGCCTATAAAAACCCCTCCCTCCTCATTGGTAACTCATTTGCCTCTCAACACTTCAAGAGAATACTTGTCAAGTCGATTTCAAAGTTCATTGGGCGAATTGGCAATTACAGCGGCGCGCTATGCATCAAAGGAGGCGCGCTACGCGTTGGGGGCACGCTACGCATCAGCGTGCATTTTCCAGTGTAAATTAACTCAGGTGCTACACGTTGGAGGCGCGCTACGCATCAGGCTGGGCGCGCTATGCGTAGGGTTTCTTGCTCAGGAAATCGCCAGCAAGTCACCAAAACTACTTCTCTCTCAAAATCTTTTCAGCATTTAAACAAGTCAAAACATCAGTTCATTGGGTGCACAGTCATCATTATTTTTCAGTCACTTGCCTCCAAAACCATGTCAGAAACCGAAACAGATTATGAGCAAAGTGATGACCGTGAATCAACACCAGAGGTAGAGGTGCCAAGGAGGCATCACAGGGGTGGTAAATGTGGACAACATGTCAGGGAGGAGCCCACCTCTTTGGCTTATCTACAAGCTTGTCCACTTGCAGTGACATGTTTCCGATACCAATCATGTTATGAATATTGCGAGAGAATCTCCCAAATTCAACACCACAGGGAATTGGTCCGCTTTTTTGTCCTACATTTGCACAATGGGCATGTGAATCTTGCAGGAGTGGACTTCACATTGTCACCCCAGATTGTTGCTTAAGCAACAGGGATACCCAATATTGGAGAAGAGTGGAACAAGTGCCAGCAGTTGGACATATTTCATTATGATCCATATATCAAACCTGTATATATGAGGCACCTAACTGTTGTTTTTCCCTTCAGATTCTTAAGAGACGAGTATGCACCTTTGATGAGGATCATCATTCGCTATTTCACTTGCGAGGGCAGATTTTCACGTTTATATTCGTACCATATCCGTTTGTTGATGCATTTCAAACGGGTACGAATGATGAAAATTCCATTCTTCATGTGCCGAAATATAGAGAGGATGGTGCCCTTGGTGCAAAGAAAGAGCCCAGCACAGCAACACAAGAGCATCTATCATTATGCACTGATCAAGATTGTGGTCATGCATCAGTTGGCACAACAGGGTATTCCATGGGAGGATTTCATTTCTCGTGACTTGTTCACAGTACCACAGCCACCTCCTGAGGTTGTCCGTGATGAGGGAGGGCCTTTACATCAGTTTGACATTCCAGAGCCCGAGCATGTCAGCTTCCCTCCATTTTTTACATATCAGAGAGGCCACAGGGCCTTATTTGCATCTGCACGGCGAGTATTATCTTCACACCAGGTGAAAGGGGTCTCGCCTTCTTCATCAGCATAGCGAGTGTTATCTCCACCTCATGTGGAAGGGGCCTCGCTTTCGACAGCAGCATAGGTACCGGAGAGAGGCAAGCAGCCCATAATTGAGGAGGGATTGTCAGGTGATCCAGACATTGACATTATTGACCTTGACATCAGTTCTCTTAGCTCGGAGCTAAAGGAGATCATTCAGCAACAAAAGGCTGAAAATCGCTTGTTGTAACAGAAGTTGGAAATGGCAAATTGGACAATCACCTACTTAGAGCAGCGCAACAAGCAACTAGAGGATGAGCACACTCTTGATGAGTTGCGGAGAATCCATGAAGACCGCAACTTGGCTCGCAAGAGACCCGGTGATTTGACACCCATTGAGCGAGAGGCTATGCTCATCCGGGTCAATACTCATTTGGAGAAGTTGTTGGCCAAGGCAAACAGGGAAAAGGACATGCTCCGACACATGAAGAATCACTATTGGGATCGAATGCATGTGTGTAAAGCAAGAATGAAGGTACTCAAAGGACGGTTGGCCAAGGCACTAAAACGGAGAAAAAGGCCCGATCCCCTTCATATTTTGGCTGAGTCTTCCTTGAAGGAGCATGGAACTAAATGACACACCTTCAGCTCAAATTTTAGGAAATTTTGAGCAATTTTGGTCAATTTTGATTTTTTTTGTGCCAAGCACAGGTTTTTGCCCTCAACGCGTAGCGCGCCGCGTGCTACCCTGAAGATGGGCAAGTCCATTTCTCAAAAACTCAGCATTTTTGGATTTTTCATGACAAATTACACTTTCTCAGCAATTTCCAAGACATTTCATCAGGTTTTGAGCCCTCAGAAGGTCAAAACACATGCAAAAAATGACTTTCTGCCACTTTTTGGACACACAGGAAGTAGTCTTGGGAGATTGCAGTTTTGGAGGGGAAAATGGACACCAAATTGCTAAATGCCACTTGGTTTGGAAAGTAGATATCTAGACCTTTCCAACAAGCCTACTTTTGCCTCATTTGGATGCCGGGAAGGGCCTCAAAAGTTGGCTCAAAGCCACGCTACGCGTAGAGAATTGGGGCGCTACGCATCAGGGAAATTTGCCAGATTTTCACCTATAGCTCAGCAAAACGCAGATTTGACTAGTTTTGACTTTTTGGAGTGATTTTTCATCCTCCTTGATGTAATTGATGTAATTTTATGTTGGCATGACACTTTTTTAACCTATTCTAGAAGATTAATTCATAAAATGGAAAAAAATTAATGAATGAATTGGTTTCCTAGCTTATAGAGGCAAGTTGTTTTGACTGCCTAGATTGTAGTGCTCAGTTTAGAATATGTTGAAACAGCTCCTAGGATGATGAGCTCGACCCCTAGAGGCAAGGAAGTGTGTTAGCTTGCCTATATTATGTACTTTCTTATTCATTTTCATGGTTGGACTCTTGAGGGATAAGCTTCTATGGTATTACACTTTGTATCTCTGCAATTTTGGTAAAGGAAGGACCAGGGTTTTGCAGCCCTCTTTGGGATTCCTGTGGTTACTTGTGTTGATGGTGTGCTTCTCTTATGTACTTGTAAGTTTTATTATGTGTATCATTTTCTCACTTTTCCTTCTGCAAATTAGGAAAATGAAGTGATAAGTTAGAATTCATGATTGCTATGCTCTGCCTTTAAGTTTGCTTAATATCAATGTTTTCATCTGTTTAAGGAGAACTCATGGTGATTTCTTACTCTCCTTAGCTCCTCACCAGTCATTCCTATCGACCCAAATCTTTCAAAGGCATCAAGACAGTCTCCTACCTTGCCCCAAAAAGACCTCTGCAAAAGCTGTGTCCCATCCCCGCACCCAAAATTGCTTTCCCCCTGTTTTCCACCAAAACCCTAAAAATCTGAAATCAAACCTTCTCTATCAGTTTACTAGCCTAAAATCAGTGTTATTTATTGGTAATCTCTGCCCTTTGAGGATCTTTGTCGAGATAGACCCGGAGAGAGCCCTCTCCTGTCCTCGTAGGGCTAGCTACGAGGCTAAGTGGTTTGATGTTGCCTTGGATTTTTCCTTCTTCAGCCTGAGGCCAGATTCGAGCACTAACAGGGGGGAGAGGAGGTCAATCATATTTTGGTCATCAGTGTTCCATCATATCAGTTACTCCCAATACACATATTGTGAGTTCATTGACATGTTTATCTATCCAGCTACTTGCTTACTATCAACAGATCCCCCCCCCAGATTCACTGATGAGATGCAAAAGATTCTACAGCTTTCCAAAAGCTACAGCATTGGTGACTGGTATTTCTACCAAAACCACACCATAATCAGGGTCTATGGCTGTGAATTAGCCCCCTACCGACTTCCCAAATATGTCCCCATGAGACTATTTGCCTTAGAATACTTTCGGCAATTTGGTAATGCAGATATGGTGCATTTCTTTGGCAAAAGCAAAAAGGCATAGCTAAAAATCAGAAATCAATTGGGTCCCTTTATTTTCAATAAGAGGGAAGAAGCATGGAAGGATGCTGACCAGATTCTAAGGGAGAAACTCAAGCTAAAAACAAGCTTTTATTGGTCACCATATGACCCCAATCACTTTATAAGCCTTAGAAGAATCAAATACAGGCTTGCAGCATATGAACACTGCACTATCCCTCAAATTGAGAAATTTTCTAATCAACAAGAGTGGGTAAAGGGCACTCTAGTTGAAGAATTCACTGAAGAAGAAATAACAGAAAAAGCAATCAAGAATCTGGAAAAATCTGTTGACTTGGAATCTTGTGGACAGGTGTTTTTTACAGCTCCTCAGCACATTGGAGAAGGCACCTCTTCTGCCACGGCCCACCAGCAACCTGCCCAAGTAAGTACCTCACCTGCAGCAACAGATAAAGGAAAAGAGGTGCAACATTAAGAAGAACAAGTGAATGATTTGGCACAACAAGAAACAATGGCAGATCAGCCAGTTTCTATAGATGAACAAAGCCAAGGGCAAGACCCTTCTACACAAACAAAGGTGATAGAAATTCCAGTATTGCAGACACCTCTAAATGAGGAAAGGGCAAAGAAGAGAGATAGGCAGGAAGAGACCCCTCCAGGGACATCTACAGATCAGCGAGGAGAGAAGAGACAAAGGTTAAATCCTTTTTCGGAGGAAGAGATGCCAGAGGGGCCCACAGAACAGAAAATTCCCCCAAGCATGGAGACATCGACCAGCTCCTTTCATTAGGAACAAGAGAGACACCAGGGAGCGGAAGTAACATCCACAAGGCAACAAGGCAGACAGCCCTCTGATATTAAAAAAGCATTTACTGATATCAAGGCTAGGAATGAGCCAGTGAGACTACAGTTGTACAACCAATTAATAAGGATGGCCCCTACTAATCAACAAAGGCTAATGGCAGCCTATGACATCCAGGAATGAAGAATGACCCTCGGTCCCTTCAGACCTACAACTCAGCAACCCCAATCAGCTGTTGATTACATTAGAACTAATCTGGAAGTGTTTGCCAAGGATATCCATCCGATGGACCAGATTGAATTGCACAAGCAGACTGGGGAGATGGTATATTCTACTCTAGCAGATAAGATATTGTTAGCCCACAGATTGCAAAACTCTTTGCACAACACTGCTACCCAACTTGAGTTGGAGAAATCTTTGTCACAGGCCAAGGACAATAGAATCAAGTCCTTGGAGGAGATTATCATAGAGCTGGGACATGATCTCTCTGATCCCAAGGGTGTACAAGCTTTGATAAAAAAGAAGGATGAAGACATAGCTTCCCTAAGAAGACAAATCAGGTTGTCACCCACATTGCATCCTCAAGCTACAGAGGTGGCCCAACAAAAAGGGGAGCAGGATGTGGTAGCTTTGCTTACAACCTTACATAAAAGGTTGGTAGAGACAGAGAGTGCCTTGGAGGCATCATTACAGGGAAGAGAGGGAGAGTTGGCCCCTCAGCCAATTCAAACAGCTCAGATTCTTACAGCTGCTCCTCCCACGGCCACCACAACAGTCCCTCCCACTGTTAAAACATCACAAGTAGGCGCTTCAAGCCCAGCACCAATTTCAGCCACTACTTCAGCACCTACAGAGCAAGGCACCAGCTTGAAAATGGATAATATGATGAAGGAAATAGAAGCTCTAGAATTGCAAGTGGCAAAATTGAAAGAAACCAACAAAAAGCTGGCTACAATTGAGGGGAAATATGACAAATCAAAGTAGGATGTAGCTGAGAAGACAAGAGAAGTCAAAGCCTTGGAAAGAAGAATAAAGGAGCTGGAGAAAGAGCTCACTTTTGATAGGACTCTAGCAGATATCAAGAAAATTTTGTGGGCCAAAATTGGCCAATCCATTACAGACCAATGGCAATCCATTGAAACCTTTCATGAGCA
Organism: Pinus tabuliformis; assembly: GCA_031772625.1. Taxonomy (NCBI): domain Eukaryota; kingdom Viridiplantae; phylum Streptophyta; class Pinopsida; order Pinales; family Pinaceae; genus Pinus; species Pinus tabuliformis. Next base: position 943,143,183 of record CM062817.1, on the reverse strand, counting down.
AATGGATTTGATAAACTTGGCTCAGTTTGAAAACCAAAAGGCTAGAGCATATTTGGGAAGTATGTCTGAGCAAGCAAATAGAATGATCCAATTTTTAAATACTCGCACCAAAGGGCAGCTGGCAGCATTAGGAATCAGGAACAGGACTGAAACTTTCTTACTAATAAAAAGGTTGTTAACCCTTAGGAATTTTGTGCAGAAATTAGACAGAAAATGCCAAGAAATGCAAACAGAGGTGGATGAGTTCAAGACAAAGATCATGGCATTACATAGCAAAGGGCTACCAAGTTTATTAACCGGTGCTGGAAGACTGTTGTCACATGACCTTTATGCTAATAGAGTGAATAATTTTGCTACCAACCAAATCACAGCTTCCTCAAGCACTTCATAAGATACAGGGCCTCCATCATGACAGAGTGTCTTTGATAAATTAGAAAATCTATTCTACATTACACATGAGATAAACCACCTGTTCGAATTCTAGCCCACTTTTCATAGATACACAGAAGCTGATGAAACACTGTTAAAGATACAAAGGCATCAACTACCTACAGAGGATTGGTGGAAAGGGATGATAGAGACATTTCTCAGGTGATTTTTTTTATTAATTCTTTTTGATCAAGCTACAGTTCAGCATATACAGATGGCACGATACACCTGTCAAAGGTAGATCGGCATAAAGCAGAATTGAAATGATAACTACAGCTCATCAAAATGCTAAGAAGCCGAGCACACAAGATGAAGACCCAGACAGCAACAGGCAACATACCAGCATCAGGGCAACACACGCGGAATAAATGCGCAGCAGGCAGCCGACTCATTCAGCCCAGAAAGTCAAAGTTTTCTGACAAAATAGACAGCTAGCAAGCCAATATTAACTGCAGTGTTTAATTCTTCATTTACTCCCTCGCAAGAGTTGGTGATGTAATTTATTGCTTGAAGAGTCATCACCTAGATATTTTGTATCTTGTTTTTGTATATATACCTCCCCATAGAACGTATTTGGGGTTGGTTGGTTGATAATCCTCATTCTAGACTTGCGCTGTATACTTTGAGAGCTCTATAATCAAAGACTGCTGGAATGCTTTGGATGAAGAACTGTCTGTTGTGTTATTTAATGGCCAAAGAGTGACTGTGGAATTCCTGTGCTACTACATGGCTCAATAAGTGTTTTCTTACCTCTGTTTACAGTTTATATATGTTTACTCCACCTGAGTTACCACCTAAATAGCAAGAAAGAAGAATAGCTTAGGCTTTGCTTGACTGCACTCTATGCTCAGTTCTTGTTATTTCTATATGTTTTCTTCAGAAACGGTTATGAATATGCATACTTAAATGATCATGTTTACCTTATTTCTTTCACATATGACTGTTATTTAGGAATTCTTGACTACTCCTAGACAAACTTTCATTCACCTTCCCTCTCTGTTAGCAAATGAAAGATTCTTAGTTGCCTTTCATCTCTGACCTTCATTCCATCTTTATTCCGACTTGATATTGTTCTATGTGTAGCTATCCTGCTCTGTATTCCTCTTGTGACCAAGAAAACGCAACAACAAGCCCTAATCCATGACTCCATGCCCAATGGTTTGAACTTCTCACTCTATTCATCCCAACTCTGCTTGAAAACATCATCCTTCCCACCAAAATCAAAACAAAACCCATGTACACCATAACCAACCTAAAATCAACCCAAAACAAAGTTAAATCTTAAAGAGAGAGCCCTCTCTGACTGCAGGTAGGCTAGGACCTGCATCCCAAAGTTTGGTTTGTGGTTACCTCGGCCGTATCCCTTAAGGAGCCAAGGGACAACCTGAGTGATAACACCAGCCTAGATCCATTTTAACTCTAAATCTATCAAGCTCGAGAGGGATCAAATTTCTCGCGGTGAAAACCTTTCTTCAATTTTTTCACTTAGAAAAGAGTTTTTCACCTTGAGATAATTGATCCCCGTCAGTGCTTGATAGATCCGGAGTTAAGATGGATCTAGGTTGGTGTATGTAAAATTCCAGGTGGTTATAGAGTTTACAATGACAAACACTAACCCTCATCCGAAGTGGAACTATGTCTGATTGTAAGGGTGATGGCCCATATTCGAGCTGAATTAATATAAACTATATGTTTCTTTAAAAATATATATATTATAAACCCAAGGGATTGATATTATAAATCCTTAGGATTAATATTATAAATCCAAGGCTGTTTTTTTTATAAGTTGTCTGTGTCCTCTAGAGATGACTACAAGCTTAACCTTTGGCTTGCGAAACCATGACCCAAGGGTATCTAATCCTTTAAAATCACCCAGGGATCACACCTAGCTTGGGCAACACCAAACCTTAACATAACTAAATTTTTGACCACGGAGTTTTGAACCGGTGACCTTCACATCACAGAGTGATTTAACTATATACCCCATCATCATCTATTCTACACCCCATGGGAAAACCCAAGGTATTATTAATATTATAAACCCAATGAATTAATATTAAAAACCCAAGGGATTAACATTATAAATCCAACCGACTATTAATATTAATATACCCAAGATATTCATTAAAGCACGTGATTAATATTATAAATTGAAAGGATTAATATTATAAATCCAAATGATTAATATTATAAACCCAAAGGATTATAAATATTATAAACCTAAGGGAATAATAAACCCAAGGGATTTTTAATAAATATAAACCCGAGGGATTAATAAAACCAAAGGATTATAAATATTCTAAACCCAAGGGATTAATATTATAAACTCAAGGAATTAATAAACATAAGGGGTTCTTATTATAAACCTAAGGGATTAATAAATTCAAGTGGTTGATACTAAAACCTAAGGGATTAATATGATAAACCATTGGGATTAATATTATAAACCCAAGGGATTAATATTATAAACACGGGGGATTAATAAACCCAAGGGATTATTTATATTATAAACCCAAGGGATTGTTAATATTATAAACCCAAGGGCCCCGGATGCGGGTGAATAGGGAGGTTATCAATGTGATGGGACAAGGGTGGTGGGAGGCGGCTCGACACTTGCCCACCCTCTACGTGAAGAGGAATGTAAAGCGGGGGAGGGCAGCCTGGCATGCAGGCCATCACATTCTCCCATTAAGTGCCACAGGTTCAGTTGTTAATGCGTCGGCTCTCGTATGTTGTGATCTGCAAGCGATGGCGGTCTTCATCAATGAGGCAGTTATGGTGTGGGTTAATCAAGGAAGGGAAGACAACTATAAGGAAGAGCAAGGTAATGCTAGCGCGATGCAGATAGGTGAGGTGTTAGGCTGGGTCCTCTCTATCAATTCTTCGCCTGAAGCAGAGTTGCTGTGTATGGTTTATGCTATTTCTCTTTGGGGCACTGGCCGTAGTTCGAGCTCTGGGAAGTGGCCTATGTTTTCAAGTCTCGGGTGCATTGGTCCTGTTTCGAGCAAAGATTTTGGAAAGGAGGGAGGGGACTTCGCAGGAAACAGCCTCTCCGCTCCCGCTGGCTCCATGATTTTCAGTCTTAAGGTGGGTGGCATTCCCTCTGTTATGCTATATTCCTCCCTCAGCTCGAACCTCCAGGACATTGACTCTGTTCAGTGCGCGATCGTTCAGTCTTCTCCTATGGCTGTGGGCTTTCGAGGATTCAGTGTAGTGTTTGGTGGATATCCGTCTGAGGCCTCTCCTATTATGGCCCGCCTTTGACAGAGAATGGGCTGCCGCCGTGGCCAACCCAGGCATGCCCCCAATGACTCCAATTCGGACTCGCCGGCCACCAGCGAGCTGTTCACTGGGCACTATCCGAGCACCCGTAGCGGACGAGGAAGGCGCCGAGCAACCAATCTGCCTCCATGGCCACCCTCGACAACTGGGTCTGCCATTTTTACCTTCGACAGTTCGCTTCATCGGCCACGAGTCACTGCTCACATCACGGTGATGTTTTATGAAACCACGCAATTGGGAGGCACTGATGATCATATGGGAGGTTCAAGAGCTGCTGATGGTCCTCCCCCTGCATTCTAGCTTGGCATTGGTATGGTGCCACAGCCTACACAAGTGGAACCAGGAAGAACTATTCAGGACACGGAGATGCAACCTGCCGATCCTGGTCCCTCTGCTCAGTTCAATGCTCCTACTGAAGATGAACAGCAATTCAGATGGCTCTGAATTGTGGAGGAACAGCCTGATGAGTAGCATGCTTCTGCTGAAGGTAATCCTCCTTCTTTTTGTTCCAATTTTGGATATCCTCGGCTACTTCTTAGTTATCCCGGTTCTGGGTCTCTTCCAGCTGCTGATGAACGGGTCTCCTGTATTTGATTTGGATGTATGGGACTCTATGGGTGGTTTTGTTTCCGGTTATGGGTTTCTTCGCCTCTAGAGGGAGGCTTTTGTTGGTTTTTCTTGGAATGATGGCTCTTCTTCAGAGCATTGTACTGACTTCGGTCACCCTGTAAATACCTTCTCTTCTACTTAATAGAATTAATTTTACACAGAAAAAAAAAAAAAAAATTATAAACCCAAGGGATTAATATTTTAAACCTAAGGCATTGTTAATATTATAAGCCGAAGGGATTAATAAACTCAAAGGATTAATAAACTTAATGAATTAATATTAAAAACCTAAGGTTTTAATACTATAAATCTAAGGGACTTTTTTTTCAAGTTGTCTAAGTTCTCCATAAATTACATTAGGCTTAATCTACGACTTGAGAAACTATGAAACAAGGGCATCTAAGCTGTTAGAATCACTTGGGGATCATACTTGGCTTGGGCCACACTAGCCCTTAATATAACTAGATTTTTTTCCACATAGTTTCGGACTGGTAACCTTCACATCACAAAGTGACTTAATAGTACACCCCATCAACGTCTCTTCTATGCCTCGTGGGATAAACCCAAGGGATTCATAAAGCCAAGGGACTAATATTATAAATCCAAGGGATTTATAAACCCAAGAGACTAATATTATAAACCCTAGGATTACTATTATAGACTGAAGGGATTATAAACACTTGCATTAATATTGTAAGCCCCATGATCATAAAATTTAAGATTGTAAACCATAATATTAATATTATAAACCCAAGGGATTAATATTAAAATTATAAACCTTAGGGTTAATATTAAACTATAGGAACATAAACCCCAAGATTAATATTTTAAACCAAAGGTATTATAAACATTACGAAAATGATTGTTATATTGATTAATATTTTAAATCCTAATATTAATATTAACCCTAGAATTAATATAATAAAACCTAATATTATTACTTATAAACCCTATATTAAACCTTAATATTATAAACCCAATATTAAAAATCCCCAATATTATGAACATAATATTAAACCCTAGTTTTGTAATGTAACAATGTGACATTAAATAAATTGCAATGTAATTTGACAATGCAACAATGATTGCGAGATTGATTGTCGTATTGAGAAAATGTTTGTCCTAATGCGACGTATGATAGATTTTTGTACCTAATATTAATATTATAAACCTTAAGATTATAAACCCAAATATATAATTATACATATTAGGGATTAATATTATAAACCCAATGGATTAATAAACCTAAGGGGATATTAATATATAAAACCAAGGGATTGATAAACCTAAGAGATTAATAATATTATAAGCTCAAGGGATTATAAACCTAAGGGAATAATATTAAACCCTGGGATTAATATTAAAAACCTAATATTAAATGACCTAATATTAAACCTCATTTTTGTAATGTAACAATACGACATTGAATAAATTGCATTGCAATGTAACATTGTGATAGGGGTTGTCAAATTTATTGTCATATTAAGCAATGTTTGTCACAATGCGACATTGGATAGAATTTTGTACCATTCCGATGTATTAAACCCTGATATAAAACCCTAACATTAAAAAACCCACTATAAAAACCCATAAGATTAATATTATAAATCCTAATATCAACACAAAGGATTAACATTATAAACCCTTGCGATTAATATTATAAACACAATGGATTAATAAATCCAAGGGATTCTTAATATTATAAACCCAAGGGAATACATTATAAACCCTTAGGATTAATATTATAAGCCCAAGGGATTAATAGACCAAAGGGATTATTAATATTATAAACCCAAAGGCTTAATACTATAACCCCAAGGATTAATTATATTATAAACTCAAGTGATTAATATTAAAAACCCAATGGATTAATATTATATATATCTATATATAGATAAAATGAATATTTGAGATTAGCCAATAAAAAAAATTGGTTACACATCCATTCATTTTACATTTACAGTCAGGACCATTGTTCCAAAGTACTCAAAAAGCCCAAAAGTGGTATTGCCTTCTATTTGGTGACACATGACTATTGTGCTAAATCATACTACCTACAATACCGATAAAAGACTCCTAAAATCTTGACATATTTACACTTCATATATCAATACAAAATTTGTGAGAGACAGACAATATTTAAACATTGACATATAAATTAATTAGCTAGTCCTACACTCAATGATGTCCTAGCTTTCTTTCTTTCAAAATTCACATTTTGGACTACATTGGAAAGTAATATTCCTTCAACACCTTAAATTTCCAGTCTTCTAGTCCTTGTGCTAAGTTCCACAATCTCCTCCTGTAATAAACCCTTGAGTTTAATATTATAAACCCAAGGGTTATATATATCTATATATATATATATATATATATATATATATATATATATATATATATATATATAACGAATATTTGAGATTAGCCAATAAAAAAAATTGGTTACAGGGCCATTCATTTTACATTTACAGTCAAGACCATTGTTCCAAAGTACTCAAAAAGCCCAAAAGTAGTATTGCCTTCTATTTGGTGACACATGACTATTGTGCTAAAACATATTGCCTATAATACCGATAAAGACTCCTAAAAGCTTGACATACTTGCACTACATATATCAATACAAGATTTGTGAGAGACAGATAATATTTAAACATTGACATATAAATTAATTAGCTAGTCCTGCACTCAATGATGTCCTAGCTTTCTTTCTTTCAAAATTCACATTTTGGACTACATTGGAAAGTAATATTCCTTCAACACCCTAAATTTCTAGTCTTCTAGTCCTTGTGCTAAGTTCCACAATCTCCTCCTGTAGCTCGACCAAATCCAGCTCAGGTTATCCCTAGTACAACACTAATTTGGTATCCACCTAGTGGCCTCCTCCCTCGATATTTTCATTGGGCCCAACTGATAATTCCCCACTACCAACTTGATACTTTTTCATGGATTTGGATGAAAATATATACCCCCTTATTTAAATCATATTGTCCTAGAGGTAAAGAAACCCATTTTTTTGCTAATGAGTTAGCTTGAGCATTTTGATGTCGATAGATGAGGAGAAATTCAATGTGCTTAATTTTTTTTAAAAGGAGTCCAATCTTTTGTAGAATGACAAAGGAATGAAAAGAGGAAGAGATTTGGGCATTCATTATTTGACGTATAACCAACATGGAATCCCCAAAAGCCATGATATTTTCGATACTCCTTGTCTTAGCTAACTCCAGACCTTTCCACAATGCCAAATATTTAGCTTGATTATTAGAGCAAAACCCTAATCCCCAAACAAATTGGATTCTAATTTTTTCATCAGGGCATAATATCACCCCTCGTGCTCCTATCTCCTCTGCAAGGGATGAATATTATAAACCTAAGGGATTAATATTAAATCCAAGGGATAAATAAACCCAAGGTATTAATATTAAACCTAAGGGATAAATATTAAACCCTAGGATTAATATAATAAACTCTAGGATTAATATTATAAGCCTAAAGGATTATAAACTCTAGGATAATAAACCCTTGCATTAATATTGTAAACCCTATGATTATAAAACCTAATATTAATATAATAAACCCAAGGGATTAGTATTACACCCTAGAAATATAAATCCCAAGATTAATATTTTAAACCCAAGTGATTATAAACATCGCAACAATGATTGTCAGATTGATTAATATTTTAAACCCTATGATTATTATTAGCCCTAGGATTAATATTATAAACTATAAACCCTATATTAAACCTTAATATAAACCCAATATTAAAAATCCATAATATTATAAACTTAATATTAAACCCCAATTTTGTAATGTAATAATGCGATGTTGAATAAATTGCAATGTAATGTGACAATGCGACAATGATTTCCAGATTGATTGTCGTCTTGAGACAATGTTTATCACAATCTGACATTTGATATATTTTTGAATCTAAGATTAATATTATAAACCCAAACATATAATTATACATATTAGGGATTAATATTATAAACCCAATGGATTAGTAAACCCAAGGGAATATTAATATTATACACCCAAGGGATTAATATATTATAAACTCAATGGATTAATAAACATAAGGAATTAATATTACAAACCCAAGGAAATAATATTAAACCCTAATATTAATATTAATCCCCTGTTTTGTAATGTAACAATACGACATTCAATAAATTGTAATGCAATGTAACATTGCGATAATTATTATTAGATTGATTTTTGTATTGAGACAATTTTTGTCACAATGTGATGTTGGATAGATTTTTGTACCATTTTGATGTGTCAAAACCTAATATAAAACCCTAACATTACAAAATCCAATATAAAAAAACCCTATGACTAATATTATAGACCCTAAATTATAAACCCAATATTAAACCCTAATAATATAAACACAATATTAGAAACCTGAATAATATAAACCCAAAATTTGTAATGTCACAATGCGACATTGAATAAATTTAAATGTAATGCAACATTGTGACAATGATTATGAGATTGATTGTTCCATTAAGACAATGTTTGTCACAATGAAACATTGCGAAAAACATTATACCAAAGGGATTAATATTATAAACCCAAGGGAATAATATTAAACACTGGGATTAATATTAAAAACCTGATATTAAAAATCCCTAATATTAAATCCCGGTTTTGTAATGTAACAATGCGACGTTGAAAATTGGAATGCAATGTAGAATTGCAACAATGATTGTCAAATTCATTTTCGTATTCAAAGAATGTTTGTCACAATGCAACATTGGATAGATTTTTGTACCATTCTGACGTCACATATTAAACCCTAACATTATAAAACCCAATAGAATAAATTGCAATGCAATGTAAAATTGTGACAATGATTGTTAGAGTGATTGTTGTATTCCGACAATGCTTGTCACAATGTGATGTTCGATAGATTTTTGTACCATTTCGACATTACAATATATAACCCTAATATTACAAAACCTAATAGAATAAACCATAATATCAATATTATAAACTCTAATATTAAACCCGCTATTATAAATTATAAACGTAATATTAAACACTAATATTATACACCCAAATATTAAACCCAAATTATGTAGTGTCGCAACGCGATGAATAAATTGCAATGTAATGTAACATCAAGGCAATGATTGCCAGATTGAATGTCACATAGAGATAATGTTTGTCACAATGTGACATTGGATATATTTTTGTACCATTCCAATGTCACAATATTAAACCCTAATAAAAAACCCTAACATTATAAACCCAATAACATAAACCTTAAGATTATTGTTATAAACCCTAAGTTAAATATATTAAAGGTTAGGATTAATATTAGAAATTACAGGATTAATATTTTTAACCTTAGCCATCCACTATAAGTCTCGATTGTCAACTGTGATCGTCAACTATGGTTCATTGTAGGTCACTTATATATAAACCATGATTCTCGAGGTAAGTATGGTTCACCAAGGTTGTCATTGTTCATTATTATTGACTATGATGATCGTGTTAACTGTAGGTTACCATGCCAACAATTGTCGACCATAGTTAACATGTGTTAATGTATAAACATTATAAACCCTAACATAGTCAACCATATATATCTCTAGGGTTTATAATATTAATACCTTAGGTTTGTAATATTAATACCTTGGGTTTATTAATCACTTGGTTTTATACTATTAACCCCTTGGGTTTTTAATATCAATCCTTTAGGTTTACAATATTAATAATTACTTTTGTTTATAAATCCCTTGGTTTTATAGTATTAATAATCCCTTGGGTTTTCCCCGATGGGGGTGTCGGACTAGGGCAGCCACCCATCATGTCAAAAATTCCAGGTGTAAGTTTTTTAACGTGGGGGAGGGCAGGGTAGCAATGCCTCCACCACACCATGGTAAATACACCTGCATTTGTATGTGTGAACGGTTCATACCCTCCAGCCTGTATTCATTTTGATGTGATGGCATCGTTTTCCTCTGGCTATATCCCATGAGTGGTAATTCCCTCCGGTTGCCAAAAGTTATTATGTGTTTTGTAATTATCTCCCTATTAGCATCCTCCTCGGCTTCTACTCTAGGGTGGTGGTCTGTTCGGTCTACCACAGGCGCACCCCAAGCATCGCCCTCTCTCTCGCTCCAAATACCCAAGAAAACTTCCTTCTTCGAGTCTCTCTAGTGGATTCTACTTCGTTGGTTTTGGATGACTCCTATATTAATTTCCCTTTCCTCCTATGGTGCTATGCCTTGGTCGCTTGGGGGATGTTTCTAGATCGACTGGTGTCAAATGTATGATTCCTGCCTTCACAATTCTAGGCATGTAGGCAGTGCTACTGTTCTTGGGGTGACGAATCTAGGTTTGGGGTTCTTGGGGTGATGACTCTGGGTTTTGGGTGTCGATGGTATCTAGGATTCATTGAATTCTCACTCCTGTTTACTGGGGATTTTGGTATTAACTTGCCCCTCATTGTTCTAGCTTGTCTCTAGTGCTGGATTTCTATTTTCTTTCAAACATGTCTTGGGTGCTTGCTCGGGTGCTTGCTTTTTTCTACTCGACCCTATCCCCTCTGGATTCTATCTTCTCTTGTCGGGTTTAGCTATTCTTGTGTGGCAAATTTAGGGTGGTGGGGCTCTTAGAATTGGTTCTCCTTCTCTCTCTGTCTTGTGGCCAGTCTTGGTCGGTTCTGGGTGGTTGGTGGTATTTCTGGTGGAGTATATTTTCTCCAGTTCTACAAATCCATTTTGTGCTCCATTATGAAACCTTGTTCCCACTCCTCATGCATAAGTTCTTCGCTGAAGCTGGAAGGTGCTACCCCCCTGTTGGGTCTTAGGCTTGATGTTGTTTATGTTCAGGAGGGAAGCTCTAGGAGGGGAGCAAGAGGCTTTGGTCGTGGGGGTCATGGTGCTCATGGGGGTTGTAGCTAGTCCACTACTTCTAGGGTGGGTTGTCACCATCAAACAATATCGCAACTTGGTCATGATGCAAATGTGGGTGGTCATGAGAAAGGTTATCTTCGTGGCTGAGCAACACGAGGCCACTCCATTTAAGGTCATTCTGGATTCATGAGTCAGACGTATTCGAGGAGGTCAGGTTCCTCCTCAATAATTCTTTAGTTGATCCATTCTATCTCTGCTCGTCTGGATGCCAATGATCAAGCTCGTAGGGAGGAACACAAGGCTATCATGGAGAAATTTGAGAAGCTCGAGGAATTTTAGTGCCATGTTCGCAAGAGGGTGGTCATAGTCTGGCGCGACCAGAGTTTGCTAACTGAAAAGGTTGAAAAACTTGAAACCTACCTCGCTCACTTTGATAACCACATCAATTGAATGTATCCACCGCCATCAAGTAATGGGTTGGAAAACTTCACCTCCATCACATCCAATGAATGAATATGTTCACTAGTGTATTTCTTATTTTGTTATTTTTTTGGAATGTTAGGCCTCTTAGGCTCTAAACCTTTCATCTAGAAATTTTTAGTTTTGTATGTTTGTTGTTGGGAAAAGTTTCTATTCAGAACGCCCCTATCCCACTAAGGTGTGATAGTGCCTTAGCAACAAACAAGGAAAACTACTTTTGTATTCTTCTTTATGAATTGTAAACGAAGAGGAATAGGATGAACCAACCTGTGTCTTTCGCTAGTCCTTTGATCTAATCTCTCTTCTCTTTGACAGCTTCCAGCTACCTGCTCCCTTACTTGCCCAGCCTCACCAAGTTCCTGCAAGATCACAGAAGAGGAAAACTACACAAAGACATAGATTTACATTCATAAATAGCTTAGGATCAGATTTAAGCTAAACATGCAAATATAACAAAACATCATTGATACAAAAGCATGTAGGAGAAACTCAAATAGTTTTATTGATATAACAAGAAGATCCAGGAGGAGATACAACCAAGTGAGTCCCGATCCAGCATCAACCTCCCAGCAAAGGAATCCCTTCTTCACCTCCAACAAAGCATAAATCACCCAATGCACTGATCTCAATCTCAAAACCAACAACAATTCTCTGCAATGTACAAAATTCCAGCCTCTGGATCTCTGGGATGAGGGATCCATATATAGATGTATGCAGAGAGGATGAGTCAACTTATGGTTTGACTTGTGGCCTCTCTCTGTCAGTTCTTGCTTCCACTTGGCGACTGAGAGCCTCTTACTCATCCTTGGTCGAACTCAGTGAGGCAAGTGTCATTGAGGAAGATTCTGGAAGCTTCCATTGATTGTCCACCTCGCGGAATGACACTACCATTTGTCATTTCCCACTCAGCGCACCCTGGTAGTACATTTAGGTGCGTTGCAACCCACCTAGCTAGTGTACTGGGGTGCTATGCAACGCAGCTGGCTAGTGGAGCAGCTGAAATGATCCTGATTTGACTGATTCTGAGCAGTTTCTGGTGGAGAACTTCTGGGAGAAGCTGTAATTGGTTGACCTTGTTCCTTTAGGGGTAGGAACAACACTTTTAGGGACTTAGGATCCCTTGTTTTATGGACATTTCATGCTTAGAGCTGTAAGGCACAAAAATGTCTATAACTGTTGCCCCCTAAAGTATGAGGCCGTTTATCGGGTGAAATGCTTTATTAGGAGGATCCGAAGTTCTTTCAATGCTGGGAGGAGACCTGTAATAAGATACAATACAATACATTATCTTCATACTGATTTCATGATCTAGCTGAGGCGGGCATTCCCATGCTCAGCTTTATAAATTCATTTTTATGTACACAGGACATACAATCGTCTGATGGTAGACTGATGATTTTGATGAAGTCATCATCCTTTTGGTAGGATGATTATCTGTGCTACAATGTTGTACATGTCAATGTCTTTATTTTTCCTGAATATATATCGCAGCCCGGATGGATGAAACTAGATCCGGGGCCTTCAATCTCATCCGATCTTCACTCGAAGTACAAGTCGATCCATGTGAAAAATGTTTTGAAGTAGAACATGGAAAGACATCGCTTGATTACCAGTCAATGATGTAAATTGTTAACAAGCGCGAGAGGAATCACCGATAATGATGATGACCCTTAAGGTACTGCAGTACAATTCACATGGTGTGAATAAAGGACTTGGCGTCAAACACCACGCAAAATCTTTCGGTCGAAGGTCATTGATGTATACCTGTCGCCGGAAGTGAGAAACTTGCCATTGAGGCATGCAAGCTTCAAAGTACTGAATGGGGTGTTCCTAGATCAACTTCTTGGATAATGAGCTGGTGTCGACAAGAAGCGATCCGTCAAAGGAGGGCCTTGATGAATCCCACATCAATGACACGGAACGGAGCAAATGATTTTGATGGAGGTGAAAACGATCTGATGATATATGGTTCAGGATGGTGGTCATGAAGGAATGAAGTACAATGTATGGTAGTGGATGGGATACGGGTGACTTCTCTGGATGACTTCTCTTGAACATGTCGGCGACACTTATGTGATGGATTGGTAGCATTTACCCCAAATGTGGATGGTATGGCGTGACCATGGTGATGTGACCGGTGAATGAAACAACCCAACCCGACTCAGGCACAGAGTGGAAGTGTCATGTTCAAGAGCGACTTGCTACCAATAAAGATTCTTTGAGTTTCTTCCCAATTTTTCCCCAGTCATTACTGACCAGTACCTCTTTATTTTTGTCAAGCTTGAGGAGGATAACATATGCTTGTTCTATAATTTGCCCTTCGGGCAAACCCATCGCTATGTTTCAACGAGCCTAGCGATAGTGAAACTCGTTCTCGTCTAAAGACAAGTTTGTCGCTATTAATCTTTTTAACGAGTCTAACGACAAAGATAACTCGGTCCTTTTCATTTTTAGAGAGTCTGAAATGGTACGTAAAGTTAACTCCGGGATTCCTTTTTCGTCATCTAATCCCTTAAGTCCGAAAAAGTATAAAACAATACAGAAGGGATGAATTTTCGATAGTTTTAACGAGCCGAACAACACAAGCGCTATATCTTTTTGTGCAATAATCCCTTAGGTCCAAAAAGATTAAAATCTAGAGGAGGGATAGCACTTCCGGTCGCTTTAACGAGCTGGAAGGCCAAAACTCGGAAATCTTTTCATATTTTACGAGTCAGATGAAAAGAGCTTAAAGAAGACTCGTCTTTTGAGGAACGAGTGATAAAATGGGTAGCAGCTGATTCCAGGTAATGGTTGGAATTTTCCAATCACGGCAGTGTCACAAGGATGGCTAGTGAAATCACTCTTCGCAGCTGTTCCTCAAAATGGGTAAACAATCAAATGGAGGTGAATGATCGGCCAATGGAAAAGTGGAGGTGACGGTGCAAACACGACCAAGGCTTTAATGGCTGATAATGCTACATTCACGGTGGTTATTTACCGGAGGATAGTTCATTTTTTAACGAGCTTAAACGCGGATTGAAACACTTTCTCGGTCTTATGTTTATTTTTTAACGAGCTTGAACTATGTGCTAAAACTGCTCGATAATCCAATCATATGATAAGAATGTCTCTTATAAAACGGCAACATTTAGATTTTTGCCCCACATCCTTTCTTTATGCAAGTTAGGAAACGACTAATCCTACGAGTTTAAAGGGTTAGCCTACGGGTTTAAAGGGAGGACCTAAAAATTTAAAAAATAAATAGCCGCCCCTTGCTTGCACTCCAAAAGGTTTGCATGCCCCCAGGTATAAAATATGGTTTCAAGGTTACCCCTCAATTTGCAGACAAAACATTTGTTCTATCAGGAAAGGCCTACCTCTTTCAGGTTACCAAAGATTGTCTCATTCGCGTTACAAATGAAACACTTCCTCGGCGATGTCTACCGAGATAAACAAAGGTGAGTGACAACGAGCGCCACACACATAACTTTGACAAGAGAATCTTGTTCTAGAATAACCCCTCTTCCAATCACGGACGGGGTACAGACTAGTCATATTCTCCCGCGGAAACCTACCCTATACCCGAAGTTTTCCTGCTGAAGCAGACCAGGACGCATGCCCCCTGGGTTTCAGTCATATCCCTCTGAATTACTCGCGCTCATCGGGAGGACGGACTGGGGGTTGAGACATTTCTTGCGTGAAGAGACCATTTAGGGATGGTACATGACTATTTGCTATGCGTGATCCGGGAAATGAAAGCTGGTCTACGAGCTTGACCACTCTTCCTTTGTGCGGAAAACACATTACTCTAAAGAGTGAGGAGACGATGGCTCCCATGCAATAAATATAGTCTCGCCCAAGGAGTAGATTGTAATATAAGGGTCCTTGGACTACCATTACGTTCATTTGAACTGTCTTCCCTCTCAATGTTATGGGCACATTGGGAAGGATCCCTAAAGGTCGACTGGTTCCTTTATCAAAGCCTGTCAGATTCCTCATCTCAGGCAAAAGCGATGGCGAACCAAGCGCTTTCCAAGAAGTAGAGGAAAGGATACTCACAGAAGCCCCCTCATCTATGATGGTACCAGCCATGACCATTCTATATATTTGGACGATAATTCTGAATGGTATGCTTGCTGGTAAACGGGGTCTGCCTAGTTGATTCCAGTCGAAGGAGACAACTAGGTTGCTTGGAGGTGGGACCGAGTAGACGGACGGGTACGGCTCTGACGAACTTCCTTCCTGCGGTAAAGGAATGGGTAGATTGCCCCCGTGTTCGTCGGAGTCTGTGTTGATGAAGAGAATTTGGACGGTGTCATCCTTGTTCTCTCCAGTGACTGTGTCATTCGAAGATAAAACCTCTGAAGGCAAGACTGGGTCAACTGCCGCCTCAACCTTTTGAATTTCGTCGGGTATGGATTCAGCTGGTTCATCTTTAATGACAGGCGCTTCAACTGACCACTTGAGCGGGCCAGCTGGATTCTCAACTAATGAAGGACTCGGCAAGAGTTTTTTATATCCAGGAGGAATTCATAACGGTGAAACCGGACGATCATCCAAAACTCTTTTAGCTTCGTCTAAGAAGGGACAACGGTGGATGGCGTGATCGCCTTCGCACAGTTTACAGGGAGATCTAGCTCTCCCTTTTTGTCCTGGGGCTTCACTTTCGCTAGTTGACGGTGTGCTTTCAACATGGCCATAAGAGGTTGACGACACCAGATTGTGAAAACAGGGAGACTAGTCCCTTAGTATCCGAGGGATGCAAGGACAATCTCTGTGAAAGTGGTCTCCCTTGCAAATGACACATGGTGATTTAGGCCTGGTCGGTGCAGTGTGTGGATTTTCGTTAGATGACACTCATTTGCCCCCATTCGCTTTTGGCTCCTTCTTCTTCTTCTCTTTCTTCTTCTTTTCCTTCTTCTCCTTAGGAACTTGACTTTTGGCTTTGACAGCCCCATGAAGCGAAGAGGAAGGAGGAGAGGAATAATTAGAGGAAGTAGAAGGTTGGTGGGTAACTCTGGACTGATCTAACTGCTGATTCGATTGTTCAGGAATAGTGGTGTTCTGAACGACATTGGTTGAGAAGAGCCATATTGGCAAGCCAATTGTGAGTCCTGGAAGCGACAAGGTGGCCATATGGGGTGCACCAACATCTCCCCAAGAGGAGAAGGGACTAGGATTTCCACCAAGGGGAATTCCTTGGTTGGTAGACTCCATTTTCTCAACCTAAGATCAACGTAGGAAAAGGGTATGAATATTCTGTTTAAAATAAATTTTAAGACGCTTTAGACACAACTTGTTTTTTCAATTTTAAAGAGTCGAGAAAAAACAAAAGATGACTCTAGTCTCCTTTGATTTTTAATGAGCCTGAAGTGACAAGTGCTCAGATGGACCTTTTCCGTTAAGGAGTTTGAAAAGGAACGAAAGGGACTGCTCTGGAGATCTAGGTAGAGGGTGTGCCAAACCAATCACAAAACTGCAGAATACGTTTTACAGTACGACAGTCAATCTTCCTGAATGTTGTGTTCGGTGCATTGCGATCAGTAGGGCGGCCGACACGGTTTCCTATGGATAAAAGGTTTTAAGCCTATAGGGGTCTCCCAATATATACTCGACGGTATGTGGGAGCACAAGTCCGTACTGGCATTTATCATCTCACAGTGGAGGAATCACCCAACCATCAGTGAGGACAACAGTTACCAGGCTTTACGACGCCGGAACACGTCTCTAGCCTGGACCTCTATGTTGTGCGTTAAGTTCCAAAGCGTTGTTAGATTCATTCAATTTATTTTAAGTTGATCTTTCTTAGAAGTTTGCCTTTTGGGATCACCACGAGATGTAGATGTAATTCCTAAATGCAATCTAAAGATGATAAGCAAGCTTTTATCTCTTTTCAACAATGAAAATCCTAGCTACAAGGGGAAAAAAAAGACACAATCTTTTCTCAAAGAGCAAAGAGCACATTGTAAATGCACTTTTCCTAAATCAAGCCAAACAGACTATCAATATGCATATGCACATATGCATGTATTTGTTTTCACTTTCTTAATATTGATGCCTAAAAAGAAAGTTGATGTACAAATCTGAATTTGCTTTCAAGTGAAAAACACAAACAAGCTTCTTTTCGAAATCAAAAAGGTAGAGAAGATTACGACACTCTATGATTTTGAAATAAACACTCGTTTCGACACTAGAAAGTGACAAATTCAAACCAAAGGTAAAAGTAAAAGTATAATCAACTATCAACAGCAAATAAACTTTCTCCTAAGATCAAAATCGACACTTACGACAGATCTAAATCCAAGGACGACAGTATGACTATTTTACTCTTTCAATGGAAAACTGTAAATGATGTAACAAACACACAAAGAATATCTACAGTCTTTTTGTACAAAGGAGGTGGAATTAAGGCAAAGAAAAGGGGTTTTTAGACAGGTACCCACACTGATCACAGGCTGCAAAAATCAGAGACAAAACTGGACAAAATGAAGCAAAGAACCTCAGCTGCACAGGGCAAAGGCTGATCAGCGCACCTGTTGCACATAGAAACTGAATTTCAGTGTAGGTAGCCCTCTCGGGACCTGCGTTGAAATGCAGAACCTCTTCACAGAGCCTGCGCTGGGGCAGAAACGAGACTTCTATCCGGGTTCTGGGTCACGGTTTGCAGTTTAATCTATGGTTTTTGGCCGAGTAAAAGCAATCAGTAAGGTACAATCAGAGGGATGATTTAAAGGAGGACTAAGAGCTATCACAAAGGGTAATCAGATCATTTTTGAATCAGCTGTTCAAATCATAAACAAATCCAGTGAGTGGATTGAAGTAGCAGGTGTCTACTTTGCATTTGATAATGGCAAATGCAGTTCGATTGCTACTTCTATGTTTATGAAACAAAAAACAAGAGAAACACAAACAAACTAACTAGACATGATCCCCAGTGGAGTCGCCATTTTGTTGTTGGGAAAAGTGTCTATTCAGAACGCCCCTATCCCACTAAGGTGTGATAGTGCCTTAGCAACAAACAAGGAAAACTACTTTCGTATTCTTCTTTATGAATTGTAAACGAAGAGGAATAGGATGAACCAACCTGTGTCTTTCACTAGTCCTTTGATCCAATCTCTCTTCTCTTTGACAGCTTCCAGCTACCTGCTCCCTTACTTGCCCAGCTTCACCAAGTTCCTGCAAGATTACAGAAGAGGAAAACTACACAAAGACATAGATCTACATTCATAAATAGCTTAGGATCAGGTTTAAGCTAAACATGCAAATATAACAAAACATCATTGATACACAAGCATGTAGAAGAAACTCAAATAGTTTTATTGATATAACAAGAAGATCCAGGAGGAGATACAACCAATTGAGTCCCGATCCAGCATCAACCTCCCAGCAAAGGAATCCCTTCTTCACCTCCAACAAAGCATAAATCACCCAATGCACTGATCTCAATCTCAAAACCAACAGCAATTCTCTGCAATGTACAAAATTCCAGCCTCTGGATCTCTAGGATGAGGCCCGATCCATATATAGATGTATGCAGAGAGGATGAGTCAGCTTATGATTTGACTTGTGGCCTCTCTCTGTCAGTTCTTGCTTCCACTTGGAGACTGAGAGCCTCTTACTCATCCTTGGTCGAACTCAGTGAGGCAAGTGTCATTGAGGAAGATTCTGGAAGCTTCCATTGTCTGTCCACCTCACGGAATGACACTGCCATTTGTCATTTCCCGCTCAGCGAACCCTGGTAGTGCATTTAGGTGCGTTGCAACGCACCTAGATAGTGTACTGGGGTGCTATGCAACGCAGCTGGCCAGTGGAGCAGCTGAAATGATCCTGATTTGACTGATTCTGAGCAGTTTCTGGTGGAGAATTTCTGGGAGAAGCTGTAATTGGTTGACCTTGTTCCTTTAGGGGTAGGAACAACACCTTTAGGGACTTAGAATCCCTTGGTTTATGGACATTTCATGCTTAGAGCTGTAAGGCACAAAAATGTCTATAACAATGTTGTATGGTCATCACATTGGTAACCAAACCTGATCGGGGTGAGACCACATGCTTATTGATATCCATGTATATACCTTCTGATTAATAGAAATTTCAACTTACAAAAAAAATTAATCCCTTGGGTTTATAATTTTAATCCCATGGGTTTATAATATTAATAATCCCTTGAATTTATAATATTAATCCCTTAGGTTTACAATATTAATCCCTTGGGTTTATAATATCAATAATATCTTGGGTTTATAATATTAATCCCTTGGGTTTATTAATCACTTCGATATTAATCCGTTGAGTTTATAATGTTAATAGTCCCTTGGGTCTATAATATTAATAATACCTTGGGTTTATAATATTAATCCCTTAGATTTATAATATTAATAATCCCTTGGGTTTACGATATTTTTTTAACATGAAAGAGTAATATATTTGTATTAATCTATGTCGGTCTCGACAAAAAGTACATGATATTTACATTTCGTATACATTGCCATCAATGGGCATCATTGTCTGTAGACTGATTGTCCAAGCTCATTTTCCTCTCAAAATTGCAAAACGCGACTGAGTGATTACATATTTACTAGAATATACCTTACATAACTCTTGTAGTAACAAAATACATTTAAAATTCTTCATAGAAAAAAACAAAATAAGAAGACTAGTCATCAAAGTTAGCTAAACGGTTGAGGTCGATGCCAAATGTTTTTTTTAGTTGTATGGGAGTTATGAATTTCCAATTGAATTTGGATATCATCGATTTTACATCAAAGAGAATCTACCACATCTTCTAGTTGTCAGATTTTTATGTTCTTCCTCATGTTCCTCTCATGCATTTCACAAGCCTCTTCTCTCTGCTACTGAAGAATCTTTTGAATTTCTTCCAAGCCTGCCTGTAGAGCTGAGTTCTCTCTATCGCAAGAACCACAAGCAGGAGGGGAGTATGAGGCTAGAGGGGGGAACCTCTCCCACCTTAATTTCAAAACGACCTGCCATGCTACCCAAGCACAGGCATTGGCAGCCCCAGGAGTCAGAGTCCATATCATCAAGAAGAAAATTGTGCACAGTGGAAATTGACTTAGAGGGATGGTTCACAGTGAGGCTTTGGGATATTTCTGAGTGACCCAAATGATGAGGATGAACTAAGAACCCAAAATAATCACACAGTAGCAGGATCTTTCAGAATGGGACTCGACAATGTGCAATTGACACTCACCAACACTTGACTCTCCCTACCTGACCAAAGTAACAAGAATATGAAACTCTCTAGACTGAGGGAAGGGGCTACCTTCAACATTCAAAATTATCCACTGACAACCCCATCTCTGCTAAATATTCCTCTTTCTAGCGACCCTATGGATAGAGTCAAACACATTCCTATTGCAGAGGTTAAAATTGTTATTCAATAATTTATAGAAAATTCTGAATAGAAGCCTCATGTGATTTTGAAGGATGGTAAGCTTACCACTATTCCTCCTTCTAGCGACCCTATGGACAGATTCAGACACATTCCTATTGCAGAGGTTAAAATTGTTATTCAATAATTTATATAAATTTCAAATAGAAGCCTCATGTGATTTTGAAGGACGGTAAGCTTATCTATAGGAGCCCAATTCTCAGCCATGATTTTCCTTGTGCCTAAAATGACTTCTTCCTTAAGCAATTTCACCTTCACTCAAGCGAAACACCTAATCCATACTAGGGGAAGTAAATGTGGCTCTATCTCTAAGAAATTTTGCATAATGATAACTTGATTGTTCTTTCTACTAACACTAATATGAGGAACGACTTGCAGAGTTCCAACACTTCACTTTTCCTTTGCACTAAGTGTCCCAACCTATTGCGGACTAAAACCATGATTCAAGTGAGAAGGAAGTGAAATATTTAGATGATTCCAGATGGGAGGGGAGAGGGGTAAAAAATAGGGAGGGATGATGTGATGGGGGTAGGGGGCCAAGAGGAGGGGTGGGGTGGCTATGCTGAGGGGGCGATAGAGGTGGCTGAGAGAGGGGGGTCAGAGGGGGGGGGGGTGGGCAAGGTGATGTGGAGGCAGGGGGAATGGGAGAAGGGAAAACATGGAGGAAGGATGGATTCACACAAGGGGAGGGGAGGAGGGACAACAGGGATTAATAAAACCTTTGAGACCATGATTTGTGACTTTTGTGCCCGATATTTGTTGAAAAAGAAGAAATTTATCATCAAAATTTGGACTTTCATTCAAATATTAAAGGGATGGATAAATAACCATTAATTTCATTAACCTTGTTGCAACCTTATTTCAATTGGAAATACTTATTGGCTTGCATATCCACATCCTTATTTAGGCCTCTGAGAATGTGAAAAAATGCAGATTCTCAAAGAGAGGGAGCATGCCAAGGGCTCTCTTGAGAATATGATTTAGACTTGTTATTTGGGGCTGGAAAGTTTGCATTCATGTGTTTTATGACCAAGAGAGAATCACCCAGAATATTCATTTCCTTAATTAATTTTTGATGAGCTAAAGTGAGTCCAAGGAATAATCTATAGGCTTCCACTTGGTTATTAGTTTGCTTTCCCAAACCCCAGGCATACCGATTAACAATTATTCCTTCATGATTAATGAGAATCCCTCCCCCTCCTTCCACCCTAGGATTTCTTTTTGAGGCACCATCAAATTGGAGATTCCATGAATTTGTTTTTTGCTTCCATTAATCAAACTCTTCTTGGGTCAAATGAAGGATCTAGGGAGGGCGAGAAGGAGGTAAATTCTTTGGGGATGAGGAGGAAAGGGGTCAAACCCAAGGAGAGAGCCAAGTCATTTCTCCAGGATCTAGAGAAGGTTCCAATTTGGGCCTGTGGAATTCAAAACAAGACAAAAGAGCTTTGAGGGCTGTTGTTGGGATAGGGTCCATAGGGTCATTTTTGGGGGTAGTTAACCCAATTTTTGTAAAAGTTTTGTAAAAGATGTAAAGTCTCTGCGCAAAGTTGATGCGGAGCGCGCAACTAGATAGGAGTCAAAGGGGTTTTAGCCCCTTGCTTGATGAATAAATAGGTTGGTTTTGAGACTCACCCATGATCCGCGAACCATGGTATTGTATTGAAGAAAGCTATATATAGTTGAGTCATAGCGAGTCTAATAAGTAGCTAAGAGAAAGTAAGCCAAGATAGAAATTGATTTTGGGCAAGTGCTAAGGCAGGAAGGCTCTGCTTCCTATACTTGGGCGAAGGGGGAAGGCTCCTACAGCTGACTATGAAGGAGGCCTTGGTAAGTTCGCAGACCCCTGCAGCTGAGTGCGCAAGGTAAATAAGTCCGTAATATGAATGTTGAAGCTTAATAAACACTAATTTTGAAGAAATATTGTGCATCTGAGTATTATTTTCAATTCTTTTTATGTTATGATATATCACTCTATAATATGTTTTCTATTGAAAAATGTATAAATTCTACATGAATCTAATGAATCTATCATATTTATGCATGTCTTAAGTATTTATCTATCCCTGCAAAGTTAAGGGTTAATTCTATTTTGATTTCTGATGAATTGGATTGATCTGCGCAAAGGTAGATCTAGGGTTATTATTTAGTGCACAAAAGTAGTTAGACTTCTTCTTTAGGGTGTATAAAGTCTGATCGCAAGCCTTCGAAAAGGTCTAGAAACTATTCCCTTAGAGTGATAGTGTCAGGCCATAGAAGGATACTGAGCTGCATGAAGGCGGATCTGAGTTAGAACCACTTATCACACACTCTCTGGATGTAGAAACCTGGTTCTAGCATCCCCCAGTACTGCTTCAGGTGAGACTGCAGCCTTTGCTATGTAGTTTTTTCCACAAAGGGAAAGAAGTTATGTTTTGTTGGTTGGCACGAACAAATCTGAAGCTAGGTCAGGCCCCCTTAAGCCAACAAATGGTTTTGTTGCCGGGACCGAGATTTATCTAAGAGATGTGTGATAAATGGTTCCCTACAAAGAAAGAGATTGAAAATTGAATTGATTGAAATGTGCACGCATTTGCAGCTCAATAGAACAGGGGCCCTAAATTGTCGAAGGAGTAGTGGTTGTAGATATTTTTGTACATAGATGAGACTGACACGCTATTCTATTTCTTACCTGAAGAACTACACAAGTGGTTGTCTAAACTCGCTGATAGTTAATGGACGTGGAGGCTTAATGGTCCTATTGTGTGGACTCCTGAGATGGTGTGATGACTGGAAGCATGAGAAAGCAATATCGCGCGGGTTTTGGATCACTAGATTGATCGCACATTGGGAAGCTTTCTGACTTATTTCGTGATTGACAGGAATATCAATTATAGCGAAGCAGAACGAAGGATCTTTAAAGGACTGCAAGGTAAGTATCTCAAGTCATTATAGACTGTGATTAAAATGTTGTTATGTGAAAATAGGGTTACATAGTTATGTTAATGTTTGGGGCTACACGAAGCAAGAGATTCTTTAGAAGAAATGGAGGATCTAGCCCAGAATATAGTCTTCTCATTGAACCCCCCTTAAGAGATGACAAAGGGAAGGTGCTCACTACATCGTGAAGTGCAGTCCAGTGAATTACATAGGTTATTCTGAGGATAACTCATCCATCCACTCCACCTCCACCTCTAGCCCCACCTCATACTCCTACACCTTCGCACCCCCCCTCCCGCCCTCCCCCCCCCACCACCCCCCTACCCCCCACCTCCATTCCACCATTCAACATGGTGAACACAATGAAGATGCTGATTTTTAAAGGAAAATGAAATAAAGATATAGAACAATTTTGGTTTTTTGCAGGAGCTGTTTGGATAGCACAATAGATTACATATGATAATATTAAGAAAGTGCAGCTAGTTACAGCCTTACAGGATTGCACATTAACATGGTATATGAAGTATTTCACTAATAACCATAACGAAAAGTTGCCAGATGCCTAGCTAGCTTTGAACTAGGAGTTCAGTAAGCCTAAGTTAGAGGCACAATTGGTAATTGAATTTAAGGAAATATGACAGAAGATAGATGAGACACATTGGGACTTTGATCAGAGGTTGAAGTGATCCGGATTTAAACAGGAATGAAAAAAAATACATAGATAACCATATACACAAAGATGCAGCAGAAATAATACTTCATTTCATTAATGGAAAATACTGAAACACTCTTACAACCAGAAATGGAAATAAACCAGCTCGGGCGATGGTAGCTTATCTCTGAGAAGAGATGTGGTGGCTACATGCCTCTGAACTATTCTGAACTGTGTTACAATGAGGCTCGAAGGCATATTTATTAATGAGAAATAATGGAAAACCCTTCACATCCCAAAACCTAACCCTAGAAGATGAAACGCCAAATTGTGGGCCCCATTTTGGGGTGAGTTGGACAGCCAACTTCCCGGGGGTCGCGAATTGGTCATATTATCTCCGTTTGACGCGCATGATAGCCTGTTGGAAAGATCTCTCCGAGGACTACGACGGAAAAGATGATTTTTTGATAGAAGAATCGTTGGTGGTAGATTTCCCAAAAAACGTCATTTAGGGCCTCAAAACGGCTCCAGAAGTTTAGGACCCGAAAAAATTCTAAAAATAGTAAACTACGCTATAATTAAGGAAACTGAAAACCTGAAAGAGACAGTTGTGGGGGTCCAAATGGGATAGGTGGGTGGCCACCAAAATCCACCTGGATCATGAAGTGCTTGATCAGGCAAGCCAATATGGTGATCACAGACTCCTAGCATCGTCACTGGTTTATAGCGTCTCTCTTGCTACATTTAAGAGTACCTCTGTCACAACAGAAGATAAAGATGCAAGAATAAGCCTTGGAGATCACGATGAGGCTGGATGCCTTGACTATATAGAATATGAACCTGGGAGTGCAACAGGTTCATTCAAAGCTGGAAAGCCTGCACTTGGAGTTGCAGAGCTTGAAGAAAGGAAAGGAAGCTCAATCAGAGATGCGTGTTGAGGTCTGGTGTCTAAAATGTAAGAGCCATGGACATGATAATGATCATTTCCCGGTCTATAAGAACTATATTATAGTGGCATGTTTTGTTCATTTGAAACCAGAAAATAATGTTGGGGTGAGTGCAGGAGCCATTCTATGGTGCACTATCTGTCAGGCTATAAGACAACATGCTACTGATAACTACCATTTATTGCAAATATTTGTACAGACCCCTAAACAGTTGTTTTGAAATTTTTGTAAGTTTGTAGGACACGATGAACGCCATTGTAGGAGCTATGAGCTGATGATGGATAAAACCCCTATCTACAAGATGTAGGCAGAAAACTGACCTCAAGATCAGGGCATAGGAGTTGCGCGTGGAGGATCCCAAGGTCAAGGAAGAGGAAGAGGCACTAGAATAGGCCAATGGCATGGGTAGGTAATCTGCTATAACTGTGGCAAAGCAGGGCACTTTGCATGATATTGTAAAAATCCCACGCATCCATCATTTCAGTATTGTCGTTAGTTTGACCATGTCATAGAGGAATGCCTGGTCCTTATGGAAAAGATGCAAGAAAAGAAGGCACAACCCCAACAACCTATGTAAAACATTCAAATGATGAGAGTTGAGCCCCACAAAGAAGATCAAAGCATACATATCATGCTTAGAAGTGGCATCACGATTGGTGCATCTAAAGGTAAGCAGCCTGAGGAAGATGGATGGGTGTGCAAGGATGCTGAGAAGGAAGTCGATTTTTATCTTAATTGTGCTAAGGAAACCTTCATGGAAGCAAACAAGAACTTCGCTAAGGCCTCCACCTCAGGAAGTCAAGAGAAAAGGCCATAAAATAGTGCGACATAGGAAGTAGCTCCTTCAATACTCGCTACGTTCTTGAAGACTTGTATTGAGTTACTACGTGATCAAAAAGTAGTAGAAGGATTGCAAGAGTTAATAGACAAGTGTACAAATAAATAAAATACTCCCACTAAAAAATGCATAGTAAGAAAGGTTGGTAAGCATAAGATGCAAACGGGGCGCTAGATGAGGCTACCTTTGCAGATAGGAGAATACGAAATGGACTAGGTAATATTGGATTTGGGGTCTGATGTGAATGTCCTACCTAAGCAGACACGGGAAAGGATGGGGAGACATGTGCTACAGTGGTCTCCTATTCAGTTGTGCATGGAAAATCAACATAAGATTATCCCTATGGGGCGCTTATATGGTGTAACAGTGGACATTGAGGTACGAGCACGCTGGCTAACTTTTAGGTCATTGAAATAGTGGATGATAGTAACTCTTACCCTACACTATTAGGAATTGACTGGGCTATTGATATGAACGGGGTAATCAACTTGAAGAAGGAGAAGTTGACATTTGAAAAGAAGTTTCTCAGAGTTGTAGTGCCACTAGACCCTGCAGAAGGAGAACATTATACTGAACCTGTTCGCAACTATGTAGAAAGTGATGATGATCTGGATCAGATATACAGAATAATAGCGCAAGATGATGGTTGGATAAATCCTACGGGTGATGGACTAATTGCGTGGAACAAGGATAGCTCCTACACCACAGATTCGAATGAAGAGCTTGAACACTGGAAGAATAGGTTACATAAAGTATCGACGCTTCGATGCAATATGATGACCAAATCGCTGAGTGTGTCTTGACTGAGATGAGAAACCTTATGCATTATGATGGTTTGACTGATGTGGAACTATTTTTAGATGAATTTTAAAAAGAAGTACCAGAAGAGGATCGATTCCAGGTACTAGTGTTGGTGCTGCGTGCTACGCCTGCCCGTTGGTGGGGTACGCACAAGGAGAAATTTTCTAGATGGAAAGAATACAGAAGAATGATGAAGTTAAGGTTTGGGTATGCTAATAATAGAATGACAAAAAAATACAGTGGGAAGGATGATCCGTGCGATCATTTGGCACAATGGACTAAGGCCTGGGGAACAGAACCACAACCAGAATGTGTGCACATTTTTTGTTACACCTTAGATACCATCCCAATGAACTAGTATCTGGAGATAGAATTGTGCCATGAAACAACTGAGTGGGACTTCTTAAGGGAGATTTTTGTATTAACTTTCATCTTTGATGATGGGTTTGAGAGCATTGATGAGGTGCTACAAGAGATAAAAGCAACTATATTCAGAACACCAAAGGAACCAGTGGAATGGACTTAGCCAGATTGGAGTATACAGCTATGCCATGCGCTAGAATGTTATAATGTGACTGCTGAAGAAGAAGAAGACAATCCATAGAATATTACCATTCCAAAAATAGAAGGACAAGGTGAAGTTGAAGGAAAAAAGGTGGAAAACCCAGATATATCAGAGCTGTTGAAAACTCAAAAACTAAAAATTATATCTGAAGAACAACCTAAGTCCGCGAAGATAGAAGACGATTGAGACGAAGATATAGTTGATAAGGTAGCTAAGCTACTGCGAGTACTAGGATTTATTCCCAACAAAGTTTTCAGATTTGAAAGGGATAATCGGAGATTTAGGTGTTATGAAGATCACATTGAAACCAGATGCAAAGCCTTTTAAGTAGAGGCCTTATCGGTTGAATCCAAAATATAAAGAGAAGGCGCGCCAAGAACTTGATAAGATGCTAGATGCTAGCATTATTCAGCCAGTAGAGGACTCAGATTCGGTAAGCCCGATGGTGGTCCAAGAAAAGAAACAGAAAGGGAAAATCCACATATGCGTAGATCTGCAGAAGCTGAATGATGTCTGTGTGCATGATCTATTTCCAACACTGTTTATTGATGAAGTATTAGATAATGTTGGCAGATAGGAGGCGTATTCTTTTATTGATGGTTTTTCAGGATATCATCAAATAAATATCACGTTGGAAGATCGAAGTAAGAAAAACTTCGCCACTAAATGGGGTTGTTTTCAATATACAGTTATGCCATTTGGATTGAAGAACGCGCCTGCAATATTTTCCTAGGTAGCGATCGCGACGTTCAAAGAGTTCATTCATAAATTTCTGGAGGTATATTTTGATGATTGCACTGTGTTTGGGTTGGTGAAGCACCATGTTGTGAGTTTGCACCTCATGCTAGATACGTGTTGAAGGTATCAGATTGCACTATACTTAAAGAAGTGAATATTCTATGTGCCCTTTGGGATTTTGCTCGGCTATGTTGCATGTAAGTAGGGATTGAAGGTGGACCCTGCGAAGATCACCGTAATTATGAATTTGGAAGATCTTAGAAATGTGAAACAAATGCGCGCGACATTAGGACACACTAGGTATTACAGGAAGTTTATTAAGGCATATGCTCAGATAACCACGCCGATGGAGAAACTACTAAAGAAAGATGTAATGTTTTACTGGGATGAAGATTGTTAGTGAAATTTGGATGTTTTGAAGGAGAAAATGGTGACAACGCCTATTTTGGTGTTCCCAGATTTGAAGAAAGAGTTATATGTGCATGTCAATGCATCTTGTATTCCACTAGGAGAAATATAACATAGGTGGGTGAAGGAGAGATTGATCATCCGATAGCCTTCGTGAGGAGAAAGTTATCAAAAGATGAGAATAATTACTCCACTATAGAGTGTGAAGGGTTGGAAATGGTCTACGCACTATAGAGGTTTAGGCATTATTTGTTAGGTGGACAATTTAAAATATATACAGATCACTCCGCACTGAAGTACTTGGTCAATAAACCTATGTTGTGGGGGAGATATATCGTTGTTTCCTATTGTTCCAGGAGTATAATTCTGAAGTTATTGTGAAGCCTGGAAGGCTGAATGCAGGCCTAGCCCATCTATCAAGGATTGAAAGAGGTGAGGAACCAAGTAGTTTGGAGGAAGGATTGTCGGACGTGTAGCTCTTTGCAGTACGCATCACAGACGATCATTTTGTTGATATCATTGAATTTTTAACAATGGGAACAACTCCAAAAGGTTATTTCACTCAACAGAAGAAGGAGTTAGTAGTTCTTACTTCAGATTTTTCAATGATTGCGGGTCATTTGTATAAGATGGGAACAGATGAGATACTGCGAAGGTATGTTTCAGAGTTTGAACGAGCTAGTATCCTAGCTAAAGCCCATGGAGGAGTGCCAAGAGGTCACTATGCAGGGAAAGTGATCACCAAAAGATTTTGTGCGTTGGGTTATGGTGGCCGACATTACACAAGGATTGTAAGGTATACTCCAAGGTGTGCAATGCTTACCAAAGGATGGGGAAGCCCTCTTGGAGAGATGAGTTCCCTTTAAATCCTCAGGTCACGCTGCAGGTATTTGATAAATGGGCCATTGAGTTTATAGGTCCAATACAACCACCAGGAAAAACAACAAGCATGCAGTATATCATTACTGCCACTGAACATTTAACCAGGTGGGCAAAATCACAGCCAGTGAAGGATTGTACAGTGGCCACTGCTGCGAAGCTTTTCTTTGAATATGTCTTAACAAGATTTGGATGCCCTAAGATATTGCTGAGTGATAGGGGTAAAAATTTATTGAATGAAACGATCAATGCAATGCTTGAAGAGTTCCAGGTGTATCATCAAAAGAGCACACCCTATCACCCATAGCCGAATGGAATGGTGGAAGATTTTAACAAGATTTTGGAGCATGCATTGACGAAGGTCTGCAATGCGCAGAGAAATGATTGGGAAATGTGCATACCTGTTGTTTTGTGGGCTTATATGATGACTTGCAAGAAGTTGTCAAGTCAAACACCATTTAGATTGGTCTATGGAATTGAAGCAGTAATGCCTATGGAGTATATTGTCCCAATTTTACATATTGCAGCATTTACAAAGATGGTGGATCATGAGACCTTGGAGGAATGGTTCACGTAGATCATGGAGTTAGAAGAAGATTGATTTCTTGCCGGATTTCACCAGCAAGTGCGAAAGGAACGCGAAAAGGCATGGCATCATCGACATATTAAGCTACGCATATTTAAGGTAGATGATTTAGTGTTTTTATATGATAGCAAGTTCATGAAGTTTCCAGGAAAGTTTCAAATTCACTAGTTGGGGCCATATGTTATTAATGAGATCACGGATGGTGGCACAGTTGAGCTCACGAAGCTGAATGGGGAACCATTTCCTAGAAAAGTGAACGGAAGTAGGCTGAAGCTATACACAGGGAATCCTGCCCCTGCGCAATGACTATATGGAAGCAGGATAGTCTTAGTAATCCAGGAAGTTGCAAGGGATTGCGGGACTATAAACTATGCTGCTCAACTAAGTGAAGAACATGGAAGGAAGGTTGCGCAATGGATGACAGGAGTGCGACAAGTGAAGTTGCGCTAGATGAGTTGCGCTATGAAGGATGGTGCCGCAAAGATGGGTCCAAAAGTAGCCATTGGAGTTACTATTCATGATTTGATGGCCAAAATTCAGTTAAGAGGAGTGGGTAGGCACCATTTATGGAGAAAATATTTGGAGATCTATCACCAAAGATGCATTGATGATTAGAAATTGGGGGGAACGGTCAGATTTGAATTCAAAACCTCCTATAAATTGCGCATGTTGGTCCACCAAAGAACACTTTGCATCCTGAGAGTTGTCTGGGCACTTTGCTGTTTGAAGCTTATGAGTCGTCAATTCTACGAGGATTTCATGTCAAGCCCAACATTTGCAGCCTTGCCTGAGTGGAACCAGAAGGTTATTCTCCAGCAAATGATGCCACAAACCCCGCAGAAGTCTTAAGTTTCAGAGTTGTTGTTTCTGACGTGTTGGGCCCTGAGATATCAAGTATGGAAGCTACCACCCCTATTCCTACTGTGCTGAGGTTGCCTAGGCCAATGCAATCTACCACCAAAGAGAAACCGAAGAAGCCAATGCTGGTGAGATAATCACCATGCAAGAACCCGGAAGTGCAACAGAAGGAGAAAAAAGATAAACAATTGGAGAAAGTGGTCGAATTGGAGAAGGAAGAATTCCAAGGTGTAGAGGAGTTGGATGTGGAGGAGGGAGAGCCTATCACATAGCTCCCTAAGTATATCCCTCCACAGAAGGGAAAAACCAAAGTTACCAAAGACTTAGATTTTGGGAAATTTATGGTTTCGACACCCCTGTTGCCTGAACAGGTGGAATTTGAACCCGCAACATTAACGCGCATTCTAGTGTTGAAAATGGAGGATTGGGACCTCACGAACCACGATAGGTTCCCACATTTGGAGACTAGCAAGTATATGATGAAAATTTACTACAAAGTGATTGGGGTTAGGTTGGAACCCATGAAGTGGGTTAGAGGTGTTGAGTAGACAAGGTTGCTGCACATGCTCTACAGACCGCATTTTCATAGGTCAACTATCAACATAGTGTGTGTGCGCTATCTCCTCACACTGGTGCACAAACAGTGCCTATGGCTTGGGGAGCCCATTTCGATCACTGACATGTTAATTAATCAGAGCACAAAGCTACCCTACAAAGGGGTAGAACTTGCCAAGGAGTTTGGAGGGAAAAGTGGAGAAAAAGAGAGAAAATAAGATGAAGGTGGAATATGGTCTTGTTAAGAAGTCACCCAGATATTATACCCACTCCATTCAGGACTAGGTGGTGTAGTTCGCTGCCCAAATTCTTGCAAGGAAAATCATGAGGAAATGTTGTGCGGACAAAGTTCTGGTGCCGGTAGTATCATTAGCTGCCCAGTGCACGAAGGGAGTTCAATAAAACTAGGAAAAGAATCTGTGAAAGGAGTTCCTCGCAAACTGTCACGAAGCTTAGGAAGAAAGACATTCATTCCATTATGCATGGCTTTTACTGTCAATTGTATTAGTAGCATGGAAGTTGCTGAAGGACAACCAGTTTCCTCCATAGGTGGAATATTTACCCAAGGCAGTGAAGTTCACTTCGCTGTGGGCAACAAAGGATCAAGGAGTCAAAAATTTTCTGGATCTTGATGGAGATGGACCTTCAAACAATTATCAATCAGAGGCCAAGGTTGTCCCCAACCTTGTTTGCACAATTAATAGCCTTCGCAAAGTTCAAGGCTGACTTCCACAATGTTTCAATCAAGGCACAGAAGCACCCAAAACACCTATGGCACAACTTGTCGTATTTAGTATCTAATGTAGATGTACAAGAGATCGTGGGTAGTTGACCATCGAAGTGGTGCGAACCCACAGATTTTGGTGTAGGAACTAGTAAAGGGGTTGAGAGCTCTGTTGCGTAGTCAATTGTTGTGCAGAAGCGTAAAGACGCTGCTCAGAAGGCTATGCGAGCTCTGGCTGAAAATAAGAAGAAGCAAGTTGATGCTAAGGAAGCAATGGAGAAAGAGAAGGAAGAGAAAGAGAGCGCTTCCAAAGAGAAAGCTGAGAAATAATGCCCGGACACAAAATAAGTCGAACACATGGCTTTGCAACACACAGATGAGCAGGAGATTTTAAGACAGGAAGGAGGCGGTGGAGAGGAGCAGAGCACTCCTTTCAGTAAATAAGCATGGAAAGGAGAAGGTTGTTGGGCAACAGAAGAAGCATAAGTCAGATAAGCAGGCACACATCGACCCGATGGTCCTGATAGAAGGGGATCTCGACGAGATCGAAGACAAAGTCAGGGACACAACAACAGAGTTGTGGTAGCAGTTTGAGCAACAATACATGTAGATGTTGGGGAGCATCCAAAAGGATCTGCATGAGTTTCAAATCCATATTGGAAAGATCAGACAAGCATTGGGAAAGTGAGTGGGGTGCAAGCAAGCATGGCACAAGGAAGTGGAATAGTAGCAGAACTGGAATGGACTCTGGACCTCAGAGTCATACCTTTACCAGAAGGATTTGTTCATGTAGAGTCAGATGAGGATCGTGCCATGTTGAGTACAGTGAAGGACCTGGGAGTTAACTTGGCCACGCTGTCACTTTAGACTCTCCATGCATTGCATCAAGGGGTCTTGGACAAGCTAAGGATCAGGGAGAAGTGCACCCTCACAGTGATAAGTGATTTTAAGATGAATAATGAACAGATGTTTGTGGAGAAATCTCAGGTGCTGAAAGAAAAGGAAGAGATACAAACACGAAGTCATAGCCTAGTGACAACCATAGAACAGGCCTGTAAGACAATTCCAGAATTGAACATCCCGGAGGATGCTCCAACTACAACAAAAGTCCAAAAATTAGCTGTTACAGTTCGCGCATCAAAGGATGAGATCGGTAGGGTTACTTTTGATTTTCAAATGAATATATCAGAGCTACAACTGAAGTTGTAGCCAACTACTCCGCCAGAGTTTCGTGAGAAACATGAAGCCGCCATTAAGGAGCACATGGCTACTCTGGACAAGGTATTTAAACGTTGCGACTTCCTTTTTAACCACGCCATGGGGTTATGGGATACTTTGTAGGAGGACCCAAACCTACATCAATTACGTACAGAAATCTGGTAGACCCTGCAAAAATATGATGAAATCATGGTGACTATGCACACATTTGCACCAGTCCAGTGCTTCGCGTGCCTACACAAAGGAAAGCTGGTACAAGCACAAGTTCAGGAGTTACAACAAAAAGAATAAGTTTTGAAGGTTTGACTTCAACCTTAGATAGAGGAGGTTAGCCAAATTTCTCAAACCATAGAGGAGAAGCTGAAAGCATTGCAGCAGACTCAAAGGACCATGATTGTGGTAGTAGAAGGACCAACTATAGAAAATCTAGTCGAAGAAGTAAAGTAGGCGTGACTCGAGGGTGAGTCACCATATTTGTGTTGGGGGCCTATTGGGATAGTGTCCCTAGGGTCAGTTTTGGTGTTAGTTAACCCAATTTTTGTAAATGTTTTGTAAAAGATGTAAAGTATCCACAAAATGTCGATGCAGACCGTGCAGCTAGATAGGAGTCAAAGGGGTTCTAGCCCCTTGTTGGAGAAATAAATAGGCCAGTTTTGAGACTCACACATGGTCCACAAACCATGTTATTGTAGTGAAGAAAGCTATATATAGTTGAGTCATAGCGAGTCTAAGAAGTAGCTAAGAGAAAGTAAGCCTATATAGAGATTGATTTTGGGCAAGTGCTAAGGCTGGAAGGCTTTGCTTCCTATAATTGGGTGAAAGGGGAAGGATCCTGCAGCTGAGTGTGCAGGAGGCATTAGTAAGTTCGCAATCCAGTGCGTAGACCCCTGCAACTAAGTGCGCTGGGTAAATAAGTCTGTAATCTGAACGTTGAAGCTTAATAAAGACTGATTTTGAATAAAATATTGTGCATCTGAGTATTATTGTCAATTATGTTTATGTTGTAATCTATCACTCTATAATATGTTTTCTATGGAAAAATGTATAAATGTTGCACAAATATAATGAATATATCATATTTATGCATGTCTTAAGTAATTATCTGTGTTCGCAAAGTTAAGGGTTAATTCTGTTGTGATTTTTGATGAATCAGATAGATCTGCGCAAAGGTTGATCTAAGTTTATTATTTAGTGTGTGAAAGTAGTTAGACTGCTTCTTTAGGGTGTACAAAGTCTGAAATCAAGCCTTCGCAGAGGTCTAGAAGCCATTCCCTTAGAGTTACAGTGTCAAGACCTAGAAGGATATCGAGCTCCATGAAGGTGGATCTGAGTTATAACCACTTATCACATTGTCTCTGGATGCAGAAACCTGGTTCTAACATCCCCCAATACTGCTTTGGGTGAGACTGCAACCTCCGTTATGTAGGTTTTTGAAGAAAGGGCTAGAATTTAGGGTTTTGTTGGTTGGCGCGAACAACTCTAAACCTAGGTCAGGCCCCCTTAAGCCAATAGTGGTGATCCTAGCTAGAGAGAAAACAGAGTTTAAGATCGCCTTATTTCTTGATAACCAAATCTGCTAGCAAACATACTTGGGGAGAGTGATCCAAAGAACTTTGAAGGAGCTTTTTGCCTGAAGGGAGTCTGCATAAAAATTGGGCCGAGATTCAAAGAAATGGAGGAGATCCTCTAGTTAACTTGTTCTAAGGAAAACTGGGCCAAGGGCCACAGACGAGACCATTCTAGAAAACTGGAAATTAAGGAAAAGATGAGGGATGATTTCTTCAAATTTCTCACAAAGTGGACAATGAGAGGGACCAATGAAGCCTCTTCTTTAGATATTATCCACAGTGAGGATTCATTTATGAGCGAACAACCAGCAGGAGAAATTTA
Source organism: Pinus tabuliformis (assembly GCA_031772625.1). NCBI lineage: Eukaryota > Viridiplantae > Streptophyta > Pinopsida > Pinales > Pinaceae > Pinus > Pinus tabuliformis. The sequence goes on along the minus strand of CM062817.1, from coordinate 943,107,548 downwards.
CTTTGGGAATTGCATTAGTTTTCCAAATTTTGTTCCAGATTTCAAACTTGGGGGGGGGGATTTGGGCATTGGAAAGTAGATGGGTGTAGCCTTGCTCAACTAATAATGAGGATTTATTCCACCCGCACTTATCCTCCATTTTTTGCGCCAGGGGGTTGCATCCTATTAGTTTCTTAATTAGAATATCTCGTAACAAGACCATATTTTCCAGGATATTTTCCATTTTCCACCCCGTCCAAAGACCCTATTGATCCCAAATGGAAATTTGATCTATATCATTGATGGAGGAGATATAGGGATCCAAACCTAAGATAGGGAGACCTAGGATCAAGTCCAACCAAATATTGATCTAATCACCCTTATCCATAATTTTACAGATATTATTCAAAATGAGATCCGAAGATGATTGCATTAATTTCAATATAGGAGAGCCATGTGATGCTTCCTTGTGCTCTTCCCTATTGTTTTGCTGATGGGAGTACTTTATTTTCATTAATTGCACCCACGAATGTTCAGGATTCATCTTCAAAATCCAATATAGCTTTGCCCCCATGGCCAAATTGACCATGGAAGCGTCTCAGATACTAAGCCCCTCCTACTGTTTTGGTGCTCTGATAGTCTTCCACTTAACCAAGTGGAATTTTTTATTACCTTGCTTTCCTCCTTCCCATAGAAATTTCCTAATATATATTCCAATCTAATGCAATACATATTTAGGAGCCTAAAGAGCTAAGAAATAGTACAAAGGAATGGTTGATATCACCGATTTCACTAGGATAGCCCTTCCCACATTATTTAGCCAAATTCCTCCCCAATTCACAATTTTGGATTTGATTTTGTCGAAAACTCATTGCCAAGAATATGGATCCACTCTACTTAGGAATATTGGAACTCCTAATTAGTTGAAATCCTTCCAATCCCAGATAATTTTGAATCCCATATTTTCTTCTATATTTTTTTCTTTCTAAAGGGAGATATTCCAAGTATATATATTACTTTTGTTGTCATTTATGGCTCCTCTAGAGGCTCTGATGAACTTATCTAGATTTACTTTGAAGCGCATGTCTATCACCACAGAGGAACTACCTAACATAATGGTGTCATCTGAAAATTTCCCATGATTAATACTTTTGATCCCCTATTTATATTTGATCCTAGAAAGGTGGTGGGAATTACAATCTTGATCCAATATTCTACTTAGCGAGTTTGCCATAATTATGTAGAGAAAAAGGGAGAGAGGTTAGACCTATCGCATCCCCGTAGAGGCTTTAAAGAAACCCGCCACCCCACCATTGACCAAAGAGGTGATCCAAGGAGAAGAGATGCAAAGAGCTATCCACTTTATAAAGTTTGCATCAAACCCCAACTTTCTCACTATTTTCAACATGAATCTATGTCTGACCCTATCAAAGGAATTTTCCATATCAATTTTCCATATCATTCCTTGATCCCCTCTTTTCCAACTCGAATCTATGGCTTCCTCAAGAAAATTTATGTTATCAAAAATTTGTCTCCCTAGCACAAACCCCCCTTGGTTGACTGAGATCAAAAGAGGTAGAATATTTTTTAGCCTAGAGGCAAGAAACTTTGAAATGACATTATAAGAGACATTACTGAGAGAGATTGGAAAAAATCTAGAGAAGGAGGAGGGATTAGACTCCTTAGGGATTAAAGCTAAGAAGTAATTGTTGATTCCCCCCCCCATTATAAATCTCTTGAAAGAGTGCCCTATCATATGACACAAGTCTTTATTTATCACATCCCAAAAATGCTGATAGAAATTGGCTAAGAAACCATCTAGACTAGGGGACTTGTCAGGTGAAAAGAAGAACAAAATTGATCTAATATCATCAGAAGTCAGAGGGGAGGTCAAGGAACTATTCATCTCTGTAGTGACCAAAGCGAGGACATTCTCTGGAAAGAACACTTCAATTTCAAGATCCTTCTAGGGGTCTTCTCGATAAAGGTTCTTGAAATTTTCCATGACCACTTTCTTAATTTCCTTGAAATAAGTTAGAGACTACTCCCATTCTGGATCTGAGATATGTTGTTTTTAATTTCCCTAAACTTTGCCTACTTATGAAATAAATTTGTGTTTCTATCCCCATCCAAGAGCCAACTGTTTCTAGATTTTAATCTCCAATATTATTCTTCTCTTCTAAGGTGGGCATGAAAAGCCTTGAAGGTTTCAACTTCTTTTTGAAAGTCAGTCAGAATAACCGAGGCATTCTCAATTTTGCTTTGAATAGATGATAGGTGGTGCTCCATATCCTTTATTACATATTTCCTTCCAAATTTATTTTCCTTTAGCCACCATTTAATATAGCCTCTTAGCCTTTTGACTTTGGATTCCCCGATAGAGACTGGGCTTCCCTCAACCCAAACTGACCATGAAAGAGAGACCAAATCAGAGAACCCTAAAGAGTCCAACCACAAAGGGGAGAAGCCCATGATTAAGAGAAGACAAGATGAGGAGACTAATAGGGCAATGGTTCGAGCCACAACATGGAAGGAAAAATGATTTCAATCATAGATTTCAAAATAAGGAGGCTTTCATAAGCAAGGAAACGATCAAGCCTAGTAGTAATATGGCTCGAGCCAGATCGTTTATTAGTCCATGTATAAAGAAATTTAGGAGGTTTGACATCGAAAATATTGAGACTAAGAATTAAGTACCCCATATTATCTTGAGAGGCATCCCTAACAATGGAGCCCCCATTTCTCATTTTGACCCAAAGAGGTATTGAAGTCACCTTCCAATATACAATTACATCCATAATTAGTGTTTTTCAGCTCTAACAAGGACCTCCAATAATCCTATTTTTCTCTAAAGTGAACATGCATATATAAATTGATTATAGTGTAGTTTTGCTGCAACTCTAAAATTTTAAAGGTAGTTGCAATCCAGTGGGTGGTTTTTATAGAGCTTACCAATTGCAATTTTGATGGATTCCACATCATGCAGAGGCCTCCCGAAGCACCTCTTGAGATTTTCACTACCATATTGCTATTCCCCCAAAATTTGGAGTGAATGAAGGAGAATTGTGTCTCTCCCAAATTCATCTCTTAGATGAGGGTGACTAATGGTCTTTAATTTTTTATTAGTGATTTCACTTACATTATTCTCTTTCCAGATCCTAGACCCCTACAATTCCAAGAGATATTATTCATTATTTACTCTTTGTGGAAGGCGTCACTTTCACAGAGCCCGTTATACTTTTCTTTTTGTCTCCTTTGGCCCCCAAGTCAGCTAACTGACGTGGGATGGAGTGTTGAAAGCCCATCTCTTTGTCTTTTTCAGTTTTTTCCAGCCTTATTTCTATGTTTGTTTTCTGGCCTGATCTTTCTATCTTTCAGTCCATATCATTAACTCTCATGCCTTATGATTTCTTGTCTATTGAGCTCATCGATATTGTTGGTCCCATTATTTCCTTGGAGGATAAGAACCCTTATTCTTCTTCCTTTTCATCCATGGTGTCTTATGTGCTACTGGATGATTTTGGGCTTGTAGGAATTTCTTTTTGATTTTTTGAGGCCAAGGGGAGCATAACAGCCTCAAGGCCACTGGGGTCTGGAGATTTTAGGGAGGGGGCAAGGCCTCCATCCTCCAAAACCGATTCCAAAGTTGCATACATATTTTCTTCTCTACCATCTCCACCCTCCACAATGGAGGCCCCCATGGGAGGGGTAGGCGTGCTTTGGCTTGGACCCACTTTCTAGGGGGGCGACTTTGTATTTGTTGCTGGTCCATTTTTCTTCTTTGAGTTCCCATTTTTTCTTTTTACTTGCTTCCATTGCTCATTTTCTTCTCCTTGTTGATTTTACGATGTTTCCTAGTGATTTGCAAAGCTTTCGGCAAAGTGCATGTATTCATGACAAAGTTTACATTTGAATGATAATTGGTCATAGTCCACTTCCTGCACATGTGCCCAGCTATCCTTATAGATATTTACTACTGCTGGGAGTCATTTTTCTAGGTTGAATTCCACACAAATCCCTACATAGGAAAATAAACCATCCTTTGGCTTAACACAATCTATATACTTTCCTAGAGAGTTCCTAATCAGTCGAAAGGTTGCATTGTTCAGATAGTGGAGGGGGAGTTAAGGAAGCTTCATCTAGACTAGGACTGAAGAAGGAACATCACAATCCGGGTTAAAGCTGGGACTCCACCTATCCAAATAAATCCCTTAGGATCCCATGAAATAAGGGCCACTCCTGAATGCTAAATCTTTATCCAGTTTGTTTTGAAAGTATAAGGTGTATAATCCCTTGCTACAAAATGTGGAAATAACATTAGTTTTAATGAGCATCTTCTAGTTATTTTCTATCCAAGACCGAACCAAGTGTGGAGAGGGAAAGAGGCCCATGAAATTCCCAAAAAGGCCTTGGTTCCCAAGCTAAAAGGCACATGGTCGAGCTTGAGGGTCACTAATCTCAACCTTTGGTATCTCATCTATCTTTTTAACAAAAGGAGAGGGGCCACGCTTATGGAACTTCGGTGCTGCAATGAACAGGCAGTTGAAGGCCACAATATTTGCAACCAGAGAGCCATCCTAGGAAATCGCAACCATTATGTTTGTCCAACCAATGAAACCTAAAACACCAAACCTGGAGGAGAGAAGGGAGAATAGAGGAAACAGAAAAAAAAGGGGAGGATGGGAGAAAGCCTTCAGCAAGAGGCCAAGAGTTCACAACAAGAGGCCATGAATGCATAGGAAAAGAAAACCTTGGGACTAGGTTTACGATATTAATCCATTTTTTTTACAATATTAATCCTGAAAATAACTCTCTAGACTTTGTCTTATTGAACCATACGATGGCCCATAACTAGATTACTTGCTTTGGAGTTTGATTGCATTTAGTTGTTACACAACATATAAACCCTTTTACATGTGCCTCGATCTAATAATGACCTTATTTCAATAATGAAAAAATAATATATATCTCTACTAACATGCTTCATAACAAATTAAGCATGCATAATGCATGTGTTACACTTAACCATTTTTACTAAAATACATAACTTCTATTAATATTGTATAGAAGTTTAATGAGGAGAGAAGCTACCTACACAATGGTGTTTTTTAAAAATCTCATTGAATATAAACTATTACCTATACTAAATTCTATTCGAGTTATGAATACGCACAAATTCCAAACCCTAAATTGATCACTATTGCATATTGACACTCAACATATAGCAATACTGCTAAAAACAAGTTTTTGTGATGAAAATTCATACATTAAAATAAAGGGAGTTTAGGAGTAAAGGAATGCATGTATCTGTCCATGTTTAAATGGGACAATATTTAATTTGACCTCTATTTTACTAATTAAAAATTATGCCTAAATATTTAAGAAAGCAAGACTCAAAATAATTCCCAACAAATAGAAGAACTTTGAAGAAATAATGGATAATTAGGGTTCCCAAATTCTCTAGCAATGAAAGATAAAAGGAAGGATGGGTAGTGACCTAATGAAAGTGAAACCCTACATAAATATGCTAGTCTACTACTAGGCAAACTAGTCCCTCTTGCAGACAAGATGGATCTAACTAAATCTCAAACGAAATCTAGTAACAAATAAGAAATAATTGCTACCTTTCCTTAGTTTATGGTTTATTGAAACACGTAATATGCGAGAGATCACTTACCAGTTTATCGAAATTTCTGTTAGAGTCCCTTTTAGTTCCTTTGACAGTTAGATTCTCCTCGATGGTTTAAAGATCGTTTCATTGGTTTACACATATTCTCAAATATATGTAAGGATAAAAGCATCTAGTACATAGAATGAAAGATAAATGAAATACTTAACTCAAAATATATCATAAATTGAATCAATAGAAATTCATAACCTATGTGGGTGATCAAGGAATCTCACAAATGATATCAGAAAAGACATGATTAGGAAAGAAGAGTTGATTTTTATTAAATAAAAGGGAGAACAAACTTACAACCTAAAATCCTTGATGTTACAAGCTTCTTCTCACAATATCCAATCCTCTCCTTGGATGAAAATCCTCCCAGCCTTTTTCTGTAACATAAACCTACCTTAAATGGTCCACCCCAATCCTCTGGCATGTGTTTGATTTATAGGATAAGAGGAGGAAGTTTGGGATCCTTTTCCTAACGGATGAGATCCAAAAATGGTGGGATAGAGGTTCCACAAAGAGAGGGAAGTAGCTTCATGATAGGAGGGATCAGGCTTGGGTAGGCATCCATTCTAAGTTGCTAGTTGGCAAAGATTCAACTAACAAAGCTTCTAGACTTTACTTTTCATTTTTTAGTTGTGTCAATTCATGTGCGCAGGTCATAGTGTAAGACAAAGTGCACTTTTGTCAAACTTCTAACGGTCTCTTCTGCTTATGCACAGAAATGGAATATGGAACTGTGAAGGAAGCCAGAAATATATTTTTGAGCCTTGAGATCTAGGAATTTCATTCTCTTTGGTATTGTTTGGATTCTAGCTTTACAGGGGGATTCTTTGGAACACTTTGGTGGAGAGAGAAAGATCCGAACGGGGGATAATTTTCCTAATGCGACAAAATGATGTGTAACATGTTGCCCCCTAAAGTGAAAATTTAGAAAAGATGTTTGATGACTATAGTGCTTTATCATACCCAGGTTCAGGTAAGATACTGTAGTTGGAGACCTGAAACAATCAATAAAATGCTACAATGCAATATAAAATCATCGTTGTGGTAGGAATGCCCATACTCAAAGCATAAATGTCTCAAAGAACTAGTATGGAAATACATCTGAAGATCCATGTCAATAAATGACATAGTAAGGAAACAACCATCAATGGATCTAAGTTTAGAATCATGAATATTTAATAATTCCACACAACCTGGATGGATGAAACTAGATCTAGGGTCTTGATCTCCATTTATCGATCCCTAGTATGAATATATCCATGTGAGTGAATGTCTCATAGTCAAACATGGTAGAAACCACTTGATAACTGATCAATGATGTGAATCGTTAACAAGCGCAGAAGAAACCACCAATAATGACAATGGTTCTCAAGGTACTTCCAGTACAATCTATGAAGTGTGAATAGATGTGCTGAAGTTGAACACTCATAGAATCATTTGATCGAAGTTCAAATATGAGAACCTGTTGTCAAAGGTGAGAAAACTTCCATTAAGGCATGCAAGCTCCAAGGTACTGAAGGTTTCTAGATCAACTTCCTAGATAGTGATCTGAAGTCAATAGGAATGACCCGTCGCAGGAAGGCCTACGACACAAAAATCACATCAAGTTTTGAAGAACAATAGTTTGGAGTAATCCAGGATTGACTTAGGGATGGTCGACGCGATTGAAGGCTATGAATTGCAAGGTAATTTCAACTGAGGTTAGACTTCTCTTGAATATATCAATGACACAACATTCTGACTTGGAAGCATTTAGCTAAAAAATAATACCCAAACAACCTGAAGACTTTCAATGAGGAATGGTCAGTTAGGAGACAAATGGATTTCCCAACCCGGACACAAAAAAATGACAGTGTCATGTTCAAGAGCGACATATGCCTTTCACAATATAAAAAAAATATTATTTCCCAATTCCCCCCACCATTATTGGAAAGCACCTCTTTATTTTTAGAAATATTGAGGAGGATAACATATTCTTGTCCTATAAGATCATCCTTCGGATGAGTCCTTTGAAGTGTTTTTAATGAGCCCTAGGAAGGAGTAGTTCGGTCTCATCATGATTAACAAGTCCTTCACTATTTAAGTTTCACGAGTCTAGTGAAGGGATAACTCGATGTCATTTTCATGTTTAAATAGTTTGAAAAGACACAAAAGGAAAACTTGTTTAGTTATTTCAACATAAAAATTTAACGAGACGAGAGAAAGTAAAGCTTGGTGTTTCTTTGTTTTAGGGAGTCAGGAGAAAAACATAAGTAAACTCCACAATGTCCTTTTTCGTAAATTTAGTCCCTCAAGCCCGAAAAAGGGTAAAATAATGTAGGAGAGAACTCTATTGACCATGATTAGTCAATGTATACCTTTTTTGTAAATATTCTAGTTCAATCCGTAAAAGCAGTAAACTTATATTGAATAGAAGATTGTTCATTTACTTTTACGAGTTCGAATAGTCAAGTACTTGAGGATATTTTCATGTTTAGGGAGTTTGAAAAGGGTGTAAAGTGAATTCCTAGTTTCACTTTTCGTAAGTTTTTGGTGAGTTCAAAAAAGCGATAAAAATGTACTCATTACCAAAATGATTTGTTTTCGTAAATAACCTGTGATATGCACATTTAAACTCAAATATTATCATCATTGCTAAAAAATATAGTAAAAACATTTAAGAAATTGGCTTTCAGAGGCTAATAGGAAAGAAATAATATTTTAATGGGCCTAAAAATTATAAAAATCCAAAAAAATAAAAACTTTTTATCATTTGTGTTTTTAACCATTTGAGAGTGGTAGAGTTCATTTTTCACCAAGAACCTCAGAGGAAGATTCTGGGCAAACTGTTGGACCAAATCACACGTTGTATTCTCTAGGTAAACCATCTCTCTGATATCTTCATTTTCATTTTTTATTTTTTTTTCATTTGACTATTTATTTTGGTATTTTTATTTTTTTTAGGGGGGGGGGGTGTTATTAAATAAAAAATGATCCTCAGTGTGCACAATTCATCTTCATCGAGCCTGCACACACCCACTAAGATTTTAAAAAAGAAAAAAGGGATTTGTGTAATTTCTAGGGCTAAAACTATGCAAATCTGCACTGGTCCTCAAAATCAGTCGCACAAAAAATTGAGGGCTTTGAAAAATTAATTAAAAACAACCAAATTTTATGCAAAACAATACCACAATGTTTTCTAATGATCCTCCATGTTTATTTCCAGGGCTTTGAGCTACAAAAATGCGGTGGAGAGAGCGTGAACATGAACAACAATATATAGTTACATTGAACCATCCAAAAACAATACAGACGTTGAGAAACTATGGCTTGTATAAATTTTTCACAATTCCAGGGATGAAGGCTGAGCTAGATTTGCTTGAATGGATGGTGAGAAAGTGGAATGTACAAGAAGAATGTTTTGTGATCAGAGACCATAGACTCACTATCGATGCTGATGGCATCTACTTCTTATCTAACCTCCCACATTGTGGAGTGGGAATTTCTCTATATGGACATAGACGAGGTGCTGAAACAACTGCCACCTATCTAGTGTAACATTGCTTTCAAGGAGATGCTCTCAAAGACAAGAGAATTACTATCAATACCATTGAGAGGCTCCCTTTGAGAGATATTAGGTTCACTGTTGCATGATTATGTGGGAGTGAAGAAAATTTCCCTCCTCCCTCAGCCCCATCCCACCACCACCCTTCCTTTGTCCCACACCAACCCTGACATCCCCTACCCGCTCCACCCCAGTCGCCCCCTTCCTCCTCTCCCCATGGAACCCCACCCTCCCCCTCTCCCACCCCTTCCCTCCCCCCGCTCGCCTCCCCACGTGGCCCTCCCCACTCGCCCAGGCCCCCATCCAATGGCCAAAGGGCCACCGGACGATTCCCCGGAATCGTTCGACAACCCTTTGGCCCCTAGTTGGGGGCCCGGGCAGGCGTGGAGGACTGCATGGGGAGGGGAGTCGGGGGTCGTGCGGGCAGGGAGGGTCGCGCAGGGAGGTGAGGGTGGGGAGGGAAGGGGTGGGTGGGGGTGTTGTAGGGAGGGGAGGGGGTGGGAGGGGTGGGGATGGAGTGGTGCAGGTAGTGGAGTGCGGGGATGGGCTCGGGGGGAGGGGAGAGGGAGGGTGGCGATGGGATGGGGTCGAGGGATAGAGGGAGGAATGCAATTTTTTATTTTTTTAATAATTTTTTTTTTTTTTTTTTTTTTTATTTTTTTTCTATTAATTTTAATATTTTTTAAGTTTTAATTTTTTTAATTTTTAATATTTTTTATGTTTTTTTCTTAATTTATATATAAAAAAATTAGATTATTATACTTAAAAATAATAATAATAATAATAATTCCTAAATTTTTAATTTAAAAAAAAAAAATTCCTAAATTTTTATCTTATTTTATTTTATTTAAATAATTTTTAATTATTTTTTTAACTTTCTTTTTTTAATTTTAATTTTTTTGTTAATTATTTTAATTTTTTTTTAACGAGGTTTTTATTTTTTATTTGTTTTTTTTTTTAACTTAAAAAAATATGGTTATAGATTTTTTTTTGGTTTAATTTGTTTTTCTTAAAATTATATTTTTTTTTTGAAAAAATATCATTTTTTTTCTTTTTGATATTTTTTATTTATTCTTTGTTTTTTCGGTTAATTTTTTATTCAATTTTTTATTTTTACGAGTTAATTTTGGTTTTTTTTTTTATTTGTAAAGTTTTTTTGTGTTTTCTTTCTTTTCATTTTTATATATTTTTTGTGTTTGATTTTTTTGGTCATGTTTTTTTATTTTTATTTTTTTTGTTTTATTACAAGCATGAAAATCACCAACATTAAAAAAAAAATTATCCACACTTAATACATTAGAAAATTTAAAGTGTAAAAAATAAGCCCTCTAAACAAAAGGATTGATGCTCATCAACGCTTATTAAAATTAAGATGAAATTCACTAAAAAAAGAAATGTTCACACTTGATACATAAAAAAAATTAACGTGTCAAAAATAAGCCCTCTAAAAAAATTAAGATGAAAATCGCTATCAAAAAAAATGTTCACACTTGATACATAAAAAAAATTAAATTGTCAAAAATAAGCCCTCTAAAAAGATGTGTTGATACTGCATCAACTCTTTTCAAAATCGGCATGAAAATCACTAACATTTAAGAACAATTGTTCATACTTGATACATAAAAAAAATTAAAGTACAAAAAATATGTTTCAAAAAAAAGGTGTATTTGAATCACCATTTTTCAAAATTGAGTGATTTTTTTCTACCTCAAAAAAATGGGTACTAGGTAATTTTCTCGTTTGATCAGTAACTATGTTACATAAGGAGTCAAATCATATCATAGTAACTTCTCGTCACATATTTAACCTGGTTGGTCGGTTAGTTGGGTAGATGTGGGAGGAGGATGTTACAGAGTGGTATCAGAGCATGGTTCACCCCTCGGACTGGATGAGCTATGTGTTGTTCATGCATTCATGTTTGTAGAATGTGTCTCTTATGTTATAGGACCATGTGCTTGTTGCATTTGTATGATATAAGTCATGGTTGCAATGATGTTTCCATGGAAATTTGATGGTGTTGTTATCACGTGCATGGTTGATTATGCATTTCTAATGCATGTTAATGTTCAAAAGAAGTCAAGTGTACAGTGATTTGGTGGTTGTTGTCATGCATGGGGTCACGGTATGTGTAGTTGATATGGTCATGCATTGACGACTGGACTCTAGCTAGAATGATGGCTACATGGTTATACGCTTATGTGTTATGTTTCTATATGTTGTGGTTATGTTATACATGTATCATGTTGATTCATTGATCTTGTAGACGATATATATTCCCCAAGCTATACTAAGGTACATTGATTTATTACGATTTGGTTTAGTTGAAATGATATACCTTACAGGAAGAAAGATCAAACATGGCTAACAAGATGGTAGACTACAATTCCTGAGACTCTCCCTATGGATCAAATGAGCAGCCTGGTGTTGGTCACTCTTTTGATTTGGTAGACACATTGAGAAACTTAAAGGTAGAAATAGGAGTTGTAAGGAAAACAATGATAGAATCATACATGCATAGGAGAAACAAGTAGAGGTAAATGTAGTGATACTTTAGAGTTTGTCAGATTTGTAGCGACAGAAACCACTTCGCTTCAACCATGAGCGGGAGAACATAAATAATGGGGCATATGGTAGTAGGTCTCGTGGTGGTCATAGGTTGGATAAAGATGACATAGTGAGAGGTGGCAGGTTGTTGGACACTCCAGATAGGATAGGGGATGGACACGGGCACTATTCTAGTTCTGGTTCTGATAGGCACTATGATCATCATCGTTATCATCCTTACAGGAGGGGTGATAGGGGATATTTTCCGGATGAGTTTAAGAAATCAAAGCCACCTACCTTTTATGGAGAGATGAAGAAACCATAGGATACAGAGGCATGGTTGCTTGGTATGAGGAAGTTCTTCAAGTTACATGAATATTGAGAGAACATGAAAGCCATAATAGCTGCATTTAGTCTCAAAGGTAAAGAAGACATATGGTGGGAAGATATGAATAATTTCAGAGGTATACATGAGGAGGACTTGACATGGAATGAGTTTGAGCGGCTATTCAAGAAGAATTACCTATCAGAGAGATATTTTGATGACAGAGAAAAAGAATTCTATGAGCTAAAGATGGGATCAATGACAGATGAGGACTACAATAGCAAGTTCTTGGAGATATTGAGGTATGTGCCTTACCTCAAGGAGGAGAAGGCCAAGATTCAAATATTCATTAGTGAATTTCCAATTGCATTCAAAGACAAGATTGAGTTTGATGACCCTAGATCATTGGAGGAGGCCATCCATAAGCTAAATTAATGCTATGAGAAATTGAAGCGCAGATCTGAGTCTAAGCCATATTTTAAAGGTAATCCAAAGAACAAAGGAAAATGGGACAAGAAACGAGAAAGGCTTCTTGATACAAGTAATAAAGAGAATGTAGTGCCATCTAAGAAATTCAATCCATTAGAAAAAGGACATGGATTTTGATCTATGGAGAAAAATAGGGATACAAGCCGAAAGCGTATAAAGTGTTGGACTTATGGAAAATATCATTGCAGGAGAGATTGTCTGCAGAATCAAGGAGGTAGGCCTTAGATATATAGTGCACAAGAGGTATAGACTGTTTGGGATGTAGGTCGGAGCATTCCTTGTATCTATGCAGTGTTGGATAGTAGACAAGCAGACCATCGACATCTATTATTGAGATGGACGGTAAGCTTTGTCATCAAGTTGTTTCTATTTTGATTGACCATGGATTTATTTATAGTTATGTTAGTCCTGACCTAGTGGATAAGTGTGGTTTGAATAAATAAGTGCATGAAGAGTCTTGGGTAGTGCAGCTACCTACAAGTACAAACAAATGAGTTCACCATTGTCACGAGCCTCAGTATTGCAACAAGAATGCTCCAACTCCCAAGGCTACCAACTTTAGTTATCAACCCAGGGTTCATACAAACTTAAGAGGAATTGGCACTATATGTGCAACATACAATGTGTCATTCCTTTGATGTCATAAAATAATGGAGTGAATGTAATAAAACCAGATCCTAAACTAATTGCAGAAAATGAAATTCTTGAAATGGAAACCTTAACCTATTGCAAGAAAGGAAATACAATGAAATGAATATATTATATTTGGATAAAGTAAAGATAAATGTCAACCATTACATTTTAAAGAGTTTAGATCCATTAAAAGAGTTTATTGGATGTGGCAATCAAGAAAATCATCATTGTATTATCTAATTCATAAATTTGTCCATTAACCCAAATCGTTGAAATTTTTTGCATTGGTAAAGAGGAAAGTCTTAAGTGGTCTTTAGCCTTCCCTAATAATTGATTTAGAGCCTATGGGTCTTGATTCAACCATAAGGGACAATAACCAAGCTTCTTAAGCGAATCTAGGCAAGCATATACATGTTGGAAGGCTGGTACAGGGTTTCCTGTAGTTTACTACAAGAGATGATAGATTTTCTATAGGGAGTTATAATTCACCGAATGACCAACCAAATCAAATCCAAATTGGATGGAACAAAAAATTTTATTGACTAAGATGTCTTAGGTCTCCATTCCAAGTGGAATCACTCAAAAAGACCTCTGTTAACCTATTATAGACATATTTGGGCACTGCAACCCCAAACTCATATGTCCATAAACCAAGGGCTCCTTAAACCCTAAAAGTGTTGTTTCATACCCTAAAGGATCATGGTCAACTGATTACATCATTTCCCAGAAGTTCCACCTAAAAAACCACTCAGAACTGGCCAAAACTGGACCATAATGACTGCTCCATGGTCAAGGTGCGATGCATACTCGCTGCTACACTAGCCAAGTGCAATGCATACTGAAAGAGCCTTCTGTGGGGTGCAATGAACAAGAATAGACAAATGGCAGAGACAGTTTGCTAAGTGGATGATTATGGAATCTTCTAGAAACTTCTCATATGACACTTGCCTCTCTAAATTCGCCCAGGGATGAGTAAGAGATCCAAGAAATCTCCAAGTGGAACCAAGAACAACAAGTGGAATGACACTAATCAAAAAACCCAGAGATGACTCACACCCTTGCAGACATCTATAAATGGATCCCTCATCTGAGAGATATGAAGGCTGGAATTTTGTATTTTGTAAGGAAGTGTTGTTGGTTAATCTGTGAGAAGAAACATTGTATTGTTGGGTGATCTTGTTTTTCATGAGGTGAATAGGGCTTTGACGTTGGGAGGATGATGCTGGATCAGACAGCTGGGTTGTAATCCTCTCTTCTACTATTTATAAAGTTCTTTGAGTTTTCCTCCATATATTCGTGTATTTGTGAATCTTGATTTTTGTGAATGCAATTGTATGGTCAATGTATTTTTGATTCTGCATTGTTTATGATATTATAGATCGAGATGCTTTGATGGTGTTTTGTTACTTTTACTCTACAGGTATTCTCTGAAGCAGGACAAGTAGGAAAGGAGTGGCAAGCTCTATCAAGGGAGAGAGAAATCAAGCAAGGAGCCAAGCGGAAGATCCAGGTTGGTTCCCTTTTCTTCTCTCTTATCTGTCATACATAAAGGAAATCGCAAATTTCTTTGATTGTTTGTTTCTAAGATAGCTACCCGTCTTAGTGGGACTAGCAGATTGAAAAGACTAGTTTTCCCGGAAACAAAATGGCGACTCCGCTGGGGAGTGAATAGTTTGTTTGTTATTGTTGTTTTCTTTATAAACTACAAACGGAGCCTGAAGTTAGCCAGCTAGCCTTCGAACTGCTCTTGCTATGCAATTGCAAAGTAGATGAATGTTGCTTCAGTCAATATCCAGGTTAGTTTATGAACTGAACATCTAACTTACAAACATTCTAAGCATCCTTGTGGTAGCTCAATAACCTCTTGAGACCATACCCCTATACTTTGTTTTTACTGTCCATCATAGCTTAGCTGAAATAACTGAACTTAGCTGCAAATTTTGAGCAAAAACCAAACTCAGTTTCACTCCTTGGTCCATTGCACTATCTATAATTGGCAGCCTGTATGCATCGCACCTCTCGTGTGTTGCAGGTGAGATGCATCCCTGTTTCCCTGAAGGATAGGTATGATGACTGAGTGATACTGTTTCTCTCTTTGGAATTTGGTTTTTTCTCCTTCATTTCAGCTCTATTCAGTAGTTTTGCTACTTATGATTAGTATCTCATTGTTGAAGCCTCCTTACTTTACATTATTCAGCCTCCATTGATTAGGATTTGTAAATGTTTTTATGTATTTTTCCATCATTTACTGTCCTCCTTTGTCGAAAGTAGCTTAATCGAACTGTCGTTTTTGATGCAAAAAATGTCGTAACTGTCATTTTGAGTCAAAACATAAGAGTTTCGTAAAGTCTTCACACTCTAGATAGTCAATTGTACTTTTGTCATTGTATTTGATTTGAATTGTTGATATTTGAAGTGTCGAAAGTAGTTTTCCATTCGAAATCGAAAGTGTCGTTTTAGTCTTCCTTTCATTTTGAAAAGAAATTGTCGAAATGTCACTTTGAAGAAAATAGTTTAGATCTGTACTTAGTTTCCTTTTGGGAATTCTCACATTACGGAAACGAAAAAAAAATACATGCATTTGAATTTTTCATTTATACTGTGTGCGAAAGACAATTTAGGAAAAGTGCATTTAGTGTGTGCTCTTTGCTCTCTGTTGAAAGAATCGTACTCTTCTTTCCTTAGTAGCTAGGATTTTCATTTCTAAAACAAAATAAACGACTGTTTATCATTTTAGATTGCATATTTAGGAATTTTACATCTACATCACGTGGTGAACCTTGAAAGGCAAACTTCTAAAAATATCAACTCTAAAATAAATCTCAATGAACATAAAAACGCTTTGGAACCTAACGCAACACATCTAGAAGTCTAGGCTAGAGACATGTTATGGCGTCGTAAAACTTGGTAACTATCGTTTTCATCGAAGGTTGGGTGATTCCTCCTCTTTGATACGACAAGTGCCATTACGGACTTGTGCTACCCATACCATCGAGTATATATTGGGAGACCACAATAGGCTAATATCCTTTATCCTTAGGAAGTCATGTCCACCGCCCTATCAATCGCAATGCATTGAACACAGCATTCGGGAAGATTGACTATCGTATGTAAAGTCCTTGGTAATTTCTCTTTAATTTACCACCAAGGTGTATATTGTAGTTTTGCGATTGGTTTGGTAATCCCTTTGTCTATATTTCCAGAGTAGTCACTTTCATTCCTTTTTGACTCCTTAAAATAAAAGGTCCATCTTAGCACTTGCCACTTCAGGCTCATCAAAAATCGAAGGTGACTAGAGTCATCTTTAGCTTTTTCTCGACTCTTAAAAATTGAAAAAGCAAATTTGTTTCAAAGAATCATAAAATTTATTTAATACGGAATAACATCCTTGTTCCTTCGTTGATCTTAGGTTGAGATAATAGAGTCCAATAAAGGAATCCCTCTTCGAGGGAATCCTAGTCCTTTCTCTTCTTGGGGAGATATTGGTGCTCCATATATGGCAACATTGTCCCTTCCAAGAATCACAATTGGCCTGCCAGTATGGCTATTCTCAACCTCTGTCATTCAAAATATCGTGATTCCTCAGCAATCAAATCAACAACCAAATGATACTGAAGTGGTCCCTTCACCTTCTACTTCGCTTGTTTCTCCCTCCCCTTCTTCCTCTTCGCTTGGTGAAACTAGTGATACTAAAAACCAAGTAGCTGAGAAGAAGAAGAAAGGGAAGGAGAAGAAGAAGAAGAAGCCAATTAAGCAAGGGGGAAACAATGAATCATCTGGTGAAAATTCACACATTAAATCTCCTAGATATCCTTGTCTAATTTGCAAAGGAAACCATTTTCATCAAGATTTTCCTTGCATTTTGTGGATCTTGAGAGAATGGTCTCCCTGTTCGCACCATCCGGTGTCATCAACCTCTGGCAATCAGGTTGATATCACACTGTCAACTAGTGAAAATGCAAGTCCCGGGCAGGAGAGAAAGGTCAAAAATCCATGTCTACAATGTGAAGGAGATCATCACCTCCCCCGTTGTCATTTTCTAGATGAGGCCAAGAGAATCTTGCATAATCGTCCTGCTTCACCACAGTGACTTCCCCCTGGATACAAGAAACTCTTACCGAATCCATTGCTAGTTGAAAACCTGACTGACATAACTCAGTTGTCGGTCAAAGAGCCTATCGTTGAAAGTTAACCTTCTGAGTCCATACCGAACTGAAGTCAACAAGTCGAGATGGCAGTCGATCTAGTCTTCCCTTCAAAACGTCCACCTTCAAATGATACAATTTCCAAAGAGAATGAGAACGGCACTGTTCAAATTCTTTTTGTCAATACAGAGTCTGATGAACTTGGGGGCAATCCACCCATTCCTTTACAACAGGAGGAAAGTCCCCCAGTTCAAGGGGTTCATCCAACCATTTATCTGGTTCCTCATCTAAGTAGTCTAGTCATTTCCTTTGATTGGAATCAACTAGCAAGACCCCGCCTTCCATCTAATGTACCATTCTGGATCATAGTACAAGTTTACAAAATGATCATGTTTGGCACTATCATAGATGAAGGGCCTTCAGTGAGTATCCTTTCCTTAATTGCTTGGAGAGCGCTTTGTTCTCCATCGCTTCTACCTGAAACATAAAACTTGTCAGGCTTTAACAAAGGAACCAGTCAACCATTAGGGATCCTTCCGAAGTTGCCGATAAATTTGAAAAGGAAAACTGTTAACTTGAACGTGATGGTAGTCCAAGGGCCACTAGATTACAATCTACTCTTTGGGCATGATTATGTTTATAACATGGAAGCTATTGTTTCCACACTCTTTCGAGTGATGTGTTTCCCGCATGAAGGCAGAATGGTACAGTTTATTGACCAGCTTTCATTTCCAGGCTCAAACACAGCTACAAGTCAAACATCATCCCTAAATGGTCTCTTTGCATCGAGAATGTCTCTTCAACCTTCATTTCATCCACCTAATTACCACGAGTAGTCTGGTGAATGTAACGAAGCTTAGGGGGCATGCACCCTGGTCTGCTTCGGCAGGCGAACCCAGCTGAAAAAATAAGGTTTCTCGACATGTTATGTGATTGGAAGCTCACACCATTCACCTTTGTCTATTTCGATGGACAGAGCCAAGGAAGTGTTTTTGTCTAACCACGGACAGAAGCAATCCTGCCTAACCGCAAGGACTTCCATATGGTGACCTAGAAACTCTCGTTTTCTCAATACCTGGGGGCATGCAAACCTTTTTTATGCAAGCGAAAGACGACCAATTTCATTTTTTAGCTTTTTAGCATTTTTTAGCTTTTTAGCTTTTTAGTGTTAACTTCTTGGGTTAGGTGATTGGTCTGACCACCATTCACCTTTGTCTGCGGCGCACAAATGAAGCAAAGGAAAAATTGTGTCTAGAAAAAAGACAGAACCATCCTACCTAATCTCAGTAGTTCCTTAGCTTTAGTGTAGTTATCTTTGTAGTTTGGTCGTTTCTAGCTTACATAAGAAGGCAATGAGCACATGTTATAGTAGAGGTCAAGCTCATTAAAAAATAAACCTACCAATGAAAGACATCTTTAAACAACTGGCATGAGCAATGTTTCCGCGAGGTTCAAGCACGTTAAAAAATAAACCCACCACTGAGCATAGTTTTTTCCAATTCAAGCTCATTAAAAAATGGGTCCACCCTCGCTAAATAACCTTTGTGATTGCCCTGCTATCAGCCTTTTGAACCTTGGTTGTGTTCTTACCATCACCTCCATTCTTTTGGCTGATCATACACTTCCACTTGATTGTTTACCCTTTTGAGGAACAGCTGCGATGAGTGGTTCTGTCAGCCACCCTCTTCACACTACCCTGTTTTGAAAAGTTCCAAACTTACCTGGAACCAGTTTCTACCCAAAAACAGCACTCGCTCTTAAAAAACGAGTCTCTTTTAAACTCTTTTTAGACTCGTTAAATATAAAATATTGTCGAGCTATTGGCCTTTCCAGCTCGTTAAAGTAAGGGGAAGTGCCATCCCTCCTCTATTTTAATCTTTTTAGACCTAAGGGATTATCCCACAAAAAGATTGAGCGTTTGTCTTTTTCGGCTCGCTAAAATGAACGAAAAGACATCCCTTTCGTATTATTTTATACTTTTTCAGACTTAAGGGATTATGCTATGAAAAATGACTTCTGGAGTTTCCTTTTCGTCCCCTTTCAAACTCTAAACATGAAAAGGACCGAGTTATCTTTGTCGTTAAACTCGTTAAAACAATAGCAACAAATTTGTCCACCCAGACAAGAACGAATTTCATTGTCGTTAGACTCGCTAAAACATAGCGACAGGTTTGCCCGAAGGGCAAATTATAGAACAAGCATATGTTATCCTGCTCAAGCTTGACAAAAATAAAGAGGTGCTGGTGAGCAAGGACTGGGGAAAAAGGGAAGAAAACTTGAAGAATTTTATTGGTAGCAGGTCGCTCTTGAACATGACACTTTCACTTCATCACCATGATTGAGTCGGGTTGGGTTATTCCATTCACCGGTCATATCACCATTGGTCCTCCGTACCATCCATCTTTTGGGGTTAACACTACCAATCCATCTAAGTGTCACCGACATGTTCAAGAGAAGTCATTCAGAGAATTCACCATCCAGCAAATGCCTCATCCACTGTAATACCTTCACCCTTCATTTTTCATGACCGCCATTCCTGAACCTTATATCACCAGATCTTTTTCACCTCCAGAAGATCTTTTTGTTCCGTTTCATGTCGTAGATGTGGGATACATTAAGGCCCTCCTACAGCAATTCACTTCTTGTCGACATCAACTCACTATCCAAGAAGTTGACTTAGAAACAACCCTTTCAATACTTTGAAGCTTGCATGCCTCAATGGCAAGTTTCTCACTTCTGGTGACAAGTTTACATCAATGGCCTTCGATTGAAAGATTTTGAGTGGTGTTCGACATCAGATCATATATTCACACCACATGAATTGTACTGTAGTACCTTGAGGGTCATTATCATTATCGATGATTCCTCTCACGCCTATTAATAGCTTACATTATTGGTTGGTAATCAGGCAATGTCTTTCCATGTTCGACTTCAGAACATATTTTCACATGGATCGACTTGTACATCGGGCGAAGATTGAAAGAGTTGAAGACCCTGAGTCTAGTTTCATCCATCCGGGCTACAATATATTCAAGAAAATAAAGACATCAATTGTACATAGAAGCTGCACAGATAGTCATCTAAGCCAAGAAAGATGAGTCTTCATACGAAGAATCACCAGTCTACAACAGCGGACGATTGTCTGTCCTATGTACATGAAAATGAATTTATAAAGCTGAGCATGGGAATGCCTGCCTCAACTAGATCATGAAAATAATATGATGATGATGAATTGTATTGTATCTTATATAGGTCACCTTCCAGTTCGAATACCTCGGATCCTCATGATAAAGCATTTCACCCGACATCAAAAGATTTACGAACTCATGCTTTAGGGGGAAACTGTTATAGACATATTTTGGCACTACAACCCAAAACTCATATGTCCATAAAACAAGGGCTCTTTAACCCATAAAAGTTTTGTTTCATACCCTAAAGGATCATGGTCAACTGATTACATCATTTCCCAGAAGTTCCACCTGAAAAACCACTCAGAACTAGCCAAAACAGGACCATAGTGACTGCTCCATGGTCAAGGTGCGATGCATACTCGCTACTACACTAGCCAGGTGTGATGCATACTGAAAGAGCTTGCTGTGGGGCGTGATGAGATAGAATAGACAAATGGCAGAGACAGTTTGCTAAGTGGATGATCATGGAATCTTCCAGAAACTTCTCATATGGCACTTGCCTCTCTGAATTCGCCCAGGGATGAGTAAGAGATCCAAGAAATATCCAAGTGGAACCAAGAACAACAAGTGGAATGACACTAATAAAAAACCCAGAGATGACTCACACCCTTGTAGACATCTATAAATGGACCCCTCATCTGAGAGATCTGGAGGGTGGAATTTTGTATTTTGTAAGGAAGTGTTGTTGGTTTATCTATGAGAAGAAGCATTGTATTGTTGGGTGATCTTTATTTTCATGAGGTGAAGAGGGCTTTGATGTTGGGAGGATGATGCTGGATCAGACAGCTGGGTTGTAATCCTCTCTTCTACTATTAATAAAGTTCTTTGAGTTTTCGTCCATATAATCGTGTATTTGTGAATATTTCTATTTGTGAATGCAATTGTATGGTCAATGTATTTTTTATTCTGCATTGTTTATGATATTATAGATCAAAATGCTTTGATGGTGTTTTGTTACTTTTACTCTACAGGTATTCTCTGAAGCGGGACAAGTAGGAGAGGAGTGGCAAGCTCTATCAAGGGAGAGAGAAATCAAGCAAGGAGCCAAGTGAAAGATCCAGGTTGGTCCCCTTTGCTTTTCTCTTATCTGTCATACATAAAGGAAATCACAATTTTCTTTGATTGTTTGTTTCTAAGATAGCTACCTGTATTAGTGGGACTAGAAAATCGAAAAGACACTAGTTTTCCTAGAAACATAACCCAGGCTAAAAAATGGCAAAAAATTACTAGTCTAAAATCTACGAATTTGAGAACTAATGAGCTAGTAAATCTATCAAATTCATAACCTAATCAAGTGAAAATACAATGAGGTAATTTTTGTTATTAACTATAATTTTTTTTTTATCTAATGCAAGTGGAATAAACTCAATTGAAGCTCGTTATCATGCTCTACAAAATAGCAGAAAGTTATCGTTATTTCCCACAAAGGACTTCCATAAATCTAGATCTGGGAATAAGAAAACTAATCCAAGTAACTCAATGATTACTATGACATTCCAAAGTTTTTCCAATGATGAAATGATTCTTGTGATCTTGAAAAGTAACTTACTTGAACCATTTAACTCTATCCTACAACAAGAAATCATTAATACTAAATGCAAAAATAGGAAACAAGAACAAGAGATGCATGTGAATAAGAAGTGAAAAGAAGCAAAGTAAATGATACAAAAGGGCTTTGAGGCTCCTGGGATGGCCAAGCCAAAGGAAAATCAGAGTCTTATGGAGGACACCAAGATTTAGAAGCTGAACATGGCAACAATCTTCATTATTTCCATCAATACAATTACATCCCTACAAGAAGTGACAGTTGAGCTGCAAAAATACAAGTTCTCTCCACAGGAAGACAAGGAAAAATCCACCCCTAGAGGAAAATTCGACTTGGTACTTATAAAAAATGATTAGGAATCATTCCCCATGAAATGAGGAAGATTTCCCCACTAAAATCCCTTGATTAGTGGATCTGGTTCCCAATACTAGGTATTTGCGTTAATTGGCACGGAACACATTCCTAGATTTTCTCAATCATTGGAGCTCCACAATATGTGCCATAATTCTAGAATATCTTGTTGATATATTATTTAATATTGATCCTCATATAGTAGGGAGTAGATCCCTAGATTATCTCCTCCTCCAAATCTCCATAATCTTCTCAATATTCTCATAATATTCCACAAAAATAAATAATAGTAGGCACAAATATAAAATTATCCATAAATCTTCCTAATGAACATATTAATGTTAAAAATGCATTATCTAATGCAAAAAGAGAGGTGTAATGTGTTGAAGGATGGTCAGATGGGCATTAATTTATGTCTAATTTAGACGTCCATCATACCCTCCTGCTGAAAGTGTTGCTCATCCTCTAAGAAACTTAGTGACCTAATTGTGCCTCATTCATGGCCCTGGTGGCCTCTCTCTTGTACATACCTCAGTCCTTTCTCTTAAGAATCTTGGTTGTAATTTCTGCAAGGACAAGCACAAAAACATAGTTGTTTCTTTCATGATTGTTTAACAATCTTTCAAGCAAAAAAAACATAAATTTTCTCTTTGCAAGTGAACTCTGTTGGCTTGTAGATCCATTTCATTCATATCCTCTCCCTTGAAAACTTCATTCATTTTCACTCATTTTTCCAAAACTATTTGTGCATAGAAAAAATCACAATGTTTCTTGACACCATTAGCCTGCCTTCTTCCCCTTATTCAAGTTGGGTTCTTGAATATTTTTCAGTTTGGCAAGGTCTTCCACATCCCTTTTCCAAACTCCTGCTACATTTTTCCACCAATTTGGATAGCTTTGAAACCTTCAAAATGCCTTTAGATGAGAACTATGATATTTTGTAGTAAATCTGTGTTTCCTATAGTAAACTCCTACTAGTAACTATAGTACTACAGGAAACCCTGTTTAAACCTGTTTTGAGTAGAAATGATAGTCTAAGCCTAATGTAGGCCCTCAACTTGACTTCCATGCCTTTCTACCTTTTCTATAACATCTTTTAGGCCTTGGAAAAAAGCTAGAAAGAGATTAGAGACCTCTTGGAAAGCCTCTTTTCATCACTGCAATTTGAGTTCTATTTTTATGGTGAATGCCTTCTTTCCTTTTTTTGCCTTCTTCTTCTATTTTTTGGCCTAGATAGTTTTCTAATGGCCTTGGAGTTCTTTGTTTTTATTAGGTCTCTCTTAGGCACTTACATTTTGGTTTTTAGCGAAAAAAATTCCTTTCTTCCTTGTAACAAAATTTTGTCTTCTTGTAGTAGTCATTCCTTCTATTTCATGGTCTTATAACTATATGGGAGTGATGAGAAATGATGTAGAGGGGTTGGAGGATGATTATAGGGCTCAAAGGGAGTATTATAGGTTTGTAAAAATGGAGAGAATGTGCTCTATGTGTTTTTTCAATAAGTTTTTAGGGTGAGACAAAGTGTAGGGTTTGTTCTTTATAAATATTAATCTTTTCTTATGAAATGGGATGGATGAATGATGGATAGATAGTGGATATGAAGTGGATGGAGGACTTGGAGTATTGTGGTGACTTGGCCTTTGTAAAAATTTATTCTTTTAACTGTTGTCCCCATTCCTCAAAATCATCACCCTTCCTAATTTGGCTTTTCCACATTGCATGAGTGAAGGAGTGAGGTGAAATTAACTAGTTGAAGGCGACCAAGACTTTTGACCCATCCTCAGCTTATAAAACCTCATCTCTCATGCATTGACAACAAATTTCTAACTATAATATGCTCAAAAGAAGAGGTCAAGAATATTGCATATCTGTACCTACCTGATTGTTATTGGAGAGACATGCATGCTACTTCTGAGTTGATGATCGATCCATGGTCCTATGGAGGTGATAATTTCCTTTGTTTGCTTCTGCACAGGTCTTCATAGCTTGGTGATTCTAAACCTTTGTCTTCAAATTACCATTGAGAAATATATCTTAGTCCAGTCTAACCTTCTTGGAGTGTTGGGCTTGGCCATGGGTGATTTTCACCTTCCCTATACCTTATTCCACCATTAGACACCTTTCCCACACTTTATTTCACCTTTTATACCTTCTTATAGCTTTAAGCATGTTTCTTGTAGTAAACTAGGACATAGTACAATAGGACACCCTGTTGTAGCCTTGTTTTGTCCATATCTCGCAAACATTAGAATGGGTTGAACTGAAATTTTTTGGGCATGTTTTCATCATCCTTATGCACCTCCCCGTAAACAAAATTTGGCCAATGGACGTACGAATATCGAGAAAAAAAAAAAGGCTGACGTTGATGGACTCCGATTTCTTGGAAACCATGCACTGGAATTTTCTGAAATTTCTTGGGCATGTTACCATCATCTAGATGCATCTCCCAATGAAGCAACTTTACAAATGGATGCATGAATAGCATGTTCATGCTTTGCTCATTAGTTGTTGAGACACTATGTTCGTTCAAATTAATCATGGCTTCTGCCAGCCATGACGGTGGGGTTACTTGGCTTGAATTTTCAATTGGTCATTGTCAACTGCATGTTCAACAATCTCATTAACAATATCAACATCAAAAGTTTCATGTTATTGAGATGGTAGAACGACCTCCATGTTAATGTGAATTTTTTCATGATTATACTGTGTTTCACATATAGCTTTATCATCTTCACCATATAATTGTCCTTGAGAGAGGGAAATCATATTACTAGCTGTAACAACATCATCATGTTCATCTACTTCTTGCACTTGAACACCTGTTTGGCATACCCTTCTTCCTGACCATCCACATGAAACACATGGATACAACCAATATCATGCATAAGAGCATCATAATTCAGTGGCTAGATTCCTATCCTCCTAAAGCCAACCTTGATATTTGATGGTGTTAGATCCCTTTTAAACGCTTTACTTGCAAGCTCTGCTAGCTCGAACCTTTTCACCTCAACCCATGGATTCTTTGCCATGCATGCAACATACTTTGACCTAAAATAGTTCTTGAAAGGGCCAAACATACTAACATCAAAGGGTTGCAATTTGTGAGTGGTATGAGCGGGCAATGCCAATAGGTTGATTCCAAAATTGTTTGCTTCCTCAATTATTTGTACAACCACATGGCTTCCATGGCCATCTAATATCAATAGATGTTTTCTATTAGGTGAGACACCACCTGGTACAGATGTATCAAAGTGACAAAGCCAATTTAAAAAGAGTTCTTTAGTCATCCATGCATAGGGATGTGCAACCATGCATGCACCTGGTTCACAGTTTTGTATATAGTTTTTTAGTTGATTTTTACCTTTGAATAGATAAAATCCTAGGATTGAAGTAGTAGTTGCATTGACACAATATAAAATAGTTATCCAGTCCCTGCTCTTAGGAAAAATCTTTGGCACATTTTGGCTCCCTCTCTTGACAATTACCTGCATGCCACAATTCCTCCCGGCCTGTAAACTTGTTTCATCACAATTCCATATATGGTCTACACCATAAGAATGTTTATCGTAAGCACTATAAAGAGTGTCATAGAACTTACATACAATTGTAGGGCACAAATTTAATGCTTTGTCTCTCTCAAGGCCCTCAGTTGTATGCAATACAAGGTCTGGATGCCTTTTTTTAAACCTAAACCACCATGATTTACCAAGAAACCCATCTTTGAATGGGTTTGGCCTCCCTTGACAGATTCGAAAAATTTTGGATTTGAGTTGTATCAACTCTAGCCCATGTCCCAATTGAGCCATCTCTTTACACCACTGAATCACCTCAACCTCCTCCTATTTAGTCATAACTGTAAGAGGCCCTCTACATTTTGTATGATTCAGTCCATTTATCCAGTAATTTATTGATGATGGAGGAATACCATGTGTTTTTTCATATGCCCGAACTAAGTATCCATTAAACTCTATGTCATCAATTGCAACTAACATTTGTTCTTTTTTCCAACCTCTTATAGTGCTGATATTTTTTGTTGAACTTGGCCGTTTGAATGTTGTTGATGGTGGCTCTGTGGGTGATGGTGTGATAACATCAGCTTCAGTTGCATGGTCATCCTCAACAACGTTGCTTGGCGCATTGTTGACATTCACATCACAAGTCTTGTCCTCATCTAACAATGGACATCACAGCTAGGCACCCCTTGTCACTCTCCTGCCACTTCTCCTTGTATGAGAAACATAACTAACTCTTTCCATAGATGCAACAACCTGCAAAATTATTGCGTGCGTTTAGTTAAGAATAATCGAAAATTATGCTTCCATACAAGGAAAAAATACTTCTTCTTTATTACAAGAAATTATCAACATGTATGTTAGTATCCTTGAAAAGTCAAATCTACAGAATCAATTTGTTGTATGTCTTCAAAATTATCAGTGATTGTTGTTTTGATAACTAGTTTTTACACTTAAAATACCATGACTATATTTGTAATGGAAAACTACTGTCGGTTGCTACCTTCTTCTAGTACTATGAGAAGACCCCTCTACTTGTTGTTGACTCTAATGCTTCATAAAATTTTGAGTGAGGCTTGTTTTCTATTGGTGTTATCCTAGTTCCTTTTCTGGTTAAGATGTTGATCTAGGAGTTATTGTTGTTTAAATTAATTTTTTTAGCCTCATGTTTGTGTTTATTGTTATTCATAGTGACCACAAACATCCTAGGTTTGAAT
Organism: Pinus tabuliformis; assembly: GCA_031772625.1. Lineage (NCBI taxonomy): Eukaryota > Viridiplantae > Streptophyta > Pinopsida > Pinales > Pinaceae > Pinus > Pinus tabuliformis. The sequence continues at coordinate 943,080,392 of CM062817.1, read as the reverse complement.
TGTGAAGACATGGTAATTCTGGAAGTTGTTTGGCTGCTGAGGGTAGCCTTAGTTGTGTTCTTGGACCTAGTTATAAAATGCATTGGCTTATTGTTTTTCAATTGCATTTAACCCTTAAATGTTGAAAATTGTAAAGTATGACACTTTTGGAGACACTTACAAACATCTTGGGAATTTCAACTATTATTTTATAAACAATTACTTCAGTTCTTTTTTATAAACTGTTATTTAAATTAAATTGTTTGCCTCATGTTTCTCAATACTGCTTAGTTTCATTAGGTCACTAAGTACCATGTCTGCCTCTGCTCACATATTTGCATGTTTTTAGTATTGAATTTTCCCAGAATATAGTTTGGGTTTCCACATTCTTGTCATCTGAGCAGACCCATCTATTTATTGTTGATTGTAATGCTTCATAAAATTTTACATTGATTGTTTTCCCTAGGTTTCCACCTTCTTCTGGTATTATGAGTAGGCCCCTCTACTTATTGTTGACTGTAATGCTTCAGATACTTCCGCATGGCTTGTTTTCTTTGGGGCTATCCTTGAATTTTCATTTATGTTTTTTGGCAACTAAGAGACCTAATATCAATACTGTTAGAGTCGGTCTAGTCAGTCCTCCGTCAGAGATCAAAACTCTTTATGCATTTCATTTTTAGGTGTCCCGCTCCATTCACTCAGCTGCATTCCGCTAGGGGCATGCCATAATCTGACGGAAAAGGCCGTGCTAGTCATTTCCCCTCATGTCTTGTTCCTGCTGGCTTTAGTCTTTTGTCAATGATCACCAAAGTCCATGACAGTCAAGGTTTGGTCCTTTAATGGACAAAAGTCATTTTTGATCATTAGGTCTAGGGATTAATCAATTTGGTCTTTAAATATGTCCAGTAAAGCCATGCAGGCTAGAGTGATGCCCTTACAAAGTAATGATTCAAAGAGTTTCATCGTCATACTGATAATTGCGATTGTTCTTCAAAACTCTATTTTGAGGAAAAGTCAAACAGTGTCATTGGTGATAAAATTTCCAAAAAAGTCTTCAGTTCATTTCTTCAGGTGCAATCATGGTTTCCGTGGCCAAATGCCCTGTCATGCAATCCCTGCAAAGAGTGCTGAAAATTTCATCATTTGAGCTAAAATTTCAAAGGGAAAGTGAAAATCAGTGTTGCTTTAAATCAGGGAAAAAGTGTCAAAACATAACATTAGAAAAATGGGTTTTTGAAAAGAAAAGATTTAACCCATGAATTTCAAGTCTTTAAATATAATTTTCCACCAAAATCGAAGTCATTGTGCAAACCAAGTGCTTGGGGAAACATTTCAAACTGTTTGAGTGTGCATCGTGCGTTTTAGAGCAATATTGGAGGCGATTTCAGGGTGCGGCGCATATAGACAGGGGCGCGGTGCACACAGAGGGCGCGACGTACACAGAGCCGGCCCACAATGTATTTTTCTAACTAGCGCGGCGCACTAGGTTTTGCGCGTGACGCACACAGACAAAGCGCTCAGAACCTTGCCAAACTTCCTCAAATCTTTTGTGAAGCCCATCAAATTGCAAGGTAGGCTTTATAACATCACTTGTTTATCAAAGTTCATAAATGATATGGTGGTTTTATGCCTATGATTGAATGCAAAAAAAAACTCATAAAACCAACCACAAGAAAATACCAAAAAGTCATTGTTGCTAGGGTTGTATAAGTGTGGTGTTGATGCCAAGGTTCCATTTTCCTTCCTTACCATTCTTCCTTATCCCCCTATGCTATTGTTTCCTATTCCCACTACCCTAAAATACTACCAAACTCATATTCCTTATCCCTCCACTATTTGGTCAATACGAACACCAAACCCTACCTCATTAAAACCCCAAAAAACCTACCCTATCAAATACCCAAACCCCCTACATATCCCTAAACAAATTTCTCCCCATAACCCCTATTCCCATCACATTACTCCCCTCCTAATACTCCCTTTGTTTCATTGTTCCCCTTGGTGGCAGATATCACAAAAAAAACACCCAGCTTCACCATCATCAAAGGGCAGCCTAAGTACAGTACATAAACAACAGTCATGGCATCTGAGGGTTCATCAGAGTATGAGGTTTAAACTCACAGTGATACAACTTCAGGAGAACAGGCTCCCAGGAGACATCACAAGAGTGGCAAACATGTTAGGGATGAGCCAAACACCCTCACTGAATTGCAGACATGCCCTCTTGCTATGTCATGTTTCCAGCACCTAGCATGTTTTGAATTTTGTCAAAGGGTGGCTAATGTTAGAGTTCATCATGAGTTGGCCCGTCTTTTTGTGCTTCATCTACATGGAGGTCAATCTATATTGGCCGGGGTCACCTTCACATTGAAACCCGAAACTATCTCAGTGGCAACAGACATACCAAATGTTGAAGAACAGTGGCATAAGAAGAAGAAGGTGGATAGGCAATACTATGAGCCTTACATTAAGGCCAGTTGTTTGAGGCAGCTCACAAGAGTCTTCCCATTCAGATATTTTAAAGATGAGTATGCTCCGCTCATGAAATTGATCATGAAGTACTTCAGTTGTGAGGGGAGGTTCTCTCGCCCATATGCCTATCACATCAGGTTGCTCATGCACTTTACCAGGGTGCGGATGATGAACCTCCCATTTTTCATTTGCAGGAACCTAGAGAGGATGAACAATTTCATGCAGCATAAGACACCTCAGCAGTAGCTTAATAGTGTTTATCACTTTGCTCTTATCCGGATTTTGGTGGATCATCAGTTGGGATTGCAGGGCATTGCTTGGGAGGACTTCATCTCCCGTGACTTCTTCAGCACTCCACAGGTAGTATCAGAGGCAGAGCATGAGTCAGGTGGTCCTTCTCATCAGTATGAGCACAATGAGACCGCTACTCTGCCAGTATTCATCACCTATCAGAGAGGCAATAGACATTTGTTTGCAGCGGCAAAGCGAGTGTTATCTCCACCCGGGGTGGAAGGGGCCTCACTTCCTACATCGACGACATAGGAACAGGACAGAGGTAAGGAGCCAATTCATGATGAGGGGCGTTCAGGTGAGCCATCAGGTGAACGAGAGACAAAATTCGTTCTCCTTCATGATGATGAGACAGATACAGAACTGACAAATGCAGAGCTTAGAGAGATCATCCAGGAGCAGCAATCAGAGATTGAAGCCTTGTCCCTTGATTTAGAAAGAGCCAAATGGAACATGAAATATCTGGAGCAGAGGAACAAACAGTTTGAGGATCAACGATCGATCATGGAGCTACAAAACATTCGTGAACATCGCCAAGTTGCACAAAGGAGAAGAGTTGAGCTCACGTCATTGGAGCAAGAGATCAATGAGGACCGGGAGGCCAATCTCGAGAGAGTTAACATGCACTTGGAGAGGCTACTGGACAAGGCCGACAAGGACCATGCCTTACTGAGACACATGGCTTTCCATTACAGGGCACGAAATATGAGTGCAAAGGCCCGGATAAAGAGCTTGAAGGCAAAATTGAGCAAAGCAACAAAAGAGGCAAAAGAGGCAAAAGAGAAAGATCGACTTCGAATCTTGGCTGAAGCTTCCTTGGCACAACATAGCACTTCATAGAGGACCTCCAGCCCAAATTTCAAGAAATTTGGGGAAATTTTGGTCACATGACAAATTTTTGGGCAAAACACAGGTTTTTTTCTCCCCAGTGGCGCGGCGCTAAAATTTGGGAGCTCCAAATGAAGAATGGTTTGCATTTTTGGATTCATCATGAAAAATCATGACTACTGGTGCTTGGAAAATAAATTTGGGCAAGATCTGAGTCTCCAGGAGGTCAAAAACACCCAAAAAATGACCTCTCTGCCCCTATTTTGACACACAAGAAGCAGTCTTGGGAGAATGATTATTTGGAGGGGTAAATGAGCACCAAATTCAGAAATTCCACTTGGGTTAGAAAGTAGACAGGACAGGATTTCCAAAAAGCACACTTGGGCACATTTTGGACTCCTACAAGTGCCTCAAAATAGGCTCCAAAGTGGCGTGGCGCACACAGAAAATGGCGCGACGCATACAGGAAAAAAGCCCAATTTTACCTCCGTTTCGCGAAATTTCGATTCGTGACTTCTCCAAGTGGGCCCGCTCATCTACATTTCATTTTTTTGGCACCTAAGGCAGAATTTAAATTATTTTCACTCCATATTGGCTTCTATCGAAGTGGCAAAGGAAGGCAAACGGTCACCCAAGCCATTTGTCATGTTTGTAACGCTGCACTTGTAGCTAATGGTTGGCTTTCCACTTCCATTTTGTAATGATTCGAGTAACTCCCCAACCCCTGGGTGTTCTATCTCTTCATGGTACATTCTATATATTGTATGCAAACTATTTGCAAAGGGTTGGTTGGCTTGTAACTTCTGGGAGATTGTGGGAAAGAAACTCTGTTTCTTCATTGTATATTTTGACAAAGGATTAATGAAAGGCAGCGGCTCTGTTTCATGAGATCCATGTGCTTGTTAGTATAACAAATGTGTCTCTTATGTTTCATATGTATTTCGTTATGTTTCACAGTTCATTTCATATTCATTTACAATGAAATTTTCTAAGTTAGATAAGGTAGAATTCATTTATATTGCTCTGCCTGTGGGAAAATTTCATGTTCAGTGTTCTTCTTCCATTGAAAAGGATTCATGTACTTATGCCCTTTTCACCCTCCTAAGCAATCTCTCCATTCCACATTATTTCAAACTAAATTGCTATACTTTCCGCCAGTCTTGCCTCACGAAGTAATCTGTGCCTTTGTATTAAATTCTCTGTTCATTTCTGTCCGTTGGTCCCATACTATCCCAGAAACTCAGTCTTTCATAAAAAAATGTTTCTTGTATCCATATTCACTTACTAGCCTAAGATCGATATTTCACTGTAAGTCATCTCAGACCGTTTCGTTTATCTATTCGCTGAGCGTGACTCGAAGAGAGCCCTCTCCTGTTCTGGTAGGGCTAGCTACCAGACTGAGCGTGGTTTGTGGTTACCCTGAATTTTGCCTTCCTTCAGCCTAAAGCAGATTTAGGTGCTAACAAATACTATTTTTATTCCTATAGCTAACACTCTTCAGAGATGAAGGAAGCTCTAAGAGGAATTTCAACTATAAAAAGTGTCACCTGGTTCCTTTTCTAGTTAAGATATTGATCTGGTAGTTACTGTTGTTTTAATTAATTTGTTTAGACTCATGTTTGTGTTTATTATTATTCATAGTGACCACAAACATCCTAGGTTTGGGTTGGGAAGACATGGTAATTCTACAAGTTGTTTGGCTATTGAGGGTGGCCTTAGCTGTGTTCTTGGACCTATTTATAAAATGCATTGGCTTATTGTTTTATCAATTAAATTTAACCCTTAAATGTTGAAATCTATAAAGTTTGACACTTTTGGAGACACTCACAGACATCCTAGGAATTTTAGATATTATTTTATAAACAATTATTCTAGTTCTTTTTTATAAACTGTTATTTAAATTAGTTTTTTTAGCCTCACATTTGTCAATATTGTTTAGTTTCATTAGGTCTCTAAGTACCATGTCTACCTCTACTCACATATTTTCATGCTTTTAGTATTTAATTTTCCCAAAATATCGTTTGGGTTTCTACATTCTTGTCATCTAGGCAGACCCATCTATTTATTGTTTATTGTAATGCTTCATAAACTTCTACATTGTCTTTTTTCCCTCGGTTTCCACTTTCTGGTACTATGAGAAGACCCCTCTACTTATTTTTGACTGTAATGCTTCATGTACTTATGCATTTCTTGTTTTCTTTGGGGCTATCCTTGAATTCCCATTTGTGTTCTTTGGCAACTTAGAGACCTAATTTCAATATTTTTGTTATTCCTATAGCTAACACTCTTCAGACATGAAGGAAGCTCTAAGAAGAATTTCAACTATAAAAAGTGTCACTCGGTTCCTTTTTTGGTTAAGATGTTGATCTAGTAGTCACTGTTGTTTGAATTAATTTGTTTAGACTCATGTTTGTCATTATTGTTATTCATAGTGACCACAAACATCCTAGGTTTGGATTGGGAAGAGATGGTAATTTTGCAAGTTGTTTGGCTGCTAAGGGTATCCTTAGTTGTGTTCTTGGACCTAGTTATAAAGTGCATTGGCTTACTATTGTTTCAATTAAATTTAATCCTTAAATGTTGAAAAATGTAAAGTTTGACACTTTTGGAGACACTCATAGACATCATAGGAATTTCAACTAAACAAAGTGGTCTTTCTAGTTAAGATGTTGAGTTTGTTTAGTTCTTTTTTATAAACTGTTTTTATTTTTCCTTGCATACTTGTAAAGGTAAACCGTGAAAACATTTGTTTCTTTGAAATGAAGTAGCATTGAAAGTGTCAAATTTTGTTCCTAGTGGGACTCTTCCATAGAGTTCATTAGATGAAACATTTAAATAACCAACACTTAAAACTCTTAATTCATACAAAGTTACAAGGTAGCTAGGTAGTTGATCCATTAATCTCTTTTTGCTTAAATATAGCAGTTGAAGTTGGGTACTGTTACACAACATTTTGTCACTGTCCCTGTACTCCCCGTTCCACGATCCCGGAGGACCTCTATAGTGACCCTCATGTGTTTTCCCATCATGAATAAACTCCCATTATGTCCGTCTTCATGAGTAGAACATTTCCCTTCTGCATAATTTCCCAAGAATCTTCCTTTTACCCCAGTTTACAAGACCGACGTCAATGACCAGTTCATCCCCCGCTCTGATCTGTAGAGTTTAACACTGGGACTAGTGCTGATTAACACTACTAAGCCTTGTCTCAGTCGCACCGATCCTCTTTTGGTAAGTTTTTTAAATATGGAGTCGAAGTTTCCAGGTCTAGAAGCTTTGTAACGGAAGTTCGGTAAATGGTTGGGTTGGATGGAGTCGAGAAAGTCAATTTGGGTTCCTTTCCCCTATTAGGATGGAACAAAACCAAGAGACAAAGCCTCTCCCACGATAAGAGGAACCCTCTCCCCTCCATCAAAGCTATATAAGCCCCTCCTTTCCCAAGCTAAACTAGTTTTTAGATGTAGTTTTAGTCTTAGTATTTTTGGAGCTTGAATAATCAGCAAGACATCTATAGCGTGTAGTTCTCTAGTTTATGTTTGAGGGAGAATAGTTTGTTTGGTTTGGTTTGAGACTAAAGGGAATAAGCCTTAAAACTTCCATTTTTGGGGCTATCCATGAGATTCTAGTAGAAGTGTGGGAACCCGGGTACGTTAGAGGAGACCAGCAACGTCAAGGCATTTCTTGTAATCTCTTTCTAAACTTATATGAATACAAATATTGATTGATTTTCTAAATTAAAGTGTTATCTTACATTTGATAGATTAATGTTCCTTGACCTGTTAAGTAGGCTGAATGAAATTTGTATGGTATCACATTTGTTTTTGTTGCTTGTTTGCTTATTTCAGGTATTTGAAGGAAGGAAACGAAAAGTAGCTGGAGTAAGGAAGTAGGATCATCACCAAGAGGAATAAAATTCTAAGAGTTAGGCCCTCTTATTTGGTTCTAGCTTAAGGAAGTTTTCCATAGACTGTTTGTTTGTGGCTAGACCTGCTCTCTCGGGCTAGAGGAATTGTCTTTGTCTGCATTGAGAATCTACTTGCACCACAAATTGGTGACTCTACTAGGGATCCAATCCTTCTGTTTGATCAATTTTCATTTCATGGTTTTGTGTGAATTTTTCTAGTATCACCATTTCCTTTTAGTTTTCTATGCTTTGCCTGGTTTACTGCTCTGAGTCTAAAATTTACAATGGCAGATCTGGTTTTGGCCTTTGAAATTTTTTATTTTTTTCTTCAATCCCTCAATCAACACTCTTTTTTGCCAAACAGTCACATCGATTAGGCCTATTAGCGCTAGATGTAGTCTGGCAGTCATGTCGGTCGTGCCAATCAGTGCTTGTTGTCAGTTAGGTAGGCACATCGATTCCTGTAGGTGAAGATCAGGGTTTCTCCTAGATCATAACCAGTGTGTCTTGCCCTCTTAATTTCTACCTCTTATCTTGTTTTTCCAATGTTCTCCCTGACTGGAAAGCCTCATTGGATTGGATTGTGTGCTTGTTTAGTTTTCCTTCTTTTACTTTATTTTTTGAGTCTTTAGATGGTTTGTGGCCCTAAGGCATCTAGGTCGTCATCCATTTAGCTATTTGTGTGCTCAGCAAGTCAAGTTGTTGGTTAGATGCTCCATGCATTTTCATTTTTTAGTCCTTTTATCGCTTTGATTTCAATTAAACAAGTTTGAAAAGTTTTGTTTGTTCTTCTCTTGATTAAGTGTCTCTTTTCAGGCATAGATTACATTGCTCGTCTTGTTCTTGATTGAATCGTTGCATCATTGGTTTGGAAGGAATTCTCTTTTCATGCTTTCCATTTGATTGATGTTGATTGTTTTTAAAATTTTTCATTGGAGTGTTTGTGAAAGATTCATGTTATCATTCCATTGAAAATTACATAATTCTAGTTTGTTGAATGAATATGTTACAGTAGTTGGCATCATTGAAGACTAGAGTCGCATCATCATTTGTATTCGAAAAGAAATGAATTCTCTTTATTGTTAAAAGGACTAGTTGAAGTGCATTCAATAGGAAGATTCAGTGCATTTTGAAGATTTATTAGTGAAATATTTTATTCTTTGATTGTTGCATTGATTTTGTGTTCTCTATCTCTCAATTAGTGTTAACTTTCATCGAAGATAAATATTTCCTTTCTCATATAGCTGCATGTAGGAGTTTTTTCAGTTAATAGCGGTAGGGCCTTGTAACTGAAACCTAATTCAAGATCAACCATTAAAATCTATTGAATTAACCTAGGGAAGCCTTAAAACTTAACGCTTATATTTAGAGGTCTAGGCTAGAGACGTGTTCTGACATCTTTAAACCTAGCAACTGTCATTCACTTTGGCACTAGACAACGCTAGTGCGGACTTGTGCTCCCCGTACCATCGAGTATATAAAGGGAGAACCCACTAGGTCTACAATTCTTTATCCAATAGAAGTCGAGTCTGTTGCCTTGTAAACATGATACACCGAACACAACATTTGGGGAGATTTCCTGCCTGTACTTCTCGGTTCACCGGGAGGTATTCTGCAATTCACGGTTACCTAGTAATCCTTTTGCTTAGATCATCCAGAGCAGTCATTTTGGTCTTTTTGACTCTTTAAATTTAAAAGATCATCGAGCACTTGTCCTTTCAAGCTCATTCAAACCAAAAGAGACTAGAGTCACCTTTTTCATTTTCTCAACTCTTAAAACATGAAAAGGCAAAGTTTTGTTTCAATGTTTTAAAATTAACTTCCCATGAAATATTCCTAGTTAAATTTATCTTCCTTAGTAATTCTTTAGGGTCGATTCCAATGGCAACATTTCAAGATTCTACCGGTTAAGGATTCTCCCTAGATGGAAATCCTCATCCTTTTCCTTCTTTTGGAAACATTGGTGCTCCTTATATGGCAATGTTGTCCCCATGGAAAATTTTAGGGGTGAATGTTTGCCCTTAAGCGAACTTAAGGGGTTTTAAATTTTTAGTGGGCGAATATTTTGTATCATAGTACAGTTTTACAAATTGCCTCGAATAGACCACCTTATTTTAAGGGAGAGTGTAAGAAAGGTAAATCTAGCCCTTGAAATTAGGAGTTACAACCTTCCATTCGCCCTAATTTTCAAGAATAGGTTTTATTTAAGTGAATCCTATGGGCCAAATACCATATTTATAAAAGAGGTATGGTAAATTAATAAAAATATAAATAAATGAGAGGTATAGTAAATTAATAAAAATATAAATAAACAAGAGGTATGGTAAACAAATAAAACATTTTTTTATATTTACTCCATAAGTCACCTTATATTTACGAACACTAAAAAAATGTGTTATATTTAGGTGAAACCTATGGGCAAAATACTATGGGCCAAATACCATGGGCTAGATTATTATTAATACCATGCAAACAAACATTATTAACCCTAAAATTAGTATTAATAAAAATAAAAATGGCACATGGTATTGACCCATGGTATTCACGTGGAATGTAGCCTATTTAAATGGGGGAATTAAACAAGCATAGATCCATCTTTACTCTGGATCTACTAAGCCTTGAGAGGGATCAAATATCCTGATATGCAAACTAGCATAGAGTGAAAAAATATTTGATCCCTCTCGGGTTTTGGTGGATCAAGAGTAAAAATGGACGTTGTAATTTAATGTATGTTAAACATTTTAGCTTGGTTAAAATAAAAAATAAAATAAAAATCAATTATTAATTTTATTAATTTTTATAAATTACTAATAGTAATTTTTAAGCTCTAGGTTTATGATAAGTCATGGTATTGACCCATGGTAATACCATGGTATTCATGTGGGCATAGACTATTTAAAGGGGAAATTATATCATCTTAGATCCATCTTAATTCTGGGTCTACCAAGTGCTCAGAGGGATAAATAGATTTCATCCCCTTAAGAGTGGTAGATGTGGTTAAGATGGATATAGGTTGGTTTTTATGATAATGAAGATATTAAATAGACTTAGGAAATTATATTGTAAAAACATCTTAAGGTGAATGGTTAAAGCTACATTTAGTCACTTCACAAAATTTAGTAAAAAAAACCAATATCTCCATTAATATTGGTTTTTAACTTTTTCTGATTTAACAAAAAAAATTCAAAATAATGAAACCTTATCACTCTTTCCGCATCACCCTCGCAAAAGATTTCTCACCATTTTTCAAACATTCTCAATATGATATCTTCATGAAAAAGTTTAGGTACTGATGTTGGATTAGTTGTTTGAAAAATAAGCTGGTTTGTACAACCTTTCATCTTTTGTGCTATTCTTAGTTTTTCCTAATGATCTGTAGGGGTTGGAGCCACTGCACCATATTTTCCTAAAAGGTGGAGATTGTTCACCAAAAAGGAAATTAATATACATGTTACAACGCTGCTAAAAAATGTGAGACCTATGAGGGTAGTGAATTATGCTAATAAGAAATTTAGATTGGGAGAGACATAATTAAATTTTATTCTTTAATTGAAGATTTCCAATTAAAATAATAATAAATCTACATTTATATATTCATATATTGATTGGAAGAATTCTCACAATGGTCACTTCTTTCAATTAGATCCCCTTCAAGCCTTTGGGATACCTAATACTTTATTATATAATATAGTTGGGGCTTTCTACTTGTTGGCGTGTTGGGGTAAACAAACTTGATGTGTTTTTTCTATCTCGCAGTTGGAGTCTATGGAATAAGAAAGAAATTTGATAACTAGAAAGAAGTGGTAGCTTGACAAAAGTTGTAGAGAAAAGATTAATCTCTCCTACCTTGACATAACTCGTTGTCAATATCAACACCTACAAGAACTTTGTTGTGGAATATTATCAAAACTAATAGAAGGATATGAAAGAGTGTATTGTAAGAACCTTGAGAAACATGACCACTAAAACTTGGAACATTGTTTTTAGGAAGAGAAAATTGTTTCTTTTTTCCAAACATATATGTTAGTATATTACAGTTTAATGAATATGTTTTCTTATTATCATATATGGTTTCATAATTTAACAAAACATTCGCCAAGACTTTACAATGTTTTATTATTCTGTAAAAGATTTGCCAAGACCTTACAAGATTTTATAATTCAGTGAAAGATTCTCCATCACTGTACAAGATAATATAGTCTACTGAGAGATTTTCCAAAAAAATTATATATACATATTATATTATTGATAAAATCGCCTCCAATTTTTCCTATGTATCATGGGAATTAGCCCATTTATTATACATATAAATTTAGGGTGGTTCTTAAAATTTTCCCTGGTTGTCCCTCCCCGGGTTAACCATTAGTCTACCTGTCTAGTTGTTTTCGACCTCAGTGGTCCCAAGCGTCCTGACTCTTGTCCAACCGTCTCCTTCATTTGAATCACGTCACAATGATTCTAAGGTTGACCCCTCGCCTTCTTCCCCTATTTCTTCGCCTTCCTCTACTTCACCTAGTTAAAGTTTCAAATCTAGTAACTAGGAAGCTAAGAAGAAGAAGAAGTCAAATAAGCAATAGGCCAACTGTGCAACGATTGCTCTAAATGCACTTCCTATCGAAAAACCTTCCGATCCTCCACAGAAAGTCAAATTCCCTTGCAAGCTATGTCAGGGTGACCATCTCCTCCGAGACTATCCTCGCATTCCCAGAGTCTTAGAGGTACGGTCTCAAAATATGGATTGACCATCCCCATCTACCTCTGGAGATCATGTCGATGCTAACCCTCAGCTAGTGATGGTAAGAATAACGGGAAAATTAGATTCCCCTGTAGGTTATGTGAAGAAGAGAATATTCTTCACCTTTGTCCTCTTATGGATAAAGCATCCAAAGCTTTGGAAAACCTTAAAGCTCCTCAGGCCCAACTCCATGTTGGTTATCTAAGACTTTCTTTTGACCCTCTCCCATTTGGTAAAGAGATTGACCTGGATTCATCTCTTGGCCATCCTACTCTTCCCGAGCAAGAATTTATTCTGTCTATTCCTGACCAACCATTAGTCGAAAAGAGTGTCGACATGCCTCCGCCTTCAGTTGATCACACTGTTCTCAAAGAGAGTGGTGATCATACTGCTCATGTTCTTCTCATCTCCTCATATTCTCATGAATCAAAGAGTGACCCTCCCGTATCGGTTGTTCAGGAGAGTATTTATTCTATTCCTGTAGAGCATGGGGGAAATCATATGATACCCCCACCAAGTAGTTCTGTCGTCTCTTTTGATTGGAGTCAATTAACTTCTTTCCACCTCCCATCTTATGTGCCTTTGCAGATCACATTACAAACCTATAATATGGTAGTACATGGAACTATATTAGATGAAGGCACGTCTGTTAGCATCATGCCTTCTACTACTTGGCAAGATTTGGGTTCCCCATAGCTTGTTCCTATCACTCAGAATCTGTTGCCTTTCAACAGAGGATTTAGTCAACCCTTGGGGGTCCTTCTGAAGTTCCCTATTACTTTTGAAGGAAAGACCATCTATATAGACGTGATGGTAGTCCACGATCCCTTAGACTTCAATCTTCTCCTTGGATGCGGCTATGTTTATGTCAAGGGAGCTCTTGTTTCTTCACTTTTCCATGTGGTTTGTTTTCCGCATGAAGGGAGAATTGTGACTATTGATTAACTATAGTTCATTGGTCACTAGGAGCCTCCTTTGCAACCATCGTCCCCTATCGGCTTTTGTTTTGAAGCAGTGCCTTCCCCACCATAGGTAAATTATGTGGCTACCCGTTCCATCTACGCATCTATTGATGATCACATGGATGGTATTGTACATTATGTACTAGGGGCATTGGAACCCGATCTGTCTTTGGTACCAAATGACATGTATTCCTCCCAAAGTGTGTTTCTTCCATCTAGTGAAGACCTATTGGGAGCCATGTTCTCTTATGGGTCATGAAAAGACGTCGTGAGGATAGTTCCTGGTCTTGTGTCAACCTAGTTAAAAAATGAAACAAATAGTCATGAGGATGGTTCCTTGTCTAGTGACAACCTCGTTAAAAAATGAATCAAGGAGTGTGAACATAGTTCCTTGTCTTATGTCAAGCTCATTAAAAAATTGAAACAAGTGTCTCGAGTATAGTTCTTTTACTATGTCAATTTCATTAAAAAATGAAGCACCTCCCTTTTCCAAGTTGATTCTTTGATTAATATCTCATAAAATCCTAGTCGATCCTTTCTTGTATCTTGAAAGTGAACCTTCATTCCATTCACCTAGTTGAATGAAATGAAGCTTGGGGGGTATGTACCTTGAATTGAGTCATTATTACGAGGGCATGAAAACTTATCTCAAGCATAGTTTTTCATTTCATAATTGTGTAAACATGAAACTAAATCCAAGCAGAGTTCTCCATGGTTCAAGCTTGTGTAAAAATGAACCCATGCCCGATTTACATCTCATGATTGCCATTTTAATCAGTTGATTTTTGCTAGATGAGCCTTGGTTGTTTTATTCCATCGCCACCATCTCTTTGGATGATCATATGCTTTCACTTGGTTGTTGTTTCCTTTCCTGAGGAATTGCAGCAATGAGTGGTTTTATTAGCCAGCCTCTTGACCATTACATGTTTGAGCAGTTCCTCCATTGCCAGAACCAGTTGCTACCCTTTATACCACTTGTTCCTCTAGGACGAGTCAACTTTAAGATCTTCTCTGACTCATAAAATATGAAAATCTTTCCGAGTATCTTTTCCATTTTTTGACTCGTTAAAGAGAATGAAAATGGGGGGTTTGATTTCAGCTCTTTTCTTACTCTTAAAACACGAAAAGATTGCCGAGCTCTTGTCGTTTTTGAACTCGTTAAAGGCTGTGAAATGTCATTTACCCAGTATATGTTTACCCCTTTTTTAGGCTAGGATAAACTATTTACGAAAAAGGTATTCCTCGACTGAAATGGTCAAGTAGTTCTCTCAAGTATCATTTTATACCTTTTCAGTCTCGAGAGACACAAATGCACGAAAAGGGACCATGTGGAGTTTTCTTTTCCGTGTCTTTTTCAAACTCTCTAAACATGAAATAGATACCGAGTTACACCTTTGTTGGACTTGTTAAAACATTAAATGACATTGGATTCGTCATCATGACGAACATGAGCTTCTCCTTCCTAGGGCTCATTAATATTACTAGGTCGGATTCAATCGAAGGATTGACTTATATTACAAGCATATGCTATCCTCGTCAAGCTTGTGTAAAAATAACTGGGGTACTCACCAGAAATGGTGAGGGAAAATTGGAAGTATTTCATCAGTTGTATTCAATTGAGGTAGCCTGTTGCTCTTGAACATTGATAGTCATTTGTTGTTCGTGTTGAGTTTTGGGACATCCTCACTTTGTCACTTTTCCTCCCTAGGTTTTGGGCTATCCATTTTAAAGCTCTCTTATGATCTCTGCCATGTCACCATGACCTTTGATCCTATGATGTCAAATGCTGCCAAAGTCCAGAGTCATGTCATACATATGTTTAAGAGAAGTCTTCCTACTTGTACATTGTCTGATCATCTTGGATTACTCTCATTCATTGTGTTCCCATTTCGAGTCAATGATGAAGGATTCATTATGACCTTCCTTCGGTGGATCGCTTCCTATTGACTTCATCTCATTATCTAGGAAGTTGATCTAGAAACTCATTTCCAATACCTTAGAGCTTGCATGCCTCAATGGTAATTTCTTCGCACTCAATGACACGTTATCATCATTGTCCTTCGATCGAATTATTTCATGGGTGTTCAACTTCAATTCCTTATTCACACCCCATGAATTGTTCTGCTGGTACCTTGAGTGTCATTGTCATTATTGGTGGTTTCTCTCGCGCTTGTTAATGGTTCACATCATTGACCAGTAATCAAGTGACTTTCTAACATGTTCGACTTAAACACATTTATTCACATGTTAGACATTGTACTTTGATCGGGTCGTGTTGGAGTGCAAGACCCTGGCCTTAGATTACAAAAGTTTAGGTTGCGAGGAGTAATGAGTCATTCATGATTATATACATGATTATTTAGACAGATGGTTGTGCCCATGCTGTGGATCTATTTCATATTATCCTTCCAGTCGGATGCTTGCGTCCATGCCTAGGATCCATGCACATGATCTTTTTCTTGATGGATAGTTGCACCTATACCATGGATTCATGTATTGTTATATGCCTCTCATGTTTATCAGGGATGACTATCAGATTTTAGATATGTACATGTATGCTTGCATACAAGTTTTTCGACGATGGACTCTGGTTCTCTGCATCTACCTGTAAAGCATTTCACCCCTCACTCTAGTTCAGCCTTCACGCTTTAGGGGGCATATGTGACAAAACATTTTGTCACTGTCCTTGTACTCCCCGTTCCACGATCCCGGAGGACTCTACAGTGACCCTCATGTGTTTTCCCAACATGAAGAAACTCCCATTATGTCCCTCTTCATAAGCAGAACATTTCCCTTTTGCATCATTTCCCAAGAGTCTTCCTTTTACCCCAGTTTACAAGACCAGAGCTAATGACCAGTTCATCCCCTGTGCCAATCTGCAGAGTTTAACACTGGGACTAGTTTCGATACCTGCTATTGAGCCTTGTCTCAGTTGCACCGATCCTCTTTTGGCAAGCTTTTTCAATATGGAGTCAAAGCTTCCATGTCTAGAAGCTTTGTTATTGGCTTGATGGGGCCTGACCTAGGTTCCGCGTTAATCAGCCAAGAAAACCCCTACACCACTGACCCTTTCGGCATCAATTTGCGGAGCGCGAACTGAAGTCTCACTCGAAGTAGTATGGGGGGATGCAGGAACCAAGTTTTCGCACCCTGAGATGGTTGTGATTTCGGTTTTATACCTTAAACCCTTCCTTCATGCAGATCGATAAGCCTTTAGGGCTTATCAATGTACTTTCTCTTTTGTCTCTTAGAACCTTCGCGAAGGTATACGATCATCCTTCGTGCAACCCTAACCAGTGGCTCAAGTACTTACGCGCCTTTGTTACTGTGTTATTGTATAATTTCCCGAATTATCTTAAGTGTTCGCCAATTTTACCATGCAATTAAGATTATCTTCACATAAACATATATGCTTATTTTTGTTCATATAACAGATAAAAACATATACATTCGCACATCAAATTAGAATTATAAGATAAACCCAGAACTTAACATAACATAATCGCATGCGATCCACAAAGGCAAAATACACAGTAATTTCTGAATACTTCTCTTTATTGATGATTCAGATTCCCAATACAGACTCTATCTACCTTGCACACATAGCTACAGGGGTCCACGCACTCAACTTTGGACTTCTACCCTAGGCTTCTCCACACTCAGCTATAGAGCCTTTTCCTATGCTAAGACTCTCACTCTTAGCTCTTCACAGACTCAAACTTATTTAGAACTATTTTTTTTTCTTAGACTCTTCTAAGACTCCCTTTTAATACAATCCCATGGTCCGCGGGCCAAGGGAAGATCTCTAAAGCCGACACGAGCTATCTAAACTAAGGGTAGAAACCCCTTTTTTACTTTTGATATCTTTGCGCTCTATGGCCAAAACATGTGGAGAATTTACATTCCTTTATACAAAATTTAGGCTTTCTTCCCCAAACTTAGGCTTTTGGTCCCAAAAATGACCCTAGGGGACCCGTTCCCAATAGGCCCCCAACACAATGATGGTGACTCACCCTCAAGTTACTCAGCTGGCGTGAAGATCTTGTCGCGAAGACCTCCTAGCTCGATTTGGAATACTGCAACTTTGGTGATACACTGTGCTACCGTCTGCTTCACCTGTTCGACCAACTACTCCGTTTCTAGCCCTGTGTCGTCTGATTGAATTTTCTGTTGAGTCTTCTGCAGACTAGCCAGCTTGCCTTCAATAGTGGCCATGGTCAAATAGGCCTCGTCCAACCAAGGCTATATGCGAGCCTTCAACACTACTTCCTTGTGCTGAGTTACATCTACCTGCTCTTTCAAAGCCTTGGCCTCCTGTAGATTTTCTAGCCTCTGCATGATGGCGACAGTGCACGTTGTTGCTTTAACTTCATTGTAGTGTTGTTGCATCTCCCGTGCTTTTGTTTCAAGCCTCTGCACAGTGGGGTCTTCTTGCAGGTTGGTGACCACCTCAAGCGACTGCTCGAAGAATGTCGTGTAGTTTTGTACTACGCCTTCCACTACTGCTACTATGTCTTTCATAGTTGACTCACGATGTTCTCTGATTTTTTGCGGAGTCGAAGGCTCGACCTTCAACTAAAACTCTACGATTTTGAGGTTCAGTTCCAACTGGACCTTTGCCAATTTTGTGCATGCACCACGTACTCCAGCAGCGAGCTTCCAAACCCGCACATCTAATTTCTCAACCTCAGGAATGTCTAGCTCTAGGACTGATCTGCATTCCTTAGCCATGACCGTACCCATGCACTGACTCTTGTCCATAAGGTCTTTCACAAGGTCAATGGCGGAGTCTCGATGTACAACCATCTGGGTGTTGTTGATCTTCTTCTCACTGATTACTTGTAACATGTTTTGTTCGCGGGCCTGCAGTTCCGTGATCACACCATCCTACAAAATGTGAAGCACCTCATTGGAAAGCACGACCAAGTTAAGTCCAACTCCCTTGACGGTTTATACAATAGGCCTTTCATGTTCTATCTCTGTAGTCAGTGCTCCATCCAGAAGAACTATTGCTCAGGGATCCCGTGTCCGCAGCATCCTTGCGGCTTTGGAGGTGCTAGGCGCCAAACTGGTTGACGTCACGTCGGTCTGTACCTGTGATGCATGGATCTACAGCTCACCCAGACCCATCTGGATTGCACCCAAAGCTTGCTTCTGCTATTGCTCGAACTTCTGCAACAATTCCGCGGTGACATCCCTCACTGTATCACCTATGTCATTCAAGTCCCCTTCGTTAGGGTGATCGGGTTGAGAGACATCTTGCTAGCCTTGAAATTCTTCCACGGCCATACTTTTTCTAGATCTCTATTGTGCTTAGTGTGGAATGGAGTCATCTCTGGGTCCGATCCAACCTGCTTCATTTGTTCATCCTCTTCTTCTGTCTCTAGGGAAGGCAACTTCTGACTCTGGTCAGAGCTGCAGTCCTCTTCCTTCACTTGCAAACCCATCTTCTTCACGGTAGTGTGCTCTGCCTTGGCCTTATCCTCAGCCTCCTTTCTTTTCTTCACGGCCAACTGTTCCATCTTTAGCTTGGTTTCTTCCTTATTTCACTGTGAGGTAGACTTGCTAGATTCCACTGTCAAGTCCATGGTAGTGCGCCAATCTGTTGGCCAGTGGTTGAGGACCGCTACAATCACATCATCTGAGGCCAAGTATGGAAGGTCACACCACTTCTGTTTAGGGTCCTTTCATGCATGTATTAAGACATGGTGGAAGTCATCCTTGAATTCCACGTACTCTTGTAGCTTATCAAAATTAGTTGGTCACAACCATGGCTTGCAGTTGATGGCCATAAGGATGCTCATCTCCATCAAGATCCAGAAGATCTTGCTATCCTTGATCCATTGAGGATCCTTCGTAGCCCACAACAAAGTGAACTTCGCTTCTTCCGATAGGTTTGGCGCGACGAGAGGAAATTGGCTATCCTCATGTAACTCCCATATAGCCAACACTATGGACAGCAGTATCCATACATAGTGGAATATCTTACTATTGTATGCCTCGCCACTGTTTGCGAGGAACTCGCTACAG
The DNA here is from genome assembly GCA_031772625.1 of Pinus tabuliformis. Taxonomy (NCBI): domain Eukaryota; kingdom Viridiplantae; phylum Streptophyta; class Pinopsida; order Pinales; family Pinaceae; genus Pinus; species Pinus tabuliformis. Next base: position 943,061,191 of record CM062817.1, on the reverse strand, counting down.
AGGTAGTGCGCCTAGTTAAACTGTACACCCTCTGTGCACTGGGCTACCAAGGCTATCACTGGTGCCGACACTTCATCTACGTGACACTTCCTTGTGACCTTTCCTGCCAAGATTTTCATTGCCACTTTGACCGTGGGGTCACAGATACTCGTAATAGCATCGCTGCACAGCTTCTTTACTAGCTATAATTTTTACTTCATTACCTCAACAAGGGCATGCTCACTAGCCTTTCCACCAAACTCCATGGCTAGATTTTCTCCTGAGTGCAACAACCTTGTGATCCTATGGATTAGCATGTTAGTGATGGGTATCATCTCCTCCAGCCACAGACACCCATCATGCACCAAGCATAGCAGGTGCTTGATCATGATCATCGTGATGGGCGTGCGGTTGTAATGTGACACTCACAACACGTTTAGCAGGCATACCTTGTCCATGTCCTTCATCCACTTCCTCGGCTCCAAAATGGTCACTCTAGTGTTTTTGTGGAAGACATGGTGCATAAGTTAGTCTGTTGCTAAATGAGGGAAATGCTTCGTGTCAGCTAAATCCCAGTCTTCCAATTTTAGAAGTGGGACACGCCCCAAGCGCGGTCCCTCAAAAATAATTTTTTCTAGAAGTAGGGGTGTGTGTAGGGTGACCTTACTCTTATCAATATCCTTCGGCACCTTCATTTTTCCCCTACACGGAGGGATGTACTCAGGTAGCTTAGAAATGGGGTTAGACCCCTCAACCTCAACATCCTCCATTTCCACTGCAATATCCTCACAACTTCTAGGGTAGCTCCCTCTGCTATAATGGCTACCCCTGGAATAGCTCCTTCGGCCATCATTACTTCCCCAACATTTATATTCTCAGCCGACGTCGACATGATGCTATTCAACAACTCCTGTGTCTCCTTTGGCAACTTCTCAAACACTGAACTCGCTATCAAAGCTTCAAAGTTTTCATTGTTCATGCGCACTTGAGAGCTCAATTCTCAAAATGCTAAGTGTTTTAAGCTAGGCAACCCTTTGTAATTTATAGGCATTTTCGAATTCAAATCTAATTGTTCCCTGCACAATCGGTTCATTAATGCTAGATTAGCGACAGATTGTCAAATATCTGGTCCATAAATTCTGACTTAAACGTTTCCCCCTGCTCAATTTGGCCATTTTTTCATCGCAAAATCATGAACAGTGACTTTAACGGTCACTTTTCGATTGTCCTGCGTGGTTTTTTTCTTTGACAACACAGCTTCTTATGTGCTTCTGTAGGCTTTGTGACATTTCTTCATTCTGCACAGCTCCATGTGTGATTTTGTGGACTCTGTGACATTTCTTTGTTCCACACAGTTCCCCGATAGCGCAGCTCCCCAACCCGAGCAGTGTAGTTTACAGTCCCGTGCTTATTTTAAGTTGCTTGGAGCAATAAGACTATGCTTCCCTCATATAGTCACCTAGCTGGATCATTGGTGTATGCCTTCAATCGACTGCCATTCACCTTCCCTGGAAGGGTTCTCCATTCAATTTGACCAGCTGAACCGCTCCACCATTGGTAATCTCCTTGATGACATACGACCTTAGCTAGTGGATCCTAAATTTCCCTGGAAATTTATTAAATTTGCTATCATATAATAAGACTAGATAATTTACCTTGAAGGTGTGCAGTTTGATGTGCTAATCGTTCCATTCCTTTTCACACTCCTTTTGAAGTTGTTGATGAAATCCAGCTAGAAATCAGTCCTCCTCAAGCTCCGCTAGCTACGTGAGCCTCTCTTCTAGGGCTTTGTGATCCGCCATTCCTGTGAATGCCGCTATGCGCAAACTAGGTACAATGCATTCCATTGGCATCATAGCTTCTACACCATACACGAGTCTGAAAGGTGTTTGTCCAGTCAACCTCTTGCAAGTCGTTTTGTAGGTCCATAGCACCTTAGCTACATGCACATCCCATTCATTTCTCTAAGCATTGAAAACCTTCATCAACGCGCTCTCCAGTATCTTATTGAACGCTTCCACCATCCCATTAGACTGCAGATGATAAGGCATGCTTTTCTAATGATACACCTAGAATTCCTCTGCCAACGCATTGATTGTTTCGTTAAGAAAGTGTGTACTGTAATCGCTCATCAAAATCTTTGGACACCCAAACCTTGTCAGGACATAATCAAAAATAAATTTTGTTGTTTTCATGCCTATGCAGTCCTTCATAGGCTATGCCACCACGCATCTAGTTAAATACTCAGTCGCAGTGATGATGTATTGTGCACCCGTCTTCTTTTCTGCAGGTTGAATTGGTCCTGCAAAGTAAATTTCCCATTTTTTGAATTTTTGTAACGTCACCTATAGTATCAGAGGCATATCATCCCTTCGCGATGGCCTTCCAGTCCTTTGACATGCATCACATGCCCTACAATATGCTTTAGAATCCTTATGTAGGGTCGACCACCACAACCCAATGCGTAGAATCTTTTGCGATGTTTCTTTCCCTGCATAATTTCCTCCCGCGACTCCTCCATGAGACTTTGTGAGGATGCTGCTTCGTTCAAAGTCAGGCACATAATGTCACAATATTTCGTCTGATCCCATTTTGTACAAGTTCCCTGCAATGATAGAAAGTCCTGCCGCGTGCACTACCAGTTCCTTCTTCCGTTGACTTGTATAACCTTCTGGAGCCGTTCTTATCATCAAGAAGTGGATAATATATTCAAAGTGATGGTCTGCGATGCACATTACAAAGGGTTGTGCATCGAGTAGTCCTTTCTCTAAATTAGTAGGTTCCTCTCCATTTCCAATGCACGACAGATGATCAGGTCCCGCATTTAGTCATCCTAGCTTCACAATGACTTTGGAGTCGTACTCTTGCAACAATAGTAGCCACCTACATATTTTTCGCCCCAACACAAGCTTCTTGACTAGGCAATTCAACACGGAATGATCCGTATACATCTTAAAGTGCTCGCCCAACAAATAGTGCCTGAACTTCTCAAGCGCGTACACCATAGCTAATCCTCCGCGCTCTGTCGTGGAATAATTTTTCTCTGCTTTAGACATCTTCCTACTAGCGAACGCTATAGGGTGATCTAGTTCTCCCTCACCGGCTTGTGTTAGTATGGCTCCCAGCGCAATACATGATGCGTCCACGTGCACATGAAATTCCTTCTTCCAATCTGGGAAGACTAGGATCAGCGCGGTGACCATTTTCTCTTTCAGCACATCCAAGCTCTTCTGACATTCATCATTCTAACATAATGTAGCATCCTTTTTCAACAATTTTGTTGTGTGTGGGGCATGATTTTTTAGAGGTATTTGTTTCAGTCGGATGTATACCGCAGGAAGTTTGTACACCCCTCCACACCGGGGGGTGCGGGAGGGACTTGTCCCCCCCACGGGGGTCCGGGGGCCAGCGGTCCCCGACGGGGGCTCGGGGCAGCGCCCCCAAAGCTAAAAACAGATGTTAAGTTTCCTTGTAAAAGTATAGTAATTTCTAGTCAATTTGTGTCGTTCATTAGGCGGATGATCTGACGGTAGAACTTATGTTTATTTTAGGGTTTTTTTCCCTAGAAGGAAACCCCTCTCTTTGTATGAGGGCATTGTATTTGAGGCTGTGTAATAGATGTGTATTGGTGAGCGAGAAATAGAGAGGTGAGACTGTGAGAGAAAACAGAGGATATTACAATGGATCTGCTGTAGGTTGTGTCTCTTCATTTTGCAGGATAATAGAAAGGAATGATTGGTTGTTCGAGGTGGACGTAGCCCAAACTAGGTGAAACACGTATATCTGTGTCTCTCTTGTTTTATGCGTTTTTTGTGTTTATATTTCTGCAATATTTTATGTGTTCCATTTCTACGTAATATATATTTTCTAACAAATTTTTGCATAGGCGTGGTGACCTGGGCATAACTATTGATGAACTTCCTATAGTATCCAATATTCCCTAGAGTTGCATGTAGCTATTTCACACTCCTCCACGCCTCCAAGTTTATTATCACTGCGATCTTCGTGGGGTCTACCATCAATCCTTGTCTGCATATCACATGACCCAGCAAGATCCCAAAAGGGACAAAAAACAAACACTTCTCTAGATTGAGCGCGATCTGGTATCTCCTACATGTACCTAGCATCAATCATAGACTTGCGACATGGCGTTTGACCAATCCAAACACTATCCAATCGTCAAAGTATACCACCAAAAATTTATGAATGAATTCTTTGAATGCCGCAATGAATACGATCGAAACAATCCCTGGTGCATTATTCAATCCAAAAGGCATTACGGTGTATTGAAAACATCCCCATTCAATTGCGAAGTTCATCTTACTTCTATCCTCAGGCACGATTTTGATCTGATGGTACCCAGAGAACCCATCAAGGAAGAGTATGCTTCTTGGCCACCTACATTATACATGACCTCGTTAGTGAATGAGGTCAAGAAAGGATCATGCACACAAGCGTCATTCAATTTCCTAAGATCTACGCATATCCTGATTTCTTCTATTTCTTTTCCTGAACCACTATTAGGCTTATCGAATCAGATTCTTCCACCGGTTCAATAATACCGGCCCTGATCATCTTATCTAACTCAATGCAGACCCTTTCCTTATACTACGGGTTGAGGCGGTACAATCTTTGTTTCATAGGTTTCGCGTCTGGCTTTAGAGTGATCTTCATGACACCCAGGTCTCCTATTATCCCTTTCAAATCAGAAAACTTCATGGGGAATAAGCCCTGATATTCACGGAGCATTTTGGCAACCTTATCTACTGTCACGTCGTCCCAATAGTCCCCAATATTGGAAAACTTTTGTTCTACCTCCGTGTCAATGCTCACCTACCTGGTCTTGAGCGGCTCAGTTATGTTTTGGTTCTCTAGCTATGGTCATTCAACTCTGCGATGACCTTCAGTCTTCAGGATATTAATCTTTCTTGGGTCTTCATTTTCTTCTTCTGCTATTACATTGTAACATTTCAGCACATGGCTTAGCCGGGTCATCCAATTAGGTTGGATTGGGTCTAGAGAATCTTGCGGTATCCTAAAGATTGTTGTCTTAACCTCTTGTAACACTTCATCAATGGACTCAAATGCATCCTCAAAACTAAATGTCATTAGAAATCCTTGGAATAAAACATCCCATTCTTGAGTGCATGACGGAGTTCTGTCTCCAAGTACCAATTCATTGGTATAACCTCCAAAGTATGACAAAACAGATGGACCCACTCTAGTTGAGACCTCACTCCATATGCTTCAGTCCATTTGGCCAAATGATCGTGTGGATCATTCCTCCCATAATACTTTTCTGTTAGTCGTACCTTCGAGTGGCCAAAGAGTATCCTCATCATCCTCCAATATTCGTGCCAATCATCGAAACTACCCTTGTGCGTACCCCACCATCTTGTAGGTGTAGCGCACAATGCCCAATCTAATGCCTAGAAGCAATGCTTCTCAAGAACTTCCCTTTAGAATTCATCCAAAAAGCAATCAATGTCAGTTAGCCCATCATAGTGAGGCAGATTCCTTACCTATGATGCATACGCAATGCAACGACTTGGTCATCATATTATAGCGTAGCATAGATACTTCGTGCGACCAGTTCTACCAGTGCTCTAGTTCTTCGTCTGAATATGATGTGAAAGAGCTCTCGTGGTCCCATGCAAAACATTTGTTTGCTGTCAGATTCACCCAATCTTGGTCTCGCGCCATTATCTTATAAGTTTGGTCCAAATCGTCATCACTTTCATAATCGCAGACTGGTTTTGTATAGCACGTCCTTCTGCAGGATCTAGTGGTACCAATACTCAAAGAAATTTATTTTCAAATATCATATTTCGCTTCTTCAAGTTGATTACCCCATTCATGTCAGTGGCCCATTCGATCCAAAGGAGCGTAGGGTAGGGATTTCTATCATCCACAATCTCTATTACTTCAAAATTGACTAGTGCACTCATGCCTTTGATGTTAACTATTACCCCCTGTAGCCTCCCCATTGGGATGAGTTTTTGTTAATTCACCATCCTTAACTGGATGAGAGACCATTGGAGCATAGGCCTCCCCATTATTTCCCATTTTTGTTTTTGCAAAACATTTGCGTCGGACCCTAGATCCAATATAAATTGCTCCATTTCATATTCCCCTATCTACGCGGTGAGTCTCATCTCACGTCTAGTCCTCGCCTTTTACTTACCAAGCTTTCTGACTACGTGCAGTTCGCTAGTAGCATTTTCCTTGCCAGCACATTGGTTGATTAGTTCCTGCAGTCCCTTCAAAGCCTTACTATCGTGGAGTAGTTTCATGCAGGTCTCCAAGAACTTGGTAATCATGGATGGGTCCATTTCTTCAACCAATTCCCCTGACTTCCTGAGGTAGAGGCCTCAACGAAGCTTTTCCTTGCTTCCATAAATGTTTCTTTTGCACACTCTAGATCAAAACCAGTCTCCTTTTTTGGTGCTTTGCAGACCCACTCACCTTCTGCAGGCTTCTTCCCTTTATCCTCACTAGTCGTTGTTCCACTCTGTAGCATAATGTTTACCTTAGGGTCTTCCTTGCGAGGCTCAGCCGTCAGCATAGGTTCTGAGTCAGCTGCGGAGGCTGCACCCCCTTCTTGCGAATCTTAGCCAATAATATAGGGCAATCCTCAGTCATATGGTCAAACTGAGTACAGTAGCAGCATGATAGTCGCATTGGATTTAGGAAGTCTCTCATGTAGTGTCATGGTCCTCCACAATTGTAACAAATAAGGTTCCCTCGGCCTATACCAGGTCCTCCTCCACCTTGGCCCCGGTTGTGCCCCTGATAATCACCTCGTGCTCCCACAACGCCTTGGTCCAGAGGTTGTGCTTCTGCCTACACCCTCTATGCAGGTGTCTTGTCCATCATTAATTCATAACTATGGAAATTGCGCTCGTCATGACCTGCTGATTGTCAAAAATTGTAGAAGAGATTTTGTGGAGTCTGTACTAATTTCTGCAGCAAATGGAAATTTTTGGTTGCATGTTTCCCAGCTACCTGGCATATATCACACCATAGCGCGTGCCCTATACTTGGCCCTGCCGCAACCTCCGGCCTTAGAGGCATTGGTCCCCCTGCTGCAAGATAGTTCACAAAGACTGGACAATGATCCTTGTCATGCTCTTGACCTTTGCATTTCAGGCACTAGACTTCTTCATGTGCCTCTGGCTGAGTTGTTCTGTCTTTCTTCAAACTTTGCATTTCGAGGCAAAGGTTCTGCAATTGTGCGTGAATCTGTTGAACCCCCAGATTAGCATCCTGCATTGGTGTCTCATGCAGTCTCATCGCAATTTCTAGAGCTTCTTCCTGGGTCCCAATCTTCTGTTGTGATAGCGCAACCCTTAGGTGGGGCAGGAGCGAGGCCACAAACCATTCACGGTGCTGCCCATCAGTTAGGTTCATGTTGGCTTCATGGATCATACACTTCAATCTTTGATCCAAATCCCAGGGTGTCTCCCTAGGATTCATCATGATCTCCTTGAATCCCACAATGGATTGCACTTGAGACTTAGGTCTGTTGAATTCCCTATTCAGTGCAGTCTGGATATCTGCCAATGTAGACATCAAGTTATTAGTACTATACTTAATGTACCACGTTAGTGCACGGTCCTGCAAGGCACTAACCAACATTGCTTTCTTCATTTGATCATCTGTGATACCTTGAGATTCCCATACAGCCTTCGTGATGAACCATAACTGGTTCGGATCTTCATTTCCTACGCCTTGAATACATGTAGCTTTACAGAGTTTTCCATGTTGAACAGTGGTGGGGGTGGCGGTGGTGTGGGCGATGGGGTAAGTGGTAGAGGTGAGGATAGATGCGGTGTGGATGGATGGGATGAGGGTGGAGGTGGTGTATGTATTCACGAGAACCCTTGTCTTATAAACTGAATAGTGCTCAGTGGAGAAGCCTGCGATGCTCCTTCGTTGTCACTCAAAGGAGGCTCAATCAACGGGCTATAATCAGGACCTTTTCTCCCTCTGTCTATAAAATACCTTCCACTTCGTGTAGCTCCAAACATCAAGGCAACTACATGACCTACTTTCCACACAAGAGCATCTTAATCCAAGTATTTAATGATTTCAAATACTTACCTCAAAGCCCCTTGAAGAAGTGGTTCTCTGCTTCGTTGTAGTTGACCAAAGTATCAACTGCAAACTCTGACACAAACCCTCCTATGATATGGTCGAGCCAATGATTGACAACATGGGTGATCTTATCTTTAGAGAATTCCAATTTCCACTCTAACTCCGGTGTCCAAACAATCGGATTGTCAAGCCTCCACCTCCCTTGGCTATCTACCAACTTCGTTATACACTCATACAGTTTGAGTGGGAAAGAACAGAAGAAAATTTCATGTATCTCTATGTACAGATATCTATCCAACCACTATTCTTTCATCAATCTTAGATTCATTTTCACATGCGCCGCGAATTCATGGATCTTCCTATCCAACCAGTCTTCAATCTCCTTCTTAGTTGGATTCCAATGATGCGACATCACACATCTCATTATGCAAATTTTGGTCCCGACAACGGAACCATTTGTTGGTTTGATGGGCCCTGACCCAGGTTTAGCGTTAGTCAGCCATGAAAATCCCTACACTACTAGCCCTTTTGGCATCATTCTATAGAGTGCAGATCGAATTCTCACTTGAACTAATATGGGGGGATGCAGGAACCAATTTTCCGCACCCTAAGATGGTTGTGATGTCGGTTTTATACCTTAAACTCTTCCTTTTCGTAGATCAATAAGCCTTTAGGGCTTATCGATGTACTTTCTCTTCTGCTTTTAAAACCTCCACAAAGGTATATGATTGTCCTTCGCACAACCCTAACTAATGGCTCAGGTACTTACACGCCTTTGTTACTATGTTCTTGTATAATTTCTCGAATTATCTTAAGTGTTCGCCAATTTTACCATGCAATTAAGATTATCTTCGCGTAAACATATATCCTTATTTGCATTCATATAACAGATAGAAACATATATATTCGCGCATCAAATTAGCATTATAACATAAAACCATAACTTAACATAACATAATCGCATGCAATCCACAGAGGAAAAATACACAGTAATTTCAGAATACTTCTCTTTATTGATGATTCAGATTCCCAATACAGACTTTATCTACCCTGTGCACACAGCTATAGGGGTCTGTGCACTCAACTGCAGACTTCTACTGTAGCCCTCTATGCACTCAACTAGATAGCCTCTTCCTATGCTAAGACCCTCACTCTTAGCTCTTCACATACTCAAACTTAGTTAAAAATCTTTTTTTTTTCTTAGACTCTTCTAAGACTCCCTTTTTATACAATCCCATGGTCCATGAACCAAGGGCATATCTCTAAAGCCGATAGAAGCTATCTAAACTAAGGGTGGAAACCCATTTTTGACTCTTGATATCTTCATGCTCCGCAGCCATAGATGCGGAGACTTTACATTCCTTTATACAAAATTCAGGCTTTCTACCCCAAACTTAGGCTTTAGGTCCCAAAAATGACCCAAAGGGACTCGTTCCCAACATTCGTAACAGAAGTCCAGTAAATGGTTAGGCTGGATGGAGCCGAGGAAGTCATTTTGGGTTCCTTTCCCCTATAAGGCCTCTCCCATGATAAGAGGAACCATCTCCCCTCCATCAAAGCTATATAAGCCCCTCCTTTCCCAAGCTGAACTAGTTTTTGGATGTAGTTTCAATCTTAGTATTTTTGGAGCTTGAATAATCAGCAAGACATCTATAGCTTGTAGCTCTCTAGTTTATGTTTGAGGGAGAATAATGTGTTTGGTTTGGTCTACGACTAAATGGAAGAAGCCTTAAAACTTCCATTGTTGGGGCTATCCATGAGATTCTAATAGAAGTGTGGGAACCTGGATATGTCGGAGGAGACGAGCAACGCCAAGGCATTGGTTGTAATCTCTTTTTGAACTTATATGAGTACAACTATTGATTGTTTTCTTACATTAAAGTGTTATCTTACATTTGATGTCTTAATGTTCCTTGACCTGTTAAGTAGGATGAATGTAATTTGTATGCTATCACATTTGTTTTTGTTTCTTGTTTGCTTGTTTTAGGTATTCGAAGGAAGGAAACGAAAAGTAGTTGGAGTAAGGAAGCAAGATCATCACCAAGTGGAATAGCGTTCTAATAGGTAGGCCCTCTTATTTGATTCTATCTTAAGGAAGTTTTCCATAGATTGTTTGTTTGTGGCTAGACCCGCTCTCTCGGTCTAGAGGAATTGTCTTTGTCTGCATCGAGAATTTATCTGCATCACAGATACATTGGGCCAAAGAAGTTATTAGAATGAGAGAGATATTCCTTAGAAATTGGAAATCTTATTTCTAGATTTCCACTTAGTTTTTTTTCTGACACCTTTAACCTTTATAAAATAGTACATTTACTTAAAATTGGTGGTAATATCCCAGACAAGTTGTTTTGGTGCAGTAATACATTTCTCATAGATTTACAATTTCCTGAAGATGAAGGAATATTTCCATTCAACTTGTTTTTGGACAAATATAACATTTCTAATCCCACACCTTGGCCAATATGATATGGGATTGGTCCCTCTAGATTGTTTTCAGATATATCTAATTGTTGAAATGAAACTAAATTGCCAATACTTTCAGGAATGCTCCTCGAAATATTGTTTGAATTCAAATATAATTTTTTAAGAGAATGAAGTTTTCCTATGCCTTTTGGAATTGTAGATGTAAAATGGTTGTCGTTTAGAAAAAGTTGTTGAAGATGGTTCAAAGTGGTAATGCCCTCTGGTATTTTTCCAGTTAGATTGTTTGGCCCTAAATTTAAGGTGGTCAGTTGTCTCAATTTTGTTATGGCTTGAGGTATTCTACCAGTGAAGTTATTTTGAGCAAGATTTAGGTAGATGAGTCGAGTCAAATTGCCAATAGATTCAGGTATGCTACCCATCATGCTATTTTCAGCCAGATTTAGGGTAGAGAGGGGATTGGACCAATGAGATCGTTGTATCCAATGGAAAACACCTGGAGAGAAGTGTAGTTGCTCAGAGAAGTTGGAATAATTCCACTAAGATTATTGTTTCTCATGCAAAGTTGTTCCGAATGGACTAGATGACCAATTTATGTTGGTATACTTCCTACCAAGTTGTTTACTGATAATTAGATCAATTGCAGCTTTGTAAAATTACATCTCTTTTGGAATATAACCATAGAGAAAATTAAATTTGAGTTTGATAACTCCCAGCACCTTTAACGTCCCAATCTCCATTGGAATTGATCTTCCTATCAATTTATTCTAAGAAAGATCCAAAGTTTGTAATAATGAGAGGCTAGAAAGGGATGGTGAAATGACACTGTGCAATCCCATTCCAAGCAACACCAATTTGACAAATTTTGTCTTTCATTTGGTTGTTGAGGTTAGACTTAGCTGTGTTCTTGGACATAGTTATAAGGTGCATTGGATTACTGTTGTTTCAACCATATTTAATCCTTAAATGTTGAAAACTATAAATTCTGACACTTTTGGAGACACTCATAGACATCCTAGGAATTTAAACTAAACAAAGTGATCTTTCTGGTTAAGGTGTTGATCTGGTTTAGTTATTTTTTATAAGCTGTTATTTGAATTAGAATATGTAATTGTAATTGTCAGTTCAATTTAAAGTTTATCTCCATGAGTTTTGTTCTTTTTCATCTATAGCTTAACCATACTAGCCAATAATATTCATTATGGTCGCGTCATATTTTCCAATCAACTTTAAAATGATTCATAATATACAAAAAATAGGAACACTATATATTTTCATGAAAAAGAAACTGTGAGAACTGAAATAAAAATTGTGAGAAATGAAAATTAAATTGTAAGAAAAATGTGATGTAATTGAAGTAACCAACCTGAATATACTATCAAATGTTCTGTGATGGTTTGTCTCCAAGGATGGTGAATAGCTTGAATCTTAAACATGAAACTTAAACAATGGTTGAACTTATTTTATAGTTTTTTGCACTTGAATTTAATTGATGGAAAGGATGGAAATGGATTGCAATGGATTCATTTTGAATGTATGATCTCGCTTATTTGGATGTGATCAAATGGTTGGGAATTTGTTTTTTGTTGATACATGTGCTTTGATCTATTTTAATGGGAAATAGAATGGGTTGGGTGCCATTTATTGAACACAGTGGCTTTAAATGTTGAACAACACAGCAGTTATGGCTAACATACATTCACTTTTATTATGTGCAAGTATGGATATTTATTTGGGATACATAGCTTCAGTTCTGATGAGTAGGGGTTGAAGTGACTACTACTTTGTACTTCTGGAATAGACCATTTTGGAAGGATTTATGGTTTTATCTGTTTTCTAGTTGGGTCAATATGATTTGTACTCTTAAGTATTAAGATACTATTTATGGACAGTTGTGGGCCAGTCAATGTTTTGGGAAATTTTGGACATAAATTAAAACATATATTCACTTAATGTTATTTATTCTTGTTTAAATATTGGTTGTTGTTGTAGCCGCTACAAACATCGTCCAAAAATTTTCCTTAGCTTCGTTTTGGAACCTCCCTACCAACCATCCTTAGTATCATGTCTTGCACTAACAAGTTCTTATGATTCAATTGAGTTTCTTTGGCTTATCAGCTTATGTTCGCTTACTTGTTTAACTTTCACCCGCAAGGTTAAATCTTGTGACTCGGTCATCAACTGGCTCTTGCGCTCACTTGCAGAATTGCATAGAACTGGAGGGAAACTAGCTTTGCTCTCCAGAATTGTGCAAAGAATCTAGGCAACCTGCTACTCTCCAGTAATGCGTATACTGCCTTCCCAGTGAAATTTGCAGAGAGTAGCCCATCACTAGGCTTGCTCTCAAAATTTATGCAAATTTTAATTGATGTCCAGAAAGTGCACAAAGCCTGAGGGGTAGCTAGAGTTATTCATCCCATAAACTACATCGAAGTCATCCAGAGGCTTGCAATCTGTTGCATGTGCTCCCAACTTGACCGGTTCCCTCCAGGACTCAACAATCTTGCTTTGCATGCATGGGTGGTTTTTTCCTGAAAATGAAAAAAAGAAAAAAGAAAAAAACATCCCTAGATTTTAGGGATCTATTTTTAGCAGCTAGAGGTTACATGCAAAATCTGTTTTATAAACCTCCCGCCAAGTGTTGCTTTTTCCTAGATTTGTGGCATGTGCATCATAATCCTTGATCTTATCAAAACTATTTATTCGACACTTCAAAGATCATTCTTCACTTTGATATTGGAGTTTTAGCATCCCCCATCGCATCTAGGAGAATTTGGCACGCTCAACTCGACCTTTATGGGTAAGTCCGCTTTTCATGTCTTTTGCTGCTTTTCTATCACTTTTGTATTTCGATTTGTTTGTGTGTTTTTTTCTTGGTTTTGTTGAATGCTTGCTATTTTTTTAATGCATGTTAGCTTGTAGAAGCATTGTTTCAAGTTTTCCATTGCATCTCACTATTGTCGCATGCATGACATTGTTTATGCACTCATGGTCATTGTTGCGACGACTTGCTTCACACACTTACTTGTTTTCCTATTTACTGAATCATGCACTCACTGATTGCATGCATTTTCATTCACTTATGTCTACACCCCAGTTTCTCACATGTAGTTAGTCCTTACTATTTTAAATCGCATGTCGGTGGGTCGGGCTACCTTGGCCTAGACCTTGCCTTGGCCGACTTTCACTGCGCATTTCTGAGAGTGAAGGACTTGCCTTCCTCCCTGAAATTGTGCAGAGCTTTCTGAATAGAGCCTCCCAAGCTTGCTCTGCGCAATTCTGAGAGGCAGTGCCCCGTTGGCCCACAGAATTTCGCAATGTAGTTTTACTTGGTTGCAGTCAATCGTACTGAAACTATGCATTGCACACTTTTAGTCCTCAGCAGGACAAGATGGATTGTTCTCTGTGCAGTTTCATGATTCATTCAGCTCACTGACAATCCAGACTATGTTCTGCATAGTTTTGGTAGTTAGTCTCCCAGCATCCCAGTGAAAATTATGCAAATCTTCCAATGAGTCACCTAGGTGTGTTGCATGTTAGTCCTCAAGTTCTTTCGGTTTTAAATTGACAATTGGATTTCCATGAGTGTTTATCTCTCTAGGTATCACAGGTGTTCGATAGTCTCTTGGCAGTACAGGTACAATGGCTTCCAAGAGAGCAGGGTCAAAGGACACCATTGAGAGTGCAACTGGAGATGTGGTCGAGCAAGTGTCTATGAGATTGCTCATCTATGAAGACACTAAGTTTTTCATAGTCAAGAAGATCAAGATGAAATGGTAGGGCATCACTGACATATTTTCAAGCACCTTCGATGAGAATCTAGAGGACTGCAAAATCTATGTCAACATACACAAGTCTAGTTTTTACTGATTGCATTCAGGTATCCCACGTTTCCATGCACATACATGATCCACTGGATTGTCTCGCATACTGATATAGAGAAAATGGTGTTGAGCAGTGTCAGTGGAACAAAAATTTCTACCTTCAGGGCACAGGACTTTCAGGAGATGTATCACTTTCTGCAATCGGTAGTCATTATGGATGCACCCTTCACAAGAGCCAACAACAGTGCAAACTCAAGAGACATCTTGAAGAGATGGGTGAAAGAGCCATCTAAGTTTAGGACAACACCTAACCAATTGTACAGAAAAGGATATTGCAGAAGGCTTATCAGCTTTTGGTCATCTTCGTGTGCCGCTTATATGGCCAAGAGAGTACAAAAACATTCCCGCAAAGTTGGGTGGTATTATTGGATCAGCTGGCGAACGAAGGAATACCTTTCAATTGGTATGACATGTTGGCTCTTGAGCTGAAGGAACATGTAACAGAATCCTGACATCCACCCAAAGTTCAATAAGAAAATCTTTTCATGTCTGCTTACATACTTGATGCAATCTCTGCCCATTAGCACTTCCTAGGCTTGGGTTGGCCATGGACACCTTCAGAAACCTCTGTGCATACTTATTGCAGATTGTTCTCTAAATGCAAATTCTCTGGAGTTATAATACAACTATCATACCACTTCGCTACCCCAGTGTACAGGATGATCTTCGAGTAGGATCTGCCTTGCATGTTGCAAGAAGTGATGGAGGCATTGATAGAAATAGCAGGTTGGTATGCCTCACCCCTTGGAACCTTCATCCAGACGTACAGTGTGGAGAAGTCTTTGCATGTTTTACCCAAGTTTGCCATGGATAAGCTAGTCATGCAAGAGGTTGCATATCACATCTTGAAAGGGATGTCAACAAGATTACACAGGAAGAAAAAGGCACCCTGGCCCACTCTTCCTTTGTAGATAGGGTTGTATGAGATGCAGAATCTCAAGCATGTTGAGGTCAAGATAGAGGAATTCAAGAGGTTCACCTTCAGCACCAGAAGTTTCAATCCATATGACCCGCATTGCTTAGTGAAGGACCACTGTACGAGAGTGTATCATCCTTGGATTCATGGGGCATGTCATTGGCCTAAGGAAGACCCATGGAGATACTGCTATAACTTCTCAAGGCTCAATGAACCAATTAGGATGGTTGTAGAGTGGTTAGCAGTGCAGAAGGTAGTAACATCATAGAGAGAAGCATCATCAGTAGCAAAACTGCACTTGACAAAGGAAAGAGGAATGTTGTTGACATCGCAAAAGCAGAGAAAAGCTGCAAGTTCAAAGCAGATCCACTTGTGTTAAGAGAAACTTTGGAGATTGAGGTAAAGAGGTGACAATGCAATAGAAGGATTGCATAAAGACAGAGGGAGAAGTAGAAGCTAGAGGATGCAGAAAATGAGTTGCAGGAGTTCAAGCAACAACTAAGGGAAGAACAAGATTTGCACAGAAGAGAGAAGGAAGCACAATAGGACTAGGAATAGCAGGAGGCGCAACATGCACATATTGATGGAACTGCGACAATATAGGCTATTGATTCATTTGAGTAGCTGGCACAGAGCAGATATGGTGACTAGTTGTCGAAGTAGGACTTTGCTCAAGAGATTGAACATATGTTGGAACAGATGGACATGGATGTTGTTCAACCGAAGTTACATCAAGACATTGACCTCATGCCTTAGAACCAAGAGGTCACTCCATTGGCTTCAACAGATCTGAGAGTAGAGCAAGCCCCAAATGATCAAGGAGACACTGAAATCCTGGAGGACAATCTAGAAGCAGATGTGCACAACATATCTTTCAACGAGTCACAACAGAGAGTTGTGCATTCATGTAGAGTTCCCACTCCGGATGTGCGTGTATCTCTTATGCAATTTGAATAACAATTGATCATGTCTAATGTGCATAGACATCTAACTGCATTGGCCGATGCTACCAAAGCATATTTTGAAGCCACCAGCTCAAGTGTTAGATTCTTGGTAGCTGAGAACGAGCGCATGGCTAAGGAGTTACAGGCAGCCAAGCAGGGAGAAGAGCAAGTTACAACATTTTCCAGAGTAGCGTTGAAGAAAGCGATACTTGATGAAGTATCGTCTATCGATACGGTCATGCGGAATATGTACTTCAGGTTCATCGCCATGCATAAGTCAGTTGTCCATCTTAACAGTTGGCAGTAGCACTGTGCTAGGAGAGCACGCATCTTCTCAGACATACACATTGTTTTCAATCACATGCAAATATGGACAATGAGGTATAAGGGATCCCCATTGCACTTGCCAAAGATGATGAAGCCAAAAGAAATTTAGTTGAAGGAACGCATATGGAGTCATATCTAGAACTATGAGAAATTCCCGCAGCTCATCACCAGCTTATAGGATTCACATGCACGAGTGTTCAGGAGCATGAATGTCATTGTGTGCATGCATGCGATCCCATCCATTAGAGCACTCACAGAGGCAAAGAAAAAGAACCAAGTCTGACTGGAGTTGGGCATGTAATTTGATCAGTTGATGTGTAGAGCCACTGATGCAGACTTGCAGATGAGCATGGACACTATGCACTAGTATGTTGCTGGTTTGGCTACACTCAAAACCATGATGGACATGTTATCTAACGAGTTGGACAGAGGTTCCAAATCAGTGTACCCAGATGTAATAGAGGTAAGAGTTCACTTCCATAAGGATGTCACCATAGAGTATGCAGACACCACAAAAGATTACCAAGCTTAGCATCATTTCACCACTATCAATCATTGAGAGGATGTCGAAGAGTTAGTCTTCCCACAATTTTCCAAGTCTTAGTGATGTCCTACATGGCTTACTCAAGCCCATTTTTGTATCACATAGGTACATGTGCAAATTGTATTGTAAACATGTTGTAAAAGTGAAAGACCAAGTGTCAATAGTAGAATGTAACAATCATGTGTAAGTTGAAGAGTCATGAGGGTAGTTGAAGAGTTGGGTCACCCCACCCTTTGCTATTTATAGAACCTCATAACTCACTGTAGAGGCTTTTGGGAGCCAAGCTTCATATAGGTATAACTTAGAGAAAGCTTGGAGTGTATTGTAATGAGCCTTGAATTTTACATAGTTATATGTGGCTGCCCTGATTATATGTATGATTGGATCTTTCACTCTTTTAATATAAAAGAGCCAGCGCGTTTCATGCATATGTTTTTATTGTAGTTCAACTATCCTGGTTACTCTAATGATGTATGTAGCTGTAATTTACGCAGGTATATATGGACTATTTTGTATGTGTTTGTATGAATCTTATCGAAGCGTCTTGTTGGTATAATCCATCACTTTGGATCATTGACTATCCTACTTTCCATCTTATGATGTCTTTTTTCTCATGTGTTCCATTTCAAGTTGTGTGCTATCACAAGTTTCTTAGGGGCACACTCTCCTCCCCTTCTGTGTGTTAGATCCTTTCATGCACCTTCCTTGACTTGGTGCAAGGTAACACCCTTGCAACCAATAAGGACAACTTAGTTACCTCTGCTCGAAACCACAATTAAGGTGATACCGTAATACCCACTATTGGGACTCCTACTCCAAACAGTCTGAGGTCTAGTTGGGACTTCTTACCAGGGAGATCCCCTGACATGTTGGCGGGTCCAACACTGTCAACATTTCTAGTGCTAGAAGGAGGGCCAAATTACAAGATGAGTCCTCACATCTTGTTTTGAATCTTCACACATCTATCATGGATATTGTTGTAGTTACCCTCCACGATGTTTGTCCAACGCTCATTCCTCCGAAGTTACGAGAGAGTTCTTTGATCACTTGTCTGAATTCACGTATGATGGTGAAGGAGGAGTGGACTAGCTTGAGCACTTACATGACTTCCTTGTATTCATGGTGAATGAGGAAGATTTTGATGAAGTAGAGGTCAGTATGTTGCTTGCGTACACACTTCGTGGATTCCTAGAACTATGGTTCTGCAACCTGCCTCCCAATTGTGTGCACTCATTTAAGTAGTTTAGTGATCTAATCGAATATGTTTTCCATCATTTTGATCCTGAAGCTCTTGACAAAAAAATGTTAAAACAATGAAAGGCCCCGCATGAATCACCTATGGATTTTTGGAAGCACGTCCATCTACTCGTGTTTGAAGCTTCGAAAAGTCAGATGAAATTCCAATATCTTATGGACATATTTGAAAATTGTTGTCACAAATCAATCTGTCCCAAAGTGAAGAAAAAGTTCAAACCCAGCTCAGCATACTTCGGTGACGAAGCTACACAATCACAAGTGGACACAGTTGTTGTCACAAGTGATTGTCCGCTTTCCCCCTCATCAAACTGTTCCAGAGTGGTGGGAGAGCATTCACACACATTTATTCATATGGTACATGCTTCCACCCTCACTACTCTTAATTTCTATGTAGAGTTGGTTGGTAAGCCCATAAGTTTTCATATACATTTGTTACCTCAACCTTCATCCCCACATTCTGTTGATCCTGTAGATTGTGATTTCTTGTGTTCTCCCATTCCAGACTCTACACTTGTAGTGAATGAGGACCAAGCCATTGACGAAGTTGATGTTGCAAAACCAACGAGTGCTATCATTTACGATGAGTATGACTAGGAATATGAGCATGAACCCATGGTGAAGGATGACCTCCTTTTGTCTGCACCTCCTCCAATTTTTCCTCACACCTTTGGTGATTCTACTTTCTCTGATTTTCCTTGTGTAAATTCATCCACGGATGCATCTACTTCCGATCATTCGAAGAACACACCTAATGTTAGTCCATCAGTTGACAGTGGAGAGGACAAACTCTTCATTGAAAATCCACTTGATTTTTCATCTATTTGTTTAGGAAATGCAGAGGGTGAAAATTCTTGCTTCTCATCTACCCATTTGTTTGATTCACCAGATCATGAGGATGTCGATGAACTCATTGAATTTTTTAATCATAGCTATCGTGATCTATTTAATCCTGTAGTCAATCATGATGTTGATTCAATTTTTGTTTATCTTTCAAAACCACCTTTTTATGATGATCTATCTGTTGATGAAGTCGAAACCCCGTAGGCTGTGAAGGAACTTCAGCCTAAGATGATGGTTATGTCAGGTCCTCGCTATCTTGAGGCTAGTCTCACTTTCAATCAGGAAATTGCTGAACTACTCAAGGCTCCTCATCACTCATATGTATGCATTGAAGATCAATCCAACACACAAATTACACTTCCTCCACCCAAATCACATGATCCCATCGCTCATGCATTGAAGGAATCATACACAACAAGCACACTTGTGAGATGTAAGTTATCTATTTTTCTCATGTTTTCTTTCCTATCATGGTCAAGAGAGTGCATATGCTTATCATATGAATGCACTATATCACAACACCATGGTAAGTCCAAAGAGTGCATGTCGTGTGCTTTCAATTTTTTCTTTTCTGTGGATGCGTTTAAACTCTAAGTGTGTTTGTCTTCATTGTTATATCTTTCATGTTTTCTGGTTCGCTTGACTATGTTGTTTGTGAACCATGCCTTCACCAACATGGGTCAACCAGTGCACTGATCGCTGCATTGGAAATATCACTTCACGTGAGAAGACCCATGCATCGTTAGCTTAGGAGTAGGAGTAGTGTTTTCTTTTGGCTTGCTTGCTTGCATCCCTGTTTGCTTTCTTGCTTTGTTTGTTTGTTTGCTTTTTGTACTGCTTTTCTCACTTGATTTTCTTTTTCATTTACTTCTGCTCTTTTCTTTATTATTTTTTTTGCTTGTTTACGTCCATAGGTTAGTTTCACATGAAACCGTGTGTGACTCTTAAAACAAGCAGGGTAAAGTACAAGAGGACTTGTACAACTATCAACACTTGGCTATCTATCATCCTCTCTCTATGTAGAACTTGTTGTCTTCAGTCAATGATACACAAATGTAAAATATGTTATGTTTGAAGTGAACCTTGGTGAAAGCACAACACTTGCGCTCTAACTAGTACCACCTACTATAATCGGTTGTTTTGGGTTAACCCTTGTTAGCTCAGTCAGGTAGAGTAAGGTGAGGGAGAAAACCTTAACAAGTATGTCAAAGGTATATATAAAATACTTCTCTGAAGGAACAACCTCCTCTTCCCTTAATAAGTCAGGATCCCTCTTCCACCCCTAAAATAAATAAGTTTCTATGCACAATCATTTGAAAAATGAAAAAATGAAAATATGAAATTTAGAAAAAAATGAATAAGGTGAAAGAAGAGAAAGGCTTCCTACGCAGAGAGGTGATGCAAGTAACCTCGCTGGGGTACTGAACAAGGTTGCTGGAAGTGGAGAAATGCTTGTGTTCCTGCGTGACTCCATTGCGGTATTGTTTAGGTCTACTCACAGGGGAGAAACACTAGAGATGAAACCTAAACTCTGACAGTCATATTACTTGTGCACCAATATACCCTTCATCCCTAATCAAAACAATTGAGTTGACTTGGCTTGGATTGTGTGCTGACCTATCAAGAGCATGGCAGGTGCTACATCTTTCACTTGAGCTAGTGTGGAAACCACGATGATCTAAGAATTGAACAATACTTTTGGAGGATTCCCATTCAGAGAGCTGGAGTTCTACCAGTGTGTCACCAATGTTGTAGTAGCCACAAACATCCTCCCAAATTTTTCCTTAGCCTCATTTTGGAGCCTCCCTACCTTAGCATTATGTCTTGCACTGACAGGTACTTATGTTTTAGTTGAGTTTCTATGGCTTTTTAGCTTGTGTTTGCTTACTCGTTTGACTTTCATCCGCAAGGTGAAATCTTATGACTTGGTCATCAACTAGCTCTTGTGCTCACTTGCAGAATTGCACAGAATTGGAGGGAAACCAGCCTTACTCTCCAGAATTACGCAGAGCATCAAGGTAGCCTGCTTCTCTCCAGAAATGAGTAGAGCAAGCAAATTGCCTTCCCAGTGAAAATTGCGCAGAGCAGCTCATCATTGGGCTTGCTCTCAAAATTTGTGTGAATCTGGTTGACAGCCTTGATTTTAGTCTAGAAAGTGCACAGATCCTGAGGGGAAGCCAGAGCCACTCAACCAAGAAACTGCGCAGAGGTCATCCAAAGGCTTGTAGTCCATTGCATGTGCTCCCAAGTTGAAAAGTTCCCTCTAGGACTAAGCAATCTTGCTTTGCATGCATGGGTTTATTTTTCTCGAAACAACGAAAAAGAAAAAAAAAAGACTCAGATTTTTGCAATCTATTTTTAGTAGCTAGAGGTTACATGCAAAGTTGTTTTAGAAACCTCCTGCCAAGTGTCACTTTTTCCTAGATTTGTGGCATGCACGCCATAAGCCTCGATCTTATCAAAATTATTTATTCAGTGCTTCAGATCTCGTTCTTCAATTCGATCTTGGAGATATGGCATCCCCCATTGCATCTAGGAGCATTTGACACACTCAGCTCAACTTTTCTAGGTAAGTCTGCTTTTCATGTTATTTGTTGCTTTTATGTCAATTTTGTATTTCGGTTTGTGTGAGTGTTGTTTGCTTGGTTTTTTTGAATGCTTGTTGTCATTTTAATGCATGTTAGCTTGTAGAAGAATTGTTTAAATTTTTACGTTGCATATCATTGTTGTCGCATGCATGAAATTGTTTCTCCACTCACAGTCATCATTGCGGCAACTCACTTCACACACTTACTTGTTTTCCCATTTATTGAATCCTGCACTCACTGATTTCATGCATGTTCATTCACTTATGTCTGCACCCTAGTTTCACACATGCAGTCAGTCCTTACTGTTTTTAGTCGCCCGTCGGCGGGTCTGGGCTGCCTTGGCCCAGACCTTTCCTTGCCCATCCTACACTGTGCATTTATGAGAGTGAAGGCCTTTCCTTGCTCCTAGAAATTACATAGAGCTTTCCCAACACAGCCTCCCACGATTTCTCTGCGCAATTCTGAGAGGTAGTGCCCTGTTGGCCGTTGGAATTGAGCAATCCAATTTTACAGGGTTACAGTCAATATGACTGAAATTGCACATTGTGTAGTTTTAGTCCTTAGGAGGCCAATATGGAATATGCTTTGTGTAGTTTCAATAGTCAATCAGCTCACTGGAAATACAGACTGTGTTATGTGAAGTTCTAGAAGTCAGTCTCCCAGCCTCCTAGTGAAAATTGCGCGAATCTTCCAGTGAGTCACCCGAGTGTGTTGCATGTTAGTGCTTAAGTGATTTTGGTTTTCAACTGACAGTTGGCTTGCCATGAGTGTTTCTCTATCTCTAGGTATCATAGGTGTTCGATATTCTCTCAGCAATACAGGTACAATGGCTCCCAAGAGAGCATTTTCAAAGGACATCGTTGAGAGCGCAACTGGAGATGTGGTCAGGAAAGTGTCTATGAGCTTCCCCATCTATGAAGACAGTAATTTTTCATAGACAAGGATATCAAGATGAAATGGTAGGACATAAATGACATCTTTTTAGGCATCTTCGAGGAGAAACAGGAAGACCGAAGAGTCTATGTCAACATACACATGTCTGGCTTGTATTGGATTGCATGCAGGTATCCTGCGTTTCCATGCGCGAACATGATCCACTGGATTGTCTTGCTTTTTGATCTAGAGACAATGGTGTTGAGAAGTGCTAGTGGAATAGAACTTGCTACCTTTAGGGCACAGGGCTTTCAGGAGATGTATCACTTGCTACAGCCGGTAGTCACAATGCACCCTTCAACGGACCCAACAACAATGCCAACTCAAGGGACATCTTGAAGAGTTGGGTGAAAGAGCCATCTAAGTTTAGGACAACACCCAACCAAGTGTACAAGACATGGATACTTTATAAGGCTTATCAAATCTTGGTAATTTTTTCATCCCTCTTATACGACCAAGAGAGTACAGAAACATTCCCGCAAAGTTGGGTGATTGTGTTGGATCAACTAGTGAATGAAGGAAGACCTTTCAATTGGTCTAACATGTTGGCTCTCTAGCTGAGGAGAAAAGTAACAGAAGCCCGACATCTACCCAAGGGTCAACAAGAAAATATTTTCATGTCCGCTTACATACTTGATGTGATCTGTGCCCGTTATCTGTTCCAAGGTTTGGCTTGGGAATGGATACCTTCAAAAACCTTTGTGCACAATTATTACAGATTGTTCTTCAAATGCAGATTCCGTGGAGTTATAATACAACTATCGGTCCACTTCGACACCCCGATGTATAGGATGATCTTCGAGTAGGATCCACCTCACATGTCACAGGCAGTGATGGAGGAATTGGTTGACATAGAATATTGGTATGCCTCACCCCTTGGAACCTTCATCAGGATGTACAACGCAGAGAAGGCTCCACATGTTTTTCCAAAGTTTTCCATGGATAAGTTGGTCATGTAAGAGGTTGCATATCACATCTCTACAGGGTTGTTAGTGAGACTACATAGGAAGAAGAAGGCACCCTGACCCACTCTTCCTTTGCAGATCGGGTTGTATGAGATCTAGAATCTCAATCATGTTGAGACCGAGACAGAGGAATTCAAGAGGTTCACCTTCGGCACCAGAATTTTCAATCCATATGACCTGCATTGCTTAGTGAAGGACCACTGTGTGAGATTGTATCATCCTTGGATTCACAAGGCATGTCATTGGCCTGGGGAAGACCCATGGAGATACTGTTATAACTTCTCAAGGCTCAATGAACTAGTTAGAATGGTTGTAGAGTGTTTAGTAGTGCAGAAGGAAACAACATTGCAGAGAGAATCATCATCAGCAACATAGAGAGTAGCAAACATGTGCTTGAAAAAGGTAAGAGCAAGGTTGGTGACAACACAGAGGCGGAGCAAAGATTCAAGTTCAAAGTAGATCCACTTGTGTTAGGAGAAGTTTTGGAGATTGTGTCAAAGAGGTGACAGCATGACAAAAGGATTGTGCAAAGACAAAGGGAGAAGGAGAAGTTGGAGGAAGCAGAAAAGGAGTTGCAGGAGTTGAAGAAACAACTAAAGGAAGAACAAGAGTTGTGTAGAAGAGATAAGGAAGCACAATAGGAACAGTAAAAACAAGAGGCGCATCATGTACATATTGATGGAATTGTGCCCATACAAGTTATTGTTTCATCTAAGTAGCTCGCACATAGCAAACAGGGTGACTAGTTGTAGGAGTGGGACTTAACTAAGGAGATTGAACAGATGTTGGAACATATGGACATGGATGTGTTTAAGCTAGAGTTAGATTAGGACATTAACCTCATGCCTCAGAACCAAGAGGTCACTCCATCGACTTCACCAGATCCAAGATCAGAGCAAGTCCCAGGCGATCAAGGAGACACTAAAATCCTTGAGGACAATCCAAAAGTGGATGTGCACAACATATCTCTTGACGAGTCACAACACAGAGTTGTGAAATCATGCAGAGTGCCCACTTCGGATGTCCATGTATCTCCTACATAGTTTGAAGAACAAGTGATTATGTTCGATGTGCATAGACATCCCACTGCATTAGCCAATGCTACCAAAGAATATGCCGAAGCCACCATCTCAAGTGTTAGATTCTTGGCAGCTAAGAACAAGTGCATGGCTAAGAAGTTAAAAGCAGCCAAGTAGGGAGAAGAGAAACTTACAACATCCACCAGAGAAGATTTGAAGAAAGCAATACTTGATGAAGTATCATTTGTCGAGAAAATAATGCGAAAGATGTACTTCAGGTTCGTCAACATCCATAAGTCAGTTGTCCATCTTAATGGTTGGCAGCAACATTGTGATAGGAGAGCACGCATCTTGTCAGACATACACACTATTATCGATTACATGTATATATGGACAATGAGGTATGATGAAGCCACATTGCACTTGAAAAAGTTGATGAAGCCAAAAGCAGTGGAGTTGAAGGCACGCATCCGAAGTCAAATCTGGAACTATGAGGAACTTCCACAACTCATCACCAGCTTACAGGTGTCACATGCATGAGTGTTCAAGAGCATGGATGTCATTGTGCACACATATTTGATCCCATCCATTGGCACACTCATCAAGGCAAAGACAAAGAACCAAGTCCAATTGGAGCTGGACATGTACTTTGGTCAGTTCATGCGCTTTGCCAGCAATGCAGACTTGCAGATGAGTGTAGACACTATGCACCAGTATGTTGTTGGTCTAGCTGCACTCAAGACCATGATGCACATTCTATTCGACAAGTTGGAAAAAGGTATTAAATTAGTGTACCCGAATGCAATAGAGGCAAGAGTTCACTTTTAGGAGGATGTCACCACAGAGTACGTAGACACCATAGAAGACTACCAAGCTTGGCATTAGTTCTCCAACATCAATCATTGATAGGATGTCAAAGAGTTAGTATTCCCATAGATGTCTGAGTCTTAGTGATGTCTTTCATGGCTTACTCAAGCCCATTTTTATCACACATAGGTACATGTGCAAATTGTATTGTAAACATGTTGTAAAAGTGAAGGACCAAGTGTCAATAATAGAATGTAATAGTCATGTGTAAGTTGAAGAGTCATGAGGGTAGTTGAGGAGCCACAAAGGGAAATGTCAAGGGTCACCCCACCCTTTGCTATTTATAGAACCTCATAACTCATTGTAGAGGCTTTTGGGAGCTAAACTTCCTATAGGTATAACTTAGAGAAAGCTTGGGGTGTATTGTAACGATCCTTGACTACTTGATAGTACATCTCTTTGGAGGAGCACGTGGCAGTGACTGTAATTTTTTGCTATTGGGGACAGTGGTTGTAATGGTTGTATGCATGATTGGATCTTTCACTCTTTTAATATAACATAGGCAACACATTTCATGCATATGTTGTTATTGTAGTTCGGTTATCCTGGTTATTGTAATGATGTATGTAGCTGTAATTTACGCATGTATGTATGGACTATTTCGTATGTGTTTGTATGAATCTTATCAAAGTGTGTTGGTGGTATAACCCATCACTTTGGATCGTCAACTATCCTTCTTTCCATATTGTGATGTCTTTATGCTCGTGTGTTCCCTTTCAAGTTGCGTGTTATCATAGGTTTCTAAAGGGCACATTATTTTGCCCTTATGTGTGTTAGAGCCTTTCATCCACCTTCCTTGACTTGCTGCAAGGTCACATCCTTGCTACCAACAAGGACATCCTACTTACCTCTTCACACAACTGTAGTCAAGGCGATATTGTACTACCCACTACTAGGACTTCTACTCCAAATGGATTGAGGTCTAGTTGGGACTTCTTACCAGGGAGATACCCTGACATGCTGGTAGGTCTAGCACCATCAACATTTGCACAAGTCTCAACTTCTGGTGGTTTGGTGCAATTAGTACTATATCAGTTATTGGACCTTACACAAAATTTTACATCTCTCCACTAAGTTGTTTATCTTTTATTTCTCTCGTATTCTCCAAAGGACTACTTATCAGCTCCTTAGGAATGAGAACACAAGTTAGTCTATTCATTCTGAATCTGGGGGATTGAGTTCTCAAGGAACTCGCATCAGTTAGGAATTTTGAGATAAATTGTTGCTATTAAAGTCATTGGGATGTTCTTAGAACTTAGAAGGTCTTCCCTTGAGATCTAGTTCTTCCATCCTCAACCCAGATTGCTTTTTTTGTTTATGGCGGGATCAGTTCATGCGATCATTTTTGAATTTGGTTTCATTTCTTGGTCTTTTTTATTTGGTAAGAAGTTATTTCTCAAAAGAGTTTCCATCTATTGGATGGGACCATTCTTGAGAGGTAGGCCTACTCTCGTATAATATTGGGGATCATTATGTACCTACTAGGCGCTTATCTCCTCTTCTCTTGCCGACACATGGAGAAGAGTCTTAAGTGTATCTTACCACTTTTACTCCCTTTCCATTGAGATTCCTGCTATATATCTAAGGTTGTTAAATTGTCTTAATCACTTTCTGACGATGCTAGGTTTGCCCACTTTTCACTAGCATCTATCGTGGTCAATTTGGTACTTCGACATTTGTCCACCATGCAACTCTCCTCCTCTTTAGATCCCGAGGTCCTATCTCCATCATGATTGATGTGGAAAATCAGGCTCAGGCTTACCAACATAGCAACATTTCATGGGATATTAGGACTGAGCCTTTCTCCCACGATTTACCTGAGGTTCATGTGGCATATTGTTACCCAACAAACTCTCCTAAGAAAGATATTAGTGAGACCGCCAAAGACCTGAAGGTGATTGATTCACTAAAACACTTGTCTCTGAGACCCAAGTCTTTTTGGGATAACATTGAACACTTGAAGCTTCATGCCCTCCTCGGTTTTTGGCAATTCATTCATTTGACTGGATAACAGATTAAACATTGGATGTGTTATCACTGTAAAACTGTTATCACTGTAAAACTTCCTTAAAAAGTTTGGACAACTTACATGGTTTCTCAATTCTTGTATTAGTCATGGTCAAGTCATGGTCAAGTCATTTTTATGTTTTAAAGTCTAAGTCATAGGGTTAGAGTCTCATGTCCATCTTCAAATAAAGTTTGATAGCCTCATTCCATGTCCTAGAAGCCTCACCATGTGTTTAGAAGACATATCTCACATAATTTCGGAGAAATTTTGAAACTAGCTACGAATCCGCATTTTCGTAGCGCAGACAGTGTAAAAATCCTGTTTTGCGCTACGAAATCAGTGTTTTCGCAG
Organism: Pinus tabuliformis; assembly: GCA_031772625.1. NCBI lineage: Eukaryota > Viridiplantae > Streptophyta > Pinopsida > Pinales > Pinaceae > Pinus > Pinus tabuliformis. The sequence goes on along the minus strand of CM062817.1, from coordinate 943,033,251 downwards.
CGCGCTGCGAAACCCCTGTAGCAGCCTGTTTCAACAGAAAAAACTGTTTTACTAGGTAACTTCCAGAAGCTTTCCAGAGTAGCTGAGAACTCAATTTTGTAAACTGAAAGAGGCTTTTCTTCCTAACATGTTGAATTACAAAAATCTCTTCCACTTTCTTCAAATTGATTATGAGCTGGGAGAAAAGGGTGACCAAAGTTGCGCTACGAAACTGCTGTAGGTGCAGTTTTTCATCTCCTGTTTGACAACTGTTCTTCAAGGATCGATTCTGGGCAGCTGGAGTAGTGTTTCAAAAACCCAATAGAGGTTTTTGTTAAGCACGGATTGGTTCACAAAAACCTCCTTCAGTTTTTCCAAATACATTTTTTACGAGAAGTTATGACCTCTGTCCCAAGACCTATTTTTCAGCCAGAACAGAGCAAGGGACAGTTACCTGTTTGACACGTGTTTTTCAAGGACAGATTCTGAACAGATGGAGAAATGTTTTCAAAAACCAGAAGAGGTTTTTTTCTAGACATCATGGGCTACAAAAACCTCCTTCAGTTTCGTAAAATGTGTCATGGATGAAGAGATAAAGGCTCTGAAATTTTTAGGGATTCTAAACCTAAAAACAAGGAAACATGTTCCCTAATTTCTAGGGTTTGTCTTCAGAAGTCAGATGACCACGTGGGAGGCTTCATCAAATTCGACTTCATGGAGTGTTAGGTGTCAAAGAATGCTTTAAATTTTTATATAATGATGTTGTAATCATAATAAGGAGTTACACTCCTAGTTGTATTAGGTCACTAGCACTCCTAGTTAATAGCTAGTTCTAATTAATGGTTGGTTTTATGGTTAGAATAGGTGTCACTGATGGCAAATTCGAATTCTCTTGATGAGGGATGATGGAATCCTAATTTTAAATGCTTTATATAGAGCAAGAGGTCGAATTAGCAAGGGGTTGGAGACTTTTTGGCTCAATTGCTGCTCTATGTGCAGACTGTGTATATTTTTAACCTAATGCAGAATTTCTACTTAGACAACTCAAGATTCATGAAGAGTTCTTGTATGTTCTTGTTTTGATGGCATCTTCCAATACTTACATTGCAGTGAGGTTTACTTATGATACTCAGAATTCATCAATGATGCTCTGACTTCCTTCATAGATAAACTAACTGTGTTTCACTGTTTTATATTTGCATTTCTGCACTTGAACTCTATAATGCCTTGACTTCCATGCTAGGTAGAATGTTTTGGTTTCACTACTCAGGATTCAAAGAGGGTTTTTAATGTCCTATTGTCTCATGGCTTTCCTCTTTCACTTACTTGCAGTGGTATGAATACATGTTACTTAGAATTCATCAATGCTGCTCTAACTTCCTTCATGTATTTATAAACTGTGTTTCCTTGCATTGTATCTTTGTTTTGTTGATGTATAAAAACTCTCTATGCCCTGACTTCATGTTAAGCTGATCTTGCTGTGGTACTGAACATACTTTGACTCCATAGCCCAATGGTAGCCAACCTTCATCTTTCAACCTATAAACATATACAATCACAAACCATAGAGTTAGCCATCTATCTTATTCTTTAATCAAAATCTTTAACCCTTTGAGAGAGCCCTCTCAGGCTGAGGAGGCTAAGCCTCAGCCAAAAGTTTGGTTTGAAATAGTTACTCAAAGTCTTCCTGATCAGCAGCCTATCAGGGGCATGATTTTGTGATAACAGGATGTCAACATTCTCGATACCTAAGCTTGGTTACCAATCGAGGATTATCATGATGCACAATGGATGGGTGTGGTTCCATTTTCTCTTTCTAGAAGACACAAAACTCATCCATGGCTTGCCTTGGGTAAAGGAAATGGCTGACTAGATTTAACCCACACAAGGAATCTCCTCGTTGGAAGACTTTTTGGGAAAAATTGTTGGGCCTCCCACTTAAGTTATGGAATCTCTTGGCAATTACTGACATTGATAATTCAATTTTAATTTCTTCTTTTGGGACGAGGGGAGCATCAGTTAGATGGAAAAAATATTTCTCGGGTGCTCATCAAATTCAACCTCAGAGGTGGTCTCCTATCTATGCTAGAATTGATTTTGGGTTCTTTTTCACACATACTTATCATCGATTACTAGGGGATCCCTTATAATGTTTGGTGTGTCACTCGACGGGACATCTCCTAGAAAGCTTTCTAAGTTGCCATCCATCTGGTCAACACATTTCAACTTAGAGATGTGCACATTCACTTTTGGCTAAGGTTCGCGAAGGGTTGGTCACAAATAATCTATCGTAGTCAATTCCAGGTAATTCTAAACCTATTTCTGCTATATTTTCATCCTCTGATCTAGTCACTTCTCCTGCATTGTCCTCTGAAGCCATCCCTGATAGGGATTCTCTAGTTAGGGACTCGTTCCCTCCCCATGATCTTATCACGCTTCCCCGTCCATTAGTCCTCGACTTGGTTCCCCCATATTCTCCCTTTCCTCATTTTCCTATGAGGTCTCCTGCTCCCCCCACATTTGTTATTCAGTTCATATCTGCTTCGCAAGACTCTCCCATTTATTTGGACCAAGAGATGGAATCCATTCCCTTCTCCGATTCTATTGATATGGATCCCTTGTCCATTAATAAGTCATTTTTTCATCCCAAGGAGGTGCTAAGGAAAGGCCCTTCCCGTTCTGCATCTACTACCAATAAATCATCTCATCCCCGAAAAAGGAAATCCACTAAATACAAAAAAACTCTCATCCTTTTTCTTCTCTTGATGATTTATCGACTCCATATTCTCTTGATACTTGGGTCCTTAGAGTAGACAATCTCAATAACTTGGTTTCCACGTGATCATTATGTCTCTTAACATCAGGGGGTTGGGGGCCAGGCACAAATCTCACTCTCTGAGAGGACTCATTCACAGACAAAATCTAGATGTCGTTCTTCTTCAAGAAACCATAATTCATAAAGAGAGATCTTAGGAAATACTTCTTAATATCTGGCCAATGTGGCTCGTTAGTGCCACTATTTCATGTGGTCTCTCTAGAGAATTAACTGTGGCGAAGCCTTCTAGTCTCAAGATTTTGTTTTTTTTTTACAGCTACAGGCGTTCTCGTATTTGGACATTTGCAGGGCTCTACCTCTCATCTCCACACCATTAATATGTCTTCTCCATACATAATTAGGCAGTCTTTTTGAGATCAGGTCACTAACCTTGGGTTGTTGGACCTGTCTTCACTCATCGTGGCTAGGGATCTTAAGTTAACACTTGATTGTAATGTGAATTGGGGTGATAAGGCCAAGTCTGAAAAACTAGAGTCTCATTTTACATCTCTTTTCTACTCTCTCTCTTAATGATATCAACCCACATAAGATGTTTCTTACTTGGAGCAATGGTCGGATGGGGATTGAAAGTATTTAAAAGCACCTGGAAATATTTTTGGTGAAATATCAACTTTCTACAGGTGTGGTGGATCTTAACTCCTCATTCATCCCTTATTTCTCCTCTGATCATCTCCCAATCCTACTCACTTGAGTTGGGGAATCAAGTGACAAGGCTCTCCCCCTTCAAATCCAATCAATCATGAATGGCCCATAAAGAATTTCCTGATATTGTTCTTGACGTTTGGAGGAATCATAATATACAGTTGAGTGAAATGGATAATATCTCCAAAACACGTCTCATTGAGTGATCTCTACAACCTGGACAATCCATCATTCTGCTCAGAAGTCAATAAAGACAATATTCTAGATCTGGAATCCAATAAAAGAAAATTTTATAAAGCACAAGAAGAGGATTAGCGTCTTAAAATTTGGCCAACATGGGTTATGGTTGGAGATAAGAATTCCAAAAATTTCCACAGATTTTCCTCTATGAGTAGGAAAGAAAATGGAATTTGGAATCTTCGAGACGAAGGGGGTACATTATGCACTACATAATCGTACATTGAACATGCTTCATACTGATATTTTAAGGGTCTATTCTCTACCAAAGGCCTCTCCTTCCACGCACAAATGGAATTCATCAACCATTTTCCTCAGATGTTACAAGAGCCCAAGAATTATGCTTTGGGAAAACTATTCATGTTCAAGGAATTACATAGTGTCCTTGCAAGTGTCAGGGAAAAGAACCCTAGACCTGATGGGTGGGGGGTTGAATTGTATTTACATTTCTTTGAGCTTATGTCCTCGGATCTTCTAGCAGTGGTGGAAGAATACGGGTTCAAGGGATTCATCTATGGAGCCATTAATGCAACTTTCATTGTGTTAATTCCTAAAAATAATCATCCTATTTCTTATAAAGAATTTTGATCCATCTCCTTTTGCAACTCTTTTTACAAAATTATTTCTAAACTTATTACTTGTAGACTCAATATTTTGACAAACCACATTTCACCGGACCAATTTGGGTTTTCAAAGGGGAGACATATACAGGATGAAGTGGCCATTGCACAGGAATTCCCCCGTTCCATTAAGGTGAAGAGTCTCAAATCTTGTCTTATGAAGATTGATTTAAACAAAGAATTCAACAATGTTTACTGGGAATTCTTGAGATTTACCCTCCATAAAACTGGTCTCACCCATGAGAATGTTAACTGGATTATGGCACGTGTGAATACCACCAATTTTTCCTTTATAATCAATGGATTCCTGACTTATTTTTTCAAATCTTCTAGATGAATACAATAGGGATGTGCCCTACCCCCCATACTCTTTATTCTCATCATGGAAGCACTGAGAAGGACGTTAGCTGGTTCCAGAGATAGAGGGCTGATTGAGGGCATCAAGATGACTTGACAAAGAAATGTCACCCACCTAATGTTTGTCGATGGCCTCCTTTTTGGTGGAGCATAATCTATTTATGAATGGACTCATTTACATCACATCATTAAATCCTTTGGTTCTGCTTCTGGACTCAACATGAACATGAAGAAATTTGATCTGATTTCTGCTCTCTTGGAAGATGAAAGTGACTGTGTAGATATCTGGGCTTTTCAGGATCTCTGCTCTACCTTTGGAATCAGGATTTTTGTACTTGGTTTTCAACATTAAGCCAAATAATTATTTGAATGCAGATTGGAGTTGGATTGTTCATAGATTTGAACACAAACTAGCACATTGGTTGTTCAAGTGGCTTTCCATAGGAGGTAGACTTATCCTTCTCAGATCTATCTTGCAGTCCCTATTGGTCTACTAGATGCACTTATATATGTTACTAATGGAAATCATTCACAAGATCGATACTATTATCGGCATATTCTTGTGGACTGACGATAATCCCTCTAGGAAAATCCATCTAGTTCGCCTACCCCTTATTGCAAAAGTTGTTGATGAGGGTGGTTGGGGGGTTTTGGACATGCTCTCATTCAACCAGGCTCTCATTTACAAGAGTTTATGGAGAGGTCTATCTGGCAGGGGCATCTGATCATAGATATTCAGAGGTAAGGATTTTTACTATAAGGAATATGAGGTCAAGATCAAATAAGGCTCGAGATATGTCCACTCCTCTTACATTTGGCGTAGTATGATGAGGAACAGACACTGATTGTTTGGTGGCCTTTGTTGGGAGGTTGGAAATGACATTAGAACTGACGTTGGCTTGGATGCTATCAGGGGTCTATAGGGAGAGCATACTTTATTTTTTCCTCTCCTACAACATCTACATGGAAGAGGTATCTTTCTTTTCTCTCATATTGTATCTTTTCGGGATCATTCTCCTAATTTAAAATATTGGCTTATGGTAGAAGATATTGGATTGTCTGGTCACAGAAAGGGAATAATATATTTTGTAGGTAAAGGTTGCAGGGATCTTTATATCAGAAGAGATTGATAGGATGTGCTAGGCTGGACAAATTCACAAGAGTCATATCACTATCAATGAATTATACGAGTATATTTCCAAACCTTCACCTTCAGCTGTTATGTCCATATACTACTAGTGTAAGCCCTTATTGTTATTAGTGAAACCCCCTTATTGTATTATTGTGCCCATATAGTCCCCATGTTGTTATTATTATGCCCCATAGAAGCCCAATATTGTTATTATTGTGCCCCTACAATATTATTGTTATGTAGGCTCTGATTGTATTGGAACCCCTTAGACTCCTATATATAGAAAGGAGGTCTTGTCATTTGTATTATATAAGAATTGTTCATTTGTGTAATGTAAAATAGGTTTCCCCTTCGAAGAGGTTGATTTTTAAGTCCTTGATCTATCTTTTCTATCTTTTTGTGAGCTGGTTTCATAACATTTGGTATCATAGATTTGGATTCTAGGGTTGCGCTACTCCAAACAGGTCATCATGGAATTTTCACTTTAACGTTTCCTCTAAGAAGTTTTAGAAGAAAAAAAAAACCCATTTGAGCTGAAATTGTTCTGAACCTTGGGTATAAATTTTGGATCTTGTTTCACTATCGTTTCAGAGATATGATCTAAGGAAGTTAGGGTTTTTGCAAGCTCTATAATTCCATCACAAACAGGTCACTATGGAGTTTTCACTATACTTTTCCTTCTACGAAGTTTCAGACTCTAAAATTAAAAACCATTTGATTCAAAATATTAATGAAGCTCAGGCTCAAATGTTAGATTTTGTTTCGCTATAATTTCCCAAATATGATCCAAGACATTTATGGTTTTTGCAGGCTCCTGAATTACATCCCAAACTGGTGACCTGGGGAAAATCGTCATAACTTTCTCTCTGAGCATCAGATTGAAATTTTGTAAAATGTTACAGACATAGAACGACCTGTAGTGTTCTGTGTAGTAGTTTCATGTCCTAAGGTCGAAAAAGTGACACGTGGCACTTCATACAAGTTCACTCTATAGAACCAGTCTATAATCAGGTCATCTTGGGATATTTGGCATAATGCTTCCTTGGAGAATCCAATATTGATCAAACTTGTGAGGTTGGAAATAGGACTCATAGGGCTACCACAGTATGAATTTTCAAACCTTGGAGATCTGAAATTACAGAGATACAATAGATTCAATATCGAGCTCCTACAAAGCAAAAAAAGGTGTGTAGTTTTTTAAAATTTTGCATAAGTTTGGTTGAAAAAATAGTTTGAAGTAATTCAAAGGGCATAGTGAAGCATTATTATAATTAATTGATGCCCCCAAGAAAGAAAATGGAAACACCTAGTAAGCAACCTAAAATATCTAGCATGACTCATGAAGAAGAGGAAGAAATGCAACATGATATATCAAAATTACGAGACCAAGTGCAACAAAATTCACTCTCACAAAAGTAACAGAAGATAAGATGGATGGTTTAAAGAAAGGCATGGAAGCTAAGATGGATGGCATGGAAGCTAATATGGATGGTTTAAAGAAAGATGTGGAAGCTAATATGCTTGTTTGAAAGAAAGGCATGGAAGCTAAGATGAATGATATGGAAGCTAAGATGGATGGTTTAAAGAAAGGCATGGAAGCTAAGATAAATGTCGTGGAAGTTAAGATGGATGGTATAGAAGAAAAACTTAAAGGAATCATGGAAGATTTGAAGACAGATTTGAAAAAGTTTCTACAAGAAATGCTTACTAATGTCTAAAGGGTAGTAAAGGAAACTCATGATGAGAACAAAAGAAATGTTAATCATGATTTCATAGACTGTAACTTTGGATTGAAGACCCACCATGTTCCAAAGATCGATATGAGGAAGTTTTATGGCAAGGATCCCATAACTTGGATATTACAGATGGAGCAATATTTCGATCTCCATAATGTGAAAAACACACAAAAGTTATGCATTGCAACTTTATATTTGGAACCCAATCAGCTTGTATGGTATCGATGGCTTTTCTCTCGTAAACAAATTGTCACTTGGGAAATTTTTGCGGAAGAAATGTGACACATTATGGGGATACAAAAAGAAACACCCTTTTTAGCCAATTGATAATCTCAAACAAAAAGGTTCACTGATGGAACACATTGAAGGCATCCAAAAATTGAATATAAGGGTAAAAGATGTTCTAGAGGAGCATAGGATTGATGTGTTTATAGGGACTTTAAAGGAAAACATCCAACATGAGGTTTGCCTTTGGGAACCTGATTCATTGAGAAGGCATTTAGGTTGGCAAGAAAAATGGAAAGAAAATTATGGAAACAAGGAAATCTACCACTCACAACTATAAATATGGAAGTGTTGTTGCTCCTAGCCTTTCACCACCTACAAGGTTGAGACCACAACAATTGGAAGAAAAAAGAGCAAAAGGGCTTTGTTAAAATTGTGATGGAAAATACACTAAAGATCATAAGTGTGTTGAGAAGAAATTAATTTACATAGATGGGGAAGTGGAGCAAGAAAAGGAACAATAAATGTCAAAAGAAGAGGATATACACCAGGAAACAATCCCAGAGAAAGAAGAAATGAATATGACCATATCTTGTAATGCATTGATAGGAATTACCACTCCTCAAACTCTCAATATAGAAGGGCATATAAAGAAGAAAAAGGTAATAGTTTTGATTGATTTGGTTAGTACCCATAATTTTATCCATCGTAAGATAGCCAAGGAATTGAATTGCCTCCTATATCCAAAACCATAGTGTCAAGTAATTGTTGCAAATGGAGGAACCATAAATTTCTCTAGAAAGTTCCATAGTATCAAGCTATCCATGGGAGAATATGTATTGAATAGTCCAATTCTTTCCATTCCAATGGGTGGTGTAGATGTTGTACCAGGATTCCAATGGCCACAATATTTGGATACAATAGATTTTAGTTTTCAAGAATTTTTTTGAAATTTTTTTGGGAAGGAAAGGAAGTTAAATTAAGGGGTGTCACAGGAAAACCAAGAAAGATAATCAGCTCTAACGACATGACAAAGCTTCTAAAGAAAGAACAATGGGGCGCAATTTCACAATTATGTTCACTGGAGGTTCCCACATCGAAATCATCTATTTCTCCAGATCTCCAAAACATTTTGGAAAATCATTCCAAGGTATTTGAGACTCCCAAAGGCCTCCCACCTATTCTTGATCATGATCATGCTATTCATTTGATTCCAGGAAGTGTTCCCCCAAACATCAGGCCTTACATGTATCCATATGCCCAAAAGAGTGAAATTGAACATATGGTTGCAGATGCTAGAGGTTGGTATAATTCAACCTAGTCAAATTTCTTTCTCTTCTCCACTGGTATTGGTACACAAGAAGGATGGATCATGGTGCATGTGTTTGTATTATAGGGAACTCAACAAGCTTACTATTAAAGATAAATTTCCCATTCCTGTCATTAATGAATAATTGGATGAATTACAGGGATAAATTTACTTCACCAAGTTGGATCTTTGTTTAGGATATCATCAAATCAAAATGAAGATTGAAGACATTCCAAAAAAAATATTTAGAACTCATGAGGGTCATTATGAATTTCTGGTCATGCCTTTTGGCCTTACCAATGCACCTTCTACATTTCAAGGTTTGATGAATTCCATTTCAAACCCTTCCTTAGAAAATTTGTGTTAGTATTTTTTGATGATATACTAATATACAACAAGTCTTGGAAGGATCATGTTCAACATGTTGACAGGGTGCTCAAACTATTGGAGGAGAAACAATTATATGAAAAAATCTCCAAATGTTTTTTTGGAGTACAAATGGTGGAATATTTGGGTACTCAGTTAGCTCGTAGCTCATATTATTACCCTCAATCTTATGGGAAAGCTAATATAGTGAAAAAATGTTTGGAAGTATATCTTCATTGCTTTGTATCTGATAAAAAAACACAATGGGTCAAGTGGTTTCCTCTGGTTGAATGGTGGTATAACACTACCTTCCATACTACAGAAAAAATGACCCCATTTATGACACTTTATGGATATATCCATCATCCATCACATCATCTTTAAAAGAAAATTCTAAGATTCAAGTAGTGGAAGATCACATCGAGCATCAACAACAAGTTCTCAAACTATTAAAGGATAACCTCACTTTGGCACAGAATAGAATGAAAAAATAGGCAGATCAACATCACAACGAAAGAAGTTTTGATGTAGGTGATTGGGTATTTCTATGACTAAAACCATACAAACAAATGTCCCTCAAGCAAGCTAAGAAGGATAATAAATTATCACCAAAGTATTATGGTTCGTACAAGGTGTTACAAAAGATTAGCACTATGACATACAAATTAGAGCTTCCTGCATCTTCCCAAGTGCACCCAATTTTCCATGTTTCATGTATAAACAAGGTTATAGGTGAGAAGATCCCAGTTCAAACAATATTTCCAGAACTTGATGAGGAAGGAAAAATCATATTGGAACTGGAAGTAGTCACAAAAACAAGAAATCGGCAGCTACAGAATCGATCAATTTTAGAGTATCTCATCAAGTGGAAGAACTTACCCATTGAAGATTCCACATGGAAGGATGGGAATTTTATACAGAAGCATCCAAAACTACTCAAGCGTTGAGGACAACACTTTTTGAAGGAGAGGGGAATGTTAGGTCCCTATACTACTAGTGTAACCCCCTTATTGTATTATTGTGCCCATATAGTCCCCATGTTGTTATTATTATGCCCCATAGAAGCCCACTATTGTTATTGTTGTGACCCTACAATATTATTGTTATCTAGGGTCTAATTGTATTGGTACCCATTAGACTCCTATATATAGAAAGGAGGTCTTGTCATTTGTATCATCCAAGAATTTTTCATTTGTGTAATGTAAAGGCGGTTGCCCCCTCGAAGAGGCTGATTTCTAAGTCGTTGATCTATCTTTTCTATATTTTGTGAGTTGGCTTCATAACATCAGCTAAGGATCATATTTGGCTACAAAAGTATTGGAAATGTGAGTTTCCACTGAAACTCAAATGTTTTGGTTGATTGGCCTTGAATAATAAAATCCTCACTCAGGAGAACCTCTCTTGAAGAAGATTTATCGATCCTAGTATATGCCCCCTTTGTATGCAACATTTAGAGGATGTGATACACCTTTTATTGAGGTGCCCAATTGCTACTGAAGTATGGAACATAGTCTTACATACCATAGAGATTGAGGTGGATTGGAATAATGATTCACTAGAGACATGTCTCAAACTCTGGTTTGAGACACATAATGAGTTCTACATATTACCCTTTATCATATGGCGCATTTGGCATTGTAGGAATCGTAAGATATTTGAACATATAAGGGTGGATGTAAGGACTACAATGTTGGGGATTGTGGCATACTTCTCAAAAAATAGTCTCAAGAAAACTGTTCAGAAATCAAGAAAGATTAAAATACAGGATGTGTGGCAAAAGCTTCCCTTTGATTTTTTTTATGGTGCCTACTCTAATCGACAATGCGGTTCTGGCGTTCTCATATTCACCAAGCCTGGTTATTGTTATCATTTTTGGTGGGAGGGAGGTAGGGGTACCAACAACGGAGCAGAAATCATTGCATTATGGGAAACTTTCTTCAATGCAAACTGGCTCACCATCAACAATCTTCAAGTTTATGGGGATTCTAAAGGCTCCATCATTTGGGTCAGGGGGCTCTCTCGATTCCACCCTCCCTTGTTGGAAAATTAGATGAATATCATTCGCATAGTGGAGTGAACCTTTCATCACATCTCCTTCAATCACATCTATAGGAACAGAACCTCATCGCGGATATGCTTTCGAAAAGAGGAGTTGATTCAGCTCCAGGGGTCATTCACCATGTTTCCTTCAATCATGACGTCAGGACTAATTCTAGGAGTATACTTGCTTCTTAGAATTTGCTCTCTTTGATTTCTGTACTTTTGTTTTTGAACATATATTGGCATTTTTGTTCCTCTATTCCTCATTTAAAATTCCATATACACTACCTATGCTTGATCAATATCGGCTGAAAGATTAGCTTTTTGATAGGATAGACTGTTTTATTTCCAAGGAATATACTTGCAATTTTTTGATATGTTTCTAGATTTTCATGTACCTACTTGGGGCAAGATGATCTGCTTAGAAAAAGAACTATTTAACTTGTACTCTCTTTTATATCTAAAAGTTAGCATTTTTTTCTTTTGAAAAAAAAATTATTAGGGTTCAAAGAATTATGAGAGAACTCTTAATGGCGGTTAGCTCCCTATTGGTCTAGTTGTTGCTTCTATGCTTTTAGATGCTTTGATAATGGCCTTAGATCCCCTAGGAGTTATAAATTCAAACTAATGTTATATCTCTTCATTAAGAGGCCTAGACTTTGACACAGCTTTGCGTGCTAAATCAGTGCATGATCCAAGAGGATCCTAAAAGGCTAAATTTTTTAAGTCTTCAAAATAGAGTGAGACTAGTCTCAAATTGAAGAGCTCATCATTCTAAACCTAACAACACGAATGAAACCTCAAACAAACACCATATGTGAAACTTATGGCCTGTTGAAGTTTTTCCAAAACTAAAACTTTTGCAAGCAAGATCCACAATGCCACGTGGCATCCTAACATTAGCAATACGGATGTTGACGTCGATAGGGTGACATGGTCATATGGTCAAGGAGGACTAATTGTTGGACGACATGTGGCAGAGCCGACATCATTCGTATGGATGATGATATCAGCACGATGACAAGGCAGTTTGAGCCAATAACAGGTTGACTCGTGGCAGGATGATGTCAACAAAGTGAATGGTGGTATGGACCAATGAATGAGTGCAACATGGAAGAGTGACGTCAGGGTGTTGTCAACATGACGTCAACAAGGTTGGCGGTCGGTTAAGTGGGAGACAATTTCACCAACGATGGTCATTGAAATACAGCTACCGACAACGACAAATTTGTCGCCTCTTTAAAATGTCCAATGACCCTAAAAAATTGATGGGTGATTTTAACTACCGTGTCTTAAAAAAGAAAGTAATAAAATGGTTGGGTTGGTTGGCCAGTGGTCAATCCCGACCAACCGAGTCACATTATATAGTATATATATGGATGTAATTTTCAACGACTGCCATAAATCTAGGGATCGATGGGTGTGGAACCTGTGCCGACTAGTGGGTTGGCCCATCGGCAGTGGCCCCATAATCGTTAGACACCAAAAATACAAGCGCTAACATTTAAAAATAAATGCGTCGGTAATCTATGGGGGCTCGGCGGGGTTGGAACCCCCAACCACCCCGGTACTATTCATAGAGCAAACCAATTCGTCCAATGGCTCTATTGGGGTATCCGCATGTGTAAAATTATGTAAACACAAACCTTTTGTCACTTGCCAAGGATGAAAGGTCGACCGGAACCAAGATTGGGCATGTACAAGAGGAGGAATAATTCCTTACGAAACCTTGAGCTAAAGTTGTGCCCTTCCTAGTGTTGGGATGGGTCCCTTGGGCCAGATTTGGGGTTAAAGTAGCCCAAGTTTTGATACAATTGTGTAATTAATGTAAAGTGTCCATGATTTCTGGATGCAGAGTGTGCAGATGATTAGGAGTCAAAAGGGTTTTAGCCCCTTGGTTATGTAAAATTTGAGTCAGTTTTGAGATGCACCCATGGTCTGCGGACCACAGGATTGTATGAAAAAGGCTATAAATAGGTGTGTCTTAGAGAGTCTAAGGAAAAATTGATAAGAAAGGGGTAGATAGAAGAGAAGTAATAGTGAAGAAAAGTGGGTCAGATAGGAGAAGAAAGGCTCTATAGCTGAGTACGCAGAGGCCTAGGTAGAGTTTGTAGCTGAGTGTGCATACCCCTGTAGTTGAGTGCGCAGGGTAGTGTTGAGTTTGTAATCCTAAATTGAAGATCAATAAAGATAGTTTCCGAAGAATTCTTGCGTATTTATATTTTCTTCTGTTTATGATATACGTTGTCTATGAATAATGCATTTTATGTAATATTGGTTAAATGTTGCATGATTGTGTTAAGCAATTGTTAATCATGTACGCAAAGCATGTTTATGTATGTTCATGAAGGCTCTGATGAATTCCATGATGTTTATTAATAACTTAAGTAAATATGTGCGAACCCTAATTTGATTGATTTTTAAAGGTCCACAAAGACTAATTGTAGACCTTCGCGAAGGTCTAAAGGCCATTTTGACAGAGTTGCAGCAGTGTGCCCTAGGAGTGTATCGATCTACGCGAAGGCAGATCTGAGGCACTGAAAGACATCACACTAGTCTCTAGATGCATAAACTTGGTTCTTGCATCCCCCCATACTGCTTCGGGTGAGACTGTAGCTTGTGCTTCGCAGGTTGTTTCTAAAAGGGCCAGTAGTGTAGGGATTTGTTGGTTGGTGCAACTAACTTTGAACCTGGGTTAGGACCCCCTAAGCCAACAAATGGTTTCGTTGCTGGGACATCTGTATAAGATGGGTGTAGATGAAATATTGCGAAGATATGTGCTAGACTTTGAGAGGGATAGCATTCTTGCTAAAGCTCATGGGGGAGCTGCAGAAGGTCATTATGCAGGCAAGTCAATTGCACAAAATATTTTGCGCACAGGTCTATGGTGGCCAACATTGCACAAGGATTTCAAGGCGTATTGTAAGGAATGTGATGCATGTTAAAGAATAGGCAGACCATCACGAAGGGATGAATTTCCATTACATCCTCAATTATATTTACTGCCATTTAAGAAATGGGAAATTGATGTTTTTTGGGCCAATTCAACCCCAGGGAAGAAAACATGTGTGCACTATATCATCACCGCGACGAAATATCTAACCAGATGGGTGGAAGCACAGTCGTTCAAGGATTGTATAGGGGCTATGGTAGCAAAGTTTTTGTTTGAATATGTCTTAAATAGATTTGGCTAGCTGAAAGTGTTGACGAGTGATAGAGGTACACACTTTCTGAATGAAACGATCAGTGTGTTGACTGAAGAATTCCAGGTCTACCATCAGAAGAGCACATTGTATCACCCATAGGCCAATGGAACCATTGAAACCTTCAATAAGATTTTGGAGAACGTACTGATAAATATCTGCAACACGTAGTGGAACAAATGGGATGTGCACATTCCTACAGTACTATGGGTTTATACGACCACTTGTAAGAAGCTAACAGGGCAAACTCCATTTAGATTGGTATACAGGGTCGAAGCTATAATGCTGATGGAATATATTGTGCCTAGTCTATGCATATTAGCTCTCACAGGTATGGCGGATCATGAGGCCTTGGAGGAATAGCTCGTGCAGCTAATGGAGCTCAAAGAGGATCGATTTTTGGCAGGATTTCATCAACAAGTACAGAAGGAACACTAAAAATCATGGCACGACTACCACATCAAGCTTTTCACGTTCAAGGTAAATGATCTTGTCCCATTATATGATAGTAAATTCATTAAATTTCTGGGTAAATTCTAGATGCATTGGCTAGGGCCATACATTATCAAAGAAATTATAGATGGAGGCTCAGTTCAGCTCGCAAAGCTGAATGGGGAACCTTTCCTGGGAAGAGTTAATGGGAGTAGATTGAATTTGTATACAAGGGATCCTGCACAATGAATATATGGTGGTAGGATAGTCTTAGTGCTCCAAGCAGTTGCAAGGGAGTGCGGGACTATAAACTACATTGCCCAATTTGGAGCACAACGCAAAAAGCAGGCTGCATGGAAAGTGATGAAGTTGCAACCTATGAAGCTACATGGAGGAAGTTGCACCATGGAGGGAAGTGTTGTGCAACCCAGTAGAAAAGTGACCATTGGAGTCACTATTCATGAATTAATGGCTAGAAGATGGTTAAGAGGAGTAGGATGGCGACATTTAAGGAAAAAATATTTTAAGATCTACCGCCAAAACTACATCTATTATCAGAAATTGGGCGGAACTATCGGATTTGAATTTAAAACTCCCTATAAATTACGTGTGTTGGTCCAACAGAGAACACTTTGCGCTCTCAGAATTGTTAGTGAGATTTTCTGCCTGTTGCCTATGTACTGATCGTATTGGGAAGATTTAGTCGTGAGCCCCGCGTTTGCTAAGTTGTTAGAGCTAAGCCAAAAATTTATTCCAGAAAAAGTGCTTGCACCATGTCCTACGGAAACTGTGAGCATTGGTGATGTTGCCTCTAAGGGAGCTTCCCTAGAGGTTTTAAGTATGGAAGCTCTGATTCCTATGCCTACGATGCAGAGGCCACCTAGACCAAAGCCTACACCTATTAGAGAAACCCAACCAACCAAACCAAAGAAGGAAAAGAAGAAGAAGTCGGTGCTAGTCCACGCTTCCCCAAGAAATCATTCTGAACCAAAGAAGCCAAAGAAGGATAAGTAGAAGGTAGTGGACCTGGAAGCGGAAGAAGGCCAGGGAAAAAAAGACATTGATAGTGAAGGAATAGAGCCTATAACCAGGCTCCCTGAGTATATCCTTCCAAGGAAGTGAAAGTCGAAGGTCTCAAAGGACCCAAATTTTGATAAGTTCACTGTTTCCACGCCCTTGCTACCAGAGCATGTCCCTTTTGAAGGTCTGCGGCTCGTGTAGATCCCACTGCTGAAAATGGAGGATTGGGACCTTGTAGATCACACTAGGTTTCCACAATTAGTGACGGATAAGTACATGAGGCACGTATACTATGTGAAGTTAGGTGTTACTACATTGGAAACAGAGGAATGGGTCCATGGTGTCGACAACTCGGGGTTACTCAAACTGCTGTGGGTGCCCCATTATCACCGCACCCCCATCAACACAATCTATGTGCACGAGCTTCTCACATTGGTGCACGATGGTTGTCTATGGCTAGGAGGGCCTATACTCATTACAGATATCCTTATTCACAGAATCACACACCTACCTTACGAAGGCCTGAACCCGACCAAGGAGCTTGGCGGAAAGACGTGGGAAAAGGACCTTGCCGAAAGAATGAAGAGAGATTAGCACCTCGTGAAGAAATCACGAGGGTATTCAGTCCTCTCTATCATAGATCTGGTGGTTCAATTGGCCACCCAGATCTTACCAGGGAAGGTGATGATGAAATGTCACACGGATGAAGTTCTGGTGGTCGTAGTTTCCCTAGTTGCACAGTGCATGAAGGGCGTACAATTTAACTGGTCAAGATACCTCTTTCAGGAGTTCCTAGCAAACTACCTTGAGGTCCAAGACAAATCCAAGTTGTTTCACTGTGCTTGGTTATTAATGTCCATTATGCTTGTCACATGGGAATTATCGTAGGATAGCCATTTTCCTCCGCTTGAGGAAGGATTGCTAGAAGAAATGAAATTCACTTCCTTATGGGCTATAAAGGATCCCGCATGAGATACATAAACAAAGATATTTTGGGTCCTTATGGAAATGTTTCTCTGCATGGCCAACAATTAGAATCCGAGGTTGTCCCCAACCTTGTACACGCAGCTGTCAGCCTACGCGACATTCAAGGCTGAATTCCATAGAGTATACATTCAAGCGCGGAAGGATCCACAACAAAAATGGCATGAATTTCCATATTTGGTGATAGAAACAAATGTGAAGGAGGTGGTAGTGAGGTGGCCTATAGGGTGGCATGCCCCATCAGACTTTGATGCTAGAACAAGCACGAGGGTGATAAGTTTTGGTCAGCAAAAAAGAAAGGAGGTAGCTAAGCAAGTTGTGCATAGACTTGCAGAGAAGAAAAAGAAGGAATCCACAGAAAATGCTCAAGTGGAACAAGAACGCACTACCAAGAAGCAAGTAGAATAGGAGCAGCGGGAATCACAAAAAAATGACAAGTCAACTTTGCCGAAGATAGAGAAGGAGGAACTTTCAGGGCAAGGAAGCGGACGAGATGAGGGGCAGAGCACCCCATTTATTCTAAAGAAACGTGGCAAGGAGCAATGGGAAGGTACAAGGAAAAATAGAAATCAGATAAGTCATAGATGGATCCCATGGTCTTAACATAAGGTAATCTCGATGAGATCGGGGATAAATTCAGGGATACCACAACCAAGGTGCTACAACAGTTTGAGAAGCAATATATGTAGATGTTTGGGAGCATCCAAAAACATCTGTGTGAGCTGCAGATCCAAGCAAGAAGGATATAGGTGGGCACCAGACAAGCGAGCATAGGGAAAGTGAGCTTGGCACCTGGGACGAGCCAAGCAACCGAGTTATTCAGGACCCTTGATCTCCAAACTATAGCATTTCCATATGGGTCTCTTCTTACAGAGACTGTTTATGATCATATCATGTTCAGTACGATCAAGAACATTGGACTTAATATGGCAGCACTCTCCAATGAAACCCTCCACATGTTGCATTCAGGGGTGGAAGATGAATTGAGAGCCCAAGAGCAGTGTACCATCAAACTCATCATAAAGTACAGAGTGAACAATGAGCATATGTTCACTAAAAAGATAAAGGATTTGAAGGAAAAGGAGATGCTGCAGGCATAGAGTTCATGACTAGAGTCAGTAGTCATAGAGGCATGCAAGATAGTGCGTGAGCTTCACATCTCGGAGGATTCATAGCCAGAAGAAAAGATCAGAAAACTCACCGTTGGTGTGTGCGCGAAGCTAAAGTAGAGGTTGGCTCAGTTCAGTTTGAGCTCAACATGAAGATCACAGAGCTACAGTTAAAGTTTCATCCCACGACTCTGCCTGAGGTCTGGGAGCAGCGCAGAGCCACGACAAAGGAAGGAATGGTTACCCTAGATTCCATAGTCGCTGACTGTATAACATTGTTCGAGCAATTAATGGATTTAGTGGCCAACTTGAAGGAGGATTTGAACCTGCAGACACTAAATACATAAGTAAGGGAGTTACAACGATAGTATGATGAATTTAGAGCAACACTCCATAGTACTAGCATATTGCCTAGCCAAATTACAGGAGGGTAAGTAGCTCCTACCATAGGTAGAGGAAGCATGGAAAAAGGAGGCCTTGCTTAAGGCTAGGTTGCAACCTTGGTTATAGGAGGCTTATCAAGTCACGACCACTATTCAGGATAAGCTTAAAGGGTTGCAGTAGACACAACAGAGGATGAGGTTGGAAGTTGAAGGACCAGCTACAGAAAAATTGCTTGAGGACGTCAAACAAGTAGCAACATAGAGTGTTGTTCAAGTTGTAGTAATCCAGGTGGAGCTGGGGGATCTTCGAAGCAAGATCATAGTGCTAGTGTTGGGTTGTGTTATATTCTTTCCACGACTAGCCCATGTAGTTAATTGAGGGGTTAGAAGGGGGGCGAAGCCCCCCCTTCGTTGCGTCGATTGTGTATCGAGGCGAGTCACAGGGGGTTTGAGGGGTGCAGGTAACCCCACTCTATGGGGTCTGGGGTAGCACCCCAGAAAATTTTAGTTTTGGACCCTATGTTAGATTGGGTGGACCTACCTATGGTTTTGTGCATGATTTTCGCACATGGTTTTGGACATGATGGTTTTCGGTCCATGGTTTTGAACGCGATGGTTTTCAGTCCATGGTATTGGATGCTTCAACATGCATAAATATGTATTGTAACATTGAAAGGAACATAATGAAAAATCATGCTGGTAGTCCCGGTTTTGGAATCCAGGGGAAATCTCTATGTATATGTGTTTTATGTGTTATGCTCTCGCATTGTTTATTTTCTGTGTTTTAGAATTTGTATGCAGGTAATTTCTGTATGGGGTTAAAACCTACATGTGGTTTCGGAGATGTTTTGGCTTCAAGGGGATGCCTTTGTTGCTGAGGGGTTTCGCTCGTGCCTGTGGTAGACCCTGTTCAGTGGGAGATTTGCGGGATCGTTTCTTGTGGTGAAAGGAGATGGCAAGCAGTGGAAAGATAGAGATCGAGAAATTTAATGGTCAGAGTTTTGAGTTATGGAAACTCAAGATGGAGGATCTATTGGTGGATAAAGATTAGTGGATCGCGGTAGATCCAAGTACTAAACCAACAGGAGTGTATATTGAAGAATGGAAGAAGTTGGATCAGAAGGCAAAGAGCACAATACTATTGTGTGTCTCAGATTCAGTATTGCTGAATGTATCAGGGGAAGCTACGGTGAAGGCTTTGTGGGAAAAGTTAGGGACTTTATACCAATCTAAGTCTCTGGTGAATAAATTGTTCCTATGGAAAAAACTGTATATCCTAAGGATGAAAGATGGAGACTCGATGATAGAGCATCTGAACGCATTTAATACTATGGTAAGTCAGTTATCATCTATTGATATTAAAATTTCAGATGAAGATAAGTGCATCAGTTTGTTGTGTTCTCTACTAGATTCGTGGGATAGTCTGGTTATTACAATATGTAGCAATGCAACTGCCTTGCAGTTTGATGAAATAGTATCATCCTTGCTAATGGAGGAAATGAGATGGAAAAATATGGAGAGCCAGAATGGTGATGCCTTATTTGTACGAGGACGGTCCCAGAACAAAAACAAAAATAAGTCATCAAGTGGGAGGTCTAAATCTAAAGGGAGATCTAAATCTCCAGGAAAACTTGTAAAGGTGGTGTGCTGGAAATCTAGAAAGGAAGGGAACTACAAAAGGGACTGTAAATCTAAAGCTCCTGATAAAGGAAAGGGATCTGATGATGCTTCTTCTGCAGAGGCGAAAACCACCTCAGATGAAGGTGGGGATGTGTACTTGACTTCTTCAAGTACACATGTAGATCACGAGGCATGGTTGATTGATTCAGGTGCATCCTTTTACTTCACTCCCCATAGAGAGTGGTTCTTCCAGTATGAGAAATACAATGGTGGTGATGTCTTCTTAGGGGATGATAGGAAGGCCAAAATCGTTGGTCGTAGAAAAGTAAAGTTGAAGTTGTAAGGTGGAAGGGTTAGAACACTTCCAGGCATTCTGCATATTCCTGCATTCGCCAGAAATATAAGTTCTATAAGCAAGTTGGATGATGTAGGTGTAAAAACAGTGTTTGAGAAGGATACCTGCAAGATGCTTCGGGGAGCACTAGCATTGATGCGGGGAGTTCGGATTGGAACTTTGTACAAGCTGAAAGGTAGCACTGTTGTTGATGGGTGCAATAGTTTTGTGGTTCCTGAAAGTGGAGCAGAAAATCTAGTGGTCTCTGGATAGGAGACCATGCTGTGGCATCAAAGGCTTGGACATATTGGAGAGAAGGGCCTTTGAATACTTCATGGTAAAGGTATGGTAGAAGGTATGAGTAATAGCACTCTGGGTTTTGATTTCTGTGAAAATTGTGTATATGGGAAACATAATCAAGTGAGTTTCTCCTCTGGTGGTAAGAGGGCGAAACAAATATTAGAGCTTGTGCACAGTGATGTGTTTGGACCTGTGAAGGTTCCATCACTGGGTAAGTCTGTGTACTATGTATCATTTATAAATGACTTATCAAGGAATACATGGATATATTTCCTTAAGAATAAATCTGAAGTCTTTGACAGGTTTAAAGAATTTCAGGTTCTGGTGGAAAACTAGACAGAGAATAAGATAAAGGTGCTGAGGACAGATAACGGTGGAGTTTTTTAGTAAGGAATTTGAATAATTCTATAAGAAGGTGGTATAGCACAGCAGAAGAATATTCCATATACACCTAAGCAAAATGGAGTTGTAGAAAGAATGAACAAGACATTGATGGAAAGGGCAAGAAGCATGCTCAGTGGTGTCAGGTTAGGATAGGAACTATGGGTAGAGGCAGTGGAGACAACATGTTACCTGGTCAATAAATCACCTTCATCAGCATTGGAGGATAAGACTCCACAAAAGGTATGGACTGGTAGGAAACCCTCTCTTTCACATTTGAGAGTATTTGGATGTGATGCATATGTACATGTTCCAAAGGAGAAATGAACCAAGTTGGATAGTAAATCTGAAAAGTGCATCTTTATTGTGTATAAGGATGGTTTAAAGGGTTATAAGCTTTGGAACCCAGTGACAAGGAAGGTTGTGTATAGCCAAGATGTGGTGTTCAAAGAGGTAAGAGATGTTATTAAACATGAAGTCCAACCAAAGGAACTTGAGAAGATAGAGTTTGAGCTAAAGGAGGAAGAATCAAACTCTATAGCAAAGGAGAAATTAGAAGATGAAGAGCCACAAACTCCAGGTGTGAGAAGATCAGTTCGAGAAAGAAGGCAAGGAGAAAGGTATAGTCCATCTGCCTTCTGTTCAAATTTTTCTTTATCTATTACTAATGATGATCCCAGAATTGTGAAGGAAGCAATAGATTCAGAGGATGGAAAACTTTGGAAAGAGGCCATGGTTGATGAAATGGCATCTTTGCACAAAAATGATGCTTGGGATCTGGTGGAGTTGTCGGCTGTAAGGAAACCCACTGGCAGCAAATGGGTGTTCAAGAAGAAGACAAATACAGAAGGAAAGGTGGAGAAATACAAAGCTCAGTTGGTAGAAAACGGTTATTCCTAGGTGCCGAGAATTGATTTTGGTGATATTTTTTCTCTTGTTGCCAAGGTAGCTTCTATTAGATTACTTTTATCTGTTGCTGCTGCTTTTGATTTTGAGGTAGAACAGATGGATGTGAAGACAACATTTCTTCATAGGGATCTGGAAGAGGAGATCTACATGAAGCAACCTGAAGGCTCTGCGGTGAAGGGTAAGAAAGAACTAGTATGCAAGTTAACGAAGTCTCTATATGGGTTAAAATAGTCACCAAGGATGTGGTATTAGAAATTTGATACATTTATATGGGGACTTGGCTTCACTAGAAGCAAAGCATATCACTATGTGTATTTTAAATTAATTGGTGACTGTGTTATTTATCTGGTCTTGTATGTGGATGATATGTTGATGGTTGGAAATGACAAAGAAATTATCTAGGATTTGAAGACCCAATTGTCCTCCAAATTCGACATGAAAGATCTTGGTGTTGCAAACTATATTTTGGGCATGGAAATTAAAAGAGATCAGGCAAAGAGGAAGCTCTGGTTAAACCAGAGGAAGTATGTTGAGACAATATTGCAGAGGTTTAATATGCAGGATAGTAAATTGGTGAAGGTTCCTATTCCTGTAGGTGTAAATTTATCTGTTGAACATCATCCCAAGACACATGAAGAGGAAGAGGATATGTCCCGTGTTCCATATACAAGTGTAGTTGGTAGCCTGATGTATGCGATGGTCTATACTAGACCAGACATTGCACATGCAGTGGGAGTATTGAGCAGGTTTATGTCAAAACCAGGGAAGGAGCACTGGACACTAGTGATTATGGTTTGTGTTACCAAGGAAGACCAGGATTGGACAGAGTGTTGGATATTTGTGGCTTTGTTGATGCAGACTAGGCTGGAGATCTAGATCAGAAAAGATCTACAAGTGGGTATGTGTTTAACCTATTTGGAAGTGGAGTCAGTTGGATGAGTAAGAAACAATCTGTAGTGGTATTATCAACTATAGAGGCAAAATACATGGCAGCCACTCATGCAAGCAAGGAAGCAGTTTGGTTGCAGAGATTGTGTTCAAGTATGGGGTTAGTACAGGGAGCTATAAGGATAGACTGTGACACCCAAAGTGAAATTTTCTTGGCAAAGAACCCTGCTTACCATTTAAAGACAAAGCACATTGATGTTCAGTATCACTTTGTGAGGGATATGATAGAAGACAAAAAGGTGTTGTTGGTAAAGGTGGACACTTTGAAGAATACTGCAGATGCATTGACAAAATCTATCAGCTCTTAGAAGTTCTCTTGGTGTAGAGAAACAATGGGCATTGTAGGGCTAGATAAATGACTAAGCTCTCTTGTGGCCCCCTATGGAAAGGAAACAACAAGTGGGAGAATGTTGGGTTGTGTTATATTCTTTCCATGAGTCACAGGGGGTTTGAGGGGTGTAGGTAACCCCACTCTATGGGGTCCGGGGCAGTGCCCTAGAAAATTTTGGTTTTGGACCCTATGTTAGGTTGGGCAGACCTACCTATGGTTTTGTGCATGATTTTTGCACATGGTTTTGGACGCGATGGTTTTCGGTCCATGGTTTTGGATGCGATGGTTTTTGGTCCATGGTATTGGATGCTTCAGCATGTATAAATATGTATTGTAACATTGAAAGGAACATAATGAAAAATCAAGCTGGTAGTCCCGGTTTTGGGATCCAAGGGAAAATCTCTGTGTATATGTGTTTTATGTGTTATGCTCTCACATTGTTTATTTTCTGTGTTTTAGAATTCATATGCAGGTAATTTCTATATGGGGTTAAAACCTACATGTGGTATCAGAGCTGTTTTGGCTTCAAGGGGATGCCTTTGTTGCTGACAGGTTTCACTCGAGTAAGCGACAATATCATGAAGTTAGGGCAACCGCGTGCTCCATAGCACCAGCATAGTGCGTAGCCAAATTACAGGAGGGTAAGCAGCTCCTAGCGCAGGTAGAGGAAGCACAGAAGAAGGAGGCCTTGCTTAAGGCTAGGCTGTAGCCTTGGTTAGAGGAGGCTTATCAAGTCATGATCACAATTCAGGATAAGCTTAAAGGGTTGCAGTAGACACAACAGAGGATGAGGCTGGAAGTCGAAGGACCAGCTACCAAAAAATTGCTTGAGGACGTCAAACAAACAACAACACAGAGCGCTGTTGAAGTTGCAGTAATCCAGGTGGAGCTAGGGGATCTTTGGAGCAAGATCACAGTGCCAACTAAGTGACTCGAGGGTGAGTCATGATCTTTGTGTTGGCGGATTGTTGGGATGGGGTCCCCTGGGTCAATTTTGGGGTTAAGGTAACTGAAGTTTTGATACAATTGTGTAATTAATGTAAAGTATTCGCGATTTGTGGATGTAGAGCACGTAGATGATTAGGATTCAAAAGGGTTTTATCCCCTTGTTTATGTAAATTTTGGGTCAGTTTTGAGATCCACCCATGGTCTGCAGACCATGGGATTGTATGAAAAAGGCTATAAATAGGTGTGTCTTAAAGAGTCTAAGGCAGAATTGATAAGTAAGGGGTAGATAGAAGAGAACTGATAGCAAAGAAAAGTGGGTCAGATAGGAGAAGAAAGGATCTATAGCTGAGTGTGCAGAGGCCTAGGTAGAGTCCGCAGCTGAGTGCGCGGACCCCTGCAGCTGAGTGCGCAGGGTAGTGTTGAGTTTGTAATCCTGAATTGAAGATCAATAAAGATAGTTTCCGAAGAATTCTTGTGTATTTTTGTTTACTTCTGTTTATGATATATGATGTCTATGAATAATGCTTTTTATGGAATATTGGTTAAAGCTTGTGCGATTATGTTAAATAACTGTTAATGGTGTACACAAAGCATGTTTATGTATGTTCGTGAAGACTCTGATGAATTCCCTGATGTTTACTAATAACTTAAGTAAATCTATGCGAACCCTAATTTAGGACCACTTTCTGATGCATGTAAGTAGATAGATTGTCTCTTAAAGGACTGTAAAAACTAATCATAGACCTTTGCGAAGGTCTAAAGGTCATTTTGATAGAGTTGCAAGAGTGTTCCCTAAGAGTATATCGATCTACACGAAGGAAAATCTGAGGTGCTGGAAGATATCACACTAGTCTCTGGATGCATAAACTTGGTTCTTACATCCCCCCATACTTCTTCGTGTGAGACTGCAGCCTACTCTATGCAGGTTGTTGCCGAAAGGGCTAGTAGTGTATGGATTTGTTGGTTGATGAAACTAACTTTGAACCTAGTTCAGGACCCCCTAAGTGAACACCTAGCATGCTTTTTGAGAAAGATTCCTAGGAATCTTGGGAGAATATTGTTACATAGGATCTTGTAGGGAATCTAAAATATTCCTTAAAGCCCCAAAAGTCACCTACTCGGAACATGGTCAAGTTTATAGTCATTTGACATGATTTCGCGCCACAAATTCAATGGTGTGGTCCATTTCTAAAGTAGAGCTTTTCATTTTTAGACCATTCGGGAGATTGGAGGTATAAGGTGTCATTTTGTAATTGATTGTAATTTAATTTTGTTGCCAATTAATGAAAGAGGCCTCCCCACATTGAGCAAGGCTCGGAGACGTATCTCAAACTTGGTGAACTCCATTATCAAGTTTTTATTGTGATTTTGATCTCATGGTTGATTTTTAATTTCTCTTCTTTTATGTGTTTATGTCACTTGGTTACATGCTCTCTTATATGCAATTCTGTATGATTCCTTGAAGTAAAATATCTGGATCAAGTTTGGTATCAGAGCAGGTCTTCTTGATGCGAGTTGTATGACTGAATGCTAACCAGGGACAAGCTCCAAAGAGGAGAAGGAAATCTCAAATCCTTTGATCTTGAACTAGGGTTTGAAACACGAAGACTGAACATGGAAGATGAAAAATCATGAATGGAGGAGGAGCAAATTTATTGCAAGATCTTCTTCACCATGGCAGAGAAAGTTGAAAAGTTGTTTCATTAGAGGAATTTTGAGGTCTAAAATGGGCCTCCTATGAAAAATGTACAACCAAAATAAAATTTTTAAGGCCCAATAGGATTCAAGATGATAATGTCAAGCATGGGGGATGATTCACCATTTTTGGAGTAAAAAAGTAAAAAGATTAAAAAATAATAAAATAATAAAACTACTTTTTCAACTCGTATTTTCAACTTATCTCCCTAATGTTTTACTCAAATTTCAAGTGGGAGTAAGAGTACCCATGTTGCATACCTTTCATGGCCCTTCTACACGAAAAATGAGAAATACATGAAAAAACATGATTGCAATCACGTTTTTCATGTATTTCTCATTTATCGTGTAGTAGGGTCAATTGAAAGTATGCAACATGGGTACTCCATATGTGAGGAATCAAATTCTGCATCCAACAAGTTTTCCCGCTTGAATTTTGAATAAACGCATAGGGAGATCATTTGAAAATACGAGTTGAAAAAATAGTTTTTTTTCTTTTTTCCCTCTAAAATTTGATGATGTAGTGTAATCCTATTTTATTATTTCCACTATTATTTTATAATTTCCTTAGGAGGCCCATTTTAGACCTCAAAATTCCTCTAATGGTAGGATATTAGAAGACAGTCAAGCTTGGGAAGAAAGAGACAGATGATCATGCCTTGGTAAATCATGAAGGTGGAAGAGGAGAGCCTCCTAAACATCCCTCTCCATCCTCTAGTGACAGTTATTCTTCTTCCTTTTCTCATAATTCTAACCAGCATCATAGGAATGCATCTAAGAAGCCATTTTTTAAGCTAGATGTAAATTTTGATTTCCCACTTATAATGGAGAATGTAATGCAAATTAATTGAACAATTGGATTAGACAAATCGAATTTTATTGTCGAATTCAGTAGATCGAGGAGGATGAGGCCAATATCCAATTAGCATCCCTTTAGCTGAGTGGAACTGCTCTTGTTTAGTGGGAGAGAAAGTTGTAGAAAGGAAGAAAAAAACTTAGGTAATCTCCTTTCTTCTTGGTCCAATTTGGTTTCTACATTAAAAGATCAGTTTTATCCTTTGGGTTATCGACAAAAGGTTTTAATGGAATGACAATATTTGAGACAAGGAAAGGGTCAAAATGTATATAGCTTCACAGGAGAGTTTAGAAAACAAGCTTTGAATTTGGGAATTTCACTTGATTAACCATAAATTGTAACAAACTATATTGGTGCTTTACATAGTTACATCACACATTCTTTCTGTTATTTGATCCTACTACTATTGATGCGGCTAGTGTGAAGGTCATTCACCTTGAAAGCAGGGGTAAGAATGACAAAGAAGATCAACCCAAGAAATCACCTTTCAAACCTCATAATGGCAAGTTCAATGGAAAAGGAAAGGGAAAATACAAGAAGACAGCTACAACCAAGAAGGAAGAAGGAGCAAATCCATCTTGCACACATTGCAAGAAGGAAGGCCATGATGATGAACATTGTTGGAAGTTGTATCCAGATTTGGTAGTAAGAGCAAGCAAAAGACAGTGGCAACCATACAACAGGACCTTGGATCTGACTCCAATGTTGAGACAAAGATCACATAAGTGGGCATACACAATACCCTTTCTCTTCATGTTAATGAAAATTCTGAATTTCATGCAAGTACAATTTCTTCAAATGAGTGTCTTGTTAATGAACGAAAAATGACTTAATTTCTCCACATTAGATTTGTGATGAAACATACTAAAGTGGAAACCTTGTTTGATCTAGGCTCATAAGAAAATTTGATTTCAGAATCCTTGGTTAAGAAATTAGGGTTAGATACCAAGCCTCATCTGAAACCCTACCCTCTTGGTTGAGTGTGTGACAAAGAAAAATTACATGTAACTAAATAGTGTAGAGTTAGATTTGTGCTTGCATCCAAGCTAGTAGATGAGGTTGACCTTGATATTGTACCTTTGAATATTTGTGGCATTGTATTGGGGAGTCCATATTTGTATGACAGGAAAGCAATTTTCTTTCACCATGAAAACAAGTATCACCTCACAAAAGATTATGTGGAATACATTATTAGAGCTCATCGTGCCAAAATCAGTGCCAGTCTTGTAAGTGTAGGTCAGATAAAGAGATTGATCAATTCCAACAAAGGGTGCATGCTCATGGTTGTGAGAGAAAAATATGCAGAGACATATGAAGCTTTCCAAGGTCGTGATTCCACTCATAAAAAATAATTTTGTGAAATTATTCCTAACTATAATGGGCTTTTTCAAGAACCAAGTGGGTTTTCTCTAAAGTGTGAGATCCAACATGAAATTCACTTGCAGCAGGATGATCCTTTACCCAACATTGCTATGTATAGGTTTGCCTCCATTGAGATGGAGGAGAGAAAGAAGAAGGTGTAGGAATTGATGAACCAAGTGGTCGTAAGGCCAATTTATTCTCCATGCGGTTCACCATCGTGTTGGTGCCAAAGAAGGATGACACATGGAGGATGTGCATGGACTACGTAACACTGAATAAAATAATGGTGAAGAATCAATACCCTCTCCCTTGCATTAATGATTTATTAGATCAATTGAAAAATGTTGTCTAATTCACATAACTAGGCTTGCGTAGTGGCTATCATTAGGTCATGATTGCATAACAAGATGTATGGAAGACTATACTCAATACAAAACAAGGGTTATTTGAATGGTTGGAGATGTCATTCGGACTATGCAATGGTTTGGCCACATTCATGAGGGTGATGAATGATATGTTTATTCCTTTTCTCGATGATTTTGTACTTGTGTATCTTGCTGACATTCTTGTTTTTAGTAGGACATGGGAAGATCATGTGAGTCATGTTAAAAAGGTGCTTGATGTTTTGAAAAAAAAAATTGTATGTCAAAATTTCTAAGTGTGAATTTGGTAAGACCCTTTTGGTTTACTTGGGTCACATTGTTGGAGGTGGACAATTGAAAATAGATCCTTGTAAAGTTGATGTGATTGTAAAGTGGCCTAAACCCACCAATGTTATATAGGTACTAAGTTTTTTGGTGCAATACAATACTTGAGAAAGTTCATTACCAACTTCTCCTTCTTTGCATCACCCTTGCATGCATTGACAAGTGTGAAGAAAACCTTTAAGTGGGGAGGAAAGTAGCATAAATCCTTTGATACACTGAAAGCGAAGATCAGTACCACACCAGTTTTGGCCTTACCTGAACTCTAGTGGCCTTTTGAGATCGATACAAATGCCAGTGGGTACACCATGGGAGAAGTATTGATGCAACAAAGGAAACATGTATGTTGCCATTCAGATACATATCCCAAGTTGTTGTGAATTATCCCATATATGACAAGGATTTGTATGCCTTGGTACAAAGCGTGAAAAAGTTGAAGCACTATTTGATATGCAATGAGACCATCATTCACCATCTCTTGCAATACCTCCAATCGCAAACCAAGCTTCAACAAGCACATCATTTCAGATGGATGGGACTCCTCCAACAATTTCACTTTGTAATAAAATACAAGAAGGGCACTAACAACAAAGTGGAAGATATGCTTTCTCTCCCTCCTATTATGCATCTATAGTTTTGCAAAATTCTTCTTTATCTTTTGAAAGTTATGTTGAACAATATGTTGATGATGAAGATTTTAAGGATATCTATGCAAAGCTAACTCATGGATCGTAGGTAGACAAATACCATTTGTAGGGAAAATTGTTGTACCACCTTGGCAAACTTTGTATCCCCACCAATAAAAGAATACATGTAATGAGAGAGGCACATACCTCTCATGTGTCGGGTCATTTTGGTGTAGGGAAAAATTTCTGTCATTTGTAGAGGTTTTTTTACTGGCCTCACATGAAACATATTATGACTCGATATGTAAAGGGATGTGTGTTTTGTTTAGTTTGCAAGCCCACCAATAGAAAATTGGGGCTCTACACACCACTCCCTATTCTGATTCGTCCATGGGAAAGTGTTTCAAAGGATTTTGTTGGTGTTTTTCCTTTGTCAAGGAGAGGTCATGACTATTTGTATGTCATTGTGAATCAACTTAGAAAAATGTATGTATTACTGCCTTGTAAAAAACAGATCACTACAGAGCAGACTGCTCATCTCTCCTTCCAATTTGTATGGGTCCACTTTGGGTTGACCACATCCATTGTATTTGATCAAGACTCTTATTTCATTGGAGAGTTTTGGATGAGTTTGTGGAGAATGATGGACACCAAGCTAAGAGGATCATGAAATTTCATCTGTAGAACAACAAGAAAACATAGGTTGTCAACTGCACAATGATACATTTACCCCAGCGCTATTGTGGCAAGCATCCCAAGTTGTGGGATGAGTAGCTTACTTATGTAAAACATGCATACAATCAATCAGTGCATTCATCCAATCAGAGCTCATCGTTCAAGACATGCTTTGGATATTTTCCAAAGGATCCCTTAGACATGGTCTTTGGGAGAGATGAAGATTCCAATGAGAAAGATGATAAGGACAAAGAACGAAATTTCATTCAGTGAATTCAGATGATTCACTAGGCAGTGGAGGAGTAGTTGGAGAAAATTCAATCCCAATACAAGGCTCGACATGATAAGCATCGGGTTGATCACCAATTCAAATTTGGAGACAGGGTGTGGCTCCACATCAGCAAAGACAAATTGAAAGGGGAAGGAAAGAAGTTGAGACCAATACACTATGGTCCCTTCACCATATTAGAGAAGATTGGAGATCATGCTTTTCATCTTGATTTTCAAGCATACATTTAGATATACTCAATTGTGAATGTTGAAAACTTGAAGCTTTATTAGCCTCCTTTGACCATGGACATCGAAGAGGTTGGGCAGGTTCCTACAGTGGATGAATTTGTACCAAAATACTTGGACAAAATACCTGAGGATATCATTATTAATAGGAGAACTAGGACTTCATGACGGGGAGAAGTGGAATACCTTCGTATTGGTTTCAAGGTAATGCATCCAAGTAAGTACCACTGGATTGAAAAGGATAAATTGAGGGAGAACTTCCCTCACTTTCCAATTGACTGAAAATATTTTGGCAGCCTAAAAGATCATTAGTGGGGAGGAATGATCCAAGAGGATCCGAAAAGGCTAAATTTATGAAGTCCTCAAAACAAAGTGAAACCAGTCTCAAATTGAAGAGATCTTCATTCTGAATCCAATGGTTTGAACGACACCTCAAACAGACATTGTATGTGAAAGTTATGGCTTGCTGAAGGTTTTCAAAAACAACTAAATTTTTTGCAAGCAGGACCCATAGTGTCATGTGGCATGCTAATGTTAGTAGTACGTATGATGATGTCATCCATACAGATGCTGAAATCAACAAGGTGACGTGGTCGTACGATCAAGGAGGACCAATCTCCACATGACATATGGTAGGGCTGACGCCAGGTCGTACGGATGATGATATCAGCATGATGACAGTGTAGTTTAGGCCAATCACAGGTTGACACATGGCAGGATTATGTTAGTAAAGTGATGTGGTGATACAAACAAATGAAAAGCGCCATGTGGCAGAGTGACGTTAGCAATGTTGGTAATCGATTAAGTGAGAGACAATTTGCACCAACGGTGGTCGTTGGAATACGGCTACCAGCGGTGATGAATTTTTCCCCTCTTTAAAATGTCTGGTGACCCTTAGAATTTGGCAGGTGGTTTTTAATTATTATGTATTAAAAGAAGAAATGGTTGGGTCAGTTGGCCTGTGGTCAAACCTAACCAATCAAGCCACATAATATATATTATATATATGGACATCATTTTTAACAGTCGTCATAAATTGGGGGACCGACGGATGTCAAACTCGTGCGATACGGTGGGTCAACTTGCCAACGACAGCCCCATAAGCGTCAAACACCAAAACTACAATCGACAACATTTGAAAATAAATGCGTCGGTTATTTATGGGGGGTTAGCAGGGTTGGAACCCCCTACTAGCTCGGTACTATTCAAAGCACCAACCAAGTCACCCAACAACGCCATTGGGGTATCTGCCTTACGGAAGGCCAAGTGGACCCGAGAGTTGTCGAGTGCAGAAGGAGGAACAAATTTTGTAGAACCCTGGTCCATAATTGCGCCTTGCTTGGCATGGCTTTCAAGAAATATTTCTAGGAAGCTTATTAGAATCTTGTTGTAGAGAATCTTGGAGGGAATCTAAAATATTTCTTAGAGCCCCAAAAGTCACCTACTTAGAATAGGGTAAAGTTTATAGTCGTTTTACACAATTTTTCACCATGAATTCAATGGCATTGTCTGTTTCTTTAGTTGATCTTTGAATTTTTAGACCATTCCAAAAAGTGGAGGTATAAGGTGTCATTTTGTAGTTGATTGTAATTTGATTTCGTTGCCAATTAATGAAAGATGCCTCCCCACATTGAGCAGGGCCCAAAGACATAGCCCAAACTAGATGAACTCCATTATCAAGTTGTTTTTATGCCTTCGATCTCATGGTTTCTTCTGAATTCCGCTTCTTTTATGTGTTTATGTCACTTGGTTACATGCTCTTTTATATGCAATTTTGTATGCATCCTTGAAGTAAAATATCTAGATCAGTTCATATCTGATTCCCAAGACTCTCCCATTTCTTTGTATGGAGATTTGGAAGCCCTTTCCTTCTGTGGTTTTATTGACATGGACCCCTTGTCCATTAAGACGTCCTTTTCCCATTTGAGGGAGTGTGGTGTAAGAATATCCTCTCTACGGACAGAGACAATCCCTTTAGCCCAAGAGAGTGGTTCTATCCACAAACAAGAAAATCTAATGTAAATTTCCTTAGATTAGAATCGAATAAGAGGGCCTACCTATTATAACGATAATCCACTTGATGGTGATCTTGCTTCCTTGCTCCAACTTCCTTTCATTCCTTTCATTCAAGTACCTGAAACAAACATGCAAGAAACAATAGCAAAAGTGATAGCATAAAATTGAATCCAATCTACTTAAAAGGTAAAAGAGTTCTAAGCTATCAAATGTACTATTACACCCGATATAGGAAATAAACCACTAGTTGTATTAAAATAAATTTCAAAGAAATACAATTGAAGCCTTGAATTTGTAGATCTCCTTTACGGTATCCAAGTCCCACTACACGCCTTTTTAGCACTCTTTTCCTCCTCTAGCTTGACATGAAATGGCTTCCAAGCTCTAACTCTCTCTCCTCATGCTTTAGCTACCAAAGAATATTATTTTGTCATCTAAGACTAATATTCTTCTATCAAAAGCTAAATATTTCATAATTTTGCAGCTGGTTCTACCTCTCCACCACTTTCCCTATGTGTTGTATTGTAACCAAAAAGGGTAAGAGGAAGTGGTTTATATAGGGGGAGGAGGATAAGAATGAGATCCACTCAAAGGGGAAGAAGGGATTATCTCCTTGGGAAGGTCCACTTTTAAGCAGGAAAGAACCTTATATGGAGTTCTTGGCACTTATTCAACCAAATGAACATGCAACACATCACCACTAGAAGTTTCTAGACGTGAAACTCCGTTTCCTTTTATGAAAACAGTACAAAAGTAGATCGATGTGGGTATTGGGCTAACAGTAGCACTGATCGGTGTGGTTCATAATGTAAAACTCTGCCATCGGTGCAGGTGAGACACTGGGAAAGAGCATTAATCTTAAAAACTCAGTTTTAAGAAGGATTCCCTGGAAATTTTCTGAAGGGAGTGGGGACTACTTTCTTCAAACTTCGAGGGATGCAAGAACATAGGTTTCATGGTGAAAGTATAACACAGTAGTCACTACTAAGGTTCTGCAAGATTAGGAACCGGGAGCAGCAGGAGAGTGAAAAATTACTATGTAACAGATGCCCCCTAAAGCATGAAATCAGAGCTGAGAGCAATGGCTGAAATGCTTTAAGATAGAGTGAGGGCTTGGAATACCAACATCGAAAGACCTGAAAATCAAACATACATGTAAATATTTGAAATCTGATAGTCATGCCTGATAAACATGAGAGGAATATAACAATACATGAATCCATGGTATAGGCACAACTATCCATTAAGAAAAGGATCATGTGCATGGATCCTCGGCATGGACACAGTTATCCAGCTGAAGGGATCATGTGAAATAGATCCACGACATGGGCATAGCCATTCGCATAGAGAGAATCAAAATGAAAAGACCCACGGTATGGTCACAACCATTCGACTGAGAAGGATCAAAATGATACCCACGGCATGGTCGCAACCACCTATCCTAAGAATCATGTATATAATCATGAATGACTCATCACTCCTTACAACCTAGACTTTTATGATCTAAGCCCAGGGTCTTGCACTCCAACATGACCTGACCAAAGTACAAATTCTAACATGTGAATAGACGTGCTAAAGTCGAATATGCTAGAAAATCATTTGATTACCGGCCAATGATGTGAACCATTAACAAGCACGAGAGAAACCACCCATAATGTCAATGGCTCTCAAAGTACTATTAGTACAATTCACGAAGTGTGAATAAGGAACTGAAGTCAAATACCTGTGAAATGACTCGATCGAGGGCTAATAATGAGAACTTATCATTGAGTGCAAAGAAATTTCCATTGAGGCATGAAAGCTCTAAGGTACTAGAAAGGAGTTTCTAGATCAACTTCCTCGATAATGAGCTGAATTCGACAAGAAGTGATCCATCGAAATAAGGTTGTAATGGATCCTTCATCATTGGCACGAAATGGGAAAAATAATGAATGAGAGTATTCCAAGAATGTGACAGGTGATCAGACAATGTACAGGCAAGAAGACTTCTCTTGAACATGGGGATGATACGACTCCGGAGTTTGACAGCATTTTACATCATAGGATCAAAGGTG
The DNA here is from genome assembly GCA_031772625.1 of Pinus tabuliformis. Taxonomy (NCBI): domain Eukaryota; kingdom Viridiplantae; phylum Streptophyta; class Pinopsida; order Pinales; family Pinaceae; genus Pinus; species Pinus tabuliformis. The sequence goes on along the minus strand of CM062817.1, from coordinate 942,998,366 downwards.
ATGGTGATGTGGTAGAGATCAGATGATAGGTTAAAATGGATAACCCAAACCTAGGAAGGAAAGTTAAAGAGTGAGGATGTACCAAAACCTGACATGAACAACAAATGAGTGTCAATGTTCAAGAGTGACATGCTGCCTGAAGTGAAGAATAAAAATGATGAATACTTCAAATTTCCTCGAGCATTATTGGTGAGTACCCCAGCTAATTTTTAAACACAAGCTTGAAGGGGATAACATATTCTTGTAATATAATCCCATCCTTTGGATCCTACCTAGTAAATTTTAACGAGCCTTAGGAAGGATAAGCTCGATCTCGTCATAATGACAATTCCTATGTCGTTTAATATATCAACAAGTCCAACAAATGTGAAACTCATAATCTTTTTCATGTTTAGAGAGTTTGAAAAAGACATGAAAAAAAACTCCAAGGGTCCCTTTTTGTAATGTTGTCTCTCGAACCTGAAAAGGTAGAAAAAAATATTCAAGAGAACCTCCTAGTCATGTTTGACTGAGGTATACTTTATTCATAAATGGTTTTATCCTAGCTCGAAAATGGGGTAAATGTATATTGGGTAAATGACATTTCGCAACCTTTAACGAGTTCAAAATGAAAAGAGCTCGAAAATCGTTTCATATTTTGAGAGTTAGAAAAGAGCTCAAATATGACTCCCTACTTTTATTTTCTTTAATGAGTCTAAAAGGGAAAAATATTCAACAATATTTTCATTTTTTAGAGTTATAAAGAGCTTAAATGTGACTCATCCTGGAGGAACGAGTGGTATAAAGGGTAGAAACTGGTTCTAGTTATGGTGGAAATGCTAAAAAACTAAGAGGTCAAGAGGTTGGCTAGTAAAACCACTCATCACTGTGGTTCCTTAAGAAAAGGTAAAAAAACCAAGTGAAAGAAAATGATCAGCCAAAGAGATAGTGGTGACGGAATGGAGAAAAAACCAAGGTTTATATGATGGGAGAGGCTGATAAAAATGTCAATCGTGAGGGTTAAAATGGAGATGGGTTCATTTTTACACAAGCTTGAACCACGGGGAACTATGCTTCGATTTAATTTCATGTTTACACAAGCTTGAAATGGAAAACTATGCTTGGATTCTGTTAGAGCCTAAATCTGCCTCAGGCTGAGAAAGGCAAGATCTAGGGTAACATCAAACCATGCTTAACCTGGTAGCTAGTCCTACTAGGTCGGGAGAGGGCTCTCTCCTCGTCAATCTCAGAAAGGATGACCAATGAAGCTTGAGATGACTGATGTAATGACTGGTTTTAGGCTAGGTATGTGTACAGAGGTGTTTGATTGAATTTAAGATGGGTTTGCTGGCTCAATTGTGAAAGACAGATTTGGGTCCGGGGAATGGACACAGTCTTGCGGAGATCTCTATGGGGCGAGGTAGGCAAATGGTTCAACACTTCAAAATTGAGTGAGATGAAGAGATTTTAGACCGGTAAGGAGTTGGAGAGGGCATGAAATACTTAGGGATCCTCTTCAATAGCTAAAAACATAAATAACTAAACAAAACCCTAGGTAGAGCACTACAATTTCAATGTATTCTACCTTTATCCTTGTTTGATTTAGTTAAGATGGAAGCAAAGAGAGATAATGGAATACATAAAACACATGTAAACTTGTAATTATAGAAGGAAACACAATACCAAATCAAGATGCCACAAGAATCCCATAAAGTGCTGCAAACCCTGGTCAATTCCTTTGCCAAACTGCTGAAAATGAATGTACAATAATGCTCAAAGCATTCACAAGAGTCCAACCTTTCTCAACGACTAAAAAACTACTAGATATAGGAATCAAACAACTCATGCTAGGCTTTATGGGTCTAGTTCATGAGTTTAGGAGCTATTTCAACAAGATCTAAACTAAGAACTGAAAAGTAGGCAGTGGAACAACATGCTTCAAAAACCTAGGAAACTAATTCATTCAGTTGCAAACTACTTTTTCATGATGAATCTACCTCTATGAGTGAAACTTTATCATTATTACATCAAAATCCATCAAGTCACATTAAATTACATCATGAGTTTGACTATTAGAAAGAGAAAAGTCAAACCGTGAAGAAACTAGGTGAAAAATAGAGTTTTTGGCCAAAATGAGCAAATTTCCTCCTATGCGCCGCACTGATTTCCCTATGCATAGCGCCTTTTTGAAATTGATTTTGGAGGCCTTCTCGTGCACCAAATTTTCTCCAAGTTGGCTTGTTGGAAATTGTTGCCTGTCTACTTTCCAAAACAAGTGGAATTTCTGAATTTGGCCTCCATTTGCCCATCCAAAATTGATTTCTTCCAACGCTGCTTCCTGTGTGTCCAAAAAGGGGCAGAAAGGTCATTTTTGAGGTGTTTTTGACCTTTTTGGAAGCTCAAAACCTGTCAAAATTTCTTGGCCATGTGAGGGAATTCATATTTTTCCATGAAAAATCCAAAAATTCTGAGTTTTAATCAAGAGGAGGTCTCTAGCAAAAGAGCGCGCCAAGTGGCGCAGCGCATTGGGCAGAAAACCCTGTTTTTTAGGCCAAAAATTCAAAATTGCAAAAAGTTTCCAAAATTTCTTGAAATTTGGGCTGAGTGTTCCTCATCAGGTGCTATGTTGGGCTAAGGAAGCCTCAGCCAAGATTTGAAGTCTATTTTTCTCTTTTCTCTTCCTCATTGTTTTCTTCAATTTGGCCTTCAAATTCCTGATTCTTTCTTTGCACACCATATTTCTTGACAAGTAGTGGTATGCCATGTTCCTCAACATATTTTTCTCTTTGTTGGCTTTCTCCAGCATCTTTTCCAAGTGCATGTTTGTCACCTCGAGCCAAGATTCACGATCAATTTGAATTTCCCTTTCAAGTGTTGTCAATTTGGTTTTCCTCCTCTTGGCAGCTTGACGTTTTCTTTTATATTTTGCATCCATGGATGAGTGGGACTGATGAGGGGAGGATTTGATGCTAGCTGTAGGGTTTTTAGGGAGTGATAGGGTTTAGAGATGCAAATTAGGGTTTGGGAATAGTGGGATTAGATATTAGGGTTTTTAGTTTTAGGGATAAGGGGATAGGTGAGTGTGAATGAGAGAGGAGAGGGAAAGTGATATGAGTGAAGTGTAGTGAGAGCAAAATGAAAATGCGGATACAACAACAAAACTACAATTTTGCAAACCCTAGGAAATTTTCTCAACACAACTTTGTAAGGAACTAGGGTTTTGTTTTTAACCTAGTGAAACACCATAAACATTGATGGAATTTTACAGGATCAACACATTTTAATACACAAGTATGCAGAATTTTCTCTCTTTATTGAATATGAAACTGATGATTACAATAATGGACACTTGCAAGATTGAGTTTTCTTCCTCATATTGACTGCAACAACATTTAATGAATATGTCTTAGCACAAGGTTTAAGAGATTCATAGGCTTCCTGGCATGCATGCAGGCTGAGTCTAAAAAACTTACAGACTTATAGACTCTTAGAACAACATAGTATTTACCTTTGTAGTATGATAACAGGAAGAGATTGCGGCTTCCCCTTGCTGGCTAAATTGCGCTTTCCTCAACTTGAATTCTCAGTCGAATGTCTTCAACACCCTCCAATTCCAACTCCGGCAACAATGGGCTACAAATATTATTCACAACCTCAGGAAAATTCATGATCCACTCAAACAATATAGCACCAGCAAGATCCACTCAAACAATAACTTGTCTCTGATACCATTTTACAAGATCAACACATTTTAATACACAAGTATGCGGAATTTTCTCTCTTTATTGAATATGAAACTGATGATTACAATAATGGACACTTGCAAGACTGAGTTTTCTTCCTCAGATTGACTGCAACAGCATTTAATGAATATATCTTAGCACAAGGCTTAAGAAATTCATAGGCTACCTGGCATGCGTGCAGGCTGAGTCTCAAAAACTTACAGACTTACAGACTCTTAGAACAACATATGATTCGGCCACTTTAGGTTCACACTAGCATCAAGTACTAATGCGCAGGCTTCTCAAATCATTTACAGACTAGAACTTTTCTCGTGGTGCAAGCAGATCAGACTAAAAGTCCACAGATGCAGAGCAGGAGAAAGTTCGACTCAGACCTCTAAACTCTCCAATGACCACTCAAACTCCGGATGAGCCTTACCTTGCAGTTTGAGTTCTTTATAGAACTAGCAAAGGGGGACAAACATCCGTGAAATGTTGAAAGCAAGGTACAAACTGATGACTCAAAAGAAAGATGCTGATCAGGTCTGATCAGATCGCCAAAAGCTAGATTCGGGCATGGGAGGATTGTCCCATGTTATCTCATCCCTTCTCCTTTTACGGATAGCCAGAGGCATATGGGGACCGAATCTAGTACACATAGTATTTACACAGAGGATATTCATCAAAAGAGAACCCTCGAAAGATTGAAAAGACTTAAAGTTGAGATATGCAAATCTCATTTGTACAAATATTACAGAGTGGAGATTCCAGGACAAGGGAACCCACGAAAGCTTGTCCAACACCATAGTCGGTTGGAAAGACGACACTTAAAAGGTATACTGGTAATTCCACCTTTCAATCATGTAGTTTGAATAATATTGGACCCATACTTCTTTCTCCGATTCCCAAGTTGCTGTACTGTGTGGGTCAGGTAGGTCCAGATAATTTAAATTCATGAATGGATTTAGATTTGGATCCACTTGTCCATGGAATTCGGCATAATTAGTACTTGTGGCAATAGATCTTGTTTTATAATGATTCATTACAAACCATCGGACATGGCCACATCTTCTGACACCTCTTAAGAAATCTATATCTTCTAGTTCCAATAGATCCCTTATTGTTTTGTAGAGGACTTCAGTCACGAGCATACTTTGTGGACTAAACCCCGGAATCTTGAGTAGCGTAAAAGAATAGGGTTTCAGTATAAGGGGTGACAGGCCATATATCTTCCACCATTCCATGAACCAATCTGGGAGAGGATCATCTTCTTCCATATCTTCAACTGGAACACCTTCAAATAAGAAAGAAAACTGCAGGGAATAAAATAGATTAGTAGAAAAATTCTGGAGGTTCATTCCTGCATAAAAGGCCTCCTTTTGGCGTTCTTCATCATAGTTTGATCTGTTGAGATGATTATCAAATCTTCTAAATGTTATATGACAACTTGTGATTCGATCATCATCCTCATTATCCCTTTCAATTCTGTATGCTATGCTTCCGATGTGTCTTAGATAATCCAGAGCTTCTAAGGCTTCATCATTCAATTCATCTTGCAAAGGATCTGTCCAAAGATAAGGAAAACCTGTTCTATATCTGACTTCTTTTATTGGCCGCCAATCATCATCATGATCTAGCAAAGTTTTTTCTAAATCATATGAAATCCATCCAGCTGAAGTTTCTATTTCAACAGTTTCATCATGTCTTCTTAAATAATTACAATTCAAAGCAAGGATGGAGTGTTCTGATAGGAATTCCCTGCTTAGCATATCTGCAAAACTGTTTTTATCTCCTGGAACAAATTCAATGTCAAAAGAATATTGGATTAGTTCCATGATCCATCTAACCATTGCTGCATCTTCAAATTGGCATTTATGGATAGCATATTTCAAAGCTTGACAGTCTGTTCTTACTGTGAACTTAGTATATATGACAAAATCTTTAAACTTGGTTATGCCAAGGCAGACTGCTCTCAATTCTTTCTTCAAGCTGGACCAATTCAACTGGTTTTTGGCCCAAAGTCCAGAGGCATATTGGCATACCTCTATTTCTTTCTTTCCTCTGGACTTATCTGGATTTTCTTGGCACAAAACTGCTCCCCATCCAGCCTGACTGGCATCTGTCATGATTATCTTCTTCCATTCCTCTCTTATTGGAGATAAAGGCTGGATACTCTTTACTCTTTCCTTTATTCTTTTTACAGCTTGGGTGCAGTTTTCATCCCATGGAATTGGGATCTTCTGGAGTCTTTTATTCAAAAGTTTTCTATCTTGGGCACAATGACTTAGAAACTTTGAAATATAATTAAGACTCCCTAAAAACCTTTGTAACTGATTCTTGTCAGTTATCTCATCTGGGAAATGATCAACAAAATTGAGACTTCTTTGAATCACAGTATAAGAGCCATACTGGATATTGTATCCCAGAAAATCTATCATGGTTTTGAAAAGCTTCATCTTAGATGCAGATAATACAATGCCCATTTCTTTGACTCTTTTCAAGAAGATTTTTAAATGTTTGATATGATCTGGTATATTATCAGAATGTATCAACAGATCATCAATGTATTTCTTTAAAAATTCATCCATACCTTCGAAAGTTTCATCCATTATCCTTTGAAATGTTGAAGGTGCAATGATGAACTCATATATTGGCAATATGGAGATGTTAACTTACTTGTGGAAAGAAGAATTTGAAATTTTGGAGTTTTGGAGGAAGATTTGAATGGATTTTGGGCTTTGTAGACCTATGCGCCATGCCACCTCAATGCATCGCGCCCGTTATAAAAATACACTGTAAATCACTGCCCAATGTGTTGCGCTGGATGAGTGCGCTGCGCCTTTTTGCAGACACGTTTTGGAGGCCTTACCAATGTCCAAATTGGGCATGGGATAGCACGTTGGAAATATTATTGAGTCTAATTTCTATCACAACTTGAATTTTTCAATTTTGAGTTCACTTGCCCTATCAAAAGTCAAATCGTCCAAGACTGGTCAAAATGTGTAAAATGAGGCTGCCTAAAGGCAGAGTGCTGTTGCAGTCAACTTTTGAAGGTCTTCCTCAACTCCAAATTGAGATCATGATAGCTCATTGGAAAGATATTTGTGTCTAGTTATAATTTGACTCATCACGAAAGTCATTTGGCCATCCAAGCTATAAGAAATATTGATTTTCCCAAGGTCACGTTAGAGGTGCATCAATTCTCCTGAGGCAATTGTATTTTTGACATTTCTCTAAAACCATGGAACTTGTTTAAAAATTGAATGAGGTTTTTATTCCTTGGACTATTTTAGACAAAAAATTATCTCATTTTTCCCAAATTCATCTTTTCTTGCTCAGAAACATCATTGGAGTAAAATCTATCCCGATGTGTGGAATAGGGGATTTGTCAAAATGAAGCAAAATGAAGGGGATATGGGGCTTCTAAATTCTTGAGAAAATTTTGGGAAGTAGGGAGGGATGTTAGGAAGCATGGGAAAGTGAAATTTCAAATGTTGAGTGAGGGGAAGGGATCCAAAAGGAAAAACACAGGCCTAGCCTAGAAAATTGTCAAATTGTAGCAAGAAACTAGGGTTTGTGCAAAAATGAGGAATTTGAAGGATATCTGTCATGGAAAGTGTTTAATAAGGTACATTAAGGATAATGGAATGTGTATGGACATTAGGATACAATTTTTGTTGATGATTTGACCATCCAAGAGAAATTACTTTCAAAACCCTAAGAGAGGGAAATGAACCTTGCCTAGGCACAACTAAAGCATGAAAAATGTGTAAAATGACCCATTGGAACTTGACATGATGATGAAAACCCTGTGAATGATGATACACTTAGTTGAATGGTGACATGGACCGACATTTGGACAACTTTGAAAGGAGTAAAAGCAAACCCTAGACCTAATACCTAGTGACCAAATTTTACTTGAAGACTCATTGAAATGACGAAATTTGACCTTGACACCTTAAAATCACTTTGTAAGAGCATGTTTGATCACTAGAGGAAGGCTGCAAAGATTGACACTAACAGATTCAGTTTCATGTTTACACAAGCTTGAAACGAAAAACTATTCTTGGATGAAAAAATGGCATGCCTCGAGCATGACGAGAGCCGAGGCAGATGCCCCCCAAACTTCATTTCATTCACCAAAGTAGACATAGGGTTGCTAAAATGTGGATGGAATGAAGTTTCACTTTCGAGATCAAGGAAATACTCAACTGGAATTTGATGAGATCTTAATCAAATACTCGATTTGGGAAAGGTAGTTGTTTCATTTTTTAACGAGGTTGACACAGTAAAAGAACTATCCTCAAGACTCTTTTTTTCATTTTTTAAGGAGCTTGACACAAGACCAGGAACCATGCTCCAACACTTTGTTTCATTTTTTAATGAGGTTGACACAAGACCAGGAACTATCCTCATGACATTTGTTTCATTTTTTAATGAGGTTGATACAGGAACAAACTATCCTCGAAATTTGTTTCATTTTTTAACGAGGTTGATACACGAACAAACTATCCTCGCAGGTTCTTTCATTTTTTAAGGAGGTTTACATGGAAAAAGAACTATCCTCGTAAGAGCTGCTCATGGACCATACGAGAACATGGCCCCTAAGAGATCCTCACTAGATGAGAGAACTACGCTCTGGGAGGAACACATGTCAACTAGTATAAATGACATATCAGTTTCCAATGCCCCCAATACATATTGTACCATGCCATCTGCGTGATCATTAGCAGATGTGGAGACAGAATGGATAGCCACATAATTGAACTGTGATGGGGAGGGTACTGCTTGCAAATGAGAACCAATAGGGGATGATAGTAGGATTGGATCCATCTGGTGACCGACAAACGACAATTGATCAATGGTTACTATTCTCCCTTCGTGTGGAAAACAAACCACATAGAAGAGCGAAGAAACAAGAGCTCCCATGACATAAACATAGTCACGCCCAAGGAGCATATCGAAGTCTAAGGTACCTTGGACTACCATTATGTCTATATAGACGGTCTTTCCTCCCAAAGTAATAGGGAACTTCAGAAGGATCCCTAAAGGTTGACTGGCTCCTCCGTTGAAAGCCAACAGATTCTGCATGACAGGCACAAGCTGTGGGGATCCCAAAGCTTGCCAACTAGTAGAAGACATGATATTAATAGATGAGTCTTCATATAATAGAGTGCCATGTACTACCATATTATAGGCTTGTACTGTAATCTAGAAAGGCACATAAGATGGGAGGCAGAATGCATTCAATTGACTCCAATCAAAAGAAACCACAAAACTACTTGGTGGGGGTATCATAGAATTTCCCCCATGATTTACAGGAATAGGAGAAGGACTCTTGTGAACAACTGGGATGGGAGGACCACTCTCTGATTCATGAGAATCTGAGGAGACATGAAGAACATGAGCAATATGATCACTACTCTCTTCAGGAACAAAGTGAACAAATGAAGGCGGAGCCAACTCGACACTCTTTTCGACCAATGGTTAGTCAGGAATAGACACAAGAGAGTCATGCTCATGAAGAGAAGTATGGACAAGAGATGAATCCAAGTCAATCTCTTTACCAACTAGGAGAGTGTTAGAAGAAAGCCTCTGATAACCAACAAGAAATTGCGGTTGAGGAGCAGTAAGATTTTCCAAAATTTTGGAAGCTTTATCCATAAGAGGACAAAGGTGAAGAATATGCTCTCCTTCAAATAACCTACAGGGTAATTTAATTTTTCCCTTCTTATTACCATTGCTAGCCAAGGGTGTAGCATCGACATGATCTCCAGAGGTCAATGGGGATGGTCGATCTAGATTTTGAGATCATACCTCTAAGACTCTAGGAATACCAGGAAAATCTTGAAGGAGATGGTCAAACTTACAAAGCTTGCAAGGGAATTTTACCTTCCATAAAGGATCAAAAGGTTTGTTTATGGGAAGTGAATTTGGAGCAATAGATGCACGGTTGGCCTCTCACTTATCTGACTTCTTCTGTCAAGGATTTCAAACTTTCACCAGGCGAAGTAGAAGAGGAGGGTGAAGAAATAGGTGCAGAAGGTGAGAGGTCAACCTTAGAATCAACATGGTGTTGTTTAGGTAAAGGAGGTGGCTAGGCAGAAGTTGGGACACTCAGGACCACTGAGGTCGAAAATAACCAAACAGGTAAACCAATAGTTAACCCAGGAAGGGACAACGTTGCCATATAAGGAGCGCCAACATTTCCAAAAGAAGGAAAAGGACCAGGACTCCCATCGGAGGGGAATCCTTGACTGGTAAAATCCAGAAATGTTGCCATTGGAATCGACCCTAAAGAATCACTAAGGAAGATAACTTTAACTAGGAATATTTCATGGGCAGTTAACTTTAAGACACTCAAACAAAACTTTGCCTTTTCATGTTTTAAGATTCGAGAAAAATATGAAAGGTGACTCTAGTCACTTTTAGATTTAATGAGCTCGAAAGGACAAGTGCTCGATGATATTTTCAAATTTAAAGAGTCAGTAAATATCAAAAATGACTACTCAAGGTACTCTAGGCATAAAGGATTACTAGGTAACCGTGAATTGTAGAATACCTCCTAACGAAATGAAAAGTACGAGCAGGAAATCTCCCCGAATTCTCTGTTTGGTGTATCACATTTACAAGGTGGAAGACTCGGCTTCCTATGGATAAAGGATTGCAACCTATAGGGATCTCCCTTTATATACACGATGGTACGGGGAGCACAAGTCTGTGCTAGTGCTGTCTAATGCAAGATCGTTGCAAACAATAGTGGCTAGGTTTAAAGATGTTGGAACACATCTCTAGCCTAGAACACTAAATGCGGGCATTAAGTTTCAATGCTTCCTTAGGCTAATTCAATAAATTTTAACGTTTTATCTTGAATTAGGTTTCAATTTCAAGGCCCTACATTTGAAAAATTCTATATGTAGCTATATGAGAAAAGAAATCTTTGTCTTCGATGAAAGTTTACATTAATTGAGGGATAGAGAACACACAATCAACACAACAACCAAAGAATGAAATATTTTACTAACACATGTCCTAAATGCACTTAATATTCCTTTAACAACAAAAAAAGTTTATTTCATTTCTCATGCCTATGATGATGCAATTCTAGCTTCTCAATAATGCTACTAATGCAATATTTTTTCTTAAGAGAACTAGAATGTTGTTCTTATTTTCATAAAATGCAAAATGAATATTTCACATAAAGCAGTTTGATGAAAATTTTCACAATTCCGAACAAACAAGCATCGATCAAATCCAAACCATGATAAATGAAACTAAAAGAAACTTCTTCCCTGAATCGAACAAACCAAACACATAAGTGCTTCAATCAACAAACCAAGAAATGTGATCTATGCTCTGAAAGAGAAAAGCGACACTCGAAATAAGAGAACAAATGAGACTCTTTCACTCATTCAATTGAAAATGAAGGAATGAAGATGTTGTGATTGAAAGATGGATTAAATGAAGCAGCCAACCAGAAACTTGACACAATGAGTAAAAAAACAAATAAATGGTAGTTGACCTAAATGCCTCAGGGTCATAGAAACCATCCAAAAAACTCAAAAAATCAAGCAATGAAACTTCAAGCAAATCAATCAATCAAACCTAGCAAACAAAGCATCTTATTCACTTATGGGCAGAAGAAGAGTCTAAGGGTAAAGACACACTGGCACTGGAATGGGAGACCTTTGATTTTTCTTAACTCAGAAGCCGACATGACTTTTTGGCTAAAACTAGTGCTGAAAAGGGGTTTGGTGCAACTGTCAGGCTAAAAACTGGCACTGATAAGCGTGACTGTCAGGCTAAAAACTAGCGTTGATCAGCACAACTATTTGGCTGAAATTAGAACTGATCAGGGATCAACGTGATTGTTTGGCTAAAACTAGCATTGATCAAGGGATTCAAAGAGAAAATAAAAAATAACTTCACACAGGGCCAAACTTAACACATCAGAGGGTGGGCTAGTGTCTGTATGCCTTCAAACAGGTCAATGCAGATCCAGAACACCATAAATAAAAAAACTAGGCACACAAGTAGAAAAAATAGAGTGATGAAAAGGAGATATGTCCCGAGTGGAGTCGCCAATTTGTGGTGTAGGAATATCCTCTCTGTAGACAAAGATGATCCCTCTAGCCCAAGAGAGTGGGTCTAGCCACAAGCAAGACAATCTAATGTAAATTTCCTTAGACTAGAATCAAATAAGAGGGCCTCCCTCTTATAACGCTAATCCACTTGATGGTGATCTTTCTTCCTTGCTCCAGCTTCCTTTTGTTCCTTTCGTTCAAGTCCCTGAAACAAACATGCAAGAAACAACAGAAAACGTGATAGCATAAAATCAAATCCAATCTACTTAAAAGGTCAAAGATTTATAAGCTATCAAATGTAATATTACACCCAATATAGGAAATAAACCATTAGTTGTATTAAAATAAACTTCAAAGAGAAATACAACCGAAGCCTTGATGTTGGAGATCTCCTTTACAGTATCCAAGTCCCACTACATGCCTTTTCAACACTCTTTTCCTCCTCTATCTTGACATGAAATGGATTCCAAGCTATAACTCTCTTTCCTCATGCTTTAGCTACCAAATACTAGCCTTTTTTCATCTAAGACTAATCTTCTTCTATCAAAAGCTAGAGATTTCAGAATTCTGCAGCTGGTTCTACCTCTCCACCACTTTCACTATGTGTTGTATTCTAACCAAAAAGGGAAAAAGGAAGTGGTTTATATAGGGAGAGAAGGATAAGAATGAGATCCACTCAAGGGGGAAGAAGGTCTTATCTCCTTGGGAAGGTCCACTTTTAAGGTGGAAAGAACCTTATATGGAGCTCTTAGCCGTTATTCAACCAAACGAACATGCAACACATCGCGACTAGAAGTTTCTAGACGTGAAACTCTATTTCATTTTATAAAAATAGTCTAGAAGTAGACCGATGTGGGTATGGGGCTAACAGTAGCACCAATCGGCACGGTTCACAATGTAAAACTCTACCATCGGCGCAAGTGAGACACTGGGAAAGAGCATTGATCTTAAAAACTGGGTTTTAATAAGGATTCTATGGAAATGTTCTAAAGGGAGTGGGGACTACTTTCTTCAAACTTCAAGGGATGGAAGAGCATAGGTTTCATGGTGAAAGTATAACACAGTAGTCACTACTAGGGTTCTTAGGGATTAGGAATGGGGAGTGACAGGAGAGTGACAGGAGAGTGACAAATTACTATGTAACAGGGAGGTGTCAGGGAAAGGCCCTTCCCCTTCTGAATCTACTACCGATAAATCTCATCTTGCTTAATAGCCTCGTCATTTCCATTGGATGATAGTTTTCCTTTTTATTATCTTTATGACTTATCAACCCCAAATTCTCTTGATACTTGTGTCCTTAGAGCGGACAAGCCCGATAACTTGGTTTCCTCATGATCATAATGTCTCATAACATTAGAGGGTTGGGGGCTAGGCACAAATATTTCTCTCTGAGAGAACTTATTCATAGACACAATCTGGATGTCATTATTCTTCAGGAAAATATGATTCCCAAGGAGATATATTAGAGAATGCTTCTTAATATATGCCCATAGTGGCTCGTTAGTGCCACTAGTTCATGTTGTCTCTCTAGAGGATTAGTGGTGGCCTAGAAGCCTTCTAGTCTCAAGATTTTGGTTTTTTTGACACCTGCAAACATTCTCTTATTTGGACATTTGTGGGGCTCTACCTTGTCTCTGCATCATTAATATGAATGCTCCATGCATAGGCCAGTGGTCTTTCTAGGATCAGTTCACTAACCTTGGGATGTTGGAACTATCTTCACTCATCATGGATGGAGATCTTAATTTACCCCTTGGTTGTAATGAGAATTGGGGTGATAAAGCCAAGTATGAAAACCCGAAGTCTCATTTTACATATATTTTTTATTCTCAATCTCTTCATAATATCACCCCAGATAATATTGTTTCAAAGTGCTTGGACAAGTTTTTGGTGAAACATCAACCAGCTATGGGTCTAGTGGATATGAACTCCTTATTCATCCCTTCTTTTTCTCAGATCATCTCTCGATCCTACTCACTTGGGTTGGGGAATCAAGTCACAAGGCTCTCCCCTTCAAATTCAATCAATCATGGTTAGTCCATAAAGAATTTAATGATATTTTTCATCGAGTCTGGAGGGATCATAATATACAATGGAGTGCAATAGATAATATATGTAACAAAATTAAAAGTTTGAAGGGGGAGATATGAATGTGGGTTAAGACTCAGAAAAAAGTTGAATCACAAACCTTAGATTCTATTGAAGCTGCTCTAAGTGATCTATATGACCTGTATGAACCATCATTCTACTCAAAAGTCCATAAACACCAAATTTTGGATTTGGAAGCCTAGAAGAGAAAATTTCCTAAAGCACATGAAGAGGCTTGGCATCTTAAAATCCAGGTAATGTGGGTTGCACCTAGAGATAATAATTCCAAAATTTTCCATAGATTTGCCTCTATGAGGAGGAAATAAATGGCATTTGGAATATTCAAGACGAATGGGATACATTATGCACTACATAGTCGAACATTGAATAGGCTGCATACCGATATTTTAAGGGTCTATTCTCTGCCAAATACCTCTCGTTCCATGTACAAATGGACTTCATCAACCATTTGCCTCAAACGTTACAAGAGTCAAAGAATGATGCTTTGGGTAGGCCAGTCACTTCTGTGGAATTACATAGTGTCCTTCTTGCATGTGCCAGGGAAAAGAGCCTTGGACCTGATGGGTGGGGGTTTGAATTGTATTTACATTCTTTTGATCTTATGTTCTCTGATCTTTTGGCCATGGCAGAAGAAGACAAGGTCAAGGGATTCATCTTCAAATCCATTAATGCAATTTTCATTACGTTAATTACTAAAAAGAAGCATCCTATTTCTTGTAAATACTTCTGCCACATCTCCCTCTACAACTCTTTTTACAAAATGATCTCTAAACTTATTTCTTGTAGACTCAAAAATTATATGAAATATCACATTTCACCAGAGAAATTTGGGTTTTTAGAGGGGAGATAGATACATGATGCAGTGGCCATCAGGAATGCCTCCATTCCATTAAGGTGAAGAGTCTCAAATCTTTTCTTATGAAGATTGATTTAAAAAAAGAATTCAACAATGTTGACTGGGAATTCTTGACACTAATCCTCCATAAAATTGGCCTCACCCATCAGAACGTCAGCTGGCTTGTGGCATGTGTGAATATCACCATTTTTCTGTTATAATCAATTGATTCCTAACTTATTTTTTCAAAGCTTCCAGAGGACTAAGATAGGGGTGCACCCTATGCCCCATACTATTCTTCTTATCATGGAATCACTTAGCAGGAAATTAGTTGATTCCAGAGATAAAGGATTGATTGAGGGCATCAAGATGACATGACAAATCAACGTCACCCACCTGATGTTTGTCTATACCTCATTTTTGGTGGAGCATCATCTATTTCTGAATGGACTCATTTTCATCACATCCTTACATCCTTCAATTATTCTTATAGACTCATCATGAACATGAGGAAATCTACCTTATTTCTGCTCACTTGGAAGATGAAGTGATTGTGCAGATATGTGGACTTTTCAGGATCTATGTTATTCCATTGGAATTAGGATTTGTGTACTTGGGTTTCAACATTAAGCCAAACAATTACTTGAATATGGATTGGAGTTGGATTATTCAGAAATTTGAACACAAATTAGTGTGTTGGTCGTTCAGGTGGGTTTTCATAGGAGGTAAACTTATCTTGATTAGACCTATCTTGTAGTCTACTTGATGCACTTATATACGTTGCCAATGGAAATCATTCATAAGATAGATGTTATTCTGTCCAAATTCCTGAGGACCGACAACAATCACTCTAGGAAAATCCATCTGGTTCGCCTACCCCTTATTGGCAAAGTTGTTGATGAGGGGGGCTGGGGGGTTTTGGACATGCTCTCATTTAATCGGGCTCTCATTTGCAAGAGTTTATGGAGAGGTCTATCTGGCAGGGGCATCTGGTCATAGATCATCAGATGTAAGTATTTGGACTATAAGGAATATGATTTCTGGATCAAAGAAGGCGTGAGATATGTCCACTCCTCCTCTTACATCTGGCATAGTATGATGAGGAACATACACTGGTTATTTGGGGGCCTTTGATGGGAGGTTTGAAATGGCACTAGAACCGACGTTGGCTTAGATTCTCTCAGGGGTCTATAGGGATATCATACTTTATTTGTTCCTCTCCTACAACATCTACATAGAAGAGGTATATTTATTTTCTCACATATTGTCTCTTTGCGAGCTCAATCTCCTAATTTATAGTCTTGGCTTAGGGAAAAAGATATTGGATTGTTTGGTTGTCTGGCCATAGAGTGGGAATAATATAGTCTGCATGTAAAGGTTGTAGGGATCATTATATCAAACGAGATGGATAGGATGTGTTGGGCTGGACAAACACATAAGAGTCAAATCACTTTCATTGAATTATACAATTACATTTCCAAACCTTCACCTTCAGCAGAGGATCATATTGTGCTACAAAAGTCATTGAAATGGGAGTTTCCACTGAAACTCAAATTTTTTGGTTGGGTGGCCTTGCATAATAAAATCCTCACTTGGGAGAACCTCTCTCAAATAGGATTTATC
Source organism: Pinus tabuliformis (assembly GCA_031772625.1). Taxonomy (NCBI): domain Eukaryota; kingdom Viridiplantae; phylum Streptophyta; class Pinopsida; order Pinales; family Pinaceae; genus Pinus; species Pinus tabuliformis. Next base: position 942,982,014 of record CM062817.1, on the reverse strand, counting down.
GATCATAGTATATTCCCCCTTTGTATGCAACATTCAGAGGATGTGATACATATTTTATTGAGGTGTCTAATTGCTACTGAAGTATGGAACACAGTGTTACGTACCTTAGATATTGAGGTGGATTGGAATAATGATTCATTGGAGACATGTCATAAACTTTGGTTTGAGACACATAATGAGTTCTGTATATTACCCTTTTATATCATATGCGACATTTGGTGTTGTAGGAACAGTAATATATGTTAACATATAAGGGTGGATGCAAGGACTACAGTGTTGGGGATTATGGCCTACCTCTCAGAAATTGGTCCCAAGAAAGTTGTTCAAAAACTAAGATTAAAATACAAGATGTGTGGCAAAAGTTTCTGGTTGGTTTTTTCAATGGTTCCTTCTCTAATATACAATGCGGTTGTGGCATTCTCATAGTCACTGAGCCTGACTACTATGATCATTTTTGGTGGGATGGAGGTAGGAGTACCAACAACAGGGTGGAAATCATTTCATTATAGGGCGTTCTCTTCACTAAAAACTCACTCAACATCAACGATCTTCAGGTTTACGGGGATTCTAAAGGCTCCATCGATTGGGTCAGTGGGCTCCCCTGATTCCACCCTCCCTTGTTGGCAAATTGGATGAAGTGCATTTTCATAGTAAAGTGAACCTTTCAGCACATCTCCTTCGATCACATCTATAGGGAACATAGACTCATCACGAATATGCTTTCAAAAAGAGGATTTGATTATGCTCCAAGGATCATTCACTATGTTGCCTTCAATCATCACTTTATGACTAATTATGGAAGTACACTTGCTTCCTATAATATGCTCTCTTTTATTTTTTTACTTCAGTTTTTGAACATACATCGACATTTTTGGTCCTCTATTCCTCATTTACAGTTTCATATACACTATCTATGGTTGATCCATATCTGCTGAAGGATTAGCTTTTTGATATGATAAGCTATTTTATTTTCAAGGCATATATTTGCAGTTTTTTGATATGTTTCTAGATTTTCATGTATCTACTTGGGACATTGTGATATTATCAGAAAAGGAACTATATTACCTATACTCTCTTTTATATATAAAAGTTTGTGTTTTTTTTTTTTTTTTTTCTTTTTCTGATTGGCTCCTATTGGTATAATGGTTTCTTATATGATTTTACCGGCTTTGATAATGGCCTAAAATCTCCTAATTGTTGTAAATTCAAACTAGTGCTAGATCTCTTCATTAAGAGGCGTAGACTTTGACACGACTTTTCCTAGTCAATATTTTTGTAAATAAATATGAAAAGTAAGCTAGTGAAAACTAGCTCGATTTACAAAAGGGGTCATAGAGGACCTAGCCCCTTGAAATGAGATAAAAGCATGGAGTGGTTGCACTAGCAGTTCAGGGTAGCTAAGATTGTGGAGATAGAATGTGGAATAGGAGTGAGGGTGCTCGCTTTGATTAAGGAGGGATGCAAAGGTGTTTCCAGCTAATTGATTGCACGTGAGAAGGGGGAGGATGGAAATGTGATTGTTGCTATACCATTAGGTTGTAGATGGCATGCACCTATGTATAGAACTCAATCTGTTGACTATAAGGAGGGACACCCACTTCACAATATCACGCATTGGGGAAAGGTTGCAACAAGAGTGACAAGGATCGTGACAAGAGTGATGCTGTGATGAGTAGGGAGAGAGGCTCATCTTGGAGCATAACAATTGCATTATTGAGGAGTAGGTAGAGCCAACATTGTGGAGGAGTGCGTAGAGCTAGAAAGGTATGCACAGGGAAAATTTCATATTTCTCATCTTTTAGGCTTCAACCCTCTCCACGCTCAAATATGAGTACTAAATGTTGGAAATGACAACACCCTGAAGGTCGATTATAGGGAGCTCTGAGTATATACTCCTTTGCCTCCATCTTTGGAGAGCTATGATAAGAAATGGAGCTATGGCCTCTGCGTGGTTGCCCTTTTGGATGATGCATGCTGGGAGGGTGTGTTTTTGGACAATCTAGAAGACTCCAAAGGATTAGCACTCGAAGATTTACGTGAAAATAAAAAAATCACAACATTTCATCACCAAATATTTTGTTTTGGGAAATATCATCCCATGGAAAGCACTAATATTAATTTATGAGTCTCAAATAGGTTTGAGAGTCCATGTGATGTATTAATATGTGACAATAGTGGCCTCATTTAAAGATCATCTTGTTTCACTGATGTAGTTGAGCGTTATCCTAAGAAAGATACATGTATTAAAATGAAAAGTTTGGTTTAATCCTCAAAGAAATATGGCAGTGATGAAACTCAGAAAGTTGAATTCGATGCTAGAGAAAATGTTGCTTTAGTGTTTATTCATTATGGGATTGTCAATGTAGATGAAAGTAAACTTCAGGTTTTGTTTTCAGGAGAGGTATAAGATAAGTTGTTGGAAGTAATGCTTCCATGTAATGTGTAGTCATTGTGAGTCCCTAGGCATCATTCTAGAAGTTGTTGATTCTTATGTAATGAGTTGGAGTGAGGTGTCGAAGTCAGTGTGTAATTTCCTATATATGTAATTGTTGAAATGAATAATATACAGTGTGAGATTTGTGTTGTGAAAAATCACTCTCTACTCTCTCTTCTATTTTTCTAATATGGTATCAGAGCTAGATCTGGCTTGATTCCCTTATGGGAAGGCCAGGAAGATGTGAGAGAGTCTGGAGTGTTATTGTTTTGTACATAGATTAATATAAGTGTGTGATAGTTGATTTCTGTTGTGAGATTTATTTCTCCCTATTTAGATCTGTGTGTGAGTGTGGTTTTGTAGATCTGTATCCAATAAATAGCCAACATTTCTCTCTCTACCTACAAGCCTTGAATCGGATCCTGAGCCATTGTGCAAATTCTATTGATGAGAGGTGGAGATGGAGGTCAATTTTGTGGAGCTTGCATAGAACTGCAAGTACACATATGTTTCCAAAACCGAGAGCAACAATGATGCAGTTGTCACTTATGAAGGAGTAAAGGGTTGTTTGTGCACATCATCCAATAATTTGAGGCTTAAAGTTTATGAGATGAGCCAATGAGCCAATGAAATAACATTGACAGTGGTCTATGTCCTGGCAAGCATGGTTGTCGTCGATCTCTACAACAACACAATTTCACCAAGCATGGGAATGGTGTTTTTACTTGTAATTTTTTTAATATGGTATGGACGAGATCTGGATGAGAATTTGGGATCAGGAGCTACGATGACAAAAGTAAATAGGGGCACATCATTAGTGGCCACGATGGAATTCAAAGCGTTGACCTAGCATTGATCTGCAGTTGGAGGGGATCAATGTCCATTACGTGCCTCATGCTACTATAAAGAGAAGGATTGTGGATCGATGTTGGATCTAGCATTCGTGTTCAACACAAATCAGAAATGTGCCCTGATGCTCTCGCTCAGGTCATGCACGTCCAAGCTTAATATAGTAAGTGGCTAACAAGACAACGTGTTCTTCATGCAATAAATATTTTTGGCACTGTGATCTGTGTCATCTAATTTGGAAACAATGTTGGGATTCAACGTTTGGCTATTATGGTGTATGCCATGAGTGAAGAAAAGGAACAAAAGGGAAACATTAAATGAACTCATTTAATTAAATTTCTTATGGATTTCCTTTTCCAGTCGAGTTGTGTCAATGTTGGGAACTAAGATGGCATTAAAATTGTTGTTGGCTACAATGGTTTGAAACTATTTCTCTAAGAACTAAGCCTCGAAGTACATCTACATCAATTGTGTTCCAATGCCTTGGGCTAGTAAGCCAAAAATTCAATTTTGTCTGAGCTAACAAAAACAAGGTCAATGTTCAGATTTATGCAGGCCTGTTGAATTAAAATGTCTATTGTGGCAATGATTGTTTTTGTGGGTCAATTTTTTAGGGTTTGTTTGTGTGTCGAAATGTGTCTTTTATTTCATGGTGTGGGTTTGATATATAGTTGTGTGCAAATTCAGATTAAAAAGTATTGGTGTTTCTTAAACTGGAAGCCCCAGTGTCCAAAACGTCAATTCTTGTGTGTTAGTAATTTTGGTTATAAAAAGGGTTGGTGGTTCTTAAACTAGAAGCCTCAGTGTCTGAAACATCAACTCTTGTGTAAGGTCAAGTTGTTTGATCAACTCTTGAGTGCATTCAGTATCCATACCTCCATCCTATCAACTTACGGATAACTGAAAGCGAAATATTTGACAGATGGTGGTTCGTCCATAAGTGATGCAGGAAAACCCACGAATACCCACAATGTGCATATAAAATGCAAAATCTATTTTGTCTCAGGAATTTGAGACTCCCTACCAAGTCAAATCTTCAGGAATTAAGGTTTTAGGCCCTCTTAATTAAATCTCATGCAGAATGTTATATTTGACTAACCATAGTTGACCCTTAATCCATCCTTTTCCATTGGGACTTTATACACCCTCGCAAACCTTCATAAATCTTTATGCCACACATATTAACCAAACCCCACTCTTTACTTTGGTTATATACGGATTTACATCACAAAAAATTCTATCGCTTTATTTCTATTATAACCTACGTATAATAGAAATACACATAAAACATATGTAACTTACCTTTTCACGTTTCTTCGGCTTTTACACATTTACCAATGCTTCCTTTATCACAATCACGAGATTCAAGACTCTTCAGAATATGTATTCATAACTCCCGATCTACGGGATGCGATTACTCTATCCACTGTTCTACGACCTTTATATATTTCTCGACTCTCTATCTTTCACATTCATTCCCCACCATTGATTTTACTCCATCAGGTCCATCGGCTGTCGCAATTCTCGTGGATCACACTAACATGCCTTCCTAAGACTCCTCCTTTCACATTCGATATGCAATAACATGACTAGACTCCAAATAACATAAACCGCGTCCATAACCTTCTTGGGTCCACTTCAGCATCGCACATCGTAAAACCTCTCGGGTCTGCTCAACATCGCACATTGCAGTGTCGCATATCGCAATTGTTTAGGGCAAGGTACATCTACCTTGGAATATTGCGATGTGAACTAATCGTCAATCGCATCGGACATCACATGTCTCACTTCCTTGAGGACCAAGGTTCATTCCTCACAAAAGAAATATTGCGATGTGGGGTTTATCACGATCCTCTACCGTTGATTAGAGCACTTGATCCAATGGTTAGAAATGATATCGCTCATCGCAATCACAAATCACTTAAGCTAGGGTTTACTCAATCTTGAAATATGTTGCAATGCGATTCTAATTACTCCACTCTATGCGACTTAATCCTGGCCACTTATCATGAACAATCTCATCCGTTGATCGTATAGATCCAACGAATCCTGTGCATCGACACTTCACTTCTTGTTCTTCTCTTTACTTGGGTTTTTATGCCATTTCTTCAATGTTCTACTGTGGTTTTAGATTACTTCAGGGTGTTGGTCCTTCCACTGTTCTTCTACGCAACTCCTCTTGAGCTTAACTTCATGTGCTTATTTAATCATTGTCACTCAGAACTTTACTTTGATCCTTCAATTGGTTCAATGATCCATTATGATCCTTTGTATCATTCTTCTCTTTGTGTTATGTCCGAACTCTGCCTACATACATATACTATGAAAACCTCTGATTCACACATAACTTATCATTCAGTACTCAAACCACACACTTACACAATTAGAAATCAAATTTTATGTATATGGATATATAAACAAATGATTACATACTAAGACTCTTTGTCTCTCTCTCTCTCTCTTTGGCCTAATATTCTAATGTCAGTGGCCTTTGTTTCACAATCTGCCCATAGGCTTACAAACAAACCTATCTAACTCACACCTTCTAATTAGCTAACCAGCTAACCTATCTAACCCCTGACTATGCCTTTTAGGCTTACATTTATACAAAAGGATTCTACAACCAATTCCTGGTTTAGATCCATAAACTTCTCAACAAAATCCTAAAATCTCTTCCTTATCTCTAAGGATCCTCTCTAATCCACAAAATCATGAACTAACTCCTAATCTATGTTTTACAATTAATTCTCAAATCTCTCAACTATCCTAAATCTATCATATTCTCCTATATTCGAGAATATTTAAAAATATGTCTCACAATATTCGATTAATTCTATTCTCATTAAAATCACTCAAAAGCCTAAATAATTAGAATAATTCACACTTAGGAAACCAACTTCCTTGGGAACACAAGACACCCTATGTCTACTAAAATACAATGATTTTTCTTGACCTGAATGCTCTTGCATCTGAATCCCAAAGTAAAGAATATTCATGATCTTCTGATCATGTGTGTTCATATGTTAATAGAAAACCTCCAGGGTCCCAAACTTTAGTTTGTAACTGCCCAAATGCCTTACACCTTTGTTATTGTTATATGTCTGTTATCTTCCGTTTCATCTTCCTCTCCTTGTCAATTAGGTTCAAACTCTGATTGATCATCCTTTCGGCTGTTGTCAATCTCCTCCATATAGATCGTTTCATCATTATTTGCCATAATTATTTAATCTCCATTTCCAACACATCCTTGGACTGGTCCATACTCTGCCACTTACTTCTACCTCTTTCTCTTTGTTTCAGGTTGTTGCTGTTGTCCACTAAATATTCAATATGTTGTTCTTCTCCTTGAAATTTTCGAATTCTATCACTTACTTTTCTACCTTCCCTTCATCCTCATTCTCTTTCATGGGTATCTCTTTCTACATTGAATCATGACTTTCCAGCATTCTCTCTAGCAATCAAACATCTCTGTTCCATGGATTAAATTCTTTCACAAAATCATCTTCTACCATCTTTACTTGACTGCTCATCTATGCCAAATTTACTCCAGCATCTGCAACTAGACCTGCACTCATAAAAAAATTATTAAAATAAAAAACATAAGGCCTCAGTGCCTCTTCTTCTTTTGGCAACAATTCAATATGTTGCTCTGATTTCTCCTCTTTTATTAGCACATCAATATGCTGATTCAACTTCTTTAAAGAATTTTATAAAGAATTCTCTAATGTACTCTAAAGACTATCAATTAGACTTCCCTCCATATCATCTGCTCAAATGATGTCTTTCTGATCTTGTCCACTGTAGTGAACTCCTTCCTCTGCAATCACATTGTCATACTCTGAATTTCCCAGCAAATACTCCAGCAACTCAATTTCTCTGTGACACTTCATAAGTACTTCATCATTACTTATGATTCCTACATTTATACACAAATTATCAATTTGAAAATTACAAGGTTTGACAATCTCAACTGTTGCTTCACATATCAGTTCTTCAGACTGAATTTCATCTCCTTTCACAAGAAATTTTTCCTATGTTGTCACAGCTTCAAACATCAATGTATTACTAAATTCTTTCTACTGCAATAATTCACTGCTTTTCTCATTCAAGAGACATTCTCCATCATTCTTTACCTCAAATTTTTTATCTTTTGAAAGATACTCTTCCATAATTTTGACAGCTTCAAAAGATGGCTCATCCTATGCAAAACATGTAATCACATCAAAATTATTAGATTCAACAATATAAGGTTTTACATTCTCCTGCTGGTTTGTATTTGTCTAACAGTTTAGAAAATCATCAATAATTCCTTCTTCTTCACCCAGAACTTCACCCTGCTCTGGTTCACAAATGGACACTTCCATTTCCAACTCAGCTTCTCTGAGTTTTTCCATTAGCCACTTTACTTGCCTTTGCTATAGCTTTCTCTGTAACTTAGACCACTTCACTGGCTTCTTCTTTAAGACCCAACCTTGTCTCTGGATTTCCTCTAGTATCATCCTCAGTACATCGATTTGTTCTTTCATCTCAACAATCTCTTTGTCAAATTCCTCTTGACTCATTCTGTTGCCATTTTCCTTGGCATCCCCCTTCTTCACTTTTCTTTTGCTATGGTCTTCCTGAGAACCTCTACTATGACTATCAGTAGTCATCTACTTCTCCATCTCTATGAGTTCTTCACTCAACTATGAGCTGCATTAAAGCCTTTGCAATAGCAAGTCCTCCCTGTTGCCACTTACCTTACCAAGCCTTCCTTTGTACTTGGTCATTTGGCAAGCACTTGGTTCTATATCTCTGGAACCTCTTTTGAGCACTTCTCTCTGCTCCTTCTAGGCTTCAACTCATCTGCACCTTCTAAGAACACAACTGTCCTCTTGTATTTCAATCACAATGAAATACTTGGTTCTAACCACTTCTTCTTTCACTTAGAAACTCTTACCAACTTCCTTAATTACTTAGAAATTCTACCCATATCCTTTGTGGAATTTCCCTTATGATCTTCTTGCGAGTTGCAACAATACCTCTACATTAACAAGTCTCCTTCTTGCTACATATGCCTCACTAAGCTTATTTCCTCTGAGCTCAATCTTTTAGCATTTCTCTGATTCTTTTCTTTGGAACCAATTGAGCACTCCTTGCTCTAGGTTGTTGCAATCTTCTCACCTTCTTATGCTGCTACCTGTGCATCATTATAAAAACCACACATTCTCTAATCTTCAAATCAAATTAAAACAAAAAAATATCACCTCACTTTGAAGATTTCTGCATGATCTTGTTCCACCATTTCCTGCACTTGGAATGGATTGTCCTCTATCTCTTGCATCTGCAAGTTATGCTACACATTATCTCTATGTGCCTATTATTTTTCAGATTAGAATCTGATCTCCTCTTGCCTGCTTTCATCACCATGTGCTATATACACACCTTCAGAACATAACTCTGCTCTAAATTCTTTTCAAAGAAATTTTCACACAGAATTTCTTTGTGCCGTTTTCAACCACAATTCTGTTATGACACTAAAATGATGCCAGAAAACCATTGAATACCCACAGTGTGCATATAAAATGCAAAATCTGTTTTTCCCAGGAATTTCAGACTCTCTGCTGAGTCAAGTCTTAAATCTCATGCGAAATGTTATATTTGACTAACCATAGTTGACCCTTAATCCATCCTTTTCCATTGGGACTCTATACACCCTCATAAACCTTCATGAATATTTATGCCACACATATTAACCAAACCGCACTCTTCACTTTGGTTATATACGGACTTAAACCACAAAACCTTCTACCCCTTTATTTCTATTATAACCTTTGTATAATAGAAATACACATAAAACATACGTAACTTACCTTTTCGTGTTTCTTCGGTCTTTGCACATGTACCAATGCTTCCTTTATCGCAATCATGAGATTCAAGACTCTTCAGAATATGTATTCAGAACTCTCGATTTGCAAGATGCAATTACTCTATCCACCATTCTACAACCTTTATATATTTCCCGACTCTTTATATTTTTCATTCATTTACCACCATTGGTTTTACTCCATTAGATCCATCGGCTGTCGCAATTCTCGCGGATCACACTAACATGCCTTCCTAAGACTCCTCCTTTCGCATCCGATATGCAATAACACAACCGGACTCCAAATAACATAAACCACATCCATAACCTTCTCGGGTCCGTTTTAGTGTCGCACATCGCAAAACCTCTCAAATCCGCTCAACATTGCATATCTCAATGCCACGTATCATAATTGTTTAGGGCAAGGTACATCTACCATGAAATATTGTGATGTGATCTAATTGCCGATCACATCAAACATTGCACGTCGCACTTCCTTGAGGCCCAAGGTTCATTCTTGACAAAAGAAATATTGTGATGCGGGGTTTATCACGATCCTCTACCATTGATCAGAGCACTTGATCCAACAGTTAGCAATGATATCGCTCATCGCAATCGCAAATCGCTTAAGCCAAGGTTTACTCACACCTGAAATATGTTGCGATGTGATTCTAATTGCTCCACTCTATGCGACTTAATCCTGGTCGCTTATCATGAACAATCTCGTCCGTTGATCGTATAGATCCAATGACTCCTATGCATCGAAACTTCACTTCTTGTTCTTCTCTTTACTTGGATTTTTACGCCATTTCTTCAATGTTCTACTATGGTTTTAGAGTACCTTAGGGTTTTGGTCCTTCCACTGTTCTGCCATGCAACTCCTCCTAAGCTTATCTTCACATGCTTCTTTAATCACTATCACTTAGAAATTTACTTTGATCCTTCAATCAGTTCAATGATCCATTATGATCCTCCATATCATTCTTCTCTCTGTGTTCTGTCCAAACTCCGCCTACATACATATACTATGCAAACCTTTGATTCACACGTAACTTATCATTCTGTACTCAAACCACACACTTACATAATTAGAAATCGAATTCTCTGTATATGGATATATAAACAAATGATTACATATTAAGACTCCCTGTCTCTCTCTCTTTGGCCTGATCTTATAATGTCAGTGGCCTCTGTTTCACAATCTGCCCGTAGGCTTACAATCAAACCTATCTAACTCAGACCTTCTAATTAGCTAACCAGCTAACCTATCTAACCCTGAATATGCCTTTTAGGCTTACATTTATACAAAAGGATTCTACAACCAATTCCTAGTTTAGATCCATAAACTTCTCAACAAAATCCTAAGATCTCTTCCTTATCTCTAAGGATCCTCTATAATCCACAAAATCATGAACTGATTCCTAATCTAAGTTTTACAATAATTCTCAAATCTCTCAATTCTCAAGTATCCTAAATCTCTCATATTCTCCTACATTTGAGAATATTTACAAATATGTCTCACAATATTCAATTAAATCCTATTCTCATTAAAATCACTCAAAATCCTAAATAATTACATTAATTCACACTTAGGAAACCAACTTCCTTGGAAACACAAGACCCCCTATGTCTACTAAAATACAATGATATTTCTTGAGCTAAATGCTCCTGCATCAATAAGATGGCTCATTACTTGATGTATCTTATTGCAGAAGCCTCGACGAGCCAATTTGTCAATATTGTTGATCCTGCAAATTTCATCAAGGATGGTCATAGGCAGTTACGTTTTAAATGGAGGTCAAGTAATAACTTGAAGATGTGGTGGTGAAAGAGCGGAGTTTGCAAGATTGCAAAGTGGATGTGGGTGCTGATGAAGACCAGTTAGACAAAGATTTATTTGTTGTTGTAATATGTTTTCCATGTAAGCATTAAGGGAGGGTGTTGGAAGTAATGCTTCCATGTAATGTGTAGTTGTCATTGTGAGTCCCTAGGCATCATTCTAGAAGTTTTTGATTCTTATATAATGAGTTGGAGTGAGGTGTCGAAGTCAACGTTTAATTTCCTATATATGTAATTCTTGAAATGAATAATATACATTGTGAGATTTGTGTTTTGAAAAATCACTCTCTGCTCTCTCTTCTATTGTTCTAATATAAGCATCACCAGATTCAACGTGTTGGCCCATTCACTGATTTATGTGGACATTTTCTTGCAGAAATCTCACATATTACCGTGGGAAGCTAATCTCACACTTTAGAGGTTAGTGATGGTTATGAAAGTAAGCTAAATTTTGTATCTTCCACAACAGTAATTGATCCAAATGAATTTGTCCAAAGTTTGGGTTCTGCAGATTCACCTAGATATTTTCAAATCATGAATTGGAACTAAAGATAATTTTGGCTATGATGATAATGTTGGCAACATGAGAAAGGGATAAAAGGCCATTCTTTCTTGAGTATTTTTGCATCAAATGGACATATTTCACTTTGAATTGTTTTGATTTCTAGTGTAAGGTTGGAAGCTAGACCATATATAGAGCTTGCAAAGGATGACTATTCTGGTTTAGGAATTTTGTAGCGAATTGTGTCAAGTGAGACACATCATAGAACGTGAAGAACCCATAAGTTTTAACTGTGGTTGTAGCAACACATTTTAATTTTATTTTACTTTTATTATGTTATAACACAAGTCAGCTCATGAAGAACCCATGCAAAGCATAAATGAAACCTGGGCCAGAGCATACAGATAATCTTCATTAATAACCCACCAGTGTGGCTAACTGTTTCTATGCAAACTAGTTGTCACACCACATTTTAGATGTCCCATAGTAGTAGAAGATGTAGAGGGAGAAAAAGTTTTGCAGTTGAAGACTCCAACCAAGCAGAAACAGAGAAATCCATCAACTCTAGCAAGTGATAGAAGGAAAATAATCCAAGCAGGTATGACGGACATGGGAAGTGGAAAAATGGAGAACAATAGAAATTTGAAAGCAGGTTTCAATAGTTATTTTTGGGTTCTTTCCAACTGAGGTTAGGACACCCCTCGGGGAGAGGAGACATGAGATCTTATGAATAAGAGGTTCTGACACCCATAGAAAAAGGATTTGGTGCGCTAGGAGGGTGCATAGAGTAGAGTGAAGATTAGAGGGAAGCCTACAGTTCAACATTAAGAGGTGGATTGGGATCACGCAGTGGCAACAAAGGCGAGTGCGGGCATTTAACTACACCTGGCTCATAGATGAGCTAAGTATTTGTATAGAGGGACTGTTGGGACCTGAGTGGGACTCAGGGTGCATGTTGGTGGATTTGGGTTTAGTTAGAGAATTGAATGTAAATAAGATTTAAATTTACATGTAAAGAAGATGGAATTTAAATGGAATGCATATGAGATGTGAATTTGTAATAGAGGGAAAAGTAGGCGGTAGATTTTTTCTTATAAATATTCTCCTATCCTTTCATTTTTATATATTATTGAGTCTGAATTTAGGGTTGAGGGGGATGTGGAATTAGAGTCTTGTGTCTCTTTAGAGTTTGGAATATGAATGCTTTTAGTGCTTGAGAAGAGATTGGGAGGCAGTATCACCTCTCTATCACCATGGCAGGGAGGGGCTAGCTAGTATGTAAGTTTTTGTTTTTGTTAATGAAGGGGATCTTTTCAAAGCATGAATTATCAATGGTTTTCATAATAGAATCCTTATGAAAGTTATTTTAACTTCTCAAGATCCAAAGTGATGGGTATGGGACCAGCAATGATGGAGCTTTTGAGGGAAAAAGAATGGGCTGAATTAAAGATGATTTTTTATATGATGATAATGATGGAAACGTGAGAAAGCGATACAAGGCCATTCTTTCTAGAGTATATTTCCATCAAATGGACATGTTGCACTTTGAATCATATTCATTTCTAGTTCAAGGTTGAAATTCAAACCAAATATAGAGCTTGGAAAGGATGGCTATTTGGGTTTAGGACTTTTGTAGTGAATTGTATCGAGGGAGCCACAACCCAAAACGAAAAGAACCCATAAGTTTTAACTATGGTTACACTAACCTATTTTCATTTTTATTTTTATTATGTTGTATCAAAAATCATGAAGAACCCATGTAGAGTAGAAATGAAACCAGGGGTAGAGCATACAGAGAATATCCATTAAGACTCCAAATGGTATGACTAACTGTCCCTATGCAAACCAGTTGGCACAATGCATTTCAAATGTCCTAGAGTAGTATAAGAAGCAAAGATAGATAAAGAGGTTTTTCATCCAAAGAATCCAACCCAATAGAAACAAATAAACCCATAAAATGTGACAATTGAAAACAAGGAAAATAATTCAAGCAGGTACAGAAGACGAGGGAAGTGAAAGAAGGGAGAAAAACATAAAGTTGAACGCATGTTGCAGTAGTTAGTTATACAGTCTTGTAAGCCTAGGTTTGGACTACCATGTGGGAGGAGGAGATATGTAGTCTTGCAAGAAATAGGTTGGGACATCCATGGGAAAAGGATGAGGTGTGCTAGGAGGGAGCACAAAGTAGAGTCGAGATTAGGGGGAAACCTATAGTTCAGCATTCATAGGTGGATTGGGATCATGCAGTGGTAGCACATGTGAGCATGGATGTTGACTCTACCTACCTTGGAAATGAGCTAGAAATTTGTTTCAAGGGACTATTGGGACCCAAGTGGGAGTCAGGGTGCATTGTAGAAATTTGATAGAAATTGCAATTGCTCAAGATTTGAAATTGAAAACAAGAGACACAATTCTACTCTACTAGTCCTCCGGATGGAAATCACAATTTAGAACAACATGCAACAAGCAAAACCACAAGTACAAAGTCATTTCTAGGGGAACCCAACTGGGAAAAACCCCTCAAGCCTCTTTCCATTAATAATTTGAACAGAGAAACTATGACAATTGCTTTCTCCAGCTCTGAGCACAACCTACAAAAGAATAATTATTCTCTCTGTTGAATGAGAAACTATGGCCAACACTTAGCCAATCATATTCTCATCTAGCCTCTTAATTCATTGCGCAATTCCTGAAGAAATTAGCTCCTAAAAGATAGGAATTTTATCCAATTTGCTTGTGCAATTTCCAAGGATTGATCTTTTGACTGCATGCAACAACTGCACACTCAAAGTAGCATACAACTTATGTTACACTGCCTTGTCATCTTCACTTCAACTAAGCAATTTGAATTCCATGCATGCATTAGCTATTTTGGGATGATTGATTAGTTAACTGACTAATATCTGAGTTATACTATTGTCCCATTGCACAATTGACCTTAACCTAACTCTATCAATAGTTAGAGGTCAGTTAACTGAATAAAATTGAAAATAACTGAACTAGATTGCTAAAATTTTGCAATCAACACATGCATAATTTAACTCCAAGTTCCAAACTCAAATTTACTGAGAAAACTGAGTAACAAGATCCATGTCACACTTGTTAACTGCCTCCAAGTTGTCCTGCTGATGTGGAAATTTCGATTTACTCAATTTGACTAAGGCTAAAGTCAAATTGAGCCTTTCGTGCTACATTTTTTAACATTCCCTCCTAGCAAGAAAGGGATTTTTCACCACCCCTATCCTGCACCTATGGAATTCAAATTTACCTCTTGAAAATTCTTTTGTCAATATGTTAGCATCTTGCTCCTGAGTTGGAATGTATTTTAGCAAAATAATTCTCTTCTACACACAGTCCCGCAAATGATGATACATGATATCAATGTAATTTGACTTGTCGTGAAATACCAAATTCTCAAAGAGGTTAATGAAAATCTAATTATCACAATATATCACTGTCAGATCCATCTCTTGACTAAAAATACCCACAATTATTTTTATCGTCCATATGGCCTCACATGTTGCTTAACATGCAACCATGTATTCAGCCTTTGCTGAGCTAAGTGCCACATACCTCTTCTTCCTATTATACCAGGAAATAGTTGCAAACCCAACATTCAAGATACCACCTGAAGTAATTTTCATGTATGATGGACTCCCTACCCAATCTGTATCGGTGAAGCCTTGAAACTTCACTCCCTCTATCCTCCTGTACCATAATCCATACTCATTAGTTCCTCTAAGGTACCATAACATATGCTTTGCTTCCTTCCAATACAACTTGGTAGGTCTCACCATAGCTCGACTTAGCTAGTTTACTGCATAGCACATGTTAGTTATTGTGTTCACAAGATACATCAAAGACCCCACAAGATCCCTATAAATTGTAGCATCAACCTCTTCTCCTAAAGTGGCAGTCTCCTTCCTCCAATTTGTAGCTAAAGGTATGTCCATGTCCTTAAAATACACCATGTGACATATCTGAAGTATTTCAAAGGTATACATCCCCTGAGACACAAACAATTCACCGTCACCTTGCCATACTTCCATCCTGAGGAAGTGATGCATTAGGCCCCTATATTTCATCTCAAATTGCCTTGCAATATCCTCTTTGCAAGAGTGGATTAGCTACTTATCACCTGTCAATATTAAATCATCGACATACAAAACAAGAATAAGAAAGTTACCATCTACCACAATGTGATAGAAGTTCACATATTCTTCACTTTTGGTGAAGCCCAATCCATTGAGATAATTATCGATCCAAATGTACCATGCTCGGGGAACCTACTCGAGACCATATGAGGCTCTCCTAAGTCTACACACATGTGAATCCTGATCATATGTCTCAAATCCTTTTGGTTTATTTATGTAGATTTATTCCTCAATAACATTGTTGAGAAAGGCGGTCTTCACATCCATCTGGTGGATATTCCACCCCATATATGCATAAAAAGATAGAATTGATTTGATTGAGGAATATCTTGCAACTGGTGAAAATTTTTCCTCATAGTCCACTCCCTCTACTTGACAGAGTCCTTTGACCACAAATTTGGACTTGTACTTCATGATGCTCCCATCAGTTGCATGCTTCACTTTGTAGATCCATCTAGAACCAACCATTGATTTCCCTTCTGGTCTTGGTACCACCTCCCATACATTGTTCATTGTGATGGATTCATATTCTTTGACCTTGGAATCAACCCAGATAGGTTGAGAAATTGCTTCCTCAAATGAAGAAGGCTTTGTCTCAATGATCTCTTTAATGAGGGCCATGTAACCAGTGTACCTTTCAAGTGACCTCCTCTACCTGCACTATGATGTAGGGGTTCCCACATTCTACCTAGCATCCTGCAACAATATATCAACTTCTCTGGTTCTCTTTCTCCCCTCTCTGGAATATTCTGGTTAAGTGGGTGCCTCCACTTTATCTCTTATGTAGTCCAATGCATATGGTTGTTCCACAAGCTCTTGAAGCTTCTCATGAGACTCCTCCTTTAGAGCTAGAAGCTCCTACTCCGATGGGATACTCAGATCTCATTCCAAAGGGCATATCATAGCCTTCTCGTGATTGAACGCGAAATATGTCCTCACAAATGTCATCCTAAGTGAAGGTAAATACATTCAGTAATTATGTGGAGTTTTAGTGTATCCTAAAAAAAATCCCAACTTTGTGTTTGGCTCAAGTTTCTTCTTTGAATCCTTGGATACATGATAATAAACTAAATCTCCAAAAATTAAGAAATGAGACACATCAGGATTTCTCTTAGAGAAAGGTTCCTTCGGTGTCATCATACCAAGTATTCTATGAGGTCTCTGGTTCTGCAAGTAGACTGCGGTGTTGCACTCTTCTTCCCATAGATGTAATGACAGCCCTTGATCATGCAACATGGCTATTTCTACTCCCACTATGCTTGTGTTCTTCCTTTCAACTACCCTATTATATTGTTTGTTATGGGGTGCTATCAGTTCTCTTTGACTACCTTCTTTGGCACATAAATCCTTGAAGGCATGCGAAACAAATTCACCTCCATTGTCACTCCCCAAAGCCTTCACCTTCTTCCCAGTCTCCTTCTCAACCAATGCTTTGAATTCAACAAATTTTGAGAAAAAAACATCCTTCTTCTGCATGAAGAAGATCCAATGTTTTCTAGAGAAATCATCAATAAAAATAAATAATACCTATGTTTTTTTGTGGAGGCTATAGAAAAGGGTCCACAAACATCAGAGTGGATTCACTCCAAGATTTTATCTTCTCTGCTAACTTAGTCATGGAAAGTGGATTTGACATATTTCCCCAATGTGCAACCCTTGCAGACATATTGCTAGTCAAGAGAGCCTTTAGGGAGACTAGTGGTAATTTTTTGCATGATTTTTAAGGAACCATGGTGTAGATGACCTAATATCCTATGTGAGAGTTCTCCAACATCTTGACTTTGCACTTTTTCAGCCTTACTTCTCAATGCAGTGCAATATTCCACCTCTAGTTTGTATAGATTCTTCACTCGAACACTGATCTGATTCACTTGTCTGGTAGCTATGTGTCTCAGAAAGGATTTCCCTTTACTTAAAATGACATCATAACCTCTTTCCTCCAATACTACTACAGAGATGAGGTTCTTCTTCAGTCTAGGTAAAAAAATAACATCTTCTAGGGAAAGAGGAGAGGCTTTCTCCCTCTCAAAGGTGACAATATTGATTCTTGTAGCACTATACCTCCCATCATCCCCCATTTCGATATGCATCTAGATATCCTTCTCCTCTAAGCTACTGAAAAACTCCTTGCACCCTTTCATATGGAACAAGGCACTGGAATCAAGGTACCAAACACTCCCCATAACATTGTTGGCCATGCATGCTATTATGGTTAAGTGTAATTCAAATTTTGAAGCCATTGCTTCACCTCTTGCTCCTCCTAAAGGTTTCTTGGTAGAATTTATGTGTGGACATTTTGTTGCATAGTTCTTGTATTCATGGAAGTGGAAGCATTTTATCATGCTCAAGTATTTCTTCTTCCCACTATTTTGGTTGGATTCAGGTTTTCTTTGGGTCTTCTTTCCTTTACCCTTCTTCTCCTTTGCAACCAATGCAAAATTCTCTTCATCCTCTACTTTATATGATGTTTTGTCTCTAATATTTATCCCGAACTCTTCTTGAACCAGATCAGACCACAACCTTTCCCAATTTGGTAATTTTTCCTTTCCATTCATAGAGTCCTGATAGTTGTGCCAGGATTTTCAAAGGCCTAGCAGAGTAAGGCTCACTAGGTCATCTTCTGCAACATTTGCCCCAACCCCTCCAAGCTCATCTCTAACATGTGTGAACCTGTTGAAGGCCCGAAAATTGGGTCTACAACAAAGGGGATAACCATCCAGTCCGGACCTTGAAAGCAGCTCCTTTTCCGTTTGGAATAGTGGCTCTGACTGGGGGTGATGGGACTAGTTTCCCAATCTATTTATGATGGTGTGATATCGGGATGATGTTTTTCTTTTTGGGTTTCTGGGGTGAATGCTTATTCTAAATCTAATCTATCTATTAACTAACATATTCAATTTATTCTGATGAAATAAAACATCTAACTTTAAACTATCCCGGGAGTAATGCTTCACTTATGCGATCTAAAGTAATTTCCAATAGCAATTGGTAATAAAAATCAGTCAATCACTACAAGAATGGAACCCATTAAAAATGATTGTTTCATATAAGAAATTAGCAGAAACAATGATGAGAAACATATCGCATAAGAGTTATTCATATACTTAGCACAAAAAGAATAGTTATAACCATATAGAAGTGCAATAATGACAACTAAACATTCAGAGTTTCATATATCAATAACTGAAAATAATTGATCACTTGGCACATAAGTAAAAAGTAATAGGAGATAAAAATACCATTGGTAATAGGTTCTACTCAGGAGCTTTAGCGATATAGATTTATCTTCAAATAACTCAACATCCACTGAGAGTACAAAAGTGCATTTTAGTAGTAGACATCAAACTCATATAAAAATAAATCTCGTTCTATTCATTTTATCAAAACCTCCTCAGTGGGGCGAAAACTGCACGTTCTCAAGAATTGCTTTTGATAAAACTCTGGACCCCTCTCTAAATGCATGAGAGGGGTTTAAATACTACTCTAATGAAATTTAAAAATAAATATTACAAAAATAGATGAGGAGGTTTAAACCACCTTCCTCATTTTAAGTAAAAATGAACTAAAAATAAAACTAAATTGTATCTATGATAAATCATGCATCTATTCTTTTAAGTTGCAAATATCCAGCATTGGCTTCAAGAGCCTTGATTGGCCGACTTTAGCTTTTAATTGCCCTGCAAATACCGAATTGGCAAGAGTTGGCACTATCTTCTTGGCAGAAGTTATGAGACATTTCAGGGTCATCCATTGGGTATGTGGCTTTACCAGGTACTGCCAGTATGTGTCCCAGTTTAACCTGTTAACCTGTTTAATTGACTCGGCCTTTTCCTTTATTGTTTGTTTCCACTTTATTTGAAGTTGGTGTGCCTTTGGGAGGAATCCTGGAGTGGTCTCTGATATCAAATTTTCCTTTTGTAGATTTTCATTGATGCACTCAATGACGTTGTTTGCTGCTGTCACTGCTTCCTCCATCTCCTGCCCTACTTCTTTAAGCTGGCAATCCCATTTTGCAAATAACATTTATTTATGAGATTCACCGATTCTGGGAAATTCCACTCTTTTTCCTTCATCTAATTTATGCCATCTCAAAAAGTCAGAAACCATCTTAAAAATTGAATCATAATCAAGTCGTAAGTCTATGACTTGATTTGTAATGTTATCGCTCTTTTTGCAATGGGAATTCCATTGTGAGATCTTTTGGTAGAGTGTTTCTTCCTTTTGCAATAGATGGGCATTAAAAGCGAGTGCTTCTATGATAAATTATTCAATCTTAGGATCATCCTTATGCAGTCCTATCATATTCTGTACCTGTTCTTCTTTATTGGCCAGATTTCTTTGATAATCCAATTGCATTTGATGGAAGTCCTGCTGGAGTTTTCTCAATTGTATCTCTGCTTCTTGACTAATGCTGGCCTGCTATAGTTGTTGTTCCAAAAATAGAATCCTATCCTCCTTTTCTTTTAATAGAATTTGAACTTCAGTTGCCTTAACAATTGTTGCAGAAGCATATGCCCCTGCGATCTAAGAGAGTCTAGTTAGGTTTTCTGATGGGTTTGTAGTTGGGTCTTTCCACAGAACATCCAGAGGTTCAGCCTCTGGAGAGAGCACAACATCTATTTTTATTTTCTTCCTTTTCCTCCTGATGATAGCCTTATGTTGCGGGCTATAAAATACATCCAAAGGAGGAATCTCCTCTATTTTCAGTATGATTTCAGATGATGGAGCAACAGGAATATGCTCTGTCTCTTGAGTATTGGTAGCCCCTTCCACCACCATTTCTGTGGCTGTCTCTCCTAGGTTTGTCAGTGGCTCTGCACTCTATTCCTCAGTTTTGATTAACTCATTAAAATTTTCCCATTCCTTTTCTAGATCCACTACAAGTGGCTTTGTTGGCTTTGGAAGCGAAGTGGAAGTTTCAATTTGTTCTGGGGACAAAACTTTCTGATCAGGCATCTCTGTAGATTGAGCTATATTTTTAACTGACCCTTCACTTTTGTTGTTTTCACTTTTGGATTTGATCATTGGACTTTTCAACCAATTCTTTTTTGGAATTGGATTTAGACTTCTCCTCTTCTGAACTTCCACTTATGCTAATACTAGGAGTGGGCTCCCTTATTGGTTCAATACACAATTTGTCCAATGGGACATTTTTTAACCTTTGTTCTCTGTAATTGTTAAAATTTTTAAGCTTTTCTTGATCAAACTGAATTTGTGCCATATGTAAGACCTCTCTGAAAGTGTGCTTCTGTATAAAGACATCGTCAAAGGAATCTTCTTCATTGGTAAACACTTTTATTTTAACCGCTGTGGTAAAATTATTTACAACACCAAAAGGATCGTACTGCCTCCCCAGGAACTTTGGTAGTTGTAAACATAGCATATTATCAACCTCTTTAAAAGCATGATCTAAATCAAATAATGCAAAAGCCCCGTAGACTACAGGGAATTGAGGCCAAATGGCCTTCTTAGAATCCTTGAGTACTTTGCTCATTCCCCCAACACCACAAGTCTGGTAAGTTATTTCTCTGGCCATTAGTTTGTCGGGGACATACAAAGGAAGCACATGGGGGGAAGTAATGCTACCAAATACCCTGATGTATGTGAATAATTTCTCCCTGAACCACCTTCCCACAGGGAGAATGTCAACTTCAACTTCTGGGGAGGACCTTGGGGTGTCTTTGTTGTAAAGCATTCTATGAATAGGGAGCATCACTCCATGACAAATCTTGTAGAAATGTGGGATGAAATTGGATTCCAAAATTTCTTTGTGATAGACCTGAATAGGAAGAGGGTTTTGTACTGTCCATTTCCACCCCATCATAGGAAAATCAGAGACAAAACAAATGGTGTCCATGACGTAAGCACTTAAAAAGAATGGAGGGTAAACCCTCTGAGCAAAACTTCTTTTAGTTCGATATCCTAAAATAGCAGAGGCTAAATTATCTGATAAAATTTGGGCCCAATCCATCATGGTGGCATTGGTGGCTGCATCCAATAGAGGTAACCACTCTGATGAAAACTTATTGATATCTGGTCTTCCAAACAATGTACACAACATTGCGGTAGCAAAACAATAAGGAGAGCAAAGAGAGTGAGTAGCGTACATACCATTTTTATCCTTCTTTAGTGGTTCCTACTTGGTAGGCCAGCTTTCTATTCACTCCGCTAAATCTTCGTTGTCCTTGGTGAATTTTTGTACAAATTGCTTGTTGTAGGAAGGCTGAGGTTCTGGCAAGTGATACATGCATCTCAAATTTCTTGGGGTAAATGACCCCATGACTAGTTGACTGGCCGTCTTGAACTCTCTATCAGATATATCTGCATGATCTATGACCCATTTAACCATATCAGTGTAGGGAAGTATCTTCGGCCTCACTGCAATATGATGTAGAAACGAGCATGCAAGCTCAGTTAGGGACGCTTTGGAGGAGCCGCGTCCATCTGCTGTAACTGTAACCTTCATAATCCTTGGGTTTTCCTCTTCTAACAATTTATACATGGCTTCCTAGGTAGATATCCTTGCTTCTCTAGTACAAGTGGTGTTTGTGAATAACGGAGTCATTTATGACTTTTTAGATACAGGAGCCTTGCCTTTCTTTCCCATTATGCTCTGTATGCTGCTCTGCGTACTGTCCCTGAAAATTGTTGTTGGAATTATGACTTAGGTTTGGTGCTATGCCACAGGTGTTGTCCTTGATGGCAACTCACTCAAGCGGCAAATCATTCTTCAGGATCTCAAAATAATAGAAAATGAGATACTCGCAGGTGTGCCTAACAAAAGCTACAGACCCGCAGGTGCCCCGAACAAAAAGTGTGGACATACCCGCAGGTCCTCCGAACAAAAGGTGGGGACATCAAATTCACTCACTTTCATGCAGAGAAGCGCACGCACGTGGGAATTTTTATGATTGATCCATGGTATTTAGTCTGACGTGTTTGATCCTATGGTTTTGGTCCGTGGTATAGCATCTAAAATATTGAACCCTGGTTTTGGGTCCCTTATATTGGCTTTCTATGGTTTTGATCCATGGTCTGTGTAAGGGCTTGCCTATAAAAAGGAAAGGAGATCATTTGGCTAGGCACTCATGTGTTGAATATCTTAAGGTGAATAAGGTCTGAAATACTTGTAATCAGTTGATGAGTTATAATTAATCTGAGCATGAGAAGACTGATCAACTAAGGGGTCGTGATCTCTTTGGCGCATGATCAGATTTGTGGATCTGACAGTATGGGGTACAATTGAGGACTGATAAAGTGTTTATATCTGGAGGTCCGCAGGCAAGATACGGCGCAGGTGCGGAGGTACGCAGTCCAGTAGACGGCGCAGGTGCGGAGGTGCGCAGTCTAGTAGACGGATCAGGTGCGGAGGTGCGCAGTCCAATAGAGGATCAGGTGCGGAGGTGCGCTGTCGAGTAGACAGAGTAGGTGCGGAGCTACGCATGCTAGACACAGCAGAAGTGCGGATATTCGCAGGTTTCTATTGGTGAAGTTGTGGACTTTTCTTGAAATATATGTTGGCTGCCTTTTGTCTATTGCTGCAGAGTTCTGGGTTTAGAATCTGTGTCTGATTACTGGTATTGCTTTTCTGGTTACTGCATTCTGAGAAGCTATTGGTTGATTCATTAGTTGATTGTAAAAGGATATTGGTTGATACACATGTACTTGATGATTATATGATGTTCATGGATCTAGTCTGAAAATTTATGAAACGTGGTCCTTGGAAGAAAAGAAGTAGGTCAGCACCTACGTACTAGTAGCTCAGCTAGTACAAGAGCTAAGGGGGTTGTAGCTCCCTTCCAGGAGAGTCTGGAAAATGAGAGAGGGTTGTAGCTCTCTGCAGGTTGCAGCCTGCGTACTGGTAAAGGACTACACCAGTACAGAATCATTGTAAAAAGAAGTTTCTAATTGAAAGAAGATAGAGACACATTGCAGCAGGTGGTTTTCACCCACATTGGGTTTCCACCTTATATCTGGTGTTCTTTGGTGTGACTGTCTGTTTTTCTTGTTCCTGTTCATTATTATATGGTACTGACATTCAAATTAATGGTCAACATCTGAAGAATAAATTAAATTATAAATCTAGAGGGAATATTGAAAAGAATTTGATAATATTGATTCACCTCCCCTCTCAATATTATTTTCAACAATTGCAACCGGAGAATAAAGATACGATAAGGATGATAGTGAATAATGAACAAAAATAAGGTGGCGGGAAAGCTTTTAATTCTTTAAATCATATCAAAGATATCGCCTTGCGTGAGATGGTCCTTTTACCCTGAACCAAATCATTTTTAATAAATAATCACTAATGGACTGTTAAGCTAAAATTTAATGCTCATAAATTTGCATCGAACAACGGAAAGTACTATCATAGAACTCTAAGCCCTTAGATTTGCGATAAAATGATTTTTAGATTTTCTTCACAATATCGCAGATTGCGATATTGCAAAACCTATTATCATTAACAACGATTGTTTTGACGGTGGCTGCGATATGCGATTTGCGAGAAGCTTATCACATTTCGCAATATTTGGGCATTTTACATTAAGTGGCGCTGCAGAATTTGAAATCTGCGATGTGCGATGAGGTTGTAAGGCTTTGTGATCTCGCATTCTCATGGATCACATTTTCAAGGAGTTCTTTGTGTAAGAGATTTCCGCCATGACCTTTTTGCAATGTGATACTATTGTTTGAAAAGCAGGTTTTGTGAAAGGTTTACCTAATATTTAAGACTTTCCACTTTCAAAGCTTTTCTTGGGTTTTATGGCCATATAGCGCTTAGGTATGGAAAAGGTAAATTTACACATTTTAGCAAGTTTCACTTTGATATCTTGTTTTATTTTAAACAAACAACATTATTAAGTGCTAAGTTTTGACTTTTTGGAAGGGTCCCCATTTATTAATGTTATTTCTAACACTAATAAAAAAAGGGGGGTTGTTGATGGTCACAACAATTGGCGATTTGCTTGAAAAAACTAGTTATCTTTGATAGTTTTTTGAATTTTCTAAAACTTCTAAAATATAAATGTTTTTGGAAAATCAAACTTTATTGTAGAAATATAAAGTAAACAGTGCTATTCGCTAACAACAACATCTTGTTCCATCTATCCTAATTCTGATTATCTTCTTCCCAAAGTTAATCATTGTACTTACATCAGTCGTTACTTGGTTTATAAAGATAAAAACAAATATATCTCTATAGATCAGTTTAGGCATACTCATTTGTCGTAGGTAGAGCCTCTGCTGCCAGTAGGCATCCATAGCCTCGATAGGGTTACCTGTTACCCAACAATGATCTAGTATCCTAGTTAAGAAGCATGCAATTTTCAAAGATAAATCCTCATCTACACTTATTGATTTTTCTTTTCTTTTAATTCTTAAAGAACAATGTCTTGGTTTGGTGGCCAAAATTGACAGTGCCATTCACTTGTTTTATAACTTAACTAAACAAGTTGGCTCGTGATGAGACCCCTTGTCTTTTGATTGAAACAATCTAGAGTCATTACTTTGTTTTGGTATGCATTTTTGGCAATGTCGGTTAGTTATAATCTTTATGATCATGATAAGTCACCTCTTGATGAGACCTCTTATTATTTAAGTTTAAAGTGCATAACTCTATTACTCTTTGAATCTTGCAATTTCCTAAAGTGGGGAGGAAGTCATTGGTTCCTTAAGAGTTCTTCTGGACGACAATTGTAGAGTTTAAAAGTAGCTTTTCTGTGGAGAATATTTGTCTTGTTATTGATACTTTTCATGACTGATATAAAAGAAAACTTCCACTTAAGGTTGTTTTTAATCAAAACTTGTAAAGTTGAAACAAAATAACAAGTAAAAACTTTTAGAATTATAGCACTTAACCATATGTTTCAAAAATAAAGATTAATTTTCCTAACCACTTCCACTTATACAAGTGAAAAACAAAATTGACAAGAGACACTACTCTTTTCGTGGAAACCAAAGGTAAAAATTTTCAACCTGTTTTATTATCAAAAAGAAAAAACAAACTAAAAATAATAATTTACAAAAATAGAAGAGGTCATCTTCTATGGAAATTATTTTTTAAGGATCTGCCCATTAACAGGTAAATACTCTCTTTTCCCTGCTAAGTCTTGTAACATGAAAGTCGATCCCATTTCGATACTAAGTCTCCAAGCTGAAAATATTTTCTAGATATCAAGTTTGAATCAAAAGAAGCCTTTACTAATTGTTGATGATGTGCATGGGTAATTCTGGCCTGTTCTCGTTCCTCTTCTAGCTTAAGAATCTGCAATTTTCTTAGTTACAAGGTTCAGGAAGGAGTTTCTTCGATGAATTGGACTAAGGCTAAAGAAGGAATAGCTAGATGTGTTGGGCGGACCACTTCTTTCCTATAAACTAAATTAAAAGGAGAAGTTCCAATAGAGGTTTTATGAGTTATTCGATCTACCCAAAGAGCGTACATCAAAGACTTATGCCAGTTTCTATGATTTTGATCAATAGTCCATTTAATGATTCTGATAAGGTTTTTGTTTGTTGATTCAGCCAACCCATTTCCTCATGGGTAATAATTGGCAGAATACTTAAGTTTAAAACCTCTTTTGAGTGCAAATTCAGTCATAGTATTACCAAAAAAATATGATGCATTATCAAACATTAAAGCCAAAGGTAAGCCAAACCTAGTAATTATGAATTGATCTATAAAATCGATGAGACTATCAGAGATGGTTGACTTGAGTGGAATTGCTTCCACCCATTTGGTAAAGTAATCGGTAGTTGTAAGGATGTACTTATGTTGTTTAGAAGAGTGAGGAACGATCTCACCTATTATATCTAATCCCCATTGTTCAAATGGTTGATCGATGTTGACCGGCTGTAATGGCAATGATGGTTTCCTTTGTCTTCCAGTAGCAGTTTGACAAATCTAACATCTTCTAACATAGCTATGTGCATACTTAAATAATGTTAGCCAGTAGTAGCCTGTGCGCAAGATTTTGTGGGTTGTCGCATCTCCTACGTAATGTCCACCTGCTGGTCCATCATGAAGTTCCTGCAATACTTTTTCAAATTCAAATTTCTCAAGGCATCTACGAAGAACAGAATCGTAATTCATTCTAAAGAGTACATCATTTACAATTTGGTATTTCTTAGCTTTTAATCTCAGGGATCTTTTCTTTGTATTATTCAAATGCGAAGGAGCATATCCATTCTTTAAGTAAAACATGATATCAACATATCTTGATTCAATATCATTTAGGCTTACCTCATACATTTGTACCTCACTGTCTGGGGACTGTATTTCTGATATGAGTGATGATCTAGCCAACATCCTGCAAAAACCTTGACCTTTTACAATATTTGTTGGGTTGATTTCCGCATCATATTCTTGCAGGGTTGTGACCCAATTTTCTCTCTTTTCACCCACGTCTTTCTATACCAAAAGATTTCTTACCGCTAGAAATGGTACTATTATTTTTGTATGAGTCTTGAGAAGAAAGGGTCTAAAGTGTTTGATCGCTTTGAATACAGCATAAGCCTGTTTCTCAACGTTGGAATAATTTAATTCAGCTCCTTGCAAGTTTGAACTGAAGAAGGCAATTGGGGCTTTGGCTTTATCTTGGTTGGCTTCTGTGAGTATTGTAGCATATGATTTCTCAGAGGCAAATGTATACAAAATGAAAGGATCAGAAAAGTTTGGAGTCACTAGAGATGGGGCATTTATAATTGCTTGTTTTATCAGGCTGAATGCTTCATGTTCTGCCTGACCCCATTTGAAGAGAGAGTTTTTCTTAATCATTGCTTGGAGAGGTGACACAATTCTTGAGAAGTCAAGGACAAATATTTTAACGAAATTGATCTGACCAAGGAAGGATTGCATTGCTTTTTTGTTATGGGGTAAAGATATCTCAGAAATCTCCTTAATCTTATCTGGATCTATATGGATTCCAAATTTAGACACTATGAATCTGTTGTGGCCAGTAACAACCCCCCCCCCCGCTTTTTTTTCATTTAGTATCAAATCATGATACCAAATGAATGGGGACCCTTAGATAAAATTTTTAAGAAAAGCTAGACTTTCTTTTTTGAAGTTACAAATCATAATTTAGAAAAGGCATCTTAGAAATTTTTCTATGGAAGACGATAGGTCTTTTAAAGTCGCGTATGCAAAAAGATAGGAAACATCTCCGTTACTCTTCTAAAATCAAAATACGCGCCACCCTCATGATTAATAACGACATCGCATCGCACCATACTGATGTCCATAACGAAAAGCCAAGAAATTCACCGATCTGCAATATTGTGATCGCTAGATCGCATATCGCATAAACAAGCCAGTCGAGATTTGGCAAGCACTAGGTTTTGCGATCTGCGATATTGCGATCGTGTGACATGCGAGGGTACGTCAGCAAATCATAAAATCACCTTAGTACGAATCCTTCGGGCGTGCCTTTCAAAGGAAAATCCACTTACCATTACCTAACCTGAAATCATGCGCTTTTAATGTTAGTAAGTAAATTGGTTGTCAGTCATTAAGAGGATTAAAGACGCGTGCCTTGTTGGATATTTGCTTCACATAAGGTGGCGTAATTGATTTATCTCTTGAATTTAAAACTCTCCCATCACCTTTCTGATCGGACATTCCATTTCACTTGTAATCTGCAGGAACAAAGTGCAAAGACGACTCAGAAAGAAACACAAAGTAAAAATGGGAAAGAAGAACAAAGCTCAGAGCTCCGAAGCGAGAGAGAAGACCAAGGAGATGACGCCCCTATACACAGATACAGCCTGCAACCGAGATGCAGGAATCTCCACATGGGAAGGCATGTACAGGCTATTAGAAGAGGAGAAGCCGAGAATAATGAAAGTGACTGTCGTTGCAGGTGCACCACACTCCTCTGAAGCAACCCTAGAAGACCTAGCATGTTCATTCCTTCACAGAATAGCGGCAAGGCCTAAGATTCTACCATACACATATATGGTCAAGTGGATTCTGGATGATGTAGAATTAAGCAACAGACAATTCAAGATTCAGGGACATGGGATCGTGGGATCTTTCGCCGCCCAAGATCTGAAGCTAATGTACCATCTGCCCGAACCGCAAGCGACCTATAATGCAGAATTTCTTAGGAAGTTCGCAATGGAGAACCCAGATCTATCGGACACCACTAAAGAATGGTCTAGAAGAGATGAGCCGTTAAAGAAGGATAAGAAAGGTATGTACAGCACTGGTTCCCTTACTTCTCCATATTGTTTTGCTGCAGCCATGTTGTGTAGGTTGTTTGGTATGCCCGATATCAACAAGTTTTCATCTGAGTGGCTGCCATTAATTGACGCTGCCACAAATGCCGATTTAGTAGATTGGGCTCAAATTCTTTCTGATACTCTATACACGGCTGTCGTTAGTTACAGGTCCAAAAGATCCTTTTCTCAAAGGGTCTATCCTCCTTTCTATTTGGCTGCCTATGTTATGGATTCTGTTTGCCTTGTATCTAATTTCCCCATTATGGGATGGAAATGGACTACCCAAGACCCGTTGCCTATTCACGTCTATCACAAAGTCTTGTGGGATTCCCAGTTTGCCCCTCATTTTTACCAGATTTGCCATGGGCTTATATTGCCCATATATAGAATGATATATGGTAAGGACCCCCCAAGGTGCTCTCCCGAAGCCGTGACCGACATCATCTCCATCGCAAGATGGTTTTGGGAAGAATGGTTTACTTACATTCGAGTTTATGGAAGCACTGTTCCTCCACATGTCCTACCCTTGTATGTCCCAGACAAGCTTTTGGCTCGAGAAATCGCTTATCAAACCTGCTCTGAAGGCGGCTTAACCAAAGAATTAAAAGATAAGAAAAAGGCCATTTGGCCTCAATTTCCCGTCAATTGTGGGGCCTTCTCTTTATTCGATGCAGGACACACTTTTGATGAGGTGGAAAACGTGACGTGCCTTCAATTATATAAGTTCCCAATGAGGCCATTCGACCCAAATAAAGTTGCCCAAGAGTTTACTACGAATGTCAAGATAAGAGTGTTCGTCGGACACAAAGATTTGTTTGACGATCTCTTTCAGGGTAAGAGCTCACTCAAAGAGATTTTGCGAGAAGCTCAGTCAAGGTTATCTCCAGGTGAAATCCAGAAATTCACATCATATAGAGATAGAAGGCTGGCCAGCATTCCACTAGAAAGGCTACGAATACCTACTAGAGAGCCAACTCCGAGCATCAGCCTCAGCGAGAACTCCAGCACTTCCAAATCTAAGTCCAACGCCGCGCGAGAAGGTTCGGAACATCCTGAAGAGTCTGTGCATGACAAAAGAATTAACGAAGAAGCAGTCAAAGATACAGCTCGGTCCAGTGTAATGTTTCAACAACAAGTTATCACCTCGCCACCAAGGGATGTTCCCCCTCCGGTTATCGAAGCTCCTCTCACAGCAGAGCTAGATAAAGAGTGGGAGTCCTTTAATGAATTAATCAACCTCGAAGGGCAAGTCCCAAATACGCCCGTGAACGATACGCAGGAGGTGCAAGAAGTTGCTCCAACCATAGTCAGCATTACCACAGAAGCAGAAGATCTCTCCATCACTCCATCCTCAGATTTTCTACTTAACGTAGAAGAAATTCCCCCACTAGATGTGTTCTACAGTCCCCAGCACAAAGCAGTTGTGAGAAGACAAAGAAAGAAAAGAAAGCTCGAAAATGCACTATCTCAAGACGCTGAACATTTAGACGTCTTGTGGAAAGACCCAAGTAATAATCCTACTGAAAATCTTACGAAGCTGTCTCAAATTGCATGAGCGTATGCTTCTGCAACTATTGACAAGGCCTCTGAAGTTCAGCAGCTCTTAAAGGAACGAGAAAATCACATACAACTGCTACAACAACAGTTATAGCAAGCCAACGCAAACAATGAAGCTTCCAGACAGCTCGAAAAGCTCCAAGAAGACTTCCAACAGATGCAAATAGACTACCAAAAGAGTCTTGAAGAAAAAGAAAAACAACTGCAGGCAGAGCAAGAAATGCACAGAGATGAACCTAAGCTTGCAGAGTTTATTTCAGAGTCCATCGGCTTGAACGAGCAACTACTGCAGTAACAAGAAGAATTGGGGCGTAAAATATCACAGTGGAGGCACTTCTGTGAGCTAAGCGACAAAATCACCAGTCAGGTGGTGGAATTGCGAAGCAAATATGATTAGAACGACAAGAGAGTGACAGAGTATCTGACTTGGCAAGACGATGAGAAGGGAAAAAGAGCAGGAGCACCTAGAATTAATGAAAATCATAAAGAAATGCTATTTAATAAATGGGACGAGCAGATCACGCAGGCAGAACAAACAGCAGAGGCAGCACCGACACAGGCAAGTATTCTTATCGACCGTGTAAATGAAAATTTACACAGGGCCAATTTGATTTCAGAGACCACCCCGGGATACCTACCAAACAAGTTGCAACTGGAGACAGAATGGAGGCAAAAGGCACAGGCAAAAGGGAAAGCTATCCAAGCACTGGCTAGACTGAATTGGGAAAGTTACTGGACGTACCTGGTTAAACCACATAGCCAATGGATGACGGTAAAGTGTATCATGAACGCAGCCGAGAAGGTAGCGCCAGCTCTTATAGATGTCGTTTTCGCAGCCCAGCTCAGAACGGAAATTAGCCAGCCGACTCTTCTCAAGCCTATGTTAGAAACATGCAACTTCAAAGACCAAGTCCACAAGTAGTTTTATTTAGAATGTTGTTTCTTTTTTGTTTTAATGATATTAGAAAAAGGACGGTCATTTGAAAACCGAATCCTTAATTTTGTAATAATACTATTATTAGGAATAGGACATAGTATTTTAACCCTTCTCATTGCATTGGAGAAGGGTCCAGAAATTTGTCAAAAAACTTGTCCTCAGAACGTGCATTTCTGCACCTCAGAGGGGGTTTTGATGAATGGAAGGATCAGATTTATTGATATTTGCATCTTAATGTCTGCTACTGATGTTGCATTTCTGTACTCTTAGTAGGTGTTAGAAGTAAGTAGAAGTAAATCATTATTTCTTGAAGTTTGTGAGTAAAAATTAGTCATAAATGGTACTGTTATCTCTTGATGAATTTCTACTTATTTGCTTAGAGTGATACACAACTGATGTTATTTATATGTTAATGTATAAATGTGTGGTTACCATTTGGCACTTTTGTACGATGGAGTCATTTGTTCATGCTTGACATATGAATGATTTATCATGCGATATGCAGTCCACAACTGTCCTGTTTAACTTCTTATGCAGAATGGTTTATCTTGAATGGTTTATATTCTTATAGTAGCTGAATAATATTCATTACCAGTTATTATATGAAATCTTTTTAGATCGCATGATGGAAAAGATATACCCCGGGTTAGCGTAGATTGCACATGTTGTTTTCATTAGATTTCAGCAGCTTATAGTCAAATCATGAGTTAGATTTAAATTAGCTCTCAAAAGTTCTCAAAGAAACAGCATAATCAAACCCTACACACACACACACACCCCTTAGATCGGGAAGTTGGTCCCGTTATCCCCAGTCGGACCCGCTACACCAAACGGGCAAGGAGCCGCCAACCAAGTTCCCGACCGGGTGGGTATCCCCCTTGTTGTTGACCCGATTTCAGGGCCCTCAACAGAATCCGAGAAGCTTTCCTTCACTTAATGCAAAAAAAGGACCTTTTTGGATTAAGTGAGATCCCATATTTTTGACATCGTTGGAAGATCTGATTTAAATATCTGAGGTGACTAGTACATTTTTTAGAATACACTATTATGTCATCTAAGTAAATCATCACTAACTTATTTACTAGTCCTTTAAACGCAATGTCCATGGCCCTTTGAAATGTGGCACTAGCATTAATCAGCCCAAATGGCATCTTTTGATATGCATACATGCCCCACTTAGTTCTAAATGTCGTCTTCAATTGATCATCCGGGTGGACTAAAACTTGGTTATACCCCAAGAATTCATCTAAAAAGGACATTAGTTCAGACCCTGCAACTGCTTGTAATATCTGTTCCATAGGGGGTAGTGGAAACTTATCCTTTTGGCAGACTTTATTGAGATTTCAAAAGTCAATACAAATCCAGATATCTCCATTTTTCTTTCTGACTGGTACCAGATTGGAAACCCATCTAGAATTTCGAACAGGAAAAATAATTTTGGAGTAATTTGTTCAACTCAGACTTAATTTGCTTTTCCAAATTAAAATGGATTTTCCTCAGCTTTTGCTGGACTAGTTTTTCTTCAACGATCATTGGAATGGTATGTTGTATGATTGAAGTGTCGTAAGTTTTGAGTTCATTGTAATTCCAAGCAAAGACATTTTTATACTGTTTCAAAAGTCGAATGAAGGCTGATTTTTCCTTGGGAGTTAGACCAAGACCTAAGTTGACATTTTGTGGTTTTATGTCAGTTCCTAGATTCACTAATTCATATCTCAGAGTTGAACTCTGAAGTTTTGAATTAGTGGACCTTTTGAATATGTCCTTTAAATCATATAGGTCTTCCAACTTGACTACAGATTTGGGTATAGTGTTATTGGTGCTTCCTTGTTGTAATTGCCTGTCATGTTGGTCTTCATCAATTATCTGATTATTGTAAGAGCCTTATGAAGTCAGAAAACATACAATATCAAGATCATCGTTAAAAACTCTCCAGTTGGTAACATTATCTGAGATGGAGGGTCTAAAGATTAATTCAATTGAGAATCTGTCTAGACTATAGTCTTCGTAGGGAACGAGCTTGGAAGCTACAATAGCAAGGAGGTTAGCACTAGCATTTTGGAGTCTGGGAATAGATGAAATATCGAATGCTATAAAGTGTGAAGTCAAGTCTTGTACTAACAATTGATAATGCTTCAAGTGTCATGATAGACAATGTATAGTATTTCTTACCTGCTTAATAACAATCTCAGAATCCCCAAAGACTTGTAGATATTTAATATCAAGCCTGATTGCCTTGTATAAACCTTGAACTAGAGCTTCATATTCCGCAATATTGTTTGTGAAATCGAACTCAAGTCTACAAGTTAGCATGGTTTTCTCTCCTTTTGGACTAATTAATATACAACCTTCTCCTACTCCATCATTACACTTAGAACCATCGAAAAATAATTTCCAAAACAAAGATTTATTTGTAGGCCTATCTACAAAATCAATGCATCTAGAAGTGTCTATTTGAGAAAAAATTTCCATCTGATATAAAACTAAATTTTCTAAAAAGGGTGAAGTATGAGCATTGAAATTCCCTAAGAACGAATCAACAAAATAGTTTCCAATTATATTATTGTTGTATGCTTTAGGTTCATTTTCTCCTTCTAACTCCGTTACTATGTAATTTTGGTGTATTTCTCGCTCAACCTTTATCTGATTTGGTTTACCATTGTAAGGGATCCACATATGAGACCAGTCAGTCGCAAAGTAACCGTGAAGCTTCTCTAACCAATCCCTGCTAAGAATTAATCCATAAAATTTAGGGATGTCTGCCACGAGTATATTAATGACTTGACATACCTTTGGATTCGATGAAATCCTTATGGTCACTTGATTAAGCTCGCCGATAACCTCAACTTGAGACCGATCCAGTTGTACTATGCATACTGCAGAATTTTGAGGTTGGACATTTAACTTTGCGCAAACTGTCTTAGGAAAAATATTAGATGAAGCACCAAAGTCTACCAAATAGTTATGCAAATTTTTATTGAAAACTTCAAAGGTAAGGAGGAATGGAGGAGTATGCGATTTTGACCTTCTTCCAATTAAATCAATTGCATTTGGGTCGACTTTATTTGACATACCAGTCGGAGGTCTTCCCATTTCATGAGTAGCTTGTGAGATTACAGCTGCAGGTAGAGGTGCAATAGGTACTGCATGCAGCTCTTTCAAAAGTAGTTTCTATTGATGCTTTAATTTACTCAGCTCATGAAAATTAATGTTGGCCCTAGTCTTCTTCATGTCTTCAACAATATTATATTCCATTTCATCAGAAATGATAAGTGTTTTAGGTGGAGTTGTTGAATCAAATTGGACTGGATTTGTCTGAGTTGCCTTTGGTGAGGATTTCTTACCTGCGATTTTATCTTTAAAAGCTAGGCTTGGGTTTTTCTGTTTAGAACTAGATTGTGGAGGATCAAGTTAATTTCTACTTCTGGTAGTCACTGGGAATGCATCTTGATCTTCTTCATATGGAAGAATGAAGTCCCACATTCCTTGTAGTTCTACAACCTCATCATCATCAGTATGTTCCTCATTCAAAACTTCCTCTTCTTCCCCTTCCGATTCTGCGTTTGATATAGCGTTGGGAGGCTTCGGATTGGTTGAAGGATTCCTTCTGAAAGGTTTAAAAGATTTCTTGGAATAGGTCTCTGCCACTTGTTTCTTATTATCAACCATTTCATTGGACATGGTTTTTAAAACTTTCTATAACCATTCCAAGTCGAGTGGGTCCTTTGATTGTTTTTTCTTAGGGTCATCTCTAAAATCGACCTTTTTAGACATTCTTTCATCTACAACGTTTTTCTTTTCTAAAGCTAGGGTATGTTCTTCCATAGCTATCTCTTCTTTCATATTTTCAGCCAATGTTGGCTTGGCAGCCCTATCTACAAAGATTTCTATATTCGAAGGTAAGTCAGATATATACCATTCACTTCGAACCTCTTCAGTAGGTTTAGATGTGGTAGGAATCTTATTTAAGAGCTTATTAAATCGTGAGTTCAAATCTTTGATAGGTTCTCTTGATTCAATTTTAAGATTTGAGAGATCATTGATTAATGTCATTATAGACCTATCATCACCGAATTTAGTCAAGAACTGCTCTTGGAAAGTATTCCAACTAGTAATGGATTCTGATGGTAATGAAAAATACCAGGACCCAGCTACTCCTTGTAAGGTATATGGGAAAAGCCTAACAACAACGTCTTCTTCAGTAACTCAATATAAGTTTATTGACAACATAAAGTTGTTCATGTCTTCTTCTGCTAGTATGCCTGTATCTTGGTTTAACTTTGGCAGCCATTTTTCGAGATGAGCCAACAATAGACTCAAGGGTGCAGGCATTATGACTGCCCCTAGATTTTTCCATGGTCTTTGTGCCATTGATGAGCTACTAACGGAGGAAAGCGCAAATGAAGTTACAAGTGGTTGGGAAGATGATGTTGAAGTTCCAATACCTTGTTGAACAACAATATGGAGTTGGGAAGTGGATGGTTGACTTTGCAATGGATTAGATGAAATGGATGATGATGATGAAAGAGTCTCACTATCAGACCCTTCACGTGTCTTCCTTGCTCTTTTTATTTTAGGCAGAGGGAATTCTGTTGGTTCAATACCAAGCTTTTCACTCTGTAATCTAGTAAGAGGATGGGAAGGAATGTATTGCGAAGTCACACTACCTTGAGATAACTCAGATTTCTGTGGTGATATTGAAAATCCTTGAATTTTATGAATTAAAGGCTAAACTTCAGGAGGTTCAAGAGTGGATTTATATGAGATGTTCAGGTTTTCAGCAGTGGTTGTTGTTTTCTCAACTTCTCGCTTAGAAATTGGATATTCAAAATGTGAGGGAGAAGTAGGGGGGAGATGTTGAGGAAGATTCACTCTCAGAATGGGTTATGGATTTGAATTTTCTCACCATTCATAGTTCAGGCCCTCCTTCTAGTGCAAAATATGTTTAAGGCCTGAAAATCAGGTCTACAACAAGGGGGATAACCACTTGGTCCAGACCTTGAAAGCATCTCCTTTTCTGTTTGGAATAGTGGCTCCGATTGGGGGTGATAGGACTAGTTTCCCAATATTTTTATGATGGTGTGCTATCGGGATGATGTTTTTCTTGTTGGGTTTTTGGGGTGAATGCTTATTCTAAATCTAATCTATCTATTAACTAACATATGAAATTTATTCTAATGAAATAAAACATCTAACTTTAAACTATCCCAGGAGTAATGCTTCACTTATGCGATCTAAAGTAATTCCAATAGAAATTGATAATAAAAATCATTCAATCACTACGAGAAAGGAATCCATTAAAAATCATTATTTCGTATAAGAAATTAGCCGAAACAATTATGAGAAACATATCACATAAGAGTTATTCATATACTTAGCATAAAAAGAATAGTTATCACCATACAGAAGTGAAATAATGACAAATGAACATTCAGACTTTCATATATCAATAACTGAAAATAATTGATCACTTGGCACATAAGTAAAAATTATTAGGAGATAAAAATACCTTGGTAATAGGTTCTACTCATGAGCTTCAGCGATATAGATTTATCTTCAAATAACTCAACATCCACTAAGGGTACAAAAGTGCATTTTAGTAGCAGACTTCAAACTCATATAAAAATAAATCTTGTTCCATTCATTTTATCAAAACGTCCTTAGTGGGGGGCAAATTGCACGTTCTAAAGAATTGTTTTTTATAAAACTCTAGACCCCTCTCTAAATGCATGAGAGGGGTTTACATACTACTCTAATGAAATCTAAAAATAAATATTACAAAAATAGATGAGGAGGTTTAAACCACCTTCCTCATTTTAAGTAAAAATGAACTAAAAATAAAAATAAACTGTATCTATGATAAATCATGCATCTGTTCTTTTATGTTGCAAATATCCAGCATTGGCTTCAAGAGAGTCAGTTGGTTGACTTCAGCTTTTAATTTCCCTGCAAATATGGAATTGGCAAGATTTGGCACTATCTTCTCAGCGGAGGTTATGAGACATTTCAGGGTCATCCATCGGCTATGTGGCTTTACCAAGTACTGCCAGTATGTTTCCCAGTTTAACCTGTTTACCTGTTTAATTGACTTAGCCTTTTCCTCTGTTGTTTGTTTCCACTTTATTTGAAGCTACTGTGCCTTTGGGAGCAATCCTAGGGTGGTCTCTGATATCAAATTTGCCTTGTGCAGATTTGCATTGATGCACTCGATGACATTGTTTGCTGTTGTCGCTGCTTCCTCCATCGCCTGCTATGCTTCTTTAAGCTAGGAATCCCATTTTGCAAATAACATTTCTTTATGAGATTCATCGATTCTGGGAAATTCCACTCTTTTTCCTTTATCTGATTTCTGCTAGCTCAAAAAGTCAGAAGCCTTCTTAAAAATTGAATCATAATCAAGTCGTAAGTCTATGACTTGATTTATAATGTTATCGCTCTTTTCGCAATGGGAATTCCATTGCTATATCTTTTGGCAGAGTGTTTCTTCCTGTTTCAAGAGTTTGGAATTAAGAGCGAGTGCCTATGTGATAAATTGTTCAATTTTAGGATCATCTTATGCAGTCCTATCATGGTCTGTAACTGTTCTTCTTTATTGGCCAGATTGCTTTGATAATCCAATTGCATTCGATGGAAATCTTGCTGGAGTTTTGTCAATTGTATCTCTGCTTCTTGACTGATGTTGGCCTGCTGTAGTTGCTATTCCAAAAATAGAATCCTATCCTCCTTTTCTTTTAATAGCATTTGAACTTCAGTTGCCTTATCAATTATTGCAGAAGCATACACCCCTGCAATTTGAGAGAGTCTAGTTATGTTTTTCAAATGGGTTTGTAGTTGGGTCTTTCCATAGAACATCCAGAGGTTTAGCCTCTAGAGAGAGCACGACATCTATTTTTCTTTTATTCCTTTTCCTCCTGATGATAGCCTTATGTTGTGGGCTATAAAATACATCCAAAGGAGGAATCTCCTATATTTTCAATACGATTTCGGATGATGGAGCAACAGGAATATGCTCTGTCTCTTGAGTATTGGTAGCCCCTTCCACCACCATTTCTATGGCTATCTCTCCTAGGTTTGTCAGTGGCTCTGTGCTTTGTTCCTCAGTGTTGATTAACTCATTAAAATTTTCCCATTCCTTTTCTAGATCCACTACAAGTGGCTTTGTTGGCTTTGGAAGGGAAGTGGGAGTTTCAGTTTGTTCTGGGGACAAAACCTACTGATCAGGCTTCTTTGTAGATTGAGTTGTATCTTTAATTGACCCTTCACTTTTGTTGTTTTCACTTTTGGACTGATCATCGGAATTTTTAGCCAATTCTTTTTCGGAATTGGATTTAGACTTCTCTTCTTCTGAACTTCCACTTATGCTAATACTGGGAGTGGGCTCCCTTATTGGTTCAATACACAATTTGTCCAATGGGACCTTTTCTAACCTCTGTTCTCTGTAATTGTTAAACTTTTGAAGTTTTTCTTGATCAAACTGAATTTGTGCCATATGTAAGACCTCTCTGAAAGTGTGCTTCTGCAGAAAGACATCGTCAAAGGAATCTTCTTCATTGGTAAACACTTTTATTTTAACCACTGTGGTAAAATTCTTTACAACACCAAAGGGATCGTACTACCTCCCCGGGAACTTTGGTAGTTGTAAACATAGCATATTATCAACCTCTTTAAAAGCATGACCTAAATCAAATAATGCAAAAGCCCCGCAGACTACAGGGAATTGAGGCCAAATGGCCTTCTTAGAATCCTTGAGTACTTTGCTCATTCCCCCAACACCACAGGTTTGGCAAGGTATTTCTCTGGCCATTAGTTTGTCGAGGACATACAAAGGAAGCACGTGGGGGGAAGTAATGCTACAAAATACCCTGATGTATGTGAATAATTCCTCCCTGAACCACCTTCCCACAGGGAGAATGTCAACTTTAGCTTCCGGGGAGAATATTGGGGCGTCTTTTTTGTAAAGAATTCCATGAATAGGGAGCATCACTCCATGAAAAATCTTGTAGAAATGTGGGATGAAATTGGATTCCCAAAGTTCTTTGTGATAAACCTGAATAGGAAGAGGGTTCTATACTGTCCATTTCCACCCCATGATAGGAAAATTGGAGACAAAACAAAGGGCGTCCATGACATAGGCACTTAAAAAGAATGGAGGTTAAACCCTTTGAGAAAAAATTCTTTTAGTTCGATATCGTAAAATAGCAGAGGCTAAATTATCTAATAAAATTTGGGCCCAATCCATTCTGGTGGCATTGGTGGCCACATCCAATAGAGGTAACCACTCTGATGAAAACTTATTGATATCTGGTCTTCCAAACAATCTACACAACATTGAGGCAGCAAAACAATAAGGCGAGAAAAGAGAGCCGGTGGCACACATACCATTTTTATCCTTCTTTAGTGGTTCCTCCTTGGCAGACCAGCTTTTTGTGCACTCTGCTAAATCTTCGTTATCCTTGGCCAATTTTTCTACAAATTTCTTGTTGTAGGAAGCCTGAGGTTCTAGCAAGTGATACATGCATCTCAAATTTCTTGGGGTAAATGACCCCATGACTAGTTGATTGGCCATCTTGAACTCTCTATCAGATGTATTTGCATGATCTATGTCTCATTTAACCATATCAGTGTAGGGAAGTATCTTCAGCCTCGCCGCAATACAATGTAGAAACAAACATGTAAGCTCAGTTAGGGATGCTTCGGAGGAACCGTGTTCATCTGTTGTAGCTATAACATTCATAATCCTCGGGTTTTCCTCTTCTAACAATTTATACATGGCTTCCTCGGTAGATATCCCTACTTATATAGTACAATGAGTGCTCATGAATAATGGTGTCATTTCTAACTTTTTAGATGCAGGAGCCTTGCCTTTCTTTCCCATTACGCTCTGTGTGCTGCTCTGCGTACTGTCCCTGAAAATTACAAGTAGAGAACAAAGATATGATAAGGATGATAGTGAACAACGAACAAAAATAAGGTGACGGGAAAGCTTTTAATTCTTTAAATCATATCAAAGATATCACCTTGTGTGAGATGGTCCTTTTACCCTGATTCGAATCATTTTTAATAAATAACCACTAATGGACTGTTAAGCTAAAATTAATTCTCATAACTTTGCATCGAACAACGGAAATTACTGTCATAGAACTCTGAGCCCTTAGATTTGTGATAAAATGATTTTGTGATTTGCTTCACAATATCGCAGATCACGATATCAAAAAACCTATTATCATTAACAACCATTGTTTCATCGGGTGGCTGCGATATGTGATTTGCGAGAAGCTTATTGCATTTCGCAATATTTGGGCGTTTTACATTAAGTGGCACTGCGGAATTTGAAATCTGCGATGTGCGATGAGGTTGTAAGGCTTTGTGATCTTGCATTCTTGTGGATCACATTTTCAAGGAGTTCTTTGTGTAAGAGATGTCCGCCATGACCTTTTTGTGATGTGATACTATTGTTTGAAAAGCAGGTTTTGTGAAAGGTTTACCTAATATTTAAGACTTTCTGCTTTCAAAGCTTTTCTTCGGTTTTACGGCCATATAGCGCTTAGGTATGGAAAAGGTAAATTTACACGTTTTAGCAAGTTTCACTTTGATATCTTGTTTTATTCTAAACAAAAAGTATTATTAAGTGCTAAGTTTTGATTTTTTGGAAGGGTCCCCATTTATTAATGTTATTGCTAACACTAATAAAAAGGGGGGTTGTTGATGTTCACAACAGAACCTAGAAAGATATTATGGAATAGTATCATTCTTATGCATCCCAATATTTCAAAGTTTGTCTTTTGGGGCCAATTTTCTACGGTCACTTCTATTTTCAAATAGCACAGTTAGTGTCTTCCACATAGAAAATGGTGTCTCTTTTCCATGGATATTTGAGACCACATTATCTCTCACACCTTCCAAAAGAATTCTACTTCCCTATGCTATAGAAATTATGGTGTAGATTTGCAAATGCTCATGAAATTTGAATCAAAATCACAAGATACAAACCTACTCCACTTCTCTGCAAAATTCAATTCACAGTTTAGAACATTAATCACAAACATGCAATGAGAAATAACACACATGCACACAATATTTTCTATGGGAAACCAATCTACTAAAAACCCCTATGCTTGCTTGCATGAATATGATGAATAAAGATGTACTACCATTGCTTTTCTCAACTAAGCACAACCTGCAAGTGAATAACCTATATCTCTACTCACTGAGAAGCTTTAACCCAGACTTAGTCAATTTTTGCCTCTACTTGAGCCCCTATTTCCTTGCATAGTTCCTTGAGAAATTAGGCCCCTATTGTTTAGGAAATTCCTCAAATTGATTGCACAATTCCCAAGGCCAATCATCTTACTGCATGCAATACTTATACACTCAAGACTAGTCTACAACTAATGTTACACTACCTGGGAATCTCCACCACAACTGGGGAACTCGAATTATCTACATGCGCTATATATTATCTGTTGATTGATCAGTTGACTCGATGATCACTGAGTTAGACTAAAGTCTCACTGTACAACTAAACTTCCACTAGTTCCTCCAACAATTGGAACTAGTTTAACTGAAAACAACTTGAAATAATTGGCCTTAATTGGTACAAATTAGCAATCACACATGCTTTACTTGAATCTGTCTCCTCCAACTCAAATTTACTAAGTAAAATGGATGACACAAGCCATGTCACACAAGTTAACACCATCCAAGTTGTCTGCTGATGTGGAAATTCAAATTTTCTCAATTTAATCAAAGCAAACTCAAATTGAGAATTTATTGTTTCATTTTTCCACACTCCCTCCCGGCAAAAAAAGGATTATCAACCATCGCTATCCTTCACATGTGGAACTCGAACTTCCCTCTTGACAAGGCCTTTGTAAAAATGCCAGCATCTTGTTCCTCTATCAGAATGTATTGTAGCAACATTATCCACCTCTACACATAGTCCCGCAAATGGTGATATCAAATATATATACTCTTGGATGGATCATGAAATACAACATTCTTAGAGAGCCTGATGCAATTCTAATTATCACAATAGATCACAATTGGATCCATCATCTTCCCAAATAGTCCTATAAGTATCTTTCTCATCCATATCGCCTCACATGTTGCTTGACTTGCAGCCATGTATTTTGTTTCTGCTGAGACGAGTGCCACATATCGTTGCTTCTTGTTGTACTAGTAAATCTCTATGAATCCAACACTGAAAATTATATGCAATGTACTCTTTCAGTCAGATGGAATCCCTACCCATTCTGCATCTTTGAAGCCACACAACTTCACTGCCTCTATCTATTTAGTTTTCGTAGTTTTTATTTGCGTAGGCTGCAGTATATTTAATTCAATATTTACCATAGAGAGTAGAGACAGAAGAGCCCAACGCTGAAGAGAAGGAGGGTCAAAGTGCTACGTAGGTAGGAAATCAAATCCCCGGAGGGATTGCACAGTCTAGGCTAGAAGGGAAAATTTTTAAAGGAAGGCCTCTCTCTAAGTGAGTCGAAAAAAATGTAAGACTTCCAAATTGAAGTTTGCCAGTGTCAGAGGGAGCAACACAAAAGCTTCAACGCAGAGGAGGTTACTAGTGTGACACATTTTCCTACAACAGTTGTTGGGGTAGAAAAACTTCAGAAGGAAGAAGAGAGACACTATTGAGGGAATT
The DNA here is from genome assembly GCA_031772625.1 of Pinus tabuliformis. Taxonomy (NCBI): domain Eukaryota; kingdom Viridiplantae; phylum Streptophyta; class Pinopsida; order Pinales; family Pinaceae; genus Pinus; species Pinus tabuliformis. The sequence continues at coordinate 942,939,020 of CM062817.1, read as the reverse complement.
ATTCCTCAAAGGACTTCCAGCCAAGACATCTGAATTCTCATTTGCTAAGCAGCAACAGGGAACAATAGATCTACTAACAACAACAAGGAGTGTGTAGGCTAGCCTAGCAGCAGCTTAGAGGAGAGAGGAGGAAGTTCGACATTTCATTGGCAGAGATGGAATCTCATGGGTTGCAAGATTAGGATCAGTTGGAGGGTGCATCCAACTATGTGATCTGGAAGGCAAAGATTGCATGCCTTCTAGATGAGAACGATCTCAAAACCTATATCAACAACGTCGTAGTTGTAACCGTGGATCCATATCCACTCAAAACATATAAGGCTAAAATGGCGAAGGTCAAACAATTGATCCTTGACGGAGTGAGAGATCATGAAATGTGTCACATTTCCAACAAGGATACTACCCAACAAATGTGGGAAGCATTGCCCATGCTATGCGAAGTATCTTTTGAGTAGCGAAAGATGTAGTTGGAGTAGAAGATGAGATCCACGCAGATGCAGAAGGGGGAACACAATGATCCGTTCCTAACGAAGCTTTAGGAAATCCAAGACTCATTGGCAGCTATGGGGTCAACACCTCAGCCTACCGAGATGGTGAGGTTGGCCTTGAATTGAGTCTCAAAAGAATCGAAATTGTTTGTCCATAATATCCTTGGCAGAGATATATTGTCATATTAGGAAGGAATGTGAGCTGCTTTTTAGCAAGAAGAGATGAGGAGAGACTTGGTAAAGTGAAAAATTGGTAGCATCAGCAACAACAGTGGGATGAAGCCCAAGGAGGAGGAAGAAAATGTATCCCTTGCATCAAAGGGGCATCAGGAGCAAAAGAAGAAGAAGAAATATGCCTCGAAGATAAAGTTATTCTGGTGTGGTGAACTTGGTCACTACACTATGCAATCTCCTCTCAAGAAGAACGCTAAGGATGAGAAGCATGATCTGAAGGAGGATGAATTTGCCATGGTTTCCAAAATACCTCCAAGGGAGAGGTGGGGTGATCTAGTAATGTAGTTCGAAAGAACTATAGATGGGTAGGATCCTTGAGGAGTCCACCTCTTGGATCAATACCTTGCTACGGGAGCCCATACCAAAAGTAGCAAGATGGACCAGGATCAGTTGGTGTAGAAGAGTGGCAGAGTGACAGTTGTAGTGGATAGGAGTGCCAGAAATTGAGCAGCACATAGCAGAGTTGGCAACAATGCAGCTGGCACAGTGCAGAGTCAGCATCAATGCAGAGGCTTCAAGAGGTCAGCGCAAAGACTAGCAATAGTCAGAACTCCAACAACAAATGCATCATGTTGAACACCTATTCAATAATTTTGGATGACTTTCCGTTGCTGATGCAATAGCAACAGTAGTTGGAGAAGGTTGCAATGGAGATGCAGCGCTAGCAGTGGCAGCTCCAGCAACAACACAGGTTCATAAATTATGAGGGTTGTAGTATAGATGCAGTTTTGGTAGTGATAGGGTCAGCAATAGGATAGATCCAAAATTTTCACCATAGATGGTGGTAAGCGATGTTAGACATCAGCAGCGCAAAGGGAAATGTCACAAATAAGGGTAATGCTTCAACAGGTTGCATTACTAGAGCACATTCCTCGCAAAGAGGGAGTGTTGATTCCTGGTAGCATCAAATGTGATCTAAGCCTCAAAATTTGAATGGAGGCTTGGACACATGTATTCCACAATACCCTGAAATCATTTCGGGAAATTCTGCCCAAAGACGGTTTTATTAAAATAATTAATTATTTTAATGGGTGCCTAAGTCTAAACTTAAGAAATTAAAATAATTAAAGGGTATTAATCAAACTATGGGTGAAACTTCTAGAAGAAGATGATGATCAAGCCAAAATTATCTAAGCCATTGGTTATAATATAATCTATGCCATTGGTTCTCAACAAGAAGATTATAAGAGGAGGCTTGATGGGAGTTTGGAAATTACATTGAGTGGAGATCATAAGATCAAATTTCTGAAGCACAACAGTTGTCAGAAGAGGAATTCGAAGTGATCTTTTACAGTGAGGGGCAGGTGTTATCACTGAAAATAGTGTTGCCAAAAATTTTCAGTTTAGCTGAAGGACAAACTGTTTTTGTAGCGCATAAATCCGTTAGCAGTTTCGCAGCGCCACCTGTTTTAGTGATTTCGTAGCGAAAAACACTGACCTTGCATTGGTTGCGCTGCGAAATTGGGAAATGACAGATATTTAAGGGAAACTTCTAGAAGCACTACACAAAGCTGCATATGTGGCATTGTTGCAAAACAGTGTCTATGGTTTAGTGGCCAATCTTCTGGGTAAATCAAATAAGAGCTTGTGCAGTCTTCGATAGATTATTCTTTTCTGTTGGGTGATAATGATATAAGAGGGGAGTCTCATATTAAAGAAGTGACTGGTAAAGAAGCAGATGTTTTTAGAGGAAGACTCATTCATAGGCTTACATCTGTCATTGTGCACCATGTACCAATATTTTGGAGATTAGCTCTTTTGATATTCAATGGGAAGTTTGCTAAGGTAGGTTCAACAAATGGCGCTCCTGGTTCAGTGAAACATGAAGAGACTGCTAGACAAAACTCCTTTGAAGACGATCTTGGTGACATAAAGGATTCAAATCATTCCTTGGAGGAAGTTGTTGGAATGGTACAGGACATTATATCTGTTTGTGAAACTAAGGGAAGGACTGCGCACCCTTGAATGCAGTACGAGCCTCGGCCTGTTGCATCTGATGTATCTTAGCTTGAGAACACCATCATACTGTTATTGAAGTTGGAGCCCGAGTTAAATCCAGTTTGGCATTATTTTAATATTCAGAACCATAGAATTCGTGGCCTCTTGGAAGGCTGCACATTTGATGAGAAAGGCAATGTAAGGAATGCAGTTGAAGCCGCTTCAATGTTTGCTGGCTTTAAGATTGTCCCAGAAACTAATTATGACATGCAAAATCTGGGTGAAACAGAGACTGCTTGTATTTCAAATAATGGACCTGTTGATGTCATTAGTATAAATGGTGGACTTCCTAAGCCACGATGAGAAGGTTATTATGACTGAGTAGAACAAGGTAACTGCGGTGAGAATATTGCCTATGATGATCTGGGGTTCAGGTTTGATAGCATTCCACTGTCAGATGCTGCAGTGTGCTTTAATTGGGATTCAAACTTGTGGCCAATAGCTGATAAATCCTACCCTACACCCATTACAGCAGGCCTCTTTGTAATGATTGTTCTAAAAAATGTACATAATTTTATCACATTATAGCAGCAAAAAGAAATGATACCTATTTGTTAAAATTGGTATCATCTATGAGGTTGACGGTCCATCTACTACCTCTTTGCTTGTAGTGGTTTGGTCACTCGAGGATAATTGTCCAGATTCTTTCATTTCATCATAGTGGCTTCTAGCCATTGAGTTCAGTCCTTGAGGTTTTACAAAGGGAATGCTTCCCGAATGACAGTGCTCTAAAGTAAGATACAAGCGTGTGATGGCTTCTTCGTCAATCTGTAGCCTCTGTACCCATAGAAAGATTTTAGAGCATTAGAGTTCCAGAAAATAAGGGCTGTGGGTGAGCATATTCTCTAAGATGATCAGGGATTCCTGTTTGGTTTGATAGCAATTGCTAATACTGGGTTCTGCAGTATGTTTGATGATAACCCAATTGGTCTTGGCAAAATTTTCAAGAACCGGTTTGGTGACAAGTGGGAAAGCCCTTCATTATACATTTCTGCAATCGTGTTCTAATCTGGTTCTTAATGTAATTGGGGCGATATTGTTTTTATTGCCATGATAAAGCGATTTATTGAAAGCTCGAAATGGCGCATTGCGAATATCCTGATGTGGTGGGCACGGCCGTGACTTTATGTTGGTTGGGCAATGCACGAAAGTCAGTTTTCTCTTTTCAAATACACAATGTTCTGGATCCTACTTCTTGTAACCAAACTGGCATTCAGCTACTACGATGAGATTCATCCCTTGATTGGGCCTACAAAGGCTAGCGTGACAATGCATATTACTGCATTCGAAGGGCATGAATTTCTCCAAACGCAAAAAACAACATTGGCGTGGTGATTGCCCTCTGGGCTCCAATAGTACTTGTTTATTTCGTGGACATACAGATTTGGTATACCATTTACTCCACTATCTTTGGAGGTATCTATGGTGAGATACGAACATTGCCTTTCGCCGACTTGGTGAGATACGAACATTGGGAATGCTGAGGTCAAGATTCCGATCTTTGCTTTTAGCTTTCTATGCACATTTAAATACCACCTACAGAAAAACAAGAGGGTGGAAAGTCGAAGTTTCTGCATTGATGATTGAATGACAGCAGTGTGCACACATGGCATGCATCAGAGCATGGTATTGAACACATGGCACTGTAAATGGAAGATGACGGTGATATCGACGGATTCAGCATCCAGCCCATCATAATCAATAGAGTTCTTTCTATACCTCATAAATGGCCATCGATTTAGATTCAAAGCCAATTCCGAAAGAGGTACAGGAACATGGTGAATCGTTCTGAAGTTGCCAAACATTTATAGCCAGTTTTGGGAAAAGAGCAACACCACAGCTGCTCGTTGGCCATACTGTGAGGGAAATTTCTTTCCAGATGAGATGGAAGCATTTGATGTTCGCATGTTTAAAGATTCCACAGGGCTCAGACATGTTATAGAAGAAGCAAAGCGAGCACCACAACGTGAAATAGGTCCATGTGTGGCGTGCTCTTGCTGGTTACTGGGGTGGGGTCAAACCAGCTGCAGCTGGAATGGAATATTATGATTTCTCCCTCGCTTATCCTATTTAGTGTCCTGGAATTTTCGGCAATCAACCAGATGTTGTTTTGAATAGTTTTTCAGTTTATGGATTAGGCCTTGTTCATTCGAAGAAGGTTTACAATTTCTGCAATGAGTTACACAGCTATTTGGCATCGGCTGGTATTGATGGTATTGAAACTTTAGGCTTTACAGTGCGAAGCAAACAGCAGTTATAATTCAGGCATATATTTCCTCTGTTACTTACAATACCTTGTTGCTGGGAGAATTCACACAACCAGATTGGGATATGTTTCATAAATTACATCCAGCAATTGAATGCCATGGTGCTGCACGAGTTGTCAGAGGCTGTGCAATTTATATCAGTGAAATTGGAGCACTTTGCCAAATAGTGGTGACCGGAATATACTCTTTGAATGTTTTCCTTTTTGCGCCAGTTATGATTTTTTCATTCAAATCCATATTACAGTTTCAGGTGAAGATGATTTTTAGAGTTGGAGAGGGCTATTTTGTATACAGTAAGTCGAAGGCCTTAGCTGCGCTAAATGGTATGAGGATGAAAAACTCAAACAAACTGGAAACTGAAAATTTAGGGGTTATTGAAGACAGCAAGGAATACTGCAGTGACTTTATGCTCCAGTTGGGATTTATGAAGCTTTTTATTGGTTTGATGCTAATCAAGTTTGCTGAGATATGTAATGACAGAAGCAAGCTTCATTTTTTTTAAAAAAATATTTAGGTTCCTAACAGCTGTACAAATGTCTGAAGAGATCATGAATCTAAGCAGAAAACGCTTCAAGATACATAGGTTCTGTTTTGATATCTACAGCAGTTTCGTAGCGCGCTACGAAACTGCTGTAGATTGCTGTTTTGTAAAAAATAAATGAATTTTGATGATGAGGTCAGCGAATGCTAAAAAGAAGGTCTCAAACACAGGAGGGAGATCATACATGGATTTCATAACAGCTCAAACAGTGACAGGTGTAGGTCTTGAAGGGAAAGTAAAATATTTTGTTTATTTTCATAAAGTTTTCTCAAAGGCACTTTATGACCGAGCTATTGGTAGGGTTACCAGAATGCTCGGTTGGTACACCTGTTTGGTCTACAAAGCATCCAGATTATATGGCATATGGTGATTATGCGTTGTCATTAAAGGTTTAAAGAGTTTGGAGCGTGGTATTTAAATGATGAAGGAAAATGGGAGACAGAGGCCGTTAAAATAGGAGCACATCTTTTGGTCAATTAATGAGCCATCAGCGCTTTCAAGCATCCAAAGTCAGTATTCATTGTATCTGTAGCTCAGCCATCTCAACTCAACCAGCAAAAGGACATGTGTCAAGAGCCAGAAAAGCATCATGCTACGAGGAGCAAAGATTGTGGATTTTGATTAAATGAAAACCATTTGTAATTTCAGTTTAGCCATTATGTAATTAATAAGTTAGTTATGCACTAGATAGGGATAGTCAATAGCCACCTTCGAGGCTCCCCTCATGCTGGAGGAGGAAGCTCGAGGTGGTTTAGTTTGCTTGCCTATATATGGATCAATGTTAGATGTAGAAAGGGTTGGATATTTTATACAAAAACAGAGTTGTTTTGGGACATTGTAAGACTTGTGACAGTAATAGTAAAACAGTGTTGATTTCTTCTCAAGATTCTCGATGGATTATTGTGTTCAAATATAATGATGGTGTTTTATATTTTATGTTCTTTTACAGCCTTGTTGTAACACAATCACTCAGAATTCATAATCTTATGCTCTGACTTCCTGTGTGTTTGGCAAGCTGTGGTTTTGATGGAGTATGTTTGACATGTAATGCAAAGAGCCTTGACTTCCATGAAATGACTATGTTTTTCTTGTTTACTTAGTATATGAGACTCCATAGCCCAATGAGAACCAGTTTGATATGTTTCCAACCAGCTTTAGCTTTCATGAATGAATAAAGAGTTAGCCATCTGTTGTAGTGAAGGATTTTTATCAAGAGTTTGTGAGAGAGCCCTCTCTGATCAAAGAGGCTAATCTTTGATCTAAAGTTAGGTTGAAAGAGTTACATGAAATCTTGCTTGGTTGCAGCCCTCAGTAGTGATTTTGTGATAACATTTTGGTGCGTCTGCCGGGAGTCTGAAGTCTATTCATTCCCGAAATCAATGGTTGAACTTCTGAAGGTAGCAGGAGCTCAGGCATCATTTTGAGGCTGCAAAACTACCTTGGCGACTCCACACATCAAAGAATAAATTAGAAGGTGACTCCACTGCTAGAAGATCAGTAGCTTGATGAAGTTTCAAGATGGATTCCACTGCAAGAAAGAATGCCAGGTATGCTCCTATGAATCGGTCTCATATCCCTGGTTTTCCAAATCCTATGCCAAAGGTTGATTGGTTAGATGATCTTCCAATATTCAAAGATGAAAAGAAGGATGATGCTGCTCTCCATTTGGTTAAGTTTCACATGCATGTACGCAGTCTTAAGGTTCATTTCCCTGAAGATTGTCTCATGAGGATGTTTATGGCCACTTTAGAAGGAGAAGCATGGTCTTGGTATAAAAGTTTGGAAAATGGTTCATTATCTTCTCTTGCTGATTTCCATGATGTGTTCTGTGAAATGTATAAAGAATATTATCCTTCTTTGTTGCTGCTTAAAGATTGTTGTAGGCATTCTTTAAATCTTATTCAGTACTTGGAGGATTGTTATGGTGATGATGAATTTACAGATGAAGAAATTTTAGAGGCTCTTCATAACAATGTTTTTCAGCACCAAGGAGAAGGTATAACATTCCATGAAGCACAGCATGAAGAGCAGCAAGAGTTTACCTGTGAAAACCATGTTTTATCCTTAGATATTGATGTAGAGATGCAGCAGATTTGTCAGGTTTCAGATCATGATGGAAATGAAATTGATTGCACTCAGCAAGAAGAAATATTGGAGGAAATTTTCTATGACCCTCAGGCAGAGGAAAAGCTTGCTCAATTTTGTAATTCCTTGCAGCAGCTTACTCCAAATAATAATCATAATAGTGAGGAAAATTCCATTGTTTGTTGGAATGATTCAGAAAAGCAGCTGGATAGCTTGTCAAATAGAAAAGTGGATAGCACATCAGAGGGGTCTTGTGTGGTTGAGAATCAGTGGCCTGAAAATGAAGAGTGTTATCATGATCATTATTTTCAGCAGCTTTCTATGACAGAACACAAGGAGACTATGCTGGTTCCTTTCTCTTTCACGATGGAGGAACTGAACACTGTGGTTGAAGATCAGTTTGCACAGCTGGAAAGTTACAACGAAAACCAAGCTGATCATGTATTCTGGGATCCTGTAGCTGATTACATGGAAGAGTTTTACTCTCCAGTATTTCAGTTTTTCGAAAAAGATCAGAGGCAAATTCAGTGGCAGTGGTCATCAGACTATCATATCAGGTCTGAACTCCGATGCGGTCAAAGGACTCAAATGTCAGATAAGATTAATGATTGGCTACATTGGAAATATCATGTTGCTTGAGCTACAAGTGGAGCTTGCAGCTGATAGGGTAGGTAGGTATAGGTAAATTGCAAATAAGCTCAAGGTCAACTGAGCATTTTTCAGTAGATGTAGTTTTCTTTCTCCTACAGTCATGCTTGATAAGCAAATTTCTATTTGTCAAAAATGGATAAGGCACTGGAGCTGCATGTTCTTAGTGTACCACAAGGGCACACTATCCCAAGTGGAGCCACTGTTATCACTGAAAATAGTGTTGCCAAAATTTTTCAGTTTAGCTGAAGGACAAACTGTTTTTGTAGCGCATAAATCCGTTAGCAGTTTCGCAGCGCCACCTGTTTTAGTGATTTCGTAGCGAAAAACACTGACCTTGCATTGGCTGCGCTGCGAAATTGGGAAATGACAGATATTTAAGGGAAACTTCTAGAAGCACTACACAAAGCTGCATATGTGGCATTGTTGCAAAACAGTGTCTATGGTTTAGTGGCCAATCTTCTGGGTAAATCAAATAAGAGCTTGTGCAGTCTTCGATAGATTATTCTTTTCTGTTGGGTGATAATGATATAAGAGGGGAGTCTCATATTAAAGAAGTGACTGGTAAAGAAGCAGATGTTTTCAGAGGAAGACTCATTCGTAGGCTTACATCTGTCATTGTGCACCATGTACCAATATTTTGGAGATTAGCTCTTTTGATATTCAATGGGAAGTTTGCTAAGGTAGGTTCAACAAATGGCGCTCCTGGTTCAGTGAAACATGAAGAGACTGCTAGACAAAACTCCTTTGAAGACGATCTTGGTGACATAAAGGATTCAAATCATTCCTTGGAGGAAGTTGTTGGAATGGTACAGGACATTATATCTGTTTGTGAAACTAAGGGAAGGACTGCGCACCCTTGAATGCAGTACGAGCCTCGGCCTGTTGCATCTGATGTATCTTAGCTTGAGAACACCATCATACTGTTATTGAAGTTGGAGCCCGAGTTAAATCCAGTTTGGCATTATTTTAATATTCAGAACCATAGAATTCGTGGCCTCTTGGAAGGCTGCACATTTGATGAGAAAGGCAATGTAAGGAATGCAGTTGAAGCCGCTTCAATGTTTGCTGGCTTTAAGATTGTCCCAGAAACTAATTATGACATGCAAAATCTGGGTGAAACAGAGACTGCTTGTATTTCAAATAATGGACCTGTTGATGTCATTAGTATAAATGGTGGACTTCCTAAGCCACGATGAGAAGGTTATTATGACTGAGTAGAACAAGGTAACTGCGGTGAGAATATTGCCTATGATGATCTGGGGTTCAGGTTTGATAGCATTCCACTGTCAGATGCTGCAGTGTGCTTTAATTGGGATTCAAACTTGTGGCCAATAGCTGATAAATCCTACCCTACACCCATTACAACAGGCCTCTTTGTAATGATTGTTCTAAAAAATGTACATGATTTTATCACATTATAGCAGCAAAAAGAAATGATACCTATTTGTTAAAATTGGTATCATCTATGAGGTTGACGGTCCATCTACTACCTCTTTGCTTGTAGTGGTTTGGTCACTCGAGGATAATTGTCCAGATTCTTTCATTTCATCATAGTGGCTTCTAGCCATTGAGTTCAGTCCTTGAGGTTTTACAAAGGGAATGCTTCCCGAATGACAGTGCTCTAAAGTAAGATACAAGCGTGTGATGGCTTCTTCGTCAATCTGTAGCCTCTGTACCCATAGAAAGATTTTAGAGCATTAGAGTTCCAGAAAATAAGGGCTGTGGGTGAGCATATTCTCTAAGATGATCAGGGATTCCTGTTTGGTTTGATAGCAATTGCTAATACTGGGTTCTGCAGTATGTTTGATGATAACCCAATTGGTCTTGGCAAAATTTTCAAGAACCGGTTTGGTGACAAGTGGGAAAGCCCTTCATTATATGTTTCTGCAATTGTGTTCTAATCTGGTTCTTAATGTAATTGGGGCGATATTGTTTTTATTGCCATGATAAAGTGATTTATTGAAAGCTCGAAATGGCACATTGCGAATATCCTGATGTGGTGGGCACGGCCGTGACTTTATGTTGGTTGGGCAATGCACGAGAGTCAGTTTTCTCTTTGCAAATACACAATGTTCTGGATCCTACTTCTTGTAACCAAACTGGCATTCAGCTACTACGATGAGATTCATCCATTGATTGGGCCTACAAAGGCTATCGTGACAATGCATATTACTGCATTCGAATGGCATGAATTTCTCCAAATGCAAAAAACAACATTGGCGTGGTGATTGTCCTCTGGGCTCCAATAGTACTTGTTTATTTCGTGGACATACAGATTTGGTATACCATTTACTCCACTATCTTTGGAGGTATCTATGGTGAGATACGAACATTGCCTTTCGCCGACTTGGTGAGATACGAACATTGGGAATGCTGAGGTCAAGATTCCGATCTTTGCTTTTAGCTTTCTATGCACATTTAAATACCACCTACAGAAAAACAAGAGGGTGGAAAGTCGAAGTTTCTGCACTGATGATTGAACGACAGCAGTGTGCACACATGGCATGCATCAGAGCATGGTATTGAACACATGGCACTGTAAATGGAAGATGACGGTGATATCGACGGATTCAGCATCCAGCTCATCATAATCAATAGAGTTCTTTCTATACCTCATAAATGGCCATCGATTTAGATTCAAAGCCAATTCCGAAAGAGGTACAGGAACATGGTGAATCGTTCTGAAGTTGCCAAACATTTATAGCCAGTTTTGGGAGAAGAGCAACACCACAGCTGCTCGTTGGCCATACTGTGAGGGAAATTTCTTTCCAGATGAGATGGAAGCATTTGATGTTCGCATGTTTAAAGATTCCACAGGGCTCAGACATGTTATAGAAGAAGCAAAGCGAGCACCACAACGTGAAATAGGTCCATGTGTGGCGTGCTCTTGCTGGTTACTGGGGTGGGGTCAAACCAGCTGCAGTTGGAATGGAATATTATGATTTCTCCTTCGCTTATCCTATTTAGTGTCCTGGAATTTTCGGCAATCAACCAGATGTTGTTTTGAATAGTTTTTCAGTTTATGGATTAGGCCTTGTTCATTCGAAGAAGGTTTACAATTTCTGCAATGAGTTACACAGCTATTTGGCATCGGCTGGTATTGATGGTATTGAAACTTTAGGCTTTACAGTGCGAAGCAAACAGCAATTATAATTCAGGCATATATTTCCTCTGTTACTTACAATACCTTGTTGCTGGGAGAATTCACACAACCAGATTGGGATATGTTTCATAACTTACATCCAGCAATTGAATGCCATGGTGCTGCACGAGTTGTCAGAGGCTGTGCAATTTATATCAGTGAAATTGGAGCACTTTGCCAAATAGTGGTGACCGGAATATACTCTTTGAATGTTTTCCTTTCTGCGCCAGTTATGATTTTTTCATTCAAATCCATATTACAGTTTCAGGTGAAGATGATTTTTAGAGTTGGAGAGGGCTATTTTGTATACAGTAAGTCGAAGGCCTTAGCTGCGCTAAATGGTATGAGGATGGAAAACTCAAACAAACTGAAAACTGAAAATTCAGGGGTTATTGAAGACAGCAAGGAATACTGCAGTGACTTTATGCTCCAGTTGGGATTTATGAAGCTTTTTATTGGTTTGATGCTAATCAAATTTGCTGTGATATGTAATGACAGAAGCAAGCTTCATTTTTTTTTAAAAAATATTTAGGTTCCTAACAGCTGTACAAATGTCTGAAAAGATCATGAATCTAAGCAGAAAACGCTTCAAGATACATAGGTTCTGTTTTGACATCTACAGCAGTTTCGTAGCGCGCTACGAAACTGCTGTAGATTGCTGTTTTGTAAAAAATAAATGAATTTTGATGATGAGGTCAGCGAATGCTAAAAAGAAGGTCTCAAACACAGGAGGGAGATCATACATGGATTTCATAACAGCTCAAACAGTGACAGGTGTAGGTCTTGAAGGGAAAGTAAAATATTTTGTTTATTTTCATAAAGTTTTCTCAAAGGCACTTTATGACCGAGCTATTGGTAGGGTTACCAGAATGCTCGGTTGGTACACCTGTTTGGTCTACAAAGCATCCAGATTATATGGCATATGGTGATTATGCGTTGTCATTAAAGGTTTAAAGAGTTTGGAGCGTGGTATTTAAATGATGAAGGAAAATGGGAGACAGAGGCCGTTAAAATAGGAGCACATCTTTTGGTCAATTAATGAGCCATCAGCGCTTTCAAGCATCCAAAGTCAGTATTCATTGTATCTGTAGCTCAGCCATCTCAACTCAACCAGCAAAAGGACATGTGTCAAGAGCCAGAAAAGCATCATGCTACGAGGAGCAAAGATTGTGGATTTTGATTAAATGAAAACCATTTGTAATTTCAGTTTAGCCATTATGTAATTAATAAGTTAGTTATGCACTAGATAGGGATAGTCAATAGCCACCTTCGAGGCTCCCCTCATGCTGGAGGAGGAAGCTCGAGGTGGTTTAGTTTGCTTGCCTATATATGGATCAATGTTAGATGTAGAAAGGGTTGGATATTTTATACAAAAACAGAGTTGTTTTGGGCCATTGTAAGACTTGTGACAGTAATAGTAAAACAGTGTTGATTTCTTCTCAAGATTCTCGATGGATTATTGTGTTCAAATATAATGATGGTGTTTTATATTTTATGTTCTTTTACAGCCTTGTTGTAACACAATCACTCAGAATTCATAATCTTATGCTCTGACTTCCTGTGTGTTTGGCAAGCTGTGGTTTTGATGGAGTATGTTTGACATGTAATGCAAAGAGCCTTGACTTCCATGAAATGACTATGTTTTTCTTGTTTACTTAGTATATGAGACTCCATAGCCCAATGAGAACCAGTTTGATATGTTTCCAACCAGCTTTAGCTTTCATGAATGAATAAAGAGTTAGCCATCTGTTGTAGTGAAGGATTTTTATCAAGAGTTTGTGAGAGAGCCCTCTCTGATCAAAGAGGCTAATCTTTGATCTAAAGTTAGGTTGAAAGAGTTACATGAAATCTTGCTTGGTTGCAGCCCTCAATAGTGATTTTGTGATAACAGCAGGGATAGTATCCAGAGGGAAGTTTTTTCTGGGCTAGAGAGTACAAGGTAGAGAGGGTAGAATGACGTCCACAGAGGTTGATGTTGGGCCATGCAGAGCTACATTGTGGTAGCGCAGAGCTTGAGAGGGAGATCGAATTCCTGCTAGGGAAATCGAGTTTCACAAGCCGAGAGTTGGGGTGTGAGATTGAGAGGATGAGAGCTGACGTTTCCAACCATTATAGGATTAGCAGGAGGGACAATGTAGTCCTAGTAGAGGTGATGCAAAGACTGTGTGGGGTTGACATAGTTATGCATAGAGGCTAACACAAAAGGGATGCAAAGGCTCATTTCCAATAAGATCAGAATTGGTTCTTTCAGTGACAGAGTGAGATCATATCACTATTTTTTATTCCCAATTTCTCTCTATATCAGATATCTATTTGGGAATCCAATGAATTATACTCAGAATTATTAATGCTTAATAATAAAACCCTTAATTGTTGCACCAATTTTCCCACATTGGGCGTTTTCGGGGAATTTTGTCTAAAAATAACTGTGTAGATGTGTGTGATGTTTATTTCTCTACTGTGTTGTATTTAGTTTGCACATTTTTTATTGGTGTAGGTTGAAGTGTATTTAATTCGATATTTTTCGTAGCACACAACAAGTAAATTAGTAAATCAATTTAACAATTAGAAGAATTAACATCAGTTGTTGCAATAGGAATCGGGTAACCAATTTTTTACACATATGTACCACAGTCCAAACTAGGTAGTGCCTCTAAAGTATCGTAAAACATGCATAGATACCATCCAAAATAAGTTGGTTAGCCTAACCATAACTTGGCTCAATTGGTTGATTGCATAGCACATATCTGTTTGTGTGTTCAAAAGATATAGTAGTGAACCCACTAGCTGCCAATAAATGTTAGCATCCACTTTCTCACCTGAAGTGGCATCCTCCTTCCTCTAGTTGGTCACTAGAGGTGTCTCAATGGGTTTAAAAATCATCATGCAAAATCTCTATAGTATATCATTTTCATACTTTCCTTGAGACACAAATAGTTCCCCATCACCTTGCCATACTTCCAACCTGAGGAAGTAGTGCATGGGACCCATGTCCTTCATTTCAAATTCCCTTGCAAGGTCCTCCTTGCAAGATCTAATCAACTTCTCATCGCCAGCTAAAATCAAATCATCAACATATAAGACAATAATAAGCAATTTACCTTCTACCAAGATGTGATAGAGGTTTGAATCCCCTTCACTTTTAGTGAAGCCCAAACTAGTGAGATGATTGTCAATCCTGTTGTACCAAGCAAGGGGTGCTTTTTTGAGATTGTACAATGCTCACTTGAGTCTACACACATGATAATATCGATAAAATGTATCAAAAAATTATGGTTTCTCTATGTACACCTCCTCCTCATTAACCCCATTGTTAATTTTTTCTTTTACATCCATATGGTGGACCTTCCACCCCATCTACCTAACTAGAGAAAGAATTGATATAATGGATAAATACCTTGTTATAGGAGCAAAGGTCTCATCATAGTCAATTCCCTCAACTTGAGAGAATTCTTTGGCCACAAATATGGTCTTATACTTCTCTATTCTTCCATTTACTGCATGCTTAACCGTGAAGATCCATCTCGAAACCACAATTGATTTATCTGCTGGTCTTGGGACCACTTCCCAAACAATGTTCTTTACAATGGATTCATATTTCTCCAATATTGCATCGATCCCTACAAGTTTCTCTACATCTTCCTCGAAAGAGGATGGCTCATTCTCTACAAGATCAGTCAATAGAGCCATGTAGCCATTGTACCTCTCAAGTGACTTTATCTGCCTGCACAAATTTGAAGGAAACCCCATATTCTCCTTCACATCTTGCAAAAGTCTATCATCTTCCCTGGTTATTTTTCTACCTTCTCAAGATGGCTCTGATTTAGTGGATTCTCCACTCTCTACTCCTCAATTTGTGGTTGCTCCACAACTTCTCGAGGGTCCTCCATTTGGGCTAAAATATCCTCTTCTGGAAGGATCTTAACCTCCCTCTCAAGAAAGAACCACATCGCTTTCTCCTCATCAAAATTTACATCCCTCCACACAACTGTCATTCTGAGGGATGGAAAGTATACATGGTAGTTGTGAGGATTTTATGTGTAACCCACAAATACCCCAACTCTTCTGATGAATCAATCTTCTTCCTTGATTCTTTGGATACATGGTAGTGAACCAAGCCTCTAAAAATCATGAAGTGCGACACATCCATCTTCCTCCCTGAGAAAGCTTCCTGTGATGTAATCATACCAAGAATCTGATAAGGACTATTATTCTGCAAGTATACTATTGTGTTGCATGCCTTAGTCTACAAATGGATAGGTAGGCCTTGCTCATGTAACATATCTCTCACATCTCCCATAATGGTACAATTATTTCTCTCAGCCACCCCATTTTGTTGTTGGTTGTGGGGTATTTTTAACTTTCTTCGAATTACTTCTTTTGCACAGAAATTTTTGAATTCATTTAAAGCATACTCACCTCTATTATCGCTCCTGAGAGCCTTCACCTTCTTGTCATTTTCTTTCTCAACCAGTGCCTTGAATTCTATGAACTTGGAGAATGTCTCATATTTCTTTTGCATGAAGAATATCCAACACTTCCTTGAGAAGTCATCAATAAAAATGACAAAATATTTGTGTCCAGTAGTCGAGGCTATCAAGAAAGGTCCACAGACATAAGAGTGGATCCTTTCCAAGACTGCATGTGCTTTTTTGTCTCGATCATGGCATATGGATTTTGTGTATTTCCCCAAAGTGCATCCTTTGTATACATCCTACTGCTCAACTTCTCCTTTGGGAAGGTCAGTGGTTATTTGTTGCATAATCTTCAAGGCGCCATGATGCAAATGGCCAATTCTTCTATGCCAAATTTCACCAACATCCCAAATTTTCACTTTCTCTGCCTTAATGCTTAATGCAACAGAATATTCCACATCTAGCTTATATAGATTCTTCACACGTACCTCGATCTTCTTCACTTATCTCGTGGCTATATGTCTCTCAAATTCTTTCCCTTTGTTGAATATCACATCATAACCATGGTCTTCCAAAATTGCAGCAAAGATGAGATTCTTCTTTAGGCCTGGAACAAACTGTAGAAATTCCCACTGTAGATTAACCTGATAATGCAATATACTAAAGCAAAATACTTAATCTACTTCTACAATCAAAATTGCGGAAGCTTAATCGATTTGAGCAAGATCAAAACAAAACACATATAACAAGGAATAATAATCAATACACATGAAACACAGAAGAATACTCTGGGGAAAGCCTCATCTAAAAACCCTGCTATCTGTATTATCATACAAGTGGAAATATCTCAGGATTACACAAAGCTTTAGCTCTCATAGCTATCTAGCACTCAGTACAATACCTCACTATTTCTCATAGATAGAATAGACAACTCATATGCCTTCTCCTCTGTCCTCCAAGCCTCCTATTTCCTTGTGCAGTTTTCCATGGGTGCTCCAGCTATAACCTTGTGTGACACTAATCTCACACACTGCTCCAACACACTGTAAAACTACGCAAATCTCAAGGAATGAATTCCTTCTGCATGCAAGAGATTTTCTTATATGAAAATTCTTACAACTGATAGTAAATTGTCCCTGCCTTTAATCTCGACTGGGTATTTGTCTGAACTGACATGCATGAGTTATTTATGAGAGAATATTCAATTATCTGGAGTACACTAGTTTCATGCATGCATTCATTAACTCACTGAACTCACAATTAGTTCCTCAAACTGTTTGGAACTAATTTAACTGGACTTAACTCAGTTAACTGAGCTAACTAATTACAACTCATCCTTATCTCCTTAATTAACGGATAACTTCCTTAATTTAAGGGATAACTATTGCATGACTTCACAAAGAGTTCTAGCTTGAATTTCTCCAACTAATTAACTCAAGATTAATTAATTATTTATTTTTCAAGCAGCCGGTGAGACTAAATTCGAATTCAAATTTTAATTCTCAACTTTAATTCAAGGACAAATTAAAATTGGAATATTATTGTGGCCACATTTCAACACTCCTTCTCAACAAGAAAGGGATTATCTGCCATCTCGATCCTGTCTCTATGGAACTCGAATTTACACTTTTAAAATTCCTTAGTCAAAATTTCTGCATCTTGTTCCTTGGTTGAAATATACTGCAACAACATGATACTCCTTGCCACACAGTCTCTGAGATGATGATACCGAATGTCGATGTGCTTGGACCTGTCATGAAATACTGGATTCTCAGAGAGTTTGATACAAATCTGATTATCACAATAGATCACAGTTATATCCATCCTCTGATCAAACAAACCAACTAGAATTTTCTGCATCAAAATGGCCTCACATGCTGCCTGACTTGCAGCCATGTATTCAGCCTCTGCTGAACTGAGTGCAACCGACCTCTGTTTCCTGCTGTACCAAGAAACTGCAACTGACCCAAGGTTGAAAATTCCTCCTGATGTGCTCTTCTGATCTGATGGACTCCTTACCCAATATACATCTGTGAAGCCCTGTAGCTTCACTCCCTCTATCCGTCTGTACCATAATCCATACTGAGATGTGCCTCTGAGGTATCTCAAAACATACTTAGCTACCTTCCAAAACATCTTGGTAGGCTGAACCATAGCTTGACTCAACTAGTTCACTGCATAGCACAAATTTGGCCGTGTGCTCACTAAGTACATCAATGAACCCATAAGTTGTTGATACGTAGTAGCCTCTACTACTTCTTCTGAAGTAACATCCTACTTCCTCCAGTTACCTGCTAGAGGAGTCTGCATGGGCTTGCACTTATCCATGTGGAATCTCCTGAGTATCTCATTGACATACTTGCCCTGAGACACAAACAACTCCCCATCCTTCTGCCACACTTCCATGCCAAGGAAGTAGTGCATGAGACCCATGTCTTTCATCTCGAATTCTCTTGCAAGATCCTCCTTGCAAGACATAATCAATTGATCATCACCTGTCAATATGAGATCATCAACATAAAAAAAAATGATCAAATTCTTACCTTCTACCATGATGTGGTGCAAGTTTACATCCGCTTCACTATTTGTGAAGCCCAACCCGGTGAAGTAGTTGCCAATCCTGGTGTACCAAGCACGAGGTGCTTACTTCAGCCCGTACAAATCTCTCTTGAGTCGACACACATGTGACTCACAATTGAAGGTCTCAAAAACTTCTGGCTGCTCTATGTAAACCTCTTCCTCAATCTTTCCATTGAGGAATGCAGTCTTCACATCCATCTGATGGATCTTCCAACCCATCTGTGCTGATAGTGCCAACATCGATATGATAGATGAGTACCTTGCTACAGGAGCAAAAGTATCATCATAGTCGATCCCCTCGACCTGTGAGAAACCATGAGCAACAAATCTTGCCTTATGTTTCTCCACACTACCATGAGCAGCTTGATTTACCTTGTAAAGCCAACGGGAACTCACAACTGACTTGTTCTATGATCTTGGAACCACATCCCAAACACTGTGCCGAACTATGAAGTCATACTCCTCCACCATAGCATCAACCCAAATCGGCTACTGCACTTCTTCCTCAAAGGAAGATGGGTCGGTCTCAACACATTCCCCAACAAAGGCCATGTATCCAGTGTACCTATTAGGTGACCTCCTTTGTCTGCGATGAGAAGATGGTTCTCCCACATTCTCTCTCACATCCAACAACGATCTATCAACTTCTCTTGTGCTCTTCTATCCCTCTCTAAAAGACTCTGCTTGAGTGGATGTCTCCACTCCTGGAACCTCTGCATGCAGCTTCTCTGCATCAGTTTGAGGCTCCTCCTCCTTAGGAACCAAAAGTTCCTCCACAATTTGTAGTTGGAGCTCCCTCTCAAGGGAAACTCGCATGGCCTTCTGCTCATCAAACTTGAAATCTCTGTGAACCATTATTCTCTAACTGGTAGGCAAGTACACCCGATACTTCTGAGGTGTATCATTGTACCCCACAAGTATTCCCAACTCAACTGTTGACTCAAGTTTCTTTCGGGCATCCTTGGTCACATGGCAATATACCGATGAGCCAAATATCCTGAAGTGACCCACATCTGGTCTCTTCCTGGAGAACGCTTCCACTGGTGTCTTCATCCCAAGTATACGATGCAGGCTTCTATTCTACAAATAGACCATTGCATTGCATGCCTCAGCCCACAAATGAAGTGGTAGGCCTTGGTCATGCAGCATCACCTGAGCTGCTCCCACAATCATTCTATTCTTCCTCTCGGCCACCCCATTCTGTTGTGGGTTATGAGGTGCTGTCAACTCCTGTTTAATTCCTTCCGCTGCACAAAAGTCCTTAAAATCTTAAGAGACATACTCTCCACCATTGTCGCTTCTCAAGGCCTTGATCTTCTTCCCTGACTCTTTCTCAACCAAAGCTTTGAACTCACAAAACATTGAGAAGGTTTGATCCTTCTTTCGCATGAAATAAATCCAACATTTACGAGAAAAATCATCAATGAAAATCACATAATACCTTTGTTTCGTGGTGGATGTTGTCGAGAATAGTCCACACACATTAGTATGAACTCGATCTAAGATTTCTCCAGCTCGATTGTCTCGATCATGAAAGGAAGACTTGGCGTACTTTCCCAAGGTACAACCTTTGCATGTGTCCACTTGCTCAAGTTTACCTTTGGGAAGTTTGGTAGAGATCTACTGCATTATCTTCAAGGCCGCATGATGCAAGTGGCCCAACTGCCTATGCCATAACTCGCCAATGTCTTGGCTTTGCACTAATTCTTCTTTCGAACTCAATGCAACATAGTCATCTACCTCTAGTTTATAGAGATTCTTCAATCGAATCCCAATCCTCTTGGTCTGACCTATGGCTATGTGTCTCAGGAACACCTTTCCTTTACTGAAGACAAAATCATAGCCTTTGTCCTCCAACATTGCGACCGATACCAAGTTCTTCTTCAATCCAGACACATACTTTACATTAGTTAACATGAGAGTAGCTCCATGCTCCCTCTGAAAAGCAATTATGCCTTCTCTTGAAACACGGTACTTTCTATCATCACCCATCTATATGCGCATCTTGAGGTCTTTCTCCTCCAAGGTACTGAATAAACTTTTATCATCGGTCATGTGGAATGAGGCTCCACTGTCAAGATACCAAACACAACCCACCATCGATGAAACCATGCATGTGATGAGGGTAAAATCCAATTCGAACTGAGAGGATAATGCCTCACCTTTTGATCCTTTCGAGGATCCCTTCTTGGATTTCTTCAATGGACAATTAGTTGCATAATGGCCCACCTCATGAAAATTAAAGCATCTTACTTTAGATTTGTCAATCTTCTTCCCTCCATGAGAAGAATTGAATTTAGAATGGGAAGCCTTCCCTTTCCCTTTCCTTGCCTTACTTTCTAAGGCTAGATTTTATTCATTGTCATGCTTAGATGAAGAACCATCTCAATTTCTCCTCCTAAACTCCTCCTGCATGAGATCCGACCACATTCGTTCCCAATCCAACAATTTCTCTCTTCCATTCACAGAGTCCTAGTAGCTATTCTAGCTCTTTGGAAGATCGAGGAGAGCAAGGCTCACCATATCATCATTGGTTGTTGTTATTCGCACACTACCAAGCTCATCTCTACAGGTGGTGAGCTTGTTCAGGTATGTAGAAATAGTGTCGCCCTTTTCCATCTTGATTTTCCAAAGCTTATCCTTAATTTCCAGTTTCCTCTGGTTGCTACTGTTGTGATATAGGTCCTTCAATGTATTCCACATTGAAAAAGGAGTCTCCTTCCCATGGAGACTTGAGACAATATGGTCTCAAACTCCCTAAAGAATAATCCTTCTTGCCTTCGCCACACACTTCTTCCATTCAGCCAATTCTTGTGCATTAGTTATAGCTGGCTTGGGGATTTCTTGATCAATGAAATCCTTCAAGCCATTGTCTTCTAATACCGCTTCCATGTGATCCTTCCAAGCTATGTAATTCGAGTTTCCATCCAGAGCATACTCGAGTCTCAAGCCATTGAATGTCATTGGTGAAATTTGAGGTGAGATAAGAATTTGATTTTGTACCTGCAATCAAGAACTTCAAACTTCCATTTTCCCTTCTCAGTATACTGTTCATAGCTCTTATCACCTTTACTCTGATACCATGTAGAAATTCTCACTGTAGATTAACCTGATAATGTAATATACTAAAGCAAAATACTTAATATACTTCTACATTCAAACTTGTGGAAGCTTAATTGATTTGAGCAAGATCAAAATAGAACACATATAACAGAGAAGAAGAATCAATACACATGAAACACAGAAGAATACTATGGGGAAAGCCTTAGCTAAAAACCCCACTATTTGTATTATCATACAAGTGGAAATATCTAAAGATTACACAAAGCTTTAGCTCTCACATCTATCCACCTCTCAATACAATCCCTCAGTGTTGCTCATAGACAGAATAGACAACTCATATGCCTTCTCCTCTATCCTCCAAGCCTCCTATTTCCTTTCGCGGTTTTCCCTGGGTGCTGTAGTTGTAACCTTGTGTGACACTGATATCACACACTACTTAAACACATTGTAAAACTGCACAAATCTCAAGGAATGAATTCCTTCTGCATGCAAGAGATTTTCTTATAAGAAATTTCTTGCAACTGATAGTACACTATGCTTGCCCTTAATCTCAACTGGGTCTTTGTCTGAACTGACATGCATGAGTTATTTATGAGAGAATATTAAGTTATCTGGAGTACACTAGTTTCATGCATGCATGCATTAATTGACTGAACTCACAATTAGTTCCTCAAACTATTTTGAACTAATTTAACAGGACTTAACTCAGTTAACTGAGCTAACTAATTACAACTCAAATACAACTCATCCTTATCTCCTTAATTAAGGGATAACTTCCTTAATTTAAGGGATAACTATTGCATGACTTCACAAAGAGTTCTAGGTTAAATTTCTCCAACTAATTAACTCAAGATGAATTAATTAATTATTTATCAAGCAGTTGGTGAGACTAAATTTGAATTTTAATTCAAGGACAAATTAAAATTGGAATATTCTTGTTGCCACATCTCAACATAGACATGACATCCTTGAGTTTGAGAGGGAAGTGCGACTCCCTCTAAAAGGTGATTGTACCATCATGGTCACACTATACCTTTCATCATCCCCCAACTTGATGTGCATCTATAGATAGTTCTCCTCCAATTCACTAAAAAAGTATCTACACCCTATCATGTGGAACGAGGCACTAGAGTCCAAGTACCACACGCTCCCCATCAATGTGCTAGACATGCACGCAATAAGGGTGAAGTCAAGCTCAAATTGTCAAGCCAAAGCTTCACCTGCTATTCCTCCTGAGGTCTTCTTGCTTATATTTTTGTGTGGACACTTGGTGGCATGGTGCTTGAATTCATGACAACTGAAGCATTTAATTTTGGAAAAATATTACTTCTTTTCCCCTTGGCTATATTATGGTTTGGCTTGAGATTTCTTCCCTTTTCCCTTCTTTCCCTTTCCAACCAATGCAATTTTTTCTTCACCCTAGCCCTTGGATGAATGTCCATATCTGGTATTCTGTCTTATTTTCTCCTGTACCAAATCAGAACATAAGCGTTCCAAATAAATTATTTTATCCCTCTCGTTCATCGAATCTTGGTAGCTATGCCAACTCTTGGGAAGGCCTAGAAGGCTTGGGATTACCAAATCATCATCTAAAACAGTAACACCAACTCCCGCAAGATCGTCACAAACTTGTGTGAACCCACTTAAATACTGTGGATTAGTGTCATTCTTTTGTATCTTGATATTTTGAAGTCTATCCTTGAGTGCTAGTTTCCTATGGTCACTGTTATTCTAAAAAATATTTGTCAGTGCTTGCCACATTGCATAAGGAATTTCTTTCCCATGGAGATTTGTGATAGTTTGGTCTCACACTACCTCCAAGAAAGGTCCATAGACATAAGAGTGGATCCTTTACAATACTGCATGTTATTTACTGTCTCGATCATCGAATGTGGATTTTGTGTATTTCCACAAAGTGCATCCTTTGTATACATACTACTGCTCAAGTTCTCCTTTGGGGAGGTCAGTGGTTATTTGTTGCATAATCTTCAAGGTGCCATGATGAAAATGGCCAAGTCTTCTATGCCAAAGTTCACTGACATCATGGCTCTGCACTTTCTCTACCTTAGTGCTTAATGCAACACAATATTCCACATCTAGCTTATATATATTCTTCACACATATCCCGATCTTCTTCACCTGTCTCGTGGCTATGTGTCTCTAGAATGATTTCCATTTGTTGAATATCACATCATAACCACGGTCTTCCAAAATTGCAACAAAGATGAGATTCTTCATTATGCCTGGAACAAACATGACATCCTTGAGTTTGAGAGGGAAGCATGACTCCCTCTAAAAGGTGAATGTACCAATCTTGGACACACTATACCTTTCATCATCCCCTAACTTGATGTGCATCTAGAGATATTTCTCCTCCAAGTCACTAAAAATGTATCTACACCCTATCATGTGGAACGAGGCACTAGAGTCCAAGAACCACACACTCTCCATCAATGTGCTAGACATGCATTCGATAAGGGTGAAGTCAAGCTCAAATTGTCAAGCCAAAGCTTCACCTACTACTCCTCCTAAGGTCTTCTTGCTTGAATTTTTGTGTGGAAACTTGGTCGCATGGTGCTTGAATTCATAAAAATTGAAGCATTTAATTTTGGAAAAATATTTCTTCTTGCCCCCTTGGCTATATTATGGCTTGGTTTAAGATTTATTCCCTTTTCCTTTCTTTCCCTTTCCAACCAATGCAATTTTTTCTTCACCCTCACCCTTGGATGAATGTTCATCTTTGTTATTCCGTCTTATTTTCTCCTATACCAAATCAGAACATAAACGTTCCCAATAAAGTGTTTTATCCTTCTCGTTCATCAAATTTTGGTAGCTATGCCAACTCTTGGGAAGGCATAGAAGGGTTGGGATTACCAAGTCATCATCTGAAACAATAACACAAACTCTTGCAAGATCATCACAAACTTGTGTGAACCCACTTAAATACTGCAGAATAGTGTCATTCTTTTGCATCTTGATATTTTTAATTTTATCCTTGAGTTCTAGTTTCCTATGGTCATTGTTATTGTAAAACATATTTGTTAGTGCCTGCCACATTGCATAAGGAATTTCTTTCCCATGGAGATTTGTGATAGTGTGGTTTCACACTACCTCCAAGAAAGGTCCACAGACATAAGAGTGGATCCTTTCTAAGACTGCATGTGCTTTGTTGTCTCAATCATGGAATGTGGATTTTGTGTATTTCCCCAAAGTGCATTCTTTGTATACATCCTACTGCTCAAGTTCTCCTTGGGGGAGGTTAGTAGTTATTTGTTGCATAATATTCAAGGTGCCATGATGCAAATGGCAAAGTCTTCTGTGTCAAAGTTCACCGACATCGCGGCTCTGCACTTTCTCTGCATTAGTGCTTAATGCAACACAATATTCCACATCTATCTTATATAGATTCTTGACACGTAACAAATATTCTTCACCCGTCTCATGGCTATGTGTCTCTGGAATACTTTCCCTTTGTTGAATATCACATCATAACCATGGTCTTCCAAAATTGCAACAAAGATGAGATTATTCTTTAGGCTTGGAACAAACATGACATCCTTGAGTTTGAGAGGGAAGCAGGATGTGGAGTACTAAAAAGGTATGTTTTTGATGATCATTTCAGTGGCTTTTCAGTAGAACTTGTAAACCTTTTTGCATCATGAACTTGGAAAACAATAAAGAATTATAACAAAACATGTGAGATTTATATGCAAGACTTAACCGCTAATGATTGTCATTCTCTCGTGCAGGAAGGAGTGAAAATGAGGAGTTGTTGTTCCAAAGAAAAAGACAAGGACAAGGTAACTGATGTCCCTTTAACGGGAGACCGAGTGTAAACAAGGCTAAGAATATCAAAGCAAATCGGCCCTGAAAAGGAGGAGAAGACACCAGCTCGGTGTAGGAGAAAAGAGATGATTAAGAATTAACGGTGTGGCGAATCCCTCAGGATCTTTGATCCTGAGGTATCACTGCTTTATCTATCTTGTTACTTAGACATCTCCGTCGTCACCCTTATATAAAGGGACAACAATGTTAGCTTAGGAGGATTATGCTTTTATGTAATTTCTGTTAATATCAAAACTTTGATCATCGAGTCTCGATAAGAACTGGTTCATTGTATTTTTGTTTCATGCATTAATACAAACTTGGTGATTATTTTATCTATGCGTCTGGATTAACCTAAAGTGGTGTACCCTTGGAGGCTAAGGGCCCGGCCCCGGAGGACACTTGCTTCTGTATTACTATGATTTGATTTCTGCGTGATTTGCTTATCGTCGTTATTTGGTAATCTGATATGATTTATAAGTTTACATCACATGCTCTGTTAAGATTAATTCATTAAGACTTTTACAGACAGAACTGTTGTATTGATTCTGCATTATATTAATGTTCCTTTCAGAGTTGATTGAATATTATTAGTCTTGGCCGAATATTGTTACTATTTTGTTATAGAGCTTTTGTCCTGTACATTCATGTTACAGGATTCATCTGAAAGTTGTGTTCTTCACGATCGTTGGATTCAGAAGTAATGTTGTTCTATTTTGAAACACAGTGATATTCCTTTTAATTAAGATTGATGCTAGATTAGATTACTATTCAAGCGTGTTGTGTGCGTATATGATTTCCAAGCGTTGTTCCATAACTTATCAGTAATTAGTGTTGTTCCATTAGTGTGTGATGCTTGATCTGCCTTAAGAGTGAAAGATTGTTGTTTGATTACGATGAGTGCATTTGAGTTAGTAGATTAAGTTTGATTACTGCTCGCGAGAATTATTTGTTTAACTACTGTTCCTTTTAAAAATTGATGTTCCATTTCAGAATTGTTGTTCCATTCCAGATTTGTTGTTCGATTTCTTATTTGTTGTTCCATTTTTCTATCTGTCGTTCCATTTACTAGCATTTGTTGTTTTGGTGTGAGAGACGATCTAAGGCTGTAGTGAGCCTCGGCATTTACTGTCTAGCTCCCAGACCCGTGGTCTGTTCTCTAATTTCCTTTCCATCAGTTTCCAAAGGGATGGGTTATCGCTGCCGAACCCTTGACTGATAAGTTGCCTAGTTTTCTAAGTGTGTGATTTATTCTTTTGAAGTAATTTAGTTATAGACAAGCATCTGTTTACTCTTGTATTTTTGAATGTTGTACTACTAGCATTACTCTGGAAAATGATAGCCTCAGACTGAGACACTCTTTGAAATAACACAACGCTCCCGGATTGACATATTAATGTGAGTTAATTAGAGGTGAAAGAGACCCTTTTTATAGCTCTACATTTTGGCGCCACCAAGGAAAGAGTGTAGCCATTTATCGTTTTTCAGAGTAGTGTACGAACCTGCTAGGGAAGAGTTGGATCTTAAAGACGGAAGGTAAGAACCTGCATATGGAGCATGTAAAAGCCCTGCTCCATTGTCTGCTTTCCTAACAGATTTGTTGTTGCTTTGTTTGAATAGAATTTAGTAGTTCATTTGAGTGCATGACTAAGCAGAAAAAACCAGAAAAAAATATCAAACCTCCACCCAAACCTGAAAAAGCTAAGGGGCCGGTGACCCTTGCCGAACGACCTTCATAGACGAAATCTATAAGAAAACAGAATCTCAGCCATCAATAGGACCCAGGAAAATCATTTCTAAACAGCCTACTAGTTCCCTTCAGGCCACAGGATCACCATCTGTAGCCTTTGCTGAGGTGCATAGTCAAACTGAAGAGCAAGACTTTCAAGAAATTGAAAATTCTACTCTAGAACTATTGCAGGAAGGGAATTTCAGCAATCTTTGTGAAGAAGAAGGAGAAACAGGGGAAACCGAGGAACCAAGATCTCCTATTGGAACAAATCAGCCATTAAATAGCCCAGATAAGGGGAGAACTGCAAAAATCATTATTGAAGGAACCCAATCTCCTCAGACATTAGGTATTCTCATTATCCCAGATGAAGGAAGTTCTATTAAAACTATCCCTGTCAAAGCCATTCCTTTTCAACCTAGGAATACCTCCTAGATGTCCCAGAAGGTTACTGGCATATATTCGATCCTATGGCTCAGAATCAGCCAAACACTCAAACCTCTACATTACAATACCCTATAGTGGATTCTGCAGCAAATGCGCCCATGAAAGCAATCCCTCTTTGTTACAGGGAAAAGTGTCTATTTATAACTGCTCTATCCCACTAAGGTGTGACAGCTGCCTTAGAAACAAACAGAGAAAAGCTACTTATGTTTTTCCTTTATGAATTATAGATAGAGAGGAATAGAAAGACCAACCTCTGTCTTGCGCTAATCCTTTGATTTGATCCCTCTCTTCTTTGATAGTCCCCAGCTACCTGCTCCCTTGCACGCCCAGCTTCACAAAGTACCTGTAAGATCACAGAAGCATAGCACTATACAAAGACATGGATCTATATTCATAAACAATCTAGGATCAGATGTAAATTGACCATACAAATGTAACAAGCATCAACGATACAAAAGCATGGAGGAAAACTCAAATAGCTTTTATTGATAAACAAGAAAAGATCCAGGAGGAGTTACAACCAGTTGTTCCGACCCAGCATCAACCTCCCAGCAAAGAAGCCCCTCTTCACCTCAAACAAAGCTTAGATCACCCAACAATCTGATGTTTGTCTCTAGAAACCAACAACAATTCCTTACAATATGCAAAATTCCAGCCTTTGGATCTCTGGGATGAGGGATCCATATATAGATATCTGTAAGGAGGATGAGTCAGCTTATGATTTGATTAGTGTCTTCTCTCTGATAGTTCTTGCTTCCACTTGGAGACTGAGGGCCTCTTACTCATCCTTGGTCGAATTCAGTGAGGCAAGTGTCACAGGAGAATATTCTGGAAGCTTCCATTGCCTTTCCACCTCGCGGAATGACACTGCCATTTTTCATTTCTCGCCCATCGCACCCCACAGAAGGGACTTTTGAAATGCAACGCACCCCCACAGTGCATTTGGGTGAGATGCAACGAACCTAGCCAGTGGAGCAGCTACAATGATCCTATTTTGACCATTTTGAGTAGTTTTTCATGGAGAACTTCTGGGAGAAGCTGTAATCTGTTGACCTTGTTCCTTTAGGGGTTAGAACAACACTTACTTAGGATCCCTTGGCTTATGGACATTTCATGCTTGGGGTTGTAGGTCACAAAAATGTCTATAACAGTTGCCCCCTAAAGTATGAGGCCGTTAACCTTTTGGTGTCGGGTGAAATGCTTTATTATGAGGATCTGAAGTTCTTTCAATGTTGGGAGGAGACCTGTAATAAGATACAATACAATACATTATCTTCATAATATTCTCATGATCTAGCTGAGGTGGGCATTCCCATGCTCAACTTTATAAATTCATTTTCATGTACATAGGACAGACAATCGTCTGAGTGTAGACAGATGATTCTGGTAGAGCCATCATCCTTTTGATAGGATGATTATCTGTGCTGCAATGATGTACATTTAATGTCTTTATTTCCCTGAATATATATCGCAGCCCGGATAGATGAAACTAGATCCGGGGTCTTCAATCTCGTTTTATCTTCACTCAAAGTACAAGTCGATCCATGTGATAAATGTCCTGAAGTCGAACATGGAAAGACATCGCTTGATTACCAGTCAATGATGTAAATTGTTAACAAGCGCGAGAGGAATCACCGATAATGATAATGACCCTCAAGGTACTGCAGTACAATTCACGTGGTGTGAATAAAGGACTTGGCGTCGAACACCACGCAAAATCTTTCGGTCGAAGGCCATTAATGTATACCTGTCGCCGGAAGTGAGAAACTTGCCATTGAGGCATGCAAGCTTCAAAGTATTGAATGGGGTGTTCCTAGACCAACTTCTTGGATAATGAGCTGATGTCGACAAGAAGTGATCCATCACACGAGGGCCTTAATGAATCCCACATCAATGACACGGAATGGAGCAAATGATTTTAATGGAGGTGAAAATGATCTAGTGATATAAGGTTCAGGGTGGCGGTCATGAAAGAATGGAGTATAATGTATGGTAGTGGGTGAGACACAGGTGAATTCACTGAATGACTTCTCTTGAACATATCGGTGACACTAATGTGATGGATTGGTAGCATTAACTCCAAATGTGGATGGTATGGCGTGACCATGGTGATGTGACCGGTGAATGAAACAACCCAACCCGACTCGGACACGGAGTGGAAGTGTCATGTTCAAGAGCGACTTGCTACCAACAAAGTTTCTTTGAGTTTTCTTCCCAATTTTTCCCCAGTCATTGTTGACCAGTACCTCTTTATTTTTGTCAAGCTTGAGGAGGATAACATATGCTTGTTCTATAATTTTCCCTTCGGGCAAACCCATCACTATGTTTTAACGAGCCTAGCGATAGTGAAACTCGTTCTCGTCTAAAGACAAGTTTGTCGCTATTAGTTTTTTAACGAGTTTAACGACAAAGATAACTCGGTCCTTTTCAATTTTAGAGAGTCTGAAAAGGAACATAAAGGTAACTCCAAAGTTCCTTTTTCGTCATCTAATCCCTTAAGTCCGAAAAAGTATAAAACAATATAGAAGGGATGAATTTTCGATACTTTTAA
The DNA here is from genome assembly GCA_031772625.1 of Pinus tabuliformis. NCBI lineage: Eukaryota > Viridiplantae > Streptophyta > Pinopsida > Pinales > Pinaceae > Pinus > Pinus tabuliformis. The sequence continues at coordinate 942,909,004 of CM062817.1, read as the reverse complement.
CGAGCCGAACAAAACAAGCGCTCGATCTTTTTGTGTAATAATCCCTCAGGTCCAAAAAGATTAAAATCTAGAAGAGTGATAGCACTTCCTGTCCCTTTAACGAGCTGGAGAGGCCAATGGCTCGGCAATATTTTCATATTTTACGAGTCAATTGAAAATAGCTTAAAGGAAACTCGTCTTTTGAGGAACGAGTGATAAAACGAGTAGCAGCTGATTCCAGGTAAGGTTTGGAATTTTCCAATCACGGCAGTGTCACAAGGATGGATAGTGAAATCACTCTTCGCAACTGTCCCTCAAAATGGGTAAACAATCAAATGGAGGTGAATGATCGGCCAATGAAAAAGTGGAGGTGACGGTGCAAACACGACCAAGGCTTTAATGGCTGAAGTACTACATTCACGATGGTTATTTACCGGGGAATAGTTCATTTTTTAACGAGCTTAAACGCGGGTGGAAACATTTGCTCATGTCTTATGTTTATTTTTTAACGAGCTTGAACTATGTGCTAAAATTGCTCGATTAGATGGTCTTGTTTTGATTTTACCATAAATAGCTTTGTTCTTTCAAAGATCGTACTGTATTTTCAACTGCTTCATCAAACTAGTCAGAAATGAACAATATATGCTTGAAAACGAGTTAGAACACTAATATTTTACTTTAAACTATGTAAAAAGTAATGAAAAAGTGTTTTTTACCTCTCATTTTACCATTTCATTTGAACTTTGGTTTGTTGGAGCTTTGGAGGTGCTTTTCCCCCTCGATTTTCATCAGTTGATTTCGGGAGATTCTGTGCACGATTCTCGGCGCTGTCTAGACCAGGTAGGAGCTAAACCTGAACTCTTTCATTTCATGGTTTCCATTTTGCATTTTGAGTTTGATTCCTAGCTTTTCTGAGTCCCTAGGGTTTGAAGAACTCGTTCTGCCTTCAGCGCACCCTCTGTGTATCGAAAGCTGCCTTGAATGTTGGCCTGTCTAAAGGCTATCTGACATTCAACGCACCTAGAACACTGCTGCAGGTGCGTTGGGCACAAAAAGGGAATTTGATGCACAATTTTTGATGGAAATTTTGCCTGTTTCTTACCAAAATCAGGATCTAACTCCTCCCTTGTTTGTTTTCCAGAGATCTTTGGAGTAAGATGACCATTACACGGTGAGAACGTGAGCATGAAGAAGAGGATATGCTTGCCCTACATTATCCGGTTACAGTGAACGCACTGCGGAACTGTGGCTTGCTGAAGTTCTTCCACATTTCTAGCATGAGATAGCAGATCAACTTACTGCAGTATTTGCTTGATGCTTGGGATCCTACCAATCAGGTTTTCTAGATCAGGGGCAAATCTATCCCCTTGACTGTAGTAGACATCTATTTCTTGACTGGCTTGTCGAGGCGGGGTGCCCCCATCTCTTTGTTAGGTTCGGCCCGAGGAGGCGACTCTGTGAGAGATTATGTTCGCCGGTACTGCAGAGAAGGATCTCAGTCGAGTAAAGACGGCAAGATCATCATTCGTGATGTCACTGACAGGTCCCTCAGGACTATTCTGTTTACTTTTGGTAGGATGGCCGGTGGTGCGGCTCTTCATGTAGCCAACCGATCTTACATGCAGCATGCCTTGGAATGCCTCCAACCGAAGGTGTTCAACTAGTGCGACACAGTACTTCTTGTGATGAAAGAACAGTTGACCAAGATAAAGAGCGGGAGGTTGAAGAACTTTGGGTATGGTTCTATTTTGACCGCCTTTGCCTTGGAGAAGATACCACTGATGCAGCCGCAGTATATTGCACTCGATTTACCTTCTCCTACTAAACCACGTATGCAGAGATGGGTTGACCATATGTCTAGGCATGCTGGCCAGCCTCAGATTTCATTTTCTGATACCTTCTTCAGGTGGTTTGATCATCAGGAGATGGTTTATTCCGAGTATCCATACGCTGGCATGGACTTCCGTGGTGATCCAGATTTAGTACTACCGGATGGCGAATAGTGGGGCGCCATTAGTAAAAAAAAATTGACCATATTCCTATTTATCTTTTTTCGTTTATAATGTCCTTGTGATTTATTCTATCAAGACTTTAATCAAACTCATGTGTACATGCAGATGTTGGTCCTGTCCGTCCAATAGTTCACCTGAGAGTACCAGTTGCTACCCCAGCAGGAGAGGCCGTCGGAAGGTCTATCCTTCATAACCTCGACGTGGCCGTGACTCTCACAGCACTACAGGAGCAGGTTGAGGGCCTCACTCTTGGTATTCTAGATGTGAGGACTGACGAGTTACCTTTGAGGTTACAACGACATACTACTGGTGTGCCCAGACGATGGACTCGTCTCTTACGCATGATCGCACAGGCTGTGACTTGCTATCACGAGCATCATTAGACTAGGGTGCCCCCTAGCATTTTGAGTTTTTTGGTCATTTGAACGATTTTGTCTTGGTTACAGAACATTATGTGTAAACCATAAATAGTTATATATATTTTTGATTTTCGGAGTTTTATTTTGGTTAAGTTACATGATCCAAATGTAAACATTGATGGTGTGTTTCTTTTTATAAATGTTGCAAATGTCTATCTAACACATAATTTGCTAATGAGTCGGTTAATGTGTTTAAGTTTCTGGAAATATGTTGATATTGAATAAAATCAAATTGTCTTTCCAAAATCTTAACCCTTAGGAACATGCGATAAATAGCTGGATTTCGGACAGAATATATACCATTGAGTTGTAGTATTACGAGTTGTGAGTCTAGCCTGACAATTAGTCGGCGTATACCATGGGTGATGGCATCAGAGAGAAGTTCTATCAACGCGCTATATTCAGCGATGTTATTTGTTGATCGACCAATACATACCCCTCTGAAACTTACTAACTCGCCGCTTGGATCGAAAATAGCCCAAGCTGCAGAGAATAGGTTCCGCGAACTACGACTCGCTCCGTCGGCATATCCAACACATGACTCCAATAGGTTTGACATCTGAAATAAATGTAAAAAGTGGATTACTTGAACAAAATAAACACTTTAGCGAAAACAAAACATAACAAAAGCATACAGGTTACCATTACGCATAGTAACGCTTGAGGTACAACCCATTACGAGGTTGTGCCAGTGGGATTCCGTCATAATCCATTAACTCGTAGGCTCCTTTTGCTAACACTCATTTAACATTATAGGGGCCCATCCATAAAGACTTAAATTTACCTGCTCCCAATTTATCGGACTCTTGGTCGTAAAGCAAGACCAAGTCACCTTCTGAGAAGACACGGGGTTTGACATTTTTGTCGAACTACGCCTTGACTCGTTTCTTATGGGCTTCGTTAGCCAAAGCGGCATCACGACGGGTTTCATCCAATTGGATTAATTATAAGAAACGAGCTTCTTCTTCTGAAGTTTCGGGGAGGAGATCAATTGCGAGTTTGAGGGACGAGATTTCACACTGGATTGCTAAGACTGCTTCCAGGCCATATACCAGTTGGAAAGGTGTAAACCCGGTTGCATTCCTTACCGATGTTCGGTAAGCCCACAAAGCTGAGTACAGGATTAGGTGCCATATTCTCTTGTGAACTCCAATCATCTTTTGCAGCATGCGCTTTAGTACCTTGTTGATTGCTTCAACTTGTCCGTTGGCTTGCGGGTAATATGGAGTGGAGCTGTCGTGAGACAACCCTAGCTTGGCAGCTAATTCGATCATCATGTGATTGCGAAAATGCGATCCATGATCTGTGACTATAGCCTGTGGTACGCCGAGTCTGGCGACTACATGATTGAAAAAGAAGAGGGCAGCTGTTTCACCAATATTATCTAATGTAGGCATCGCCTCGGCCCATTTGGTAAAATAGTCATCTGCGACTATGATATACCCATGCCCCCCGGTCGAGGTGGGGTTACATGTCATGAAACTAATGCCCCATTTGGCGAATGGCCCAACAACAACTATTGGCTGTAGAGGTGCAGGTGGTCTTCTGGTTTTGCTATCAAAAATTTGATAAGCATGGCAACTTCTGACTGTGGTTATGCAATCTTTGAACATTGTTGGCCAAAAGTATCCTGCTCGTAAGATTTTTTACACTGTAGCATATCCAGACTGATGCCCCCCACACGCGCTTGAATGACAATCATTCAGGACTTTTTCGGCCTCCTCATGGGTGAGGCACCTTCTCAGAACTGTATCGATACCACGACGGTAAAGCGTATCACCGACGATCATGTAGTCTTTTGTTTGGTATCGAATACATTTTTGTTCGGAGTGTGAGGTGTTTGGCCTGTATTTTTGGGTTTGGAGATAAATTATTATATCTCCATACCACTCATTGCTTGCAGATATCAGAAACAAATTTTCGTCCACGATTGTTTCTTCGGATGTGTCATCGTTGGACGACGATGGAAGATTGCATAATAATTCTGCGAATACTAGAGCTTTCTTCGACTTGGATTTTACAAATTCCAGATCAAACTCTTGTAGGATTGCTATCCATTTTGAATACTTGCCCCCCAGCAACTGTCACGACAATATATAAGTCATGGGTTTGCAATCTGACAAAATGGTAGTTTTCCGAAAGAGGACATAGTGTCGAAATCTCTGTATCGCTTGAACAGCTACAAGTGCTAGCTTTTCAACGTAAGAATATTTGCTTTCTGTATCATTTAAGTTTTTACTTAAATAATATATAGGATGTTCAATTCCATCGACTTCTTGAACTAAAACCATTACGATGGTTGTATCCGCTGCAGCCAGATACAGGTTAAAATCTTTTTGATAATCAGGAGCGTACATTAATGATGCTTTCATTAGGGATTCTTTTAAAGCATCAAAGGAAGCTTGCGCGACCTGATCCCAGACAAAGGGCACTTCTTTTCTCAAAAGACGTGTATAACCTTTAGCAAGTTCGGCGTAATTTGGAATGAATCTCCTCAGAAAGTTTGCTTTCCCTTGGAGTTTCTGAATCTGAAGCAAATTTGAAGGTGGAGGAAAATTTATGATTGCCTGGACCTTACATGGGTCAAGACAAATCCCGTCCTTCGAGACTACAAAGCCAAGTAAACGACCAGAACTGACGCAAAATACACATTTGTGTGGATTGAGTCGTATCTTGTAGTGTCGGCAACGTAGAAATATCGCTCTTAAATGCTGCGGATGATCAGTCCGCTTTCGCGAATGAGCCGGAAGGTCGTCGAGGTATGGTTGAACGATGTTCTTGATGTCATGGAAGGCATAATTCATTGCCCTCTGAAACGTCGTGCCTGCGTTCTTCAAACCAAAGGGTAATTTCCAATATGCGAATGTGCCCCACGGACAAATAAATGTAGTCTTTGACTGGTCCTGTGGGCGGATATTTATTTGATTATACCTGGAGAATCCATCCATGAATGAAAAGATTTCGCATCCGGCACATTCATCAATTATCTGGTCAATGAAGGGTGTAGGGTAGTTGTCTTTAGGACAAGCTTGATTTACATCCCTATAATCGACGCACACTCTAATTGTTCCTTGTTTTTTCATAACATGGACGATATTCGATACCCAATCGGTTAGAGGAACCGGGTAGATGAAACCAGCATGGAGAAGTTTTTCAACTTCTGCCTTAATGGCAGCAGCTTTCTTGGGGTGCACCTACCTTAGCCGTTGTCGTACTGGTTTGACATCAGGATACATCTTAATTTCGTATTCAACGATACTCGAGTCAATGCCCGCATTTCACTATATGACCAAGCAAAGACATCTCTGAATTCACGAAAAAGAGCGTTATATATTTCCAGTTCTGAAGGAGAACAACATTTTCCAACATAAATATTCTCTACAACATCTGTTTTGGTTGAGATATTTATGGCGATAGTCTCTTCAATATTGGACAAGTTTCGCTCGAAATCCACCGTGTTTATAGTATTTGATAGGAAATCAAAGACTGAAGGATGATAAAGGTCATCTTGAGTATCTTCTCCATAATCCGGGAGAAGGAAACGATGGTGGGAATCATTCCATGGTGCCCCGTCAATTACCATTGATTGGACAATTCCTTCGTCGGTGACATGCACTTGCGACCAAGGATCTGAAGGGGTACCATATTCTTTAGACCTATCTATCCAAACGCTTGATGAGCGTTTATTTGGGTTTGCTTCCCATGCTAGGAACATTGATTGCTACAATATTTCCGTTGGGCTTGGGGGCAAAACCACTGCATGATTCATGCTGATATCGTTTTCTGAGATCTTTTTAGAAGATATCATGTTGCAGCTTCCTATCGACGCTACTTCCGCCAGATTGATTGGAGGGGGAAGAGCGAAAGCTCCCATTAGTATAGGATCTTTTAATAGGCCTATTCCGATATTTTGAAGTGAACGGGGGCTTCCATGGATCATGGGAATGCTTCCTGTAACTTGAGAACCATTGGGGAGGAAATTTTGTTGATCGACGATTGTAATCCCTACTTGAAAGGGAAATGTAATCTTCCTAAAATAGGTCGACACAACAGCCACCATGGCATATATCCATGGTCTTCCTAGTAGGATGTTGTAATCAAGATTGCCATCGATTACTTCAACATATACTTCTACCGTTTTCCCTCCTAGTTCAACTTTCAAGTTACTTAGAATACCATATGGGGTATATGTTCTTCCGTCGAATTCTTTTAATGTCGTCGAAGATCGCGACAAGGTTGGAGATCCTAAATTTTTCCAGCAACTCATCGACATAATGCATGTAGATGCCCCCTCATCAATAATTGTTCGATGAACAGTTTTGTTGAGGGCTTTCACTTGAACAAGGAAAGCTAGTTGAGCTGGTAATTGAGGATCGTATCCTTTATGATTGAAGGATACAAGATTGGAATCCTTTGGGTCTATCCCACCAATGGCTGATAATAAAGCCTACCTTTGGGATGGGCAATTCTGTAGTACTTCAAGAGTCGACATAGCGGATGGTGATTGGGCCAAATCTTCCACTATATTATGATGCTGTGCCGCTCTAGCGCGGGGATTAAACGTCGACTTGTGTACTACTCCCTTTGGCGGTTTTATTGTCAGTTCAGGAATGGTAGGCAGCGCAACTTCTGTCGAAGTTGTTGTCGAACTACTAGGTTGATCTTTATCCTTGTTGTTCGACAGCTGAGGATTTCCATAATCTTTGTTCCTTGTCGATATCAAAGCATCATTTTGGTGTTTTGAAACCGACAACATTAGCACTTGAGACGGGGAAGCATTTTCACTTTCAACCAGATTTGCTCCTGGATTTGGAAACGGATCAGTTAACACTGCGGAGGTTTTCGAATTCTTGAAGAATTTTTTAACCTCAGCTCTGTGTGGACAACTTGTTGTCCAATGATCTTCATCGCATATGAGACATGGATTTTTTGGTTTCCTATCTCCAGGAGGGTTTGAAGAAGATTTTTCAGGTGATGATTCCTCCTGTTTCTTCTTCTTCCCTTTACCTTTCTTCTTGCTCCCTGGTTGTTTGGTTTCTTTGCCTTTATCTGTCGATACGGAATTTACTTCCGAAGCAAGTTCGTCTTTTGCATTTTGACCTGAAACCTTACGGGCCTTTTTGGATGTAGCCTTTGTCGATTTCGTGTCTGTTGTGCCAATCACGCCATCACCAGCATGAGAGTCATTGTTCGATTTAGGAGGAGGAGGAATTCAGAATTCCGGTCTAGGGGCGTTAGGTATTTTATCGTAGAGCGTGCCGGACTGAGTGTAAATCAAGTCCAGATATTGCGCACAAGCAATAACTTTCTCTTCTGTTACGACTCCCCCATTTGCCACATCTTCCATGATGGAAGGCAGTAATGACATGATAAACCATTCAGCTAAGAGTTGATCGGGGATGTAGGTTTTTACCATTCTACGACGACGTCACCACTCATGTATATGATCAGATATGTGAGTGGCCGTTGTTTGTTTGAAGTTGGTAAGAAGTTCTGTTCCTGTTTCGTACCTTATTGGTAACTGAAAATGGGTTAAAAAGGTTGTGGCTAAGGTACTGAAGTTGTCGAATGAAGCTCTAGGCAATTCGATGTACCATTTTGCCGCCGGACCTATCGACGTCCTCTGAAAGAGGTGAAGTCTTATCGAATCATCATTCAGGGTGTTTGATGAACACCATAGATGAAAGGTCATCACGTGATTCGATGGATCTTCACCCGGATTTCCATTAAATTTAGGAATATCTGATGGAAGTTTATGCGGAATCGCTGGCCACCAAGGGGCGTAAGCAATTGGATCGTTGGTTAACCGATTTAAATCAGGTAACTCCAAAGTTGCCACAAAGGGTAACTGCTGATTCAGGTTAGGCGAAGCATACCCAGGATAAGATGGGATTGCCTGAGCAGTTGGTCTTTGCATACCAGCATAATGCATTTGATGTTGGTATGTTTGGTAAGGTCGGTGGACATGACCATTGTAAAATGGTTGATTTTGACCGTTTTGAATGTACGGTTGTCCACTGTTAGCAAAGATTTGTTGCTCAGAACCTTGGTATACTTGTTGGAATTGCGGTTGTTGGTATTGCACCAGCCATGGTTGCGAAGCCATGTGCTGTTTCCCGATACTAACAGTTTGACCAAGATGAGGGGTAATTGTACCCGTCTGAACCTGTGTCATTCCATCGGTCGACGATTGTGGTTGAGTTGTAGGGTCAAGGGGTTGTTGCATTACAACCTGAGAAACCTGAGGTTGGCATACAACAGGCAGCGCTTGAACTTGCGACACTGTTACAATAGCTGGCGTAGTTGGAATATTCGACGTAGGTAAGCATTGTTGCATCGAGTATACAACTCTTGGTTGTTGGGGTAGTATAGGTACCCAATCGCTTGAGGTAATTCCAGTATAACCTGAATGTTGTTGTGAACGCCCGTGTGGATATCCTCCCGGAGGGGATAATGAAAGGGTATACTGCCCCCCATACGGTGGTAATCCAAAACTCAAGGGTATTGTTTGCCCTTGGGGGCCAGACTGCCCAAATTGACCTCCAAATGGATCAATTTGTTGAGACTCAACATAAGAGTTTCCGGATATTATTCCGGATGAACAAACAGGGACGGACCATACTGTCGAAATAGCCCCTGAGTGGGCTCCTTCTAGTGGCTGAGAGCTAGTTGGGATAGATGGTATACCGACGAACATTGTCAGAGTGATAGCAGGGAGTTTTGTCGTCGCTGTGTCAGACGACACAGTCCTAGATGTTGACGGTTGTTCAGAAATTTGTAGTCTATCCAAAAGATTACCTAGCGATTCTACAGGGGCTTCTGCTGGTGGTAGACTAACTTCTGATGAAGAAGGATATAGAGTGCCCCGACTCCAAATTGCATTGGAGTACTTGTTGGAGGATCTTCTACAATTTCTTCTATGGCAATCAGACCAGGTGGAAGGGGAAGACCGTCAGGTCTGTAGAAAATTTCTGGTGCCGAAGAAGGTGTGAAATCTGTAGCGATAGATGTTTGAAGAGAAAGACTCTCCGAACCGGTTGTAGATGGAACTGGTTCAGTAACACAAGTGTTTACTCTCAGACTAGGATCAGTATCACTGTCCTTCTGTGACTGTTGAACTTCTTCTGTAGAGGCAGGGATTCCAGAAATGTTTGGAGTAACCGGAGTCTCTGATGTCGTTGGAACACTTGTTCTAACTTTAATAGGAGATTTGGAACTGGTTAAACGAGTTCGCTTTGTCGGTACTGGCTTCGATTCTGGAGACAAAGACAGTTGACTCGTAGGCCTCCGCGAACGACGGGGTTTCAATTGAATTTCTTCCACAATTGTGGATTACTCGATCAACTAAAATAAAGGGGAATTATGTTTCTGAATTAAATGAAATTTAGACGCCTTGACACAACTTGTTTTTTCAATTTTTAAGAGTCGAGAAAAAACAAAATATGACTCTAGTCTCCTTCGATTTTTAATGAGCCTGAAGTGACAAGTGCTCAGATGGACCTTTTCCGTTAAGGAGTCTGAAAAGGAATGAAAGGGACTACTCTGGAAGTCTAGGTAGAGGGAGTACCAAACCAATCGCAAAACTACAGAATACTTTTTACGGTACGATAGTCAATATTCCCGAATGCTGTGTTTAGTGCATTGCGATCGATAGGGTGGCAGACACGGCTTCCTATGGATAAAGGATTTAAGCCTATAGGGGTCTCCCAAAATATACTCGACGGTACGTGGGAGCACAAGTCCATACTGGCACTTATCGTCTCAAAGTGGAGGAATCACCCAACCATCAGTGAGAACAACAGTTACCAGGCTTTGCGACGCCGGAATACGTCTCTAGCCTAGACCTCTAAATGTTGTGCGTTAAGTTCCAAAGCGTTGTTAGATTCATTGAATTTATTTTAAGTTGATCTTGCTTATGAATTTTTCCTTTCAGGTTCACCACGAGATGTAGATGTAATTCCTAAAATGCAATCTAAAGATGATAAACAAACTTTTTATCTCTTTTGTGCAATGAAAATCCTAGCTACTAGGGAAAAGAAAGACAGAACCTTTTCACAAAGAGCAAAGAGCACACTGTAAATGCACTTTCCTAAATCAAGCCAAACAGACTGTCTATATGCAAATGCACATGCATGTATTTGTTTTCGAATTTCTTAGTATATAGATGCTAAAAAGAAAGTTGATGCACAAATCTGAATTTCTTTTCAAGTGACAAATATCAAGAAGCTTATTTTCGAAATCAAAAAATGGAGACGATCACAACACTTCACGATTTTGAACTGAATACTTGTTCTTGACACTAGAAAATTACAAATTCAGACCAAAAGCAACAGTGACAGGATAATCGACCATCAACAGCAATCAAACTTTTTCCTACGATTGAAATCGACACTTGCGACAGATTCAAATCAAAGGACGACAGTACGACTATGCTACTTTTGCAAAGGAAAACTGTAAATGACTCAACAAACACAAAAAAACATCTACAGTTATTTTGTACAAAGGAGGCGGAATAACAGCAAGGAAAAGGGGTTTCAAACATACATATACTGATCACAGGCAGCAAAATTCAGGAATAGAACTGGAAAGAATGATCCACAGAAACCACAACTGCACAGAGCTAGTCTGATCAGCGCACTTGTAACACAGAGAATCCGAAATGCAGCGCAGGTTGCCCACTCGGGAAGTGTGCTGAAATTCAGAATCTCTGAACAGTACCTGCGCTGGGCCAGAAACGAGACTCTATTCGGTCTCCGGGTCACAGTTTGCAGTTCAGTTCTTGGTTTTTCGCCGAGTAAAAAGCAATCAGTAATGCAACAATCAGGGGTAGATCTAAGGAGGATCTAAGAGCTATCACAAGGGCAATCAGATAGTTTGTGAATCAGTTATTTAAATCATAAACAGATCCAGTGGATGGATTGAAGCAGCAGTTATCTACTTTGCATTTGTTATGGCAAATGCAGTTCGAATGCTACTTGTAAGTTTATGAAACAAACAACAAAGAATGATACACAAACAAACTAATTAGCTCCCCAGCGGAGTCGCCATTTTGTTACAGGGAAAAGTGTCTATTTAGAACTGCTCTATCCCACTAAGGTGTGACAACCGCCTTAGAAACAAACAGAGAAAACTTACTTATGTTTTTCCTTTATGAATTATAGATAGAGAGGAATAGAAAGACCAACCTCTGTCTTGCGCTAATCCTTTGATTCGATCCCTCTCTTCTTTGATAGTCCCCAGCTACCTGCTCCCTTGCACGCCCAGCTTCACAAAGTACCTGTAAGATCACAGAAGCATAGCACTATACAAAGACATGGATCTATATTCATAAACAATCTAGGATCAGATGTAAATTGACCATACAAATGTAACAAGCATCAATGATACAAAAGCATGGAGGAAAACTCAAATAGCTTTTATTGATAAACAAGAAAAGATCCAGGAGGAGTTACAACCAGTTGTTCCGACCCAGCATCAACCTCCCAGCAAAGAAGCCCCTCTTCACCTCAAATAAAGCTTAGATCACCCAACAATCTGATGTTTGTCTCTAGAAACCAACATCAATTCCTTACAATATGCAAAATTCCAGCCTCTGGATCTCTGGGATGAGGGATCCATATATAGATATCTGTAAGGAGGATGAGTCAGCTTGTGATTTGATTAGTGTCTTCTCTCTGACAGTTCTTGCTTCCACTTGGAGACTGAGGGCCTCTTACTCATCCTTGGTCGAATTCAGTGAGGCAAGTGTCACAGGAGAAGATTCTAGAAGCTTCCATTGCCTCTCCACCTCGCAGAATGACACTGCCATTTGTCATTTCTCACCCATCGCACCCCACAGAAGGGACTTTTGAAATGCAACGCACCCCCACAGTGCATTTGGGTGAGATGCAATGCACCTAGCCAGTGGAGCAGCTGCAATGATCCTGTTTTGACCAATTTTGAGTAGTTTTTCATGGAGAACTTCTTGGAGAAGCTGTAATCTGTTGACCTTGTTCCTTTAGGGGTTAGAACAACACTTTTAGGGACTTAGGAGCCCTTGGTTTATGGACATTTCATGCTTGGGTTGTAGGGCACAAAAATGTCTATAACACTCTTCAACATATCCCTACATTTCACGGTCTCACATCAGAAGATCCGGATGCATTTTTATTCGAATTTGATGTGTTGTGCAGGGGCTATGATTACACCACCGATCCCCAGAAATTGAAATTATTTCCCTCTACCTTAAAAGGGGTTGCTTTAAGATGGTTTATGGGATTAGGTGGTGGGGTCATAAACAATTGGGATCAAATGAAAGAATCTTTCTTAAAAAAATATTAGGATTATTGCAGGTCTAGAGAATTAAAGGACGAAATATTCCAAATGACAGCCAAACCGAATGAAACATTAGAGGAATATGTGGAACGTTTTTAGTACAATCTACAAATATCTCCTTATGCATCACTACCTTTACCTGATAATGTGTCAAAAATTGCATTAATAAGGGGCATGAAGGAACAATGGATTGAAACATTAAACATCATGGGAAAAGGGGATATTTATCAAGAGAATTTTGCTGATATCATTGATTTATGTATCAGGAGTTCGACAGGCAGCACAAGAGTAAAACCGACAGAACATGATGGGTTTGTAAGAGATAAAAAAATATCAACAGAAGGAGTAACACGTGTGGAAATTGAAAATTTATTGGAAAATTTTAAAACTGATATTCTGGGGACACTAACTACACAACTCGATATTATGCAGGCTAAACAGAAGCAGATGGAGGAAAAACAGAATTTGGCGATCTTCTGTCCCCGATGTAGGAAAAATCATAGTCACAAGGAGTGTCCACTGGATACAGTCCAAACATGCGCCATCTGTACAAAAGATCACCTTACGAAGAGCTTCCCCTCACTTCCTGCATTGAAAGCGGTATATAAGGAAGCGGAAGAAGAACCAGAACCAGTGTACTTGATCAACCAGCGCTGCCAGTGGCAGCCGAGACAATTTGGTATTTTTCCAGACCCAACTTCTTCTTCTCAGCCTCCACAGTATAATGCTCAAAAATATAGTATGTGGCAAAGTCAGTCCCAACCCCCATTTTCAAATTGGTCACCACAGTCGTTTCCTTCTTCAAACCCGTGGTTGAATCAGGCAAGCCAGTCTGGTTGGCCGAATTTCCCTTACACTCCACCATATTGGCAAAATAGCCCATATCCTCCACAATGGACTCCCCCTACTTCACAAAGTTCAGCCTGGCAGACAAACTGGCAGAGACCGATGCATCAGCCAGTAGGAACTATTCCGCTCCCTCAACCTACACTGCCAGCGTTACAACAAAATCCCCATTCTAATCTGAGACTGCAACTCCTAGCCCAACCCAACCCCAATCCAAATAACAGACCGGTCCAATCTCTCCAAATCATAGAATCACTAGAAATAGGACCTGACCTAAGGGAGTGTAATGATCTTCAGTTACGATCTGGATGTATTATTGAAACTGAGGGAGATAAAACAGTTCATATTGAAGATCAGTTACCAAGAGAACATCTGTTGCAACAAGAGGATGTGAATAACCAGCAGACTCATAATCAAGCAACCACATCCTCTCCTCCGTTCCCAGAACGATTAGTCATACCTCGACCTTTACAATATCCTGACTTTGACATTCTGGGAGAATTACAAAATCTGTACATAAAAATCCCATTCCACCAAACCATTCAAGACATTCCTATATATGCAAAAACTATCAAAGAATTGTGCATAAAGAAACTAAGGAGGAATATAACAAATAATCCAAGAGTCCAAGTAGTCGGCACCTTATCTGATTTACTATCAGGGAAAGAAACACCCATTAAATATGAAGACCCAAGAAATCCAATTGTAGCTGTTCAAATTTATGGTCAGACCCTGTCTAATGCCTTAGTTGATCTAGGAGCTGCAATTAATATTTTAACGACCGCTACATGCCAAAAGCTCGGCATTACATCTGTAGAACCCACCTCTACTTTGTTAGAATTGGCTGACTGATCTATGGTAAGATCAGAGGGTACTCTACATGATGTCATGGTCTTTGTAGATTCCTGGGAATATCCAACCGATTTCTTGATAATTAATCCAAAAACCCGACTTGATGGACACCCGCTAATTCTAGGTAGACCTTGGCTTGCGACTGCCGATGCTTACATTGGCTGTCGGCAAGGAAATATGACCATAAACAAAGGACCAAATATCAAGAATTTAGTTCTATATCCTCCAGCATAGCCAAGTGTCGCAATAATTAAAACTAACAAGCACCTTGTATCATACCTTACTAATAACATTATATCTCCATTAACTATACAAGAGGCACTTGATTTTAAAGACCAAACAGAAGATGATGCCATTAATAACTTCATTAGTCAAACTGAATCTGGTGCACACAGTGTCATATGATAGAAGCAGCATTTGATAATGAATTAGAAGAAGATCCTTTGAAAGATACACATGATCAAACAATACATGTTACTTCTGTTGCAAATAGTAAAATTGTGGAAATTGAACCAGGAAAAACCTTAAATATTAATTCCAACCTCACACTTGAACAAGAAACGAAGCTCATCCCTTTGTTAAGAAACTATCAAGAAGCATTCGCATGGGATTACCCTGATATGAAAGGAATTGATCCCCAATTATGTACACATCACATTTACATAGAAAAAGATGCCAAACCTATTCGTCAACCGCAAAGGATACTTAACCCTCATCTAAAAGATGTGGTAAAAGTTGAACTTCAGAAACTTTTAGATGTCAATTTTATCTATCCTATCTTCGATAGTAAATGGGTCTCTCTGCTTGTGGTGGTACCAAAAAAGAATGGGAAATGGAGAATCTGTGTGGATTACAAGGAACTAAATAAAGCAACACAAAAGGACCACTTTCCTCTCCCATTCATAGACCAAGTATTAGATACTTTAGCAGGAAAGAAATTCTTTTCTTTCCTGGATGGCTTCAGTGGATACAATCAGATTCAGATTGCCCCTGAAGACCAGGACAAAACTACTTTTACTTGTCCTTGGGGAACATTTGCCTATCGAGTTATACCTTTTGGCTTATGTAATGATCCTGCCACATTCCAAAGGGCTATCCTTAGTATTTTTGCAGATTTAATAAATGATGGACTTGAAGTATACATGGATGACTTTACACCATATGGAGATGATTTTGATCCAGCACTAGACACCCTAGAAAAATTCCTACAATGCTGCATCGCTACCAAGCTTTGCTTAAGCCACGAAAAATGTTACATGATGATGACTGAAGGACTTATCCTAGGACACTATATTTCAGCAGCCGGCATTCAGGTAGACCTGGCCAAAATCCAAATACTTTTGCTTATTCCCACTCCTACTACTCAAACAGAGATACGTGGCTTTCTTGGATTTTCTGGTTATTATAGACGATTTATAGAACATTATTCGCACATTTCTGCACCTTTATATGCACTAACTGGTAACATTGATTTCCTTTGGACAGAAAAATGTGAGCGTGCTTTCTAGGATTTAAAGAAGCTTGTATCCACAGCCCCAGTCCTTCGAGGACCAAACTGGGATTTTCCATTCCAGATATCATATGATGCCTCAGATACAGCCATTGGCGCAGTCCTTGGGCAGGAAGAGGATAAAAAACCATATGCTATCTATTACATTAGAAAAAATTTATCCCCTGCTGAATTAAATTACACTGTTACTGAAAAAGAATTCCTAGCTGTAATACATGTTGTCAGTAAATTTAGACATTATATTACAGGATATCCTGTTATCTTGTATACAGATCATTCTGCCATAAAATATTTAGCAAATAAGCCTGTCACAAATGCCAAAATAACTAGATGGTTGATTTTATTGCAAGAATTTGATATCACAATCAAGGATCGGCCTGGAAAAGCAAACCTTGTAGCCGATTTTCTCTCAAGAATGCCAAATCCAATCGATGCAGCAGCAGTTGAAGATCATTTTCCGGACGAACATTTGTTTGTTGTTGCCATTCAAACACCCTGGTATGTTGATGTTGCCAATTACCTCGCAGTAGGTAAACTACCAAAACACCTAACCCCTAATGAGCGCAAACAGATTGTTCAGAAGAGTGCTTGATTCTCGTGGATTGGGGCCTATTTGTTTCACACAGGGGCAGACATGCATATCAGGAGATTTGTTCGAGAAGATGAAATCTTTGACATCCTAAAAGCCTGTCATGATGGACCATGTGGTGGACACTTCGCTGAGTGCAGAACTGGACATAAAGTACTGCTAATAGGATATTATTGGCCCACCATTTTCAGAGATGCAAAGAAATTTGTCCAAGCCTGTGACAGCTGCCAGTGGGCAGGACATCCTGGTCAATCTGAAGAGATGCCTCTGAAACCACAGTTAGTCATTGAACCATTCGAGCAATGGGCTCTTGATTTCGTTGGACCTATCAACCCATCATCAAATCAGAAAACATATATCTTGGTGGCAACAGAATATGTCACCAAATGGGTTGAAGCAGAAGCATTGCCGAGAGCCACACAGGACTCTGTCATACAGTTCATGTTCCATCTATTTGTACATTATGGCCTTCCAAGGGAAATAATTACTGACGGAGGACCATAATTTGCTGGGAATAGATTAGCTGCAACACTCAACAATTATCACATCTAGCATAAAATCACTACTCCATACCACCCACAGGCGAATGGACAAGTAGAAAGCAGCAATAAGGTAATAGAATCAATCCTAACGAAAACCATTGCGTCACATAGGCGTGATTGGGCTGCCAGACTACCTGAAGCACTCTGGGCCTATAGAACAACATGGAGAAGCACCACTGGTTACTCACCTTATCAATTAGTGTTTGGAAAACAACCCATTTTTCCCATAGAATTCGAAATCCAAACATTACGAACATCACAGGAAGTTGGCTTAGATCTAAGCGAGGCACAGATTAATCGACTACATCAGACCAATGAGTTGGACGAAATTAGGCTCTCTTCACTTCAAAATACAACACTTATTCAACAGCAGCAAGCTAAATGGCATGATGCGCTCATTAAAAACAAAGTCTTCCATGAGGGAGACTGGGCTCTGTTGTATGACTCTAGGTTTCAAGACTTCCTGGGAAACTCCAGATTCATTGGTTCGGACCATACGAAATCCAGAAGGTACATGACAATGGAACCCTTACTCTAATCACCATTGATGGTTCTGGATATGCCTTCAAAGTAAATGGCCACCGAGTTCGTCTCTATCGCAAACCACTCACTCGGGAATCCTTCTGCCAGCAGCTACGCCGAGACACTGATATGGAGATTTTGGGAGAGGAAGAGAAGTCTTCCTCACCTGTAATTCATTAAGGAATTCATTTCTTTTTACAATTTGTACATAAGTTCTTTTCTCTGAGTCGTTCTTGTACATATGTTTGAACTAATTTTTTCCTGTCATTTTTGTTGTTCCTTTTTTCAAAAGAACATCATTTTGATTTTTGCCGTTCCTTTTCCAAAAGGATGGCATTTGTGTGTTTCTGCTGTTCCTTTTCTAAAGGAACAACATTCTTGATTTTCCGTTGTTCCTTTTCTAAAGGAACAACATTCTTAATTTTCTGTTATTCCTTTTCTAAAGGAACAACATTCTTGATTTTCTGTTGTTCCTTTTCAAAAGGAACAACATTCTTGATTTTGTGCTGTTCCTTTTTCAAAGGAACGAAATTTTCTTGTTCTGCTGTTCCTTTTGTAAAGGAACATCATTTCGATTTTTACTGTTCCTTTTTCAAAAGGAACGGCACTGCTGTGTGTTTGTTGTCCCTTTTCCAAAGGAACAACATATTTTTGATTTCTGCTATTCCTTTTCCAAAGGAACGACATTTTTGCGTCTTTTGTTGTTCCTTTTTCAAAGGAACAACATTTTTGGTGGCTGCTGTTCCTTTTTCAAAAGGAATGGCATTTCGAGTGTTTTGTTGTCCTTTTCCAAGAGAATAGAATTTTTTTTTAATTTTGTTGTTCCTTTTTCAAAGGAACGTCATTGGTGTGTTCTGTTGTTCCTTTTTCAAAGGAACGACATTTGCACTTTTGATATCTATGCTCCTTTGTTGTTCCTATTTCCAAAAGGAACACCACTAGCATACTTTTTCTCTCCTTGTGAAACAGCTTATTCCTTTTGTTGATCTAAATTGAGGATGCTTCTTGCTCCTGTTCTTTCAAGTCATTAAGATACAGCTATGCACTTATGCAATGAATACAAAATCACAACATACTGAAATACGCAAATCATAAATCATTATCTTTATAAGGCTCTATATTGGTAAGAGGAAAAAAGGAAGGACACACTTATTCATCATATTTTGCTGTCATTGTCTTACTAACTTTGCTTTGATTGGTTATCTTTATCATGATGATCCCTTTAATCCTCTTTGATTATTATTTAGGAATAAGAGCAAAGGATTTATATCTTCCTATTGAGATGATAAGACTTCTTCGACCATTCCTACTCTTAAGGAGTGTTGAACCACCCTTTGTGTATAAATAAGGAAAAGTACTTTATGAAAAAGAAAAAAGTAAACATGAATTATAAGTTGTCAAATGCAGGATAGGGGGTCTCATCAAGAGCCAGCCTACCATGATCATGAGGATGGAAGTGAAGTGGCATTCCCACTATGGCCACCACACCAGGGATATGGTCCAAAAGTTATATCAAATAAACAAACCTTGGAACAGGAGGTCTCATCACGAGCCGGCCTGCCCACTTTTCGCTCCTTCCTCGTGAATGGCATTATGGTTAACTGGTTACCAAGCCAGCATAATGGCCTACATTTTGACATTATACTCTTTAGCATACACACAAAGGATCATGGTTCCAGGGGTGAAATAAACAACTCTGCCAAGGTTATGGACACCTGTCGGCAGCAGAGCACTGTTAATGGTATTGAAGTCACATTGGTTACACCAATAGGTAATATACTAATACTCTTTTGTTTCTTATATCCGAGGAACTAATCATATATCATTTCCTGACTTATATATCGCATGAAATTTATTACCACCAATCATGGCAAAGTAAGTGACAATGACCACTTGAGATTTGGCAAGTACGACAGACATCCTATCCCCCCAGCCTCGCATCATATCACAACAGCCTCTTACGTAATACGTGATCCAACTTTACGCCTCGATTTCATTAATTCATTTTTTTTCTAAACATGGCATATTTTCATACACTGTTCCTTTATGACTCTGTTGCAGATCGGGTGCTGCTCCTTTATTTGACGACTGGGACAGCCTATCACATTGCGGGGGGGAGGTTAACCTCATTATTCCCTGGATTACGTGTCAGCTCACTATTCAGGAAAGGTTGTGTACTAGGGTATGGCACAGCTTAACGGCATGCAATTTCTATTTTTGTTACACAATTTTCTGTTCATAAGCCATTTCTGTTGCATGCTCTGTTCTTTTCAAAATATTGCAACGATTACCCTCTCTGTGTTTCAAACAACACAAACAGTTGTTGTTCCATTGAGAATCCACAGTGAAACCATGGGAGGAAGGGTGATTCGAAGGGAACCGCAGGTGTTAACAGTATCCGCTGCTGCCCGGGAAATCCTGGAAAGAGCAGGGTGGCTGACTTATCTCAACCGCTTGCAGGAGTCTAACGAAACAGTGGCAATTGAATTCCTGCAGAATCTGCAGGAGGATTACTCCACAGTAAGGGGGAGACAGATAGCAGTCACCGATGATATAATCGCAAAAGTCTCGAGATTACCAAGCACCGGACCTGTATGGATGCTAAAAAAGGAGAGACTACAGAAGATTATATAAATCTTCCAGGACGAAGGCCAGAGCTTGATGATTAAAGGGAAGGGAGTTCTGCCAGCAATGCTAGGAGAGCCCTGGGCAGAATTAGCAAGAACCATGCAAAGCTACATCACCTGCGAGGGTAGAAAAGACGTGGTAAGACCACGACATCTTAAACTCTTAGCTGTTTTAAAGCAGAAATGCTCTGTAAATCTGCCTACACTTTTGAATTCGTTACTTCATGCCGTTGCACGAAGCTTAAAAAAGGCACAACATGTAGAGTCAGTTGTCAGACACCACGGGTTAATTCGATTAATTGTTAGTCATAGCCTCACCCAGAAGCAAAGCAGCTGGGAAGAGCTAATTGCAATGATTGAGGGAGGGGTGACAGCACCATCCCCAAAACGTAAGCATACTACCAGCACACCAGAACGTCTAGAAAAACGCAGAGAATTAGTAAAACAAAAACATGTCACTAGTACATCCAAACGTCCAGAAACACGCCAGGAATCGGCAAAGTGTAAGCATGCCACTGGTAGACCCGAATAGCCAGAGAAACACAGGAAATCGGCCCGGTTAGCTCGGATACGAGGAAGGCTAGAAAATCTCCAGGAAAGCACCAGCCAGCCAGTAGAAATTGAGGACGAGCAATCCTCACGGCCAGAAGAAGAAGCAGAGCAATCTGAAGGAGAAGAGAAAGAAGAGGCTGAGCAATCTAAAGAGGAGGCCAAGCAATCCGAAGAATAAAATGAGGAAGAAGCTAAGCATTCTGAAACAGAAGCTGAGCATTATGAGGCAGAAGCTGAACGATCCAAGCAGGAGGGGGAAATGGGATAGCAAGAAGGTAGCCCACCAGAGGACCCAGTGGGAGAAGATGAATTGGCCGCAGTTTTGGCCAATATGGGTGAATATGGCCAACCTTCCAGTTCATCAGACCTCCACGACAAACCCCAAGAGGAAAATGCATCTGAAAAACCACATGCAAAAGAGGCAGAAGAAGGAAATCTGCCTGTTCATGATGAAGAAGAGATAAGAGATACTGAACAGGAACAATCCATTCCTAAGGCACCGAAAGAAATTCCGGAGGAAGTAGGGGTAGAAAAAGAAATTGCCCAGGAATTTACAAAACCAGTTGAGGTTCCTACCATAGAACAGTCGGAGCAGAACAATGAAGAAACACCCCAGGAGGAAGATCCAGGGACTAGTCATGGCCCAGACTACAGCAGACAACCTACTGTTCCTTCTAATGAAACTTTGGAAATTAAAGAATTGCGAAAGGAACAGCAGAGATTATTGAGCATAATAGTCCAGCTCCACCAGCAGATCAGGATCCTGAAAGCAAGGCAGAGGGTAAGAAAGACTGCAGGGAAGAAAAAGGTGACCACTCTAGTAAATCTCCGCAAGGCAAAAAGGCGGAGGACCAAAATTCGTCCTGTTGTTCAAAACCCTGTTGAAAATCCAGCTGATGTTCCAAATGATGGTGAAGAACAGACTGTTTTTCCATTTGAAAAGGAACAACAACAAACTGATATTCATTTTAAAATAGAAATGGATGATATGATGACTTGTGACAAGGAAATTCAGATGGAGGCACCACCCTCAGGGGTGATAAGGGTTCTGAACTCAAAGCAATGCAATAAGAAAGTTCAGGTAAAACTCTCGGCCTCCACTGCTGCATGGAGAAGAGATCCAAAGACAGTAACCTTGCGCAAGGGGTTGAAACAGGCTCAGCAAGAAGCAGAAAAGCTTAGAGAGCAAACGGTCCCTCGCGAGAAGTATGAAGAACTACAGCAGCAACTTAGGAACGTCAATCAATCCGAAAGCCAGGCCTTTGAAGGTTGGCGGAAGGAACAAGAGAAAGTTGCAAAGGTAACTCGTAGGCTAGATACTGTTATCAAGCAGATGGATACCTTGTGTTCTTTATACAATGACGTTTTAGCATGTAGGGCCCCTACCAAAAATTATGCCCTATTTTTACTGGAACGGTATTTACAATTAAAAATAAAAGTTGTTAAAGCAGGTGCCCCCATACAAATTAACACTGTCAATGACTTTATAGACTGTTGTAAACACTATGGGGTGAAGGTCCAGAGATTGCTGTGCGAATTCTATTTGCATAACCTTGTACTAGATCAGGAGACTGAGCTGAACCCTGGCCCTTTTGTTGGAGACATCCAATTGCAAGCATTCATCTCATTCGGGGTTAATCAGATTAAATGGATCAAAGCCTATAATGCTTTCCAGAGGCAGGAAAATGGCCTAGATTTGTGGGTAAGGGCTGAGCCTAGGAACCCAGTGCAGTTGTGGAAAGCACATAGAAACCTCATGAGGACTTCGGGTGTCATTGAAACATTAGGACCCATGCATGAGGCACTCATTCGACAAGGATTAGAATATTTTCTTTCTATCAAAGACCTTGCCATTGATGTAGCCAAATTTCGGTATCAAATCTCTAATCCGAATATCCAGCTCAGGGAACCGTTTAAGTATGAGAATTTTAAATTAACTACCAAACGTTTGCACCTCTATGGCGAAAGCATTTTGAGAGCAAGGCCATCCTGGTTAGGATATAGGTTCCGCAGTCCAATTATTTGGCACCTTGCACCTGGATACCAAGCCCTGTATGAGATGCCTGAGGGTCAAACAGGGCAGTTCTTTGACTACCTAGTTACTCATCACGGCTGTAGGCCTCTGCATGAGATTCCTTCTCCAGCCTATTCTCTCACTGCCTTGCATGTCAACTACAACGTTTTCATGAGAGCATGAAACAGGGTAAGCAGGGGGGTGTATGGAGTACTAAAAAGGTATGTTTTTGATGATCATTTCAGTGGCTTTTCAGTAGAACTTGTAAACCTTTTTGCATCATGAACTTGGAAAACAATAAAGAATTATAACAAAACATGTGAGATTAATATGCAAGACTTAACCGCTAATAATTTTCATTCTCTCGTGCAGGAAGGGGTGAAAACGAGGAGTTGTTGTTCCAAAGAAAAAGACAAGGACAAGGTAACTGTTGTCCCTTTGACGGGAGACCGAGTGCAAACAAGGCTAAGCAGATCAAAGCAAATCAGCCCTGAAAAGGAGGAGAAGACACCAGCTCGGCGCAGGAGAAAAGAGATGATTAAGAATTAACGGTTTGGCGAATCCCTCAGGATATTTGATCCTAAGGGATCGATGCTTTATCTATCTTGTTACTTAGACATCTCCGCCGTCACCCTTATATAAAGGGACAACACTGTTAGCTTAGAAGGATTATGCTTTTATGTAATTTCTGTTAAGATCAAAACTTTGATCATCGAGTCTCGATAAGAACTGGTTCATTGTATTTTTGTTTCATGCATTAATACAAACTTGGTGATTATTTTATCTCTGCGTCTAGATTAACCTAAAGCGGTGTACCCTTGGAGGCTAAGGGCCCGGCCCTGGAGGACACTTGATTCTGTATTACTACGATTTGATTTCTGCGTGATTTTCTTATCATCGTTATTTGGTAACCTGATATGCTTTATAAGTTTACATCACATGCTCTGTTAAGATTAATTCATTAAGACTTTTACAGACAGAACTGTTGTATTGACTCTGCATTATATTACTGTTCCTTTCAGAGTTGATTGAATATTATTAGTCTTGACCGAATATTGTTACTATTTTGTTACAGAGCTTTTGTGCTGTACATTCATGTTACAGGATTCATTTGAAAGTTGTGTTCTTCACGATTGTTGGATTCATAAGTAATGTTGTTCTATTTTGAAATGCAGTCGTATTCCTTTTAATTAAGATTGATGCTAGATCAGATTACTATTCAAACATGTTGTGTGCGTATATGATTTCCAAGCGTTGTTCCATAACTTATCAGTAATTAGTGTTGTTCCATTAGTGTGTGTTGCTTGATCTGCCTTAAGAGTGAAAGATTGTTGTTTTATTATGATGAGTGCATTTGAGTTAGTAGATTAAGTTTTATTACTGCTCGCGAGACTTAGTTGTTTAACTGCTGTTCCTTTTAAGAATTGTTGTTCCATTTCAGAATTGCTGTTCCATTCCAGATTTGCTGTTCGATTTCTTATTTGTTGTTCCATTTTTCTATCTGCCGTTCCATTTACTAGCATTTGTTGTTTTGGTGTGAGAGACAATCTAAGGCTATAGTGAGCCTCGGCATTTACTGTCTAGCTCCCAGACCCGTGGTCTGTTCTCTAATTTCCTTTCCATCAATTTCCAAATGGATGGGTTATCGCTGTCGAACCCTTGACTGATAAGTTGCCTAGTTTTTTGAGTGTGTGATTTATTCTTTTGAAGTAATTTAGTTATAGACAAGCATCCGTTTACTCTTGTATTTTGGAATGTTGTACTACTAGCATTACTCTGGAAAATGATAGCCTCAGACTTAGACACTCTTTGAAATAACACAACGCTCCTAGATTGACATATTAATGTGAGGTAATTAGAGGTGAAAGAGACCCTTTTTATAGCTCTACACACGATTCCCTCTAAAAGGTGATTGTACCAATCCTAGTCACACTATACCTTTCGTCATCCCCCAACTTGATGTGCATCTAGAGATATTTCTCCTCCAAGTCACTAAAAAGGTATCTATACCCTATCATGTGGAACGAGGCACTAGAGTGCAAGTACCACACACTCCCCATCAATGTGATAGACATGCATGTGATAAGGGTGAAGTCAAGCTCAAACTATGAAGCCAAAGCTTCACCTGCTACTCCTCCTAAGGTCTTATTGCTTGAATTTTTGTGTGGACACTTGGTGGCATTGTGCCTAAATTCATGACAATTGAATCATTTAATTTTGGAAAAATATTCCTTCTTTCCCCCTTGGCTATATTATGGTTTGGTTTGAGATTTCTTCCCTTTTCCCTTCTTTCCCTTTCCAACCAATGCAATTTTTTCTTCACCCTCGCCCTTGGATGAATGTCCATCTCTGGAATTCCATCTTATTTTCTCCTGTACCAAATCAGAACATAAGCATTCACAATAAAGTAGTTTATCCCTCTTGTTCATAAAATCTTGGTAACTATGCCAACTCTTGGGAAGGCCTAGAAGGGTTGGGATTATGAAGTCATCATCTAAAATAGTAACACCAACTCCTACAAGATCGTCACAAACTTGTGTGAACCCACTTAAATACTGCAGAATAGTGTGATTCTTCTGCATCTTGATATTTTGAAGTCTATCCTTGAGTGCTAGTCTCCTATGGTCACTGCTATTTTGAAACATATTTGTCAATGCCTTCCACATTGCATAAGGAATTTCTTTCCCATGGATATTTGTCTCAGTGTGGTCTCACACTACCTCCAAGATTATTCTCCTCACATTGGATACATTTTTCTTCCATTGGGATAGGTTATGTGCATCAGATTCCGTTGGTTTTGCAACATCTCTCTTGATGTATTCTAGCAAGCCATTGTCATCAAGCACCACCCCCATGCAATCCTTCCATGCAATGAAATTTGAGCTACCTTCCAAGGCATACTCTAGCCTCAACCCATTGAAGTTCATTTCCCAAATTCTAAAGAGATCTTGCTACACTGACCTAAAGATTCGAACCTCTTGAGAGAAAACTTCAAAATTCATGCTCTAATGTGAATCCTGCTCTGATACCATGTAGAAATTGTGGTGTATATTTCCAACTTCTCATGAAATTTGAATCAAAATAACAAGACACAAACCTACTCTACTGCTCTGTGGAATTAAATTCACAATTTAGAACATCAATCACAAACATGCAAGGAGAAGTAACACATATGCACACAATAATTTTCGAGGGTAATGAAATCTTCTAAAAACCCTATGCTTGCTTCCATTACTCTGATGAATAGATATGTATTACAATTTCTTTGCTCAACCGAGCACAACCTGCAAGTGAATAACCTATCTCTCTGTTGACTGAGAATATCTAACCTAGACTTAGTAAATTTATGCCTCTTCTTGAGCCCCTATTTCCTTGTGCAATTCCTTGAGAAATTAGGCCCCTTTTATTTAGTAAATTCCTCAAATTGATTGCACAATTCTCAAGGTCAATCATCTCACTGCATGAAACACCTGTACACTCAAGACTAGTCTACAACTAATGCTACACTGCCTTGGAATCTCCAAAACAGTTGGGGAACTTGAATTCTCTGCATGCACTAGCTATTTTGGGTTGATTGACTAGTTAACTAGATGATCATTGAGTTATAATGAAGTTTCACTACACAACTGACCTTCAAGTAGTTCCTCCAATAGTTGGAAATAGTTTAACTGAAAACAACTTGAAACAACTGACCTTGATTGCTACAAATTAGCAATCATAAATGGTTAACCAAACTATAATTCCTTTAACTTGAAATTACTGAGTAAATTGGGTGACACAAGCCATGTCACACAATTTAACTGCATCCAAGTTGTTTGCTGATGTGGAAATTCAAATTTTCTCGATTCAATCAAGGCAAAATCAAATTGAGAATTTCTTGCTGCATTTTTCAACATTGGCAACATCCTTCTTCCATTGGGCTAATTGTTATGCATTAGATTGCTAGAGTTTCACAATGTCAGTTTTAGCATATTCTAACACACCATTATCATCAAGAATTTCTTCCATTTGATCCTTCTAGGCTATGAAAGTGGACCTACCCTCCAAGGCATACTCCAATCTCAGTTCATTAAAAGACATTCTCCCGATCCTGAAGACAAAATTTTGCACTGGAGCTGCAAAATAGAAATTCCTAAGGGACAAGTTTGAAATATTGGTTCTAATGTGATTTCAGGGTTCCAATACCATGTAGAAATTTGATAGAAATTACAATTTCTCAATATTTCAAACTGAAAAACAAGATACACAATTCTACTCTACTGATAGGCGGAATGGAAGTCAAAATTTAGAACAGCATGCATATACATGCAACAATAAAAACCACAAGTACATAATGATTTCTAGGGGAACCCAACTAGGGAAAGCCCCTCAAGACTTTTGTCATTAATTAGTTGAATAGAGAAACTATTACAATTGCTTGCTCCAGCTTGGAGCACAACCTACAAAAGAATAATTGTTCTCTAGAGTACTGAATGAGAAAATATGGCCAACACTTAGCCAATCATATGCTCATATAGCCTCTTATTTTCTTTCACAATTCTTTATGAAATTAGCTCCTAAAATATAGGAATTTCCTCCTATTTTCTTGTGAAATTCTCAAGGATTGATCTCCTAACTGCATGCAACAATTGTAATCTCAAACTAGTATACAACTCATTTTACATTGCCTTGTCATATCCACTTCAGCTGAGAAATTCAAATTCCATGCATGCATTAGCTATTTGGGTTGATTGATTAGTTAACTGACATATCTCTGAGTTAGACCATTGTCCCACTGCACAATGGACCTTCAAGTGGCATTATAAATAGTTAGAGGTTAGTTAACTGCATACAATTGAAAATAATTGAACTAGATTGATAAAATTTAACAATCAACACATGCATAACTAAAATCCATAACTAAAATCCAAGCCCAAACTTGAATTTACTGAGCTAAGTTAGTGACAAAAGCCATGTCACACGAGTTCACTACTTCCAAATTGTCCTGCTGATGTGGAAATTTCGATTTACTCAATTTTACTAAGGCTATAGTCAAATTAAGCCTTTCTTGCTACATTTTTTAAAATACATGTGGGTCGATTTGGGTTTAATTAGAAAATTAAATGTAAATGAGAGTTAAATGTACATTTAAAGAAGATGAACTTTAAATGGAATTCATATGACATGTGAATTTATAATGGAGGGAAAAGTATGTGGGAAATTTTTAATTTTAAATAGTATCATTTCCTGTCATTTTTATAATTATTGATTATGACTTTAGGGTTTAGGGGGATGTGGCATTAGAGTCTTGTCTCTCTTTGGATTTTGGCATACGAGGGTTTTTAGTGCTTTAGAAGAGCTTGGGATGCAGCACTGTCTACCTGCTGCCATGGCAGGGAGGGCTTGACTAATATGTGAGTTTTTGTTTGTGTTAATGAATAGGATCTTGATTCAAGTTCTTTGTTTTCTTTGTAGTAGTTTATATAGGGTAGGTTGTTCTTCGTATGTGTTTCTAGGTGATCTTTATGTGGTTTCTCTCTTTCTTTCATTATTTGTTTTTGTTTTGATGGCTCTTGTGGCCAGAGAGCTTTTCTAACAATATGAAATATGTCTTGGAGGACTTGGTTGGTGCTCTCAATCTATCCATCCATATTGAGATGATAAGTGATTAATAAGGTTTAGTTGGGTTCCCAAGGCCTCTTGGAAACTAGTCTAATATATTCTAGTAAACAAAACTCATCTATTTGAAATGACATTCTTTGGTACTTCATGTAATATTACTATCTCATTCACAAAAAATCAAGCTATCTCACAAGGCTTATATGTAGTGTTAACCAATATGAAGTGAGCACTTTTGGTCAAATTTTTCACCATCACAAGTATAGAATCATGCCTCCTTGTTGTTATCAATAATCCCACATTGAAATCCATGGAGATAACTTCCCATTTAGACTATGGTATTGTGTGAGCTTTCAATAGCTCTATTGGATTTCTACAATATGTCTTTACCTACTGGCAGTCTAGAAAATTTTCCACAAAATTTACGATATCCTTCTACATCCCTTTTTAGAAGAATATTGGCTTCAAATTTGCACTCATCTTCTTGACACCCATGTACACAATTAAATAAGCTTCACTCAAAATCAAATAGCATACTTATTCATTCAGCAGCATGTATATCCTTCCATGAAGTCATAACAAACCGTCACTATCTAAGGAACACCCTTCTTACTTTGGAATCCTCATTTCGTTTCCTCTAAATTTGGTTTAACATCCTTATACCAATCATCCTCAATGTGCAATCAGAGCAATTTTTTTTCTTAATTTTGTCTTCAAGATGATTACAAAACATATTTGTGAGCTCTAGCTTAGGACATATTCCACCCTTTTCACTCACCCCTTCATATATGTAATATTGAAATCATATCTAACCGTCTTCTTTGTCTAGTACTTAATTTGTCTTGTCTAAATATGTGTTGTAACCTAAAATGATATTTTGTAAGTTCAAACTTTCTTCTCAGCAAATAATGTCTCTAAATCTTCAATGTGTATAGAATCACAACTATCTCTAGGTTGTGTGTAGCATAGTTCCCCTTTTGTTGTTTAAGCTTCCTTCATGTTTGTGCCCTTCCATTTTTCATCAATACACATCTTAGACCTCACTTTGATGCACTTATATAGACTTAAAATTCCTACTCCATGTCAATAACTTTCAGAATCGACATAGTGGTTAATAATTTCTTTAACTTCTTGAACACCTCTTCACATTTCTCCATCCAAGTGAAATTCTTATTCCTCCTTTGGACTTTAGTAATGTGGTTTACTATCTTCAAAAATACTTCAACAAATATGTGATAATATATGGTTATTCCCATAAAAATACATATTTCATGAATGTTGGTCAATGTCACACACTCTATGGTGGATTCAATTTTTGCAGGATCCATTGTAATACCCTCCCGAGAAATTATATGTCGCAAATAATCAATCTTGGACTGGTAAAATGAAATAATTTTATAACTTTGCATAAAGTTGGTTTTCTCTGAGACACTCCAATACACACCTCAGGAGTTCATTATGCTCTCCTACAATCCTTGAATAGATTAGAATATCATCTATATAAACTAGTATGAACTTGTATAATACTAGATATAAGTCTTTCAAATTAATCACATTATTAGGATTTGGTTGACGTTTGGAACCAAATAATGTGGTTCATCCTCAGGACAAGGTGAGAAATCAATCGATCTGTAGGAATAAATAGCATGGATGCATCATTGCCCAGAGTTAGCCATTCGTAAATTAGCTAATAAGGTAACTAAAGTATTATTTAAAAATAAGTATTAAGGAGTTGTCTATTAAAATATTATATATTTAGTCAAAAACTAGCTATTAGGAATAATTAAATATAAAATATCTTATATCAATATTTTAATAATTATTTATTAATATTATCAATTTATATAATATTATTTGTTAGGGGTTAACTTATTCTCATTAAATAAAAATATATTTAGTTAAAAACTAGCTGTCAGGAATAATTAAATACAAAAAAAAAATTATTTCAATATTTTAATAATTATTTATTAATATTATCAATTTATAGAATACCATTTGTTAGGGGTTAACATATTCCCATTAAATAAAATTATAGCAATGTTGAATTATATAAAACTAGAGTTATAGGTTAAGAATTGGTAATTGGTTAAGAATTGGTAATTCAAAATTCCCAAATCTTGTCTTAAAGGATGTCTTTGGGATATCCTATTCATTAATTCTCAATTTATGATATCCAAATCTTAGATCTATCTTAGAAAATATGGTCACCCTCTTCATTTAGTCAAACAAATCATCTATCCTTGGAAACGGATATTTATTTTTTATCGTTACCTTGTTAAGTTGATAATAGTCTATTAATAATCTTTAGGACACATCCATGTTGTTAACAAAATTATAGGAACTCCTCAAAAATATATGCTAGGTCCTATGAATTCCAAATCTAATAACTTTAATTTGTTATAAAATGTAGCAAGAAACACTCAATTTGACTTTTACCTTAGTCAAATCAAGTAATTTAATTTTCCACATCAGTAGGATGACTTGGATTGCAGGTAGATAGAGTGACATGGCATTGTCTACTAGTTAGCTCAGTAAATCCAAGTTATAGGCTTGAAGTAGAGTTTTGCATGTAATGGTTGCTAAAATTTAGCAATCTATTTTGAGTTATTTTCATTTTTACTCAGTTAACTGAGCTTAAGTAATTAATTGAGTCAGTTGAAGGCTAGTTAAGTAGTATAATTGTTGTTAAATCAGCGATCTCTCAGTTAAACAAGTCAATCAGCTAAAAATAGCCTAGACATGCATGGAATTTAAATAGCCTAGCTGGAGTGGAGGAAAAGGCACATTGTAATTATCAATTGTATACTAGTTGAGTGTACATGATTAGCAGTTAAGCAGGTGAATCATTCCTTGGGAATTGCACAAGAAAATAGGACGGAATTCCTATCTTTAAGGAGATAATTTACTCAAGGTATCTGCAAGGAAATAGGGGGAAATTGGAGGCTTCAATTGGTTAAGTGTTGGCCAAAGTAGGACTGTCAGTAGGAGAACAGGTTTACATTGCAGGGTGTTCTTCAGGATCAAAGCAAGACATTGTAATAGTTTCTCATTCTCATTTGATTAATGAAAATAAATAGAGGGGTTTTTCCTAGTTGTGTTCCCCTATAAATCATTATGTTCTTGTGGTTTTGATGGTTGCATGTCATTGCATGTGTTTTTAAATTATGGTTTTCATTCCGTAGAATAGTAGAGGAAATTTGTAATCTCTTAATTTCAATTTGATTTCATCAGTAGTAGAAAATTTCTAGTAATATTTACATGATATCAGTGCAAAAATCACACTAGAAACCAATAAATAGATCTTCTCCTTCAAAGATTTTGATTTTCATATCCTGTGAAGTAATTTTTCTTTCATGTAGGGAAATATCTTTCAACAGGTTGAGATTGGAGTATGCCCTAGTGGGAACCTTGGATTTCATAGCTTGGAAGGATAGGATGGAAGCAGTGTTTGATGTTAATGGAGTGTTGGAATATACTCAAACATATATTCTGGAACTAGGAATGTTAGATGTACAAGCACTTTCCCAATGGAAGAAGGATACTACAAAATCCAAGTGGATCATCCTGGAGGGTGTGAGAGACCACATAATCTCAAATTTACATGGCAAGGAGACTCCATTTTCTATGTGGAAGACCCTCACTGAAGTTTTTGAAAATAGAAGTGATGCTAGGAAATTAGCATTGAGGGACAAGCTCAGAAACATTTGCATGCAGAAAAATGAAACCATTCCACATTACCTCTCTAGATTCACTCAGTGTCAAGATGAGCTTGGAGTAGTTGGAGAAAATATACCATCCTTGGAGCTGGTGAGCCTAGATCTCCTAGGCATTCCAAAATCCTAGCACAAGTACCAGGACTCTATAAATGGAAGGGACAATTTTATGAATTGGGAGAGACTTTGGTCCGATTTGGTGCAAGAAGAAATTCGAAGGAACACAAAATATGGAGTAACAACTAAAGTTGAGAAGGAAGAGAATTTTTCCGTGGTCGGGAAGGGAAAGAAAGTTAAGGGAAAGAAGGCCCAAAGTAAGCTAGAGTCTAGCCAACACAACAACAACAACAAGGACCTAAGAAAGATAAAAAAAAATTAATGCCATGATTATGGGCACTATGAAGCAAAGTGTTCGCAAAAGAAGTATAACAATAAGCCTTCAAGAGGAGTAGGAGGTGAAGCACTTGCCTCACACTTCGGATTAGACTTCACCCTAAGCATGCATGGCGATAACTGTAATGGAGAGTGTGTTGTATCTATATTCAGATGCCTCGTTCCATATGAGAGGATGCAAAGATTTATTCGGTAACCTAGAGGATAAGGATCTCCAAATGCACATAGAACTTGGCAATTATGGGAGGTACAGTGCTAAAGGAATTGGATCTGTAACCTTTCAAAGGGATTCTAACTCCCATCTTCATATGAAAGATGTTATGTTTGTACCTGGGATGAAGAAGAACTTGATCTATGTAGCTATATTGGATGGTTGAGGCTATGATGTTGTCTTCCGTAAAGGGAAAACCTTTTTAAGACATGTAGCTACCAAGAAAGTGAAACAAATTGGAGTTAGAGTGGAAAATATATATAAAATTGAGGTGAAGGCTTGTGTTGCACTGAGTAGAAAGGTAGAAAAGGTGTAGAGCCGAGATGTTGGATAACTCTATCACAGGTGCATGGGACACATACGCCATGGGGAATTAAAAATCATGAAACAAATTACCACTGATCCACCTTCCAGGGATGAGGTAGTAGAATGGGAACAATCTTGGAGTGAGTTCACTCTAATGTATGTGAACCATTTTCGAAAACCTCTACAGAAAAAACATATGTATTATGTAATTTATGTTGATGAATTTTTAAGAAAATATTGGATCTTCTTCATGCAGAAGAATGATGAAGTTTTCTCAAAATTTGTTGAATTCAAAGCATTGGTTGAAAATGGGAATGGTTAGAAATTGAAAGCCCTAAGAAGTGATAATGGAGGAGAATTTTTTTCTAACACATTCAAGGAGTTTTGTGCCAAAGAGGGGATTAGAAGAGAATTAATAGCACCCCATAACCCATAAAAAAATGGTGTGGCTAGAAGGAAAAACAGAAGCATAGTGGGAGAAACAAGAGCCATGTTGCATGATCAAGGATTTCCATTACATCTATCGGCAGAAGCATACAACACTACAGTTTATTTGCAGAATAGGATCCCTCTTAGAATACTTGGCATGATCACACTTGAAGAAGATTTCTTTGGGATAAAGCTAGATGTATCTCATTTTTGAATTTTTGGATCTACTGCGTATTGTCATGTCTCCAAGGATGCAGGAAGGAATTGAATCCTACAACTAAGATGGGAGTCTTTGCAGGATGCATAGAGACATCGCATAATTACCGGGTTTTTTTCCCTCACTCATAGTGATGATAGTGAGGATAGATGTCAAATTAATTACCAGTTTTTTTTTCCCTCACTCATAGTGACAATAGTGAGGATAGATGTCAAATTTGATGAGGACAAGGCTATGAGATTCTCTCTAGAGAGAGAGCTAAGTATCCTACTGGAGGAGGAGCTTTTAGTTCCTAAGGAGGAGCTTTTAGTTCCTAAGGAGGAGCCTCATGGAAATCTTCAGGATGTTGTGGAGCAGCCACAGGTGGAGGAGAAGGTAGGAGGCCGAGTGGAGGGACCCACTAAACTTGAATCTTCTTGAGAGGGAAGGAAGAGAACCAAAGAAACTAACAGATTGGTATAGGATGCATGGGAGCATGTGGGATCTCCTACATATTAGCACAGGTAGAGGAGGTCACCAAACAGGTATGCTGGGTACATGGTTCTCATGACACAACTCATTGAGTTAGAGCCTTCTTCATTTGAGGAAGAAGTTTCTCTACCAGTGTAGGTTGTTGCCATGGTGAATGAGTATGACTCCATCATGAAGAAAAATGTATAGGAGGTGGTGTTGATACTAGAGAACAAGTTAGTGTTTGGTTCCATATGGATTTACAAAGTGAAACATGAAGTTTATGGGAGCATCAAGAAATATAAGGACAAGTTTGTGGCCAAAGGCTTCTCGCAAGTTGAGCCCGGAGTGGACTATGAGGAAATATTTTCCCTGGTGGGAAGATATTCCTCGATAAAATCCCTTCTATCATTAGTTATGCAGATGGCATCGAAAATCCATTAGATGAATGTGAAGACTTCCTTTCTCAATGGTGTTTTTGAGGAATAAATTTACATAAAGCATCCAAAAGGATTTGAGACATGTGATAGAGAGACACATGCATGCAGGCTCAGGAGATCCTTGTATGGTCTCAAGTAGGCACCCCGAGCATGGTACTCTCAGATTGAGACATATCTTAATGGATTGAGCTTCACCAAAATTGAAGCAAATTCCAATCTCTATCACGTTGTGGTATATAGAAATTTTCTTATCTTGGTTTTGTTGATCACATGATACATACAGGGAATGAGTAGTTGATCCACTCTTGTAAGGAGGTTATTGCAAGATAATTTGAGATGAAGACGTGGGTTTGATGCATTACTTCCTTGGGCTGGAATTATGGCAGGGTAGTGATGCATTATTTGTGCCAGGGGACGTATTCCTATAAAATACATCAAATATTTCACATGGAGAACTGTAAGCCTATGGACACACCTCTAGCTACAAACTGGGGGAAGGAGAGTGCTTCTTCAGGAGAGGTAGTAGATGCTACCATCTACAGATAGCTTGTTGGATCCTTGATGTATCTAGTGAACTTAAGGCCCAACATATGCTATGTAGTTATTTAGTTGAGTCAAGCCATGGTGAAGCCTACCAAGTTATATTAGAAGGAAACAAATCATGTGTTGAGGTACCTTAGAGGCATAACCGAGTATGGGTTATGGTATAGGAGGATAGAAGAAGTGAAGCCCCAAGGATTCATTGATGTAATTGGATAGGGAATCCATCATATAGGAAAAGTACTTTAGGTGATATCTTTAGTGTTGGGTCTGCAACCATTTCCTGGTATAGTAGGAAACAGAGATCTGTGGCACTTAGCTCAACAGAGGTTGTATACATGGCTATAAGATAAGAAACATGTCAGGCCATATGGATGAGGAAAATACTTGTGGGTATTTTTAGTCAAGAGATGGATTTGGCAGTGATTTATTCTGATAATCATAGTTGTACTAAACTCTCTAAGAATCCAGTATTTCATGACAGGTCTAAGCACATTAATATCAAGTACCATCACTTGTGGGATTGTGTGCAGAAGAGAATAATGATGCTACAGTACATTCTAACTGAGGAGAAGGATGTAGATATATTCACAAAGGAATTGTCAAGAGGCAAATTTGAATTCCATAGGTGCAAGATAGGGGTGGTGCAAAATCCATTTCTTGCTAAGAGGGAGTGTTAAAAACTATAGCAAAAAAGGCTCAATTTGACTTTTTCCTTAGTCAAATTGAGTAATTTGATTTTCCACATCAGCAAAATGACTTGGATTACCATTAGCTAGAGTGTCGTGGCCTTGTCTACTAGCGTTGGGATGGGGTCCCCCAGGGTTAAGTTTTGCTAAGTCTTAAGTCAAATTTTGATAGGATATTATAAAGTCTCCACATTTTTGGGAGTGGAGTGCGAGTAGTGTAGGTTCTTAAGAGTAAGGGGATTTTAGGTAAGTCAAAGCCCATTATTTTGTAAAGGGATGAGTTTTATTAAGCTCTGCCCATGGTTTTCGGACCATGGTAATGTAATGAAAACACTATAAAAGGGAGTCCTTGAGGAGTCATTAAGCAGTTAAGTTAAGCAAGTTAAATGTTATGATTAATGCTTAGAGTATGAATTGTTCTTTTCTGTATTTAGGAGAAGGGGAAGGCTCCTGCTTATGTTTGTGCAGAGACCTTGGTAAGTCCGTAGCTGAGTTCGTGAGCCCTTGCAACTGTGTGCGTAGAGTTAGAAAAGTATGTTTATTGAGGATATGGAATAATTAAGAGTATTTGAAGCAATTCTTCGTCCAGACAATATACTTATGTGTTTTTGTATTTATGCTCATTTGAATTCCATTTACCTGTAAGATTGTCTTAATTACACCGCGATGATTTGGATCTACTGGTACATGTTATGTTATGCATGATTAAACCCTTAGGTGAAGCTCATAACTCTATTTAATTGGAATTTGCTTTAAGTTTGGGGATTATAAGGATAAAGGGTTCGCGAAGGTCAGATCAGCCTTAAATTGAAGAAACACCTTACCCCCACATCACATAACCTTCTGGATGTAGAAACCTAGTTCTAGCATCCCCCAATACTGCCTTGGGTGAGACTTCAACCTACACCAAGCAAGTTGTTTCCGAAAGGGCCAATAGTGTAGGGTTTTGTTCGTTAGTGCAACTAACCCTAAACCTGGGTCCAAGCCCCCTCAAGCCAACAAGTGGTTCCACTACCGGGATCGGGATCTATCTAAGGGATGTGTGATGTGGCGTCCATGGATACTAACTAAGAAAGAAACCAAGAAGCAGATAGATTAGAATTTGCACAAGTTTTCATCTCAAGAGAACCAAAATCCACATTTACCAAAAGAAAGGTGGTCACAGAGATATCTCTACACAAAAGTGCACGAAGTTTTCTTTTCGACATTCCCTTGCAAATTACACGAGCGGCTTTCCAAATTAGCGAATAGAGAACCTACTTGGAAGCACGACGATCCTGTTATGTGGACTCCAAAATTAGTCAGACATCTTGAAGGATCTAATTATAAGGTTGCAAGGGTTGTTGATTACTCGATAGTATCTTGGGTGGCTTCATCACTGAATTTTCATTTGATACATCTGTGTCTTATAGCAAAGATGAACACCGATTCTTCAAAGGTCTGAGATGTAAGTACCTGAAATCACTAAAAACCTGTATTAAAATGTTGTTGTGTGAAAAATTGGTTATGCCTTTACATTAATGTTTAAGAGAGGTCATATTGGATCTACGTGAAGTGGAAAGTGATTTAGAGTAGATCTAGATAAATTCATTGGAAGTGAATACAGTCCTTTATCGGGAGAGTCTAGGATTGAAGAAGAAAGAAGTAGCCCTAGTATGCCCAGAGGTGTGACACAATCAGTAGATCAGGATGCTTCTAGAATTCCACATCCATCCACTCCACCTCCTCCTTCACATCCACCTCATACACCTATGCCTCCACCTCCACCTCCACCTCCACTATTTAGTATGGTGAATACAGTGCAAATGCCTATGTTCAGGGGTCAATGATTAGAGGATCCCAATATAATTGTTATCTATTGTAGAAGTTTGTATAGTATGAAAAGAAATTATTTTGTAACTTTTGTAAATTGGTTGGCCATGATGAAAGGAATTGTCGAAGCTACAAATTGATAATGGACAAGACTTCGATGTATAGAATGCAGGCTGAAAACTGCGCACAGAATGATCAAGGCTCACTTGCAGCTCACAGAGGATTCCAAGGACGAGGAAGAGGATGGGGAGGAGGAGTTGGAATAGGTTGAGGCCAGATCATTTGCTACAACTTTCGAGAACCAGGACACTTTTCACGTGATTGTCAGAATCCAACGCACCCTTCTTGTTAATACTGTCGGAAATTTGATCATGTTATAGAAGATTGCCCGGTATTAATAGAGAATATGAAGTAGAATAAGAACCAACAGTCGACGCAGAGTATTCATGATGAGATCCTAGCCGTGCGAAGACAATTCCAATATCAACATAGTCACACAAAGCGGTATAGCCACTGGTGAAGACAAGGCCGAAGGAAAACAACGAGTATCGGAACCACTACTCCCATGAAAGGAGAAACCTTAAGAAGTTACTACAACACACAATTCATATCCCATGGTGTTAAAATCATTTATGCAAACCTGCATGAAGTTATTATGGGATTAGAAGGCAGTTGAAGGACTGCAAGAGCTGATATATAACTGTGCTAGAAAGGATAAGTCATTACGAGAATAATGCACAGTCAATAAGGTGAACTGAAGTAAGAAGAGAACTTGTAGGGAGATGTGGTTGACAATGCAGATTGGTGATTTTAAAATGGATTAGGTAATCCTAGACTTGGGCCCTGATGCTAACATACTACCAAAGAAAACTTGGGAACGTATGGGGAAGCCCAAGTTATAGTGGTAGCCAATTTAGTTGCACATGGTGAACCAAAAAAAGATAATTGCAATAGGTCACCTGCATGGAGTAACTATAGATATTGAAGGCACAAGTGTAGTAGTAAACTTTGAAGTTATTGAGATAGTAGATGACAGTAATCCATAGCCAACATTACCTGGGATTGATTGGGTCTTTGACATGAATGAAATCATCAATTTAAAGAAGTGAAGCATGGTATTTGAAAAGAATGATCTTCGAGTGATTGTTTCGTTGGATCCAGCAGAAGGTGCTTGATACACAAAACTAGTCTATGATTATTATGAAGACGAAGACATTGAGCCTACGTGAAATTAAGATTGGATCAATACCAATGTGGATGGAAGGATCAACTGGGAGAAGGACAATTCCTGCCAATAAGATTCAGATAAACAGTTAGAAAATGGGCAGAATCAGTTGCATGAGGTCTCTACGTTGTGATGAAAATGACTTACAAAGTCGCTACGATGTATATCTATGGAGGTACGTAAAATTCCTTATTATGATGGCTTGGATGATCTCAATATGTTTCTTGACCATTTTGAAAAGGACATACCAGAGGAGAATCAATTCCAAGCCTTAGATCTAACGTTGAGAGATACACCTACAAGATGGTGGGGTACACACAAGGATAATATTGCTGACAAGAAGGAATATCGTAGAATGATGTGATTAAGATTTGGCTAAACAAATACCCGACTCAATGAAAAGTACACAGGAAATGATGACCCACCTGAACACTGGCTCGATGGACTAAAGCATGGGGTGAGGTACCTCATCCAAAGTGGGCGCATATCTTTATTCACACCTTGTATGTTATCCCAAGGAACTAGTATTTAGAGATGGAGCTGCAACACGGGACTGCTGATTGGGATGAAATGAAGGAGAGTTTCTTGCTGACATTTAGTTTTGAAGATGGGTTTGAATGCATTGATGAAGCACTTCTGGATATTAAAGAAGCAATCTTCCGAACACCCTGTTGGGCTCTTAATTTGTCATTATTCTTACCACTTCTTAACATTCATTTCATCTATTTCCACTATTCCTTATCACATTATTTACCATAATTTATTATATAATTCCATTTCATAATCATTTATGCTCTTATGGATAGATAATATCTGATCTCATTTATTTTTAATTATTAATGGTTATTATGCATGATTTTGGTTTATTCATTCGTTATAACCTCACT
Organism: Pinus tabuliformis; assembly: GCA_031772625.1. Classification (NCBI taxonomy): domain Eukaryota; kingdom Viridiplantae; phylum Streptophyta; class Pinopsida; order Pinales; family Pinaceae; genus Pinus; species Pinus tabuliformis. Next base: position 942,869,316 of record CM062817.1, on the reverse strand, counting down.
CATGATTTATCCTCCAAGATCTCTTCCAGATTGCATATTTGGTCTTCAACAGATAATTAGATATTCCAACTAAGGAATTCACTAGCATAAGAATTGACAGTTTTGTGTTGGACGTTTTGGGCAAATGAAAGCGAATATGGAAAACCTGAGACATGGGTCTTGTTTAGAACGGACCAAATTCGTTTCCTAATGAGAAGTTTTTAGAAATTCGGTTTGTATTGGGAGCAAATCAAGGTTCTTCGAAAGACATATTTTCATCTTTGTTGTTGCGCCCATTTTCCAGAATTGCCCAATTGTTTCAGCTTAATCATGATGGATAGATCTCTCAGATCTCATCTTGAATATTGACATTAGCTTGTTGCAAGTTTCCTTTGGATGTTTGTATATTTAAAAGACACAATTCAGAGAGAGAGGGGAGCTAACTGATGTAAGAATTAAGCCTTGTAACAATGGAACTCTTGTTAATGAAATTTCCAGCCTTCTGATATTTTTCTCAATATATGAGTTAAGCACAACCCTGACCAGGGAGTTGGGCCCACTCTTCTGATCAGGTGTTATGCGTGTGTCCTTTTTATGTATATTTTTTTACTTGTTGTATTTTCTTTATTTTTGTTACAGATTTCCATAGATTGTTGTGAATGCTCTTCTTTCTGCAATTTAATTTCCATTACTGTTATAGTGGTGCTTTAATTTCTTAGTCACAAACCCATGGTCAATGTAAGATTGTAACCTTGCTTTTGCATATAACTTGCATGTTACCTTGAAAAGTGTACACACCAGGATTGACATATTAATGTGGTAAAGGGTTGAATCACATCATTCACACTTGGACATCAACATTTTGGCATCGTTCCCGGGGAAGGCTAACAAAGTGCAAGACATGATCTGCATCGACCAGAGGGTCAATCTCTCTTCCTAGGGATAGAAGGAGTTTTCTCACTCTTCTCCAGGTCTTGAGCGTAGTCATTTCTTTGTTTTCATTGTTTCTCTTTCATTTTTTTCTATTTTTATCTTTAGGCTCAATCTCTTGTCCTGGGGAGGGAATGGTCTTTTGGCGCCCTACTCCAGGTCCTGAACTTAAATTTTTCCTACATTTTTGTTTTTTTTAGTTTTGGAAAAACTAATCTCTCGTCCTTGGGAGGGAATGGTCCTTTGACGCACTGTTCTAGGTCCTGAGCTTTAGATTTCCTTGTGTGCATTCTTTTCTTGTTTAGTTTCTTGTCTCTGGGAGGGAAGGGTCTTTTGACACCCTGCTCTAGGTCTTGAGCTTTATATTTCCTTTCAAATTATATTTTTGAATAACTAGGAAGAAAAAGGTAGAATTTTGAAGAAATCTGATCATTCCACTCAAGTGGTGATGTAAGCAACACCCATTCCACTAACAAATTGACAATAATATCTGAAGGAGGAACCTCAAAGCAGCACATAAAGAACATCTTCTATTATGGTAGGAAATGAAAACATTGTTACTTTTGAATTTGTAGAAATTTTGAATAATATGACACTTATTCACAGAGATTATCCTGATTATACACTATTGTGGAATGCATGCATAATACATAACCTCCTCTAGGTTGATCATCAATTTAGCAGCATTAAAAACAATGAAACATCAATCGCATGCGCACATTAACACAATATGTAACCTGGGGAAAGCATACAGCTGAAAACCCCACACTATCTGTATATTATATTGATTAAGAACATGTAACAATACATAGTACAATACTCCTCACAAGTACTTAGTACTATCTCCACCTGTTACACACAAAACTAGCTAAGATCTGAATCAATCACAGGTTCAAAACTCCTCCGCTACTTGCCTGCCTCCACTGCGCAATCCTGCATGAGAATAATGATGAATGGCCGAACCAAACTCATCTTTTTCTTGGCTGAACCACGCAATCCTCATTGGCAATTACTCAATCCATGCATGTTCAAATCTCATGCACAACTATAGTCACAACTGATAGCAATCTCAACCTCTAACACCTGTCTCCACTGAACTGTCCATGCACTGAGTTAACTGATGTATTCTTTAGTTGCTTTATGAGTTAATAATTAGTGAATTAATTAATAATTAATTCACATCACTCATCACTAGTGTATCTTGCAGTTAGACTAAATACAACTAGTTTAACCAAGTCAAACTGAATACAACTCCGTCAACTCCACAATCAACTCCACCGAAACTCAACCACATGAGTTCTAACTGAAGTTTTGCATGCAATAGCTCAACTGACTCACAAGAAAAGCGTATTTCCTTCTGACAGCTGCATGTGCGACGTCTGTAGCTCAAACTAAAGTGCTCCAAGAGTATAAGATAATGTTTATAGTCCAAATATTATTATAAGCTAATAATATTCGATTGTTCTATTTTTAGCCTGGCAGTCTAAAAATAGAAACCGCCCATATGTCTAAAAATAGAAGTTCATCTATTTTTACCAACATGACCAATCATCCACAAATAGCATCCTGCAACTCATAAACCATGATCCATATGTCTAAAAATAGACTTTGTGCCAAAAATAGCCTGCGGGCCCACTTAGTGAAGGTGACTCCTTTCCACTAAGCTCCATCATCTTGTTGCATTTTCAACAGAATTCCCTATCAACAAACTAGGAGGAGTGACACAAATGCAAATAATTCCTCCATCTTCTCTACCAAATTTTCATGGTTTGGATAATGATGCCCCAGATACATTCTTATTTGATTTTGAAGTACTATATAGAGGATATTATTATTGTACTAATGATCAAAGGTTGAAAGTGTTTCCTCTTATTCTAAAAGGAGCAGCTCTTCGATGGTTCATGAGCCTTGGTGGGAACTGCATCAAAACATGGGAGGACATGAAGAATGTATTCTTGGACAAGTACCAAGACTATTGCAAGGCCAATGAAGACATTTTCAGTATGATACAAGGGGAAGATGAAAGCTTGGAGGACTATTTGGAGTGATTTAAATACAACCTTCAAAAATCCAAGCATAAGCATTTGGAAAAAGAGATCTCAAAAACACTCATTCTTAAAGTGATCAAAGATGAAATTTTAGAAATCTTAAATCTGATAGGAAAATGTGAAATTTTTCAGATATCATATGATGATGTTTGTGATTTATGCATAAGGTATTCAAGAGGAATATCCAAGGCTGGTAAGAATTCTAGAGAATTTTCTTCTTTCCTTTCCAAATCTATTACAAGAATAGGAGATATAAGAGATGAAATCAATGATTTATTTGAACATTTTAAAGTTGATTTTATTAGCTCTCTAAATTCACAATTGCATGTTTTGCAGGTCAAAAAAAGTCAAGCAGAATTTGAAGAAGTGATTTTTTCTCAATGCCAAAAAGAGCATCCCATGGATAGTTTCTCTTTCTTAGCTAGGATGAAAAAAACATTTCCAAGAGATGGAGAATCTGTAGCAATTTCACAACCATTGAAACCTTGGCCTACATGTATGTTTCAAAACACTTCCTCTCCATTGTCTTACTTGCATAATCTATTATGGAATACTCATGTGTTAGGGCAGTCATGCCAATCTCAATATAACCCCCATCAGTCTTGTCCACAAGTTTGGCATGGTTCATCCTATGATTACATGACTACTTTCCCTCATCTTGTAGCACAAAAATATCATCCATATTCTTTTCCATCTTTTCAATAACACCTTGCTTGTGTACCAAAATCATCCACACATCCCAATCAACTACATCATCAAAATCCTCCATGCCCTACAAAATATCCTACTCAACTCATTCCACACCCTCACCATAATAAAACCAGTACAACATGCTTACAATGTTGAACTGAAAAATTTACCTACCCTTCCCACCCAATGATCTGGAATTTATCCAGGATAAAGAATTAAAGGTATTACAGACTCATGTGCATGGATGTGCCTATGTTACTTTATGCAATGGATCGATAAGATTGCAAATACACAGACACTGAGGAAGTTAGAGAAAACATAACAGGAAAACATGTAAGACAACAAGTTTAATAAGTAGTTCACCCAATGCTCCTGGGCTACGTCTCCTGGTCCAGCTCTGAGTGGTGGCCTCTCTATTATGTTTTTAAGCAGATTTTTTACAACAGTAAGCTCAATTCCAGTCTCACTAAATATATTAAAGTCAGTAGGAATGGAGTGCACAGACTCTCCTTACTGAATTTTGAACTCTGATGGTCACAATAGTATGAAAAGCCTATGCCGAGGAGTTTGCTTGAACCTCTCAAGCCTTCTATAGAGTACACAGACTCTCTGACTCTCTTTGGCCATGTCTGACTCGTTGATGCCTTCAGGTCAACTCAGCTTCTACTCTCTGTTTTCTGCTCTTAGCTTTCTGCCTCTCTATGTGTATCCTCTGCTTCTATCAGTTCATAGCTTTAAAGCCAGTCTATTCTTTTAATTGTTCGTTTCCGCTTCCCAGCCTTCTAGTTTCCTTACCTCTGTCCATTCGAATTTCTCTGTTCTGCGTCATCATCACTGGGTAACGCCTTGCAGAGAGGTGGCCACTTATTTCCTAATGAACTGGGTGTCAGATTCCTTGAATCATTTTTGAATGGTAGTTAATTCCTTTTGCTTCAAGATCGCCTGCGAAACATGAATCGTTTTCCAACTCATTGTCCACGTCGGACTTCAAATCCCCTGTAATCTTGCTTTTTGACTTTTCAAATCCGGTCATTTATCAGGATGCGCCTCGGCCGTTGATCTAGGTCCTCCAGATCCAACAGTCGTCATTCATATTGGGTGGACAAGTTGCATGATGTTTACCTGTCTGATGCAGGTGGTTTTCTCTCTCATCCACCAGATGTGTCTCGCTCGATGTGTGGCATCAGGCGAGACTCAGTGAAAACTTCTTACCACCTCGAGGCCTTCCGATATCTTTTTGTTTTGTGGAATCCTGCGCTACGGAACTGAACACATTACATTTCCGCATTTCATAGCATTTTCGGGTCCGAGGGCTTCGGGGCTTTCCTTCACTGAGGGGGACACCCTGCGATATGAAATTAGTGCTAATCGCGTATCAGAAACCACCCCCGTTTCTTGATTTGGCCTCTGGTTTTGCCAGTTTTTGCCAGCGCGTGTTACCATGGGCCAACAGTCTTCGCACTCGACCGAGGGTCCTCGTTGCTCCCCTCTAGCCACAACTACAACTGTTATGAGGATTCCTTCTGATAGCTTTGATTTTTCTAAGACTTGAATCTTTTGGCATAACTTGAAATAGTTATGAAAACTTAGAGAGTATTTAGGATCCAATTCGGATCACAGCCTTCCCACTGAAAAAGCTTTTGGACTACTAAAAGTTGGTTTCCTTTTAAGCATCAATCAAGTGAGGGTATTGATTCCTCGCTTGCTCAATTTATATCCATTTCACATTGCTTGGATTTGAACCTTTAAGTCCAATCCTGAGGTACTCAAAGTTTCCTCTGTGTGTAGTTCTTACCTTCCTGTCCAAAACTGTATCTTCCTGCAATTCATTAAGATATTCAGGCAACAGATCATCAATAGAAGGAAATTGACTCTGCTCTTCGGGATCTTCAATTAATGAAGGTTCAAATAGTCTCAAGTTGTCTGCATTAACAACTGAGTAGATGTGCATGTAAGCTGGTAGATCAAGGCGAAAAGCACTCTCACTAATTTTCTCAAGTATTTTGAAAGGTCCATACCTTATTGGCTTCAGCTTCTTACCTACACCTTTCATTCTGTCTTTGTTGATATACAACCAGACTTGATCACCAACTTGGAAACTATGCTCCATCTGATGCTTGTCATGCCTTGCCTTGTACTTGGCTTGGCTCTTTTCTAGCTGTTCTTGTACTGCCTGGTGAATCTCTTGGATTTGTTCAATGAACTTGGTTGCCTTGTCCACATCACTGTGTCCATCAACTGCTATGTCTTTAGCAAAGACAAAATCCAAGGGAGACCTTGGTGTGAAACCAAAATAGGTCTCAAAAGGAGATCTCTGTGTAGAAGAATGTTTAGCTCGGCTGTAAGCATGTTGCACATAACATAAATGTTCATCCCAAAGTTTGGGATGCTTGATGCAATAGCCTCTAAGCAAATGGATCACTGTCTTGTTGACCACTTCTATCTGGCCATCTGTTTGCAGATGAAAAACTGTGCTCTTCTTCAGCTTGGTGTCCATAAATTCCCACAAACTTGACCAAAATTTCCCAACAAATCAGGTATCTCGATTAGATATTATGGAAGTGGGTAATCCAAAATGAACCCATACATGCTGAAAGAACAACTTTGTAGTTTGTTCAGCTATAATTTATTTGTTACAAGGTACTAAAACACACATTTTGCTGAATCTATCCACAACAACATTTAAATAGTCATGGCCTTTCCCAGATTTAGGCAGTCCTCCAACAAAGTCCATGGAAACACTTTCCTAAGGATGAGAAGGAACTAGTAGTGGAGTGTACAACCCTAGTTTTCTATTGTTGGGCTTGCTCTTAGCACACATGGTACACCTTCTTACATATCTAGAAACCGTCTCATTCATTTTTGGCCAATAACAAAATCTATGCAGCTGTGCAACTGTTTTACTTATACCAAAGTGACCTAATATTAGAGAAGTGTGTGCTTCTTGAATTATCTTTACTCTTTCAGTTTTTGGAATGCATAGCTTCCCAAAATGATACAAGAGTTGGTCCTTAACATGATAATCCAATTCTTCTATTCATTTGCATTGACTTAAAGTTGCATATACATCTTTAAAATCTATATCTTAAGCATATTGTTCAATGTAGCTCTCATGCAATACTAAACTATGATTAAGTATAGTAGATGCATTTATAATTGGTCTGGACAACATATCTGCAACTTTATTGTGTATGCCCTTTTTATATCTGATGACTAAATGTAAGTGTTGTAGAAAACCCATCCATCTATAGTGTCTTGATTACTGCAACTTAGTTTGGGAGTGTAGATATTGAAGTGGTTGACGATCAGTATGTATAACTGTCTCTTTGCCCATTAAGTAATGTTTCCACTTTTTCACACTCTGTACTAATGCATACAATTCTTTATCATAGGTGGGATAGTTAACTACTGTAGAATTAAATGTCTCAGAATGATAACATATGGGTTTATCGTGCCGCATCAACACTGCTCCCATGGCATAGTCACTAGCAATCTCAAATGGTCTTTGAAGATTGGGCAGTGCTAGTACTGGTGTTGTACTAATCTTTTCTTTCAAGGTGTTGAAGGATTTCTGTTGTTTGCCTCCCCACTGAAACACCTTGTTCAATCCTGTTAAAGAATGTAAGGGAGCTGCAATTAAGGAAAAGTTAGAAATAAACTTTCTCCAATATTGTTATGCTCCTAAGAAGCTTCTAACTTCTATAGCATATTTGGCTTTAGGCCAGTTTACAATGACTACAACCTTAGAGGGATCTATCTCCAATTCACCACCCCGTACTATATGACCCAAATAATTCAAAGATGTATCCAAATTCACATTTTGAGAGTTTAACATAAAAAAATTCTCTTTTCAAAACATCTATAGTCTGCTTAACATGCTTTAAATGTTCTTCCCGTGTTTTGCTAAATATAAGAATGTTATCCAGATATACAATAACAAAATCATCAAGAAAAGGTCTGAGTACATTATTCATTACTCTCATGAAAGTAGCAGGAGCATTAGTTAAGCCAAAAGGCATAACCAGCCACTCATCCAATCCCTACTTTGTTTTGAAAGCAGTCTTCCATGCATCTTTCTCTGCAACTCTGACCTGATGATAACCACTATGCAAGTCTAACTTGGAAAAATAAATAGCTTCTTTCAACTGATCTAATAGATCATTTATGCAAGGAAGGGGATAACGATTTTTTATTGTTATCTTATTCAGTGGTTGGTAATCAATGCACATTCTCCACAAGCCATCTTTCTTTCTCACCAAAACAATCAGAGACCCACATGGTGATGTGCTAGGTCTGATGAACCCCTTCTCGAGTAGCTCCTGTACCTTTTTGGGTGGCAAACCTTTAGGTTCTTGAAAAAATATATCATATTATAAAACAATTTTTTCTAAATCAGATTGCTATTTAGCATCACAGCCCTCAAATACATTGGTTTTATCAGGTTTCTTTTCCTTTACAACCATCAGTAAAAATTGTTTGCATGAATTTACAATTCATTTCATCTGCCCTGAGTTTATGAGAGTATAATTATTATTGAGTTTATGAGCTCTTACAATATATTCAATTCCATTTTTAACGAGTAGATACTTGTTCTCAGCCCTATATAAAATAGCTTTCTATCATACAAGTAAGGGATTCCTAAAACAATTCCAAATATATCCAAAGGAACTATATCTAACTCAACCTCATCTACAAATGTTGACCCAAAAGAAAAATTAAGTTTACATTGTCTAGTCACTTGTTGCTTTGCTTTATCACATAACCAACCTGATGGATATGGTTTCTTGTGTGGTGTGGTTAGTAATCCCAACTTCTATACAATTGCTTCAAAAATTAAATTTACTTGTGAGCCACTATCAAACAAAGTATCAATCTTTTGATGATTGGAAATAACTCGAATATGAAAAATTTCATGTATTTTTCTCTCATTTTCTTCATTATGTGCAGAATTACTAGTAGATGCTTTAGAATTTTTACCTTTTATACCTGTGGCTACAATTTTTGCTTCATCTCCTGAGTCTGACCCCAAATCCTTTTGAATAGTTGCAGCAGTCTTCTTCTTCTTGCCCCTGAACTTCTTAGGTTTCAACTTCAGATGCACAATCCAACAGTGTTCATCATCATGCCCATCCTTCTTACAGTGAGTGCATGAAGACTTGCTTTTCTGTACAATGTTTGTCTTCCTCTCTTTCCATTTTTGTTTTCTTTTCTCCTTATTTTTTCTTGCAATGGGTTTGGATGATCCCAAAATTTTTGGGTTCCCATTCTTACCTCTAGCTTCTAGATGTGTAGCCTGAACGGATACCTCATCTATGCTAGTGGGATTAAACATGAGGATAGTGTGCCTCATGTAGTTGCGTAGACCACCTATATACTTCAACAGAGTTTCAGGTGAGTCTAAAGAAGTTCCTAGAATCAAAGATCTTTTCCTAAATTCTTGGGTGTAACCTTTTACACTTTTCCCTTTTAGTTGTTGAAGAGTTTGCCAACTCATCATGGCTTGCTACATGTAGGCTAATGGATATAATTTCTTTTTAATTGCAGAAACAAATTCACTCGAGACAGAAAGAATCTTACCATGTTTCTTCATGTCAGCTTGTGTCCTGCCTTCCCACCATACCAAGGCAGTTCCTCCAAGGCGTAGGCTGGCAAGCTGAATCTTACTCTTGTCTGAATCAATGCTTTGCACTCTACAATAAACATCAATTTGTCTGATCCAATTATCCAACATCTCTGCATTCAACTCTCCATCATATATTGGTAAATCAAATTTAACATCTAATTTAATCAAATATGTCTTCTTTTTTTTTTCAGGGCTATTAGGAGGTGTGAGAATTTTTTCTTCTTTCCCTTTACCTTTAGAGTCGTCATGGAGGAGAGTTTCTTCTACTCCTTTGTCTTGTTTGGAGTTTGATGAATCTTCATCTCTATTTTTCTTAAATTCCCTATACATTTCCTCCACCATGGATCTCATGGTCATGAAAATATCCATGAATTGGGGGTCTGATCCCAAGGGAATTTCTTCTAACATTTTCCCCTTAGAATAGACTCTTCCAATTTCCGGGTTAGTTTCAGCCAACTCTCCTTCTCCTAATTTAAGCTTTGATCTAGTTAGCATTCAACAATAAAATCCAACACAAGCTTGTCCAACTTTAGAAACGTAGGGCTCTGATACCACTTGATCTGGAATTTATCCAGGATAAAGAATTAAAGGTATTACAGACTCATGTGCATGGATGTGCCTATGTTACTTTATGCAATGGATCGATAAGATTGCAAAATACACAGACATTGAGGTAGTTAGAGAAAACATAATAGGGAAACATGTAAGACAACAAGTTTAATAAGGAGTTCACCCAATTCTCTTGGGCTACATCCCCTGGTCCAGCTCTCAGTGGTGGCCTCTCTATTATGTTTTTAAGTAGAGTTGTTACAACAATGAGCTCAATTCTAGTCTCACTAAATAGATAAAAGTCAATAGGAATGGAGTGCACAGACTCTCCTTACTGAAATTCGACCTCTGATGGTCACAGTAATATGACAGGCCTATGCCGAGGAGTTTGCTTGAACCTCTCAAGCCTTCTATGGAGTACACAGACTCTCTGACTCTCTTTGGCTCTATCTAGCTCGATGCTGCGTTCAGGTCAGCTCGACTTCTACTCTCTATTTTCTGCTCTTAGCTTTCTGCCTCTCTGTGTGTGTCCTCTGCTTTTGTCAGTTCATAGCTTTAAAGCTAGTATGTTCTTTTGATTGTTCGTTTCCGCTTCCCAGCCTTGTAGTTTCCTTACCTCTATCCATTCAAATTCCTCTGCTCTGCGTCATCATCACTGGGTAAAGCCTCATAGGGAGGTGGCCACATGTTTCCTAACGAATTGGGTGTCAGATTCCTTGAATCATTTTTGAATGGCCGTTAATTTTGTTTGCTTCAAGATCACCCATGAAACATGAATCGTTTGCCAACTCATCATCCATGTCGGACTTCAAATCCCCTGTAATCTTGCTTTTTGACTTGTCAAATCCGGTCATTTATCGGGACGTGCCTCAGTTGTTGATCTGGGCCCCCCAGATCCAATGGTTGTCATTCATATCGGGCGGACAAGTTGCACGATGTTTACCTGTCAGATGCGGGTGGTTTTCTCTCTCATTCGCCAGACACGTGTCGCACGATGTGTGGCATCGGTCGAGACTCAGTCAAAACTGCTCACCACCTCAAGGCCTTCTGATATCCTGCCAGTTTGTGGAATCCCGCGCTACGGAATCGAACGCATTAATTTTCTGCATTTCATAACGTTTTCGAGTCTTGGTGGTTCGGGGCTTTCCTTCACTGATTTGGCCTCCGATTTTTCTAGTTTGCGCCAGCGCGCGTTACCATGGGCCAATTGTTTGCACGCTCAACCGAGGGTTCTCGTTGCTCCGCTCTGGCCACAACTGCAACTGTTATGAGGATTCCTTCTGATAGCTTTGATTTTTCTAAGACTTGAACATTTTGGCATAATTTGAAATAGTCATGAAAACTTAGAGAGTATTCAAGATCCAATTCGGATCACCCAATCTATCTCAGATACACAATTGCAAAAAACTTATATCGAGATTGGAAATTTTGCAAATCCAAAAATTGTAGAAGTTATGGAAGAAAAGGAGGTTTCTTCTAGTCTGCGTCAACAAATTGTTTTAGAAACTCAAGAACTTCATGACATAAAAACTATGGGAAATCAAGAAAGTAAAGGATATATTGAATATTAGTTTCACTTCATCAGTTGTTTGTAGTGTCACTCCATACTTTAGAAATTTTTGACACCATATTTTCAAGGGAATTTGGTCTCTCATACCCTAGTATATATTGACAGACATTTCTCAAATTTGGGTGTGTATACACATGAGGCCTTATTTCTAAAATGGCTCCATTGGAAGTACTCTTATATGTAAGTATGTTTTATTTTTCAAGGTAGAATAGGTTAGTGTAGAAAATAGAATAAATAAGTATATAAATAAATTTCTTTATATGTAGAAAGAGTTGTGTTTGCTGCAACTTGCTGAGTATATCAATATCAATGGTAAATATTTCAATTTAATTGTGTATGTATATTTATTATATTGAAAAACATATTTCTAGAAACACTCATCATCATTTTGAAAGAAAAAAATAAAAATGCTTGATTATCATATCTTAGGGCGTGTGGGCTTGATAAAACCACTGAAATCACAGTCGGTACAGTCATGTTTTGAGGGACAAATGGACATATTGTTAAAACTTGTTTCTATCCTAAGTAGCCCTTTATTTCTACTTTCTAATCCAATTTGAATCACTCAGTTTTGATTTGAAATGAAAACGTTATGACTAAAACATTGACAGTATGCATAGTAGGCAGCTCAGGAACAGAGTTGGGACAATCAACTTTTGGAGGGCTAAATGACTAGATTTTAGAAACACGTTTCTATGGTATATTCATATATTAATCTAGTTTAAAATGCAATTTGAATCACCCGATTTTGATATCGTATGAGAAAGTTATGACCAAAATACTGACTGTCTATCATAAATCAGCACCTTTAAAACTCTGTTTTTTTTACTGTTCCTGCACACATTTGACCCATAAATTCTTCATGCTTTTAAAAAATGTTTCTATTTGATATATTTACATGAATATAATTTAATCTTCAATTTGAATTGGTTCAATCCGTCATCAGAAGAAAAAGTTATGCTTAAAATATCAACTGTTGGTCGAAGTTGGGAAATCGAAAATGACTCTTTTATGCAGATTGTTCTAAGTAAATTTGACATATCATACCATGGAATTTTCCAAACCTGTTTATATTGGTGATATATCATTGAAGTATCTATTAGTTGGCTTTGGAATCACTCAAATTGGATGAAAAACGAAAGGGTTATGATTAAAACACTATTGGTTAGTATGGTTGACCGCTGCTCTCCCGCAGGTGACAAACAAATTTTTCTTTGTTTATCCTTCTATGGATTTGTTTTATAGAGTAAATACTTGTTATTTTTTTCATATTTGTTGGATTTAGAGAACCCGATCACCTCTCTTCTTCCATGATTATATGTTTTATTGCAAGTAGACGCTCGTTTTTTTTGCAAGTCCCAAGAGAACAAAGGAGGTCAATTTATTTTTAAACGGGTGATTATTGAAGGCAATGGTAATTAAATAATATATTTTCATCCCAACATCTATTAAGAAATCTAATACCATATAATTTTGATTCTTTCGAGGTGCTATGGAAATTGATCATAAGAGTTTGTTACAAATTATTCCTGTTATTTCTCACCAACAACATGAAGACTTTGTCATTACCTAATGGATTCATAACAGGAGAAATGGAGAACTGATTTCCATTTGAAGATTAAAGTCATTTCCCCCAAAACATTTTTCCATTCATTTACCATTGATAGATTGTTGTTTCTAGAAACAGATTGATATTCCCTTAGGAAATAACATTGTTGTAGTCAAAATCATAGCCATTGCAACTTAAGTTATTTATTTATTTATTGTTTTTCAATAAAATTGTTGTTTCTTTTCTGATTCCTCTTATATTTTTATTTTTTCCTTTTTTTTTCATGTGTTCGAAGTCACAAATTTTGTTCCTTCATCAAAATAAAAGGAAGTTTTCAAGTTTCATGATGTTGCTCCATACTTATCCATTTGTTCCTGAGCCTTATCAGTATATGGTTTCCTCAGATCCATTGGGTGTTGTTACTCCCGAAAATTTTCGAAGTGTCGGATGTTGTTACTCCTTGGATTTTGTTACTCCTTGGGTGTTGTTACTCCACTGGTGTTGTTACTTAGCCAGTGTTGTTAGTCTATTGGTGTTGTTACTCAGCTAGTGTTGTTACTCCGTCGGCTCTGTTATTCCACTGGTGTTGTTATTCCATCGTTGTTGTTACTCCACCAATGTTGTTACTTCGCTGGTGCTGTTACTCAGCCAGTGTTGTTACTCTGTTGGTACTGTTACTCAGCTGGTGTTGTTACTCAGCCAATGTTGTTACTCTGCCAGTGCTGTTACTATGGCAAAGGAGTTACTCCTTGGGTGATGTTACTCCACCGCTGTTGTTAAGCCTGTTACTCCCGAAAATTTTCTAAGTGTTGGATGTTGTTACTCCATGGATGTTGTTACTCAGCCAGTGTTGTTACTCCGCTGGTGCTATTACTCAGCCAATGTTGTTACTCTGTCAATGTTGTTACTCTGTCACTGTTGTTACTCCGCCAGTGATGTTACTCCGTCGGTTTTGTTACTCCGCCAGTGTTGTTACTCTGTCAATGTTGCTACTCCGTCACTGCTGTTACACCGCCAATGTTGTTACTCCGCCTATGCTATTACTCAGTTGGTGTTATTACTCAGCCAATGATGTTACTCTGCCAGTGTTGTTACTCCACTGGTACTATTACTCAGCCAGTGCTATTACTCCATCGATGCTGTTACTTCACTGGTGCTGTTACTCAGCCAGTGCTGTTACTCAACCGCTGTTGTTACTCCGCCAATGCTGTTACTCCCGAAATTTTTCTGAGTACCCAGTGTTGTTATTCCTTCGGTGTTGTTACTCTTTCAGTGATGTTACTCCTCTAATGTTGTTACTCCGTGGTAAAAATTTTTCTAAGTACCCAGTGCTATTACTCCACCCATGTTGATACTCCGCCAAGGTAAGTCTTCAGGTACGTCCCTAGTCAACTCCGTGTATTTGATTGATGTTTCAATTATGACCAAGGACGGTCATATCTTAGTTGGGGGGAGGTTGCATTTGATAAAAAATGTATTGTATTTAATATCAATGATGTCATGTCATCATTGTTATTAAAATTTCATGTCACGCTCATACATCTCACGATTATTACCACCATAATCCATAACAATCCGTAACCCCCACTTATCACACACATTGGAACTTGAATCATGCACAACGACATTAACTTGGTGAATGGGGAAATACATTTAATTGTCTAGGTCCTCTTTGAAATAATGATTAGGTAGTCAATTTATCTTTGTTTATCTATAAGCACAATTTTATTTTTTAAGGAATAATTATGAAAAGATGATTTCCTCATGGAAACTTTCAAGTTTCTTAATTTGTCAAGTCCCTGATTTTGTAACATTTATGATGATGACCACAAAACTGTACTTAAATCTTTCCATCACTATCTAATGAATTATTACTCAAACCCCAATCTTAACAAAGCAAAATATATTTATCAATAGTCATTTGAAGGTTATTGGTATTTTAGAAGCAAAATTACTCGAGTTGAAAATAGTTACTACAAAACGTTTTACACCATCCCTAGCTCTTAAGGAGCTGGTTTGCCACCCCATCTATTAAGTGATATTTTGTGGATTAACAATAACCATAGATAAATTTTAAACATAAATAGTCAAATGGAGGATAAGAGGTCTCATCATGAGCCGACCTACCATGATCATAGGTCCTAATAGAGTGACATTACCACTACTAGTCACCAAGCTAGGATAATGGCCTTCAGTCATAAAACTGAAGGACAAGAGGTCTCATCATGAGCCAACTTATTCACTTTTGTTAGTTCACATGAATGGCATTTTTATTAACTGGTTACCAAGCCAGAACAATGATTTTCAATAGACATCTAAGTAAATTGAAACGCTTTTGTAACTATGTATTTATTTCTAATAGATGGCACACTAGTATCTCAATGGGTTAAAAAGGCATCCCTGTTGAGGATATGGACACTTGCTGGCAGTAGTGGCTATGCCTATGATATAGAAGTTAATTCAATACAATGATCTACTTGGTTACCTTGTTTTCTCAAAACTAACTGTTGATAAATCCACTGTTGCATATATAAGGTTTGCTAGAACTCATGGTTCATGGGGTAATATTTAATCAGTTCTTACGTAATGGTGGTTATGGTTTATATCTATTATTGAGTTATAAATATTTACTTTACATATTAGGGATGCAACTTTTAGGATATTTGATATTTGACATTTTGTATCATCTAATCTATCATTCCTTTATTCTACAAGTTTCATATCTTTAACCAAAGATAGTTGCTTTACCCAATCAATCTCTATTTAATCCTAGCTTAACAACACTACTATTATTTTAGGGAAGGATGAAGAGGCTTAATTCTGATTTTGAATCCTGATGAATTACTGATTGAGGATACTCATGAGATGTGCTATAGAAATCTTGATGACATGGAAACTAATGAGTTTGGGGGAAGGAAATCATGTTACAATTTTTGATTACTTTCTTTGAGCTTGCATGGCTTCCACCTTCCGCATCACTTACACAAGCTCAACCTACATTAGCTTCAAAAAATGTTAATCCATAGATGTCATTCCATGTTATTTTGTAGAAAGTAACAGTTGAGGTGAAATAACACGAGTGTTTGATTTATTAAAAGTTTAGGAGAATGTCATTAAAAAAAAAAAAAAAAACCACTGAGCATTATTCACTCATATTTTTCAAACCATTATTTCCCCTACTTTATACAAAGGCATTGGGTTGCATGTGGGCATGCAACATATTCAGTTTGGGGGAATGTTGGGCTCTTAATTTGTCATTATTATTACCATTTATTAACATTCATTTCATCTATTTCCACTATTCTTTTATCACATTATTTACCATAATTTATTATATAATTCCATTTCATAATCATTTATGCTCTTGTGGATAAATAATATCTAATCTCATTTATTTTTAATAATTAATTATCATTATGCATGATTTTGGTTTATTCATTCGTTATAACCTCACTCATGATTTTAGCCTCCAAGATCTCTTCCAAATTGCAGATTTGGTACTCAACAAATAATTAGATATTCCAACTCATGAATTCGATAGGATAAGAAGTGATAGTTTTGCGTTGGACGTTTTGGGAAAATGAAAACGAATCTGGAAAATTCGAGACATGGGTCTTGTTTAGAACGGACCAAATTCATTTCCCAATGAGCATTTTTTAGAAGTTCGGTTTGTATTGGGAGGAAATCAAGGTTCTTTGAAGGACATATTTGCAGATTTGTTGTTACGGCCGTTTTCTAAAATTGTCCAATTATAATAACCAAATTTGACTTGTTCCAACTGAATCATGATGAACATATCTCTCAGATCTCATCTTGAATATTGAGTTCAGTTTGTTGTAAGTTTCCTTTGGAATTTTGTATATTTAAAAAACACAATTCAGAGAGAGAGGGGAGCTAGATGATGTAAGAATTGAGCCTTGTAACAATGGAACTCTTGTTAATGAAATTTCCAGCCTTCTGATATTTTTCTCAATATGTGAGTTACGAATAGCCTTGACTAGGGAGTTGGGCCCACTTTTCTGATCAGGTGTTGTGTGTGTGTCCTTTTTATGTATATTTTTTTACTTGTATTTTCTTTATTGTTGTTACAGATTTCCATAGATTGTTGTGAATTCTCTTCTTTCTGCAATTTAATTACCATTACTGTTACAGTGGTCCTTTAATTTCTTAGTCACAAACCCATGGTCAATGTAAGATTGTAACCTTTCTCCTGCATATACCTTGCATGTTACCTTGAAAAGTGTATGCACCCGGATTGACATATTAATGTGGTAAAGGGCTGAATCACAACATTCACACTTGGACACCAACACACCCGTAGAGCCTATCACTTGGATATCACCTGACTGGAGTAAATAGCTACAACATGCTTTGGAATGTTACAATGTTACTACGGAAGAAGGTGATGAGGATCCGTAGAATATTAATATCCTTGAGTCAGAGGGACTACACGAGGTTGTTGGACCTGATGTGGAGATCCCTGGCAACCAATGAGCACAAAAAAGGTAAATATTGGCTTAGAAGCAGAACTGAAATTCGTGAACATTAGCGACTATTGGGATGAAGACACAGTGGATAAGGTCGCTAAATTATTACACAAATATCAGGATTTATTTCCAACTAATTTCTCTAACTTGAAGGGGATAGTAGGAGATTTGGGTATGATGAAGATCAATCTAAAACTATATGCGAAGCCAGTTAAGTAGTGCCCATATCAATTGAATCCCAAATACAAGGAAAAGGTAAGAGAAGAACTTGATAAGATGCTCGCAGCAGGAATAATTGAGCCCATAGAAGAATCAGAATGGGTCAGTCCTATGGTGGTCCAGGAGAAGAAAATGAAGGGTGATATTAGGATCTACGTTGATCTGCGGAAGTTAAATGATGCATGTGTACATGATCCATTTCCTATGCCTTTTACAGATGAAGTTCTAGAAAATGTTGGTGGGCAGGAAGCTTATTCATTCACAAATGGATTTTCGGGATATCACCAAATTAAGATTGCACCAGAGGATAGAAGAAAGACTACCTTCGCTACAGAATGGGGGTCTTTCCAATATGCAGACATGTGTTAGCCTCTCTCATAAAACAATAATAAATCCAAAAATAAATTAATTAATTAAATATTACAAGTTAGGAATTTGTGCCTAACTCTTGGGTTGTTCCTCTAAGAGAGGAGTTAGTTTAGGTAACTCCTATATTGGTGTGTGTCTGGTGAGAAATTATCTCAACCAAAAGTATCTAAGATAGCACACACTACCTTGAGAACACTGTCTCTCATCTATTTATTTGTAACACTATATTCAATTCTTTTTAATGAATGAAAATGTGAGACAGGATACCTGAGGCTGAAGCCTTTTCCCCCAATATTTTGTGTCTAGTTTTTATGTGTGTTTTTTCTATAATCTGTTTGATTTAATTTCATTTTCAATAACATGCCTTTCGAACTAAAAAATCCTACTACGATATTCTCAAGGGTGGTAGTCACAACATTCAAGGAATTCATTCATAAATTTTTGGAAGTCTACTTCAATGATTGGACAATGTTTGGGCTAGTCAAGAAGCATGTCTCTAGTCTACGCCTAATGTTGGATACATGTAGAAAGTATCATATTTCCTTGAATTTGAAGAAATGCATTTTTTTCTACCTTATGGGACACTTTTGGGGCACATTGTCTGTAAGAAGGGATTGATGGTAGACCCTGCTAAGATTGTTGTAATTGTCAATTTGGATCCCCCAAAGAATGTAAAGCAGCTACGCATGACTTTGGGTCATACTGGGTACTACAGGAAGTTTATTAAGGCATACGCGCATATCACTTCACCCATGGAGAAGTTGTTAAAGAAGGATGGTACGTTCTACTGGGATGCCGACTTGCAGAAGATCTTGGATATTCTAAAGGAAAAGATGGTTATGACACCAATCCTAGTATTCCTAGATTGGAAGAAGGAATTCTATGTGCATGTGGATGCATCTTGTATAACATTTAGAGTTGTCTTAACTCAACCAAGGGTAGGAGATATTGATCAATCGATTGCCTTCGCCAGTCAAAAAATATCTAAGACAAAGAAGAACTATTCAACCATAGAGCGATAAGGATTGGCCATGGTTTATGCATTACAAATATTCAAGAATTACCTGCTACGTGCGCACTTTAAAATGTACATGGACCATTTTGCTTTGAAGTACTTGGTCAATAAGCCTGTGTTGGGGGGGGGGGGGGGGAGGGGGGGAATTTGTATATGGTTGCTTCTTTTCTAGGAGTATGATTCTGAGGTGATAGTTAAGTTCGAGAGATTGAATGTTGGAACTGATCACCTCTTTCGGGTCGAGAATGGTAAAGAGCCCACTAATATTGATGAAGGGTTAACTAATGTGCAACTCTTTGTTGTCAGAGTTGTAGATGAGTATTTTGTAGAAATTATTCATTTTTTATCTACTAGCGTAGCACCTGAAGGTTATATGACACAGTAAAAGAAGGAATTAGTTGTCAAGGCTGCAGATTTTTTTGTGATTGCAATATACTTATATAAGATGGGATCAGATGAAGTTCTACACCGATATGTTCCTGAATATGAAAGACACAGTATTCTAGCTGAAGCCCATGGTGGTGTCGCTGGAGGTTGCTATGCAGGCAAGGAAACTGTGCAGAATATTTTGTGAGCAGGATTATGGTGGCCTACGGTATATAAATATTCTAAGGAGTATTGCAGTTCATGTGATGTGTGCCAAAGGACCAGGAGACCATCACGAAGGGACGAATTGTCGTTAAATCAACAATTCACACTACAAGCATTTGATAAATGGGCAATTGATTTCGTTGAACCTATTCATCCACCAGGGAAGAAGATGGGAGCACATTATATTATCACTGGGACAAAGTACTTAACCAGGTGTGTTGAGGCACAACCTATGAAGGATTGTGGTGTGGAAACTACTACAAAGTTTATATTCGAGTTTATCCTATCAAGGTTTGGATGCTTGAAGATTCTAATGAGTGACAGAGGTTCACACTTCCTAAATGAGACAATTGCGGCTTTAACAGAAGAATTCTAGATGTAACATTAGAAGAGTACACCATATCATCCCCAGGAAAATGGAATTGCCGAAGATTTCAACAAGATCTTGGAAAATTACCTAACAAAGGTCTGCAATGTTAATAGGAATGATTGTAGTGTGTGCATACTAGCAGTTCTATGGGCATATAGGATGACCTGTAATAAATTGTTTGGGAAAACACCATTTTAACTAGTTTATGGACAAGAATGAGTGATGTCGATGAAATATATAGTGCCCAGCCTCGGGATCGTAGTAGTAACCGAGATGGCAGATTACGATGTAATGGAGGAGTGTCTAGCGCAGCTACTTGCGTTAGAGGAAGATCACTTTTTGGCTGGCTTTCATCAGCATGTATAAAAAGCTAGAGAAAAGGTACGACATGATCATCACATTAAGCAACGTACTTTTAAGAATGAATATTTGGTCCTGATGTATGATAGAAAATTTACCAAATTTCCTGGGAAGTTTCAGATGCATTGGCTAGGACCGTACATGATTAAGGATATTTCGGATGATGGAGCAGTTCAACTCGCGAAGCTAAATGTGGAAGTGTTTCTTGGCAGGATTAATGGGAGTAGATTGAAGGTTTACGAGGACGATCCCACCCCTACGCAATGACGACATGACAACAGGAAAGTCTTATTGCTTTCGGCAGTTGAAAGAGAGTGTAGGACAACAAACTACTCTGTTGGGGAAAAATTCTATCAAAGAAGGAGGGTTGCACGATGTTTAGAAAGATGGCGTAGGTGGAAGTTGCAATGAGGTAGTTGCACCATAAGGTGGGGCCCCATGCAACCTGCTTAGAAAGTGACCATTGGAACAACTGTAGTTGATTTGACAATTATTTTTCCGTGAAAAGAAGAGGGAGGAATGCATTTAAGGAGCATATCTATGAAAATATGCTGCCAAAAATGCAATAATGAGGGAGATCTGGAGGGAAGAAAGTGGTTTTAATTCGAAAAGGGCTATAAATATGACACCCCACTCCACATTCTGACAATTTTGTTTCAAAGATCTTATTTTGTGATTTTGCACCTAAGTGTGAGCCGAGAGAATTGTTGGATGTCTGAGTGGAATTGGGTAGAGTTGGAGAAGGAAATATTGTAGAGAGGCCTTGGATATATCATGAATTATGAACCACCTGCCCATACTATGGCACTGAGATCCCCTAGAAAACAACCTGATGCCTCAGCATCAACAACTAAGAAGCAAAAAAAGCTGCAACAAAGCCCGGTTCGGCAATCGCCACAGAAATTTGCAACTGAGTAGAGACAAAAGGGAAAAATGGATAAAAACAAGCAACCAATGGAACCACATGGCTTGGATGAGGAGGAATTGGCTGATGACCTTGAAGAAATCAATGCCAAAGAAGTAGAACGCATTTCCAGGTTGCCTCTGTATTTTCCACTGTAGAAGCCAACATCCAAGGTCACAAAGGATCCAGATGCTATTAAATATAATGTTTTCACTCTATTGTTACCTAAAGATGTACCTATTCATGGAAAATTGTTGGGCGAGTACTGTACCTGATAATAGAATATTGGGATTTGAATGATTGAAGTAAATACCCACAGTTTAAGACTAGCTAGTATCTAAGATCTGTATATTATGAAGAAGCAGGTGTCACACAAGTTGAACCAATGAAGTGGGCTACTCGAATTGCAAGATTGTTGAACATGTTGTATGTTCTACATTTTAGGCGTAGTAATACAAATAATATCTGTGTGCGCCAATTGTTGGCTCTGGTGCACGATGAGTGTCTTTGGCTCGGGACGCCCATCCCTATTAATGAGATGTTGGTCAAACAGATTGTTGTGCTACCTTGTGAGGGGGTGAATCTGGATGATTCTTTTCTAGGAAAGTCACAGGAGAAGAAACTAGCAGATCAAATGAAGACTGATTTTGGATTGATCACGAAATCCCAGGGCTACATCGTTAGCTCTATCAGCAATCAGGCTGTGTAATTTTTCACCTCTATTTTAGCCTGGAAGACTATGAGAAAGTGTCACACAGATGAAGTGCTAGCCCCTGTTGTCACCTTGGCTGCGCAATGAATCCAGGCAGTCCAATTCAATTGGGCAGGGTACCTGTGTTGAGAATTCCTAGATTATTTCCACGTAGTAGAGGAGGAAGGAAAGTTGTTTCATTATGCATGGATGTTATTTCTAATTGCATTAATAGATTGGAGAGCACTGGAGGAATCACACTTCCCCACAGTGGCCTGGATATTTGTGAAGATGCACGATATGCCTCATTGTGGGCATTCAAAGACACTACAAGGGCCATGGAGAATAATATGTTTTGGGTTCTATTCAAAATGGACCTGCGCATGGTGATTAACCAACATCCATGGTTATCACCTGCCCTATTTTCTCAATATCGCGATGTTGCAAAGTTCAAGGCCAATTTTCACAATGTATATATATGTTCCAAGAAGGATTTGATGGAAGATTGGAATGTGTTTCCATATCTGGTAACAAAAGAAAATATTTTGGCTATTATCAATAAGTGGTTGAGTGATTGGCTCACCCTGACCAACACGATGACAGTAGCAGGCACAAACAAGATCACTACCAAGACGAAGGATGAGAAGAAAGATCCAAAGAAAGACCCAAAGAAGGATACAAAGAAGGTCACAATTGACCTGGAGGAACCCACTATGCCGAAGACAAAGCACATAGACAACGTAGAAGCTACCAAGGAGGAAGAGGGTGGTACAGACCCTTTTGTGGGCACAGAGGACTTTGAGTCTCCATTCATTATTAGGAAGCGGCAGAAGCAAAGCGCTAGTGGTGTGTAGAAGAAACAAAAATTGGACAAGTCTACCAAAGTCTAGCCACTGGCCCTCACAGAGGGGGACTTTTATGAAATTGGGGATGTCGTCAAATCTATGACAGAAGACATTTGGGGACACATCGAAGATCAATAGCAATAAGTATTGATGAAGGTCCAATAGGTTCTTAAGGAATTATAGGTATAGACAGGAATTCTACAAATAAGCGTGGGTCAAGCGAGCCCGAAGCAAGCGAGAAAAAAAACCTCAACAACAGAGCTTATCATGGACCTCCGCGCAGTGCAATTTCTGAAGGGATCATTTCACATTTAGACTTCAGAGGACAAGGCACACCTATTTCATATGAAGAACTTGAACCTTAACCTTGCGGCACTCCCCATACAATCCTTGCATGAGTTGCATCAAGGAGTATTAGATGAGCTCCGGGTCCAAGAACAACATGAATCACTGATTATCAGTGAAGTCAAGACTAACAACCAGTAAAATTTTGAGGAAACAGCATAGGTGCTGAAAGAACAAGCAGAGGTTTTTGCATGCATTTAGTAGCTGGAAGCAGTGATAGTGCAAGTATGCATTAAGCTTCTCGAGCTTCAGATTCTAGTAGAGCTAGCTTTGGCCGAGAAATTACAGAAGCTGGGAGCCGCAGTGAAAGAGTCTAAGGCCGAGGTGGGAAAGGTGCAGTTTGAGCTGCAGCTGCAAATTTTAGAGCTTTAGATGAAGCTGCAACCTAGCACCCCTCCAGGTGTATGATAGAAGCGCAAGGCTACTATCAAATCTGATATGAAAGTTCTTGCCACTGCAATTAACGACTGCATTTAAAGGTACCATGGAAATGTGGGCCTCGCTATAGGAGGACCCACATCTACAAAAAATTGAAGCTGACATCTGCGAGAAGAAACTATAGTTTGATGAGATTAGGGTGACATCACAGACCTTAGCCATTGTGTAGAGGTTTGCCAGAATCCAAGAAGGGAAAACCATACAGACTCAAATCGATGAGTTGCATCAAAAGATCTCTATCATTTCAACAAGGACAAAACCATGGGCCAATGAAGCAAGCCAACTATCATAGAATTTCCAGAGAAAATTGAAATCCCTTCAACAGACGCATGGGACAATGGGCTTAGTAGTCACAGGGCTAACTACAGAGAAGTTGGTTGAAGAGGTTTGGCAATTCGTTGTGCAATATACAGTAAAAATTCAAGCCTTGAAGTCAAAATTTAGTGGCCTCAAATCACGCGTCGAGGACATACTAGTAGAGTGACTCGGGATGAGTCACATCTTTGTGTTGGGGGCCTTTTGGGACAGGGTCCCTAGGGTTAAGTTTTGCTAAGTCTTACATCAAATTTTATAGGATATTATAAATTCTTCGCATTTTGAGGAGCGGAGTTTCTAGTAGTGCAGGTTCTTAAGAGTCATATGGGATTTTAGGCAAGTCAAAGCCCTTATTTTGTAAAGGGATGAGTTGTATTAAGCTTCACCCATGGTTCACGGACCATGGTAATGTAATGAAAACACTATAAAAGGGAGTCCTTGAGGAGTCATTAAGCCAGTTAAGTTAAGCAAATTCAATATTATGATTAATGCTTAGAGTCTGAATTGTTCTTTTATGTATTTAGGCGAAGGGGAAGGCTCCTGCTACTATGTGTGTAGATACCTTGGTAAGTCCGTAGCTGAGTGCACAAGCTCCTGCAGGTGTGTGCACAGGGTCAAAAAAGTATATGTAATGAAGATTTGGAATAATAAAGAGTATTTGAAGTAATTCTATGTCCAAACAATATACTTATGTGTTTTTATATTTATACTCAGTTGAATTCCATTTACCTGTAAGATTGTCTTAATTACACTGCGAAGATCTAGATCTACTATTATATGTTATGTTATGCATGATTAGACCCTTAGGCGAAACTCATAACTCTGTTTAATTAGGATTTGATTTAAGCTTTGGGATTTTGAGTATAAAGTGTTCACGAAGGTCAGATCCAGTCTTAAACTGAAGAAACACCCCCCACATCACATAGCCTTCTAGATGCAGAAACCTGGTTCTAGCATCCCCCAATACTGCCTCAGGTGAGACTGCAGTCTACGCCAAGTGGGTTGTTGTCGAAAGGGTCGGTAGTGTAGGGTTTTGTTGCTAGCGTAGTTAACTCCAAACTTGGGTCCAAGTTGTTGAAAAGTGTGCAACAAGAAATGCTTGTTGAGAATGCAACAAGATGATGGAGCTTAGTGAAAAGAGTCGCCTTCACTAAGTGTGCCCGCAGGAAAATTATGGCGCAAGTTCTATTTTTGGATCCTAGCAGGGATGATCACAGCAGGAGTGACCACAGCAGGGATGATCACAGTAGGAATGACCACAGCAGGAGTGACCATAGCAGGAGTGATCACAGCAGGAGTGATCACAGCAGGAGTGATCAAAGTCTATTTTTAGACTGGCTGTCAAAAATAGAAAAGTCAAATATTATTGTCTCATAATAATATTTGGACTATAAACTTGATCTTATTCTCTTGGAGCACTTCAGTTTGAGCTACAGATGTGGCACATGCAGCTGTCAGAAGGAAGTACGCTTTCTTTGTGGGTCAGTTGAGTTGTTGCATGCATGACTTCAGTTAGAACTCAATCAGTTGAGTTTGGTGGAGTTGATTGTAGAGTTAATGAAGTTGTGTTCAGTTTGACTTGGTTAAACTAGTTGTAATTAGTCTAACTGCAAATAGACTAATGATGAGTTGTTAAACTAATTATTAACTCATAATGCAATTATAGAATACATTAGTTAACTCAGTTGCATGTCAGTGCATGTTCAGTTCAGCATGGACAGGTGTTAGAGGATTAGATTGCTATCAGTTGTGACTATAGTTGTGCATGATGATTTGCACAATCAAAGGGATTGAGTATGCCAATGAATTGGCCAATACCAAGTATTATAGCCTCTGCTCACGTCTTTCCCAGTGTGAGTGATTCTTTGGAGGTTAAATACGAGTTTGGTAAACCATTCTCATTCATTCTTGAGTAGGTATTGAGCTGTGGAGGCAGGCAAGCAGCGGGGAGATTTGGAGATCAGATCTGAGCTGTATTGTGTGTAGCATGTCGAGATAGTACTAAGTACTTGTAAGGAGTATTGTACTATGTATTGTTACATGATTCAATCAATATAATATACAGATAGTTGGGGTTTTTAGCGATATGCTTTCCCCGGGATACATACTGTGTTAATGAGTTTTATTGATGCTTCTATGTGCGCCTGTGAATGTTTCTGCTTCTGTAAATTGATGATCAGCGTAGAGGAGCTTATGTGTTGTGTATGTATTCCACAATAGTACATGATCAGGATAATCTCCATTGAATATGTGTCATATTATTCAAAATTTCTACATGGTATCAGAGCTGCTTGATTTGTAGAAGAGATTTTTACAGGATATCAAGCGAGGATTGATCATCGAATCTATTATTCAGAAATTGTTTACATTTTATTTCTTCAGGCAGAGTTTGTAATGGGGCCAGGTAGCCTCTGGATTCATCCTTATTTTGGAAGGTGAGATATCCGGTGAATTCCCAGACAGTCAATCTCTGTACAAGAAATACTTTATTCTCACGAATTCTAGATTGGAAGTGGTTGAGTTTTTGAGTTAGTGGAATTCGAATTTAATTCCAAAGCAAGAGATAAAACTCAGAAACATTAAGTGTGAGAATGGAGACAGTATGCCCCAGTATCTCATGAAGTTCACCCAATGCCGGGATGAGCTGGGAAGTGTGGGGGTGACTATCGGATGAAGATGGTGAGTCTAGCACTCCTTGACCTTCCTAAGAGTTGGCATAGCTACCAGGACTCGGTGAATGGAAGGGAGAAACTGCCAAATTGGGAACGACCATGGTCGGATTTGATGCAGGAGGAGATCATATGGAGCACCAGAGATAGTTCTTCATCCATGCTAGATGAGGAGAACTGTGCCTTATCGAGTAAGGTGAAGAAGGGGAAGGAGAAGGGTTCTCTTTCCAAATCCAGTTCTTCCAGTGGTGGGAAGAAGGTTGACAAATCGAAAGTGCGATGCTTTTGTTGTCATGAGGAGGGTTCATGGGTCAAGAACCTGTATGCTCTTGAGGTTCAAGATGCATGCAAAGCCTTGAGCAGTGAGGCAATTGATGGAGACTTGGTGGTTGAGAGGGAAGGTATGTTACCTTTCAACATGCAGAGCCAGAAGAAGTCTCAGACGATTGTGGAGGAGCCACGATTGGTGCAGCAGCTTCAGGAGGTTGTGGAGCAGCCACAACAAGGGAAGCTGAGAGGAGATCAAGTAGAGACATCTACTCATGCAGAGACCTCCAGTAGGGGGAAACATTGAGCCAGGTGGGCTGAGGGATCGCATGCAGCCATACCTCCAGGTAGGAGGTGGGGTGATGTGGATTGATTGTCCCAAGGAGGAGGGGCATGATCCTTGAGGTACCCAACCTCTTGGATGAGACCTTGCTACGGGAGCCCCGATGTGTCGTAGCAGGAATTGACTGATTGGGTGGAGATAGATGCGGATGGAGCGGCAGAGAGAGTGACTGTGCAGGGAATTCCAGGACAGCGCATAGCTAGCAAGCTGCAGCAATGCAAGAGGCACAAGTGTTTTGCACAGTGCTAGGCGGCACAGAGAGGTGTGCAATGGTGCAAGATGCATGGAGATGTTGCAGTAGCACAGATGTCAGAGAGGGAGCACTTTTCAGCAGCAGGTAGAGCTTCAGCATCAAAGGGTGTTTCTAGCCCAACAGGGAGGTCAGTTGGGAGGTGCAGTGCGATGCAATGCTGGGAGATAGAACTAGCAGCAACATAGATGCAGTCAGAGATCAAAGTGACAGAGGCTAGAGTAGTCAGATACTGAAGAGCACAGAGATGTAGAGTTTTCAGTCGACAGAGGCAATAGCAGTCAGAGACTTTGATGACAGAGCAAGTGGACCGGCCAGATGTGTTGCATGGAGAACATTCCAGAGTTATAGGATCAGGTTTGAGAGGAAGCCTTTCTGGTTGAGAGGGAGTGTTGGAAAGTGTGCAACAAGAAATGCTTGTTGAGAATGCAACAAGATGATGGAGCTTAGTTAAAAGAGTCGCCTTCACTAAGTGTGCCCCAGGCAAATTATGGCACAAGTTCTATTTTTGGATCCCAGCAGGGATGATCACAGAAGGAGTGACCACAACAGGGATGATCACAGCAGGAGTGACCACAGCAGGAGTGATCACAACAGGAGTGATCAAAGTCTATTTTTAGACTGGCTGTCAAAAATAGAAAAGTCAAATGTTATTGTCTCATAATAATATTTGGACTATAAACTTGATCTTATTCTCTTGGAGCACTTCAGTTTGAGCTACAGATGTGGCACATGCAGCTGCCAAAAGGAAGTACGCTTTCTTTGTGGGTTAGTTGAGTTGTTGCATGCACGACTTCAGTTAGAACTCAATCAGTTGAGTTTGGTGGGGTTGATTGTAGAGTTAATGAAGTTGTGTTCAGTTTGACTTGGTTAAACTAGTTGTAATTAGTATAATTGCAAATAGACTAATAATGAGTTGTTAAACTAATTATTAACTCATAATGCAACTATAGAATACACCAGTTAACTCAGTTGCATGTCAGTGCATGTTCAGTTCAGCATGGACAGGTGTTAGAGGATCAGATTGCTATCAGTTGTGACTATAGTTGTGCATGATGATTTGCACAATCAAAGGGATTGAGTATGCCAATGAATTGGCCAATACCAAGTATTATAGTCTTTGCTCACGTCTTTCCCAGTGTGAGTGATTCTTTGGAGGTTAAATACGAGTTTGGTAAACCATTCTCATTCATTCTTGAGCAGGTATTGAGCTGTGGAGGTAGGCAAGCAGCGGGGGAGATTTGGAGATCAGATCTGAGCTGTATTGTGTGTAGCATGTCAAGATAGTACTAAGTACTTGTGAGGAATATTGTACTATGTATTGTTACATGATTCAATCAATATAATATACAGATAGTTGGGGTTTTTAGCAAGATGCTTTCCCCATGATACATACTGTGTTAATGAGTTTGATTGATGCTTTTATGTGCGCCTGTGAATGTTTCTGCTTCTATAAATTGATGATCAGCATAGAGGAGCTTATGTATTGTGTATGTATTCCGCAATAGTACATGATCAGGATAATCTCCATTGAATATGTGTCATATTATTCAAAATTTCTACACAAGTGCCCTCAAGCCAACAACTAGTTAGCTCAGCAAATTCGAGTTATAGGCTAGAAGTAGAGTTGTGCATGTAGTGATTGCTGAAATTTAGCAATCTAGTTCAATTATTTTCAGTTGTATTCATTTAACTGAGCTCAAGTAATTACTCGTGTCAATTAAAGGTTAGTTGAGTAGTAGAAATGTTGTTAACTTAGTGATCTCTCAGTTAAACTAGTCAATGAGCTAAAAATTTCCTAGACATGAATGGAATTCGAATTGCTTAGTTGGATTGGGGGAAAGGCACATTGTAATTATCAATCATATACTATTTGAGTGTACAGGCTTGGCAGTTAAGTAGTTGAATCATGCCTTGGGAATTGCACAAACAAAGAGGAGGAAATTCCTATCTTTTAGGAGCTCATTTCCTCAAGGATTGCACAAGGAAATGGGAGGAAGTTGGAGGCTCGAATTCGCTAAGTGTTTTCCAAAGTAGGATAGTTAGCAGGAGAATAGGTTTATAGTGCAGGGTTTGCTTTGGGATTGAAGCAATACATCGTAATAATTTTTCATTCTCATTTGATTGATGAAAAGCAGCAGAGGGATTTTTCCCAGTTAGGGTCCCATATAAACCATTATGTTCTTGTGGTTTTTATGGTTGCATGTCATTACATGTGTTTCTAAATTGTGATTTCCATTCCGTAGTATAGTAGAGGAAATTTGTAATCTCTATATTTTAGTTCGATTTCATGAGTAGTAGAAAATTTATTTTAATTTTTACATAATTAAACCTACAATTCCTTCAATTTAGGAGTGAACATACAATATGGTGTCTTAGTGATAGGCTTTGAACTAGGTTTAAGATCAATATTGAAATCGATTTCCCTCTTAAGAGATATCCCAAGCAATTCTTCTCGGAACATGTCCTTGAATTCAATAAGAAATAGATACTTATCTAGGTCTTCTAAATCTGTTTTGTATTTAACATTGCAATCACGTATAATTGGCACAGGTTCCATTTACATTTATTCAGTTGCATCAATGAGAAGAACCTTAAGAACTCTCCTCGATTTCTTTGCACTACGATTTTCTTCTAACTGTCATAACTAAGAAATGCAACATTTTATCTTTGGAGTCTAAAATTACCTCATGTTGCTCTAACCAATCCATTCCTTTGACAATGTCATAAGTGTATCGATCTTCAATGAGAATCGATGATCAAAGTTTCAAATACAAATGAAAATTACATAAAATAACAACCAGTCCTCCTCTGGGCTAGCAGTGCTGCCCCTTCTTATAATAGCCGAGTGGTGATACCAACAATATAGAGAATTGTTAAGATAGCGATCCCCCAGGATCGAAGGATCCTGAGGGATTCGCCAAGCTATTAGTTTGCAGTTATCCTTCTATTCTATTGTGCCAATTGGATATTTCCTTTTCCTTTTTCTGGCTGTTACGCTCCAATTTGGATTGTCTTGTTTGAACGGGGTTCCATGTCGAAGGGACAACAGTTAACTTGGTCTCGTTCTTTCTTTTGGGATGATGGTCTTCCGTTTTCTCCTTTTTCTGCATAGAAAAGGGTAATTATTAGTTATTTCATATTACATATAAATCTTCTAGATTCTATCATATTCTTGTGTCATATGCCTAGCTCATGATGTGAAAAGGTTGTGAGTTTTGAAGAAAAGATAACAAAGTAAATGAAAATAACATACCTTCTCCAGTGCCCAACACACCCCCCTGCTTACCCTTTTTCATGCCCTCATGAAAACATTGTAGTTGACATGCAAGGCGGTGAGAGAGTAGGCTGGAGACGGGATCTCATGAGGTGGTCTACAGCCATGATGCCTAGCTAGGTGTTCAAAAAGATGCCCTGTCTGACCCTTAGGCATTTCATACAAGGCTTGGTATCCAGGTGCAGGGTGCTAGATAACCGGACTGCGAAACCTATAACCTAACCAAGATGGCCCTTCCCTCAAAATAAGATCACCGTAGAGGCTCAAGCGATCAACAGCTAACTTAAAGTTCTCATAATTAAATGGTTCCCTGAGTTGGATATTTGGATTAGAAGTCTGATATCAAAATTTAGCAGCTGCAATGGCAAGGACTTTGATGGTAAAAAATAATTCTATCCCTTGCCGATTGATTGCTGTTAGGGTCCCACCCTAACCCCCTTATTTATGTCATGGGATCACGTCATAGTCAAGAGTCAATAAAGCCCATATTAATAATTGTAAGTGGTTAACCCGCAATTAATGACGGGACCACAGTTAGTTGCAAATGGGCGGAAGTATTAGTTAGATGGTAAATGGGCGGTAGTATTAGATAGATGGTATTAATAAAATCCACGATATTGGCTCGTGGTATTGCATGTATGAGTCATATATAAAGGATAGAGACTCCCTGCAAGGAGCATTGTGTCTTGTTTTGTAATCGAGCTCTGCTCTATTGGAGGTTGCCCCCTCGAAGAGGCCTGTGAACATTTCTCTCTGGATAATAAAATCATTGCTATTCTGTGCTCTGGGTATATTTTCTTCGCATATTTTGTGTTCTCGGTATCTTTTCTTCGCAAATTCTCTATTTGGGTATTGCTTTGCAGGTTAAGAGCATAACAAGTGGTATCAGAGCACTTTCCAGGGCCCGGTGGGATCTCCAAATTTTAGCAAAATTTTTTAGGCTAGAGACGTGTTCCAGCGTCTTTAAACCACGGGATCTGTCGTTAAGCGCATAAACCTGTGGATTTGGGGAGGCATGCACGCAAGAAATACAAGAGGTGGTCACGTCTGTTGGACTCCCTTGTAACCCCTGTGGGTACCCCTTCGAGTAGTAACGCATTAGACAGAACCGCGCACTGACTGTCTTCCACGTACCCTCTGGGTATATAGGAAGCCCCCTAGCTCCCTTGAAACCTCGCCATAGATAAACCTTCGGCCGTCTTGTTGCTACAGTACACTGAGAACAGCACTCGGAGAGATTACTCGCCCGTACGATAGGGTAGTCGGGTTGTACGGCTAAGGGTACGGTCGATCCTCCTTAGTTAGAGCCCTGAAACATTGGGCCGAGTACTACTGTTAGACCCTTATGTATATTGCGATCTGTAGCACCTGACACTCCTCAAGACCATAGTTCCCTTTTCTATCAGGGGATCACACATCATCTATTCCAGATCAGCGTGTGCAAAGAAGTGCCGCAGCAGCAGACATCAGTCCCGCCACTCCATTAGATCAGCAGCAGCAGTTGTTCCACCATTCAGATCTCCCAGATCTGATATTCCAGATCAGCAGCAGCAGTTGTTCCACCAGTCAGATCTCCCAGATTAGCCAGATCGGAGTAGTTGGAAAGGGTTCCTGTACCTGGATATAATTTTCGCAGGACTTATGGTGGCATTGACATTTTGAGGGTTTGGCGACTGCAGTATTGATCAGAAAGGAGTAAAACTCCATTAGGAGTTTTCCAAAAAAAAAAAAAAAAAAAAAAAGATCTTCCAGGGCGCTTATTGGTGACCTAGCCCATCAGAATCAGGACGACGAGCTGAGCAAGGTGGTACCATTCAATTCTTGGAAAAAAAAAAAATTCGGCGGTCCCAAATTTTAGTCAGACGGGTGTATGGTAGAAACTCGCGCTCAAGCAATGGCCAATGAAAGGGCTCAAGCACTGGCCAATGAAAGGATAGAAAAAATAGAAGAAGAGGTGCACTCCCTCCACTCTGTGGTGGAAAGGGTCGAAAAACATCTTAAAGGATTAGAGTGCCTAATACAGGACAAGGGCAAGGAGCCAGCCCACGAGGAGGCGTATAAGGGTCATGAATACCATGAGGGAGAGTCTAGCCACTCTCCTCACGTCTGGCACACCCATCCACCACCCAATCAGAGACCTCCCAA
The DNA here is from genome assembly GCA_031772625.1 of Pinus tabuliformis. Classification (NCBI taxonomy): domain Eukaryota; kingdom Viridiplantae; phylum Streptophyta; class Pinopsida; order Pinales; family Pinaceae; genus Pinus; species Pinus tabuliformis. The sequence continues at coordinate 942,836,478 of CM062817.1, read as the reverse complement.
GTTGGATATGCAGAAATTTGACGGTTCTCACACGTCCACATGGCTAGCACAAATGGAGCAGTATTTTCAATTGAATCATATCAGAGATGAGGGGACTAAGCTTATGGTGGGCACCATGTACTTGGACAGTGAATAATGGAAATGGAAGGAATGGTATCAGCGTTGCAATGGAGAATTTCAGAATTGGGGCCAATTTACCAAAGCTCTTCGAAATCGCTTTGAACAGGAAGACTCTTTTTTGGGGCGTCTCACTAAGCTCCGACAGACGGGTACAGTGGATGAATATATTACTGCTTTTGAAGCCTTAGCCTTCCGCACTAAGGGTCTCACAGATGAATTCTACATGGAATGCTTTATCAGCGGTCTTAAAGAAGCCATCAAAGCTCAGGTTCTACTCCACCACCCCCCCACATGGAACGAGGCTTGCCAGCTAGCCCGTAAGGTGGAAAGGGCATTAGCAGCTCAATCCAGCCGCCCCAACTTTACTGCTAAAGGGCGTCCCTCACGGGCTCCCAATATGACCCAAACACTTAAGGTTCAAAAGGTGTCACCTGCAGAAATGTCCGAAAGAAGGAAGCAAGGACTATGTTACTACTGTGATGAAAAATATTCCCCGGGTCATAAATGCAAAGAGCACAAGTTTTTTCAAATAGATGCCACTAACTACAGCTCCATCGAGGAAGATCCACCACTTGGGGAACCAGAGGCGACCGAAGAAGATAACCAACAGGAGATGGTATCTGATGAACCCATGATTTCGCTACATGCATTGGCAGGAATTTCTTCACCTCAAACTCTCAAAATCAGGGGTTTTATTAAACATCGGCCAGTAATAGTTTTGATTGATAGTGGAAGTACCCATAATTTCATCCACCAAAAGATCGCTGAAGCAGCACATTGTTATGTCCGAGCAGTTTCTAACTTCCAAGTCCAGATTGCAGATGGAGGCACAATGAAATGTGAAGGTCGCTGTGAAAATGTCAAACTTCAAATGGGGGATTATCAATTGAAAACCCACATGTTTGCAATACACATGGGGGGTTGTGACATTGTCCTAGGTGCGGAATGGCTCCGCACTCTTGGGCCAATCACAATGGATTTCCAGGAGCTATATATGAGTTTTAAGCAGAACGACTACACACATACCCTCCGTGGGCTACAAGCGGGAGCCCCTTCTATCATAAGCTCGCATCGTATGGAAAAATTGTTAAAAAAGGGCCATCATGGAGTAGTAGCTCAATTTAATGCCATCCAGGTAGTAGATACCATGTCTTCGCCAATTCATCCTGAGATGCAACAAATTTTGAATAAACATCGGACGGTCTTTGACAAACCTCATGAACTTCCACCCTCGCGAGGAGAACATGATCATAGCATCACATTGGTCCCAGGGGCCCAACCCCCAAATGTGCGGCCATACAGACATCCATTCACCCAAAAGAATGAAATAGAAAAAAATCATCAAGGAATTGTTGGAAGCAGGTGTCATTCGTCCTAGTATTAGTCCTTACTCATCTCCAGTCGTCATGGTCCTCAAGAAAGATGGGGAGTGGCGGATGTGTCCAGACTTCAGGGCCCTCAATAAGTTAACAGTCAAAGATAAATTTCCCATCCCAGTGGTTGACGATTTGCTGGACGAACTCAATGGGGCTCAATTCTTCACTAAATTGGATCTTCGCTCAGGCTACCGCCAAATTCGCATGAAGGAAGTTGACATTCCCAAGACAGCTTTCAGAACTCATGAAGGCCATTATGAGTTCTTGGTCATGCCATTTGGCCTCTGTAATGCCCCCTCTACTTTTCAGAGCCTTATGAATCACCTCCTCAGACCATATCTCGGAAAATTTGTCCTGGTCTTCTTCGATGACATCCTCATCTATAGTGGCACTTGGGCGGCACATCTTAAGCATGTAGATATCCTCTTGCAACTGCTCGACAAGCATAAACTATTTTTCAAAATGTCTAAGTGTGCATTTGGCATGGAAGAAGTTGAGTATTTAGGCCACATTGTGGGTCGTGAAGGTGTCAAGGTTGATCCCAAAAAGATCCAGGCAATGCAAGAATGGCCTCAACCTAAGACCTTGAAAAGCTTGAGAGGATTTTTGGGTCTCACAGGCTATTATCGTAAATTTGTCCGCAACTATGGCCGCATAGCGAAGCCCCTGACGCAACTTCTCAAGAAAAATTCCTTCTTCTGGAATGCAGAAGCACAACAGGCATTTACCGCTCTCAAAACAGCCATGTGTTCCACTCAGGTCTTAGCCCTACCTGACTTCACCAAAACATTTGTCATTGAATCTGATGCTTCGGGAACAGTTATTGGAGCAGTCTTAATGCAGGAAGGGCGACCATTGGCCTTCACCAACCAACAACTAAGTGGGAAGAACTTGGGCCAATCTACCTATGAGAAGGAAATGATGGCCATCTTACATGCAGTTGAGATCTGGCGACCCTACTTGTTGGGGCGACGTTTCCAAATCCACACAGATCATCACAGTCTTAAATATTTTTTGGAGCAACGCCTATCTTCCCCCCAACAAAATAAATGGTTAGCCAAAATGCTGGGTTATGATGATGAGATCATTTACAAGAAAGGGAAAGACAACAGGGTAGCAGATGCATTGTCACGCCAATTTGAGGAGGAAAGTACTCTGCTCGCAATATCCCTCCCCATTCCAGACTGGATTGAAGAGGCTCGCGGGGAATGGTTTTCACATCCTGAGCTCTCCCAACTCATTTCTCAATTACAGGCAGATCCTAATTCCAGCAAGGGCTACTCGTGGCAGAATGATATTCTTCGCTACAAGGACAGAGTCGTCATATCACCAACATCCACCCTCAAAAGTCGCATTTTGGCAGAATTGCACTCCTCTCCCATTGCAGGACATTCGGGCTTTCAGAAGACATACGCTCGCACCAGAAGATCATTTTTTTGGACCGGCATGAAACAGGACATCCTTACTTTTGTAGCAGAATGTGACGTCTGTCAACGCCACAAGGGGGAAACCATCAACACACCAGGCACATTACAACCATTGCCCATTCCGGCGTCAATTTGGATGGAGGTCTCCATGGATTTCATTACAGGTCTTCCAAATTCTGGGAACAAATCAGTCATCATGGTGGTTGTGGACCGACTATCGAAGTATGCTCATTTCTGCGCTCTACCCCAACCATTCACACCTACTTTGGTTACTCAAACTTTCATGGATCAAATCTTCAAATTGCATGGCATGCCCACTTCGATTGTGTCCGACCGCGACCCAATCTTCACCAGTAATTTTTGGCAGGAGCTCTTCAGAATACAAGGCACTCAACTCAAACTCAGTACTTCATATCATCCGCAAACAGATGGTCAAACCGAAGCCGTCAACAAATGCCTAGAAACCTACCTTAGGTGTTTCACTTCAGAAAAACAACACCTTTGGGCACAGTGGTTACCTCTGGCGGAATGGTGGTATAACACCAACTATCATGCCACCACCAAAATGACTCCCTGTGAAGCAGTCTATGGACAACTTCCGCTGTCCCCTACTTCTTATCTCACGGGGTGCTCCAAAGTACAAGCAGTGGATCAACTCTTACAACACCGTGCAACCATGCTGGCCCACTTGCGCGAGAATCTTCATCAAGCTCAGAACCGTATGAAGCAACAGGCTGACCAACATCGCTCAGAGCGCCAATTTCAAGAAGGGGATCAGGTCTTTTTGAAGCTGCAACCATATAAGCAAACATCACTCAAAGACAAGGGCTGTCAAAAGCTCTCTCCAAAATTCTACGGACCATATCAAGTACTTCAGCGCATTGGAGAAGTGGCTTACAAGCTGGCTTTGCCACCTACAGCAAAAATCCACCCAGTTTTCCATGTATCGTGCCTCAAGAAAGTGATTGGGAACAATTGCCGAGTTCAAACCAGTCTACCTGAATTGGATGAAGAAGGATCAATCTGGCTTCAACCTGAATAGGTTCTAGACACACGAGACAAGCACCTGCGTGGCCGCGTGATTACGGAGGTCCTAATCAAATGGAAAGACACCTCGCCGGAAGATGCAACTTGGGAACCAGCCGCTATTCTTCAGCAGTTTCCGCAGCTTCAGCCTTGAGGACAAGGCTAGTCTTAAGGGGGAGGGCATGTTAGGGTCCCACCCTAACCCCCTTATTTATGTCATGGGATCACGTCATAGTCAAGAGTTAATAAAGCCCATATTAATAATTGTAAGTGGTTAACCCGCAATTAATGACGGGACCACAGTTACTTGCAAATGGGCGGAAGTATTAGTTAGATGGTAAATGGGCGGTAGTATTAGATAGATGGTATTAATAAAATCCACGATATTGGCTCGTGGTATTGCATGTATGAGTCATATATAAAGGATAGAGACTCCCTGCGAGGAGTATTGTGTCTTGTTTTGTAATCGAGCTCTGCTCTATTGGAGGTTGCCCCCTCGAAGAGGCCTGTGAACATTTCTCTCTGGATAATAAAATCATTGCTATTCTGTGCTCTGGGTATATTTTCTTCGCATATTTTGTGTTCTCGGTATCTTTTCTTCGCAAATTCTCTGTTTGGGTATCGCTTTGCAGGTTAAGAGCATAACAATTGCTATATGAATGGGTCCTAATGCTTCGATCATGCCCGGAGTCTTCATGAGGTTCCTATGTTTTTTCCATAACTGCAATGGATCTCTAGGCTCAGCTCTTACCCATAAGTCTAATCCGTTTTCTTGTTTTTGGAAAGCATTATAGGCCTTAAGTCATTTTATTTGATTAACTTCAAATGAAATTAATGCCTGCAGTTGGATATCCCCAACGAAAGGGCTAGGGTTCTGCTCTGTTTCTTGGTCTAACACAAGGTTGTGCAAATAAAACTCGCATAATAATCTCTGAACCTTTACCCCATAGTGCTTACAACAATTTATGAAATCGTCAACAGTATTTATTTCTATCAGGGCTCCTACTTTAATAGCTTTAATTTTCAATTGCAAATATCGTTCCATTAAAAACAAGGCATAATTCTTAGTAGGCGCTCTACATGCTAGGACATCAGTGTATAAAGAGCATAAGGTATCCATTTGTTTGATAACTACATCTAGCCTATGAGTTACCTTTGTGACTCTTTCTTCTTCCTTTCGCCATCCTTCAAAAGCCTGACTTTCGGATAAATTGACATTCCTTAGCTGCTATTGTAATTCTTCATACTTTTCTCAAGAGACAGTTTGTTCTGTAAGTTTTTCTACTGCTTGTTGGGCTTGCATCAAACCCTCTTGTAGGGTTATTGTCCTTGGATCACTGTTCCACATAGTATTTGTAAGCAGGAGGTTCACCTGAATCTTCTTATTACGTCGTTCCGTAATTATGGTTTGAATTTCCTTAGAGGACTGTGCCTCTGTCTGAATTTCTTTGTCACAGGCCATTATGTCATCTGTTTGTACTTCAACATGGGCAACAGTTGAATGCTATTCCTTTTGGTTTTGAACAGCAGGCTGGACTTGAGTCCTCCTGATCTTTTTCTTGAGGGGTTTTGCTGGAGTGGTTGCATGCCTTACCACCGAAGTCCTTTTTGCTCTCTTCCCCATCTTCAGAATCCTGATTTGTTGTCGAAGTCGTGCAATTACATTAAGCAGTCTTTGTTGTTCCTTCCGTAATTTTTTTATTTCTTCCGTTTTATTGGAAGGAATAGCCATTCGCGCACTCGGGCTTGGACTTTCTTCTTGACCAATTTCTTGATTTTTCTCTTGGGATACTTCTTCATTATTCTGCTGATCGGGTTGTTCAGGGGTAGAAACCCTAGCTTGCTCTGCAATTTCCTGGGTAACCTCTTCTTCCCCCCTCTCTTCTTCATAGACTTCTTCCGATGTATTCTGACTTGGAACAAATTGTTCCTCTTCTTCATCTTCATCATTTTTCTCTCCAAATGCACTTTCATCATGGCTGGAGTGATTTTCTTCTTCTTCTTCCTCATCACATAACTCTTCGAATGCACTCTTATCACGAACAGAGTGCTCTTGTGGCTCTTCCTCCGTGTGGAGGTTTAGTGAGCTGAGAGGTTGAGTATATTCTCCCATGTTGGCCAAAATCTGGGCCAATTCATCCTCTCACAATGGATTTTGCAATGGGCTTTCCTCACGTTGCTCTGTTTCTTCTTCAGCTTGACCAGATTGTTCGGTCTCTTCCTCTGTTTCTCCCTCATCGTTCAATTCTCTTTCGTTCTCTTCTCCTTCCAATTGTGGGGGTTTCTCATCCCTTGAATCAACTATTTCCACCGGTTGACTAGTGTTCCCTTGGGAATTTTCCAGCCTCCCTTTGATCCATGCCAATTTGATAGATTTCCTCCGTTTCAATGGTCTATTTGATGTGCTTACAATATGCTTTCGTTTGGGGGCTGGTAAAGCCAGTCCCCCGTCTATTGTAAAAATTAGTTCTTCCCAGCTGCTCTGTTGCTGAGCAAGACTGTAGCTAACTATTAGTCGTATCAGCCCATGGTGACTTACTACCAATTCTACGTGTTGTGATTTTTTCATGCTTCGGGCAACATCATGTAGTAGAGAATTTAAAAATGCAAGAAAATTTGCAGAGCATTTCTGTTTTAATACTGCTAAAAGTTTAAGGTGTTGTGGTCTTACCACGTCTTTCCTACCTTCACAGGTGATGTAGCTCTGGATGACTCTTGCCAATTCTTCCCACGGTTCTCCCAAGGTTGCTGGTAGAACTCCCTTTCCACTTCGAGTCAGGTTCTGACCTTCATCTTGGAAGATTTTGATGGCATCTCGCAGCCTTACTTTCTTCAGAGTCCACACAGATCCAGTGGTTGGCAGTCCCGAAACTTTTGCAATTATGTCGTCGGTGACTGCTATCTGTCTCCCCCTTACTGTGGAGTGATATTCTTGCAGGTTCTACAAAAATTCAATTGCCACGGTCTCGTTGGATTGTTGCAGATGATCGAGATAAACTATCCATCCTGCCCTTGTTAGAATTTCCCGTGCGACATCAGAGACTATCAACACTTATGGTTCTCTACGAATTGATCTTCCTCCCATGCTTATCAAACTGTAAAAACACAGAGACGGCATTGGAACAGCAGGTTGTTCAAGATGTTAGCAACCACAGAGAAAATGACGGAACAACAAGCTTGTTTAGAGTTCAAATTATTGCAAATTGTTGCAGAGCATAATACGGAAATAATTTTGAAATAGCAAGCCATGAAAATTGGAAAACGATATACCATTAGGCCTTGCTATTCCCAAGTAAAAGTTCTCCAAATGAAAAACTGACACGTATGCTAGTGAATTATGAGGTCACTTGCACCCCCCTACAATGTGATAGGTTGTCCTCGGTCGTCAAATGAGGGAGCAGCATGTTGGACTGACATGATACAGAGTCAAAAAGGAACAGCGTATACCGAAATGCCATGTTTACAAGAACGAGCGGATTACCAAAATCAAGGTATATCATAGAATTGCTTAATAAATAAGAGAATACCATGATATGATGCGAGATTTGGAGGATAGGATAGCTGATGTGCACAAAAAGTTCAGTGCAGTCACGATCAACTTTTTCCGTCATGATTGATTATAATAGATTTCATGTATTAGCGGTTCGAAAGAATTATGTTCATAATATTTTTTGACCCATTACAAAGGTAGAAGAAGGGATTCATAAGTGCTATTGGTGTATAAAGAATGTGACCTCAATACCATCAACAGAGCTCTGTTGCCCACAGGTGTCCATAACCTTGATAGAGTTGTTTATTTCACCCATGGAACCATGATCCTTTGTGTATGCTTAGGAAAGTATTTTGGAATGTCAGAATGGAGACCATTATGCTGGCTTGGTAAACAGATAAATCATAATGCCATTTACTAGGAAGGAGTGAAAGGTGGGCAGGTCGGCTCGTGATGAGACCTCCTGTTCCAAGGACTTTTTTATTTTCCTAATGTTCCTCTTGGATCATATCCTTGGTGTGGTGGCCATAGTGGGAATGCCACTTCACTATCTTCCTTGTGATCATGGTAGGCTCGCTCCCAATGAGACCCCCTATCCTTCATTGACAAACCATGTTAGCAAATTATATAAACATTTTTCTTTTTATTACTTTTTCTTTTTAGAGAGTACTTTCTCTATTTATACAAAAAGGGTGGTTCAAAACTCCTTAAGAGTAGGGATGGTGGAAGAAGTCTTAACATCTCAATAGAAAAATATGCCCTTCATTTTTATTCTTAATAGTGATCAAATATGATTATGAGATTTTAGAAAGAACCATCATGATAAAGATAACCAACCATATCGGTATTAGTAGAACAGTGACATCAAGATAATCAATAGTTGTGTTCTTTCCTCTTTTCTCTTATCAATTCAAAGCAAATTCTTGTAAAGATAGCGACTTTTTATGTAATTTGGTGATTCCAGCATCTTCTAGTTCGCATATTCATTGCATAAGTGTATAGTTGTGTTTCAGAAGTGATCCGAATGATAGAACACACACACAAAAAAAAAAGAAAAAAAAAGATAAAACAAGTGCTATGTACAAAATCGCAAACAAAAAGGAAGAAAAACTCTTAACTGTTGTGCACTAAGAAGAATATCAACAAAGAAAACAAGTGCAAGCGAAATAATGCAAAAATGTTGTGTTTTTCAAAAAAGGAACAATGGAAATTGCAAGTGTTGTTCCTCCACAAAAAGGAACAACAAAAAACAAAACGCACCGTTCAGAACAAAAATGTTGTTCCTTCGGGAAAAGGAACAATATAAAATAAGAATGTTGTTCCTTTGGAAAAAGGAATAGTAGAAAATGAGAATGTTGTTCCTTCGCAAAAAGGAACAACAGAAACAAAAATGTGCTTTGCAAAATCAAAAATGCTATTTTTTTTGGGAAAAGGAACAACAGAAAATGAGAATGTTGTTCCTTCGGAAGAAGGAACAACATAAACAAGAATGTGTCATTCCTTTGGAAAAGGGAACAACAAAAACAAAAATGCTATTCCTTCGAAAAAAGGAACAGCAGTGACAAAAATGTGTCGTTCCTTCAAGAAAAGGAACAACAGAAATGAAAATGTTATTCCTTCGGAAAAAGGAATAGCAGAAACAAGAATTTGTCGTTCCTTTGGAAAAAGGAACAGAAAAAACAAAAATGTTGTTCCTTCGGGAAAAGGAACAGAATAAAACAAAAATGTTAAAGGAACAACAAAAAAATGCAAGTGTTGTTACTTTTGAAGAGGAACAACAAAACGACAGAAATGTTGTTCCTTTTGAAAGGAACAACAATAGTGCAAAAGTGTTGTTCCTTAAAAAAAAGGAACAACAGAATGGTGAAAACACTATTCCTTTTGGAAGGAACAAAAAAGTGCAAAAGTGTCGTTCCTTGAAAAAGGAACAGCAAAATGGTGAAAATGTTGTTCCTTTCGGAAGGAACAGCAAAGTGAAAATGTTATACAACTGCAAGAAAAAATATATATACAAAACAAAAGAATTATGAACAGTGTGTAAGAGTAGTCGAATTACTTAACCAAAGGTGAGGAAGATTTCTCTTCCTCAACCAGAATCTACATGTCGGAGTCTTCACGGAGTTGCTGGTAGAAGGATTCCCGAGTAAGTAGTTTGCAATATAATTGAACTTGGTGGCCATTTGCCTTAAAGGTATGTCCGGATCCATCAATGGTGGTTAGAGTAATGGTTCCATTATCATGTACCTTCTAGATTTGGTATGGTCCTAGCCAGCAAGTCTGAAGTTCTCCGGGGAAATCCTGGAACCTAGAGTCATATAGGAGCGCCCAATCTCCTTCGCGGAAGACTTTCTTTTTAATGAGGGCGTCATGCCATTTGGCTCATTGTTGTTGTATTAACACAGTATGTTGAAGGGAAAAGAGCCTAATTTAATTTAGATCATTGATCTGCTATAATCTATTAGCCTGAGCCTCGTCTAAATCTAGACCAACCTCTTGTGTTGTTCGTAATGTCTGTATTTCAAATTCTATTGGAAAGATGGGTTCCTTTCCAAATACTAGCTGGTATGGTGAATAACCAGTAGTACTTCTCCATGTTGTTCTGTATGCCCAAAATGCCTCTGGCAGTCTTGCAGCCCAATCGCGTTTGTGTGACGTAATGGTTTTTGTCAGTATTGCTTCTATTATTGTGTTCATGCTTTCTACTTGACCATTTGCCTGTGGGTGGTATGGAGTAGTAATTTTATGCTGGATATGATTACCTTTTAGTGTTGCAACAATATTGTTACCAGCAAACTGTGGTCCACCATCTGTAATTATATCTCTTGGGAGGCCATATCGCACAAATATGTGGAACAGGAACTGAATGACAGAATCCTTTGTAGCTCTCGGCAATGCCTCTGCTTCAAACCATTTGGTAACATATTCTGTTGCTACCAGAATGTATGTTTTTTGATTTGACAATAGGTTGATTATACCAACAAAATCAAGCACCCATCGTTCAAATGGTTTAATAACTAGCTATGGGTTCAGGGGCATTTCATCAGCCTGTCCAGGTTGTCCTGCTCTTTGGCAGCTGTCACAAGCTTGAAAGAACTTCTTTACATCTTTGAAGATCGTGGGCCAATAATACCCTGTTTGCGGCACCTTGTGTCTAGTTCTTCGATCGGCGAAATGTCTGCCACACAGTCTGTCATGACAAGCTTTCAAAATGTCAAAAATTTCGTCTTCACAGACGCATCTTTTGATGTGCATATCTACCCCTGTATGAAACAGGTAGCCCTCAATCCAAGAAAATCAAGTACTACGCTAGGCAATCTACTTTCGTTCATTGGGGGTCAGATGTTTTGGTAATTTGTCTGCTGCTAAATAATTTGCAACATCAGCATACCAAGGTGTTTTAATAGTAAGAGCGAACAAATGTTCATCTGGGAATTGATCTTCAACTGTTGTTGCATCCACTGGTTTTGGCATTTGTGAGAGAAAATCAGCTACAGGATTTTCTTTTCCTAGTCGGTCCTTTATTGTGATATCGAATTCCTACAATAAAATCAGCCATCTGGTTACTCTACTATTTGTGATTGGTTTATTTGCTAAATATTTTATGGCAGAGTGATCTGTATATAAAATGACAGGATATCCAGTGATATAATGCCTAAATTTGTTGATGGAATGTGTTATAGCTAAAAATTCCTTTTCAGTCACAATACAGTTCAATTCAGCAGGTGACAAATTTTTGCTAATATAATAAATTACATATGGTTTTTTATCTTCTTCCTGCCCAAGGACTGCTCCAATAGTTGTGTTTGAAGCATCTGATGAAATTTGAAATGGCAAGTCCCAATTTGGTCCTCGGAGTACTGTGGCTGTTGACACGAGTTTTTTTAGATTCTCGAAAGCATGGTGGCATTTTTCTGTCCAAACAAAGTCAACATTCCCTATTAGTGCCTATAAAGGTGCAGCAATATGAGAAAAATGTTCTATAAATCTTCTATAATAACTAGAGAATCCAAGAAAACTGTGTACCTCTGTTTGAGTGGTAGGAGTGGGTATTAACAAAATTATTTGAATTTTGGCTAGATCTACCTGTATTCCAGCTGCTGAAATACAATGGCCTAGAATAAGTCCTTCAGTCATCATCATATAGCATTTTTCATGGCAAGGACAGAGCCTGGTGGCAATGCATCATTGCAACACTTTTTCTAGTGTGTCCAATGCTAAGTCTAAATCATCCCCGTATGATGTAAAATCATCCATGCATACTTCAAGCCCTTCATTTATTAAATCTAAAAAGATGTTGAGGATAGACCTTTAAAATGTGGCAGGGGCATTGCATAGGCCAAAACGTAAAACTCTGTAGGCAAATTTTCCCCAAGGACAAGTAAAAGTGGTTTTGTCTTGGTCTTCAGGGGCAATCTGAATCTGATTGTATCCACTGAAGTCGTCTAAGAAAGAAAATAATTTCTTTCCTGCCAAAGTGTCTAATACTTGGTCAATGAATGGAAGGGGAAAGTGGTCTTTTTGTGTTGATTTATTTAGCTCTCTATAATCTACACAAATCCTCCACTTTCCATTCTTCTTTGGCACCACAACAAGTGGAGAGACCCATTTACTATTGGAGATAGGGTAGATGAAGTTCACATCTAAAAGTTTTTGAATTTCAGCTTTTACAATGTCTTTTAGATGAGGGTTAATTCTCCTTTGTGGTTGGCGAATGGGTCTTGCATCCTTCTCTACGTAAATGTGGTGTGTACATAACTAGGGATCAATTCCTTTCATGTCAGGGTAGTCCCATGCAAATGCTTCTTTGTATTTCCTTAGTAGCTGGATTAGCTTGTATTCTTGTTCAGAAGTCAGGTTGGCATTGATGTTTAAAGTCTTTCCTGGCTCAATTTCTAAAATTTTGCTATTTGAGACAGAGGTAGTAGGTATTGTTTGGTCGTGAGTATATTTAAGAGGATCTTCTTCCAATTCACTATCAAATGCTGATTCTATCATGTGACATTGTATGTGGGATCTGAATTTAGTCTGGCTAAGCAAGTTGTTAATGACATCATCCTCTGTTTGGTCTTTGAAATCAAGGGCATCTTCTATGGTTAATGGGGATCTAATATTTTCGGTGAGGTATGATATAAGATGTTTGTTAGTTTTTATTATTGTGACACTTGGCTGCGCTGGAGGATATAAAGCTAGATTATTGATATTAGCTCCTCTAGTTATGGTCATACTGCCTTGTCGGCAGCTAATATAAGCATCAGCGGTTGCAAGCCAAGGCCTGTCTAAAATCAATGGATGTCCATCAAGTCGGGTTTTGGGGTTTATTATCAGAAAGTCAGCAGGATACTCCCAGGAATCAACAAATACCATGACATCATGTAATGTGCCTTCTGTCCTAACCACAGATCGCTCGGCCAGTTCTAATAAAGTGGAAGTCGGTTCTATTGATGTAATGCCCAGTTTTTGACAAGTGGTGGTTGTTAAGATATTGATTGCAGCTCCTAGATCAACTAAGGCATTTGAGAAGGTTTGTCCATTGATTTGTACTGTTACTATTGGATTTCCTGGGTCTTCATATTTAACGGGTGTTTCTTTTCCTGATAATAGATCAGATAGGGTACCAACTACTTGGACTGTTGGGTTATTTGCTATTCTCCTCCTTGGCTTTTTTATACATAGCTCTTTAATGGTATTTGCATATATTGGGATATCTTGGATGGCTTGGAGGAGTGGAATTTTTATGTACAGCGTTTTAAGTTCTCCCAAAATGTCGAAATCAAGATGTTGTAGAGGTCGAGGTATAGTTAATCGCTTTGGGAATGGAGGGGAATATGTGATTACTTGATTATGAGTTTGTTGTCTGATCACATCCTCTTCTTATTGTGGTTGTTTTATAGGTAACTGATTTTCAACTTGAACGGTTTTATCTCCCTCTGTTTCAATGATGCACCCAGACCTTAATTGAATATCATTACACTCCCTTAGATCAGTTCCTATCTCTGGTGTTTCAATTATTTGAATAGATTGGACCAGTCTGTTATTCAGATTAGGGTTGGGTTGGGCTGGGAGTTGCGGTCTTAAATTAGATTGGGGGTTTTGTTGTAATGTTGGCAGTGTAGGTTGAGGGGGCGGAATGGTTCCTACTGGCTGATTCATCTGTCTTTTCCAGTTTGTCTGCCAAGTTTGACTCTGTGAAGTAGGAAGGGACCATTGTGTTGGATATACATTGTTTTTCCAATATGGTGGGGTATATGGAAAATTTGGCCAATTGGGTTGGCTTGCTTGATTCGGCTATGGTGATGATGAAGGAAATGGTTGTTGTGACCAATTTGAGAATGGAGGTTGATTTTTCCACATTGTATTATACTGTTGAGCATGATATTTTGGAGGCTGAAAAGAAGAAGCTGGGTCTAGGAACATACCTGATTGTCATGGCTGCCATTGACGACGCTAATTGAATAGGTACACCGGTTCTGGCTCTTCTTTTGCTTCCTTGTATACTGCTTTCAATCTAGGAAGTGAGGGACAACTCTCTGCAAAATGGTCTTTTGTAAAAATGGCGCAAACTTGGACTGCATCTAATGGACACTCCTTGTGGTTGTGTTTCTTTCTGCATCTGGGACAGAAGATTGCCAAATTTTGTTCTGCCTCTGCTTACTTTTGTTTGGCCTGCATAATATCAAGTTGTGTCGTCAGTGTCCCCAATATGTCAGTTTTAAAATTTTCTAATAAATTTCCAATTTCTGCGCGAGTTACTCCCTTTGCAGAGATCTTGTTGTCTCTTGTAAACCTGTCATGTTCCGCTGGTTTTAGTCTTGTGCTGCCTCTCGAGTTCCTGATATATAAATTAATAATGCCAACAAAATTTTCCTGATAAATATCTCCTTTTCCCATAATATTTAGTGTTTCAATCCATTGTTCCTTCATTCCTCTAATTAATGTTGTTTTTAATACATTATCAGGTAAGTGTAATGATGCATAAGGAGATCTTTAAAGATTATACTGAAAATGCTCAACATATTCTTCTAATGTTTCATTTGGTCTAGCTACCATCTGAAATGTTTCATCTTTTAACTCTCTAGACCTGCAATAAGCCTGATATTTTTTTAGAAAAGACTCTTTCATTTGATCCCAGTTATTTATAACAGCACCACCCAATCCCATAAACCATCTTAAAGAAACCCCTTTTAATGTAGAGGGGAACGGTTTCAGTTTTTGGGGATCGGTGGTATAGTCATATCCTCTACACAGCACATCGAATTCAGATAGGAATGCATCTGGATCTTCTGATGTAAGGCCATGGAATGTAGGGATATGTTGTAGAGGGGTTGCTTTCATAGGTGCATTAGCTGCAGTATCCACAATGGGGTATTGCAGTGTAGAGGTTTGGGTGTTTGGCTAGTTTTGGGCCATTTGGTCAAATATATGCCAATAACCTTCTGGGATATCTAGGAAGGTATTCCTAGGCTAAGGAGGAATGACTTTAACAAGAATGGCCTTAACAACACTTCCTTTATCTGGGACGATGAGAGTGCCTAATGTCTGGGGGGATTCTGGTTCTTAAGGTTCTTCAACTTCGTTATAAACGATTTTTGCAGCACTTCCCTTATCTGGGCTACTTAATGGTTGAATTATCCCAAGAGGAGATCTTGGTTCTTTAGTTTCTCCTATTTCTCCTCTTCCTTCACAAAGGTTGCTAAGGTTCCCTTCTTGCAATGATTTTGGGCTAGAATTCTCAATTTCTTGAAAATCTTGCTCTTCGGTGTGACTATGCACCTCAGCAAAGGCTACAGATGGTGATCCTGTGACCTGAAGGGAACTAGTAGGTTGTCTAGAAGCAACTTTTCTAGGTCCTACTGAAGGCTGAGATTCTACTTTCTTAAGGATTTCGTCTATAAAGGTCGATTGGCCAAGGGTCACCGGCCCCTTAGCTTTATCAGGCTTGGGTAGAGGTTTAGGATTCTTTTCAGGCTTTTTCTACTTAGTCATGCACACAAATCAAATGCTAATTTCTACCCAAAGAAAACAACAACAAATCTGCAGGAAAGCGGGTAGGGGAGCAGGGCTATTACATGCTCCGTACGTAGGTTCTTACCTTTCGTTTTTAAAACCCAGTTCTCTCCTAGCAGGTTCTTACATCACTCTGGAAAAGAAACAGATGGCTACACTCTTCCCCGAAAACGATGCCAAAATGTCAAATAGTAAAAAGGGTTCTTTTTACCTCTATTTACCCTACATTAATTTTCAATCCAGGAACAATTTGTTATTTCAAAGAGTGTACTCAATTTGAGGCGGTCATTTGTCAGAGTAATGATAATAGTATAATGCTCTCAATACAAGAGTAAACGGATGCTTGGAATGAAATCTATTTACAAAAAGAAACCTAGGACTCAAATCATGCATTCAGAAAAGTCATCAGTCAAGGGTATAGTAACAGTAACTCTTCCCTCTGTAAACGGATGCAATAAAAAAGGCACTCAAAGGAAGGATCATCAAACTGGCAACTAGACAACGTCTGTCGATGTTCACTACAGTCTCAGACCTTATGCACACCAAAGCAATGATAATCTTCAATTGACAGGAAATAGAACAAAAACTATCTCTATTTAACATGATTGAACAATAAACCCTTCATCTACGGAAATGAATGCAGTAATAATTATAATCTACAGGAATTAAGTAACATCTTTCGAATTGAACAACAAACAGAAATGGAACAGCAGACTATTATAAATAAAGTATAGAACAGCAACTCAGATCTGAATGTACAACAACCCAAGTTAAACACGCGACACACTTAACATCAAAAGGAACAATAATCTGAGCTTCAATACAATACGCATGAATCACAGCTATAAAGCAACGGAAATTATAATGAAACGACAATTGTAACAAAACAACAATTATGAATGAACAACAGTCACAATTTAAGAATAAATCATACGGTACTACCGATTTAAGAACACACAACGCAGTTGAAATATAATCGAATGGAAATTTGTAAGGAACAACAGTGTTATATCAATTGTCAAAAGGAACAACAATGTGATACAACGTTAGAATGATAACATAGCATTCATGTTACAGATAAAAATAGTATTTAACCAAGTATATATAACAAAGCTGATATGTAAAACAGTAAAGCACATCAGATTACTGAACAGAGTAAATGAAAGAAATCAAACCACACATGAATCAGAAATATGATACAGGAGCGAGTGATCCACCAGGGCCGGGCCCTTAGCCTCCAGGGACACACCGCTTGAAATTACTCCAGAATCAAAGATGGAACGGCAACCAGATTTATATTAAAACATCAAAACAGAGTTACAGTGGATCGATCTTCAACGAGAATCGATGATCAAAGTTTCAAATACAAATGAAAATTACATAAAATAACAACCAGTCCTCCTCTGGGCTAGCAGTGTTGCCCCTTCTTATAACAGTTGAGCGGTGATACCAACAATACAGAGAATTGTTAAGATAGCGATCCCTCAGGATCGAAGGATCCTGAGGGATTCGCCAAGCTGTTAATTTGCAGTTATCCTTCTGTTCTGTTGCACCGATTGGAGATTTCCTTTTCCTTTTTCTGGCTGTTACGCTCCAATTTGGATCACCTTGTTTGAACGCGGTTCCCTGCCGAAGGGACAACAGTTAACTTGGTCTCGTTCTTTCTTTTGGGATGACGGTCTTCTGTTTTCTCCTTTTTCTACATAGAAAAGGGTAATTATTAGTTATTTCATATTACATATAAATCTTCTAGATTCTATCATATTCTTGTGTCATATGCCTAGCTCATGATGTGAAAAGGTTGTGAGTTTTGAAGAAAAGATAACAAAGTAAATGAAAATAACATACCTTCTCCAGTGCCCAACAGTAAGATCCTAGGATCATAGCATACAAAGAAACCTTAGTCTTGTACATACATAGTTCGATCTCACAATCCCTTACTAACTTACATGCGCTCCTTTTCATTCGATAAACCATTTTGTATGCCTAAAATCATATTATGCAACTGTCTCATGTTTTTATTTTGATAATGCATTATGTTAAATAAAGATTCAATAGCTCTTATATCTATTAAAACAACAAAAATAATATCATTGGTATAATTTGTCATCTTGAGTATTGGGTACTAACGTTTAACCTAGCAACTATTTAATGTTGCATGGATTTGATGATCCTTTCCTAGATCCCCCACTATGTCCTAGTACTATGCTAAGTTGAACTTCCCTCGTTGCTGAGGAAAATCTCTTTTAGTGTAGACCTCATCAAGTCCAACATCCCCTCTTAGTATTTTGGCTCATACCACCAATTGAACTGAATGTTAGTTTTGAACTTTGTTGGTATGAATCAGATTATTGTGCTAAATATTGTTGGGGTGGGGCACAATACTACTATGAAAGACAATATTGTTGCATAAAAAATGAATATTGGGCTATTGGCCATGACCGTTGAGATGTAGACTATGACTATTATGCTAGAGGATGATATGGTGGCCTCTGGTTCCCTAATGACCATCTTTGATGGTTGTATACTTGTCCTTTCTAATGTTTTTGTTCTCTAATTTGTTCCCATTAGGTGCTCCTAACTGAGTAGGCTTTGGTGGCCTACTTGGTCCACTGCTTAAACTCTCCTCTTTAGCAATGATGGCTCATGACTACCTCACGCAAGGTAAGAGGCATCAAAATTCTTACCTTGGAGTGAGTATTGTAATTCAATCGATAAACAAACTTATTTACCCTTAAATTTTATGTGTTCGGTTGTAGAGCATATATTACTAGATACATGAATTGGGCTACATACCTGGGTGTAGGCCGATGCCTTGTTTTAAGGTATTGAACTCATTCAATTGTCTTTCGATAAGTTCCTTTGATAAGTAATGTTCTCTGAATTTTTCATCGAACAATTCCCATGTTGCCTCTGAAATCTTCATTCCCAATTGTGGCAAGAGTGTCTTCCACCACAATAGTGCACATCCATTTGATTGAAACACTTCCATCCTTACCTTCTTATTTTGTGTAGTCCCTCAAAGAACAAAATATAGCCAAGTTTTCCAGCGAAGATTCTATTGCATGTCCTTCTATGGACCCCCAAATATCTAGAAATTTACTTTTTCTAACTCCCAATGCAAGTTGTTTCTTTTTGGGTTTGGGGCCCCTTCAGCTAGAGCAACATGTTGTCCTTGTTCATGATCCAAACGGTTCATCGAAGCCTCAGAAATTTGTTGAAAAGATCTCATTAAGTTCAACATTTCACTATCGTGAATCTTTTCCAACTCCACAATATGTTCTCTATCATGGGGTGATAGGAATTGGTTGTGAGAATGGCACCATGTTGCGCCCTCTTATGGCCCTACTTATTCCTGCTCTTTTTCTAGCAATAATATGTTTTAACAATATCAAATATAATGGTTCCAAGGCACTCGTTTATTTGTAACATGAGCAGTTTATTTTCTAACTAAACAATTCTTTTATTATATAAAATCAAATATACTGTAAATTACTTCTCTAATCAAATATGTTTATCTAAACCTAAATTACTATTAATTATTTAACAATTCACAAATTTTAATATCTACAAACACCATAGAGTAATAGTTAATATTCCCATAATTTCATATTGTAACACCCCTATTATATTATATTATATTATATATTATATATATATATATATATATATATATATATATATATAATTATTTAATTGAGCCAAAAAACTTTCAGTATAAGGAAGATGCCTAGCTGTAAGAAATAAGCATTAGATGTTAGAAATAGACTCAGATGTAAACATTTCAGCTCTAACCAAAAATGCCAACAAGGGTGTGACGCAGTTTAAATGCATCCTCAGATATTTAAGGCGGCTGGGCGTTGAAAGTAAGTTTCAAATTTCTTCTGATTTGAAGCCACCGTCTTCGGTCAACACAGTTATAATTTATTTAACGTAGGTCCCGTACATTGCATAAAAATATAACTATATTACAAATAATTTATTCGTGTGAGGTTGTTCGCAGTCATGGTCGATAATTGTAGAGTGCACAACACTGTAATTTCCAGAATTATTCCTTCTAAAAGGTCGACGAACATAGCCATGAAACCATTATTTTTTTCTCAGCACTGAGAAAACCTATAAAAGCTTTACATAGAACTTTTTTCGAGATTTTTTAACATTATCATGTCACGTTACTGGAACCAGGGTAGGGAAATTATTATTTAACCCTCCTAACCAACATCAAATAATTATATAATGTTTTGTTGTGTAAATAATCCATCGAACTCATAAAATTTTATTTTTCATTGCCAATTAAAATTTGTGTTTTAAAACATAGAAAAAAGATGCCAAAGGAAAGAGGAGGAAAAAAGCATATAAAAATTTGTGAAAAATAATCGTGATTTTGAAACTTTATAATTATAAATAATGAAATTTATGTAGTTTCAAGGATGTAATCTAATAATTAAATAATAAAATTTAGTTTTCACAAATTTCATGGTCCAATTTTGAAAGCCACAATATATACTTGAAAACTAGTCCAAAACATATTTGTGATAAAAAAAGCTAACGTTTTTTTTTCTGTTTTGAAAATATAGAAGTTACGTACCTACCTGAATTTTAAATCCACATAACATGTTGGGTAAAGTAAACATTTTGCACATTACTATAGTAATTTAGTATAATCGAAACATTTTGCACGTTACTTTTGTAATTTAGTATAATCAAAACTTAAAAACTTTTGGGATTTAACTTTTTAAAATGAGCATACATTTATTTTAATGCCAAATTTATAAAGATGTATTTTTGAAGATGTAATTTTTTTTTTTTAACATTTAATTTCTGTCGATCTTTAATATATTTTAAATACATATATATATACTTGTGATATCACAGTGTTGTATAACTTTACCAATGATTCTTATAAACAAAGATTAGGTTTGTGAGGTTTGTGGAAGCTGACAGTTTTGCGTACAAAATGGCACTTCCTACGGTTAGGTATGTTAGTGTCAGTCTTCCCAGCCTTCCTCCAGTGATCAAATATGCTCTTACAAAGTGGTCTCAGAGTTTCCAAGTCAAATTGTGTCATTTCAAAGAGTTTTCAAGCAAAATTTGGTCACTAGGCATTAGGTCTAGGGTTTGCCTTAACTCCTTCTAAAGTTGTCAAAATGTTGGTCCATGTCACCATTCAGCTGAGTCTATCATCATTCATAGGGTTTTCATTGTCATGTCAGTGTCTAATGAGTCATTTTACATCTTGTTCATGCTTCAGTTGTGCCTTGGCAAGGTCATTTCCCTCTCCTAGGGTTTTGAAAGCCAATTTCTCTTGGACGGTCAAATCATCGGCAAAACTTGTTTCCTGATGTTCATACACCTTCCCCTATCCTTAAAGTACCTTATCAAACACTTCCCATCCCTTAGATCCGCCAAATTCCTCATTTTTGCACAAACCCTAGTTTCTAGCTACAACTTGGCAATTTTCTAGGTTGGGTCTGTGTTTTGCCCTTTTGGACCCCTTCCCCTCACTCAATCTCTTAGATTCCACTTTCCCCTGCTTCCTAACATCCCTCCCTACTTCCAAAAAATTTCCCCAAGAATTTAGAAGCCCCCTATCCCCTTCATTTCGCTCCATTTCGACAAAATTCCTTGTTTCACACATCGGGACAAGTCGCACTCAAATGATGTTCCAGAGCAATAAAAGATGAATTTTGGAAAACTGAGAAAGGTTTTTGTCCACAACATGCCAAAGAAGAAAAATCTCCTTCACTTTTTGCACAGGTGTCATGGTTTTAGAGAAATGTCAAAATTACAATCGTCGGATCCAAGGCGGTTGACCAAGGCACAAAAAAAGGAGAAAGAGGCCCGATCCCCTCCATATCTTGGCTGAGGCCTCACTGAAGGATCAAGGCACTCAATAGCCTAGCCACAGCTCAAATCCCAAAAAATTTTGAGAATTTTGGGTAATTTTGGCATTTTTTGGTAATTTACAGGTTTTGGCTCTTTAACGGGTCTCACCCCCGGTGAAACCCTTTGTCATGGCAACTCCTTTTCACAAAAACTCAGCATTTCTAGATTTTTCATGCAAAGTTACATATGCCCATGGATGGACTTGAGTTTTTATGGAGTTTTGGGCCTCCAGAAGGTCAAAATACATGAAAATTTTGACTTTCTGCCACTTTTTTGAACTGCAGAAAGCTGTCTTGGGAGAATCGTTTTTTGACAGGGCAAATGAACTCCAAATTGAAAAATTCCAGTTTAATTGGAAAGTAGACTCAAAGACCTTTCCAACGAGCTATCCTGCACCTGATTCTGACACCGGGAAGTGCCTCAAACATCGCTCCAAAGGGGCGTGACCCGTGAGGCAGGGGTGCGCGACCCGTCAGGCAGTTTTTGCCAGATTGCATTGTACAGCCCAGAAAACGCAGATGTGACTCAGTTTGACTTTTTGGGGTTGAAGATGATTATCTTTGATGTAATTATTGTAACTCTAAGACACTTTTACTCTTGTTTAACACTTCTAGAAGATTCATTCATGTCAAGGGTAAATATTTAATGAATGGATTGGTTTCCTAGCTTATAGAGGCAAGTTGTTTTGACTGCCTAGATTTTAGTGCTCAGTTTAGAATTAGTTGAAACAGCTCCTAGAAGGATGAACTCGACCCCTAGAGGCAAGGGAAGAGGTTGGCTTGCCTATATTATGTATTTTCTTAATCATTTTCAGGGGTTGGAAGGTTGGACTCTTGAGGGAGAAGCTATCATTGTATTATTCACTGTATCTCTGCAATTTTTGGCTAAGGAAGACCAGGGTTTTGCAGTCCTCTTTGGGATTCTTGTGGACTCATGTGTTGATGGTGTGTTTCTCAATGTTCTTGTAAGCTTTGTTATGTGATTCATTTCCTTTCTTTACTTCTGCATATTAAACAAATGAAGTGTTAAAGTAAGAATTCATGCTTGCCATGCTCTGCTTTTAAGTTTGTTTAATTTCAATGTTTTCTACTGTTTAAGGAGGATTCAAAGTTATTGTTTGCCCTCCTTAGCTCCTCACCTGTCTTTCTCATCCATTCACCTCAGTTTAAGGCATCAATACTGTTTCCTACCTCGCCCCAAAGAACCCCCTGCAAAAACTGTGTCTAATCCCCGCACCCAAAATTGCCCTCTTCTCAATTTGCCACCAAAAACCCAAAAACCCTAAATCAATCTTTCTGATCAGTTTACTAGCCTAATATCAGTGTTACCTAGTTGGTCATCTCATCCCATTGCAGATCTACCGAGATTGACCGGAGAGAGCCTTCTCCTGCCCCGTAGGGCTAGCTACGAGGCTAAATGGTTTGATGTGGCCTTGAGGTTTGCCTTTCTCAGCCTGAGGTGAAATTTCAAGCGCTAACAAGGTACACAAATGATATTGTCATTTCTTAATTCCCCTCTGATGCATTCAGATGCACATGCAAAGAAATGGTTGTATCCAATGCAGTAATATGTTCTATATATTTTATGAAGAGATTAAAAATAGACAGTAAATTCCAAAAAAATTATTTATTAGTTATTATAAGATGGATTTTGAAAAAATAAAAATAAAGAATGATATATACCATGAAAGAGTGAAAATGAGTTTAAAAGAAGAAAAAGAAAAGAGAAGGTAAAAGTGAAATTAGAAAATTTTATTTTTTTTGAAACTCTATAAAAAAGGAAGGCAAAATTTGTGAAAGTGGCTTAATTTTACGAGTGATTGTTTTTATGGAAACTCTAGAAAACACGAAAGGAAAAAATTGTAAAAGTAACTTAATTTTATGAGCTATTGTTTTTTATTTATGGAGAAATTATAGATAAATTAGTTTTTAATATAGATTTTATAAATTTGCTCTATAACATCAATAAGTTTCGATTTTTTTGAAAAAGAGAAGTTTTGGACTTAAAAGATGAATGGTAAATTTTATCATAAATTTTATCTGTAAGATTGTTATATTACTCAGAATTAATAAAAGCTATTCAAAATACAAAATAAATCAAGGAAAAAACTAACAAAAGCAACAAGTCAAGTTTTGGAGGTAAAAGATGAATGGTAGATTTCACCATAAATTTTATTTGTAACATTGTTATCTTACTCAGAATTAATAAAAGTTATTCAAAATACAAAATAAATCAAGGGAAAAACTAACAAAAGGAAGAAGTCTTTAACATATGTTTATTGTCTATTTTTTTTCGAATTGAAATTTTTTGATTCGAATTTTTATCCTATAGTATATAATTTCTGAATTAGAGCTTGATAATTATGATATTAGGTAGATGAAATTATAAAATAAGAGTTTTACAAAATTATATATCAGATCTATTTTAATTCTATATCTAACAAAAATTAATAGAAATCAACTCTCTTGCCAAGTTTATTTTAAAACATCAAACTTTTATTTTATTTTTGTTCTTTTTATTATTTTATAATTTATTTATTTTATCGTTTTCTTTTATAAAATAATAATTTTAAATTTCATTGTGTTACTTTTCCTTTTAAATACAAATATATAAAATTTAACTATTTTTCTTTGTTTTTTATTTTTTAAATTTATGATATATCTGTAATATGAATATAAAAAATTGATTTATAAATTTTTTTTTCCCTAGTGTCTAAGACCGACATTGAAATTGTCTATTTCAACCTTTCTTAGGATGTCTATTTATATAATAGATTGACAATTTAAAGGATTATATTTTTCTTCTTTCGCCAATAATGATAACTACAAGGTAAAAGAACTATCACATTAATTAGCTATCACTGGTTTAATATTTTGTTTTTCTTATGATATTATGATTTTCAGGGATATAAGTAATTAAGGAAATAATGCAACATAGAACACTATTAAGGGAGAGTACATGTTATTGAAATGTACATGTTATGTTTTAATTAGGGTTGAGGATATGATGTAATAGTTAATTGGGAAGGTTTGTGTTTACCTATGGAATGTTAATTAGCTACTATTTGTTTAATATTTTGTTTTTCTTATGATATTAAGATTTTCCAGGATCTAAGTAATTAAGGAGAAGAATTCTGTCGTCAGAGAGATCTATGCTGCAATCTTATCTGGCCACACGCCCTCCTCCCCTATCTTTCCAAATTATGGAAGGCTGCATGCCCGCTCAAAATGATCCTCTTCTCATGGCTCATCTTCTCCAACAGGAACCTCACCTGGGAAGTTCTTCAAAGAAAGGGGTGGGAGGGCCGGGCAGATGTCAAATGTGTCTTTCGGAAGCTGAATCAAATTCGCACATGTTCTTCAGCTGTGCCGCTTCATCATCAATCTGGTATGAATTATCTTTGATTTATGGCTTTCCTCATCAAGTTTTTTTATCTGTTCAGGATGCTTTCAATTGGTGGAGCGCGAAGAATCCTTCCTGGCACTCTCTTTTTATCCTCACCTGTTGGTTCCTATGGAAGTGGCGCAACTCATGCATTTTTCAGAACTACAGGAAGCCCCTCGATTCCGTCCTCATCTCAATCACGGGCCATATGCCCTCCACATATTAAAACCAGGGTCTGATCTGTTTCTATTTTTCGTCTATTGGGTCCTGTTTCACACTATGTAGTGTTTCTATAGATTTTTTGCATGCGGCTCTGTTTAAATGTTTTCAATAGCGTTTTTGATTCTGTAAAGATGATGATGGCGCTCAGACTTTTTGTTACCCTCAGATCGGCTACAGGTGGCTCGTCCTTTTTGCTGGCTTTATCATGAATGGTTACAGAGGTTTATATGCTGTCGCAACAGCCAGTCATGCTGTTGGGTTACAGCTGATTTTCATAGATTTTGATATGTATTCAGTTTTTTATATTTCCTGAATATAAAATATTATGATTTTTCTTCTGAAAAAAAAAGTAATTAAGGAAATAATGCAACATAGGGAGAGTACATGTTATTGAAATATACATGTCTTTTTTTAATTAGTGTTGAGGATATGATCTAATAATTAAGTGAGAAGATTTGTTTTTACAAATTTTGAAATTTACTCTGGAACATAATTATATATATCTGAAAGCTGTTCTAAATACAATTTCTTCCATCTAAAAAATATTATCTTCAAACTACAAATAAATATTTATATTTTATAACCAACTCCTTTGAATCTCTGTAAGTTATTTTTCTTCGTTATGACTATAGGCAATATATAATAGGGTATAATCAAATTCTCTAACCAGAACTCCCTTTGGGCCTATAAATAATCCAGAAATGGCAGAAGTTAAAATTTTTAATAGTCTTATCATATCACTAACTTACAGTTTTTCGACAAGTTTGCGTAGGCTCAAAATAAGTCTTCGAATTACGAAGTATCTCAACGATATTACAAAGATGTAGAGTATTGTAAGTCTTGAGATATTACAAAGATGCAGAGTATTGTAAGTTATAATGCCTTTACTTGTTGTTGATACAGGAGTTAAGGCCATAGGACCTGTGTAGATCAGTTGTTCTGTGGCTTAATTCAACACGAGAAATGAATCAGAACAGTCTATTTATTAACAACTTGAGATATTTAAATTTGTACTGTTACCAAATATTATGGCAATCAACTTCAGCTGTTTACTAAATGCTATATAATTTTATTGCAATATTTTTTAATAGAAATAATAATAGCTGATTTTAATTTTTTAATAATAGTTATTGAAGATAACTAGATTTACCAAATCAATGGAATCAATGGAGACTCCATCTTTCTTATTTATGAAAATGGCCAAGCCGTGTACATCATAATAGCAGTATTCACGAAGAGAATAAGTGAGATAAAATGGCTAGCGAAGATAACTAGATTCATCATACCAAATCAATATGTTTACATCACGTTGACTAGTTTATAATCTCGGTATTCAAATTTGGCAGAAAAAAATTGAGGTGAAATTTTGATTTGTGTTATTTAAACTGTTTTTTTGACTGTATGTATGGATTCAGCACCTTGAAAAATTCTTAGGGCACTTAGATTGTGCAAGAGTTACCCATCAAATTTGTGATTATCTCGTCGATTTTAGAGAAATTAAAGGGAGAAAACCCACCAGAAAAATTTCCAAAAAATCTCACTAAAAACAACTAGATAATGAACTAACTATTCTTATTATATTGGTAGTTTAACCTGTATTTAACTCACAAAACTTCAAGTGTAAGTGGTAATACATTCAGTAATTTTAATAGATACCACTACAGTGTTAATAGGAATTAATTGCAAATAAATAGGCAGATACCTATTTCAAATAGAATATTTTTGTTGGATATTTTTTTTAAATGAAAAGAATATTTTTTGTTTTATAAAGCACTAGATGATGCCAGTTAAACCAAAAAACACTAAATCCAGTCTATTCATTTAAAAAAAATAAAACTTAATCCATTATGAGTTCAAATGGGTACTTTATGGTTTAACAAGTTTATTATACAGCTTGTTAATGGGCATTAAATGA
The DNA here is from genome assembly GCA_031772625.1 of Pinus tabuliformis. NCBI lineage: Eukaryota > Viridiplantae > Streptophyta > Pinopsida > Pinales > Pinaceae > Pinus > Pinus tabuliformis. Next base: position 942,809,628 of record CM062817.1, on the reverse strand, counting down.
GTCAAGGCTGTATATGGTTATGGTTGGATAAATATCTTGCCATTAACAAGCTTATTATACAGCTTGTCAATAGGCATTAAATGAGTCAGGGGGCTGTATATGCTTATAATTGGATAAATGTCTTGCCAAAATCCAATATTAAACATATTATACAGCTTGTCAATGGGCATTAAATGAGCCAAAGATGTATATGCTTAAAGTTGGATAAATATCTTGCGAAATCCAATAATAAGCATATACAGCTTCAGCTCATTTAATGCCCATTAACATATTATTTATAATATTCGCAGTTAATTGGAAAAATATAGTTGGAAAATAAATATTTTAATAATATATTTGAAATGACCGTTTGTGCATTCATTCCACTACTTGTCCTCGCACAGGGAGTGACACACAGGGTAGCCTCTGGTCTCCCAACGTGGCCACGTTACGCATTCAATTTTCAATTCAGTTGTCATTTTAGTTACAATCGAGACATTACCCATTTCGTTTGCGCTGCCTCAGAATTCGAAGACAATCGTTTGCACTGACTACATCGTGGCGTTGAATGCAGGAGCTCACAGGATGGTACTACGTTCCGGAGAGTTCATTTTCTGCAAATGGCGATGATTAAATTATTTAATTTTATTCGATGACTCATTCATTCATAAACAAGTGTGTACAGGATTTCTAATTGATGGGTGGTTAGAATGGGTTGTTTCGTGGGTTTAGCAAAGAATTTGTATCAGGGGCATGAGATTTGGACGAAGATAAAGGTGGAGCACTGTAATTATTAAGTTGAAAGAAGGAAGAAGTCAACCTACGCTGGAGGGTTCGAAGAACAAGGGAAGCCGCTAAGCAGCAAGTTCCTACCAATGCCAATCAAATCTGAATACAAAAACCAATCAAATTTGAATACAAATTCTTGAATCAAATATCCAATCAACCAATCAAATTTGAATACAAATTCTTGAATCAAATATCCAATCAAATCTGAATACAAATTCTTGAATGAAGTATCCAAATTGTCAGTAAAATCCGATCCAACCTTCTGCAACTTCTCCACATCTCGAAGCTATCTCGAAGATTGTACTTAGGTGAGGTCATTAATTCAAGCAACATCTTAATAAGTATCTTAAGGCGCAGTAGCAATAAGAATCAATGTAATTTAGTCTACCACTAAACCATTTAGTTGATATATGATAATTAAAGTTCTTGTACAATAACACTTTTATTTATACTAAATACACACTGCAATATAAAAGGACTTTGTGGTCTTGCACAGAATCCTACTGTTAACTTAGTTGACGAAGTTCTCAACACTTATCAATCTTCTCAATATGCCCCGCGACACTTAATAAACTAATTAAAATGAGGTTGTGTCATTTCATCAAATTTTGAGGAATATAAAAGGACTTTGTGGTATTTCACAATTTGGAACCCTTCACTTGTTCAAATATAAACGAAAATTTATTTTATTGGAAAAAAAAATTTTATAAATGCAGAAATTTATTTGCTAAATTGAGGGCATATCAAAGAAAATTGATAAAATTTCAATTTTCAAATTTAAAAGCAAATTTATTTTATGAATGCAGAATTTTTTTTACTAAATTTAGTGCATATCAAAGAAAATTTATTTCATGAATGCAACACTTTTTTTGCTAAATTTAGAGCATATCAGTATGTTTATTATATCTTTATATTTTGTGAAGAAATATTGTGGCATGATTTCATGATTGTGTATAATGTTTGATTCAATATATTAAAATGTACCTAAAAAACAGTTTACAACAAGAAGGACGAGGAAGTAATTGAATAAATGGATAATGATGTGGTAATGCTGGTAATACATAAATAATTTAAAATCACAGGGATAATACATGGTCATACAATTCACTGCATGTAAAAAAATCTAATCCCAAATACTATTTCTTCAATAGACCACCTTAACTAAATATAATTCCAACTCCAACTCTAAGTTAATGTAATAAGTTTTTAATAATTCTTGTGATACACTAACTAATAGTAAATGATCCAAATTTAAAACTGAGTTTGGTCTCAAGTACTATTTCCTCAATATAGACCATAGACTAAGTGTACTATTTCCTCAATATAGACGATAGACTAAGTGTACAAAACTAAATATAATTCCAACCCCAACTCTAAGCTAATGTAATGAGTTTTTAATAATTCTTGTGGTAATGTAATGAGTTTTTAATAATCCTTGTGGTGCACTAACTAATACTAAATGATCCAAATTTAAAATTGAATTCGGTCTCCTTAACATATAAGATTGAATTTTGACTCTAGAATTAGTAGTTTGACAAGTTATAATGTTGCATGATAATATTTATAACTTAGGTTGCTAAAAATAAATTCATTCATGCTTATTGTGAAAAATATATTGCATAGGAAATTTAGGGTAATGACTACTCAAAAAACGTCAAAACAATATTATTGTAAAATAATTTTACTTGATACCATGACTAGTTTGTGTAGTTTGTTGACAAGTAAAATAATTTTACTTGATACCATGACTAGTTTGTGTAGTTTGTTCACAGTTGTCAGATATGTTTTTGGTATAAATTGTTCACAATATTTTTCTAGATAAATCACTCAGAAACACTACACATCCAATATCCCTAAAAAAATACAATCAAAACACATTTAGAATGTTCCTTCAACCAAGAAAAAAAATTTTAGTTTATAAAAATACATTTTCATGTATAAATTGAATTAGTTAAGGCTTAAGGCATTCCCCTCTGAAAATCCCCTCTGAAAATAACTCTCCTCTACTGATAGGTGGATTTGGTCTCTACCGTCAAATGGCTTGTTAGACGATTAAAATGTGATCAACCATTCGATCTCAGCCAAATTGTTATTTATTCAGTTACCTAGGTCGTTTCAAGAATTCTTCATTTGCTAAGGCGTACATGCATCAAAGGGGTTTAATGGATGAATAAGTTTCAGGAACAATAGCTTGCACGCACTAATTCTTCTTCTCTGAAAGAGGAAGAAAAATATAAGAGGAATAAGGAGAACATTCCCCATTCTCCTGGGAGGGAGCCTCTCCCAGACCTCACTCAATTCATCACATCAATGTAGAGCCAATAATCATGTAAGTATTCACAACTTTTACATTGGTTTTCTCTGCACATTTTCCCTTTTTCTTTATCAATGCTTTTTCGGAAACATATATGCCTGAATTAAATATAAATATGTGGTTGTTCTTTGTTCTGTTTTACAGATAAGGTCTTTGTTGCATAAGCGAGAGCACATGTAAGATTGGGGGTATGCTCTTCCAGCAAGAAGTGCAGTAAAAAGAAAGCAAATGTGCATATGTCAAGCGCGGGTGTCATTTCGAGTGAGGAGAGGTGTCAAAGACATGAAATGGCCATGCTGAGAAAGAGCTTCAGATAGACAATGCAGAGGTGTTGTCGATTCTGTTAGTGTTGAGATTTGGGGATGTCAACACCTGAACCTGCAGTGGTGAATATACTCATAGAACCCTAGACCTCTTGATCGAGATGAAACACTTGTGGGTGCTGCTTCCATGGGTAAGGAAGTGGTGAAACAAGTAACGGATTTGAAAACAGAGGTTTTCAATTACCAAATGCTGTGAAGCAATTCAGGTGCGCATTCAAGGAGAAGAGCTGCTAGAGAAGGCAATGTGTGGTGATATGGACATAATCTGGGAAGTTATAGCCTATTTCAAGCTTTCCCTTCGTGTTGCAGAAGAAAATCATTTGGAGAACGAGGCTATTGCACTGAGCAAGCTTGGGAAATCATGTTCCTCTATTTTGAAAATGGAGAAGAAAGCCCATTCCTACCACTTTCAGAGCATCAAGATTGCACTTGCCATCATGTTTGCACAGATTTCAAGTTCTGAGTGATACCGAATGGGTTATCGGAAATACAGTCTACGAACTCGAAAGAGACGCAAGCGATGCAGTTCAAGAAACAACAACTCCCATTTATTCACTCGGCCAATTTATACCATCAATTTATCTTGAAGCCAAGAGAAAGCATAAGGAGATGTCATTGAATCCCACATCATTAAGTCTATGGGAGGAAATGGATTGTTCGCTTTGGCTAGATTCGAAAGCAAGATCATTTGTTCTCTATGTTTCCTTCAGAAGCAAAGCTCGCATGTCCAAAACTCAAATGGAAGAGATAGTGATGGGTTTATTGGAAAGTGGGAAGAATTTCCTTTGGGTAGTCCATCCAGGTATGTTACATTCTGATGACAATGGAGGCCTTCTACCAGAGGGTTTTTCAGATAAAACAAAAAATAAAGGCCTGGTGGTTCAATGGTGTCCTCAATTATTAGTTTTATCTCATCCTTCTGTGGGGGGATTCTTCACCCATGGGGTTTGGAATTCAACAATGGAGAGCCTGAGTTTGGGGGTCCCCATGTTGGTTTTTCCAAATGGGATTGATCAATACACCAATAGAATGTCTGTGGTTAACCAGTGGAAGATTGGATTAAGGTTAGAGACATGTAGGGACGATTGAGTGATAAAGCGGGGAGAGATTTCAAGAGCTGTCAAATTTCTGGTGGGAAGCAAAGAAGTGGAAGAGATGAGGAGGAAGAGTAAAGAAATTAGAGAAACTATAAGGCAAGTAACAAGTGAAGGAGGATCCTCTTGGATTAACATGCAACGTTTGGTCGATTATATTGGGACTAGGAGCACTGAACAAGTTATATCAGAAATATGAACTCATGGATCTAGTTGTTATTAGAACATCATATAACAACAATTTTTGTAAGACATGGTAAAGAACTGCAAGCAAAGAGCGCTGAGTAGAGAGCAATTCATTGACACTAAAATTTCATTGACTCTTTAATAAGATATTTTATTTCAGCAATTCTGACACGAAGATATTTCAACAATCCTGACAGGAATATATTTCATTTCAACAATCATGACAGGAAGGTCATGCGCACTTGACTTATGAGATGAATATAAGTCAATTTTCCAAAGGGGTATAGATGCGTGAACAAGGTGATTTCATAGATGGAGGAATGGTAGAGGCTCCCATATGTGTCTCCTTACGAGGATACTGGATTAAATGATTCTTTTAATTCTTTTGAAGCCAAAGGTCTAACCGTTGTTGAGCACTTGCCAAAGTCTATCAAAAAGTGCTTGTTAAGGGATAGCCAGTTTGCTAGCTTTGGAAATGCACTTTGTAGGGTAACCTGCAATTGTGAAAATGAGTAGTTGGATGTCTTCATGGCCAACTGAGGGTAGAAGATCTAACAAATACACCTTTTGCCCGTGGTCGTCGTATATGAAATTTGATCAATTTTTGTTTTTAACTTTATACAAGTATAGATATCCAGAGAAACTCTAGTTATTTTTAATTCAATGTAGATGCTTAGCACTCTCTCTTTTCCAAGGAAAACTTCATGGAAAACCCTTTGACTACTTCCCTGTGTTTGTTAGGACACCCTAGTTTTAGTTTGGACAGTGATTGAAAGTATGTTCCAAATTAGTAAATTCTATGAGATAATGCACATCTTTAGTATTCCTTCAAAACCAAACTATGAAGGGAAAAGAATCCAGATCAGCAGCTTTAGAATGTTGGAAAAGGCTAGACAATCATTTGTCTCTATTATCTGAAATAACTCAAATTACATGCTTTGTCATATTGCTAGACAATCATTTGTCTCTATTATCTGAAATAACTCAAATTACATGCTTTGTCATATTTTTACAATGATGGAAGGTATGTTTTGAATTTTAGACTAGGCCCCAAACCTCATAGCAGGTGCCTCATGCATCTGAGAAAGAGGTGATGAAGGAAGATTAAATAGACTAAATGGTGTAGCTGTAGCTTACATTAGCCACAACTTAAGATTTCAAATATCATTTGCCACCCAACTGGAAGGAGGAGAAAAATAATATTTTGAATAATTGCTGCTCTAAGTGATCATTTTGGCCTTATTATTACTGCAGGGTATTGGGCTTATATTTGACTTGTTGGTATTCTGGTGGAAAATTAGAGGAGTAATAGATATATTAGTTATTACTGAAATGTTAACCTTGGTATTTCATCTTTTTCATTCTTTAGATATATGGAGTGGTAGGAATTTGAGATCTTTTGCAATAACTTGTTGGTCATGGTAGGGGTTAAGTCTTGGTGAGAAATAGATATAAAGTGAATTATGATATTTATATCAATCTAAGCAATGGACTTGGAAAGTATGGTTTGAATTCAATAGTTTTTAGCACTGCTGAGTAATTTATACTTACTGTTTTAGTAATGCTGAGTAATTTGTATTTACTAATGCAAAACGGTGATCGTGTTCAAGATGTCATCGAAGATGTAATGATCTATTTATATAACTTGTGCCCATTCTCATTTGTCATTCATTTTGCTGCAGTTTACAAAATATGGGAGCTCTTGAGTGGAGTAAGGTGGTTAGGAGCACCAGGGATGGTGGCTTATCACATGCATCTAGTTGCATGCTCGGGTCATTCATCTACTTGCCAATATGTTGATCTCATATTTATAGGGATTCACTTGGAACAGGAATTTGGTTTTTGTGAGGTTTTATAAATTGTTACACGCTTTCACACAATTGCACATTAGTAATGTTTACCTAGAATCTAAATGTTATATAAATCTCCACTTGTCTATTTGATTGGTTGAAATTTGAAACTGATTGTCATGTTTTTTCCATTCACATCTAGGTACAAAACATATTGTACATGTGTATAACATTATATGAATGATCACATTCGCAAAATGCAATTAAAGCACGTGAAGGCAGCTTACAATGATGAAAAATGTTACTCTGAAAATATTCCATCAATGTATTGCCAACTCTGAAAGTAAAATCTAGTTTCTCGTTGCTTTCCCCTATGAAAGCTCGTTAAGGTTTATTACTTCTGAGATTTAGATTTTAACTTTTGCATTTGATCCTATTGTATTTCCCTTTCCTGCACTTTTGCTTTTGTTTCCAATCGGCCCATCTTGAACTTGGTGGGAATGAATCCCACAGCCTCCCTTAGCATTATGCCTTAGCAGGAAGTGCTGAAATAATAGCAGAGATTGAAGAAAGAATAGCAAGAAAATGGGAGAAGACCAAGAAATATAAAACTGAATTTGTATCTGCTTTATTCAAGAATGAATTTTCCTCTACATGAGCATTCGATATATTCATGTGAATAACTACCGTTACATACATAACTAAATTACTCGTTACAAAACTGTTTAACTACATTTACCCAAATTCGTTGTCAAACTAACAAACTCCACCTTGACAACAATTTTCCCATTCATCATCTCTCCTGCAAGCCAAGAGAAGCTAAACACCACCGCAACTTCTCTACTGTAACTGGCTTTGTGAATATGTCTGCACAATTTTCTCGTGTATGGACCTTTTTAAGAGCTACTTTTCCACCATCGATCACATGTCTCAGAAAATGATATCTCACATCAATGTGCTTGGTTCTGCTGTGATAGGCAGGGTTTGTGGCCAAGTGAATAGCACTTTGACTGTCACAAAGTACACTCACTTTCTCCTGCGTTCTTCCAATTTCATCGAGCAAACCCTTTAACCAGATTGCTTCTTTACTGGCATCTGAAGTAGCTATATATTCAGCTTCGGTAGTGGACAATGCAACCGTGTCTTGAAGCTTTGACATCCAACTAATTGCTCCACCTGCAAGAGTAAAGACGTAACCTGTAGTAGATCTTCTTTTGTCCAAATCACCTGCATAGTCAGCATCTACATATCCGCAGACTGATCCTTCACTACCATTAAAGATGATGCAATGATCTCTTGTGCCTCTTAGATATCGAAGCACCCATTTCACTGCTAGCCAATGTTCTTTACCTGGATTTGCCATGAACCTGCTGACAACTCCAACTGCATGTGAAATGTCAGGTCTTGTAGATACCATCGCATACATTAAGTTGCCTACCGCATTTGCATATGGTACATGAGACATATACTGCTTTTCTTCATAAGTTCTAGGACTCAAAACTGAAGAAAGCTTAAAATGGGAAGCTAGGGGAACATTAACAGGTTTCACATTATTCATAGAGAACTTTTCAAGTACCTTCTTCACATACTTCTGTTGTGATAACCAAAGCTTACCATTTTTCCTGTCTCTGTGTATCTCCATGCCCAAGATATGTTTTGCTGCTCCAAGATCCTTCATATCAAACGCCCTAGAGAGTTGAGCCTTTAACCTGTTGATCTCTTCCATGCTTTTGCTTGCAATAAGCATATCGTCAACATACAAAGCTAAGATAATGAATATGCCATTGAAACTTTTGAAGTACACACAATGATCATACTCACTTCTTATAAAGTTCTGGCTCACCATGAAGGAATCAAACTTCTTGTACCATTGTCTGTGTTATGAAACCATCTCACACAAAGATAGAAAAGAGAGATCCATGCCTTAGAATTCAGCCTCTTCGAGGGGGCAACCTCCTTTACATTACATAAATGAACAATTCTTGGATGATACAAATGACAAAACCTCCTTTCTATATATAGGAGTCTAGGGAGTCACAATATAATCCAGCCGACCTAACAATAATAATATAAAGCCACAAAAATAACAATAGAGGGATTCTATGGGGCACAGAAATAACAATATGGGGGTAATAGGGGCACAACAATATAAATAAGGGGTATAACTACAATAGTAATGGGGTAATCACTAGTATTATAGGGACCCAACATGCCCCTCTCCTTCAAAAAAGTGTTGTCCTCAACGCTTGAGTAGTTCTGGATACTTCTGCATAAAATTCTCATCCTCCCATGTGGAATCTTCAGCGGATAAGTTCTTCCACTTGATAAGATACTCTGAAATTGATCGATTTCGTAGCTGTCGAGTTCTTGTTTCTGTGACTGCTTCCGGTTCCAATATAATTTTTCCTTCCTCGTCAAGTTCTGGCAATATTGTTTGAATTGGGAGCTTGTCACCTATAACCTTCTTTAAACATGAAACATGGAAAACTGGGTGCAATCGAGAAGCTGCAGGAAGCTCCAATTTGTATGCCATAGTACCAATCTTTTGCAACACCTTGTACGGACCATAATACTTTGGTGATAATTTATTATCCTTCTTAGCTTGCTTTAGGGACATTTGCTTATATGGTTGTAGCCGTAGGAATACCCAATCACCTACATCAAAACTTCTTTCACTGCGATGTTGATCTGCCTGTTGTTTCATTCTATTTTGTGCCAACACGAGGTTATCCTTTAAGAGTTGGAGGACTTGTTGTTGATGTTCGATGTGATGTTCCACTGCCTGAACCTTAGAATTTTCTCTTAAATATGATGTGATGGATGGTGGTTGATACCCATAAAGTGCCATAAATGGGGTCATTTTTGTTGCTGTATGGAAGGAAGTGTTATACCACCATTCAGCCAGAGGCAACCATTTGACCCATTGTGTCTGTTTATCAGATACAAAGCAACGAAGATATCCTTCCAAACATTTGTTTACTATCTCAGTTTGCCCATCAGATTGAGGATGATAAGATGAGCTATGAGCTAACTGAGTACCAAGACAAGAAAATAATTATGTCCAAAAATTTCCAGTGAAAATGGGATCTCTGTCACTTACAATAATCTTTGGGTTTCCATGTAGCTTTTGAACTGTTTCCATAAATGCAGTAGAAACTGTACTGGCTTTAAATGGATGTGATAATGCACAAAAGTGTGCATACTTGGTAAGTCTGTCAACTACCACCATGATGACACTCTTTCCCTCAGACTTGGGTAAACCTGTGATAAAATCCATTGAAACCTCCTCCCAACGTTGGCTTGGAATGGATAAAGGTTGTAATAGACCCGGTGTCTTAATTGTTTCAACTTTATTTTGCTGGCAAACCAAACATTCCGCCACAAACTTTTGAATATCTGATTTAAGGCCATCCCAAAAAAATTCCTTCTTAACCCTGTGGTAAGTTTTTAAAAATCCTGAGTGCCCTCCTAAGGGAGAAGTGTGCAATTCCATAAGAATCTTTTGTTTTAGCTGGGAATTCTTACAGAGGTATAAGCGATCTTTGTACCATAACGAATCATTTTGCCAGCTAAATGTATCAGAAGTACTGGAATCTTGTTGTAGCTTTCGAATAAGTGCCCACACTTCTTCGTCATTCTTCCATTCCTCCCTTGCTTCGTTTATCCAATCTGGTTGGATAATAGAAATGGCACACAACAATGCTTCCACATCCTCATCCTTTCTTGAGAGTGCATCTGCCACCACATTTTGCTTCCCTTTTTTGTAGATGATTTCAAAGTCATAACCCAACATCTTTGTGACCCACTTTTGTTGCTCTTCAGAGGATAATCTTTGTTCTAAAAAGTATTTAAGGCTATCATGATCCGTTTTTACCTTGAAGTGTCTTCCCATTAGGTAGGGTCGCCATTTCTTAAGTGCATGGAGTATTGCCAACATTTCCTTCTCATAAATAGCTTTGCTTAAAAACTTTCCCTTGATTGGACGACTTTCAAAAGCAATGGGTCTTTCATCTTGCATTAGAACAGCACCAATTCCATTTCCTGAAGCATCACATTCCACAATAAAGGTTTTTGTGAAGTCCGGTGTAGCTAAGACCGGTGCTTGGCACATTGCCTCTTTAAGATGTTCAAAGGCCTTTGTTGCTTCCGGAGTCCATGAAAATGAATCTTTCTTCAATAATGTTGTTAGAGGTGCTGCTATTCTCCCATAATTCTTAACAAACTTGCGATAATACCCTGTCAACCCAAGAAATCCTCGCAGATGCTTTATGGATGTGGGGATTTTCCATTCCTTAATGGCTTTAATTTTGCTAGGGTCTACCTTAACTCCTTCATGAGATACAATATGACCCAAATATTCCACCTCCTGGACTCCAAAGAAACATTTGGATCTTTTTGCATATAATTGTTTCTCCTCCAATAGTTGTAGCACCCTGTCAACATGTTCAACATGATCCTTCCAAGACTTGCTGTAGATTAGTATATCATCAAAAAATACTAACACAAATTTTCTAAGGAATGGTTTGAAAATTGAATTCATCAAACCTTGAAATGTTGAAGGTGCATTGGTAAGGCCAAAAGGCATGACCAAAAATTCATAATGACCCTCATGAGTTCTAAATGCCGTTTTCGGAATGTCTTCAATCTTCATTCTGATTTGATGATATCCTGAACGAAGATCCAACTTGGTGAAGTAAATTGATCCATGCAATTCATCCAGTAATTCATCAATAACAGGAATGGGGAACTTATCTTTAATAGTGAGCTTGTTGAGCTCCCTATAATCCGGACACATGCGCCATGATCCATCCTTCTTGTGCACCAATACTACTGGAGCTGAGAAAGAACTTTGACTCGGTTGAATTATACCAGCCTCTAGCATTTCTGCAACCATACGTTCAATTTCACTTTTTTGGACATAGGGATATCTGTACGGCCTGATGTTTGGAGGAACACTTCCTGGAATCAGATGAATAGCATGATCATGATCACGCATAGGTGGGAGACCTTTGGGAGTCTCAAATACCTTGGAATGATTGTCCAGGACTTTTTGGAGATCTGGAGAAATAGATGATTCCAATGTGGAAACATCTAGCGAACATAATTGTGCAATTACACCTCTTTGCTCCTTTTTTAGAAGCTTTGTCATGCCATTAGAGCTGATTATCTTTCCTGGTTTCCCTGCAATACCCCTTAATTCAACTTCCTTTCCTTCCACAGAAAATTTCATGAAAAGTTCTTGAAAATTAAAAGCTATTGTACCCAAGGATTGTAGCCATTGGACTCCTAGTACAACATCAGCACCTCCCATTGGAATGGAAAGCATTGGGCTAGTCAATACATATTCTCCCATGGATAGCTTGATATTATGGCACTTTCCAGAACAATTTATTGTTCCTCCATTTGCAATCATCACTTGACACTCTGGTGCTGGATATAGGAAGCAATTCAATTCTTTTGCTACCCTACAATGAATAAAATTGTGGGTGCTTCCTGAATCAATCAACACTATTACCTTTTTCTTCTTGATTTGTCCTTCTATCTTGATGGTTGAGGAGTGGTAATTCCTGCCAATGCATTACAAGATATGGTCGGATTTATTTGTTCTTCATCTAGGCTTTGTTCCTGGAATATATCCTCTTCTTTTGACCTTTCTTGCTCCTTTTCTTCTTCCTCTTCACAATCTATGTAGAATAATTTCTTCTCAGCACACTTATGACCTTTTGTGTATTTGCTATCACAATTGTAACAAAGCCCTTTTGCTCTTTTTTCTTCCAATTGTTGTGGTGTCAACCTTGTAGGTTGTGGAAGACTATGGGCAACAACACTTCCGTCTTTATAGTTGTGAACGGTATGCTTCCTAGTTGCCATAATTTTGCTTTCCATTTTTCTTGCTAACCTGAATGCCTTCTCTAATGAATCAGGTTCCCAAAGGCGCACATCATGTTGGATATTATCCTTTAAAGACCCTATGAACACATCAATCCTATGCTCCTCTGGAATATCTTTTACCCTTATGTTCAATTTTTGGAACTCCTCAATGTGCTCCATTATTGAACCCTTTTGTTTGAGACTTATCAATTGGCTAAAAAAAGTGTTGCTTTTTGTATCCTCATAATGTGCTATCAATTCTTCCGTAAAAATTGCCCAAGTGATAAATTGTTTACGAGAACAAAGCCATTGATACCATACAAACTGATTTGGTTCCAAATATAAAGTTGCCATACGTACCTTTTGTGTGTTTTGCACATTATTGAGATCGAAGAATTGCTCCATCTGTAATATCCATGTGGCGGGATCCTTGCCATCAAACTTCCTCACATCGATTTTTGGAACATGGTGAGTCTTCGATCCAACATTAGAGTCTATGGAATCATGATTAACATTTCTTTTGTTCTCATCATGAGTTTCCTTTACTACCTTTTCACCATTAGTGACCCTTTCTTGTAGCAACTTCTTCAATTCATCCATCTTATCATCCATGCCATCAAATTTAGCGTCAATCTTAGCTTCCATGCCATCCATCTTAGCTTCCATTCCCTTTATCTTAGATTCCACGCCACTTATCTTAGCTTTTGTTAGCTTTTGTGAGCGTGACATTTGTTGCACTTGTTCTTGTAATTTTGATATATCATGTAGCATTTCTTCCTCTTCTTCATGAGTCATGCTAGAGCTTTCAGGTTCCTTACTAGGTGTTTGCATTTTCTTTCCTCGGGGCATCAGTTACCGATAATAAAGTTTTACTATGCCCTTTGAATTCCGTTAAACCAAGCTTACACAAAAATTAAAAAAAAACTACACACCTTTTTTCACTTTATAGAAGCTTGATATTGAATCTGATGTATCTCTGTAATTTCGGATCCTCCAATTCTGAAATTGCTACCTGTAGTATCCTTCTGCGTCCTCTTTCCAATGCCACAAGTCTGAGCCAAATTGGATTCTCCAAGGAAGAGTTATGTGAAATCTCCCACAGTTACTTGCTTTTAGACTGGTTCAGTAGAGCGAACTTGTACGACGTGCCACGAGTCACTGTTTCAACCTTTGAATCTGAAACACACGCACAAGAAACTACAGTTTGTCCTCTTTTTGTACCTTTTTATGAAATTTCAATCCGATCTTCAGAGAGAGAGTTATGACGATTTTCCCCAGGTCACCTGCTTTGAATGTAATTCAAGAGTCTACAAAAAGACCAACTTCCTGAGATCATATCTCCGAAAATATCACGAGAAAATCTCTGAAATTCGGACCCACGGTTCCGCGCCAATTCTTCTCAAATGGGTTGTTTTTGCGACTTCTGAAACGTCACAGAAAAAAAGTTATAGCGAAAATGCCACGATGACCTGTTTGGAGCAGCAAAACCCTAGAATCCAAAGCTCTGATACCAAATGTTATGAAACCAGCTCACACAAAGATAGAAAAGAGAGATCCACGCCTTAGAATTCAGCCTCTTCGAGGGGGCAACCTCCTTTACATTACATAAATGAACAATTCTTGGATGATACAAATGACAAAACCTCCTTTCTATATATAGGAGTCTAGGGAGTCACAATATAATCCAACCGACCTAACAATAATAATATAAAGCCACAAAAATAACAATAGAGGGATTCTATGGGGCACAGAAATAACAATATGGGGGTAATAGGGGCACAACAATATAAATAAGGGGTATAACTACAATAGTAATGGGGTAATCACTAGTATTATAGGGACCCAACAGTCTGGGAGACTGCCTCAGACCATACAATGATTTCCTGAGCTTGCAAACTAATCTTCTGCTGCGACCTCGTACAAAACCTTCTGGTTGTTCCATATATATCTCTTCGTTCAAATCACCATGTAGAAAAGCTGTTTTAACATCTAACTTTTCTAACTCAAGATTAAGCAACGCAGTTAGTGCCAACACAGTACGTATAGAAACAAGTTTTACAACTGGAGAAAAAATCTCATGAAAGTCTATACCTTCAACCTGAGAATACCCTTTTGCTACCAGTCTCGCCTTATATCTTTCGATACTACCATCAACTTTCCGTTTCAGCTTGAAGACCCATTTACATCCAACAACACTTCTCCCTTCAGGAAGCTCTACAAGATCCCAGGTATTGTTCTTGGCTAAGGAGTCCATTTCTTCTTCCATAGCCTTTTTCCATTTCTTGCTATCTGTATCATCCATCGCTTCCTGATAACAAGACGGTTCCCCATCTTCAGTAACCAAAGCAAAAGATGAAGCAGAATCTTCATACCTTTTGGGAGTTTTCCTTTCCCTTGTAGACCTTCTCAGAGTGACTGGTTGCTGAACTCGTTCAGAAACTTGCACTGGTTCATAAGCTTCAACGGCTTCCTTTGTGTCTTCAACACCTTTGTCTCCAGAAGTCTCTCCTTCCTTTCGACTGTCACCGAAAGATCTAGCCTCCAACTGAACTCGTTGACACGGCGATACCTGTTCCTGTTCAACTCTTTCAACATTTGATTTTAACAAAGAGGATTCATTAAATGTTACATCTCTACTAATGACTATCTTCCGCAATGTAGGATCCCACAACCTATATCCTTTCACTGCATAGTCATACCCAACAAAGACATAACATTTTGACTTTGGATCTAATTTTGAACGCTGATTTTTCGGAATAAGAGAATAAGCATCACAGCCAAATATCCTCAAATGAGAATAGTCACAAGACTGACCCGTCCAAACTTCTTCAGGAATTTTACAATCAATCGCTACTGAAGGTGATCTGTTAACTAAATAACAAGTAGTATATACTGCTTCTGCGCACAACTCCTTTTGCAAGTTAGCATTGCTGATCATGCTTCTGGCTCTTTCCATAAGAGTCTGATTCATACGCTCAGCAACACCATTTTAATGAGGAGTATAAACAGCAGTTTTGTGTCTAACAATGCCCTCATCCTTACAGTATTGTTCAAACTCAACAGAAGTGAACTCACCACCATTGTCAGTTCTTAGACATTTAATAGATTTGCCTGTTCTTTTCTCTACCATTACTTTAAATTGTTTAAAGACATTGAATACATCAGCTTTCCTTTTTAGCATATAGACCCAAACTCTACGAGAGTAATCATCAATGAACGTTAAAAAATACAATGCACCTCCATATGACATAACAGGGGAAGGCCCCTACAGATCAGAATGAATGTAGTCTAAAACATCTTTACTATTATGATTGCCAACTTTAAATCTCTGTTTACACTGTTTTCCATACACACAATGTTTACAGAAATCTAAATTCAAGGATTTCAGACCGGGAAGAGATTTACGTTTCATCAGTATGTGAAGACCTTTCTCGCTCATATGACCCAAACGTTGATGCCACAGACGAGTACCTGCTTCTTCCTTTTCTGACGCAACCGCTGCTTCACCGACCTGAGTACTTCCTTTTAACCTGTAAAGATTTCCGACCTTTTCTGCCTTCATAACCATAAGAGCACCTTTGAAGACCTTCAAGACGCCATCCTGACCTGTAAACTTATAACCATCTGAATCCAACACTCCCAAAGAGATTAAATTTTTCTTCAAATCAGGTACATGTCTAACACTAGTTAATGTCCTAACTGTGTTATCATACATCTTAATCCTAATATCTCCCATCCCAACAGTCTGACATGACATATTGTTACCCATAAACACAAAACTACCGTTTACATTTTCATACGAAGTAAACCAGTTTCTATGTGGGCACATATGATGCGAAGCACCAGAGTCTAACAGCCAGCTATCAAAACTCTGAGAGACATTACATTCAAGTTCTAACACTAGTTAATGTCCTAACTGTGTTATCATACATCTTAATCCTGATATCTCCCATCCCAACAGTCTGACATGACATATTGTTACCCATAAACACAGAACTACCGTTTACATTTTCATACGAAGTAAACCAGTTTCTATGTGGGCACATATGATGCGAAGCACCAGAGTCTAACAGCCAACTATCAAAACTCTGAGAGACATTACATTCAGGTGAAGTTTCATCTATCATACACAATTCTTCAGCAGATAAAACTTCGTCTACCATACCTGAATCAGCCTGATTCACTTCGTTCTTCAGGTTTTCAGATTCCTTCCGTTTCCAACAGTCCTTCTTCAAGTGTCCAACTTTACAGCAGTTCCAACATTTTTCCTTACACTTCTTGCCCTTCGATTTCGACCTGGAAGACCCCCTTGGATTGTCTCCTCTTTCCTTTGAGCGTCCTCTAGCGACCATGGCTTCTGACGCAGTTGTATCAGTGCTGGATTTTCTTCGTACTTCTTCAGACAGAAGAGCTCCCACGACTGATTCAAACTTCAAAGAATCAGCAGAGCTGAAGCTGATTGAGGTTACGAAGTGATCCCATGATTCAGGCAGAGAACACAGCAAGGTTATGGCTTTATCTTCTTCCTGTATTTTGACTTCCATATCTGTTAATTGACAAATTAGTGTATTAAAAACATTCAAATGTTCTGCAACACTTGAACCTTCTTTCATTCGAAGACTGTATAATTGTCATTTCAGATAAATTCTGTTGGTTAATGATTTTGTCATATAAAGGTTTTCAAGTTTTTCCCACAAACCTGACGTCGTAGTCTCTTCAACGATGTTGAAGAGAACTTCATCCGCTAGACATAACCGGATGGTACTGAGAGCTCGGGCATCCAAGTCCTCCCAGTCTGAAGTAGTCATGGTTGTAGGTTTCTTAGTAACCCCATCCAATGCCTTGTGCAACCCTTGTTGCACAAGCAGATCCTTAACCTTCAGTTTCCAAAGAGCAAAATTGCTCTTTCCGGTGAATTTCTCCACCTCGAATCTTGCATTCGACATCTTGGCCATTTTTCCTCCTTCCTAGGGTTTCAGTCTTTCTAAGAAAAAAAAAACAAATAACCTCCCCAATTCAAACAGAAAGACAAGTTTCAAATCCTTTGTTTCTTGCAAACCCTTTTGTTTTTCTAGTTTCAAAACATTCTTGCAAATCTCTTGCAAACTTTTCCTTCTACAATATTTGTAAAAAACAACATCCTTTTCAATCTCTGCTGTCTTTAAAAAAAAATTCTGAACAACCTTTTCAATCTGCTGCTGTCTTTAAAAAAAAATTCTGAACAACCTTTTCAATCTTCAGCCTTTGTTTTTTTTAAAAAAAAAATTCTGCTAGAAAAAAAAAAAACAAGTCTGGAAACTCCGATCAATACCCGGATTTCACGCTCTGTCACAAATCCTCTGCAACTTTATGCAGGCCAGCAGGCAGATAACGCAGGCTCTCCTTCTTTTAAAAAAACAATACGCAGCAGTCTGGCTCTTCTGGTTCTTCACGCAGGGACAGCACGTCTACAGGGTCTTTAAAAAAAAACGCCTCACGCTACACAACGCTACACAGCAATCTCCCTCACGCACAGCCTTTCACGCTTCAGTTTTGGTCACTGGAACGGTTCTTCAGCCTCACGTCTCCGTCACGCAGGGTTTTGGTCACTGGAACGGACGCTACACCGCAATCTCCCTCACACACAGCCTTTCCCGCTTCAGTTTTGGTCACTGGAACGGTTCTTCAGCCTCACGTCTCCGTCACGCAGGGTTTTGGTCACTGGAACGGACGCTACACAGCAATCTCCCTCACGCACAGCCTTTCCCGCTTCAGTTTTGGTCACTGGAACGGTTCTTCAGCCTCACGTCTCCTTCACGCAGGGTTTTGGTCACTGGAACGGTTCTTCAGCAACGATTTCGAGGCTCTCACGCTGATACAGCCACACGCCCAGGTGTTGGACTCACGGCTCTGATACCACTTGCTGAAATAATAGCAGAGATTGAAGAAAGAATAGCAAGAAAATGGGAGAAGACCAAGAAATATAAAACTGAATTTGTATCTGCTTTATTCAAGAATGAATTTTCCTCTACATGAGCATTCGATATATTCATGTGAATAACTACCGTTACATACATAACTAAATTACTCGTTACAAAACTGTTTAACTACATTTACCCAAATTCGTTGTCAAACTAACAGGAAGGGTTGAACCAACTGAGCTAACACTCTCGGTTCATTATTTGAACTTATTTTGCATAGATGGTGGGTGTGGTTTTCTCCTTGTGGTGGTGTTAATACAGAGAAGCAAAAAGTAGCAATGCTTTTAACCTAAATAGAGATTGAGAACAATTTGTATGAATTAATTTAACCATTATGTGCAAATCAATTTTGTTTTTAGTTAAGCGTGATGCACTCTATGGTTATGTCATATTTTAGGCATTTCAAACTTCCCTAATTTTAACTAGTTAAATGATTTGATATTTCATAGATTATTAGCATCAGTAACAGTACAATATGTACATTCATATTGTGAAAAATGTTTTAAGTATTTAGTTATTACATTATACTTGTGGTGAAATTGATTTTTCTTTAATTTCCTCCTATGTTATCATGAAAGTTGTGGTCTTTCTCTGCACTTTTCTAGGACCATGGCATGTGTTATGCATAATTGCTTCTTGTTATTGTTTTTCATGTTGGGTTGGTTCTTCTAGGCAGTTTGTGCAATTTGAATCGCATTTAATAAGGTTGGCCACCAAGGAATGATTTTGTATGCAGTAGATTTTATGGACCAACAGATCTCTTTCTTCTTTCAGGACATATTGACTTGAATGGTCTAATATTTTTCCAAAAGGCTTCCACAGTGGATAGTGGCGCGAAGGTGTACAAACCCTTCTTGCCTTTGGATGCTTCGTGCATTTTTAGTTGTGGCTTGTGCTTAAATCATGGTTGAAACTTGAGTGAAATATGCCTATTGTAGCTAGACCGAAACTATGTATGGTGGAGTGGGCTATAAACGAAAATTTTCCTAGGTAAGAAGTTGCTTGTAGACAGAAAATTATCTAATGTGAATTTCACAGGTGTGTGAACAAATATCCATCAGATTTCCCTACCAATATGTACCTGATAGATTTGTCATCTCCCTCCCTTTTTTTTTGGTTATTCAGCAATCCACCATTGAAATAACAGAGATGAGGAACAATGTGAGAATGAACATGAAGAGAAGATGGTGTTCAGACAATATGAGAACATAATACATCAAAATATGCTAGGAGCACAGTATAAATCTTCTTGTTTCTTCCTCCTATGTCATTTTCAAACTCACATAAATATGTTAACAATTTGTTTTCTTTATTCCAATTCTTCCAAGAATTTTAAGCGATGGGTTTATTGGAAAGTGGGCAGAATTTCCTTTGGGTAGTCCGTCGAGGTATGTTACATTCTAATGATGATGGCGGCCTTCTACCAAATGGTTTTTCAGATAAAACAAAAAATAAAGGCCTGGTGGTTCCGTGGTGTCCTAAATTATCAGTTTTATCTCATGCTTTTGTGGGGGCATTCTTCAACCATGGGGTTTGGAATCAATTGAGAGCCTGAGTTTGGGGGTCCCCATGTTGGTTTTTTCAAATGGGATTGATCAATACACCAATAGAATGTTTGTGGTTAACCAATGGAAGATTAGATTAAGGTTAGAGCCGTGTAGGGATGATTGAGCGATAAAGCGGGGAGAGATTTCAAGAGCTATGAAATTTCTAGTGGGAAGCAAAGAAGAGGAAGAGATGAGGAGGAAGAGTAAAGAAATTAGAGAAATGATAAGGAAAGTAACAAGTGAAGGAGGATCCTCTTGGATTAACACGCAACGTTTGGTCGATTATATTGGGACCAAGAGCATTGAACGAGTTATATCAGAAATATGAACTCAAAGATCTAGTTGTTATGAGAACATCATATAACAACCATTTTTGTAAGGCATGGTAAAGAACTGCAAGCAAAGAGCGTTGAGTAGAGATAAATTCATTGACACTAAAAATTCATTGACTCTTTAATAAGATATTTTATTTCAACAATTCTAACACAAAAATATTTCAGCAATCTTGACAGGAAGGTCATGTGCACTTGACTTATGAGATGAATATAAGTCAATTTTCCAAAGGGGTATAGATTCCTGAACAAGGTGATTTCATGGATGGAGGAATGGTAGAGGCTCCCATATGTGTCTCCTTACAAGGATCCTTCCAATCTTGATCCTAAGGGTCCTGTAATGGAGAAGCGTGTTGTGGGTGTCTATCACGAGCTGTTGAGCCTTACTATTCATAAGAAACTTCAGAGAAACAATCTAAATTGCTTCTGTGAGGAGATGAGTTTCCCTGAGAGGTTTACGAAGCTTTTCACGCGGTATCCGAGAATCTTTTATTATTCTCTAAAATGTTCTACCTCAATAGTGGTGCTCAAAGAGGGATATCAAAATGGTCAAGTAGTGGAGCAACATCCTCTTTTGAGGTTGAGAAAGAAGATATCTCGCTTGATGAGGAAGGGGATATTACCCAATAAGGACTCAGACAAGTTGGAAGTGGATGTTTTGGAGCCTAATCCTGACACAAGAGTTTCTGAGTAGGCTATGATAATTTTGATGACTGTGAGTGTAATGACAAAGATTACTGAGAGCCTAGAGGACGATATATTGACAATTTTCTAAGTAGATGCCAATGGCAACATAGTTGTTGAGAGATGGATCAAGGAATTTGAATTAAAGCCCATAGAAAATGTTTTAGAGACATGGCTTATGCATGTGTTTAAAGAAAATTATGCCAATACATTTCTTTCTTCCAGACTATATGAGCCATGTTCTTAATTCAGCCAAAATACCTCTGTTGATTTTGGATGATTGCTTCTTTAGTTGGAAAATTGAATGCCAAATATGGAGTTATCCAACAAGGCACTAAGCCTATCAACTCTTTAGCCAAAGCCTACCATAGCAGATGATTCAACTGTATCAGAGTATTTGGGCCCAAATTCAGAAAAATAGGTTCTATTTTTCATCATGTTTGATAGGTTTGCAGTAGCTTAGTATCTAATGTATCGAGTGCAAGAGGGGCAGTTGTGTGAAACATCTTTGTCTTACCATTCACTTGGTTGTTTTGCTAATTTTTTGAGTGTGAGAAACCACATCAATGCAGACTGATGTTTGACAAGTATGTATATCATGTAGAAACACTTATTCTATGTCGATTCTGACTCGAATTCTGCCAATCACATTATTGTTGATTATGTATTTCAGGATCAAGGAGTTGACCAGGAGTGGTGTAGCTCCTCTATGGAATAGTAATCTATAGGATTGCATGCAGTTTACAACAAAAAATCAGGGATAATTATTTTGATATCTAACTTTATCATGCAATTTCTTTAGTTTCTATTTTTCATCATGTTTGATAGGTTTGTAGTAGCTTAGTATCTAATGTATCGAGTGCCAGAGGGGCAGTTGTGTGCAACATCTTTGTCTTACCATTCACTTGGTTGTTTTGCTCATAGAAATTCCTGTTGTAACCCTTTTGGAGGCACTAATTCGTGTATTGTAGCTCCAACAGTTGGTCTGCAAAGTTATAGTGGTCAGTTGAGCATCTATTTTTCAACATTGTATTAGATATTTTTCACAATTCATCTGGATTGTGTGAGGCTTATTCAACTGATACTCAAATTATATATTTTAGTTCCAAGATAAATGTGCCTGGAATGGAATTTAGGGATAGTCAATCACATACACAATCTGAGATATTCACATATCCACTTAATGCATTGAAGGAAACTGATACAAGTAATAGTGACCGTATAGAGCATGCAGTTTCAGAAACTAGATTAGATTCTGATGCTGCTTGCATGAGCATTGGGAATGACTCACACTTGCTTGATGAATAAAAAAAAGGGCTCATTCCCTTTTAAAGTATATTGATTCTTCATATGAGTATGAAATGATTTCAGAACATATTGCACAGGCGATTGGTAGCCCCATAGACAAGTTTGAGAAGGTTCTAAATGCCATGTCTCTTGTTGTTGTGCAAGTCCCAAACGTACAAATCCAATAGTACTTCATTGAATAAAAGTTTAATCTATAACTACGAGATCCCTAACATTCCATTGAAAAGTATTTGGCAGTGGTATGAGGAACCTCGTAACTATGGTCTAGAAGTAAAGTCCCAGGATCTGGAACATTCAACAAGGCTGGAAATTGACAGAGATTTGTTTCATGCCTACTTTGTAGTATGTACCCTTTTTATCAGAGATGCAATTATATGGCTTCTCAACAACCTCATCAGTAAATTGTAACTTCCATGTGAATTATTGGATAACTTAGACATAATGGTACCATGGAGTTATCCAGTAAGGCACTAACCCTATCAACTCTTTGGCCAAAGCCACCATAGCAGATGATTCAACTGTATTAGAGTATCCAAATTTAGATTTGTGCACATATTGTGAAAAATATGTTTGCAGTTGTGATGCAACCTCAGGAAATGTCTACTTACTGTTTGACTTTTTTGAGTGTGAGCAACCACATCAATGCAGTAATGTAGAAACACTTATTCTATGTTGATTCTGACTCAAATTCTGCCAATCACATTACTGTTGATTATCTATTTCAGGATCAAGGAGTTGACCAGGAGTGTTGTAGCTCCTCTATGGAATAGTAATCTATAGGATTTCATGTAGTTTATAGCAAAAATTCTATTCTAATGTTCCTTATGTCATTACCTTACGGAGTTTCCTTTGCAACATGTATTGCAACTGCTAGTATTTAACCCTTTTCTGTACATATAAGTTAATTAATAAAGCTAACACGATGGCCATAATTGGATGGTATTTTTCGCTCAAACAAACCTGAAGGAGAAGGATTTGCAATCATTATATTTATTCTTTGCAAAAAAACCATGAGTAACGATGGATCCTAACTCGGATTTAATTAATTATGAATTATTAAATTTGAAATGTAATAAAGAGCCGAAGTTTAACTTTAAAAAATTAAAACTAAAATAATAAAAAACAAGATCATATTACAGTTGGTTTGGGTGGCAACGTAAAAGGCCACGTGCCACACCTTGAATAATTAAAAAAGACATGTAGCAACATAAAACTCACACCTTGAATAATTGGAAAAAACACCTAGCAACAAAAAACCCACCTTGTACTTATTCATTTTTCTGATAATTCATTTTGTATAGCAATTAACCCCGCGGCTTCTAAAGGTTCAGAAGGGAAAAACATTGGCTGGCTGGCTAACACTCCTTTTAACTCAATTTGTTTCTTTTCACAGGCCCAAAGGCCGCATTTCACAGTTCGTCCAATCTGTTTGCCTGTTCTTTCTTTGGATTTCTCATTTATGTGCATTTGTTTCCTGTCTTTTCCAGTAAATGAAAAAATAGAAATAGAATGTTGTTAGGCATCATGCTACTACCCAAGTGCCTACTATTAGGAGGGGAAACCGTATTGGGTGACTGGTTTGTGCAGGAATGATTTCGATCCATGCTCCAATCTCTCAATGGCTCAGTTCTCAGTGAATTCAATCTATCAATGTCTATAGGCCATAACATGTAGGGTCATACCTGAAGGCTGAACAGAGAGAGACATTCAGGTTAAGGAGGTTGAGTCAGTCATGCTAGTCAGAGAGTCTCATTCATGCAGATTAGGGTTAGTGTGAGGGTGTACCCCATTATAGCTCCTTCCTACACCCACACCATGTTGAGAACATAAGACATGAAAGATACCCCTTCAATGGATGAGCGTTATAGTAAGGATTAAGCCCTTAATTTGAAGTGGGAAAGATCTTAGGATAAATGGTATGAATGGAGGTAGTGGGTGGTACGCACCCAGAAGAAAGAGAATAAATGGAAGAAAGAATAAATGGAGCTTCTAGATGAAGAATGTATATTCTATGTTTTCTTGGAGGCCATACCTAAGTTATCTTGCTGAGAGCAGTCGTGTCTTTTTCCCACTTCCTCCAATAGATGGATGCTTTCTCGAAGTCTTAACAAGTCCCATGCCAACCGGTTAATTATAGAATAGGTTTGGCTAGACGATGGGTGGGAGGCAAGAGAGTTTGTTCAGAGAATTCATTCTTTCCTACCAACGGTACAAAGCAGTGTTTGTTGTTGATCAGCCAACTAGAGCTAAAAGTGTTGGCCTAATGCGCTTTAAGTACCAACTCCATGTCGAATTGAAAAATTGAAGAGCTACTGCTTCTTAGGTTGGCAATTCCTGGTAAGTGCTTGAAATTTGTAGTTGTGGCTATAAATGTATACAATTCGTTATCTTTTCAACAATTCGTTATCTTTTCAACAATGAATATAGTTCATAGCTCTATCACCTCTGTACTCGAATAAATATATGAGCCTGTAT
This sequence comes from Pinus tabuliformis, assembly GCA_031772625.1. NCBI lineage: Eukaryota > Viridiplantae > Streptophyta > Pinopsida > Pinales > Pinaceae > Pinus > Pinus tabuliformis. The sequence goes on along the minus strand of CM062817.1, from coordinate 942,784,976 downwards.
GTTTTCAACATTAGTAAGTTGGCACTGATGGTGTTTGTTCAACGAGACTCGTTTTGGATGGCCCAGTGGCGTTCTATGGTCACTTCACCCCAACAATAGCAGCACTAGTGCCATACCTACTAAGCATTCATGGTTGAAGAAATTGGTAAGGGCATACAAGACCTATTGAAATGATGAATTATTATTTTCACCATTGTTCACTTCCTCCCATTCCCAAAATATTCCAATCGGAAGACTCGACAACGGCTACCCCATGCATTTTCCTTGGGCATACTCGACAACGACAGAGAAATAAGGTAAAGACACAGGAGTGGTTCAATGCTTAATAACCAAAAATAGAGCTTCGATAGTAGAATCAGCTCCGGTTAACGTCGAACAGGGAAATCAAATAGAATCCCACCTTCCAACATCTTGTTTGACTAATATAACAATAATAGTCTAATTAGGGTTGTAGTTATAATTTACCTTTTTTACAGCCTGTATGTTTACAGCATCCTAATGTCAGAAACATTCTCAGATTTTTTTTTCCAGGGATCTTAATCTCAAAAAACATTCACAGGAAAATGTAATTGCACGTGAAAGGAAGGAAATTCAAACCCAGGTGTGGTGAAGCTCGAAGCATTGATTCATTGAGTTGCATATTGAATTTCATACCTCGCTCTACCTCAATCCCAGGTGCGGAGAAGCTCGCAACATAGATTCATTGAGTTGAAGATTGAATTTCATACCTCGCTCTACCTCAATCCCATTCATGCAGAGCCAAAGGTTGGAACAGATTTAACAATAAAAAAATTTAACAACAACACTGCAAAGCCAAAGGTTGCAACATTAATATGGATTAAGGAAGGAGATAAAAATACAAGTTCTTTCATGGCTTTGCCAATTGGAGAAGGAAACAAAATAAAATTTGGCAGATGAATGATGGTGAAGGAAACTGTTATAACAAGCAATCAGAAATTACAGCCTTGGCAGTTTCATATTTTAAAAAAGCATATAATAGACTGGAAGTGGAGGATGCAGAATCACAGATATGGGCAGTTGATGAATATCCTATAATGTTTAATGATGAGGACAATGTGGAGTTGTTTAAGGAGGTTAAGGTGGAAGAACTGAACTAGGCTATTAAATCAATGAAAGGAGACAAAAGCCCGGGTCCAGATGGATGGACTGTAGAATTTTTTGCCCACTTCATAGACATCTTCCAGGAGGACCTGCTACAGATTGTTGAGGAATCAAGGAAGAAAGGCTTCATACATCCTCATCTAAACTCAACCTATATTTCCCTTATTCCAAAGAAATCAGAGGTGGAAACCTTTGCTGATTATCGTCCAATATCACTATGCAATCTAACATACAAGATTATCTCTAAGATAATTGCCAACAGATTAAAAGCATCCTTATCTAAATTCATCTCACCTGAGCAATATGGTTTTCTAAATAACAAAATAGTCCATGATGCAGTTGTTGTTGCACAAGAATGTTAGCACATTATTAAGTCAAAAAAGATGAATGCAGCAGTAATGAAGGTAGATCTAATGGGGTTACTTGAGATTAGTATTGCACAAAGTTGGAATAAATACAAATATGGTAGAATGGATCATGGGATGTGTGTCTACAGTTTGTTTTGTTGTAATAATCAATGGATACCCATCCAAGTTTTTTGCTGCTGGAAGGGGACTTAAGACAAGGATGTGCCTTATCCCCCCTTCTTTTTATACTCCCTTCTTTTTATACTGGGGATGCGATGGATGGTCTAAGTTTGAAAATCAAAAAAGTTGTGACCACAGGTGAATTTGAAGTGCTTAAAATCAGTTGTAGTGTCACTATCTCCCATAGCTTCTTTGTTGATGATATCTTATTGATATGTATGATAAACAAACTTAAATAATTTTGGGAATGCCATGGGTCCTGTACAAAATGAACAAAATCCATCATTTTATATGGATCATGTAACCATGATGATATCAGATATATCCAGAGGTGCTTTGGGGTAAATGCAGAAAATTTAGAGAATGGTATGAAATATCTGGGTATCGCCTAAAACTAGGAAGCTACAAAAATGTTGATTGATTGTGGTTGGTGGAAAGGTTCTACTCCAAGATTAAGAGATGGGAATACAAATGTTTATCAATGGGAGGACATATCATCCTCACACACAAGTCACAGATGGGGATGCTTTGGGGTAAATGCAGAAAATTTAGAGAATGGTATGAAATATCTGGGTATCGCCTAAAACTAGGAAGCTACAAAAATGTTGATTGATTGTGGTTGGTGGAAAGGTTCTACTCCAAGATTAAGAGATGGGAATACAAATGTTTATCAATGGGAGGACATATCATCCTCACACACAAGTCACAGATGGGGATTTATTGGGCACACTTGTTCCGCATTCCACAAATGATTATAAATCTACTAAACCAAATAATGGCAAGCTATATTTGGTTTGGTGCTAGAAGGAGCTGTAAATATCACTTGGTCAAGCTGGAGAAGATCACTAGACCAAAAATATTGGGTGGATGGGGTGTTCTAAATCTAAATTTTTTTGGATGGGCACTAATTTTAAAATCTTTATGGAGGGGCATCAACAATAAAGGCATATGGGGAAAGGTGATCTGGTTCAAATACATGAAGAATAAGGATTTTTCCTTCTGGATGAGACAAGGAGCAATCGGGAAAAAATGTGGTTCACAGATGGAACAGTTTTAAGAGGGTCAAGAACATCCAGAACATCTCATGGTTTTTTGGATCAGGTAATAGTATTATGTTGGGAAAATACTGCATTATAGGAGCAGGTGAGGTTCCACTTGGGACAGTGGAACTAATAAACCATATGAATAGAAAAGGCATTTTCATCCTGAGCCAGCTAATTAGTGATTGGAATGGTAGTATTCCAATGTGGCTTGACTCCACCCAACTCAACCTTACTCAACAATACAAATTGGATTGGCTACAACTTGTTAAATCACTAAAAGAGGCAGGGATATTCTATGAGAGCAAAGGGGATTGCATCACATGGGCTGGTAAAAAGAATAAAACAAGAGAGATCCACGTGGGGGACTTCTATCTAAAATTATGCCTGAAGGAGCTACAAAATGTGGAATATTGTTGGTTTTACAAGTTCTAGCAAATTAATATTCCTATAAAAATTATCATTTTCCTTTGGCTAACTTGGAAGAATAAGAACGTTACATACAAAAGAAGAATCATCATGGTAGTGGGATATGTCATCTGTGTAGGAATAATGATGAGGATAATGGGTAGTTATTCTTACATTGTCCTAGATCTGTAATCATCTGGAAACACTTCACCACCAAGTTGCAAATTCCATTTATACAGTTTAATCCAATTAAGAAATGTTTAAAATGGTGGAGTACTCAAACCAAAAGTAGGCGATTTCTCTCTTTGGTCTTCTTCTCGGAAATCTGGAAAGGTGGAAATCAATTGATTTTTTGATCCAATAGATGGGGAGAAAATGTAATCTATGAACTCATAGAACAGTGAGGTCTAAATCAATTAATTTTTGGATCCAATAGATCGGGAAAAAATGTAATCTATGAACTCATAGAACAATGGGTTATATTAGATGAGAATGACAACATTAAGCAAAAAAGGAAGGCAAAAAAGGGGAGGGTATAGGTCACCAATTACGCGGTGGGGTTTTTTGATGGGGCAGCACAAGGAGGGAGATGTGGATGCAAAATCTGGATAAAGCTATCAAAAGAACAAGAGTTCCAAATTCACTGGAATGTGGGAGAGGGAACAAGTATGAAAGTAGAAGCAATAGCTTTATGGGGATTACTATGGTTTATCAAATATTTGGATATCCCTCAAATGCAAATTTATGGGGATTCCAAATGTATGATAGATCATATTATGGGGAAGAATAACATCCAACAAAATTCCCTACAAGGTTGGCTAAGGCATATACAAAGCCTATGGAATACTCTTCATCATCCTTCCATGCAGGGCACACAACAAGATGGCGGATGAATTGTCAAAGAAAGGATTACTAGCCACAGAAGAAGGTATGCATATCTTGATAAAAATAGGATCAGATGAGGTAGAAGTAGAAAATGTCAAGTTGTCGGGATAGACTACTGAAGATCATCACAAAAAATAAGAACATTAACGAAGTTAAATTCCTTGAAAATCTTTGTATATTTTTTTGTTAAAGTTTTGTGCAATTTTTGTATTTGTTTTGTATAGAAAAGACAGAAGAAAGACTACTTTAATGTAGTTATATATAGAACATGTAAATGATCTGAGATGAATTTTAGTCTTATAGATTCCCATAGTGTGAATCTGTGATATATTGTGGATGGGGCAAAGCGTATATAGATTCAAAGTCTATGTTTTATATTAGCATACAATTTCAGATGTTTGTATGAAGAGTATTTACTCCTCCATGCAGGCAAATTGTGAATATCATTGGATTTATGAGGACCATCTATCCATCATATGTATGTACTTTTTTAATCATAATATAAAATAGATGGTTTTTCCTTGCTGAAGAAACAACATCATTGGTCTAAAGGTTGCAACATTAATAACAAAAACATTGTTCTAAAAGAAAGGGAAGGGGAAGAGGCCCTATGTGCTGGCTGGGAAAAACCCATATGTCACAAAGATCCATACATTACACATCATAAAAAGTCCAAATGTAAAAAAGACCTAGATGTCACAAGCAGGAAATCCTAAAAGCGAAAGGAGGAGTTAACTAAAAAACTTAGCATTTATTTTTAGTCTAGCATTACTTCACTTGCAAAAAATAGTTCTTCAAAGCTACTATATATCTCATCAATGCTACTATACATCCTAGATTTAACCTGGTAGATGTCTTACCATACTACTATACATCCTAGATTTAACCTCGTAGATGCCTTACCATGATACTATACATCCTAGATTTAACGTGGTATATGCCTTGGGAAGAAGGAAAATAAGAACTCAAATTTTTTAATTCTTTAAGAGATAGTTGTCAATGTTTAATAGGTTAAAGAAAAAATGAATTAAAACATGTATAATTTTTTAATTCTTTAAGAGATAGTTGTTAGGTTAAAGAAAAAGTGAATTAAAATATGTATAGCAAAAATTTAAATTTAATTATCTATATTTTTGTACAATGGCTCATGTTTCAAGGCATTTCCATTACAATAGTCTCTATTGCCTTATTGCCTTAGGGAAAGGACTAAAAAAGAAAAAGTGAATTAAAACATGTTTAGAAAAACTTTAGATTTAATTATCTATAGTTTTGTACAATGGCTCATGTTTCAAGGTATTTCTATTACAATAGTCCCTAGAAAAAGTGAATTAAAACATGTATAGCAAAACTTTAGATTTAATTATCTATATTTTTGTACAATGGCTCATGTTTCAAGGCATTTCGAGTACAATAGTACGAGCTTCCTTAGGGCAAGGACTAAAAAGATGGAGAGATGATAGTTTATAGATTCACAATGAGGTAGGGTGTTTTTTCGACCTAATTCTAAAGTTGGATGGGATAATGATTTTTTTACTTGTGGGATGTTATCTTCATCAAAATTGGATTTTCTGAAGCTTGGTTAAACTTAGATGCTAGTGTGGTAATTCTTCCCAAGATTCTCCCCCATGATATTTGAATCAATCCTCTAATGGGGACTAAATCCTATACAAACTAATTGGTTGACACCTTGTGGGTAAAAAAACCTAAGGTGTAGACTAGTAGATTTATGTAGGGTTTAGCTTTCATTAGGTCGCTAGACATCTATCTTTTTCTCCTTCATTCCTAAGGAATTTGGGAACCCTAATTGTCCATGATTTCTTCATAGGTAAAAAAAAAAGTTCTTCTCTTTGTTAGGAATGATTTTGACTCTTGTTTTCTAAAATATTTAACCATAAGTTTTTATTAGTAAAATAGACTTCAAACAACAAATTCCCTCTTTTAAACACGGAGAGATACATCCATTCCTTTACTCCTAAACTCCATTTATTTTAATGTATGAATTGTCCTAGTGGAAACTCATTTTTAGAGGTAATGCTATATGTAGAATGTAAATATGAAATAGTGATCAATTTAGGTTTTGGAATTTGTGTATTCATAATTAGCATAAGATTCAATATAGGTAATAGTTTATATTATCGAAAGAGTTAGATTTGAAATTCTCAATGTACTTATTTATAAGAGTTTAACTTGATGTGATTTAATAAAATATTTAAATGGACATGAAACAAAAAGGTCATTGTATTACTAGTACATTTTGGATTGATGTTTAATATATTTTAAGAAATGTTTTTGTTGTGTTGTAAAATGTGAAATAACATATATTTTTTTTGTATGTAAAATAATTAGTGTGTTTGTTTTTTTTGGGTTAAGTTGAGGTTGGATATAACTCCAAAGTTGGATGGAATAATGATTTTTCTACTTGTAGGATGTTATCATCGTCAAAATTGGATTGTGTGAAGCTTGGTTAAACTTGGATGTTTATGTGATAATTCTTATCCTTATAGGCTGCTTCCACCCCAAGCTTCTCTCCCATGAGATATGAACTAATCCTTTAATGGGGACTAAATCATATACAAACTAATTGGTTGACACCTTAAGGTGTAGACGAGTAGATTTATGTGGGTTTTAAATTTCATTAGGTCACTAGACGTCTATTATTTTCTCCTTCATTGCTAGAGAATTTAGGAACCCTAATTGTCCATGATTTCTTCATAGGTAGAATAGAAGTTCTTCTCTATATTAGGAAAGATTTTGACTCTTGATTTCTGAAATATTTAGCCATAATTTTTATTAGTAAAATAGAAGTCATACAAGTTATTCCTCTTTTAAATGTGAATAGATATATGCATTCCTTTACTCCTAACCTCATTTTATTTTAATGTATTAATTGTCCTCGTAGAAACTCATTTTTTTAAAGTAATGTTATATTTCGCGTGTCAATATGCAATAGTGATAAATGTATAGTTTGGAATTTGTGTGTATACATAATTAATATATGATTTAGTAGAGGTAATAGTTTATATTTTGAAATTCTCAATGTATTTATTTATAAGAGTTTAATTTGATGTGATTAAATAAAATATTTAATTGAACATAAAACAAAAAGGTCATTGTATCCACTAGTACATTTTGGATTGATGTTTAATATATTTTAAGAAATGTTTTTGTTGTGCTGTAAAATGTGAAATAATATAATTTTTTTATATATAAAATAATTATTGTGTTTGTTTTTTTGAGTTAATTTGAGGTTGGACCTAACTCAAAAGTTGGATGGAATAATGATTTTTCTACATTTTGGGCTGCTTTTATCATAAAAAATTTTATAGTGTGAAGCTTGGTTAAACCTGAATGTTTGTGTGATAATTTGTATCCTCATAGATTGCTTCCACCCCAAGCTTCTCCCCCATAAGATTTGAACCAATCCTCTAATGGGGACTAAATCCTATACAAACTAATAGGTTGACACCTAGCAAGTGAAACAAATAAGGTGTAGACTAGTAGATTTATGTGGGGTTTAACTTTCATTAGGTCACTAGACATCTTTCCTTTTCTCCTCCATGGCTAGAGAATTTGGAAACCCTAATTGTCCATGATATATTCATAGGTAGAAGAGAAGTTCTTCACTTCGTTGGGAATGATTTTGACTCTTTCTTTCTGAAGTATTTAGCCATATTTCTTTATTAGTAAAATAGAGGTTAGACAACATATTCCCTCTTTTAAACGTGGATAGACACATGCATTCCTTTACTCTTAACCTCCCTTTATTTTAATGTATGAATTGTCTTCATAGAAACTAATATTTGGTAGTAATGCTATATGTTGAGTGTCAATATGCAATAGTGATAATTTGATAAATTTAGGGTTTGGAATTTTTGGGTGTTCATAATTAGTATAGGATTTAGTATAAGTAATAGTTTATATTCTTAGAAGAGTTAGATTTGAAATTATCAATCTATTTATTTATAAGAGTTTAACTTGATGTGATTAAATAAAATATTTCATTAAACATAAAACAAAAATATTATTCTATTCATAGTGAATTTTGGATTGATGTTTAATATATTTTAAGAAATGTTTTTGTTGTGCTATAAAATGTGAAATAATATCATTTATTTTTATATGTTAAATAATTAGTGTGTTTGTTTTTTCGTGTTAAGTTAAGGTCAAACCTAACTCCAAAGTTGGATGGAATAATGATTTTTCTACTTGTGGGGATGTTTTCATCATCAAAATTGGAATCTATGAAGCTTGGCTAAACCTCGATGTTTCTGTGATAATTATTATCCTCATAGGTTGATTCCACCCCAAGCTCCTTCCCCATGAGATTTGAACCAATCCTCTAATGGGGGCTAAATCCTATAAAACTATTTGGTTGGCACCTTATGGGTAAAACAACTAAGATGTAGATCTTACACATAATTTTTTCACATTAGGCAAATGACCATTGGTTTGGATCTTTCGCTATCCATCAAAGTGTTCCAAAGAATGGGACCCTGCAAGGCTAGAACCCAAACAATCCCAAAGAGAATGAAATTCTTGGATCTCAAGGCTCAGAAATCTATTTTTAGCTTCCTTCTTAGTTCCCTACTCCATTTCTGTGCATACACAGAAGATACCATTAGAAGTTGCGCAAAAGTGGGCTCTATCTTACACTATGGCCTGTGCACATGACTTAACGCAAGTAAAAAATAAAAAGTAAAGTCCAGAAGCTTTGTTAGTCACATCTTTCCCAACTAACAGATTCGAAAGGATGCCTACTCAAGCTTGATCCCTCCCATCATGGAGCTACTTCCCTCTCTTTGTTGAACCTCTATCCCACCATTTATGGATCTCATCCCCTAGGAAGAGGATCCCAAACCTCCTCCTCTTGGCCTATAAATCAAACACAGGATAGAGGATTTGGGAGAACCATTAAATGTAGTCTTAGGCTTCATAAATAAGGTTAGGGGGCTTTTCATCCAAGGAGAGGGTTGGATATTGTGAGAAGAGGCTTGTAACATCGAGGCTTTGAGGTTGTAAGTTTGTTCTCCCTTTTATTTAATAAAAATAAATTGTTCTTTCCTAATCATGTATATTTTGATATTATTTATAGGATTCCTTGATCACCCACATAAGTTATGATTGGTTATTGATTCAATTTATGATATATGTTGAGTTAAGTATTTAATTTATCTTTCATTCTATGTACTAGATTCTTTGATACTTGTGGGAAGTGTTGGAACTATCTCTAAATAATCAAGGAGAAGCTAACTGTCAAAGGCACTAAAAGGTCTTCGACAGGCAATTCAAGAAAATGGTAACTGATCTCTCACATATTACTTGTTTCAATCAATCTTAAACTAAGGAAAGGTAACAATTCTTTCTTGTTTGTTACTACATTTCGTTTGAGATTTAGGGAGATTCATCTTGTCCACAAGAGGGATTAGTCCACCTAACAAATTGACAACTCCACTGGGGAATGTCTCACTCTCCATCATTTTATTTGTTTTAACCTTTGATCCTTCGGTTATAGCCCTTACCGAGTGTTTGGAAATATTGAAAATCTGGATTTTATGATTTATTTGACTTGTTTTTATTTTTTCTAAAAAATACTCATTATGCACACTTTATCTTTAGGCACAGAGTGTATTTCTACGCATTTTTTCCTTTGCAATTGCATGTATGCACACTGTATTGATCTATTGTCTGCGTGCATATCTAGAATTTTTAAAAAAATTAGTTTCCTCTTCATCAAGCCCATAATTTTTTTTTCTTGTTTAAATACACTTGTTTACCTTCTCGAAATCTCCTCCTTATCTCTATTTGACTTTTTTGGTTTCCTTTTTGGAGAATTATTTAATTTTACAAATTAGGGTTTGAAGTTTGATCTGGTGAATTGCTAATTAGTCAACGGAAGGACTAGTCATTATTGGATAGTTTGATTCGATCCTTTTTTATGTGAAAGCATAACATTAAGTATTTTATTTTCTAATCAAAGTGTCATTAGTATTAGGAAAATCTAGGGTTTTTCAAGGCAACACTTGTGATTGGGAGTTTGTTGTTTTGTTAAAGTGAATACTAATTATTTCTCTCTATAGGACAATACAATCTTCTCATTACAGTGATTTATAACTCATTATGTCAAATTGAAATTATAGCTTGTGTCTGTTGAAAGAAGAATTCATTGTTTTTTTTGGGTATGAAATAAGTTGATAAGATCAAAAATTTTCTTCTTGTAACTTAGATTTTGTGGAATTTAGGTTGCATTTCTCAAAGAAGAGGCAAGAGTCATGTATTTTTCATTCTCTCTAATGTATATCTTGAAAATGATTCATTGATTCTTGTATTTTTTGAAAAGTTAATGAAACCTCTTCCCTTATTTTAGTTACTATTCATCGAAAAGAAATATTACAATTTCATGTTTGATTGCATTAGGTTTTGAGTCAACTAATAACACCATTAGTATCATGTCCATTTACCTTTGAGTAAATAACAAAGCTTAAAAATAGCACTAATAAAATCAATCTAGAAATTTTTAGTATTTTATGGCTCTTTTCCATCTACATTAGATTGGGTTGTAGGGCTTTGGAATAGGGAAGTGAGTTAACTTTCCAAAGTTGCAAAAAACATTAACATCTAGTGATGGGGAGTAAATGCATTTACTAAAATTTGGCTATGGGAAGCTCCCCTACAAAGGAATTAAGCATGAGATCATGTCGGACCGAGTGGAGTGATCAACCCCACTTCATTAGTTATGGTAGAGTGATTTACATGTATTAAAAACAGTGTCGAAAGGTACTTGGGAGTCACTTGGAAGTAAACTTTAGATTAACCATGTTGAGGAACTTTCAAGGGGATTGAGCCTTTTTACTCTTCCCGTGCATGTAAGTCTGATCTGCAACTTTTCCTCAAGTCAAATTTTTTACATGATAACCTTCGAGACCATAATCTTAGGGCTATTACCCGAGGTGATGGTAGAGGGGAAGTCTCTGTTGTACCTAGAAAATACGTTGGCTAGACTAACTTTGACATTTTTGGAGGGTAATATTCAGTCAAGATGGCATAAATAAAGATTACTTGCACCATATTGTGTACATTAAGCAGGTTTTCAACATAACTGGTTCCACCGACTCTATCTTTAGCCACTTTTCACATTGATCTCTTTGACGTTGGGTTTCATCACCAACTAGTGATTTTACTGTGAAAATCTTGTTTGCATGGTTTGATTCCTTAGATTTAATAGTGCATGTTATTTTATTGTTTTTACTTTTTACAGACCTTAGGTGTGGATTATGATTTCAATTGTTAATATTGATAATAAATTTATCTAAGTTGAATCTAATGACAATAATGTCAGAAGTTACCAATAAATAACACCCTTTTAACGAGAATCCTAATACTCTCCCTGAATTGGCAAATTTCGGTCCTCCTTATATTGTCACTTTCGAGATTTACTATAGGCTTACTTCCCTGCAAAGAATTAATGATTGCGAGCCTTCCAAATTTACCAAATGATGCAGAGGGGAAGCTCCTTGTATTTTTTTGTGACATTGACCCAATATTGTATGGATTCTTCCAAGTTGTTTATCTTCATGTATGGGATGTGGAGTGTAGCAACTATGCAGTACCAATGTAAGTATGTCCATGTTCAATTTGGATTTGGAGTTTGACAACAATTTCTTTAAAAAAAATTATTTAAATAAAAAATCCTTCAATTATAATAAAAAATAAATATACCTCTTGGTTTGTTTAATTAAAAGTATTATAAAACATAAATAATCTTATTCTCTATGGCCATACTAAAGAGATGTGATAAAAATATTTCACTCACTCTCAACCATAAATAAACTATTTCACATCAAATATAATAATATAAAAAATCGATATAAGTCTTTGGTTTGCTTAATTAAAAGTATAATAAAACACAATAACCTCACTCTTCGTGTTAAATTTTGCACTCAAAAGAAATTTTCACCTCAAAATATTTCATCCTCTATTTATATATCTTATACTTTGAATGATTTTAATTTCAATATAATTTAAGCTAGTATAATGTTTAAGAGTTTATATTTCTTCTTTAAAAAAATGCAAATTCAAAAACTAAGTGTAATTATTTCATGTTTTATTTTAGGTTTGGTTATAATATTTGTTAAATAAAAATTTAATAATTAATTTTCAATTCAAATTAATTACGGAAATTGGCCAATTTGGTTCTAGTGGGAACAATTGGCCTAAATTCGATAGGGATTAATTTAGTAGGTTAATTCTATGGCATAGATTAATTAGTAGATTATATTAATTGAAAATTGATGGCTTATATCCCAAAAAAAAATTATTCATTAGTTATTATAAGATCCATTTTGAACAAAAATAAATAAACAAAGAATGACATATACAATGAAAGATTGAAAATAAGTGTAAAAGAAGGAAAAAGAAAAGAGAAGGTAAAAGTGAAATTAGAAAAAAAAATATTTTCAGTGGAAATTCTAGAAAAGAGGAAAGGAAAAAATGTGTAAAAGTGTCTTAATTTTATGAGTGATTGTTTTTTATTTATGGAGTGATTATAGATAAACTAGTTTTCAATATAGATTTTATAAATCTGCGTCTATTACATTAATAAGTTTACAATTTATTTGAAAATGAGAAATTTTAGAGGTAAAAGATGAATGGTCGATTTTATCATAAATTTTATTTGTAACATTGTTATATTATGCAGAATTAATAAAAGTTATTCAAAATACCAAACAAATCAAGGAAAAAACTAACAAAAGGAACAAGTCTTTAAGATATGTTTATTGTCTAATTTTTTTCAAACTCAATTGTTTTCATTAGAATGTTTATCATATCTTATAGAATTTCTGAATTAGAACTTGGTAACTGTGATATTGAGTAAATGAAATTATGAAATATGAGTTTTATAAAATTATATACCAATTTAGATTTATTTTAACTCCATATCTACCAAGGTCGATAGAAATCAAATTTCTTGAAATAACAATTTTATTTTAAAATCTCAAACTTTTATTTTGCTTTTTTACCATTCATTTCATTTATTTTATTATTTTACATAAATATAAACAGTTTATTTATTTTAACATTTTTTTTTATAAAAATAATAATTTTAAATTTCATTATGTTACTGTTCTTTTTAAATACAAATATATAAAATTTAACTATTTTTCTCTACTTTTTATTTTTTAAATTTCTGATATATCTGTTACACGAAAATAAAAAATTGATTTATAAATTCCTTTCCCGTAGTGTCCTAAACCGACATTGAAATTGTCTATTTCAACATTTCTTAGGATGTAGATTTATATAATAGCTTCACAATTTAAAGGATTATATTTTTCTTCTTTTGCCAATAATGATATTTACAAGGTAGAATAACTATTACATAAGGAATGGTTAATTAGCTATTACTTAATATTTTGTTTTTTTTTATGATATTATAATTTAATTAGCACAATTATATTTACCAATATGGTTGACATACCCAGATAGGATATATGAAGCATATATACAATCACATATTCTAATGTGCTTGATATATGTCGATAAGATTATATCAACCACATTAATAATTATTATCAGTAATTAGGATTACTAATAATTATATAAATAACTATATAGGATTATTAATAACTATATAAATATTAACAACCAGATTATTTATATATATTACTGTATAAATATTATATTAATATTATAATAATTATATAAATTCCTAATATATATTAATTAATAATAAAAATAGCTCATAATAATATTTGATTATAATATTATAATAATATTATATTATTATTATATTATTATAATGATGATGGTGGTGGTTAACGTCCACTCAAACTAAACTTTGGTCTACCAAACTTATATTATTATTATAATATTATAATCAAATATTATTAATAACTATATAGGATTATTAATAACTATATAAATATTAACAACCAGATTATTTATATATATTACTGTATAAATATTATATTAATATTATAATAATTATATAAAATCCTAATATATATTAATTAATAATAAGAATAGATCATAATAATATTAGATTATCATTATATTATTGAAATAATCTAATAATATGACTTGAAAGTCACCACCAACTTGGAAAAGAAAACCAAACTGTAGCAGGTCACCAAGGTTTATCCCCTATGGCTGAGTGACGAGAATGCATACGAAGAGGTTGAGATCTCATGCAAGCCGGACCGGAAACAGAGCTAGGGTTTAGAGCATGGAGCAACAAGAAGAGCAAGCTGGTAACAATGGAGGGGCCAGGAGGAGGGAGTTCCACTCCCTCCTATAGCAACGTCGTATCAAATAGAAGCAAGGAAATGATTTTGAATAGATTCAGGAAACCCTTGGAGGCCAGAAAAAAGAAGAGAGACTCAAAAGAACTAGAAAGAAGAAAAGCTAATACAGGAAGAAACTCACGGGGCGGTCAAAAGGGAGGAGAGACCAGAGGACAACAATCAGAAAAATGTGTACAAATCTGCAGCAGGACCCTGTAAGCCCAAGTCAGCCATCAAACCCGGGTGATTCTGAATGATCCTACACTGCAGGAGCACAGAGATCACATGGTGACTTATGCTATTATATGCAAGTTTATGGGTATATGGCCCACATAGAAGAATTTGTACACATGGATAAGAAACAACTGGAAACCACAAGGAGATATAACTCTGCATCTAGGGTCCAAGGGTTTCTTCACAGTGGTTTTCACCAGCTTAGAGGACAAATACAGAGTGTTTGAAGGAGGACCCTATTTCTATGCATCGTTTAACTGCAGCGTGATTTGTGTGAGAAGACGAGGTGGCAGAAATGTGCATTGTCAATATCCGGACCATTGGTCCCTACTGCAGTGTCATCATGGGACTGGATGTCTTCTACCTGTAATCCCTTACCATCAGTTGCACTGGAGTTCAACATCTGCCACCACCTGTTTTTTTTTTTAATTTCCCATGAATGACTATACATGTGTGCTGGTGATCCCCGGATGAGTGCAATCGAACCAACCGAGGGTGTCGAGTTGACTGGCCAGCCTTCTAGCTTAATCCAACCACTTCATTCATTCATGCACTTTCGAATCATATAGATGCAAATAGAGGAACTGGTTTAGACACATACCTATAAGTCGACGTGCTGCTTGGTCCTTTTTGCTGCTGCATGCTCATATTTTGTGGATGCATGCTGGTCTGTTTTCTAATACATGGCTTATTTTCTGGTGTAGGTATCCTTTGGTTGAATCTACACTGTAGGAGCCTGCTTCAACGTTCAGATTTGCACCCTCATGCTGTTGATGGTGAATTTTTACAAGACAGCAACTTGTTTTCTCCATAGCTCCCAAACGATAGATCAGATTGACCTGAAACTTTTCGAGCATGCTTCTATCATTGTTATGCACCTCCCATAGCAAAATTGTGGTCAATGGATGCATGGATATCGAGAAAAACTAAAAATGGTTGAAGATTACAAGGGTCAATTTCTCGGAAACCGGGCATCGGAATCGGCTGAAACTGCTTGGGCAGGTTACTATCACCCATATGCATCTCCGCATGAAGCAGGTTTTGAAATGGATGCACGGATATGGAGAAAATGCAAAAATGGTTGAAGATGATGGAGGCTAATTTCTTAGAAACCGTGCACCGGAATTGGCTGAAATTGCTCAGGCATGTTTCCATCATCCCTATACAACTCCCCGTAAAATGGTTTTGTAAATGGATGCACATTTTTCACGTGAGGGAAAAAACAAATTCCAGCACTATGTATTTTTGTTTCAAAGCATTCTACAGTTTTTTGCATATTAAGAAAAAATGAGCTTGGGCTATAATGCAGACTTGGAATTGATGGGAGAGAGGTTTGAGGATTGTAGGAGGACTTATGAACCCTTTAGGAAGCTATCATGTTCCCCAAACTACCTTTTAAAATCCATTCCTAGCTTCCTATAATTTCTACAGGAACTTCTTGTAGAACACCCAGTTTTTAGGAAAGAAGCACAATGAAATCGAAAAAATAATGGAGAAGAGTGAGGGATGGAAACATATATGTTTGCAAGCCTCATGGACATATTCCCGGCCTTTGGGTCCTCTTCGGAGATCAATTTTGGCTTGTTTGTAGGCTTCTTGTAGAAGACACAGAACTTCCTGTAGAAGGCACAAAACTTTCTCTGTCTTTGTTTTGAGCGATCCTCCTGACCTGCAATGTCCTTCTTGCAACCTGCAATTATTCAATGGAAGTTAAGTTTATTTTTCTTTTTCTTTTGCTCTTTTTTTTTTTTTAAACAACTAGGGCGCCTCATGGAGGTTTTCACCCTAATTGCCTACCGTGGGCACCTCCAAGGGAGGTTTTCACCCAGGGATCTTATTCTCTTTTGCTTCTCTCTTTTTTCCAACCCATTGACCGCCTCATGGAGGTTTTCAATCAATGAGCCAATCTGAGGTGCCTCCGAGGAGGTTTTCACCTTAGATTTTTATTTTCCTCTTATTTTCATTTTTTTTTTCTTTTTTTTTCTACCCTACCCTACTTGAAAAACAAAATCATTTTCAAGTATAAGAATACTTCCAATGGAGCCATGTGCACATCGAGATTAGAGACAAAATGATGTGGAGGCTTGAAATGCATGCTTTGACAGGTATCTAGTTTTCAGAGACCAAATGATTTGACTTTGAAGGGATCAAGCATAGCTGAGGAAGAGAGTAATGCTGCAACTTAGTGACCATCTGGAACCATATCTCAATATAGCTCTAATATCCTTAGTCCTTTTGCTGATCTGGATCATTCTTCATGTCACTTTCTACCATGACCTTCACATCTTCCTCTTTTTGTTGATTTTTCTCTTGACTACATGGAGGATTTGATGGTAACCATGAGGGAGCTCTCTCGTTCTCTAATTCTGATGTCTTCTCTTCATCAAGTGCAGCCCATGGTTCTTTGATCTCCTCTTTTGAATCTTCTTTTGCTGGATGTGGTCCTTCAATGCTGTCAATATAATCTCTTCCTTGCAATACTCTTCCTGAGCTATGGTGAACATCATTGAGCTCAAAAGGAGTTGTTTGGAAATGTTGTGCCTCAACATTGTAATTGGGTTGAGCTATTCCAATGTGTGGGCTTGGAAATGGTGGTATGGGTAGTTGAGTGGGGGTGTATATTTGAGATGGATGTGGATGGGGTTGTGGTTGGGTAGGTGGTGGAGGCAAAGGAGCGGGAGGAGAGTTGTATTGGGGCCTCCACCACTGATGAGGTGCATTCCAGTGAGGCTGTGGCTGAGCGTAGGGGTGAAATGGATGAGTAGCTGGCTGATCATGATATTGAGATGGATACGACCAAGGAGGGGGTGTGGACCAGGAAGGATGAGTAGGGGGACCCCAAGAAGGCATGGAAGTGGTTTGATAGGGGTCGTAATAGGTCTGGGATGTCCCTTGCATTTCCTGTTGGTAAGGTATGGATCCATGTGGCCTCCTTTGGTTCATATAATAGAGTGGTTCAGTGACTCCTTTGGCTCTCTAATACGCAGTTTTAAGTCCAAGCAAGGAAGGGCACTGATTCGTAGGATGGTCTTCTTCACAGACAAAACACACTTCTATGGAGTGCAATGGACATCCATTCCTAGGATTCTTTCTAGTGCACCTGGGACAAAAGATGGCCAAAGCCCACTCAGCTTCCTCTCGATATCTTTTGATATGCATGGCAAGCATCTCCCTCACCTCGCTTGTGCAATCTTCCCACAGATTCTCACATTCACCTCTAAGGATTGAGTTGGAAGAAAAGGTACTGCTCCCAACATTTCTATTTCCAGCCATTTGCTCCAGAGGAATGTTTTCTTCTTCTTCTCCCCTAGAGGTTCTTCAAATATGTCTTGTTGTCCGCCTAAGGGTTCTTCTTAATCACAACCATGGAAGAAGAGAGAAAGTTGGCTGTGTGAAGCAGTGGGTGTGTCATGCAAACATTTTTTTTGACTTATATCTACTCCTACAAGGCATGCAAGGAAATCTTTTTGGTTGATTTTTTGATTTGTTTTCTGCTTGTACCTGTAAAACTGAAATAGATTGAACTGCAACTAACTAGAATCTATCTTGCTGAAATGAAAATGCGGAATTGAAATGAAAGCAGGAAAGGACTAATCTATTTTGCTGAAATGAAATTGCAGGAATGAAATGCTAGGTTACGCTTGCAGAATTGAAATGCTAATCTACGCTTGCAGAATTGAAATTGCGGAATTGAAATGCTAATCTATGAAAGTGGGAAATGTCTAATCTACATTTGTGGAAATGAAATTACGGAATGGAAATCAAATAAGCTTCCAAAAAGAATGGTTGGCTCTAGTATTACAGTAATAATGTTGCAACTCCTAGGGCTCCCTTCTTTACTTTTATCAACCCGGTAGTTCGTAACAAACTCGGGAACGATGGTGCTATATGCACAAGTACTAGCTCTTGCCGCAACTGTCACTTGATCAGCTAACGCAAGTCTGCTAGGAGCTTAAGCCAACTTCTATGAGCTCTTAGAAGAAGCTTTTAAATATGATGGATGAAAGCTAACTCAAAGGAGGCTAATCTACTTGCAAAAAGAAGTGGAAAGCTGAAAGGAAATGCAAACCCTAGTTTTACTGACTAACCCTACTGGTGCAAGAAAAGAGATGAAAGCGGTGGAAATGGATGCCATTGACTCTTGGAAAGGTGAAATTCATGTGACTAAACTACTTCTGAAGTAAAATCTAGAAAAAAGCATCTTTTTGTATTTTTGAGTAAGTTGTCAGAATTATTATGCATGTGCTTTAGGTTGACTGGCAAAAGGAAATGGGGTAGGCGCTTGCAGGAGGTTGGGAAGGTGAGAAGAGGGCCTAAGGGGTCCCTAGCACCCTTATAGAGAGTTTCACAGTGATCGGATCTCAAGAAACCGCTTTCGTGAGCTTCTACAGGTAGTCTGCACGGGTTCTACAGGATGTATTGTAGCTTCTATAGGATGTTTCTACAGGATGTTCCGAAAGGGAATTTTGAAGGGATGATGGTGGAAAAAAGGTGAAGAAGTGGGTATGGAGGTGAGATAAGGGTGTGAGGAGGTCTAGGACTTGGTGAATGAGGATGAGGAGTGGTTAAGGCATTCAGATTTGGTTCAAGGATGGAGGGAGAAAGGTTGCACAAAGATATGGGAATTATGTCAAATTGGAAAAGGGGTGGCAAATGAAAGGGAGGAATCTGAGTTAGGGGGTTGGAGCAAGTTTTCTGATGGGGGGAAGGTAGGCAAGAAGGCATCACAGGTGTTCTGCACATTATTTTCCAAAACTGACCAAACAAAGGCTATGAAAACCAAAGATCTAGCTATTTTGACCTATTTTGACCTAGAAACCAGAAATATGATGAACAAAAGTTTATTGGTAGGAAATCATGTAAGATAACTATGAAAACTAAGCAAGAACATATATACGCATGTAATCGCAACTGGTATCAACTTTTACAACTGAGAATCTAACACTAGCAATTGCATGAAGTAGCAAGAACATCGTTTTTGTGGCACCAAGGACACCTTGGTCTTAGCTCATGGTCCCAAGGAGGGAGAGGTGAGACCAAGGGTTGCTTGATGGCCTTTCTCGAAGATATTTTTTGTTACCAACCTATCAAATCAACCTGAACATGAAAAGCTATTTCAATCATCAAAAGAAACCTAAATAACAAAGCAATATGTTAATCTAAATAACAGAAATTATTCTAGGAATGCAGCAAAGACACATAAAAGTACACAAAGGAGGTACTGGGCACTTGGGTTGGGCCCAACCCCAAGAGCTACAGCCTCCTAAGGAAGATTAGAGCTGGTGCAAAGCTGGATTCATCTTTATTGATCAAAAGAATAGTTACATCCCAAAAACTATCTACAAGAAAAAGCTTGAAAATGTGCTGAAATGCAAAGCTAACCTACTGACTAAAATCTAACTAACATTTGACTAACTCCTCCTAAAATCGAACTACAAAGTGGCTAACTAAAATGAGGCCCTAAGCCTTCTTATTTATACAAATTGCGGACCCCAACAATCCTCATAAACTTTAGGGACTCGGCTGCCAAAACTTGTAGTTAACAGCAGTCCTACTTGACTTGCTTGGCTGCCCCTTGTGCTCTGAGTTTTTTTGATGGATAATTTGAGGTAAGGCCTCATAAGTGAAGGGGACACCTTCATATAAATCCTCTCCCCTGTTCTTCCACGAATTTGGCTGCCAGGTGCTCATTTAAACCTTTGATTTTGTCTCAAAATTGACCAAAAATCTGCATAAAGCACACATTAGACTTGTTGGCATAATGACTAACCCAATTCACTCTATTAGCATAAATATAATAAAAAACATGCAATAAACTAATGAGAATGGTGGATTAAGTCGAATTACGAGGCTAAATGAGCCCATATAATTACCCATTTCTGGGGCTCATCAACAATCCTGGAAAAGAGGAAAATCTTGATCTCTACTTTCATGGATCAACTTAGATGGGGAAGAAGCAGTGAGGGCAACTTCAACCTTAAAGAAGCCAAAGAAATTTCCACTCGTTACAATTTTTCAAACTCGGATAAAATTTGGAAGGACCTATGGAAGCACCCTCACTAGATGAAAATCAAGCTATTTATGTGGATGGTTCATCACAAAAAGATTCTGACTTGGGAAAATCTTAGAAAGAAAGGTTTTGCGGGACCATCTAGATGCCAGTTATGTGGTATCTAGGAAGAAATGAGGGATCACCTTCTCAGCCTCTGTACCTTCACCTCAACCTTATGGAACTGGGTTGCCTCTATCTTCAGACAAACTGATAGGGATGAAAATGACATCTCCAAAACCTTAAAGTATTGGAGGAAAAACATTTCTAAGAATGAGACTGTCAACACAGCCTCGACATTAATACCAGGCTTTCTAATCTGGAATGTCTGGAAAGAATGCAATAACAAAATTTTCAATGATAAATCTAGCCCATCCCAAAACATAATAGCTCAACTCCTAAGGAAACTCAAAGAAACTATAAATACCATTCAGAAGTAACCTCCTAAGAATCCTCCATCACACCAAGAGGCTCGCATTCTTCTACTTTTGGGCCTACAGAAGCTAGTCCCCCACGGCACAATCCGAATTGCAACACACTCTACAATGAGACAAGATTACTAGCAACCCCCCCTGGCTACTTGAAATTCAATACAAACGGAGCCTCGAAAAGAAACCCCGGGGTTGCGGGTTATGGAGGAGCTATAAGAGGTGACAAGGGGAATATAATAGTCATCTTCCACAGTCATTTAGGGAATGCTACCAACAACATGGTGGAACTAATGGCCATAGAGCAGTGCTTAGATATTCTGAGAGATCTCAATATGACGAACTCCATAATAGAAGTTGATTCTGAATTAACAATTAATTCCATAAAAAACATAGCAAATGGCTCTGCTCCAGAGAAAGTCTTGAACCACTAGTGACTTTTGTAGGTCTATCGTCATATTTAATCACATCTAAGAATCCTGAGAACCCTAAGTTTTGTACATGTGTGCAGAAATGCCAACAAATTAGCGGACTGGGTGGCAAATTAAGGGGCGCTCTATAAAAATGTTCACAGTATTTATAAGTGGGAGCTAACACCCACAGGGAATTTGTGAGAGGAATGCCACAGTCTCGCATGCACAGATAATGAGCATTATCATAGTATGAGGGAGATGCAACAACTGAGCAATTAAGGGAATGGCGCACAAGGGTTCATCAAGCAAAAGATCTCAGCATCGGCGCGACGGAAGCTTTCTAATGGATGGAAGGAGGTGGAGAAAGAGTGGTTTCCTCTCTCAAAAAAAACAGAGGTCAAGCGGTTTAATGGTTTATCGGGTGCTCCCAAGACCCCAAGCAGTTTTTCATGGTTTGCCTCTGATGCCATTCATCAATTACCACGTGGTGGCGAGCGGAGAGAGAAAAATGCCTATATCGGGTGAGTTATCCTCGAGCTTCTTCTCCGCCCGATATTCTCCTCAACCATCGGATTCGGTGGGTGAAGATCTACGGCCTCAATTCATCGAGCTAGTTGGATGCATTATCCTCCGAGCTTATCGTGATCATCGTGGTGGCTCCTAGGTTTCGGATGTCAAAGTTGCACGGGATTTATCCCCCTGGATGGACCCGATAGAACCCTTGAATTGGGTTTAATTTCCTTTCATGTCCGTGGGTTTTGTCAATTTGTAGGCATTTTGAGTTGTCATTTTCACACCCTAACTGTGTGTTCACAGAGTTTTGTGGAACTAAGGCATGATTTTTGAGGTTTGGCGGTCACTCGCTGCTCTTGTTGACTTTTGAGCGGAGACTTATAACATAGTTTTGTAATTTTTTAGCGTTTAAATGAGAAGGAAACACTCTTGCTTTAGCCAAAAAAAGAAATAATCTAATAATACAAAATTGTAAAAAAATAATAACAATTATATTGTATAATAATAATAATAATAATAATATGTCATTATAATATTATAATATTATAATAATATTATATTATTATTATATTATTATAATAATATACAAATATAATTATTATTATAATAATAACCATAAAAACCAGTTATTTATAATAATTAATAACTATACAAATAATAGCAACTATATTCTTATATATTTATGATTATTATATTAATATTATTATAATAATATAAATTATTATTATTATTATTATTATTATGCTTTAGTATTTTTAATAGTTATCTTAGGATTTATATACATTGGGTTAATTATTAATGGTATTTAATATTATTAATAACTATATAACTATAAACAATAAGATTATTTATATATATTATTATATAAATATTATATTAATAATATAAACTCTTAATATATATTAATTAATAATAAGAATAGCTCATAATAATATTAGATTATCATTATATTATTAAAATAATATAATAATATAAAATAATAATAATAATAATAATAATAATAATATCCAATTATAATATTATAATAAAATACAAATATAATTATTATTATAATAATAATATAATCAATATTATTATAATATATTATTATAACAATAACAATAAAGACTAATTATTTATGATAATTAATAACTATACAAATAATAGCAACTATATTCTTATATATTTATGATTATTATATTAATATTATTTTAGTAATATAAACTCTTATTATTATTATTAGTAGGCTTTATTATTTTTAATAGTTATCTTAGGGTTTGTATACATTCGGTTTATAATATTAGTCCTTTTTATTTATTATTATCTAAGGGTTTAATACTAAGATCCCAAGGGATTATGAACCAATGGGAATAATATTAAACAAAAAGGACTAATATTATAAACCCAAGGAACTAATAAACCCAACTCTTTAATATTATAAACCTAAGGAATTAGTGAACCCAACGGATAAATATTAAAAACCTAAGGGATGAAGAAGCACAAGGAATTAATATTACAAACACAGGAGAAACATAAATATGATCATGATTGATATTATAAACCCAAAGGATTAATACTAAAACCCCAAGAGATTATGAACCGAAGAAAATAATGTTAAACCCAAGGGACTAATATTATAAACCCAACATTGGTAAACCCTAATATAAATATTAGAAAGACAAAAATAAACATGGTTTATTTTCATGGTGAGAGAATCCTTGTCACAATGTGACATTCAACCATGGTTGGCGATGGTTGCCTATGATTAACAATGGTTGACCATGATCGATATTATAAACCTAAGGGATAATAAACCCAAGGCATTGATATTATAAACCCCAAGGAATAACAAAACTAAGGTATCAATTCGAAAACCCCAAGGGATTATGAACCCAAGGGAATAATATTAAACCCGTGGGACTAATATTATAAACCCAACATTGTTAAACCCAAATATAAACACTAAAATAAACATGGTTTATTTTCATGGTGAGTCAATCTTTGTCAAAATGCGACATTCAACCAAGGGACTAATATAATAAAACCGACATTGGTAAACCCAAATATAAATACTACAAATACTAAAATAAACATGGTTTATTTTGATGGTGAGACAATTCTTGTCACAATGCGACATTCAACCATGGTTGACGATGTTTGGCTATGATTGACAATGGTTTACATGATTTATATTATCAATCAAAGGGAATAATAAACCCAAGGGATTGATATTATAAACCCAAATGAATAGTAAACCCAAGGGACAAATACTAAAACCCAAGGGATTATGAAGCGAAGGGAATAATATTAAACCCATGGGACTAATATTATAAACTTCACATCAAGTAAAGGCAAATATCAATACTACAAACACTAAAATAAACATAGTTTATTTTGATGGTGAGACAATCCTTGTCACAATGCAACATTCAAACATGGTTCACCATGTTTGGCTACGATTGAACCATGTTTGGCTACGATTTATATTATAAACCTAAGAGAATAAAAAAACCCAAATTTTGATATTATAAACCCAAATTAATAATAAACCGAAGGGAGTAATACTAAAACTCCAAGGGAATATGAACCCAAGGGAACAATATTAAGCCCAAGGGACTAATATTATAAACCCAATATTCGTAAACCCAAATATAAATATTAAAAACACTAAAATAAACATGTTTTATTTTCACGGTGAGACAATCTTTGTCAAAGTGTGACATTCAAGCATGGGACTAATATTATAAACCCAACATTGGTAAACCCAAATCTAAACTCTACAAACATTAAAAGAAACATGGTTTATTTTGATGGTGAGACAACTCTTGTCACAATGCAACATTCAACCATGGTTGACCATGTTTGGCTATGATTGACAATGGTTTACAATGGATTAATATGAAAATCCCAAGGGATTATGAACCCAAGGGAATAATATTAAACCCATGGGACTAATATTATAAACCCAACATTGTTAAACCCAAATATAAACACTACAAACACTAAAATAAACATGGTTTATTTTCATGGTGAGTCAATCTTTGTCAAAATGTGACATTCAACCAAGGGACTAATATAATAAAACCAACATTGGTAAACCCAAATATAAATACTACAAATACTAAAATAAACATGGTTTATTTTGACGGTGAGACAATTCTTGTCACAATGAGACATTCAACCATGGTTCACGATGTTTGGCTATGATTGACAATAGTTTACCATGATTTATATTATCAACCAAAGGGAATAATAAACCCAAGGGATTGATATTATAAACCCAAATGAATAATAAACCCAAGGGATAAATACTAATACGCAAGGGATTACGAAGCCAAGGGAATAATATTAAAAGCATGGGACTAATATTATAAACTTCACATTGAGTAAAGACAAATATCAATACTACAAACACTAAAATACACATATTTTATTTTGATGGTGAGACAATCCTTGTCACAGTGTGACATTCAAACATGGTTCACCATGCTTGGCTATGATTTATATTATAAACCTAACGGAATAAAAAAACCCAAATTTTGATATTATAAACCCAAATGAATAATGAACCGAAGGGAGTAATACTAAAACCCCAAGGGAATATGAACCCAAGGGAACAGTATTAAGCCCAAGGGACTAATATTATAAACCCAAATATAAATATTACAAACACTAAAATAAACATGTTTTATTTTCATGGTGAGACAATCTTTGTCAAAATGTGACATTCAAGCATGGGACTAATATTATAAACCCAACATTGGTAAACCCAAATATAAATACTACAAACACTAAAATAAACATGGTTTGTTTTGATGGTGAGACAATTCTTTTCACAATGCGACATTCAACCATGGTTGACCATGTTTGGCTATGATTGACAATGGTTTACAATGGATTAATACGAAAACCCCAAGGGACTATGAACCCAAGGGAATAATATTAAACCCATGGGACTAATATTATAAACCCAAAATTGTTAAACCCAAATATAAACACTACAAACACTAAAATAAACATGGTTTATTTTCATGGTGAGTCAATCTTTGTCAAATTGCGACATTCAACCAAGGGACTAACATAATAACACCAACATTGGTAAACACAAATATAAATACTACAAATACTAAAATAAACATGGTTTATTTTGATGGTGAGACAATTCTTGTCACAATGCGACATTCAACCATGGTTGACGATGTTTGGTTATGATTGACAATGGTTACCATGATTTATATTATCAACCAAAGGGAATAATAAACCCAAGGGGTTGATATTATAAACCCAAATTAATAATAAACCCAAGGAATAAATACTAATACCCAAGGGATTATGAAGCCAAGGGAATAATATTAAACCCATGGGACTAATATTATAAACTTCACATCGAGTAAAGGCAAATATCAATACTACAAACACTAAAATAAACATAGTTTATTTTGATGGTGAGACAATCCTTGTCACAGTGGGACATTCAAACATGGTTCACCATGTTTGGCTAAGATTTATATTATAAACCTAAGGGAATAAAAAAACCCAAATTTTGATATTATAAACCTAAATGAATAATAAACCGAAGGGAGTAATACTAAAACCCCAAGGGAATATGAAACCAAGGGAACAATATTAAGCCCAAGGGACTAATATTATAAAACCAATATTCGTAAACCCAAATATAAATATTACAAACGCTAAAATAAACATGTTTTATTTCATGGTGAGACAATCTTTGTCAAAATGTGACATTCAAGCATGGCACTAATATTATAAACCCAACATTGGTAAACCCAAATATAAATACTACAAACCCCAAGACAAATATTATAAACATTGAAATAAACATGATATACCATCATTGATTTTCATATTGAAACAATCCTTATCACAATTCCATGTCAGACCATGGTCGACATCATAATAAACCGTGTTTGACTCAAGAATAATAAACCCAAGGGATTAATACTAAACCCCAAAGGATTATGAACCAAAGGGAATATTGTCAAACAAAATGGACTAATAATATGAAACCAAGGGAATAAAAACCCAAGGGATTGAAATAATAAACCAAAAGGAATAATAAACCCAAGGGATTATTATTTACTTTCATGGTGAGATAATCCTTGTCACAATGTGACATTCAAGCATGGTTGACCATGGTTGGCTATGATTGACAATGGTTTACCATGATGGATATTATAGACCTAGGGGAATAATAAACCCAAGGGATTAATATGAGAAACCCAAAGGAATAATAAAACGAAGGGATTAATACTAAGACCCCAAGGGATTATGAACCCAAGGGAATAATATTAAATCCAAGGGACTAATATTATAAACCCAACGTATATAAACCCCAAGACAAACATTATAAACGTTAAAATAAACATGATCGACCATCATTGGATTTCATATTATAAACCTAAGGGAATAGTAAACCCAAGGGATTAATACTAAAACCCCAAGGGATTATGAACCCAAGGGAATAATATTAAACCCAAGGGACTAATATTATAAACCCAACATATATAAAGCCTAAGACAAATATTATAAACATTGAAATAAACATGATCGACCATCATTGATGTTCATATTGAGACAATCCTTATCACAATTCCATGTTGGACCATGGTCGACATCATAATAAACCATGTTTGACTCAGGAATAATAAACCCAAGTGATTGATATTATAAACCCAAGGGATTAATACTAAAACCCTAAGGGATTATGAACCAAAGGGAATACTATTAAACAAAAGGGACTAATAATATAAACCCAAGGGAATAATAAACCTAAGGCATTGATATAATAAACCCAAAGGAACAATAAACCCAAGGGATTATTATTTATTTTCATGGTGAGACAATCCTTGTCGCAATGTGACATTCAAGCATGGTTGGCTATGATTGACAATGGTTTACCATGATCAATATTATAAACCTAAAGGAATAATAGATCCAAGGGATTAATATGAGAAACCCAAAGGAATTGTTGTAGCTTATATTGTGTTTTAAATTTATTTATCACTTATATCACTAGCGGAGGTCTAAAAATCATTGCAGGGGTTCTTCCTTAATGAAGCTCTCTTATTTTCTTTACGTTTGCAGAGTCTAAGGGAAATGAAGTATTTTGTTTATTATACATTGAAATGACAAAAGAAAGAGGTGTAAAAGAATCATACCCGATATAGGCAAGGATTAAATCAACTCATAATATAAGAAGTTATATGGAGTGGTCCACATATACATATACATCTATATCTATATCTATATCTATCTATATATATATATATATATATATATCACTAATGCAAATAAATTGCAATCACAAAAGTGCAGCAGGCAGGTTATTACCACAGGAATCATCGATTCCCGATTGCGATGAGCAGTGCGGACCCGAAACACATTTATATTTTGTTGTAAAGTCCCAGCGGGTCCGCGGTTATATGTATGTACATATATAAATATTTCCGATTACGATTAATGGTGGCAGACCCGAAACATATTTACGTTATGTTTAAAAGCCCGACGGGTCCGTAAGGCGCTAAATACGTATGTTGGTGCATTCAATGATTGCTGATTGCGATATGGGTAAGCCGGACCCGAAACATATTTACATTATGTTTTAACAACCTCGTGGATCTATAAAACGTTGAATACGTATGTTGATGCATTCAATGATTAGCGATTGCGATTTGCGATTGTGGGCCGAACTCGAAAGGTATATTCATTATGGTTGTAAGTCCTGTTAGGTCCGGCATGTCGAAAAGTATTTTTATGATTGCGCATTTTATATATTTCAATTATAAAGTGATTATAATAGAAATGATTGCCGATTGCGATATGGGTAAGCCAGAGCTGAAAGCCTATGTATTATGTTTCATGATTGTGGCGGGTCCGTCATATCAATGATATAATGTATATATATATGGGGAAATGCTGATTGTCGATTGCGATGAGAGGTATGCCTCGACAGTCGTGCTAACAGTATTAAAAGTGGGAAAAGCACATTTATGTTACATTTTCAAAAGCGCAGATACAAAGGATTTATATATAAATCCAATATTCTGAAACGTGCATAAAGGGTTGATTGCGATTGTGATTGCGATGGTCTGAGATGTTCTGGTCATACATGTACCAAGAATTAAAGACCAAGATTCCAAGTCCTTCATTTAATTGTCATGTAGATAGATTTGAACCATCCTTGGTTTGTTTTCTTTGTATTTGACCATACAAGATTAGGACCAAGCATAATTGAATTGTGCTTAATCAAAACATCATAGCAACAACAATAAAGTTACCAATCACAATTTCTTTTGAAATAAAAACAAAAAATAGAATAGCAAAAGATAGAATAAGAAGACAAATGAATAAAATAACAACAACCTCACACCATCACTAACTACTACTAATTGGAAGATTAACTGCTACTAATTGGAAGATTAACCAACATAATCAACTAAAATACAAACACAACTTTGGAATTCAATTTTTACTACATCCATTCAATGTTGGTACTAATGCCTCAAAATTTTTCATAAAATTTTATATAATGAGTATCAATGTCATTAAGTCTCCAATTTTTTTACCAAGATCCTCAAACATTCTATAAGATTCACAAAATTTTAAATTTCTTAAACATTCAATAAGATTCATAAAATTTTATATAATAAGTACAAATGTCATTAAGTTTCCAAAAGTAAATTTTATATAATAAGTATGAATATCATTAAGTTTCCAAAAAAATTTACTAAATTCCTCAAGCTTGCATGAGATCTCTTAAACATTCAATAGGAATGTCTTCAAGAATGTATTTAAATTGCATGAGATCTCTTAAACATTCAATAGGAATGTCTTTAAATTTAAATAATATTTTAAGCAATTTTTTTTATATAATTTTCAAATTTAAATAGTATCTTAAACAATTTTTTATATAATTTTCAACTCTAATTTGCACTTTGATGAATGATGTCCTACGACCATACTTGGATTCGTTCGTAGTAGTGTACTTGGAAGATATAGTGGTGTACAGTGACAACATGGAGGATCATAAGAAGCACTTGGCGATGGTGTTCGAGGCACTGAGGGCAAATCAATTGTTCTTGAAGAAGTCTAAGTGTGTGTTCGCTCAGACCGAGATTCCATTCCTTGGGCATATTGTTGGTCAAGGGTACATACGGATGGAGCTGAGCAGAGTGAAGGCGATCGAGGACTGGGTTGAACCGAAGAATTTCCATGAGATGAGGGTGTTTTTTAGCATGACCAAATACCAACTCAAGTTCGTAGAGGGGTACTCCAAGGTAACATCATCACTAACAGACCTATTGAAGAAAGACAAGAGGTGGAGTTGGACGGATAAATGTTAGAATGCATTTGATGACTTGAAGAAGAGGATGTTTACAGCACCGATACTAAAGTTGCCTGACTTCGAGCAACTGTTTGAGGTACACACAGATGCTTCAGATTTTGCCATAGGAGGGGTTCTTATGCAGGATGGGCATCCGGTGGCGTATGAGAGTCGGAAGTTGCAGGATAGAGAACGAAGGTATCCGGTTCATGAGAAGGAGTTGACTGCAATCATTTACTCTCTTCATGTGTGGAGGTATTACCTGATTGGGAAGCCGTTTGTTGTCAAGAATGACAACGTTGCAGCAAGTTATTTTGCATCATAACCAAAGCTTTTTGCGAAGCAAGCTCGTTGGTAGGACTTCTTGGCAGAATTCGACATGACTATCGAGTATAGACCGGGAAGACACAATGCTGTCGCAGATGCCCTTAGCAGGAAGGGACAACTTGCAGCATTGGAGGGAGAATACCAGGCAGCTAGGAGTAGGAGTCGAGTTCAGATGTCAGAAGAGATGCAGAATAAGATCAAGGAAAGTGTTGAGACTGATACTCAGGCGCAGATTATAGTGAAGCAGGTGAAGGAGGGGAAGACACGGAAGTTCTTTCTTTGAGACGGGTTCTTGTTCTTTGGAAACTGGCTCTATGTTCCAAAGTCATCTGGGCTTAGGAGGCACCTTTTGAAGGAGTGCCATGACTCGCCATGGGCTAGCCACCCAGGGATGCGATGTTCTTTGACATTGTTGGAGAGAGGATTCTTTTGGGAGAAGATGTGAGAGAAGAGGAGTATGTACATACTTGCATCATTTTTCAGCAGGACAAATCAAATACTCAGAGGCAAGGAGGTTTGTTGTAGCCTTTACCGATTCTTGAGAGACCATGGATAAGTGTCTCGATGGACTTCATCACTCAGTTGCCACAGGTTCAGGGGTATAATGGGATTATGGTCGTGGTTGATCGTTTTTCCAAGTATGCTATCTTTGTTCCAACAAAGATACCTTGTGGAGCCGAGCGGACTGCGGAGTTGTTCTTTAATAACATAGTGAAGTATTGGGGGATTCCATTAAGCATCGTGTCAGATAGAGATCCGCATTTTACAGGCAGATTTTGGACCACGTTGTTCAAGTTAGTCGGGACAGAGTTGTTGATGAGTTCAAGTTACCATCCACAGACAAATGGACAGATCGAGAGGATCAACACATTGCTGGAGGATTACTTGAGACATTATGTAACGGCTGATCAGAAGAATTGGCCTGAACTCTTAGATATTGCTCAGTTCATCTACAATATTCAAAAGAGTTCTGCGACGGGGTATAGTCCATTTAAGTTGGTGAATGGGCAGATGCCAGTTGCACCGCATACTGTAGTGACAGGAGGTTTTTTGAGGAGTCCTCATGCAAAGAAGTTCATGAAGGCTTGGGAGGAGACCTTGGAGTTAGCACGGTTGCGCTTGCACAAAGCTGCAAGGAGAATGAAGAAATGGGCTGATAGAGGAAGACGGGATGCGCACTTCAGTGTGGGAGATATGTTGTTTCTCAGGATTACCGGGGAGCAGTTTCAGCCAGCCAAGGGACTGTGAGCAAACTGACTCGGAAGTATGACAGACCATTCCGAGTAAAGAAGAGAGTGGGGGAAGTTGCTTATGAGCTGGAGCTTCCGCACCATATGCACATGAAGCATCTAGTTTTTCACATGAGTCAATTGAAGAGATGCAGACTTGATGTTGATCATCTAGAGAGGGCTGAACCATCGAGAGGACCAGCCGGGATTATGGACAAGCCAGGACTGGAGTTGGATAAGATTTTGAGCTACAGGACCACAGGGATCGGTTACCACATGAAACGGGAGTATCTTGTCAGATGGAAGAATGCACCAGAGGAAGAAAACTCGGAATCAGAGGACTCACTTTGGAGATGGAAGAAGAAGATTGTGAAGTATTAATGGAAGATATTGAGGCAGTCGGGATTGTCGAGGGCGAGAATGATTTCGAGTGGGGGAGGATGTAACGCCCTGCGGTTGATAGGCGATCGGGCGCGCCCTCCTTCCTCTGTGCGATGTGACTAAGGCATGAAACAAGAGCATGGGGGGACCAACGACGAAATGCATATGACATAGGCGATGTTGGCATTCCATGTTTTATAGGGCGAGTTGGGGAACTCGTCACACCATGAGCTGACCAAGAGTGATGGCAAACAAAGGGCGGATTGAGGGGCGGTCCCGCGCCATGGGCAGGCCGACCTCCAAAGACGTTGAACGATTGCTTAGACGTGGCGGTTGGATAGATAGGTGGAAGGGTCGGCCGAGGGCGTGATCTCCACGCAAGGAGGCATATAAACTATGCGATGAAGCTTGCCATTTGATCACCAAGCGTTCGGTCTTCAACCAACAAGTGAGTAGTGCGAAGTAAGGGAGGAAGAGCCACAGCGAGGCGCAGCTCTATGCGCCCGCCTGCCGGGCAGAGTCTACCGAGTCTTGCACGAGTTTAACAAGGTTGTAGGGCGCGGGTGGAGGGCGTTCTAAGGCACCTACCCGCTGAACGAGTTGACAAGTTTTGGGTTGTATTGTGGCAGGGGTCATGCATGGGCGCGCCCTCCCACTTGGACAAAGAAAACTTGTGTTATGTACGTTATTGAGTTGTGGTGAAGACCATTGTGCGGTCTTGCACGGGTGGGCGCCCAACTCGGGTGTAATGTCAGTTGAGTTATACTCCCGGTCACTGTAAAAATTCTCTCATATAATAAAAGATTATTTTACATGTGATGTTGTTCTTCGGCTGTTCTATGAAGTCATTATATTAATGGATTCCGCACATTAATATGTTATTCATGTTTAAAGATGAATGTTAAGGCGTAGTTCGCAAAGTAAGATAACAATGGTGAATGTTAATTACTTAGGTGGTGCCGCACCCGACCAATTTAACGAAAGAAGAATTGGGGGCGTGACACATCGGCTTGGAGAACTGAAGAATACTAAGATAGTCAGACTCATTGATCGGGGATAGTCTATCCCTCCACCGTGCACAAACCCGGACGGATTCGACTCTGCGACCATTACCTCTTCTCAGCCTACAAACAAAGAACGGTGTCAAACACACACAAAAACGCAAAGCATATACACAATCCAAGAAGTCACAAAAGTGAAACTGTGGACGTATACTCATAGTTATCCGACATGAACCAAAGAAAAGAAAACAAAGCATATACACAATCCAAGAAGACACAAACTTTTGTGAATGTTTAGAGTAGGCTTTAACACCGCACCCGAGATCTAGGTTTAGGGCATGGGAGTTTTAGGGTCAGGGTTTATGATGAGCAACTATGAGTATCATCCATAGCTATATAGCCCTCGGCAATGGCGTTGATTAACATAAACGAGTTGAGGGGAGGGGAAGGTGAGCTGAATCTTGAACATATGTATCCATGACACTCTCTTGAGAAATTGAAACCGACTTTTGATCTCTTGAAATAGACCATGGGACGCAAAGATAATATGAACACTGAGGCCACATTTATGACAAAGGTGCACAATTAGAATATTATATAGCAGGTAGTCGCATAACCTGGTTTCATTTTTTCAGAATGCAAAGAGACATCAGTTTCAATGTTTTTTTGGCATTAATTTTTTAATTTCATTTTTTCTTATTATTTTTTCTAATCCTATAGATGGAGATAAATAAGAGGCACAATAATTTTTTAATGAATTCAAGTATGGTTTAAACATGTGAATAGCTTTTCTTATAATATTATGATTTTCCCAGGTAAAGTAATTAAGGAAATAATGTAATATAAGATATTATTAAGAAAAAGTACATGTTATTGAAATTTACATGTTATTTTTAATTAATGTTGAAGATATAATCTAATAATTAGGTGGGAAGATTTGTTTTTAGTAGTTTTGAGATTCAATCTTGAGCATAATTATATATATCATGATTATATATATCAGTGTTAGAAAAAAAAAATATTATCTTCCCACTACAAATAAATATTTATATATTATAACCAACTTCTTTGAATCTCTGTAAGTTAATTTTCTTCGTTATGACGATGGGCAATATATAATAGGGTATAATCAAATTCTCTAACCAGAACTCCCTTTGGGCCTGTAAATAATCCAGAAATGACACAAGTCTTTTTAATAGTCTTATCATATCACTACTGACTTGTAGTTTTTCGACAAGTTTGCATAGGCTCAAAAATAAGTCTTCGAATTACTAAGTATCTCAACGATATTACAAAGATGTAGGGTATTGATACACGAGTTAAGGCCATAGGACATGTGTACATAGGACATAGGACATGTGTACATCAGTTGTTCCTCTACGATGAACTGTGGCTTAATTCAACAGGGGAAATGAACCAGAACAGTCTATTTATCAACAACTTGAGATATTTAAATTTGCACGGTTACACGTTACCAAATATTATGGCAATCAACTTCAGCTGTTAACTAAATGCTATATAATTCTATTGCACTATTTTTTAATAGAAATAATAATAGCTAATAATTATCTTATAATAATAGCTATTGAAGACAACTAGATTCATTACCTACCAAACCAATATGTCTATACCAGCTTGTTTAGCTAATAATTAATAGAGTTGTTTTTAGTGTAATTTTTTAGATTTTTAGGTGTCTGAATGTGGCAAAAAAAAATGAGGTGAAATTTTGATTTGTGTTATTTAAACTGGTTTTTCATTGTATATATAGATTCAGCACACTGAAAAAGTTTTAGGCCACTTTGATTGTGCAGTAGTTATCCATCAAACTTGTGATTTCAATAAATTTCAGAGAAATTAGACGAAATAACCCATAGGGAAAACTTTCAAAAAGTCTCTTTAGTGGATAATCAACTAACTATTCTTATTATATCCTTAGTTTAACTTGTATTTCAACCACAAAACTTCAAGTGTAAGTGGTAATAGATTCAGTCATAAGAAAATTTTCCAATTTAATAGACACCACTACAGGGTTAATAGGAATTAATTGCAAATAAATAAACAGATATGTGTCCCTATTTCAAATTGTAGATTTTTTTTAATTAATGAATATAATATTTTTTTGTTTTATAGAGCACAAGACAAGCCAGTTAAACCAAGAATATTATTTTAACATGAAATCCAGTTTATTCAATTAAAAAAAATTAATCCATTATGAGTTCAAATAAGTACCTTAGGGCTTAACAAGCCTATTATACAATTTGTCAATTGACATTAAATGAGTGAGGGCTTTATATGCTTACATTGGATAAATATCTTATCAGAATTCAATAGTAGGCATATACAGCTTTGGCGGATCCCATTTCCAATGCTATTGTAAATTTAATGCAGGTTGACATGCGGGGGCCATAGCCACATGCAACGCGCGGTGTGATGACTAGAGGGCTATAGTCATCACGGGGTGTTGTATGTGGCTATCGCCCCCGCATGTTAGGCGCATTAAATTTCCAACTCTATTGTAAATTTAATGCAGGTTGACATGCGGGGGCCATAGCCACATGCAACGCGCGCTGTGATGACTAGAGGGCGATAGTCATCACGGGGCGTTGTATGTGGCTAT
Source organism: Pinus tabuliformis (assembly GCA_031772625.1). NCBI lineage: Eukaryota > Viridiplantae > Streptophyta > Pinopsida > Pinales > Pinaceae > Pinus > Pinus tabuliformis. Next base: position 942,749,199 of record CM062817.1, on the reverse strand, counting down.
CGCCCCCGCATGTCAGGCGCATTAAATTTACAATAGAGTTGGAAATAAGATCGGCCTACAGCTTTCCCTCATTCAATACCTAAATTTAATAGTGAGCATATACAACTTCACTTCATTTAATACCTAAATTTAATAATAAAGCTATACAGCTTCCCCTCCTTTAAAACCTATTAACCAGCTCTTTATAATAATAACGGTAACTTGAAATAAATATATCTATATGGTAAATATTTTAATAATATATTTGAAATTACCGTTTGTGCATTCATTCACTTGTCCTTGTCCTTGTCCTCGTACAGGGAGTGACAGGGAGAGGGTAGCCTGTGTCTCCCAACGTGGCCACGTGACGCATTCAATTCAGTTGTCATTTTAGTTATAATGGAGACATTAACCCATTTCGTTTTCACTGCCTTAGAATTCGAAGACAATCATTTGCACTGACTACTACATGGTGGCGTTGAATGCAGGAGCTTACAGGATGGTACTACGTTCCGGAGAGTTCACTTTCTGCAAATGGCGATGATTAAATTATTTAATTTTATTCGACGACTCATTCATTCATAAACATGCGTGTGTACATGATTTCTAATTGATGGGTGGTGGTTCGAATGGGTTGTTTCATGAGATTTGGAGGAAGATAAAGGTGGAGCATTGGAATTGTTAAGTCCGAGACTGACATTGTTGGGACGGAAGGAGGTAAAAGATGGAGAGAAGATCTTTTATAGCTTCGCAATGAGGTAGGGTGTCTTTTTCTCTTTTTTATATATATATATATATATATATATTTTTATTTTTTTAAGGTTTCAGTTTTTATGTTTTTCCATTTATAATAATCAATTTGAATTCACCAAAACATATATTATATTCATTATTTTTTTCCTTGGAATCTCTTACATTAATTTGGCCAAAATATAATCAAAGAGTTAGGTTTGAAATTCTAAATGTATTTATTTATAAGAATTTAACTTAAGGTCATTAAATAAAATATTTAATTAAATATAAAACAAAAAAAGTTATGTGAAAATAAGAATTTAACTTAAGGTCATTAAATAAAATATTTAATTAAATATCGAACAAAAAAAGGTTATGTGAAAAGAGTTAAATTTGAAATTTTTAATGTATTTATTTACAAGAGTTTAACTTTGATGCCATTAAATATAATATTTAATTCAACATAAAACAAAATACAAGAGTTTAACTTTGATGCCATTAAATATAATATTTAATTCAACATAAAACAAAAAGGTTATTGTATGTATAAGTGTATTTTGGATTGATGTTTAATATATTCTAAGAAGTTTTTTTTGTTGTGTTGTAAAAAGTGAAATAATATAATTTATTTTTATATGTAAAAATATTAGTATTTTTGCTTTTTTGGTTAAGTTGAGATTGGATCTAAATCCAAAGTTGTATGGAATAATGTTTTTTCTACTTGTGGGATGTTATCATTGCCAAAGTTGGATTGTGTGAAACTTGGTTAAACCTAGATACTTGTTTCTTAATCCTTCTCAAGCTTCTCCCCCTTGAGATTTGAATCAATCTTCTAATGGGGACTAGATCCTATACAAACTAGTTGGTTGACACCTCATGGGTAAAAAAACTAAAGTGTAGACTAGTAGATTTATGTGGGGTTTAGCTTTCATTAGGTCACTAGACATCTATCCTTTTCTCCTTCATTGCTAGAGAATTTGGGAACCCTAATTGTCCGTGTTTTCTTCATAGGTACAAGAAAGGTTCCTCTCCATAAGTTTTTATTAGTAAAATAGCCCTCTTTTAAACATGGAGAGATACATGCATTCCTTTACTCCTAAACTCCCTTTATTTTAATGATGATTTTTCCTAGTAGAAACTCATTTTTAGAAGTAAATTTATATGTAGAGTGTAAGTATGAAACAGTGATCAATTTAGGTTTTGGAATTTTGGAATTTCTGTGGTATTCATAATTAGCATAAGATTCAATATAGGTAATAACTTATATTTTCAAAAGGATAGATTTGAAATTCTCAATGTATTTATTTATAAGAGTTTAACTTGATGCCATTAAATTAAATATTTAAATGGACATAAAACAAAAAGGTCATTGTATCCACTAGTGCATTTTGAATTGATGTTTAATGTATTTTAAGAAATGTTTTTGTTGTGGTGTAAAATGTGAAATAATATAATTTTCTTTATATGTAAAATAATTAGTGTGTTTGTTTTTTTTTGTTAAGTTGAGGTTAGACATAACTCCAAAGTTGGATGGAATAATGATTTTTCTACTTGTGGGATGTTATCATCGTCAAAATTGGATTGTGGGAAGCTTGGTTAAACTTGGATGTTTGTGTGATAATTCTTATCCTTGCTACTTCCACCCCAAGCTTCTCTCCCATGAGATTTGAACCAATCCTTTAATGGGGACTAAGTCCTATACAAACTAATTGGTTGACACCTTAAGGTGTAGATGAGTAGATTTATGTGGGTTTTAAATTTCATTAGGTCATTAGACATCTATATTTTTTCCTTCATTGTTAGAGAATTTGGGAACCCTAATTGTCCATGATGTCTTCATAGGTAGAATAGAAGTTCTTCTCTTTGTTGGGAAAGATTTTGCCTCTTGATTTCATTTAGCCATAATCTTTTATTAGTAAAATTGAAGTCATACAACATATTCCCTCTTTTAAATGTGAATAGATATATGCATTCCTTTACTCCTAATTTCCTTTTATTGTAATGTATTAATTGTCTTCGTACAAACTCATTTTTAATAGTCATGTTATATTTTGAGTGTTAATATGCAATAGTGATAAATTTATAGTTTGGAATTTGTGTGTATACATAATTAATATAGGATTTAGTAGAGGTAATAGTTTATATTCCCAAAAGAGTAAGATTTGAAATTCTCAATGTATTTATTTATAAGAGCTTAAATTGATGTGATTAAATAAAATATTTAATTGAACATAAAACAAAAAGGTCATTGTATCCACCACCACTACATTTTGGATTGATGTTTAATATATTTTAAGAAATGTTTTTGTTGTGTTGTAAAATGTGAAATAATATAATTTGTTTTTATATAAATAATAATTAGTGTGTTTGTTTTTTTGAGTTAATTTAAGGTTGGACCTAACTCAAAAGTTGGATGGAATAATGATTTTTCTACATTTGGGGATGTTTTGAGCATAAAAAATTATATAGTGTGAAGCTTGGTTAAACTTGAATGTTTATGTGATAATTCTTATCCTCATAAGTTGCTTCCACCTCAAGCTTCTCCCTATTGAGATTTGAACCAATCCTTCAATGGGGACTAAATCCTATACAAACTAATAGGTTGACACCTAGGACATAAAAATAATAATGTGTAGACTATTATATTTATGTGGGGTTTAGCTTTCATTAGGTCACTAGACATCTTTCCTTTTCTCCTCCATGGCTAGATAATTTGGAAACCCTAATTGTCCATGATTTCTTCATAGGTAAAAGAGAAGTTCTTCTCTTTGTTGGGAATGATTTTGACTCTTTCTTTCTGAAATATTTACCCATATTTTTTTATTAGTAAAATATAGATTAGACAACATATTCCCTCTTTTAAATGTGGACACATACATGCATTCCTTTACTCCTAACCTCCCTTTATTTTAATGTATGAATTGTCTTCATAGAAACTCATATTTAGCAGTAATGCTATATGTTGAGTGTCAATATGCAATAGTGATAAATTTAGGATTTGGAATTTTTGGGTATTCATAGCTATTATAGGATTTAGTATAAGTGATAGTTTATATTCTTAGAAGAGTTAGATTCAAAATTATCAATCTATTTATTTAATAAAGTTTAACTTGATGTGATTAAATTAAATATTTAATTAAACATAAAACAAAAAGGTTATTGTATCCACTAGTGCATTTTGGATTGATGTTTAATATATTTTAAGTTAGTGTGTATTTTTTTTGGTTAAGTTGAGGTCAGACCTAACTCCAAAGTTGGATGAAATAATGACTTTTCTACTTGTGGGGATGTTGTCATCATCAAAATTGGAATGTGTGAAGCTTGGTTAAACATGGATGCTTGTGTGATAATTATTATCTTCATAGGTTGCTTCCATCCCAAGCTTCTTCCCCATGAGATTTGGACTAGTCCTGTAATGGGGACTAAATCCTATAAAACTATTTGGTTGGCACTTTATGGATAAAACAACTAAGGCGTAGATGTTACACATCATTTTGTCACATTAGGAAAATGATCATCGGTTTTGATCTTTCACTATCCATCAAAGTGTTCTAAAGAATCCCTGTGCAATGCTAGAACCCAAACTATCCCAAAGAGAATGAAATTCCTAGATCTCAAAGCTCAGAAATCTACTTTTGGCTTCCTTCGAAGTTCCCTAGTCCATTTCTATGCATACCCAAAAGAGACCATTAGAAGTTGTGCAAAAGTACACTATGTCTTACACTATGGCCTACGCACATGACTTAACACAAGTAAAAAATAAAAAGTAAATTCTAGAAGCTTTGTTAGTCGCATCTTTCCCAACTAACAAATTCAAACAGATGCCTACTCAAGCGTGATCCCTCCCATCATGGAGCTAATTCCCTCTCTTTGTGGAACCCCTCTCCCACCATTTGTTGATCTCATCCCCTAGGAAGAGGATCCAAAACCTCCTCCTCTTGGCCCACGAGAGAGAGGATTTGGGAGGACCATTGAAGGTACGCTTATGCTACAAAAATAAGGCTAGGAGGCTTTTCATCCAAGGAGAGGGTTGGAGATTGTGAGAAGAGGCTTGTCACATCAAGCCTTTGAGGTTGTAAGTTTGTTCTCCCTTTTATTTAATAAAAAACAACCTTTCTTTCCTAATCATGTATTTTCTGATATCCTTTGTGGGATTCCTTAATCACCCACATAAGATATGATTGGTTATTGATTCAATTTATGATATGTGTTGAGTAAACTATTTAATTATTCTTTCATTCTATGTACTAGATGCTTTGATCCTTTGTGTATTTCTTTCTATGTATATCCCCTTCGAAACATCATGGAGAAGTTGTGGAAATCTCTAAATCATCAAGGAGATGTTAAATGTCAAAGGCATTGAAAGGGACTTTGACAGGAATTTCAATAAACCAGTAACTGATCTCTCACATATTACTTGTTTCAATCAATCATAAACTAAGGAAAGGTAGTAGTTATTTCTTGTTTGCTACTACATTTCATTTGAGATTTAGGGAGATCTATCTTGTCCACAAGAGGGATTAGTCTGCCAAACAAGTTGGACAATCTATTGGGGAACGTCTCACTCTCCATCATTTTCTTTGTTTTGACCTTTGATCCTTTTGTTATAGCCCTTTCTCAGTGTTTGGAAATATTGAAAAATCTAGAATTTATGCTTTATTTGACTTATTTTTATTTTTTCTAAAAAATTCTCATGTTCTGCACTTTATCTTTACGCACAAAGTGTATTTCTATGCATTTTTTCCTTTGAAACTATGTGTGTGCCCACTGTATTCATCTATTGCCTACGCACATATCTCGAATTTTTGAAAATTTCAATTTTCTCTTCATCAAGTCCATAATTTTTTTCCCTCTTTAAATACACTTGTTTACCTTCTAGAAATATCCTCCTTATCTTGATTTGACTTTTTTGGTTGCCTTTTTGAAGAATTATTTATTTTTGCAACTTAGGATTTGAAGTTTGATATGGTGAATTGCTAATTAATCAACGGAAGGACTAGTCATTACTCGATAGTTTAAGTCGATCATTTTTTATGTTAAAGCATAAGATTAAGTATTTTGTTTTCTAAATTGCAAAGTGTCATTAATATTAGGAAAAGTTAGGGTTTTTCAAGGCATCACTTGTAATTGGGAGTTTGTTGTCTTGTTAAAATCAATACTGATTATTTCTCTCTTTATAACAATACAATCTTCTGATTACAGTGATTTATAACTCATTATGTCAAATTGAAATTATAACTTGTGTATGTTGAAAGAAGAATTCATTGTTTGTTTTTGGGTACGAAATAAGTTGATAAGATCAAAAAAATCTTCTTGTAACTTAGATTTTGAGGAATTTAGGTTTCATTTCTCGAATAAGAGCCAAGAATAATGTATTTTTCATTCTCTCTAATGTATATCTTGAAAATGATTCATTGATTCTTGTATTTTTTGAAAAGTTAATGAAACCTCTTCCGTTATTTTAGTTACAATTAATCAAAAAGAAAAGATTACAATTTCATGTTCGATGGCATTAGGTTTTGAGTCAAGTCATAAGACCATCAATATCATGTCCATTTACCTTTGAGTAAATATCAGAGCTTAAAAATAGTGCTAATAAAATCAATTTAGAAATTTTTATTATTTTACGGCTCTTTTCCATCTACAATAGATGAGGTTGTAGGGCTTTGCAATAGGGAAGTCAGTTAACTTTCCCAAGTTGCAAACAAACATTAGCATCTAGCACTGGAGACTAAATCCATTTATTGCGATTTGGCTCTCGGAAGTTCCCCTTACAAAGGTGTTAAGCACAAGATCATGTTGGACCTAGTGGAGAGATGGACCTTTTTGGAGGGTAATACTCATTCAAGAATGGCATAAATGGAGATTATTTGCACCATATCGTGTACATTAAGCAGGTTGTCATCATAACTAGTTCCACCCACTCTATCTTTAGCCACTTTTCACATTGATCTCTACGACATTGGGTTTCATCACCAACTAGTGATTTCGCTGTGAAAATCTTGTTTGCATGGTTTGATTCCTTAGATTTACTAGCGCATGTTATTTTATTTATTTTTCTTTTTACAAACCCTAGGTGTGGATTGTGATTTTTAATTGTTAATATTGATAATAAATTTATCTAAGTTGAATCTAATGACAACAATGTCAGAATTTGCCGATAAAGAACCCCCTTTTAATGAGAATCCTAATCCTCTCCCTCACTTTGCAAATGTCGGCCTCCTTATATGGCTACATTGTCGCTTCCCGAATTCATGATACGTTTACCGATGTGGTTGTTTTCAACTTCTTTGATCCCAAATATCTAAACTATCCCACTCAACTGAGTTTTTCACCTCAACCGAGTTCACCATCTCAACATCACCGACCTCATGTTGACCCTTTACCTTCTTTATCCAACATGTCCTCTTCTCCTTCTTCTTCTTCACTTGGTAGAAGCATTGATGCTAGTAACCACGTGACTAAGAAGAAGAAGAAAGGGAATAAGAAGACGAAGAAGCAAGATAAGAAATATGTCGACCAACCAACCACGACTATAAGTATTGTTAATGTTGAGGAAACTTCCAACATGCATCGCAAGCCCAGATACCCTTTCAAGCTTTGTAAGGGTGAGCACTTTCTTATTGATTGTCCTGGAATTCCTAAGGTCTTGGAAGTATGGTTAGAAAATTCTTATCAACCTATTGTTGATCCATCAACCAATTATTGTGAGGTTCCTAGAAATAAGGGTAAATTTAGGTTTCCTTGTATGTTATTCAAAGGGATTCATCATAGTCACCTTTTCCCTCATATGGATGAAGCCTTAAAATTGTTGGAGAAACTTACTATTCCACAACAACAATTTCCAACTTAGTTACCATAAACTTTCTCCCAACCTATCGTGAGTTCACGAAGTGATTGATCTAATTTCAATAACAGTAAATCAAACTCTTCCATTAGAGATTGAAACACATATCATGCATATTGATGAACCATTGGTTTATCAAGTGGTCAAATTAAGACCATCTTTAGTTGATACCACTCTCCCTTTAGAGAGTGAAAATAATACCACTTAGGTTCTTATTGTTACTACATATTCTTCTACACATGGGGGCATTTCATATGTTTCCATTGATCCCTCTCCAAGTTATGAGGTTATTTATTTTGATTGGAGTAGATTGACAGGACTGTGTTTTCCTTCTTCCACCCCTTTCCAAATCGTTGTGAAAGTGTATGGTAAGAATATTCAATGCAAAAATGTAGTTGAAGGTGCACTATCAATATTTTATCCTCATTCTCTTGGAAAGATTTGGGTTTCCCTCAGCTTGTGCATATTACACAGAATCTTTTGTCTTTTAACATAACCATTAGTGAGCCTGTAGGGAGACTTCCTAAATTACCTATTACTCTAGAAGGTAAAATTGTCTGTATTGATCTTAAGGTAGTGCAAGGGCCCTTGGATTTCAATTTTCTCCTTGGGAAAGATTATGTCCATTCCATGAAATTTTTTGTATCGACACTCTTTCGAGTGATGTCTTTTCCTCATAATGGAAAAATTGTGACTATTGAACATCTTTCATTTGTTGATCTTGATTAGACTACCAATTGCCCAGGATCCCTAAATGTTCCTTATATGCAAGTGGTATCTACCTCGCCACGGGCTAATTATGTGGAAACAAGATGAGTGTTTTTAGTTACCGATGCAAGGGAGCCTCTCACTGTTTTCTTGACATCTTATGACTTAGATATGGTAATTGACATAGGGAACCTTATGGGGTGTAAGACCCTCCTGCCACATCTACCCAAGTAACTGGCCAACTAGGATAAACATGTGATGAGAAGTTACTATGATATGATTCAACTCACTATGTGTAAGTTAAGGAAGTGGAATCGATAGAAACACACCATATAGACCTTCCACATCAACAACATAAATCCTAGGAGCCATCCCAACCACTTACGTAACCAACTCCTTAGTCCTATTGAGGTTTTAGAACACTTGAGCTCAAGACACTCCCATGCCATGGGCCTGACAACATTGAGGAGGCTTTGGACGCTCTCATAACAAGGCATGCTAGCATCCAGGGACTATTTTTCTCAGTGTTGTTTCAGCGTCCTTGGGATTTTAGCCACTTTTTCAGGCTCAAAGCCTAGGTCCCTTCCCAGAATTAAGTGACATCTTCAGAACAAAAATATAACAAGGAAACACTGATGCAAATGTAAATACTTGAACAAGCCCTTAACTCAACTGCTACTAGCCATGACAAACATTTCATTAAACACATCACAAATATGTAATCTATAGGTGTAAACAACATATTTAAGCATAGGGGTCTCATATTCAACTGAGAATCACTAAGAAGCATTGATGCCTCAACACAGTAACTGCAGTTTCATCCATTAGGTCATAGATACATTTTCCATCCATTTATAAGTAAAATCGTGATGAGAACCATATGTAGCTACTGTCACAAAACATATACATAACTAGCATAATAGAAACATAAATACCAAGGAAATCACAGCCATATGATCCACATATAAACCAATATAATATTCATAGAAATACAAGGAGAAATAACCTCATGTTGATGATGCAAAATCTAAACCCGGGATGGGACTACCACGTTCCACTCACTTGTAGAATTCCTGAGCCAAATATCTCTTCATTCATTCACCCCCATGCCATATTCCAAGCACAAATGAGGGATCTCATAGAACACATCAATGCAAAACCATCCGGGGCTTCCAAAGGCCAACCACCTAAACCCATCAAACAATGATTCCACCTCATGGTTGAACATCACAAAACCATCTCCAGATTGATCCCTACCAAAGCCTTCGAGGGCTCTGGAGCATTTGTTCCAACCAAGGCTTCCAAGACTAGTAACTCAACCCAGAGTTGTTGCCGAACTTCAAGAGCGTTTGTCCAACTAGGGCTTCGAGGACTAGTAACTCAACCCATGAAGGGCTTCGAGAACATTTTTCTAACCAAGGCTTCCAACACTAGTAACTCAACCCAAGATGTTACAGGGCTTCTAGAGGATTTGTCCAACGAGGGCTTCGAGGAACTAGTAACTTAACCCAAGCTAAAGGAAACATGAGAACTAACCAAAAAACAAATAAATAAATCCAAAACACCATGGATAACCAGGAAATGGCAAGGCTAGGCAAATCCATTGTCAATCCAGGAAATCATCCATGCAAGTGACAAATCATGACCAATAATCCACTTTCATATGCCATGCATGCCAAAATTAGTGAGGAAAACATACATGCAAATCGGTACATACAAGGAAAATTTGATGTAGCTATTGATCCTAATGTCCTCTTGTGCTTTCCTTCTCTTTATTTTTCTTTCTTGCTCCAAATCTCCAAGTATGCCACACTCCTCCAAGAGTGCTCCAAGAAACTCTAAGTGTCCAAGAGTATGAGAGAGAGAATAGAGAGAGAGCTCTAAAACTGAAATGGCAAAAGTCTGTGAATTGATCCTCATAAGCCTTTTTATTAATGAGGTCTCTATTTTCTTCATTTTACATTATTTTCCTTGATTTTCCTCCTCACATGCGACCTGTGACCTTTCACCTCCATTTTTTCCTAATTTCCATTATTTTCATAAGTAAATGTCCCAAAATCCCATTTTGCCTTTCCAAAGCCTTAGCCATTTCCTTAGTCATATTAACCAAAATGAGCACCCACACTGGGATGTCTTGCCTAAGATTCATCTTGGAATAAGTGTCCCATCAACCGTGGTTATTATTTTTCCTTTATTAACTTTTAGTACATGGAGTTTTCACGAGAGCTATTATAGAACCCTCCCCCTTGGGGGAACATCATCCCTCGTGTTCAACAACACCTATAACCAATCCATTCCTATGGCCTCATGTTGCTCTAACCAACCCATTCCTATGACAATGTCATAAGATCCTAGGACCATAGCATACAAAGAAACCTTTGTCTTGTACACATTTATTTCAATCTCACAATCCCTTACTAACTTACCTACGCTCCTTTTCATTTGATAAACCATTTTTTCATGCCTAAATCATATTGTGCAATTGTCTCATGTTATTTTGATAATGCATTATGTTAAATAAAGATTCAATAGCTCCTATATGTATTAAAACAACAAAACTAATATCATCGATATAATTTGTCCTACTACTATGCTAAGCTCGACTTCCCTCGTTGCTAAGGAAAATCTCTTTTAGTGTGGACCTCCACAAGTCCAACATGCTCTCTTAGTAGCTTGGCTCATACTAATGGTTGAATTGAATGTTAATCTTGAACTTTGTTGGTATGAATCATACTATTGTGCTAAATATTGTTGGGGTGGGGCACAATACGAAATCGGGCAAATTTGAAATCTGTGTATGCAATATCACTGCTTTTGGTCTTCTTATGACAGCGAAATTTACATCACTGTCCTCAATATGTTTTATAAATTCTTTTCCTGCCATCAACAATGCTTTTACCCCACTGGTTTCAGCTGCACTTTCCTCTTTGATGGGTACAAGCGTGTGCTAGATCCCGTCTTTGACAAATTTGTAACAATTTGTTTTCTCGTCATGGACTGCACTTTTGTCAAACTGCCAGGGTCGTCCTAGCAATATATGACAGACATCCATCGGCATAACATCGCAGATAATTTTGTCCTTATACCTGCCTATCTGAAACTCCACCTCACACTGTTCATCAACTAACAGTTGGTGTCCTTTCTGCAGCCATGACACTTTATATGGAGTGGGGTGTTTCAACTTTCTCAATCCCAGTTTCTCCACCATCTCTACTGCCACCAAATTGTCGGTACTTCCACTATCGATGATCAGCTTGCAGCACTTACCCTGTGACTTGCAAACAGTTCGGAACAGAGCTTTTCGCTGGTCAGGTTCTGCATTTTCCTTTGCTGGTTTTAACAGCACTTTATTCAACACCAAAGCTTCACCCGTCTCTGGTGTGTTCTCCACCTCCTGAGGTGTTGCCTCAGCATCCTCTGGCTGAGCAACATAAGCTCCTCTTCCACCTACCGGTTCACCTTCAGGACAGTCATACGACTTGTGTCCTAACTTGTGGCAATGATAGCACTGGACAGTTCCCCTGCCCCGACCACTTCCTCGCCCTTGCTGAGTTGGTCATCCTCCTCTAGTGCTATTGTCCCTCTCTGATGTGCCAGCAAACTTAGAACTGCTGCCTTCTTCACTGGAACCTGCACTTCTACCTCTGCCAAAAACCTTACCTTTCCCTCTGCCAGTTCCGCCTCCTCTCCTGGCATTCTGTTTTCTGTTAATTTTCTCCTCTGCTTTTAGTGCAAACTGATAAGCTTCGTCCAAAGTTCTGGGTGAGAGGATACCGATTTCATCCAGGATTTCCCCCCTCAACCCATTTACAAACCGGGCTGTCTTTTCTGGGGTATCTTCCACGTACCCTGCTCGCAGGTTCAACTTATAAAATTCTTCTGTAAATTCCTTAACAGTCATCCCTCTTTGTTTTAAATTCTGCACCTGTCTATACAACATGATCTGATAGTCTTTCGGCAGAAACTTCTCCTTCAGTTTTGCCTCCATCCTGGCCCACTTCTTTATAGGTTGTTTGTGTTGCCTCTTCCTTTCCGCCTGAACGCTGTCCCACCACAAGGACGCATGTCCTTTCAGCTTTGTGGCGGCGAACTTCACCTGCTTATCCTCACTGGTTTCCTCAAACTCAAAATATTTATTCACTTCACTCAACCAATCCAATAACACATCTGCAGACAGACTTCCGTCATAAGTGGGTAGCTCATGCTTTGGCTTATGACTGGACAACAAAACTGACTTTAATAACCGGAGTTCCGGTGTCACCCCTTCAACCTCATCTTCTGGTTCTGCCACATCCTCATCACTATCATCTGCTGGGTTCCTCCTTCCCCCAGCTTCTACCACTGCTAATCTTTCTCGCAAAACGCGAATCTCCTCGCGGAGTCCCTCTTCTGCTATCCTCCGGATCGCTCTTCCTCTTCCTCTTCCTCCTCTACCACCCTCCATTTTCTCCTATTCGTCAACCTGCTCTGATACCACTTTTGATGGCCCAGCCCTCCAACGTGGCGTAGCTGTTTCACTGTGCAATAGTTAATGCGATTGACGTTGGTGTAAATGCGAATGTACAGGCCTCTAGATTTTTCGGAGGGTTTTAACCGGCGGTACCGGTTGTGAAACTCCACCTGTGGGTTCTGTCCGTCAAGTCACTCCCGCCTTTTGTCAAACCAATCCTCGGTTTTGTTGGTCATTTCATTGTTTACTGTGTTAAACCCCGGCTCTACTCTGCGGAGGGTTTTTGCGCTTACAGCTTCTTCGTTCTGGCGTCGAGTTACTCTGGTGCCTCCGGCCTCTCGCTATTCTGCGCGTTGGGATTCCTGTGAGGGCGACATGTCGTTGGTTCCTTACACCGTCATGCGTTTTATTTACTGTTTCTTTAATTTTTTTCTGTCAAATGGGTTCATTCCATAAACTCTTAACTTGTGACTGGTTCTGTGACAGGCTCCCTTCGGCTCCACGCTTCAGTAAACCACTTCGTTTCAACCTTGTCTCGGAGGTAAGCTCTGGTTCAATGCCAGACTCTGTCTTCACTTCTGTTTCAGGCTCTGACAAATTCGTCCCTTGTTCTTCAGGTTATGGGTATCGGTTGGTTTTGCAACGCTGCCTTTACAACTTCAAGTGAGAGCCATAGGTTATGGCTCGTTCATTTGCTGGCTTTCTTCTTATTTGTTTTTCTCGCTTCGGTTTGTGCTAATCTGCGTCCACATTTGTTCTTGCAGGTTGTTTCAGGTGTCTGGCCGCCGAGGGTTTATACTCCCTACGTTTGCTGGAGATAACCCGAAACCCTCAAGCCTTATATATCGGGTAGGGTCCTTCCGACGTTGTTTCGCTTGTTAGTTTGTAAAGAAATTGAAGTTCTCGTCTGTAAATAGTTGCAGTCACCTGGGTTATGGACGAACAATATTCTGCTCTGTCATTTAATGCTTGTCTGTAAATATTCACTGTTACTTGGGTTTGCAAATGAACTGTATTGTCCTCTGTCGTTTATGGTTCTGTTAGCCTGTTTGTGGCATCTATTTGCTTGGAGCGGTTTCGTTTGTAAATGAAACTCATTTTGGTGAGCGTTTTATGCTCAGAAAACCTCTGTTATGCGCTTTATTTGTAATAATTCAGTTAAATGAAATCACTGTACTTTCGTTTCCAGCAATTATATGTTTTGTAAAAAAGGGTATGAAAACTTGTATATTCGTTACCTGGTCACTTTTGTCGATGTCAGTTGTCGGTCCTCCTTTCTGTGTGGAAATAGCCTCCTGTAGCAGCGCGTGCTCTATTCGTTACAACTTACTATCTTCAATTATATGCTCACTGTAATTGTATGCTTACGGTACTCTTATTTCAATGGATGTTAATCATAGATAATATCAACCGGATGAATTAATTTAGTAGTGGTTCTTAAAAAAAACAATTTTATTTCAGAGGAATGTATCTGTGTTTCTTTCTCGCGGGGGGTTTTTTTTTTCACTATCTTTTTCCCTCTGTTTTTAACATCCGGGAAGCATAACTGCTTCCACTTCTAGTTGAACTGTCTAACCAGAATTATTACAACTGTCAACCAGTTTCTTTCACTAAAATGCTAATTTACTATTAATTAATTCCTAAACTAAAACAATTCACAGTTTTGCAATTTCTATGGTCTCTAACGAACTTCTGGGAACTAAAACAAATAATAAAGAAAAGTAAAACAAATGACAAGTTTGATAACCTGTCCAGCTATGCATGTGTTCTTTGCTTGTTCTTGTCCTCTCCATGAGACAGTCAACCACCTTCTGTCTCCTCAGTGCTGGATGCTCCTGCATCAATATTTAGTTGAACATAAAACAAAAAGGTTATTGTATCTTTCAGTGCATTTTGGATTGATGTTTAATATGTTTTAAGAAATGTTTTTGTTGTGTTGTAAAATGTGAAATAATATAATTTTTTCTTATATGTAAAATTATTAGTGTGTTTATTTTTTTGGGTTAATTTGAGGTTGGATATAACTCCAAAGTTGGATGAAATAATGATTTTTTTACTTGTGGGATGTTATCATCCTCAATATTGGATTGTGTGAAGCTTGGTTAAACCTAGATGCTTGTGTGATAATCATTCCCAAGCTTCTCCCCCATTAGATTTGAATCAATCCTCTAATGGGGACTAAATCTTATACAAACTAATTGGTTGGCACCTTGTGGGTAAAAACAATAAGGTGTAGACTAGTAGATTTATGTGGGGTTTAGCTTTCATTAGGTCACTAGACATCTATCCCTTTCTTCTTCATTGCTAGAGAATTTGGGAACCCTAATTGTCCATGTTTTCTTCATAGGTAAAAGAAAAGTTCTTCTCTTTCTTGGGAATGATTTTGACTCTTGTTCTCTAAAATATTTAGCCATAAGTTTTTATTAGTAAAATAGATGTCAAACAACATATTCCCTCTTTTAAACGTGGAGAGATGCATGCATTCCTCTACTCCTAAACTCCCTTTATTTTAATGATGAATTGTCCTAATAGAAACTCATTTTTAGAGGCAATGCTATATGTAGAGTGTAAATATGAAAGAGTGATCAATTTAGGTTTTGGAATTTTGGAATTTGTGTGTATTCATAATTAGCATAAAATTCAATATAGGTAATAGTTTATATTCTCAAAAGGTTAGATTTGAAATTCTCAATGTACTTATTTATAAGAGTTTAACTTGATGCCATTAAATAAAATATTTATATGGACATGCGAAAAGGTCATTGTATCCACTAGTACATTTTGGATTGATGTTTAATATATTTTAATAAATGTTTTTGATGTGCTGTAAAATATGAAATAATATAATTTGTTTTTATATGTAAAATAATTAGTGTGTTTGTTTTTTTGGGGTTAAGTTGAGATTGGACCTAACTCCAAAGTTGGATGGAATAATGATTTTTCTACTTGTGGGATTGTGGGAAGCTTGGTTAAACTTGGATGTTTGTGTGATAATTCTTATCCTTATAGGTTTCTTCCACCCTAAGCTTCTCTCCAATGAGATTTGAACGAGTCCTTTAATGGGGACTAAATCATATACAAACTAATTGTTTGACACCTTAAGGTGAAGACGAGTAGATTTATGTGGGTTTTAAATTTCATTAGGTAACTAGACATATATTATTTTCTCCTTCATTGTTAGAGAATTTGGGAACCCTAATTGTCCATGATTTCTTCATAGGTAGAATATATGTTCTTCTCTTTGTTGGGAAAGATTTTAACTCTTGATTGAAATATTTAGCCATAATTTTATATTAGTAAAATTGAAGTCATACAACATATTCCCTCTTTTAAATGTGAATAGATATATGCATTCCTTTACTCCTAACTTCCTTTTATTTTAATGTATTAATTGTCCTTGTACAAACTCATTTTTAATAGTAATGTTATATTTTGAGTGTCAATATGCAATAGTGATAAATTTATAGTTTGGAATTTGTGTGTATACATAATTAATATAGGATTTAGTAGAGGTAATAGTTTATATTCTCAAAAGAGTAAGATTTGAAATTCTCAATGTATTTATTTGTAAGAGTCTAGCTTGATGTGATTAAATAAAATATTTAATTGAACATAAAACAAAAAGGTCATTGTATCCACTAGTACATTTTGGATTGATGTTTAATATATTTTAAGAAATGTTTTTGTTGTGCTATGAAATGTGAAATAATATAATTTATTTATATATATAAGATAATTAGTGTGCTTGTTTTTTTGAGTTAATTTGAGGTTGGAACTAACTCAAAAGTTGGGTGGAATAATGATTTGTCTACATTTAGGGATGTTGTGAGCATAAAAAATTATATAGAGTGAAGCTTGGTTAAACTCGAATGTTTGTGTGATAATTACTATCCTCATAGGTTGCTTCCACCTCAAGCTTCTCCCGAATGAGATTTGAACCAATCCTCTAATGGGGACTAAATCCTATACAAACTAATAGGTTGACACCTAGCAGGTAAAAATAATAATGTATAGACTAGTATATTTATGTGGGGTTTAGCTTTCATTAGGTCACTAGACATCTTTCAATTCTCCTCCATGGCTAGATAATTTGGAAACCCTAATTGTCCATGATTTCTTCATAGGTAAAAGAGTAGTTCTTCTCTTTGTTGGAATTATTTTGACTCTTGCTTTCTGAAATATTTAGCTATATTTTTTTATTAGTAAAATAGAGGTTAGACAACATATTCCCTCTTTTAAATGTGGACAGATACACACATTCCTTTACTCCTAACCTCCCTTTATTTTAATGTATGAATTGTCTTCATAGAAACTCATATTTAGCAGTAATGCTATATGTTGAGTGTCAATATGCAATAGTGATAAATTTAGGGTTTGGAATTTTTGGGTATTCATAGTTAGTATAGGATTTAGTATAAGTAATAATTTATATTCTTAGAAGAGTTAGATTCAAAATTATCAATCTACTGATTTAATAGAGTTAACTTGATGTGATTAAATAAAATATTTAATTAAACATAAAACAAAAATGTTATGGGTATTCATAGTTAGTATAGGATTTAGTATAAGTAATAGTTTATATTCTTAGAAGAGTTAGATTCAAAATTATCAATCTATTGATTTAATAGAGTTTAACTTGATGTGATTAAATAAAATATTTAATTAAACTTAAAACAAAAATGTTATTGTATCCATTAGTGCATTTTGGATTGATGTTTAATATATTATAAGTTAGTGCGTTTATTTTTTTTGGTTAAGTTGAGGTGAGACCTAACTCCAAAGTTGGATGGAATAATGCCTTTTATAATTGTGGGGATGTTTTCATCATCAAAATTCGAATGTGTGAAGCTTGGAAACTTGGATGCTTGTGTGATAATTATTATCCTCATAGGTTGCTTCCACCCTAAGCTTCTTCCCCATGAGATTTGGACTAGTCCTCTAAAGGGGAGTAAATCCTATAAAACTATTTGGTTGGCACCTTATGGGTAAAACAACAAAGGCTTAGATGTTACACATCATTTTGTCACATTAGGACAATGACCTTCCGTTTGGATCTTTCACTATTCATCAAAGTGTTCCAAAGTATCCCCCTGCAAGGCTAGAACCAAAAAATCCCAAAGGGAATGAAATTCCTAGATCTCAAGGTTCATAAATCTATTTTTGGCTTCCTGCGTAGTTCCCTAGTCCATTTTTGTGCACACACAGAAGAGACCATTAGAAGTTGCACAAAAGTGTGCTCTATCTTACAATATGGCTTGCACACATGACTTAACGCAAGTCAAAAATAAAAAGTAAAGTCTAGAAGATTTTTTAGTCGCATCTTTCTGAACTAACAAATTCAAATGGATGCATACTCAAGCCTAATTCCTCCCATCATGGAGCTACTTCCCTCTCTTTGTGGAACCCCTATCCCACCATTTGTGGATCACATCCCCTAAGAAGAGGATCCCGACCCTCCTTGTCTTGGCCCACAAGAGAGAGGATTTGGGAGGACCATTGAAGGTAGGCTTATGCTACAAAAATAATTCTAAGAGGCTTTTCAACCAAGGAGAGGGTTGGAGATTATGAGAAGAGGCTTGTCACATGAAGGCTTTGAGGTTGTAAGTTTTTTCTCCCTTTTATTTAATAAAAAAGAACTGTTCTTTCCTAATCATGTATTTTCTGATATCATTTGTGGGATTCCTTAATCACCCACATAGGTTATGATTGGTTATTGACTCAATTTATGATATGTGTTGAGTTAAGTATTTAATTTATCTTTCATTCTATGTACTAGATGCTTTGATCCTTTGTGTATTTCTTTCTATGCATATCTCCTTTGAAACATCAAGGAGAAGTTGTGGAAAGCGATGGAATGATCTCTAAATCATCAAGGAGAAGCTAAATGTTAAAGGCACTGAAAAGGACTTCGATAGGCATTTGAATAAACTAGTAACTGATCTCTTGATTATTACTTGTTTCAATCAATCATAAACTAAGGAAAGGTAGCAGTTATTTCTTGTTTGTTACTACATTTCATTTGAGATTTTGGGAGATCTATCTTGTCCACAAGAGGGATTAGCCCTCTTAACAAATTGGCGACTATGCCGGGGAACGTCTCACTCTCCCTCATTTTCTTTGTTTTGACCATGGATCCTTTTGTTATATCCCTCTCTCAGTGTTTGGAAATATTGAAAAATCTGGATATTATGATTTATTTGAATTGTTTTTATTTTTTCTAAAATATTCTTGTGTTGCACACTTTATCTTTAGGCACAAAGTGTATTTCTGCGCATTTTTTCCTTTGCAACTGTCTGTATGCGCACTGTATTGATCTATTGTCTATGCACATATCTGGAATTTTTGAAAATTTCTGTTTTCTCTTCATCAAGTCCATAAATATCTTTTTCTTGTTTAAATACACTTGTTTACCTTTTGGAAATATCCTCCTTATCTCGATTTGATTTTTTGGTTTCTTTTTTGAAGAATTATTTACTTTGGCAAATTAGGGTTTGAAGTTTGATCCGGTGAATTACTAATTAATCAATGGAAGGACTAGTTATTGCTGGAAAGTTTGAGTCAATCCTTTTTTTATGTCAAAGCATCAGATTAAGTATTTTGTTTTCTAAATTGCTAAGTGTCATTAGTATTAGCAAAATTTAAGGTTTTTCAAGGCAACACTTGTGATTGGGAGTTTGTTGTTTTATTAAAGTGAATACTGATTATTTCTCTCTATAGGACAATACAATCTTCTAATTACAGTGATTTATAACTCATTATGTCAAATTGAAATTATAGCTTGTGTATGTTGAAAGAAGAATTCATTGTTTATTTTTGGGTATGAAATAAGTTGACAAGATAAAAAAAATCTTCTTGTAACTTATATTTTGAGGAATTTAGGTTGCATTTCTCGAATAAGAGACAAGAATCATGTATTTTTCATTTTCTCTAATGTATATCTTGAAAATGATTCATTGATTCTTGTATTTTTTGAAAATTTAATGAAACCTCTTCCCTTATTTTAGTTACAATTCATCGAAAACAAAAGATTACAATTTCATGTTCGATTGAATTAGGTTTTGATTCAAGTCATAACACCATCAGTATCATGTCCATTTACCTTTGAGTAAATATCAGAGCTTAAAATTAGTGCTAATAAAATCAATCTAGAATTTTTTCTTATTTTACGGCTCTTTCCCATCTACATTAGATGAGGTTGTAGGGCTTTGGAATAGGGAAGTGAGTTAAGTTTCCCAAGTTGCAAACAAACATTAGCATCTAGCAATGGGGAGAAAATCCATTTACTGCAATTTGGCTCTGGGAAGATCCCCTTACAAAGAATTTAAGCACGAGATCAATTCGGACCCAGTGGAGTGATCGACCATTGGACTGGACTAGTTTCGGACAGGAAGATCTCATTGGAAACTAGACTTAAGAGACAAGCCCTACTAAGTCTGTACAGTAAGCCCCATTGGATTGGACTAGTACCCCCCTATGTGGATGGAATGCCTTAAGCCCCAGTGCCATAGAAGCAAGCCTTAAGAGAGAATATCTTATTGGTTATGGTAGAGTGATTTACATGTATTAAAAATGATGTCAAAAGGTATTTGGGAGTCAATTGGAAGTAAACTTCAGATTAACCATGTTGAGGAACTTTCAAGGGGATTGAGCCTTGTTACTCTTCCCGTGCATGTACGTCTGATCTTCGACTGTTTCCCCAGGTTAAACTGTTTTACGTGGTAACCTATGAGACCATAATCTTAAGGATATTACCTGAGGTGATGACAGAGGTGAAGTCTCTGTTGTACCTGGAACATACATTGGCTAGACCCACTTAGACCTTTCTGGAGGGTAATATTCATTCGAGATGGCATAAATGAAGATTATTTACACCATATCGTGTACATTAAGCAGGTTATCAGCATAACTGGCTCCACCTACTCTATCTTTAGCCACTTTTCACATTGACCTCTATGACATTGGGTTTCATCACCAACTAGTGATTTCGTTGTGAAAATATTGTTTCCAGTTTGATTCCTTAGATTTACTAGCACATGTTATTTTATTTCTTTTACTTTTTACAAACCTTAGTTGTGGATTGTGATTTTTAATTGTTAATATCGATAATAAATTTATCTAAGTTGAATATGACAATGATGTTAGAAGTTGTCGATAAAGAACCCCCTTTTTAATGGCAATCCTAATCCTCTCCCTGACTTTGCAAATGTCAGTCCTCCTTATATGGCTACATTGTCACTTCCCGAATTCACGATAGGTTTACTGATGTGGTTGTTTTCAACTTCTTTGATCCCAAATATCCAAACTATCCCACCTCAACCAATTTCACCATCTCAACATCACCGACCTCATGTTGACCCTTTACCTTCTTTATCCAACATGTCCTCTTCTCCTTCTTCTTCTTCGCTTAGTAAAATCATTGATGCTAGTAACCAGGTGACTAAGAAGAAGAAGAAAGGGAAGAAGAAGATGAAGAAGCAATATAAGAAATATTTCAACCAACCAAACATGGCTATAAGAATTGGTAATGTTGAGGAAACTTCCAACATGCATCGCAAGCCCAGATACCCTTGCAAGATTTGTAAGGGTGACCACTTCCTTATTGATTGTCCTGGTATTCCTAAGGTCTTGGAAGTATGGTCAGAAAATTCTTATCAATCTATTGTTGATCCATCAACTAATGATTATGAGGTTCCTAGGAAAAAGGGTAAAGTTAGGTTTCCTTATAGGTTATTCAAAGGGATTCATCATAGTCACCTTTTCCCTCATATGGATGAAGCCTCAAAATTGTTTGAAAAAACTTATTGTTCCACAACAACAATTTCCAACTAGTTACCATAAAACTTCTCCCAACTTACCATCAATTGACGAAGTGATTGATCTAATTTGAAGGAAAGTAAATCCCACTCTTCCGTTGCAGAGTGAAACACATATCATGAAAATTGATGAACCATTGGTTGATCAAGTGGTCTAAGACCATCTTCAGTTGATCCCACTCTCCCTTTAGAGAGTGAAAATAATACCACTCAGGGTCTTATTGTTACCTCATATTCTTCTACACATGGGGGTATTTCATATATTTCCATTGATCCCCCTCCAAGTTATGAGGTTATTTCCTTTTATTGGAGTAGACTGACAGGACCACATCTTCCTTCTTCCACCCCTTTCCAAATCATTGTGAAAGTGTATGGTAAGAATGTGCAGTGCACAAATGTATATGAAAGTGCACTATCAGTATTTTATCCTCATTCTCTTGGAAAGCTTTGGGTTCCCCTCAGCTTGTGCATATTACAAAAAATCTTTTATCTTTTAACAAAACCATTAACGAGCCTTTAGGGAGCCTTCCTAAGTTACCTATTACTATAGAAGGTAAAATTGTCTGTATTGATCTTATGGTAGTCCAAGGTACCTTGGATTTCAATTTGCTCCTTGGGCAAGACTATGTCTATGCCATGAAAGTTGTCGTATCGACACTCTTTCAAGTGATGTCTTTTACTCACAATGGAAACATTGTGACTATTGACTAACTTTCATTCGTTGATCTTGATTTGACTACCAACAATCCAAGATCCCTGAATGTCCCTTATATGAAAGTGGTATCTACCCCGCCACGAGCTAATTATGTGGCAACGAGTCCCATGTTTTTAGTTACCAATGCAAGCGAGCCTCTCATTATTTTCTTGACTTCTTATGACTTAGATCTCGTAATTGACATAGGGAACCTTATGGGGTGTAACACCCTCCTCCCACATCTACCAAGTAATTGGTCAACCAAGGTAAACATGTGACGTGAAGTTACTATGATATGATTCAACTCACTATGTGTCGATTAAGGAAGTAGAATCGATAGAAAGACACCATATAGACCTTCGACATCAACAAGATAAATCCTAGGAGCCATCCCAAAAATTGAGGTAACCAGCCCTTGGGTCATATTGAGGTTTTAGACCACTTGACCCCCGGAGACTCCCATGCTATCGGCTTGATAGAATCCAGGAGGTTCTAGATGCTCTCATAACAAGGCATGCTAGCGTATAGGGAATATTTTTCTCAGTGTTATTCCAGTGTCCCTGGGATTTTAGCCACTTTTTAAGGCTCAGAGCCTAGGTCCATGCCCATAATTGAATGACACCTTCAGAACATAAAGATAACAAGCAAACAATGATGCAAATGAAAATACTTGAACAATATTGATGAGCCTCATCATTCAATAATTATATGGGCCTTAATTGGCCTTAATTCACCTCCTAGCTTAGTCAAACCAACTATTTTCACAACTTATTGCATACTTTTGATTATATTTTGTTTATGAAATGAGTTAGAGTTGGATATGTTGCTTTGTGGTCTAATGTGCATGAAATGCAGGAATAAAGGATAAAAGTAAGGAAAATGCAGGTATAAAGGATAAAAGCAAGGAACTATGGCAAAGACCTTGGTAAAACTAGAATGGGATAAGGGAGAGTAATTATAGGAGGTAAATCCTCCTCATTTACTACCCCTCCATTCGAATAGTCCTTCACCAGCTCAGAGTGTAAACAACCATCACTTTTAAGACTAGAATACAGTCGAGCAAGTGAAAAGGACAGAAACCCATTTTTCTTGAGTTAGAGGCCAAGCCTCCCTAATGGGAAGGAAGTCGTTAGAGACTTCAAATGTATAAATAGAGAGGCTTAGGACCTCAGTAGGATTCAGACTTCTATTGTAAAACTCTGTTTTATTTCTGAGTTGCAAAGACTTGTGATAGTTTTCTCTGTAATCCATGGTTTTTATAATAAGAATGCGTTTTGTTTAAGCTAGCTCTGAGTTAACTCCGAGGGATGAAGCTCTTGGGTTAGGGCCTGACTCGAGCAGCCAAAGCTGCTCTTTACTGTAAATGTATGCTAAGCATAGTTTCCTGGTTTTCATTGTTTATTTGTTTAAATAGCTTTCTGGTTTACTTGTTCATTTGTTTAAATAGCTTTCTGGTTTTGTGCAGTTGCTTAAGTAGGATTCATGGTTTTTCTGGTTATTTACTTAGGTAGCTCATTTTCATTATAGTAGCATAGCGTAGATCTGTTGTGTTGTAGTTTAATTCCATTTGTGCCTTCTTTCAGTTCAAAGGTTAGTTAGGAGAAAAAGATCACTATCAGGTTGTGCGTAGGTGTCTCAGCCTCATCTCCTCCCTCTGGGACCATGACTTGAGGAAGGAACCCTTCAGTAGCCCCAAAAACACATGTTTTTGTTTCTCGCATGAGCTATGGAGGTTTTTATTTGATTCAGTTACTCGTTCACCTCACCATTTTTTTTGTCGTTTTCCCTTTGAAACCTCCTTTAGCACGTTCTTTAGGTATCTCTTCCTCAACATTCGATCACCAACAAATCTTCACAATCATCGTTGGATTCACTGTTTTCTCCAACTGTTACCTCATGTGGAGTCCACCACTTACTTTATGAACTTTAAGTCCCCACCGTCGATCTGCCTTGCCTGATCCGATGGTTGTCACTTCACCTAATCGCCAACTAGCTTGGCCGATCTCCACCATTAATCATCCCCGCCTGATCCAATGGCTATCGCGCTATCGCTCGTGGATTAGTGCACGAACGTTATCCTCTCGAGATCACGCGAGAAAAGTGGTTTTCTCGTGCTTTGTGCCATGCAGTAAGGCTAATCACGTGAAATTTCCAAATATTGCTTACAGCCTGAAGGGTGCACGAGAAACTACTTATTGCCTTAAAAACCTGCTCCCTCATTTCCGCACATTTCTTTTCCCCATGATATGATCTCCACCATCCATATCTTGACTTCACTTGAGCGATAAGATCTTAGCCGTTCATCGCTCCTGTTAGCCTCGTCCGTCCATCTCTTGAATTCACCCGCGCGATTAGATCTCGGCCATTCATCTCCTGTTAACCTCGTTCGTCCATCCACTCACCTAATCCCTCATGACACGATCTTCGCCATTCATATGCTTTGTTCCCTTGTTCATCCATCCATTCACTTAAGCCTTCGCGATAAGATCTCCACCATTCATCCTGTTAATTAACCCTGTTCGCCCATCTATCTACGTAACCTCCCGTGATCCAATCTCCACCATTCATTTGCCTTTCACCCGACTGATCCAACGGTTCTTATACACTTTTGCTCCCTCATGTCCTCCTTTCACTGATTTCGACCTCCGATTGCTTTTTTCGCTTGAAACCTGATTTAGCCTAAGTTTCTTTGTTACACCTTAGTCTAGTTTTGATGCTCTTTAGTTCTGCAACTTAGAAAATTAGCATTAGGTTAGTGTTAATTTAACAATCCTGCTTAGCATATCTATTTAATTGGTTCATTAGGCTATGGTGTAAGTTTAGCATTTCATGATGTTTTCTTCATTACTGCAGTCGAGTATCACTCTCTTAGAATAGGTTTTCTCTCCTTCCATCAAAGAATTAAGCTTATTCTGAGCCTATAGAAGTTTGGCTTGGAACCCCTTGGGTCTCTTGCCAGAAAACAATGACAACAGTCAGGACCTTCACTTCTACTTGTGCATATAGCACTGTCACCTCCAAGTTTGTACGAATGCCGGGTTGACAAGTAAAGTTGGTAGCCCTGGGAGTTGCAACATTATTGTTGCAATACCTAGGCTCATCACTTTTTGGTGTCGTTTTCGGGGAGGTGTCAGAGTAGAAGTGATTACTGCTCTTTTATTCTATTTTCTAGTTTCCAACTTTCTTCCATTCGTTCATTTCTAAAAAAGTAATCTAGTTTCTTCCTTTCTTTCAATTGTCATTATTTGCGTTCCTTTCCATTCTGCAAGTAGAATTTCAATCATAAAAACAAAAACAAAAAATTCTCCAAATACCAACCCACCCCCCATTTGATCATGTGGTGCTGTAAGAGCCACATCACCATTCACTCTTGCAGGTAGAAGAAGAAAATGGAAAAGAATGTAGAAGAAATTGATGGAGATGATGACAATGAGGAAGATCCTCTTGGATTTCCCATTCAATATACTGATGGTAGTGTGCACATGTAGAACATCCCTCCACCTTTTCTTCCAAAATTTCATGGTCTAAGGACAGAGGATTTGGAAACCTTTCTCTTTGAATTTAAAATTATTTGTATATCTTATGGTTACCTATAAAAAAACTCAAAACCTGGGATTGTTTCCAATAACTTTAAAGAATAGAGCTCTTAGATGGTTCATGAGTTTAGGGACTAATTCAATAAGATCATGGAATGATATGCAACAGATATTTCTAGAAAAATATAAAGACCATGATCTTAAATAAGAAATCTTTAGAATGAATCAAAGAGAAGATGAGAGTCTAGAGGATCTAATAGAGAGGTTCATGTACAATATTAAGAGGGAAAAACTACATCATTTAGGATCTGACACACTAAAAACTCTCTTACTTAGAACAATTAGGGATGAATGGATTGATCTCCTTAATATCGTGAGTAAAGGTGGTGTGTACCAATTATCATTTCAGGAAATATGTGAAACATGCAAACACATATCAAGAGGAAAAGAAAGAGTAGGTAAATAAACGTCAAGATCAGTAAGTAATGCTAAGCTTGTAAATTTGTTCAATGATTTTAAAGCAGAAATTCTTAGAAATCTAAAAAAAACAAGTAGAAATATTAAGAATGCAAGATGAAGGAAACGAAAATGTTGATATTTGTGTTGCATAATCACAGGATGTTAGACATTGTCCATCATTACCAAGGTTGAAGAAAGTTCACCAGGAGGACAATGAACCAAGTCCATTGCCAATGCAGCAATGTTATGTAGCTCCAAGAGGACCATGGCAACTTATTCATCCTGATATGCTGCAAGAGCCTAATTGAGAATTTCAGGATTATGCACATCCACCTCCAAGTAGTTGGAACACACCTTTTCCTTGGCAACATTAGCCACCACAACCCCAAAACCAATCTTGGCAACAAGGTTGGCATGGAACGTATGGGAGCCATCCACAATATCCTCACTATCCTCCATACCAAACTCCATGTTATCCTTACCATTCATCTCCAACACAACCACAACCCCATCTACATTCATCTCAAATATACACTCCCACTCAACTACCCGTACCACCATTTCTAGACCCACACATTGAAGTAGCTCAGCCCACTTACAATGCTGAGATACAACACTTCCAAACATCTCCTCTTGAGGTCAATGGTATTCACCATAGCTCAGGAAGAGTATTGCAAAAAAGAGATTCTCTTGATATTATTGAAGGACAACATACAGAAGAAGAATATTCAAAAGAGAAGATCAAAGAACTAGGGGCCGCATTTGATGAAGAGCAGACGACAAAATTAGAGATTGAGAAAGCTCCCTCATGGTTACAATCAAATCCTCCATATGTTCAAAAGAAAACTCAGCAAAAAGAGGAAGATTTGAAGGTCATGAAAGAAGGAGACATCCAAGATGATCCAAATCAGCAAGCAGACCAGGGATATCACAACTACATTGAAATATGGTTCTAGATAGTCACTAAGTTGCAACATCACTCTCTTCCTCAAATATGCTTTATCCTTTCAAAGTCAAATCATTTGGGCTCTGAAATCCAGGTACATGTCAAAGCATACATTTCAAACCTCCACATCATCTTTTCTGTCATCTTGATGTGCACCTGGCTCCATTGGAAGTATTCTTATACTTGAAAGTTATTTTGTTTTTCAAGTAGGGTAGGGTAGAACAAAAAAAGGAGGAATAAGAAGATCCCTGGGTGAAAACCTTCCTTTAGGTACCCAAGGAAAATATCTAGGGTGAAAACCTCTCTGAGGCAGCCTAGGTGTTTTTCAAAAAATAATAATAATAATAAAAGAAAAAAAAGACAAAACTATTCTTTACAGGTGGGTGAGAAAGACAATCAGGGAGCAAAGAGAAGATCCAAAGGGAACCCTGCCTCACATATATTCATCTCCTCCACTCCTTACCATGCATACATCTATCAATTCTATTGTTTTTCACTTCATTGCTTCAACTTAGGTGAAGATTGTGTTTTTTAACAGAATCACCTCATCCATTACCATCATCCCTACATCCACACACACTCCTACTCCCTCTATCCATTCATTACAACATCCTCACAACACCATCTAGCAACAGGATCAAGAAATTCTAAGGGAGACACGAAACATTGCCGAGTGGTAATCCAGGAGCTCCACAGTAGCAACAACATCAGATCCAGGAGCACCATAGCAGCAACAACGTCAGATCTAGGATCTCTACACCCGTAGCAGCATCAGATCCAGGAGCTTCATAGTAGTAGCAGCAACAATAGATATACAGTCACAGACACTTCCAAAAGCCAAGAAACCATCAGTAGACAATAGAGTAGGAAGAAGAATGACCATCAGCAATGCCTCTGATCTTTGAAAAATGCAGCATGGAATCAAGACCACAGGTAAGTATCCTACTCACTCACTCATATGCATCATTTGATCAAAAGTTGTAAAGGTTAAGAGGTAGTCGGTTTATAATTGAAAAGGTGGAAAAAAGGAAATTCTTTAATAAGTAAAAAAGGAATGCAAGATTCCATAGATATAGTGTTGTTATGGCAACCATTTGAGAATGCTTGAAGAATTAAGATTTGGGGTAGAAACACCAGTTCACCAAAGACTCAGCAGACCCTATTTCTTGATGCAACCACTTATAGATTCTAGTAGCAAAGTAAAGGAAGGAAATTCCCAGCAGTTAGTTCACCATGGGTTGATCAAGATCCTCATTAAGGATGCCCTCCAAAGCCTTAGGATCCCCATAACATGGTCAGCCTTCAGAAACTTATCAGTAGAGGATGAAATCAAAACACTCACCTATGATGTTCATCCTTCTGTTAGTGAGGAGGAGGCAAAACAAGAAGAATAAGATACAGAGCTAGATGGGGATAAGATGGGTGAATAAGAAACTAATATAGAGGAAAATGTTGAAAGAATACAAGGAGGATGATGCTAAAACAAGAGGAGGAAACAAAGGGAGAAACTGATGGAGATACGAAAGAACAACAAAAGGAAGAAGATAAGAAAAAAAAAGAGGACAAATGTAGGAAAAGAAAGACCAACTAGCATATATGGCCAGCCTCTCCTTGGAGGCCATCCAATGTAGGATGCTAGCTAAATCCTATGCTCTTTACCTCAGAGAACAATGGCTGCAATGTCATATTAAAACACTAGCACAAAGGGGCACCATGCCATTTCAGGACTGCATACAGTTTATTGATCTTTGTGATCAAAGTGCACTAGAGGATAGGGCCAAAATGGTTGAGTTTTACTTGCACAATATGGACCTCATAGACATGAATTATTGGGATCCTAATGTAGAGCTAGGAGATCTACAATTAATGGATTTGGCATCATTGATGAACCATAAGAAGTCAAGGGTTGCAAAGATGAAAAGTATTGGCTAGAGAGCAAAATGAACCTATTTTTCATCAGAGTTGAACAATCAAATCCCATGGCCCTAATCAGCACCCATAATCTAATGGAAGATGATCCTCAGTTGGAACCTAGATATCTTGCCACCCAAGAGTAAGCAATTTCACATTTTAAAAATATGTTTAGGTTGATAAGAGATGATAATACACATGCCTGCTAAAGGAAATGGAACACACTGCCACATAGGTTGAAGATCAGAGAATATCACTCCCCTCAAAGGTTGAGATAGGCACTCAACATGACACATATGTATAAGTAATCAATGCAAAGGTTGAAGGTCAATTGAATAGGCCTAAAACTCAGTCCACCACTACTCCTAGGGATGCTAGAAGGGAGAAAAGAAGAAGAGGAAAAGAGGTTGTGGGAAGAAGTAAGGCTTCTATCATCAAGAAGAAGAGACCACAACAGAATCATGGGATGTCAGAGAGGCTACTAGAGCCATGAAGGACATGGAAAGTGACTAAGTTGCTCAGAGGATGAGCAACAAATTCAGTAGGGGGGTGATGATGAGCCTCATCATTGAGTAATTATATGGGCCTTAATTGGCCTTAATTCACCTCCTAGCTTAGTCAAACCAACTATTCTCACAACTTATTGCATACTTTTGATTATATATTGTTTATGAAATGAGTTAGATTTGGATATGTTGCTTTGTGGTCTAATGTGCATGAAATGCTGGAATAAAGGATAAAAGCAAGGAAAATGCAGGTATAAAGGATAAAAGCAAGGAAATATGGCAAAGACCTTGGTAAAACTAGAATTGGACAAGGAAGAGTAATTATAGGAGGTAAATCCTCCTCATTTACTACCCCTCCATTCGAATATTCCTCCACCAACTTGGAGTACAAACAACCATCACTTTGAAGACTAGAAGACAACTGAGCAAGTGAAAAGGACAAAAACCAGTTTTTCTTGAGTTAGAGGCTAAGCCTCCCTAACTGGAAGGAAGTTGTTAGAGACTTCAAATGTATAAATAGAGAGGCTTAGGACCTCAGTAGGATTCAGACTTCTATTGTAAAACTTTGTTTTATTTCTGAGTTGCAAAGACTTGTGACAGTTGACTCTATAATCTATGGTTTTTATAATAAGAATGTGTTATGTTTAAGCCAGCTCTAAGTTAACTCTGAGGGCTGAAGCTCTTGGGTTAGGGCCCGACCCAAGCAGCCAAAGCAGCTCTATATTGTACATGTACGCTAAGAATAGTTTCCTGGTTGTCATTGTTTCTTTGTTTAAATAGCTTTCTGGTTTACTTGTTCATTTGTTTAAATAACTTTCTGGTTCTGTTTAGTTTCTTAAGTAGGATTCATGGTTTTTCTGGTTATTTGCTTAGGTAGCTGCATTTTCATTACAGTAGCATAGAGTAGATCGGTTGTGTTGCAGTTTACTTCCATTTGTGCCTTCTTTTAGTTCACAGGTTAGTTATGACAAAAAGATCACTATCAAGTTGTGTGCAGGTGTCTCAGCCTCATCTCCTCCCTCTGGGACCATGACTTAAGGAAGGAACCCTTCAGCAGCCCCAAAAACACAGGTTTCTAGATCTCACATGAGCTATGGAGGTTGTCGTTTGATTCAGTTACGCGTTCACCTCACTATGTTTTTCTGTCGTTTTCCCTTTGAAACCTCCTTCAGCACGTTCTTCAGGCATCGCTTCCTCGTCGTTCAATCACCAAGAAACCTTCACAATCACCGTCCAATTCACAATTTTCTCCAACTGCTGCCTCGTGTGGAGTCCACCACTTACTTTATGAACTTGTCCCCACTGTCAATCTGCCTCGCCTGATCCAATGGCTGTTGCTTCTCCCGATCACCAACTAGCTTGGTCAATCTCCACTGTTGATTAGCCCCGCCTGATCCAACGGCTATCGCGCAATCTCGTGCGGATTAGTGCATGAACTTTATCCACCAAGAGCACGCGATAAAAGTGGTTTTCTCGTGCTACGTGTCACGCAGTAAGGCTAATCGCGTGAAATTTCCAAATATTGCTTATAGCCTCAAGGGCATGCGAGAAACTACTTACCGCCTTAGAAGCTCGCTCCGTCATTTCCGCACGTTTCTTTTCCCTGTGATATGATCTTCGTCGTCGATCTCTTGACTTCACCCGCATGATAAGATCTTAGCCGTTCATCACTCCTATTAGCCTTCTCCTTCCATCTCTTGACTTCACCCGTGTGATTAGATCTTGGCCATTCATATCTTATTAACCTCGCTCGTCCATCCACTCACCTAATCCCTCACGACACGATCTCCACCATTCATCTGCTTTGTTCCCTTGTTCGTCCATCCATTCACATAAGCCTTCGCGATAAGATCTCCACCATTCATCCTATTAATTAACCCTATTCTCCCATCTATCTATGTAACGTCCTGCGACCCAATCTCCGCCGTTCATTTGCCTTTCACCTGACTGATCCAACAGTTCTTATGCATTGTTGCTCCCTCACGTCCTCCTTTCACTGATTTCGACCTTCGATTGCTTTTTCTGCTTGAAACCTGATTTAGCCTAAATTTCTTTGTCACACCTTAGTATAGTTTTGATGCTCTTTACTTCTGCAAATTAGATAATTAGCATTAGGTTATTGTTAATTTAGCAATTCTTCTTAGCATAGCTATTTAATTGGTTAGTTAGGTTATGGTGTAAGTTTAGCATTTCATGTTGTTTTCTTCATTACTGCAGTAGAGTAGCTCTCTCTTAGAATAGGTTTTCTCTCCCTCCATTGAAGAATTAAGCTTTTTCTGACCCTATAGAATTTTGGCTTGGAACCTCTGGGGTCTCTTGCTAGACAAACAATGACAAAAGGCAAGACCTTCACTTCTACTTGTGCATATAGCACTATCACCTCCAAGTTTGTACGAACCCTGGGTTGATAAGTAAAGCTGGTAGCCCTGGGAGTTACAACATTATTGTTGTAATACCTAGGCTCATCAAAGCCCTTAACTGAACCCCTACTAGCCATGACAGGCATTTCGTTAAACATATCACAAATATGTAATCTATAGGTGTAAACAACAGATTAAGCATAGGGGTCTCATACTCAACTGAGAATCGCTAAGAAGTATTGATGCCTCAACATATTAGTTGTAGTTTCATCCATTAGGTCATAGATACATTTTCCATCCATTTATAAGTAAAAACATGATGAGCTCCATATGTAGCTACTGTCACAAAACATATACATAACTAGCATAATAGCAACGTAAATACCAAGGAAATCACAGCCATATGATCTACATATAAACCAGTATAATACTCATAAAAGTACAAGCAGAAATAAACTCATGTTGATGATGAAAAATCTAAACCCAAGATGGGACTACCACATTCCACTTGACTGTAGAATGTCCGAGCCAAATCTCTCTTCATCCATTCACCCCCATGCCATATTCCAAGCACAAATGTGGGATCTCATAGAACACATCAATCCAAAACCTTTTAGGGCTTCCAAAGGCTACCCACCTCAACCCATTAAACAACGATTCCACCCCATGGTTGGACATCACAAAACCATCACCGGATTGGTCTCTACCCAAGCCTTCTAGGGCTCCAGAGCATTTGTTCCAACTAAGGCTTCCAGGACTAGTAACTCAACCCACGGTTGTTGCTGGGCTTCCATAGCGTTTGTCCAACTAGGGCTTCCTATACTAGTAACTCAACCCACCAAGGGCTTCCAGAGAAGTTTTATAACCAAGGCTTCCAAGACTAGTAACTCAACCCAAGCTGTTACAGGGCTTCTAGAGTGTTTGTCCAACCAGGGCTTCCATGAAGTAGTAACTCAACCCAAGCTAAAGGAAACATGAGAACTAACAAAGAAACAAATAAATAAATCCAAAAAACCATGGATAACATAGAAATGGCAAGGCTAGGAAAATCCATTGTCAATCTAGGAAATCATCCATGCCAGTGACATATCATGACCAATGATCTTGCATATGCCATGCATGCCAAAAGTAGTGAGAAAAAGATACATGAAAATTGGTACCTACAAGGAAAATTTGATGTAGCTACTGATTCCAATGTCCTCTTGCGCTTTCCTTCTCTTTCTTTTTCCTTCTTGCTCCAAATCTTCAAGTATGCCACACTCCTCCAAAAGTGCTCCAAGAAGCTCTAAGTGTCCAAGAGTATGTGAGAGAGAGAGAGAATAGAGAGAGAGATCCAAACTTGAACTGACAAAATTCCGTGAATTGATCCTCATAAGCCTTTTTATTAATGAGGCCTCTATTTTCTTCATTTTCCATTATTTTCCTTGATTTTCCTCCTCACATGCAACCTGTGACCTTTCACCTCCATTTTTTCCTAATTTCCGTTATTTTCATAAATAATTGTGCCAAAATGCCATTTTTCCTTTCCAAAGCCTTAGCCATTTCCTTTTCCAATTTCCTTAGCCATATGAACTAAAGTGAACACCCACACTAGGATGTCTTGCCTAACATTCATCTTGGAATAAGTGTCCCATCATTGGTTATTATTTTTCCTTTATTAACTTTTATTACATGGAATTTTCACCAAGGTTGTTATAGAACCCTCCCCCTTGGGGGAACATCGTCCCTAGTTTTCAACAACACCTATAACCACAAGAATGTTGTAAGCACAACATACTTACCATGGAGATTTATAACTTATATCGATGCAATATTTACAATGATCACCCTGCTAAGAAAGAAACTGACATGACAACATAACAATTATAACATCATAATGACATGGCACCCATACGCTTATTGGAGCTTTATAACATATCTCATGGCGGTTTTTACAACCATATAGATATGTACATATACCAAACATCACCAAAACATGTACCAAAACATATATCAAGACATATACCAAAACACCATACCAAAACTGCTTTGCCTCAACCAACAAACAAGGAAGGATACATAGCCCACATATGATCCATCATCTCCCATGTAGCTTCAACGTGCTCAAAGTGCTTCCATTGCACCTTAAATTGCTCAATTTCTTGGTTCTAAAGCATGAGCATCTTTCTCTGCAAAATGCAATGTCGTTCCAGCTGGAATTCTCCTTTTGGTTCCACCTAAAATACAAACCAGCCAATCACATGATCAACATCTTTAGTATACTTTTTAAGAATTGTCACATGGAAAAGGTCATGGACTTTCACTATCGGAGGAAGTGAAATTTGATAGGCTACTGGCCCAATCCTCTCAATAATACCGAAGCATCCACAAAACCATGGTGCCATCTTGGCACATGATCCAATATGCAAGGAGCTCTTCTTCGGTTTGATGCACAAGTACACCTATTCCCCAACCTGGAACTCCTTGAAAAACCTATTATGATCTACATAACTCTTCTGCCTATCTTGTGATGTCTTTAGATTATTCTTTATAACCTGCATTTCTTGTTCCATGTCTGCCAACATGTCCAGTCCAATCAACACCCTATTAATTGGATCACTCCAATTGATGGGAGTATTGCAACTCTGCCCATACAATTCCTGAAATGGACTCATCCTTAAGGATTCATGATAGCCATTTTTGTAAGCGAACTCTACTAGCGGAAGATACTCTTCCCACTTTTGTTGTTGATTCATCACGCACATGCTCACCATGTCCTCTAATATCCTATTGACCCTCTCTATCTGTCCATCAGTCTGTGGATGATAAGTTGTATTGAAGGCCAACTCTGTGTCCAAACTTGCAAATAACTCCTTCCAAAACTTGGAAGTGAAATTTTCATCCCTATCTAACACAATATTCCTCGGAAATCCATGCAATATGACCACGTCCTTGATGAAGACCTGTGGCACATCACTCGCTAAGAATGTAGATTTCACTGGAATGAAGTGTGCAACCTTTGTTAGCCTATCCACAACAACCATGATGGAATCATGTTGTTTCATTGTGCTCGGAAAACCTATGATAAAGTCCATGGAAATAACCTCCCATTTCCACTATGGAAACGCAATTGATTGTAGCAGTCCACTTGGATGCTAACACTATGTCTTCACCTACTGACAATCCAAGCACCTAGCCACAAAATCTACTACGTCTCTCTTCAAATTTGGTGAATAATAGAAGTTCTTCATTGCTCTTTGTTATAGATTTGACCCAGACATATATGAAAAGATACCAATATACCCAATAAATGTAAATAATCACGAAAAATAACAAGATTTGAATATAGAAATGTTTCACTTTATTAATCAAACCCTTAAGGTCGGGCAACACCATACATTCATTCCTTAAGGAAGGAGAACACTCCACAAGCCATATGCCTGTTCATACAATATTCCTTGAAATCTCTCCATGGGGAGTCTCTAGCCTCGATATAGGCCTCATACATACAATACCATGGATCATTACCATGGTTCCCTTAATACCATCTATCTAATACCATGGGCTTATTACATTATTGCTAACTACTTGTGGTCCCTTACATGATACGGGTTAACCACCTTATTTATTACTATGGCCCATCCCATTATTACATTATTCCCTTGGGTACCTCCCTCTGTACCCCATATTATCCTCCCTAGGTATACTACATTCTACCCCTGTTAAACATGTTTCATCCCCGAAACATAAGAAGAACACAAATAATAAGATCTACTCAAAAGAGTAGTCCACTGGTACCATGCACATGCATCTAGCCATCCCAGAGAAAGGTGAACCCTTGATCTAGCTGGTGCCTCGCTCACTTGAGATGGAAGTTGACCCTGGCAGCTCTTCTGTGTTGATGTGTAATAGGTGTATCGTTGCTCTTCTCTATTTTTCATGTAGGGGTTGTTGTCCTTTTGGCTAATTCGTTGCCATCTTGTTGGTTTTTTTCTTGCGGGGTGATGTGGGTTTTGATATGCTGAAGTTTTAACCAACGGTGCCTTTTATTTAATTCACCACCTAATGGAGCATGATTGGTAGCATGTACATGTTGTGGTGCCTGTTGTTGTTTCTTATCTTCCAATATTACTTCAACCACTAAGTCCTCATCTGATGTATCAATAACTATAATATTTTCTTCTTCAGCCTCCTTGGTCCTTTACATGATACTTTGATTCAGCCGATTTTTTTTTATTTTTAAATTGGATATTTTTTGGCAAGGAACCTAGATATGTAATTATATTCTGTAAATGTTGACCGAGAACGTACAGACCTTATTTGCAAGCTCGTCGCCCCGAAAAATGTCTGCAACACAGCTGTTTTTTAAATAAGCGATATCTCCCTTATCCGGACTCTGATTCAGCTGATTTTTTTCTTTTCAAATTGGGTATTTTCTTGCGAAGAACCCATATCTATAATGCGATTCTACAAATTTTAATCCTAATATACAGATAACTTGTCACCTACAACACAACTGTATTTTCTTAAATCAGCAATATCTCCCTCATCCGGACTCTGATTCAGCCAATTTTTTTTCTAAAATTGGGTATTTTTTTGCAAGGAACCCAGATATAGAATTATATTCTACAAATTTTTTACTTGAATGTACAGATCTGATCTGCAAACTCACCACCCCAAAAAGTTGCTGCAAAAAAAAAAAATCTTCGCTTTGCCCAAGAAAGTGCTCTGATACCACTTGTTATAGATCTGACCTAGACATATATGAAAAGATACCAATATACCTAATAATTGTAAATAATCACCAAAAATAGCAAGACCTGAATATAGAAATGTTTCACTTTATTAATCAAACCCTTCAGGTAGGGCAACACCATACATTCACTCCTTAAGGAAGGAGAACACTCCACAAGCCATATGTCTGTTCATACAATATTCCTTGACATCTCTCCATGGGGAGTCTCTAGCCTCTATATAGGCCTCATACATACAATACCATGGGTCATTACCATGGTTCCCTCAATACCATCTATCTAATACCATGGGCTTATTAGCCACCTTATTTATTACTATGGCCCATACCATTATTACATTATTCCCTTGGGTACCTCCCTCTGTACCACATATTATCCCCCCTAGGTATACTACACTCTCTATGTCTTCTGATATCTTAGGTGACCTAAGTATGGTTTCGCATGAAACTCTCTCAATATCATCTTCTTGAGCTCACTATTGTCTAACACATATATCCTACCTCTAAATCTAACCAATCTGTCTGTTGTGAGATGATATCCCTCATCTCGTGCACCTGCACATGTACCTATACATGTATCACTACCTATACATGTACCTGTCCCACTACCTATACATGTACCTGTACCTGCACTTGTACCACTTCCTATACCTATACTTGTATCTATACATGTACCTATACCACTGCCTGTACCTGTACCTCTACTACCACCTGTACTCTGCTACAACCTGTGCACAATATCCATATCCATGTCATCATGTTGACATGCTTGCAAGATCCTATCCTGTAAGTCTGTACCATAGGAGCTCATAGATGCTAAGTGATTTACCCGTATCCACCTACTAAGAGAATCTACCACCCTATTCTCTTTTCCTTTGATATCCTTGATCTCAAAATCGAACTCGCCGATCGTGGCCAACCACTGAGCCTGCCTACTGTTCAGGTTTAGTTGGTCAAATAGATACCACAAACCATTGTGATCACTCATCAATACAAACCTTCTTCCAAGAAGATAGTGCCTCCACATCTTCAATGCATGTATGATCACTTCCAACTCAAGGTCATGTGTGGGGTAGTTCTTCTCGTACTCTTTCAATTTTCGTGACTCATAGCACACTACCTGTCCTTCCTGCATAAGGACTCCACCAAGTCCTCTCTTGCAAGCATATTTACATACTACAAATTCATTTTCCGTATCTGCAATATTTAATACTAGTGCATGTGTCAACAATTGCTTGAGCTACTCAAAACTAGCTGCACACTCCTTTGTCCATTCAAACTTCTTACCTTTTCTCTGCAATGATGTGATAGGATAAGAAATCTGTGAGAAGTTCTTGGTGAACCTCCTGTAATAGCCTACCAACCTCATGAAGGATCTCACCTCATCTACGTTTATAGAAGTTTCCCACTCCATGATAGCTCTTATCTTCTCTGGGTCCACTGCTATGCCATCCTTGGAAACCACATGTCCCAAGTAGTGTACCTCAGTCTGAAATAAACTACACTTGCTGAGCTTAGCATACAACTGATGCTCTCTCAACAACCTAAACAATACTACTAAATGCTCAACATGTTCTTCCTCATTTTAGAATACACCAATATGTCATCAATGAACACAATAACAAACTTATCTAAATACGGATGCAACACACTATTCATCAAGCACATAAATGTAGCTGGATCATTAGTGAAACCAAATGGAACTACAACAAACTCGTAATACCCATACCTAGTTCGAAAAGTTGTCTTGTAAATGTCCTCGTCTTTGATGCATACCTGATGATATCCAGATCTCCGATTTATCTTCGAGAACAATGCTAATCCGTCCAACTAATCGAACAAGTCATCAATCCTTGGTAATGGATACCTATTCTTGATGGTCACTTTTTTCAACTTCTTATAGTCAATGCACAATCTTAGAGTACTATTCTTCTTCACAAACAATATTGGTGTGCCCCATGGTGATACACTTGGCCTAATGTATCCCTTGTCCAACATTTCCTTCAACTGCAGATTCAACTCTACCAACTCACACGTACTCATCCTGTAAGGTTCCTTTGATGTCGAAGTTTCCCTTGGAACCAACTCAATATAAAAGTCTACCTCCATGTGAGTTGGAAACTCTAAAATGTTCTCAGGAAATACATCCTGAAATTGTTGTAGAACTGGGTATCTTCTCAAAACATCTGTATCTTCAACTTCCTTACCTTTTTCACTATAGGTGTGTACTACAAATAACACACGCTTTAATGTGACTATGCTTTGTGTGCATAGTTGTCACTATCCTAACTGATGTTGCTTTCTTCACCCTGCAAAACTCTTAGTTCTCCATTTTCATCCAAGCACTCAATAAATTTTTCATAACAATCCACCTTGGTTCTATGAAGGTACAACCACTCCATTCCCAACAACATATTGTATGATCCCAACATTATTACATCCAAATGTGCTACAGTAGGCATAGCATTCAAATCAAATACACAAGCTCTTACACAATGTGATGGGCCTCTAAATTAGACATAAATTAAGGCCCATGCCTCTAAATTAGACATATATTAATGCCCATATGACCATCCTTCAACACATTAAACCTCTCTTTTTTCACTATATAATGTATTTCTAACTTTAATATGTTCATTAGGAAGTTTTATGGATAATTGTATATTTGTGCCTAATATTATTTATTTTTGTGGAATATTATGAGAATATTGGGCAGATTATGGAGATTTGGAGGACAAGATAACCTAGGGACCTTCTCCCTACTGCAGGAGGATCAATATTAAATAATAAATCAACAATATATTATGGAATTATGGCACATATTGTGGAGCTCCAATGATTGAGAAAATCTAGGAATTTGTTCCCTTCCATTTAATGCAAATTCCTAGTATTTGGAACGAGATCCACTAACCAAGGAATTTTGGTCGAGAAACTTCCTCCTTTCATGGGGAATGATTCCTAATCATTTTGTATAAGTACCAAGTTGAATTTTCCTATAGGGGTGGATTTTTCTTAGTCTTCTTGTGGAGAGAAATCGTATTTTTGCAGCTCCAGTGTCATTTCTTGTAGGGATGTAATTGTATTGATGGAAATAATGAAGATTGGTGCCATGTTCAGCTTCTCAATCTTGGTCTCCTCCATAGGAATCTGATTTTCCTTGGGCTTGGCCATCCTAGAAGCCTCAGATCCATTTTGTATCATTTACTTTTCTTCTTTTCACTTTTTACTCACATGCATCTCTTGTTCTTGTTTCCTATTTTTGCATTTAGTATTAATGATTTCTTGTTGTAGGATTGGGTTAAATGGTTGAAGTAATTTATTTTGTAGGATCACAAGCATCATTTCATTATTCGAAAAACTTTGGAAGGTCATAGTAATCATTGAGTTACTTGGATTAGTTTGCTTATTCCCAAATCTAGATATCTAGAAGTCCTTTGTGGAAAATAACATTAACTTTTTGCTATTTTTAAAGCATGCTAAAAAGCTTCAATCGATTTAATTCCAATTGAATTAGGTCACAATAAAATTATAGTTAATAAATTTTTATCTCATTTCATTTTCACTTGATTAGGTTAGGAATTTGATGGATTTACTAGCTCACGAGTTCTCGAATTTCTAGATTTTAGACTAGTAGTTTTCTATCATTTTTTAGCATGGGTTAATGGAGGCCTTTTTGAGTGATTCCACTTGGAATGGAGACCTAACACATCCTAGTGAATATAAAATTTTTTCTCATCGAATTTTTATTTTATTTGGTTGGTCAATCAGTGAATTATAACTCCCTATAGCAAATATGTTGTTTCCTGTAGTAAACTACAGGAAACCCTGTAGCAGCCTTCCAAAATGTATATACTTGCCTAGATTCAGTCAAGAAGCTTGGTTATCATCCATTAGGGTTGAATAAAGACCCCTATGATATAAATCAATTATTAAGGAAGACTAAATACCACTTAAGACTTGCCTCTTTACCCATGCAAAACATTTCAATGATTTGGGTTAATGGACAAATTTATGAATTAGATAATACAATCATGATTTTCCTGATTGCCACATACAATAAACTCTGTTAATGGATCTTAACTCTTTGCAATGTAATGGTTGAAATTTATCTTTAATTTATGCAATTAGAATAGGTTTCTTTCATTGTATTTCCTTTTTTGCAATAGGTTAAGGTTTACATTTCTAGCATTTCATTTTTTTCAATTAGTTTAGGATATGATTTTATTACATTCACTCCATTACATCATGACATCAAAGTAAGGACACATTGTATGCTTCACATATAGGGCTGATAACTCTTAAGTTTGTATGAACCCCGAGTTGATAACTAAAGTTGGTAGCCTTGGGAGTTGTAACATTCTTGTTGCAATATCGATGCTCATAACCTTTTGGTGCCATTGCCGAGGAGGTGTCAAAGTATGCATTGTTTTCTTCCATAGTTAATTCATTTCTTTTTATTTCTGCAAAAACACAAAAATTTCACTAGGCATCTTGCATTGCATTAGAATTCTAATTGAAATATTTTATAAAAAAAGCTACTTCTCCAACACCAACCCCCCATTTGATCACGTGGTGCTGTAAGAGCCACATCACCATCCACTTTTGCAGGTAGAAGAAGAAGGGATGGAAAATAATGTAGAAGAAATGGATGGATATGATAACATTGAAGAATATCCTCTTGGATTTCCCATTCAAGATACTGATGGTAGTGTGCACATGAATAACATCCCTCCATCTTTTCTTCCAAAATTTCATGGTCTAAGGTTAGAGGATCCGGAAACCTTTCTCTTTGAATTTGATATCCTTTGTAGATCTTATGGTTACTTACTAAACACTCAAAAATTGAGATTGTTTCCAAAAACATTGAAGGATAGAGTTCTTAAATGGTTCATGAGTTTAGGGACTAATTCAATAAGATCATGGAATGATATGAAAAATATATTGCTAAAAAAATATTAAGATAATTATCTTAAAGAAGAAATATTTAGAATGAATCAAAAATAAGATGAGAGTCTAGAGGATCTAGTAGAGAGGTTCATGTATAATGTTAAGAGGAAAAAATTACATCATTTAGGATCATTGTTGGGTCCCTATAATACTAGTGATTACCCCATTACTATTGTAGTTATACCCCTTATTTATATTGTTGTGCCCCTATTACCCACATATTGTTATTTCTGTGCCCCTTAGAATCCCTCTATTATTATTTTTGTGGCTTTATATTATTATTTTTAGGTCGGCTGGATTATATTGTGACTCCTTAGACTCCTATATATAGAAATGAGGTTTTGTCATTTGTATCATCCAAGAATTGTTCATTTATGTAATGTAAAGGAGGTTGCCCCCTCGAAGAGGCTGAATTCTAAGGCGTTGATCTTTCTTTTCTATCTTTTCTTGAGCTGGTTTCATAACATTTGGTATCGGAGCTTTGGATTCTAGGGTTTCGCTGCTCCAAACAGGTCATCGTGGAATTTTCGCTATAACTTTTTTTCTGTGATGTTTCAGAAGTCGCAAAAAAAACACATTTGAGAAAAAATCACGCTGAACCTTGGGTCCGAATTTCAGAGTTTTTTGCCCGATATTTTCGGAGATATGATCTGAGGAAGTTGGTCTTTTTGCAGACTCCTGAATTACACTCAAAACAGGTGACCTGGGGAAAATCGTCATAACTTTCTTTCTGAGCATCGGATTGAAATTTCGTAAGAAGGTACAGAAAGAGGATCGACTGTAGTTTTCTTTTATATATTTTTCAGAGTCAAAGGTTGAAACAGTGACACGTGGCACATCGTACAAGTTCACTCTACTGAACTAGTCTATAATCAAGTCACTGTGGGAGATTTCGCATAACTCTTCCTTGGAAAATTCAATTTGGGTCAGACTTGTGGCATTGGAAAGAGGACACAGAGGGCTACTACAGGTTACAAATTTAGAACTAGATAATCAGAAAGTAAAGAGATACATCGGAGGCAATATCGAGCTCCTACAAAGTGAAAAAAGGTGTGTAGATTTTATTTAATTTTTGCTTAAGCTTGGTTTGAAAAT
The DNA here is from genome assembly GCA_031772625.1 of Pinus tabuliformis. Lineage (NCBI taxonomy): Eukaryota > Viridiplantae > Streptophyta > Pinopsida > Pinales > Pinaceae > Pinus > Pinus tabuliformis. The sequence goes on along the minus strand of CM062817.1, from coordinate 942,706,484 downwards.
TTATTTTGAAGGAATTCAAAGGGCATATTAGAGAATTATTATCGGTAACTGATGCCCCGAGGAAAGAAAATGCAAAGACTTAGTAAGGAGCCTGAAAGCTCTAGCATGACTCATGAAGAAGAAGAAGAAATGCTATATGATATATCAAAATTACAAGAACAAGTGCAACGAGTGTCACTTGCACAAAAAGCAATAGAATCTAAAATGGATGGTTTAAGGAAAGATGTAGAAGCTAAGATGGATGGTTTAAAAAAAGGTGTAGAAGCTAAGATGGATGGCATGGAAGCTAAGGTGAATGGCATGGACGCTAAAATTGATGGCATGGATGATAAGATGGATAAGTTGCTACAAGAAATAGTCACTAAGGGTGAAAGAGTACTAAAGGAAACTCATGATGAGAACAAAAGAAATGTTAATCATGATTCCATAGACTCTAATGTTGGATCGAAGACTCACCATGTTCCAAAAATCGATATGAGGAAGTTTGATGGCAAGGATCCCGCCACATGGATATTACAGATGGAGCAATTCTTCGATCTCAATAATGTGCAAAACGCACAAAAGGTACGTATGGCAACTTTATATTTGGAACCAAATCAGTTTGTATGGTATCAATGGCTTTGTTCTCGTAAACAATTTATCACTTGGGCAATTTTTACGGAAGAATTGATAGCACATTATGAGGATACAAAAAGCAACACTTTTTTTAGCCAATTGATAAGTCTCAAACAAAAGGGTTCAATAATGGAGCACATTGAGGAGTTCCAAAAATTGAACATAAGGGTAAAAGATATTCCAGAGGAGCATAGGATTGATGTGTTCATAGGGTCTTTAAAGGATAATATCCAACATGATGTGCGCCTTTGGGAACCTGATTCATTAGAGAAGGCATTCAGGTTAGCAAGAAAAATGGAAAGCAAAATTATGGCAACTAGGAAGCATACCATTCACAACTATAAAGATGGAAGTGTTGTTGCCCATAGTCTTCCACAACCTACAAGGTTTAACCACAACAATTGGAAGAAAAAAGAGCAAAAGGGCTTTGTTACAATTGTGATAGCAAATACACAAAAGGTCATAAGTGTGCTGAGAAGAAATTATTCTACATAGATTGTGAAGAGGAAGAAGAAAAGGAGCAAGAAAGGTCAAAAGAAGAGGATATATTCCAGGAACAAAGCCTAGATGAAGAAAAAATAAATCCGACCATATCTTGTAATGCATTGGCGGGAATTACCACTCCTCAAACCATCAAGATAGAAGGACAAATCAAGAAGAAAAAGGTAATAGTGTTGATTGATTCAGGAAGCACCCACAATTTTATTCATTGTAGGGTAGCAAAAGAATTGAATTGCTTCCTATATCCAGCACCAGAGTGTCAAGTGATGATTGCAAATGGAGGAACAATAAATTGTTCTGGAAAGTGCCATAATATCAAGCTATCCATGGGAGAATATGTATTGACTAGCCCAATGCTTTCCATTCCAATGGGAGGTGCTGATGTTGTACTAGGAGTCCAATGGCTACAATCCTTGGGTACAATAGCTTTTAATTTTCAAGAACTTTTCATGAAATTTTCTGTGGAAGGAAAGGAAGTTGAATTAAGGGGTATTGCAGGGAAACCAGGAAAGATAATCAGCTCTAATGGCATGACAAAGCTTCTAAAAAAGGAGCAAAGAGGTGTAATTGCACAATTATGTTCGCTAGATGTTTCCACATTGGAATCATCTATTTCTCCAGATCTCCAAAAAGTCCTGGACAATCATTCCAAGGTATTTGAGACTCCCAAAGGTCTCCCACCTATGCGTGATCATGATCATGCTATTCATCTGATTCCAGGAAGTGTTCCTCCAAACATCAGGCCGTACAGATATCCATATGTCCAAAAAAGTGAAATTGAACGTATGGTTGCAGAAATGCTAGAGGCTGGTATAATTCAACCGAGTCAAAGTTCTTTCTCAGCTCCAGTAGTATTGGTGCACAAGAAGGATGGATCATGGCGCATGTGTCCAGATTATAGGGAGCTCAACAAGCTCACTATTAAAGATAAGTTCCCCATTCCTGTCATTGATGAATTACTGGATGAATTGCATGGATCAATTTACTTCACCAAGTTGGATCTTCGTTCGGGATATCATCAAATCAGAATGAAGATTGAAGACATTCCGAAAACGGCATTTAGAACTCATGAGGGTCATTATGAATTTTTGGTCATGCCTTTTGGCCTTACCAATGCACCTTCAACATTTCAAGGTTTGATGAATTCAATTTTCAAACCATTCCTTAGAAAATTTGTGTTAGTATTTTTTGATGATATACTAATCTACAACAAGTCTTGGAAGGATCATGTTGAACATGTTGACAAGGTGCTACAACTATTGGAGGAGAAACAATTATATGCAAAAAGATCCAAATGTTTCTTTGGAGTCCAGGAGGTGGAATATTTGGGTCATATTGTATCTCATGAAGGAGTTAAGGTAGACCCTAGCAAAATTAAAGCCATTAAGGAATGGAAAATCCCCACATCCATAAAGCATCTGCGAGGATTTCTTGGGTTGACAGGGTATTATCGCAAGTTTGTTAAGAATTATGGGAGAATAGCAGCACCTCTAACAACATTATTGAAGAAAGATTCATTTTCATGGACTCCGGAAGCAACAAAGGCCTTTAAACATCTTAAAGAGGCAATGTGCCAAGCACGGTCTTAGCTACACCGGACTTCACAAAAACCTTTATTGTGGAATGTGATGCTTCAGGAAATGGAATTGGTGCTGTTCTAATGCAAGATGAAAGACCCATTGCTTTTGAAAGTCGTCCAATCAAGGGAAAGTTTTTAAGCAAAGCTATTTATGAGAAGGAAATGTTGGCAATACTCCATGCACTTAAGAAATGGCGACCCTACCTAATGGGAAGACACTTCAAGGTAAAAACGGATCATGATAGCCTTAAATACTTTTTAGAACAAAGATTATCCTCTGAAGAGCAACAAAAGTGGGTCACAAAGATGTTGGGTTATGACTTTGAAATCATCTACAAAAAGGGAAGCAAAATGTGGTGGCAGATGCACTCTCAAGAAAGGATGAGGATATGGAAGCATTGTTGTGTGCCATTTCTATTATCCAACCAGATTGGATAAATGAAGCAAAGGAGGAATGGAAGAATGACGAAGAAGTGTGGGCACTTATTCGAAAGCTACAACAAGATTCCAGTACTTCTGATACATTTAGCTGGCAAAATGATTCGTTATGGTACAAAGATCGCTTATACCTCTGTAAGAATTCCCAGCTAAAACAAAAGATTCTTATGGAATTGCACACTTCTCCCTTAGGAGGGCACTCAGGATTTTTAAAAACTTACCACAGGGTTAAGAAGGAATTTTTTTGGGATGGCCTTAAATCAGATATTCAAAAGTTTGTGGCGGAATGTTTGGTTTGCCAACAAAATAAAGTTGAAACAATTAAGACACCGGGTCTATTACAACCTTTATCCATTCCAAGCCAACGTTGGGAGGAGGTTTCAATGGATTTTATCACAGGTTTACCCAAGTCTGAGGGAAAGAGTGTCATCATGGTGGTAGTTGACAGACTTACCAAGTATGCACACTTTTGTGCATTATCACATCCATTTAAAGCCAGTACAGTTTCTACTGCATTTATGGAAACAGTTCAAAAGCTACATGGAAACCCAAAGATTATTGTAAGTGACAGAGATCCCATTTTCACTGGAAATTTTTGGACATAATTATTTTCTTGTCTTGGTACTCAGTTAGCTCATAGCTCATCTTATCATCCTCAATCTGATGGGCAAACTGAGATAGTAAACAAATGTTTGGAAGGATATCTTCGTTGCTTTGTATCTGATAAACAGACACAATGGGTCAAATGGTTGCCTCTGGCTGAATGGTGGTATAACACTTCCTTCCATACAGCAACAAAAATGACCCCATTTATGGCACTTTATGGGTACCAACCACCATCAATCACATCATATTTAAGAGAAAATTCTAAGGTTCAGGCAGTGGAACATCACATCGAACATCAACAACAAGTCCTCCAACTCTTAAAGGATAACCTCGTGTTGGCACAAAATAGAATGAAACAACAGGCAGATCAACATCGCAGTGAAAGAAGTTTTGATGTAGGTGATTGGGTATTCCTACGGCTACAACCATATAAGCAAATGTCCCTAAAGCAAGCTAAGAAGGATAATAAATTATCACCAAAGTATTATGGTCTGTACAAGGTGTTGGAAAAGATTGGTACTATGGCATACAAATTGGAGCTTCCTGCAGCTTCTCGATTGCACCCAGTTTTCCATGTTTCATGTTTAAAGAAGGTTATAGGCGACAAGCTCCCAGTTCAAACAATATTGCCAGAACTTGACGAGGAAGGAAAAATTATATTGGAACCGGAAGCAGTCACAGAAACAAGAACTCGACAGCTACGAAATCGATCAATTTCAGAGTATCTTATCAAGTGGAAGAACTTATCCGCTGAAGATTCCACATGGGAGGATGAGAATTTTATGCAAAAGTATCCAGAACTGCTCAAGCGTTGAGGACAACACTTTTTTGAAGGAGAGGGGCATGTTGGGTCCCTATAATACTAGTGATTACCCCATTACTATTGTAGTTATACCCCTTATTTATATTGTTGTGCCCCTATTACCCACATATTGTTATTTCTGTGCCCCTTAGAATCCCTCTATTATTATTTTTGTGGCTTCATATTATTATTTTTAGGTCGGCTGGATTATATTGTGACTCCTTAGACTCCTATATATAGAAAGGAGGTTTTGTCATTTGTATCATCCAAGAATTGTTCATTTATGTAATGTAAAGGAGGTTGCCCCCTCGAAGAAGCTGAATTCTAAGGCGTTGATCTTTCTTTTCTATCTTTTCTTGAGCTGGTTTCATAACAATCATACATTAAAAACCATCTTACTTAGAAAAATTAGGGATGAATGGTTTGATCTCCTAGATATCATGAGTAGAGGTGATGTATACCAATTATCATTTGAAGAAATTTATGAAACATGAAAAACATATCAAGAGGAAGGGCAAGAGTAAGTAAATCGACATCAATATCGGTAAGTCAAGCTAAACATGGAAATTTGTTTGATGACTTTAAAACAAAAATTCTTAGCAATATAACCAAACAAGTAGAAATGCTAAGAATGCAAGATGAAGAAAAAGAAGATGTTGATATTTGTGTTGTGCATGCAAAATCACATGATGTTAAATATTGTCCATCATTACCAAGGTTGAAGGAATTTTACCAAGAGGAAAATGGAGCAAGTCAATCACCAAAGCAACTATGTTATGTAGCTCCAAGAGGACCATGGCAACATAGCCAACCTATTATGATGCAAGAGCCTAATTCACAATTTCAAGGTTATGCACATCCATCTCAAAGTAATTGGAACACATCCTTTCCTTGCCAACTTGGGAATCTCAACCCCAAAACCAATCTTGGAAAAAAGGTTGGCAAGGAACTTATGGGAGCCATCCACAATATCTTGTATATTTTCCTCAATATCCTCCATACCCAACTCCATATTATCCCTACCATCCACCTCCACCACAACCACATTCCCCAACCACATCCATCTCAAATATCCACTCCCACTCAACTACCTATACCACCATTTCCAAACCCACACAAGGAGCTCAAACCACTTACAATGTTGAGGCACAAAACTTCCAAACATCTCATCTTGATATAAATGGTATTCATCTTAGATGAGGAAATGTTTTGCAAAAAAGCGATTCTATTGATGTCATTTAAGGACCACATCCAGAAGGAGAAGATTCAAATGAGAAAACCAAAGGATCATGGGATGCACTTGATGAAGATCAAATATCAAAATCAAAGATTGAGAAAGTTCCCTCATGTTCACCATTAGATCCTATATGTGTTCAAGAGAATAATCAACAAAAAGAAGAAGATCTGAATTTCATGGAAGAAGAAGACATCCAATATGTTCCAAATCAGCAAGTGGACTAGGGGCATCACAACTATATTGAAATATGTTTCTAGACAGTCACTATTACATAGTGTTTTGTCACACCTCCCACCCTTCCCTGTGTCGTACCTCGGAGTGCCAAAAACTTGACAACTATGCAATGTACCCATCTTGATATTCAGTCCAAATCCTCCCAGAAGAACTAATGAAAAGTTGCCTTGAGTTTTTCCTGAGAAAAATGAGCTCAAAACCCTAATTTCTAGGTCAACACAATTGTGACACTACCCATTCTTGCTGATGGTAGGTTGCACCATATGAGCCTTGCATTCCCAACGCATATTTGACCTGGATACTCATGATGATCCCTAAAAGGAAATGTTTCCCAAAGAGGACAAGAAGCTTCATGATCTAGAGGCTTCCAGTGTTGGAAATAATACTGAGAGGGTGGGGTGAATCAGTATTAGCAAGTCAATAAACTTTTCATTTCCATAATCAGATTTATATACGTTACTTCAGTGAAGGGAACTCACGTGTACACACAACTATATTTAAGGCAACTAGTGTATATCCAGCAAACTTATGATTCAGTTAATTCATCATATGTTGATCTTTAACCAGTGCATCAGTACTTCATTAACCATATAAATAGTAACCAAGTGTAGTAAAAATAGAATAGACCATCACACATAAGAAACAAACATGAACACCAATGTTTAAGGTGGAAACCCAATGCGGGACAAAAACCACCTGCTGCTGTCTTCTTTTAATATAAGAAAAATATGTTTACAATCTTGTACTAGTGCAGACTCATACCAATACGTAGGCACCCACCTGCAGAAGGCTACAACCTTCTCTCATTCTTAAGCTTCTAGTGGAAGGGAGTTACAACCCCTTAGCTCTTGTACTAGCTAATCCGTTTACTAGTATGTAGGCATCGACCTACAGAAGGCTACAACCTTCACTCGTTTTCCAGCTGCTACTAGAAGGGAGCTCCAACCCCCTGGCTCTTGTACTGGCTGATATATCTACCAGTACGTAGGCACCAACTTACGGAAGGCTATGACCTTCTCTCTTCCTCTAGGGGCCACGTTTCATAAATTTTCATACTAGATACTCCTAGAACACAATACCACAATATGAAGGCCACATTTCATCTAATTTTCATAGTGGACCCATCAACAACATTGAAGCTCAAAATCAATCACCACTGCAATACAATCATCCACTATATCTGCATCAACCAATTACTGAAATTCAATCATAAATCTCTGAATCAACCACAATTGAATCAACCAATCTGAACATTCAGAATACTGTCATCATAACACAGTCACCCGAACATAGAGCAGAACCCAGAACTCTGCAACAACTACTAGAACCAACTGAAAATTCAGATATCATATTTCATGATGTATACACTACTCTGATGAGCCAAACCAGCATGTATACGCACTTTTATCAAAGTGAACCCGCATACAGATCTACAAATACTAATTTAAAGACTTCACAGTTATTTTAGAATTCAGTCATACCCAGATCATAACATTTGCAGAATAAAACATGCGTCAATATTCAGATCTAGTCTATCCATGATCAAACCACATAATGATAATACATTCCAAGCCTTAAGATCCTGATCCATCATCATCCACATAGGTGCATCCTTAGTTCAGATCAAGAAAAGCATCACAAACCCATTACCTGCATGCTAGATCCCACACTTCATCAGATATTCAATACTTGCACACCTGACATAATGATCTTCTCCTGCTTATATAGTTTTAGGCCTTTCTCAATACCATGGACCAAAACCACTTAGGACCAATACCTTGGACCAAATACCTAGGGTCAATACCTCAGACCAGATATCTTGGACCAATAACATGGATCAAAATACCATGGACCAAATACCTTGGACAAAAGCTTAGTTTTCCAAGATATACATGCTTTTCATTCTATGAAAGTGCGTGTGTACGTTATATGGTCCTTTTGGTCTGCTAACCCACGTGTATACGCTACTTTGTCAAGGTGAACCTGCGTATATCTCTCTTTCTTCATTCTGTGTAGTCTGATCTGTAATTATTTGCTATTGACCTGCTGCGCTATGATCTATCATCTGAGTGAGTTGCCATCAAGGAAAAAACCTGTATCATAATGCCAACAATCTCCCCCTTTGGACTTGATGGCAACAACCACACCAAGTCACTCTCCCCCTTTGACATCAAGGGCAAAGGGTGGACCAAGATATTCTCTCCCTTTGATATACATTATGTTGTCTATACTCCCCCTGAGTACGTGCTGAAATCTCTAATTGAGCTCCCCCTTTGTACGTGATAGGATGTACCAATCCGTCCGTGCTCCCCCTGAGCACAAGCCAAGTCTGTAAGAATATTTTGAAGAGAATAGCATGACTCTATAACTCAACTATGTGAGTATGACCTTCCTATCACCAATGACTCATACATACATCAATCTCCCAACCAAGTGGGGATACACCATTTTTGACTCATCCACCCATCCAAGTGGGGATATACCAAATGTTTATACATGACTGAAATAGAAATTATTACATCATCCTTCCCATGTAAAGTGGGGTTACAAATTAGGTCTTTGCATGACCTTTACATAAAATTATATACATGACTTTTATAACAAATACCAACAATCTAAACAAGACCATGATAGTCATAAGCAACTATCATACACCATATATGATCTACACCATAAGCATTTATCAACAGCATCTAGACTTGTAACCTGCAATACCATTCTTTTGGCCAACCAACAATAATATGCCACTTAAGTTATCATCCATGAATCTGATCTGAATACCAACAATGTGACCCCAAGTATCATAGCAAGATGTATCATTTACCCACATAAGCATCATCACCAAATACTTTTAACCATAATGCCAAAAATGCATTATTAGAAGCATATGCTCCCCCTAAACCTGTTCCATCTGTTCACTGTCAGATCTGATCATGCATATATCAACAAGAAGTATCAAGGCATCATCATCAATTAGATATACATCATTATGAGTACCAACACATTTCCACACATCATCAGCAGATAGTAACCATCATTAAACATAGTAGATAATTGACTGAACCATATTAGACCCTTTTTTCTGAGTCTATCCCACCACTTTTCCTCAAACTATCATATACGCAATTGTGTAGCTTCGAACTCACGTATATACGCGACTTGTGTTCATGAAACTTGTGTATGAGATTTAGAACACTGACGTTTCACACTTTCAGCTCCCCTTGAGTCTGTTATGTATGAACACTGTGCCATGCCACATTTTTCTGACTGTACTTCCTTCTTCTTCCATATCTTTGACTATGATGATGTTTTCTCCTTTTGGTATGGTGCCCAAAATCTTCTCCTGCATTCCTTTGCTATATGTCCAATATTGTTACATGCATAACATCTTACATGTTTCATATTCCTTCTATAGTAGTCAATGGCTTTGTGACCAAACATATTGCAAGAAAAATAATATCCCTTAAAGTACTTGGAACGTGATTATCTTTCTGTGCGACAGTCTTGAACCATTCTACTTCTACATCTCGCTGCAACATGTCCAAGATTATGACATACATAACACTCAACATTATTCATCTGAGAAAATAACTGACTATCACTTCCATAGTTTGGAGTAAAAGATTTTATTTGAAGTATTTCTTTCCTTGGTTGTTGATGGGGTTGACCTCTTATCTCCTTGTTGAGCATTTTAGGTTTTTCATTAGAGTTCCTTGCCTCACCTTGTGAGCTAGATTCACCTTCAACAGATTCATGAAAACCAAGACTAGTTTTGATGGTAGGAGACCTTTGACTGCTAAGAATATTATCCAAAATCTTAGTACTATCTTGAAATCATAATAGTTTATCCTTTTCTTCTAATTTACCTTTTAAGATATTTACCTCAACCTGATGTTGTTCTTCCTTTTCCAGATATTGCGTCTTCAAGATTTCTTCAGCCTTTCGTCCTTCTTCCACTTGTTGCCTTAATTTGACAACCTCATTTTCTTGTTCTTTATCTGCTTGAGGTAGTTCTTCATTCTACTTATTTTTTAATGATATCACTTCATCCCACAGCATTTGATGTACTTTGAAGGCACACTCTAGCTGATATTTTAATCTGGTAACTTCTTCTTTGAGGGCACACTCCCTCTTTTTAAATAGATCTTGTTGATCTATGATTTTATCTGATGCTTCATTTGCTTGTTCATCTTGAGGTGATTTGGAATATAAATCCTTGCTTCCATCTAACAGCCAATTGTCTCTCCTACTGTCATTGTTCCTTTGAGTTGTGTTCTTCTTTTGAGGTGATTTATTCTTTAGCTTCTTTCCCATTGTTTCTACGGATCTCCTTCATGCGATCAAGCTTCTACTGAAGGACCTGCTCTGATACCAATTGTTGGAAATAATATTGAGGGGGGGGGGGGGGGGGGGTGGGGGTGAATCAGTATTAGCAAGTTAATAACTTTTTCATTTCCATAATCAGATTTATATACACTACTTCAGTGAAGGGAACTCGCGTGTACATGCCACTGTATTTAAGGCAACTAGCGTATATCCAACAAACTTATGATTAAGTTAATTCATAATATGTTGATCTTTAATCAGTGGATCAGTACTTCATTAACCATATAAACAGTAACCAGGTGCAGTAAAAACAGAACAAACCATCACACATAAGAAACACACATGAAAACCAATGTTTAAGGTGGAAACCCAATATGGGACATAAACCACCTGTTGCTATCTTCTTTTAATATAAGAAAAACTTGTTTACAATCTTGTACTGGTGCAGACTCATACCAATACGTAGGCACCCACTTGCAGAAGGCTACAACCTTCTCTCGTTCTCCAGCTTCTACTGGAAGGGAGCTACAACCCCCTAGCTCTTGTACTAGCCGATCAGTTTACTAGTACGTAGGTGCTGACCTATAGAAGGCTACAACCTTCAATTGTTTTCCAGCTGCTACTAGAAGGGAGCTCCACCCCCTGACTCTTGTAATGGCCGATATGTTTACCAGTACGTAGGCACCAGCCTACAGAAGGTTACGACCTTCTCTCTTTCTCCAGGGACCATGTTTCATAAATTTTCATACTGGATACTCCTGGAACACAACACCACAATATGAAGGCGACGTTTCATCCAATTTTCATACTGGACCCATCAACAACATTGAAGCTCAAAATCAATTACCACTGCAATACAATCATCCACTATATCTGCATCAAACAATTGTTGAAATTCAATCATCAATCTTTGAATCAACCACAACTGAATCAACCATTCTGAACATTCAGAATACTATCATCATAACACAGTCACTAGAACACATAGTAGAACCCAGAACTCTGTAACAACCACTAGAACCAATTGAAAATTCAGATATCATATTTCATGATGTATACGCTACTTTGATGAATCGAACCAGCGTGTTTACAAGCTTTTATCAAAGTGAACCTGTGTACAGATCTGCAAATACTAACATAAAGACTTCACAACTATTTCAAAATTCAGTCATACCCAGATCATAACATTTGCAGAATAAAACATGCGTCAATATTCAGATCTAGTCTATCTATGATCAAACCACATAATGATAATACATTCCAATCCTTAAGATCCCGATCCATCATCCATCATCATCCACATAGGTGCATCCTTAGTTCAGATCAAGCAAAGCATCACAAACCCATAACCTACATACTAGATCTCACACTTCATCAGATATTCAATACTTGCACACCTGGCCTAATGATCTTCTCCTCCTTATATAGTTTTAGGCCTTTCTCAATACCATGGACCAAAACCACTTAGGACCAATACCTTGGACCAAATACCTAGGGTCAATACCTCAGACCAGATATCTTGGACCAATACCATGGATCAAAATACCATGGACCAAATACCTTGGACCAAAACTTAGCTTTCCAAGATATACGCACTTTTCATTTTGTGAAAGTGTGTGTGTACGTTATATGATCCTTTTGGTCTGTTAACATGTGTGTATACGCTACTTTGTCAAGGTGAACCTGCATATACCTCTCTTTCTTCATTCTATGTAGTTTGATCTGTAATTCTTTGCTATTGACCTACTACACTGTGATCTATCATCTGAGTGAGTTTACACCAAGGACAACACCTATATCATAATGCCAACATCCAGAACGATGAGTTGGAGGTTGTTTATTGTGGATGTGGCCTAATTCTCCCAATATTTCCCTTTGATCTTATCCATATGAGCTTCCTCCTTGAGATGAGGGCCTTCCCCTATCTCTGGAGAGATACTAACTCCCTCTACTTGCCTATTTATTCATTCTCTTCCATTCCCAAATGGTTGGTCTCTGATTATTTGCACCTTTATCCTGAGATAGTGCCTACATGTTATTCACTTTGGCTTGGAGAAGGAGTTCTTGGAGAGCTTGAGCTTGGATTTGGACGTTCACTCAAGAAGGGTTTACTAACATCAAGGCCTAGTTTGTATGCTTCCTCTTTTATTCATTAATATATACAGTTGTTGGTTCACTTTCCATAAATTCTTGTGTCAATGCATCATTTATCTTAATGCTTCTTGATCTGTTAAGTGGATTAAATTCAATTATTCTTGTTGCACTTGTATGCTTTGTTGTGTCTTTGGCCTCTGGTACGGGTATTCAAATGCTATGAAAAATAATAACTAAGCCTAAGGAGCAAGCGATCAATATCTTCAACAAAGGATTGTGTTATAACATCAGAATGAGGTAGATCTCCTTCCTCTTCTCTCACTTCGATTGTAATTTATGAAAGTGTCTCGTAGATTGTCACGTTGGTTTCTAGTCCCACTCATTGGGCTAAAGGGATCGTCACTGTCTGCAGAGAGGATTTACCTAAACAAAAAATGGCGACTCCGCTGGGGAAGCTATAACCTTTCCATCCATTCCTTCGATCAGATTCTCTGATGAGTTTGACCAAATGTTGATTTATTGGCATGTATGCATCATTGTAGATTTATATATTCACTAGTGTTTTCTTGAGAGTGTTGAGCCTCCTCTAATTTTGAAGATTTTTTATTTTTTTCCTTATTTTCCTCACCTAGCGCATTTTCTGCTTTGACAGAAGCATTTCCAGCACTGATTTTGAAATTACAATCACACTGCTCTACCTTTCATCACCCTTTTGCCTTTAACAGGCATGCTGATCCCAGAGGATAGAAGAAAATTAGGGTTTCTTCTTGTTTTCAGTGGTTTTCAACCTCTGTGAGTGATTTTCCAGTGTAATTACAGTGTGTTTGTCTTGATTGTTGTCCTTTTGTGATTGCAATTGTCTCTTGGATTTTGTTGATGTGTGTTTGAGGCTTGATTTCCTTCTAGGGTTTCTAGGTCACCCTTCACTCATCACTTGGATTTTCTCTATGAGATTGATTGCTTCCATTTATAAGTCTACTGCAATCAGGACATCATCTTCAATTTGCATTCAGTTCATATTTGCGAATTTATTTTCATTAGTATTGAATCACTTTTGTACTTTGAAAATTTCTTTTGCTCCATTGTCAAACATAGATTACAATTGTTTTCTTTAGTGAAACTGAAAGTGAATGCTTGTTTTGTTTTCATTGTTTTGAAAAGAAAAGTGAAAGGATTTCTTCATTTAAGTATTTTTGAAACGATTTGTATTCAAAACCAAAAAGTGAATGAAATTTTCATTTTAGTTGTTTTGGATTCCATTTTTCCTTTACTTGTGCATTAGTTTTAATTTTTGAATCAAAGTGAAAGGAAAAGAACAAAAATATTAGTGCATCTTAGTGAAAGAAAAGTGATTATTGTTTCTCATAGGATTTCATTTTGGCATTGCATTTGTTATTGAAAGTGAAAGAGTAGTTTTCATATTTACATTTTTCATGGGAAAGTTAGGGAGTTATGTTTTGGTGCATTTTTCTTGATTGATGCATTGTTTGGTTGTCTCTCTTCCCTCATTAGTTTAGCCTTCATCGAATGAAAAGATTTCATTTTTCTCATTTAGTTGCATTATATGAATTCAGGTGACATCGTTGAGCCATAAAATTGAAACCTAATTCAAGATAAATTTAAAAATTTACCACAATTAACCTAAGGAGAATTTATAACCTAACACAAATATCTAGAGGTCTAGCCTAGAGACATGTTCCAGTGTATTTAAACATAGCATCTGTCATTAACTTCCTACATTGTATCCGGGGGGTGAAATCTCATTCCAATACGGAAGTATAGCTAAGGTTCTTCAGTACTTTCGGGTATACAAGTTATGGTAGGTATATGGGAACACTCTCACCAAACAATCATGCATTATACAACACTAACACATACTTGTGCTCCTTGTACCATTGAGTATATATTGGGAGACCCCACTAGCTTGCTATCTTTTAGCCACAGGTAATCGAGTCAGTCTCCTTGTAGACGTGATACACCGAACACAACATTTAGGGACATTGGATGTCGTACGTTAAGTCCTTGGTTTTGGCTAAGGTGTATATTGCGGTTCATGGATACTTGGTAAACCCTCTTGCCTAGCTTACCCCTCTTTTATTTTATTTTTGTTAATTTCTAAAATCAATTAATTAACCACGGAACAAAGTATGTCCTATGGAAATATTCCTTAGTAGATCTTAGGTTGATACCAATGGGAACATTTGCTGAGTCTACAATCAAGGAAACCCCTCTGATGGGGATCCTATTCCTTTTCCTTCCTTTGGAAATACAGGTGCTCCCTATATGGAAACATTGTCCCTTCCTGGATTGACCATCGGTCTACCAGTTTGGTTATTTTCGACCTCGGTTATTCCGAGTGTCCAAACTTCTTTTCAATCGAGTTCTCCTCCACCTAAACAACATCAACCTCATGTTGATCCTAAAGTTGACCCCTGACCTTCTTCGCTTATTTCTTCACCCCGTTCTTCCTCTTCGGCTGGTGAGAGTCTGAATTCTAGTAACCAGGAAGCTAAGAAGAAGAAGAAGAAGAAGAGGATGAAGAAGAAGAAGAAAAAGAAGCAAGGGGGAAACCAAGAAACCATTTCTACAAATGAAACTGATGTAGAAAAATCTTCCAATCAGCCCCAGAATGTAAAACTTCCTTGGATGTTATGTAAGGGTGACCACCTTCTTTGAAATTATCCTGGTATTCCCTAAGGTCTTAGAAGTTTTATCCACAGGTTCACATCGATCTTTATCGTCAATCTTTGGAGATCATGCTGGTGATAACCCTTCAACTAATAAAGCCCATGGAAGAAATGGAAAAGTCAAATTTCCCTGTAATTTGTGTGAAGGTAATCATCCCATTCACCTTTGTCCTCTTCTATATGATGCTTACAAAGATTTGTAAAACCTTATAGCTTCCGAGCCTTGTCTTCTAGTTAGTTATCAGAAGCTTTCCCCAGATCCTTCACTATTTGATCTAGTGATTGATCAAAAGTCATCTTTGGTCAACCCTACTCTCTTTCTTGACCAACCATTAGTTGAGAAAATGGTAGAATTGGCTCCACTTTTGGTTAATGTACCTTTCCGGTAGAGAGTGAACCTCGTACTGCTTAGGTTCTTCTGGTTTCTTTAGTTTTGGATGAACTGGAGGAAAATCCTCCCATTCCCAAGGTGCATGAGAGCAGTCCTCATGTTCCCATAGAGCAAGGGGGCAGCTCTCCCATTCCACTGACACCCCTTCCAAGTAGTTTAGTCACTTCTTTTTATTGGAGTTGACTAGCAAGATATTGTCTTCCATATTATGTTCCTTTTGAGATTACAGTACATGCTTATCATATGGACATACCTATCATAGTCATAGATGAGGGTACATCTATTAGTATTATTTCCTTAACTGCTTGGAAAGCTTTAGGTTCTCCTCAACTTGTCCCCATCACCCAAAATTTGTTAGCTTTTAACAAAGGAACCAATTAACCATTAGGGATACTTCCTAAGTTACATATTACTTTGGGAGGAAATATTGTCTATATAGATGTGATGGTTGTCGAAGGCCCTTTAGATTTAATCTACTCCTTGGCCGTGACTATGTTTATGTCATGGGAGCTCTTGTCTCTTCTTTCTTTCATGTGATGTGTTTCCCACATGAAGGAAGAATTGTGATCATTGATCAACTTACATTCATTGGTCCTGAATCGACCGCCACAGGTTAATTACTTGGCCACCTATTCCATGCCCACATCTATTGATGATCTAGTAGGTGATGTAGTACATCATGTATTGGGGGACTTGGAGCTTGATTTTTAATTTGAATCCCTGGACATATATCCCTTCCAGAGTGTTGTTCTACCATCAGACAATAACCTCTTAGAAGCCATGGTCTCTTCTGGTTTGTGATCAAGGGATGGACCAGAGTTCCTTGTCTTGTGTCAGTTCATTAAAAAATGAAACAAGGGCAATGAGGATAGTTGTTTTACTATGTAAACCTTGTTAGAAAATGAAATAGGTCCCATGAGGATAGTTCTTTTACTATGTCAACCTTGTTAGAAAATGAAATAGGTTATGAGCATGGTTTAATTACTTGTGTCAAGCTTGGTAAAAATGAAACAAGGTGTCATGAGCATGGTTCTTTTCCTGTGTCAAGCTCATTAAAAAATGAAATAAATCCCCTTCCAATTCGAGTCTTTGATTAGATCTTGTAAAGTCCCAGTCGAGTCTTTCACTTGATCTCGTAAGTGAACCTTCATTCCATCCACCTGTTAGTAACCAGTAGTCTACTTAGTTGAATAAGATGAAGCTTGGGGGGCATGTACCTCGAATTGAGTCATTATGATGGGGGCATGCAACTTATCTCAAACATAGTTTGTTTTCATTTCAAGCTTGTGTAAAAATGAAACCAAATCCAAGCATAGTTTTTGCTCACGTTTCAAGCTTGTAAACATCAAGTATACTCAAGCATAGTTTCCCATGTTTCAATCTTGGGTAAAAATGAAATCATTTCCCTTTTTACCTCTCGTGATTTCTGTTTTATCAACCTGTTTTTGCTAGATGAGCCTTGGTTTGTCCATTCCATCGCCATCATCTCTTTGGTCAATCATTCACCTTCACTTGGTTTTTTTACCCTTGCCTGAGGAAAATCTACGATGAGTGGTCTTATTAGCCAACCTCTTGACCTTTACATATTTTGAGTAGTTCCATCATGACCGAAACCAGTTTTTATCCTTTTATACCACTCGTTCCTCTAGGAGGAGTCACCTTTAAGCTCTTTTCTAAGTCTTGAAATATGAAAATATCGCCGAGTACTTGTCTTTTTGAACTCGTTAAATTAAATGAATTGATGTTGTTTCAGTATATGTTTACCCCTTTTTCAGGCTGTGATTGACCATTTATGAAAAAGTTACACCTTTATCAACATGGTCAAGAGGTTCCCTCGAATATTGCTTTCTACCTTTTCGGGTTTGAGAGATAAATTACGAAAAGGGACATGATGGAGTTTTCTTTCTCCTCTCTTTTTCAAAATCCCTAAATATGAAAAAGACACTGAGTTATTCTTCCGTTGGACTCGTAAACAATTAAACAACGAAATAATTGTCACCATGACGAGACCGAGTTTCTCCTTGCTAGGGCTCATAAAACTTACTAGGTGGATTCATTCGAAGAATGAAATTATACAAGTGTTGGCTTAAGGGGGCCTGACCTAGGTTCAAAGTTGTTTGCACCAACAAAAAAAACCCTAACTTCTGGCCCTTTCAGCAACAACTTGTATAACGTAGACTACAGTCTCACCCGAAGAAGGATTGGGGGATGCTAGAACTAGGTTTCTGCATCCAGAGATAGTGTGATAAGTGGTCTTAGACTCTTATAGCTCAGATCATCCTTCGCGAAGATTGGTATCATTATAGGGCTCACTACTGTAACTTAGGTAAAACAGCTTCTAGACCTTCGCAAAGGTCTGTGATCAATATTTATACACCCTAAGGAAGCAGTCTATCTACTTTCGCACGCTAATCAATAACCCTAGATCTGCCTTCGCACAAATCTATCCAATTTGTCGAAAATCATAACAAGGTTAACCCTTAACTTTGCAAACACAGATAATTACTTAAGATATGCATAAATATGATAGATTCACTAGATTCATGCACCATTTATATATTTTTCCATAGAAAACATATTATAAAGTGACATATCATAACATAAATAGAATAGAAAATAATACTCAGATGCAAAGTATTTCTTCAAAATCAGTCTTATTTAAGCTTCAACGTTTAGATTACAAACTCCTTTACCTTGTGCACTCAGTTGTAGGGGTCCACACACTTAGCTACAAACTTTCTAAGGCCTCCCTATGCACTCAAATCTAGGAGCCTTCCCCTTTCGCCTAAGTACAAGAAGTGGAGCCTTCCTGCCTTAGCACTTGCCCAAAACAATCTCTATCTTGATTCCAAGTTATCAACTACTACCTCTATAGTTGCTATGAATAAACTTTATAGAGATTTTTTTCAATACAATACCATGGTCTGCGGACCATGGTTGAGTCTCAAAATCAACCTATTTACTTATCCAAACAAGGGGCTAAGACCCCTTCGACTACTATGTATCTGTGCATTCCGCATTCACATTTCGTGGAGACTTTACATCTTTTACAAAAACGTTTACAAAATTTGGGTCAACTAAACCCAAAACAGACCCTAGGGACCCTATCCCAATAGGCCCCAAACAAAAAATATCGTGGCTCACCCTCGAGTCACTCAGCTAGCACCTTGATCTTGCTGTGGAGACCACCTAGCTTGACCTGTAATACTGCAACTTTAGCATCGCTCTGCGTTGTGGCCTGCTGCAATTCTTCGACCAGCTTCTTTGTTGTTGGGTCTTCCACTATTAGGCACATTGTCCTCCGTGTCTACTGCAGCACCTTGAGATTTTCCTCGAGTGACAGAGTAAGCTGGGTGGCTTCCTCTAGCCACGACTATAATCTGGCCTTTAGAACGGCCTCTTTTCTTTGTAATTCTTCCATCTGTGCTTGCAATTGCTTTCCTTCCTATAATTTCGCAAGGCGTTGCGCTGGTGCCAAAGTGCGTGCAGTCACTCAGAGTTCATCATACTTCTAATGCATCTTCCTGACATCTATTTTTAGCCTCTACAAGTTTGGGTTCTCCTACAAGTTTGTCTACAACTCCATTTCTTGGTCAAACATCATTGCACAGTCTGTAATAATGGAATCCAATGTGTTCATATTCTCCTTGATCACTGCTCCGTGTTGCTCCCGAACCTCTGGTAGAGTAGTTGGATGCAAATTTAGCTGCAGCTATGATATCTTCATTTGAAAGTCAAAAGTAACCCTTCCAATCTCACCCTTTGACACACGAACCATAGCAGCCAATTTTCTCACTTTTGCTGAAGCTGTGGCATCCTCTAGGCTATTCAATTCTGGAACTGTCTTGCAGGCTTGCTCTATGGCTATTTCCAGGTTCTGACTTCATGTCTACAGCTCCTTTTATTTCAAAGGTAGAGCTTTCTCCGTGAACATCTGCTCATTTTTCACCTTCAACTCACTTATGATAGTGAGGGCATGCTGCTCTTTGATCCTTAACTCATCAAACACCCCCTGGTGCAACGCGTGGAGGGTCTCAAGAGAAATCGCGAGCAAGTTGACTCCCATGTCCTTTATTGTACCTAGCACAGTGCAATCCTCCTCTGACTCTGCGCGAATAGATCCTTCTGGTAAAGGTATCACTCTGAGGTCCAAAGTCTGTTATAATTCTACTACTATTCTACTTCCTTGTGCTAGGCTTGCTTACCCAATGCTCGCTTGAATCCTGCCAGTTTATATCTCTAGCTCATGCAAATCCTTTTGGACGCTCCCCACTGTCTGCATATATTGTTGCTCGAGCTACTGCAACAACTCTGTTGTGGTATTGGGACCTTATCGTTGACCTCATCAATATCCCCTTCTGTAAGGACCATTAGGTCGATGTGCATATGCTTATCTGACTTATGATTTTTTCATTTCCCAACAGTCTACTCCTTTCCGCACCTCTTCAAGGTGAAGGGAGTGCTCTGCTCCTCTCCACTACCTCCTTCTTGCCCTGAGAGTTCTTACTCATCTATGTTTTATGAAGCCGATTCTTTGACCTCTTCAGTGTCCAGGCATTCTTTCTCAGCTTGTTCTTTTGCAACGCACTCTTTCTCCACACGTTCTTTCTCCATAGTCGCCTTATCAACAACTTCCCTCTTCTTTTGCTCAGCCAGAGCTTGTGTGGCCTTCTGAGCTGCTTCCTTACACTTCTGTGCAACGGTCGACTGTGCAGTAGAGCTCTCTGCACCTTTACTTGTACCTACACCAAGCTCTGTGGGTTTGTGCCATTTTGCTAGCCAACTTCCCAAAATCTCCTGCACATCCATCTCAGATACCAAATATGGCAGCTTATTCCATAGGTGCTTTGGGTTTTTTCACGCCCTGATTGAAACATTTTGGAAATCAGCCTTGAAGTCTACGAAGGCCATTAATTGCTTGAACAAGGTTTTGGACAACCTTGGCCTTTGACTAATAACCATTCAAAGGTCCATCTCCATCAAGATCCAGAAAATTTTCGACTCCTTGATCCTTTCCGAATCCTTTGTGGCCCACGGCGAAGCGAACCTCGCTGCCTCGGGAAATATTCCAGTTGTGGAGGAAACTAACTATCCTTTGGCAATCTCGAGGCTACTAAACAATAGACAATAACAACCACTCATAGTGGAATGGCTTGATCTCTTCCTGAGCTTCGCAACAGTCTGTGAGGAACTCCTTGTATAGATACTTTGCCTAATTGTATTGAACTCCCTTCGTGCACTGCGCAGCTAATGATACCACCTATTATCACCCAAAAATTCTCTAAAACTTGGACAGTTTACATTTGTTCCTAAGTCATAATGTTAGGTGGTGGTTAAGTCACTTTTATGGATTTTAGAGTGTAAGTCATAGGGTTAGAGTCTCATTTCCATCATCAAATAAAGTTCAACAACCTTGTTTTACACTTTATGGGTCCCATATCATGTTTTGAAAGTCATAAGTTTATCCATTTAAAAAAAATTGAAACTAGCTACGAATCCACGTTTATGTAGCGCTGACAGTGTAAAAAACTAGTTTTGCGCTACGAAATCACTGAAGCAGCCTGTTTCAGCATAAACGACTTTGTTTTCTGCTTTTACTAGTTAACTTCCAGAAGGGTTCTTGAGCAGCTGAGAACTAAAGTTTGAAAACTGAAAGAGGATTTTCTTCCTAACATACTAAAATACAAACACCTCTTTCAGTTTCTTGAAATTCGTTATGAGGTTGGAGAAATTTATGGTTAAACTTGCGCTACGAAACTGATGAAAGCCAGGCTTTGTCTTCTGGTTTTAGCATACTTTTTCAAGATCAGTTTCTGGTCACAGGAAAAGGTATTTTGGAATTCTGAATTATTTTTCTCTGCATCAACTGTCTAGCTACAATAACCTATCTCACTTTCTTCATAAGTTTTATCAGTTGGGAGATACTAAGCTTTCTTTGAAACCCTAATTTCAGAGAACAAATTTTTCCTGTTTTACACGTGTTTTTCAAGGACAGATTCTAGATAGCTGGAGAAGTGTTTAAGAAACCAAGAGAGGTTTTTGTTCTAGACAGCATGGAATACAAAAACCTCCTTCAGTTTCATAAAATATGTCATGGATGAGAAGATAAAGGGTCTGTCCCACGTGCTAATTTTCAAAGATCCTAAACCTAAAAACAGGGAAACATGTTCCCTAATTTATAGGGTTTATCATCAGCAGTAAGGTGACAACGTGGGAGGCTTCATCAAATTTGACCTCATGAGGTTGTAGCTATCAAATAATGCATTCAATGTTTAGTTAAGGTGGTTTAGTCATAACAAGGAGTTGTACTCCTAATTGTATTAGGAATCTAGGACTGTTAGTTAGCTGTCAAATGCATTTAAAGCTTTGTTTTATGGTTAGAATAGGTGTTACTCATAGAAAATTCGAATTCTCTTGATGAGGGATGAGGGAATCCATGTTGCAAATGCTATATATAAAGCAAGAGGTCGAAGTAGCAAGGGGTTGGAGACTTTTTGGCACAGTTGTTGCTCTATGTGCAGACTGTGTATATTTGTAACCTAATGCAGAGTTTCTACTTAGACAACTCAAGATTCATGAAGAGTTCTTGTATGTTCTTGTTTTGATGGCATATTCCAATACTTACATTGCAGTGGTGTTTACTTATGATACTTAGAACTCATCAATGATGCTCTGACTTCCTTCATAGATAAACTAACTGTGTTTCACTATTTTATATTTACATTTCTGCACTTGAACTCTATAATGCCTTGATTTCCATGCTAGGTAGAATGTTTTGGATTCACTACTCAGGATTCAAGGAGAGTTTTTAATGCCCTATTGTCTCATGGTTTTCCTCTTTCACTTACTTTCAGTGGTATGAATACATGTTACTTAGAACTCATCAATGATGCTCTAACTTCCTTCATGTATTTATAAACTGTGTTTCCTTGCATTGTATCTTTATTTTGTTGATGTATAAAAACTCTCTATGCCTTGAATTTCATGTTAAGATGATCTTGCTGTGGTACTAAAACATACTTTGACTCCATAGCCCAATGGTAGCCAACCTTCATCTTTCAACCTATAAACATATAAAATCACAAACCATAGAGTTAGCCATCTATCCATATCTTTAATCAATATCATTAACCCTTTGAGAGAGCCCTCTCACGCTAAGGAGGCTAAGCCTTAGCTAAAAGATTGGTTTGAAATAGTTACACTGAGATAGTTTGATCAGCAGCCTATCAGGGTCCTATTTTGGTGATAACACCACCAGCGCCAAAACTTCGTCCGCGCAACATTTCCTCATGATTTTCCCTGCAAGAATCTGGGTGGCGAATTGCACTGCCTGGTCCGGAATAGAGTGGATGGAATATCCACGCGACTTCTTAATGAGCCCATATTTGACCTTCATCTTGTCTGCTAACTCTTTCTCTCCAATTTTCCCTCGAAACTCCTTGGCTGGGTCCGCCCCTTTTTAGGGCAGCTTTGTGATCTGATGAATTAACATGGCTATAATCAGGATGGGATCCCCAAGCCATAGGTAGCCATCGTGCACCAATGCAAGGAGCTAGCACACACACATCGTGTTGATAGTCGACCTATGAAAATTGGACATTTAGAGAATGTGCAGCAACCCTGCCTACTCAACACCTCTGATCCACTTCATTAGTTCCAACTGCGTAACCCTAGTCTCTTCATAGTATATATTCATCATATAATTGTTAGTCACCAAATGTGGGAACCTCTCATGGTACGCGAGGTCTCAATCCTCCATTATCAGCACTGGAATGCGCGCTAGTGTTGTGCCTTCAAATTCCATCTGTTCAGGCAACAAGGGTGTCGAAACCGTAAATTTCCTAGAATCTAGGTCCTTGGTAACTTTGGTTTTTACCTTCTGTGGAGGGATATAATCGGGGAGCCATGAGATATGCTCATCCTCTTCAGCATCCATTTCCTCTACACCTTGGTATTATTCCTCCTCCAAATCGAGTACTTTCTCTAGTTTTTTATCTTTCTTATCCTTCTATCACACCTCTAGGTTCTTCCTCAGTGACTGTCTCACTGGCATCAACTTCTTCTATTTTTCTTTAGTGGCAGATTTCTTTGGCCTAGGAAACCTCCACGTTGTAGGTGCAGGGGTTGTAGCTTCCATACTTGAGGTCTCAGGGCTCAGCACATCTGAAACAGCATCTTCAAAACTTACGGCATCGGTGGGGTTTGTGGAAGTCTTTTGCTCTGAAAAAAGTTCACAGGCTCCTGCGAACAAATTTGTGAACGAGGTTCTCGACACAAGTTCTTCCCAATATTTTTTCTTCATACAATGACAACAAGAGGGCTCAGACACAATTCTCATAATGAAAAGTGTTATTCGGTGAACCAATATGCGTAATATACAAGAGGTTTTGAATTCAAATCCGAACGTTCCCACCAATTTCTGATCATCAATGCATCTTTGGCGGCAGATCTCCAAACATTTTCGCCACAAATGGCACCTACTCGCTCCTCTTAATTGAATTTTAGCCATCAAATCATGAATAGTAACTCCAATGGCTACCTTTGGACCCCTCTACATGATGCCAACCTCCATGACGTAGCTCATCTAGAACAGCTTCAGTTGTCGCACTCTTGTCATTCATCATGCAACCCCCCTACCACAAGTTTTGCTTTGTTGTGTAGCGTAGCTTATAGTCCCGCAATCCCTTGCAAATGCATATATTACTAAGACTGTCCTACTTACATATAGTCATTGCACAGGGGCAGGATCCCCTGTGTATAGTTTCAACCTACTTCCATTCACTTTTCCAGGGAATGGTTCCCCATTTAGCTTCACGAGTTGAACCGCACCACCATCCGGGATCTCCTTAATAACGTATGGCCCCAACCAATGCATTTGAAACTTTCTTGGAAATTTCATGAACTTTCTATCATATAACAACATGAAATCATCTAGTTTAAATGTGCACAACTTAATATGTTGATCATCCCATGCCTTCTCACGTTCCTTTCGCACTTGCTGGTGAAATCTTGCAAGGAAGCAGTCTTCTTCTAACTCCATGATCTATGCGAGCCATTCCTCAAAGGTATCACGATCCGCCATCCTTGTCAATGCTGCAATATATAAACTTAGGACAATATACTCCATAGGAATTACTGCTTCAATTCCATAGACCAACCTAAATGGTGTTTGACCTATCAACTTCTTTTCGGTCGTCCTATAAGCCCATAAAATAGTAGATACGTGCATGTCCTAGTCATTCCTCTGTGTGTTTCAGACCTTTGTCAATGCATGCTCAAAAATCTTGTTAAAAGCTTCCACCATTCCATTTGCTCGTGGGTGATAGGGCATGCTCTTCAGATGATACACCTGGAATTCTTCCAGCATCACACTGATCATTTCATTCAAGAAATGTGTACCCATATCACTCATCAATATCTTAGGGCATCCAAACCTTGTTAAGACATATTCAATCAGAAACTTTGCAGCAATGGTTGCTGTACAATCCTTCACTGGTTGCGCTTCCACTCATCTAGTTAAATAATTAGTTGTAGTAATGATATACCATGCACCCATCTTCTTTCCAGGTGGTTTTATTGGACCTATAAAGTTAATGGCCCATTTATTAAATACCTGCAATGAAACTTGAGCATTTAACCAGTTCATCCCTTCGCGAAGGCTTCCCCGTCCTTTGGAAAGCATCGCATGCCTTGCAGTATGCCACCATAACCCATCATGCAAAATATTTTGTGCGGTTGTTTTCCTTGCATAGTGACCTCCTACCACTCCTCCGTGGGCTTCCGCTAGGATACTAGCATGTTCAAACTCCGGAACATACCATAATAGTATCTCATCCATTCCCATCTTATACAAATGACCCACAATCACTGAAAAATCTGCAGTGCGAACTACTAACTCCTTTTTCTATTGAGTGGAATAACCTTCTGGAGTTGTTCCCATTGTTAAAAATTGAATGATATAGGAAAAATGATTATCCCCAATGCGCACCACAAAGAGCTACGTATTCGGCAATCCTTCCTCCAAACTACTTGGTTCTTCACCTGTTTCAATCCGTGATAGATGGTCTGGACTTGCATACAGTCTTCCAGGCTTCATAGTCACTTCAAATTCATACTCCTGTAACAATAGTAACCATTAGCATATCTTCCCCCTCAACACAGTCTTATTAACCAGGTACTTTAGCGTGAAGTGATCTGTATACATTTTAAAGTGTCCACCCACCAAATAATGCCTAAACTTCTGCAGTGCGTAGATCATCACCAGACCTTCACGCTTTGTAGTGGAGTAATTCTTCTTAGCTTTGGATAACTTTCTGCTTGCAAAATCTATCAAATGATCAATCTCTCCCTCACCTACCCGTGTTAATACTACTGCTAGAACAATGCAAGAGGAATCCACATGCACATGGAAGTCCTTCTTCCAATCAGGAAATACCAAAATAGGCATTGTCACTATTTTCTCCTTAAAGACATCTAAATTGCGTTGACAGTCTTCATCCCAGTAAAACATCACATCTTTCTTCAATAATTTCTCCATCGGCGCAGTTATCTAAGCATATGCTTTGATAAAACTTTTGTAATAACCAGTGTGTCCCAATGTCGCACATAGTTGTTTCACATTTCTAGGAGCTTCTAAATTCACAATTATGGTGACCTTTGCAGGGTCCACCATCAATCCCTTCTTACATATGACATGGCCAAGAAAAATCCCAAAGGGCACACAGAATATACACTTCTTCAAGTTTAGGACGATCTGGTACCTTCAACATGTATCCAGCATGAGGCGCAGACTCGCAACAGGGCGCTTCATCAACCCAAACACAATCTAATCATCAAAATACACTTCCAGAAATTTATGAATCAACTCTTTGAACACTACGATCACTACCGGGGAAAAGATTGCAAGTGTGTTCTTCAATCCAAATGGCATAACTATATATTGGAAGCAACCCCACTTAGTCACGAAGTTTGTTTTGCTTCAATCTTCTGGCACAATCTTTATTTGATGATATCCCAAAAAACCATCAGTAAACAAATATGCCTCCTATCCACACCAATATTCTCTAACACTTCATCAGTAAATGGTGTTGGAAACAGATCATGTACGCATGCATCATTCAGCTTCCTCAGGTCCACGCATATGTGGATTTTGCCTTTTTGTTTACTTTCTTGAACCACCATTGGGCTTACCCATTCTAATTCTTCCACAGGTTCGATAATACCGGCCTCCGGCATCTTATCCAGTTCCTGGTTCACATTCTCTTTATATTTTGGATTTATCCGACAAGGTTGCTCCTTAACAGGCTTTACATCCAACTTCAATGTGATCTTCATAACACTTAAATTTCCAATGATCCCTTTCAAATATGAAAACATCATTGGGAACAAATCCTGGTACACATGAAGCAACTCAGCTACCTTATCAACCGTATCTTTGTCCCAGTAGTCTCCTATCTTCACGAACTTAGGTTCTTCTTCAGATCCAATGTTTACTTGTTGAGCTTTCAGAGGCTTTGATATATTTGGGTTTGCCACCTTTGTTCCTTCGACTTCACATTGTCCTTTTGTTTCTGGAGTGGTAATATTCCACAAATCATCTTCTTCTACTTCTTCAGTAGTCATGTTATAACATTCCAAAGCATGGCACAATAGTGCACTCCAGTCTGGTGGAGCCCATTCTATCGGTTCCTTCGGCATTCTGAATATAGCTACTTTGATCTCCTGGAGCGCTTCATCAATTCTCTCAAAACCATCCTCAAAGTTGAAAGTTAATAGAAAACTCTCCCATAAAATGTTCCATTCAGTCGTTCCATGGCAAAGGTCCGTCTCCAAATACTAGTTCATTGGGATCGTATCTAATGTATGACAGAAAATATGCACCCATTTTGGTTGTGGTTTTGTTCCCTAGGCCTTAGTCCATCGTTCCAAATGATCGCGCGAACCATCCTTCCCACTGTATTTTTCTGTCATTCTAGTATTAGCATTCCTAGATCTTAACTTCATCATTCTCCTGTATTCTTTCCATCCAACAAAGTTCTCCTTGTACGTATCCCACCAACGGGTAGGTGTAGCACACCATGACAATTCAATGCCTGGAATCGATGCTCTTCTGGTACTTCCCTTTCAAATTCATCCAAAAATAGTTCCACATCAGTCAAACCATAATAATGCGGAATTTTTCTTACCTTAGTTGAGACACACCTCAACAATTTGGTCATCATATTGCAATGGAGCATAGATACTTCATGCAATCATTTCTGCTAGTGTTAGAGCTCTTCATCTGAGTCTGAGGTGGAGGAGCTATCCCTGTCCCATACAATTCGTCCATCGGCTGTAGGATTGATCCAATCCTCATCTCACGTTGTTATCTTGTATATCTGGTCCAGATCATCATCACTTTCTACATAGTTGTGGACAAGTTTAGTATAACGTGCTCCTTCTGCAGGGTCTATTGGAACTACAACCCTGAGCGACTTCCTTTCGAATGTCATATTCCACTTCTTCAAGTTGATTACCCCGTTCATATTGATGCAAGAGAACTCGGCTCAGAAATATCATTGTATTTTAGTAGACATAGGGGTCTTGTGTTTCAAGGAAATCGGTTTCCTGAGTATTAAATCACTTTAATTATTAAGGTTTTGAGTGATTTTAATGAGAGAAACAAGAATAGGGATTAATTAAGCTTTGTGATGCATATTTGTAAATTTTCTCAAATGTATGAGAACATGAGTGATGATGACTGATTAGTGAGGATTGAGAGATTTTGAAATATTGTAAATCTTAGATTAGGAATTGGTTTCATGATTTTGGGGATTAAAGAGAATCCTTGGTATTTAGTTAAGTTGTTGAGATCCTCAAGGGATCATTGAGAGATTTTAGGACTTGATGAGCAGATTAAGGATCTGAACTAGGAAATGGGTTACAGAACCTTTTGTATAAATGTAAGCCTAAAAGGCATAGAAGAGGGTTAGCTAGATAGGAGTTAGTAAGTGAGTTAGATAGGGTTTGATTTCAATCCTACGGGAATGAAAGGAAAAGTCCACTGATTAGAAAATCAGGCCAGAGAGAGAGAGAGAGAGAGACTCATTATGCAATTATTTGTTTATATATACATAGAGAGTTAATTCTGAATTGTGGAAGTGTGGATTGAGTAATCGAATGATAAATTGTGTGTGAGTCAAAGTATTTTCATAACGTAAGTGTGCACGGAGTTTGAAAAGAATATGAGAGAGGAGAAGTGCAGAGAAGAGTGTTATGGGTTTACACACAGTGTGTATTGGAGAAAGCCTTTAATGGTTACAGCAAAGGTAGAGGTGTAAGGTTTCCTAAAACCTAAGGATTTATAAAGGAAGCATAAAGGCACGAAGAAATGATGTAACAATGTGAAGATCGGGATCAAAACAATTGAATACCGTAAAGCAAGAACAAACACACAGGCAGAAAGCCGAATAGACTATTACATGGTGAGAAACAAAAGAATGTAGTAGTAAAGCACAGTCATTGGATCAGTCAGATCAACGAACGAGAGTGAGGGAGATAGATAGCTAGGATTAAGTCATGCAAAATAAAGTCAAGAAATGAAGAGATAAGATGAAGCCACGTGTTAATGGACGCGGGGTAGTGTTCGCAAGGGGTAAGCAGTGTCTGACACGCTCAAAAGGTCATAAATGGTATTTGGAAAATTCAAGAGATCAACCTTAGCGGTTGACACGTAGCACACGGTGGAAAGAGAAAACCACTTTTCTCGTGCACTCTCAGTCATATATTGATCGTGCTTAATTGCACGCGAGATTGTGCGATAGCCGTTGGATTGAGCGGGATTGATCAATGATGGAGATCGACCAAGCTAGTTGGTGATCGGGTGACACGATAACCATCAGATTAAAGGAATGAGATTGATGGGGGAGGTTGAATGCACTAAAGAGAGCATCGATATATGTGCAAAGGTTTCTGGAATGGCAGAAAGGTAAGGTTTAAATGTGGTTTATGAAATATTTCTATTATATAGGAATTATAATAGAAATAAGAGGAATTAATGTTTTATGGTTAATGTTGGGTTAACTAAAACCAGAGTTAAAAGGGTATGGTTAATAAGTGGCAGAGTTGAAAATAACCCAAAGTCGAAACCTATGTGATAGTTAAATGAATTGTTTCCACATGAAGCCTATTTAAGGAGCCTTGAACCTCGACTTATGGAAGATTTTACCAAGTATGGAATATTTGGAATTCCTGGGACATGTACACATGTATATGACATGCAATTTTATTTTCATATTGTGGGTATATGTGGCTTAGGTTGGGTCATTATGGTATTTGCGGCTTAGGCTGGCATATTTTGGTATCAGAGCAGAAGAATATTCTGCATTTCGAAGGAGGTACAGTCATGTTGTAAATTGGAGAGTTTGTGGTCTTTATATTGTCATACAAATAGTGGCAGAAGAAGGTGAGAAGATTGTAGCAACCTAGAGAAAAGAGTGCTCATATGGTTCGAGAGAAGAGGACCAGAGAGATGTTGAAATACTAAGCTCAGAGGAGAGAAGCTTGGTGAGGTATCGTGTAGCAAGGAGGACTTGTTACTATAGAGGTATTTTTGCAGCTCACTGAAAGATCATAAAGGCACTTCCATAGAGGATGTGGGTAGAATTGCTAAGGGATGAAGGAAGTTGATAAGAGTTTCTAAATGAAAGTAGAATGTGTCAGAACCTTGAAGAATTCCAACAGAGGTTGGATAAAGAGGACAATTGTGTTCTTAAAAGATGGAGATGAGTTGAAACCTAGAAGGAGCAGAAAGAAGTGCTCAAAGAGGTTCGAGATAATAGAGAACCAAGTGCTTGCCAAAAGGCCAAGTATCGAGGAAAGCTTGGTGAGGTAAGTGATAGCAGGGAGGATTTGCTATTGCAGAGGCTTTAATGTAGCTCATAGCAAGTGAGTAAGGAACTCATGAAGATACATAAGAAGATGACTACTAATAGTCATAATAGAGGTAACAGAGGTTTTGAGGAAGACCACGGTAGAAGAAAAGTGAAGAAAGAGGATGCCAAGACAAATGGCAAGAGAATGAGTCAAGAGGAGCGTGACAAGGCAATTTCAGAGTTAAAAGAACAACTCGATGTATTAAGGATGCTACTAGAGGAAAACCAAAGACAAGGTTGGGTCTTGAGGAAAAAGGAAGTGAAGTGGTCTAAGTTACAGATAAGGCTACAACAAAGGCAAGTGAAGTGACTGGTGGAAAAACTCAGAGAAACTGAGTTGGAAATGGAAGTTTCCATTTGTGAAGCAGAACAAGGTGAATTTCTGGGTGAAGATGAAGACTGGAGATTTGTGAAAGATATTATTAACTATTGTGATAGTTCAAGACAACAAGAAGTTTACTTTGTTGAGAAGGAATTATTGATGATTTTTTGAACTGTTGGACAAATTCAGATTAGAAGGAGGATATAAAGCCTTATATATTTGAATCTAATAATTTTGATGTGATTGCAGGTTTTGCAGAAGATGAGAAGTCTTTTGAAGTTGTCAAAAGCATGGAAGAGTATCTTTTAGAAGATAAATACTCTGAAGTAAAGAAGGATGGAGAATGTCTCTTGAATGAGAAAAGCAGTGAATTATTGCAGTAGAAAGAATTTAGTAATACATTGATGTTTGAAGCTGTTATAACACGAGAACAATTTCTTGTGAAAGAAGGAGAGGATATTTAGTCTGAAGAACTGATATGTGAAGCAACAGTTGAGACTGTTGAACCTTGTAATTCTCAAACTGATAAATTGTGTATAAATGCAGGAATTATAAGTGATGATGAAATACTTATGAAGTATCACAGAGAACTTGAATTGCTGGAATATTTTCTTGAAAAGTCAGAGTATGACAATGTGATTATAGATGAAGGAGTTCACTATAGTGGACAAGAGCAGAAAGACATCACTGAAGCAGATGGTGTGGAAGAGAGACTTGCTGACAATTTCAAGAGTCCTTTAGAGAATTCTTTAAAGAGGAGGAATTAGCATATTGATGTGATGATACAGAAGGGAAAATTACAGCAGCATACTGAAATGTTGCCAAAGGAAGAAGAGGCACTAAGGCCTTATGTTTTTCATTTTAATAATTGTTTTGTGAGTGTAGGTTTTGTTGCAGATGCTGGAGAAAATTTGGCACATATGAGCAGCCAAGTAAAGAAAGAAGAGGAAGGAAAATATGTTGGAATTGCTGAACAACATAGTAATGTATTTGAGAGGAATCAAGTACAAGGGGGATTGGAGGACCATTTATTTTTTGAAAGTAAATTTATAGATATCGAACAAAGGTTGTTTTGAAAGTCACAAGAGGGTAAGGATGAAAGGGCTGTAGTAAGAAACCAACAACTTCAAAGAGAAGATAATGAACAAAAGTTTGAAGATGGGTGGACAGAGTACAACAAAAATGGTAGAGTATGTACCAACCTAAGGATGTGCCGGAGATAGAGATTGAAGAATTATGGCAGTTAATGATGAAGCAATCCAGATGGAGGAGATTGACAACAACAAGAAGAATGATCAATCAGAATTTGAACTTGATTGACAAGGAGAGGAAGATGAAACAGAAGATAGAAGACATACCGCAGCAGCAAAGGTGCAAAGCGTTTAGATAGTTACAAATTAAATTTTGGGACCTTGGAGGTTTTCTATCAACATATGAGAACACATGATCAGGAAATCTGCTCAGAAATATCATTGTATTTTAGTAGACATAGGGGGTCTTGTGTTTCGAGGAAGTTGGTTTCCTGAGTATTAAATTACTGTAATTATTAAGGTTTTGAGTGATTTTAATGAGAGAAACTAGAATAGGGATTAATTAAGTATTGTGAGGCATATTTGTAAATGTTCTCAAATGTAGGAGAACATGTGTGATGATGAGTGATTAGTGAGGATTGAGAGATTTTGAAATATTGTAAATCTTAGATTAGGAATTGGTTTCATGATTTTGGGATTAAAGAGAATCCTTAGGACTTAGTTAAGTTGTTGAGATCCTCAAGTGATCATTGAGAGATTTTAGGACTTTATGAGTAGATTAAGGATCTGAACTAGGAAATGGGTTACAGAACCTTTTGTATAAATGTAAGCCTAAAAGGCATAGAAGAGGGTTAGCTAGCTAGTAGTTAGTAAGTGAGTTAGATAGGGTTTGATTGTAAGTCTATGGGCATGAAAGGAAAAGGCCACTCATTAGAATATCAGGCTAGAGAAAGAGAGAGACTCATTATGTAATTATTTGTTTATATATACACAGAGAGTTAATTCTGAATTGTGCAAGTGTGGATTGAGTAATCAAATGATAAATTTTGTGTGAGTCAGAGTATTTGCATAACATAAGTGTGTAGGGAGTTTGAAAAGAATCCGAGAGAGGAGAAGTGTAGAGAAGAGTGTTACAGGTTTACACACAGTTTGTATTAGAGAAAACCTTTATTGGTTACAGCAAAGGTAGAGATGTAAGGTTTCCTAAAACCTAAGGATTTATAAAGGAAGCGTAAAGGCGCGAATAAATGAAGTAACAGTGTGAATATCGGGATCAAAACAATTGAATACTGTAAAGCAAGAACAAACACACAAGAAGAAAGCCGAATAGACTATTACACAGTGAGAAACAAAAGAACGTAGCAGCAAAGCATAGTCGTTGGATTAGTCAGATCAACGAATGAGAGTGAGGGAGATAGATAGCTAGGATTAAGTTGCGCAAATAAAGTCAAGAAATGAAGAGATCAGATGAAGCCACGTGTTAATGGACGTGGGGTAGTATTCGCAAGGGGTAAGCGGTATCTTACGTGCTCAAAAGGTCATAAATGGTATTTGGGAAATTCACGTAATCAACCATAGCGATTGACACGTAGCACACAGTGGAAATAGAAAACCACTTTTCTCACCTGCACTCGATCAGATATTGGTCGTGCTTAATTTTATGTGAGATTGCGTGATAGCTGTTGGATCGAGTGGGATTGATCAACGGTGGAGATCAACCAAGCTGGTTGGCAATTGGGTGACGTGATAACCGTCGGATTAAGGGAATGAGATAGACGGTGGAGGTTGAATGTGTTACAGAGAGCATCGATATATGTGCAAAGGTTTGTGGAATGGCGGAAAGGTATGGTTTAAGTGTGGTTTATGAAATATTTCTATTATATGTGAATTATAATAGAAATAAGAAGAATTAATGTTTTATGGTTAATTTTGGGTTAACTGAAACGAGAGTTAAAAGGGTATGGTTAATAAGTGTCGGAGGTGAAAATAACCCAAAGTCGAAACCTATGTTATAGTTAAATGAAATGTTTCCACATGAAGTTTATTTAAGGAGCCTTGAACCTTGACTTATGGAAGATTTTACTAAGTATGGAATATTTGGAATTCTTGTGACATGTACACATATATGTGACATGCAATTTTATTTGCATACTGTGGGTATATGCGGCTTAGGTTGCATCATTATGGTATTTGTGGCTTAGGCTGGAATCACATATCAATAGCCCAATCAATCCCTAGTAGCGCGGGGTATGGGTTACTATCATCCACCATTTCAATGACCTCAAACTCAGCCAACATGCTCGCTCCCTCAATATCCAATGTTATACCATATAAGTGCCCCATTGGATAAATCTTATGTCGATTTTCCATGCGCAACTAAATAGGAGACCACTACAGCACAGGTCTCTCCATCCTTTCCCATGTCTTCTTACGTAGGACATTTTCATTAGACCCCAGATCCAAGGTTACCTGGTCCATTTCATATTCGCCTATCTGCACAGTTAACCTCATTTCGTGCCCTGTTCACATTTTATGATTACCAATCTTTCTTACTGTGCATTGTTCAATAGGAGTCTTTTCCTTATTGGCGCACTTGTCTATTAACTCTTGCAATCCTTCGACTACTTTTTGGTCATGTAGTAAATTCATATAAGTCTTCAGGAAAGTACCTAGTTTTGAAGGATCTACTTCTTGCGTCGCACTAGTCTCTGGCATTTTCTTATGACTCCCTGAGGTGGAGGCCTCAACGAAGTTCTTCTTTGCTTCCATGAAGGTCTCTTTAGCATGATTAAGATCAAATTCTACTTCCTTCTCAGTAGCCTTACACACCCATCTGTCTTCCTCAGGCTTCTTACCTTTATTTGCACCAGTTGTAATACCACTTCTTAACACGATATTTATGATATGATCTTCTTCGTGGGGCTCAACCCTCATCATTTGAATGTTCTACGTAGGTTGTTGGGGCAGTGCCTTCTTTTCTTGCATCTTTTCAATAAGGATCAGACATTCCTCTATGACATGGTCAAACTGTCAACAATAATGGCATGAGGGATGCGTGGGGTTTGTACAATCTCACGCGAAGTGCCCTTCTTTTCCATAGTTATAGCAGATTACTTTCCCATGCCCTCAACCTAGTCTAGTGCCTCTTCCTCGTCCTCGGCCTTGGAATCCTTCGTGCACTGCTCCTACGTCTTGATCTTGAGGCCGGTTCTCTTCTTGCATCATGTAGGTAGGGGTTCTATCCATCATCAACTCATAACTCCTACAATGGCATTCATCGTGTCCTTCAGACTTACATAAATTGCAAAACAACTGATGAGGGGTGTATACAATGTTTTGCAATAAATGGAAGTTATCAGTAGCATGATGTCCTGTAACTTGACAGATAACGCACAATAGTGCAGCTCCCACACTCATTCCAATATTATTTTCTAGTTTCAAGGGAACATGCCCTCCCCTATAATGTAGTTCTTATAGACTAGGAAATGATCCTTATCATGTCCATGGATCTTACATTTTAGACACCAGACCTCAGTGCACGCCTCCGACTGAGCTTCCTTTCCTTTCTTCAAGCTCTGTAACTCCAAGTGCAAGCTTTCCAGCTGTGAATGAATCTATTGCACCCTAAGATTCATATCTTGTATAGGCGACGCATCTAGCCTTATCAATATCTCCAAGGCTTCTGCTTGCATGGCTATCTTCTGTTGTGACAAAGGTATTCTTAAATGTGTCAAGAGCGATGTTATAAACCAGTCACGATGTTGGGAATATGAGATTATCATATTAACCTGCCTAATCAGGCACTTCAATCTTTGATCAAAGTCCCAAGGTGTCTCATCTATCTTCTGTCAGATTTCCTTAAATTCAATTACTGACTGTGCCTCTAACTTAGGCTTACTGAACTCCTTGTTCAAAGCTAGTTGGGTATCCACCAACGTCACGTTGGGGTTATCAGTGCAATACTTGATATACCATGTTAATGTGTGATCCTGTAAGGCTGTAACCTACTGCTCTTTCTTAATATTATCATCTGTAATCTGTGCTATCTAAACAACTCTTGTGACAAACCAAAAATGTTCAGGATCTTCGCTCCCTGTTCCTTTAAAAATTGGCATCTTCATCACATTCACCATGTTGAATGGTGCAAATGGAGGCAAAGGGGGTGAAGGTGTAGGTGTATGAGGCAGAGGTGGAGGTGGAGGTGGAGGTGGAGGTGGAGGTGGAGTGGATGGATGAGGTATCCTCGGAATACCATAGCTAATTAACTGAACTACACTTCATGGCATAGTCAACTCCATCCCTTCATTGTCGCTTGAAGGGGTTCAATGAGTGGACTATATTCTAGACGGATCCTATATTTCTTCTAAATAATCTCCCACTTCGCATAGCCCCAAACATCAAGGTAACTCCATAACCCTTTTTTCACCTAACAAAATTTTAATACAAATCATCAATGATCTCAAATAATTACCTCGCGGTCCTTTAAAGATCTTTCATTCCGCTTCACTATAGATGATATTTCTATCGATTGCGAAATAAGTCACAAAACCTCCCAATGTGCGATCAATCTAGTGATCCATAGCCCACGTGATATTGCTTTCTAATGCTTCCAGACGTCGCACCAGTTCAGGAGTACACACTATAGGGCCTTCGAGCCTCCACATCCCTTGACTATCGACCAATTTAGGCAACAACTCATATTGTTTTTCAAGGAAGAAATAGAAGAATGCATCGGTCTCATCTTTGTACAAAATTATCTGCAACCACTATTCCTTGGATAATTTAGGGCTCCTATTCTCCCAAGCCGTGAATACGTGTGATTTTCAATCAATCCACTTATCAAGATCTTTCTTCGTAGGAAACCATTTATCACACATCTCTTAGATAGATCCCGGTCTTCGCAAAAGAACCATTTGTTGGCTTAAGGGGGCCTGACCTAGGTTCAGAGTTGTTCGTGCCAACCAAAAAAACCATAACTTCTAGCCCTTTTGGCAAAAACCTGCATAACATAGGCTGCAGTCTCACCCGAAGCAATATTAGGGGATGCTAGAACTAGGTTTATGCATCTAGAGATAGTAGATAGTGTGATAAGTGGTCTTATACTCTCATAGCTAAGATCGGCCTTCACACAAATCGGTATGCTTCTAAGGCTTGCTACAATAACTCAGGTAAAACGGCTTCTAGACCTTCACGAAGGTCTGTGACCTATCATTATAGACCCTAAGGAAGCAGTCTATCTACTTTCGCATGCTAATCAATAACCCCAGATCTTCCTTCACGCAAATCTATCCAATTCGTCAGAAATCATAATAGAATTAACCCTTAACTTTGCAAACACAAATAATTACTTAAGATATGCATAAATATGATAGATTCACTAGATTTGCACAACATTTATATATATTTTACACAGAAATCATATATTAAAGAGACATATCATAACATAAACATAATAGACAACAATACTCAGATGCAAAGTATTTCTTCAGAATTAGTCTTTTTTAAGCTTCAACATTCAGATTACAGATTCCTTTACCTTGTGCACTTAGTTGCATGGGTCCGCTCACCTAGCTGCAGACTTTCTAGGGCTTCATGTGCACTCAGCTGCAGGAGCCTTCCCCTTTTGCATAAGTACAGGAAGTAGAGCCTTCCTACTTTAGCACTTTCCCAAAACAATCTCTATCTTGACTCCAATTTATCAACTACTACCTCTAAACTCGCTATGACTCAACTATATATAGCTTTTTTTCAATACAATACCATGGTCCGTAAACCATGGGTGAGTCTCAAAACTGACCTATTTATTGATCCAAACAAGGGGCTAAGACCCCTTTGAATCTTATCTACCTGCGCACTCCACTTCCAAATTTTGTGGAGAATTTACATCCTTTACAAAAAATTTTACAAAATTTGAGTTAACTAACCCCAAAACTGACCCTAGGGACCCTATCCCAACAACAAGCATATGCTATCCCCTTCAAACCTTTGATTAAAAATAATTGGGGTACTCGCTAGAAATAGTGGGGAAAAATGAAAGTGAAACATCTCCTGTATAGGCAACATGCCACTCTTGAACATGACACTCATATGTTTCTCATGCCGAGTTTGGGATATCCTCACTCAGTCACTTATCCTTCCGGGTTTTGGGTGATCCATTTTTCCTCTCATCTGATTATTCCACTTCGTCATCACGACCGTTGGTCCTATGTTGAGTCAAATGCTGCCACACTCTGGAGTCGTGTTGATGATATGTTCAAGAGAGGTTCTATCTACAATTTATTACCTATACATTGTCTGACCTTTTGCCACAGTTTTGGATCATCCTCATTTATTCCACTTTATTCCTTTTTTCGTGTTGATGATGAGGGAATACCTATGGCCCTCCTTCGACTAGTCACTTCCTGTCGAATTCAGCTCATTATCTAGGAAGATGAATTAGATTCCCCCTTTTAGTACCTTAGATCTTGCATGCCTTATGTTAGTGTTTGTCAGTCACCAGTGATCAAATGTGCTCTTTCAAAGTTTTTTGATAGGGTCCTAGGTCAAATTTTTATGGTTTCAATAGGATTTCAAATAAAAATTTGGTCATTGGTTAGTGTGTCTAGGTATGTTACTACTCCCTTCATTTCATAGTCAAAATTGTCATATGCGTCATGCCATCACTCATTGTGATGAGTCATCAGTGAAGTTTCTTGATCACCATCTCAATCATCATCTCATGGTCAGTCATGTTTCGAGGTCCAAATCATTAGTTTCATACTCCATTAGATGTCATCATTAGGTCAAGTCATCAAAAAGGTCAAAAAGGAGTCATGACATCATCTAGGTCATCATTATGGGAGTAGTAATAGGGAAATGTGTTATGTAATGATATCCAAAGTGCATTATAGCCCTCAGAAGATCGAATTCTTGCCACTAGAGTATCATTCTTCCTCCCTCGCTACATTTTTAGCATCCTTGCTGCACTTTTGAAAAGGTAGAAAAATCATTCATTGTAGTGGTTTTCTCCATCAATTTACAGGTCCGGCACATCATTAGAAAGTAAGTGAACTTAATTCACTCCTCCTTCATCCTTCCTTTCATCATTATGCTGAGCGAGAGCCAGTGAATCACCCTCTCCTAGGGTTCCACTGTGCTTTTCGTCTCCAAATTATTTTCCTTCATTGTAGTGAGAAAAATCCTTGTTTTTATGTTCCATAACCCCCACACATACCTTATAGACCCCTCCTAACCATTTCGTATACCCATTCCCTTCATTTCCCCTCATTTTCCCTAAACCCTAGCTCAATGTTGTGTTTTTGCAAATTTCTAGGCTAGGACTGTGTTTTGCACTTTCCTACCCCTTCCCCTCACTCATTCCTAGGAATTACATTTCCCTACACTCCCTGACCTCCCTCACTACCACCAAATTTTCCTAGATTTTTCCCATTTCCGTATTCCTTTCATTTCCCTAAATTTCCTCACATCTCTCAAATCCCCCGTTTTCCCAAAACTAAATCCTAATTCTTCCTCCTAGTGAGCTAGGGTTTCACCTTGGAAGTAGAGGCCACACACATTGACAAGAAGAAGTGAAATAATGAAGGACATGTCTGAAGAGTTGAGCCATCTAACATCAAAGAGATCAGTGCCTCACAAACTCATCAAGAGGTCATTTGTGGCACACAGGGACGATTTTTCTTCAAAGTGTGTTTCTGACCAAATGGAGATGAAATTGACAAAAGTGGAAGAGGTTTTTGTCAATCATATACCAAGGGACAAAAATATCCTTTAGTTTTTACACAAGTATCATATATGGGGAGATATGAAACTTTCTTGGAGACCTATGTTAGAAAATCAAAAAGTTTCAAGTTAATTTCCTGTTTTAGCCATGATTTTGTGGCATAGATTCCGAGAAAATGAAAATTAATTTCTAGAAACTGATAGAGGTGGTTCTTCAAAACATAGTTATCTAAAAAATCCACTCTCATTTTTCCAAAAATTCTTATGGTGAGAGATATATCGCTCCATATTTGAGGCCTATCTTCAGAGAAAAACCCATAATTTTGACCTTGCTAGAAGTGCAGCACCTTGGCGCTACGCTTTCATATCAGGGCTACAAATGCCAAAATATTTATATCCTTGGATATATATTTCCCTAAGGATCTTAGATATCCAATTTTTTAAGCATGTTAACAAACTAGTGAAGAGAAAAAGTCAAAAAAGAGGTGAAAAAGTCACTTTCTGCCACTATTCTAAAGCAGGCGTTGTGCTTATAGAGCCACCTCGGGAGAATCAATTTTTGAAGGCCTTCCCATGGTCCATTTCCAAAAATTCAAGTTGTTTGGGAAACTAGACAGAAAATTATAGTTGACCATTCTCTCACTTTTCAAATTTGACTTCTAGAAGGCTTCCAAAATCTGCTTGCAAGATGGCACTACACTTATTGCTGAATGCGCTACGCTTATAGCCAAATGCGCTACACTTATACCTCTAGCTATCTTTTTCACTTTATTTTCACCAGATCTTGGTTTTATGATGTAATTTTTATATTTTAAAGAATTTATGATGTAAGTATTAAATAAATTAGCATCATAGGTTGTTTTTGTGCTTAATTAGGCCTCATAAATGAAGCGAAACTCAAATCAAGGTCTAAAAGAAGAGTTTGTGTTTGACCTTCTTACTCTCTCTTGTTGGTTGAGAGATTCTTGGGAACTATTCCACCACTTAGGTATTCAACCCCTGAAGGTGGGGAAATGGTTGTTTTGAGTCTATATGTATGATTTCTCATTCAGTGAGAAGGGTTGGAATTTTGTGGAGAGACTTGTACCTTATGTTTTCATACAGCTAATCAAGGAGCAATTGCAACTATTTTTCAGGAATACTTGTTCAGTGAGTCTGTGGTGTTATTTTCCTTTCATATCAGTTTCTTATTGATGAAATCATCTCTCTTTACATTCTTTGATTTCTTCTTATGGTTTTCCTTACAGTCATATAGGCAGAATTCTTAGATTCAAAGCTCTGTTTATGTGGAAAATCATGTTTGTGTTTCTCTTCTTCTAAGATTAATCAATTCATGCTAATACATGCTCATTATGATTTCTTAAAATCTTAGACCTATACTACATTGACTAAATCTTAAGTTCACCACTACACATTGTTATCTATCTCCTCTTTATTCCTGTTAGTGTACACTTGATACCTTGACCTAATTGCTTGCTCTCATCCCTCGTCCAACAAACCTAAAACCCCTAAATTTTCAAACACTCAAACAAAACTTGTACATCTAGCCTAAAATTTATTTCTCTCTCAGTCATTGACAGAGAAATCCTTAGAGAGATCCCTCTCTGGCTTAGCAAGGCTAGCTGCTGAACTGCAAGTGGTTTGAAGTTACCTCTTTCGATCTCCTCCTCTGCCTGGGACATTGTAGGGGATAACACCTTAATGGCAAGTCCTTCACATCCAACGACGGGTTTTCATCATTGGCCTTCGATCAGATGATTCCATGAGTGTTCGGCTTCAACTTCATTTTCACATTCACGGATTGTACTATCGTACCTTCAGGACCATTATCATTATTGGTGGTTTCTCTTCTTCCTATTAATGGTCCACATCATTGGCTAGTAATCAGGTGGTTTTCTAACATGTTCAACTTCGACACATTCATTCGCATGTTAGAATTTGTACTTTGATCGGGTTGGGATGGAGCGCAAGACCTTGAGTTTGTCTGATATATCTCAGGCTACATGGATTTATGTATTACTCATGGTTGTATACATGTTTCTTCTATATGGATGGTTGCGACCATATCGTGGGACCTTATATTTATGATGATGATGATCCTTCTATATCAGATGGCTATGTCCATACCTTGAATCTTAGATTTCCATATGATCCTTTTCATTTTGGATGGTTATGGCCATACCGTGGATCTTTTCACATGGTCCTTCCTATCCAGATGGTTACATCCATACCGTGGATTCACGTTTTGATGTCAGATATGTATATGCATCCTTTATTTGCAGGTATCCTAACAATGTTTGTTCTCATCCTTGCACTAGATTGTAAAGCATCTCAACCATCACTCCCTATTCTTCCTTCATGCTTTATGGGGCATCTATTACACAATATTTTGTCACACCTCCTGCACTTCCCTGTGTCATGCCCCGGAGTGCCAAAAACTTGACGACTATGTAGTGTACCCATCTTGATATGAAGCCTAGATCCTCCCTAGAGAACTAATGAAAAGTTGCCTTGAGTTTTTCCTGACAAAAATGAGCTCAAAACCCTAATTTATGGGTCAGCGAGACTGTGACACTACCCACTCGTGTTGATGGAAGGTCGCACCATATGAGCCTCGCACTGCTAGCATGAATTTGGCCTGGATGCTCATGTTGATCCCTAAAAGGCAAGTTTTCCCAAAGAGGACAAGAAGCTTCATGATCTAGAGGCTTCTAGAATGACGAGATGGAGGTTTTTAGTTGTGGATGTGGTCGAATTCTCCCAATATTTCCCCTTGATCTTATCCCTATGAGCTTCCTCCTTGAGATGAGGGTCTTCCCCTATCTTTGGAGAGATCCTAAATTCCTCTCCATGCCTATTTATTCATACT
The DNA here is from genome assembly GCA_031772625.1 of Pinus tabuliformis. Lineage (NCBI taxonomy): Eukaryota > Viridiplantae > Streptophyta > Pinopsida > Pinales > Pinaceae > Pinus > Pinus tabuliformis. The sequence goes on along the minus strand of CM062817.1, from coordinate 942,664,121 downwards.
CTTCCATTCCCAAATGGTTGGTCTCTAATTATTTTCATCCTTATGTTGAGATAGTGCCTACAATCTATTCACTTTGGCTTGGAGAAGAAGTGTTTGGAGAGATTGAGCTTGGACTTGGACATGCTCTCAAGGAAGGCTTACTAACATCAAGGCCTATATTGTATGCTTCCTCTTTTATTAATTAATATATACAATTGTTGGTTCACTTTCCATAAATTCTTGTGTCAATGAATCATTTATCTTAATGCTCCTTGATTTGTTAAGTGGATTACATTCGCTTATGCTTGTTGCACTTATATTATTTTTTGTTTATTTGGCCTCTTGTGCAGGTATTCAAATGATGTGAACCGTAAGGACTGAGCCTGAGGAGAAAGCGATTAAGATCTTTAACGAAGGAGTGCGTTATAATGTTAGAACGAGGTAGGTATCCTTCCTCTTCGCTCATTTCAATTGTAACTTAGGAAAGTGTCTCGTAGATTGTCACATTGGTTACTAGTCCCACTCATTGGGCTACAGGGATCATCTCTATCCACAAAGAATATTTAACTAAACAATAGTCACTAAGTTGCAGGAATACTCCCTTCTTCAAATGTGCTTGATATCATCAAATTCAAAGCATTTGGTCTCTTACATTCAGGTACATGTAAAAGAATATGTTTCGAGCCTACACATGATTTTATTTGTCATCTAGTTATGCAAGTGTGTTACACTAAAAAATGTCACCATGACTATTTACAGTTAGTATGGCTCAAATCAACAGTCATGCTACCCTCTTAGGCAAGTCTTATGCCTCTGCTATCCATCTCAAACTCAAAGAAGAGAGAAAGTCTTGTAAAAAATGTGTTTATCTCTGGGGTCGCAGGTTCTCTCTAGCCTTACCTGCGGGGACGCTCACAATGTTCACAAAAGTTGCGTCCATGGACGCTCTGTATGTTAAGGGACAGGTGCGTCCTTCTGTAAAAGGCAAAATGCGCGAGTTTCATCTTAAAAAAGTTACTTGTGGTTACTTCTAGAACTTTCTAGAGGTCGGTTTGATGAAATGGATGCGCCTCCAGTTGGTTCATGTATCCCTATTAAGGAGGAACTTATCCCATCAATAAGGGAGCTATCCCACCCAAAGAGGGGGATTATCCCATTGATGGTGGACCTGAATAACCTCTTTACAGCACTATAAATAAAGACATTGAGCCAGAGGGAGAGGAGGTTGGAGCTATACATTTTCCTTGGGTAAATGCTGCAGGAATTAGGACTCCCATTTAGAACCTTGTGAGGAGAGATTGTCTTTGCTTGATTCTACTTGGAAGTGGGTGAGCTTTGTCAAAGTAGAGGAAAACCCTTGATGGACCCTGGGAGGAACTTGCACAACACCAAGGCCAGGTTGTAAGAGTTTCTTTGTTTCGTTATTAATACAAACTGGTTTATTTTTCTCAATAGCTTGTGTTAATGAGTTATTTCATGTGTTCCTTGGTCTGCATGTTGAATATATGTTTTATTATATGAAATGCAAGTGCTTGGTAATTGTTTGATTGTTTGTGGTTGCAGGAATTGACTTGAAGGAGGAGCTCATCCGGATCGGCAAGGACGGACTACAACAACAGCGTTTTGGAATAAGGTAAGCCTAAACACTTGTAGTTTTCATGTTTTAAAAGGTATATTTAGAGAAAGATCACTCCATTTTGTCTTGTTTGTCGCTAGAGAGTTTAGACTCCTAGGGAGGTCAGTTGTGTCCGCACAAACGACTTTTTCCGCCACGACAAATTGGCGACCATACTGGGGAATCCATTAATGAGAAAGTCTTTTCCTTTGTGTGAACTTTGCTCTGAGAAAATCATTTTTATTTTCTGGTTTTTGACTGTGAGAATTAGTATTTGGGTGGCTTAGCTTTAGATTTAGTTAGATTTGGTTTTGCTTAACTTTTCCAGAAGGACGCACCCTCTGAGTACTGCACAGTGCGTCTTTGGACGCGCTGTTGCCGTTTGCACAGAGCGGGCTCGCACCTGTTATAACGGTTTGCCTGCGTCTTCCTGTAAAATTTAGGAAAATTCCATTTTTTGCTTTAATTGCTTTTAGATTTTGATTTTTCTTAGTGTTTTCTGCCCAGATCCTTTAGTACCCTGTCAAAAATTTTCACCTGAACTTGTTTTGTGAGCTTTGAGTGTTTTAGTGGATTTCAACGAAGTTTAGGCCTAGGGTTTGATTTTTCAATAGGTCCTGTAGTGACTTTGACGGTAGAAAGTTGTCCAGCCTTAGATCTCTCTGGTTAGTCAGCCTTCTTAGAAGTCGGGCCTGTCGTAAAGTCTCCTTGTGTGAGCAGCTTGCCATTTGAGTTGTTTTGGGTCAAATTTCGAATTACTTGTTTATAAAGTGTTTATTTCCATTTTACAAAATAACAAAAAGATTAGAGTTTTGTTTTGGCTAGTTTTTGGTTCTGCAATAAGCTAGTCCTTGATTTGATTGTGATCAAGTAAAACACCTTAGAATAATCATTGTTGGTTTTGGCCTCGTTAAGATTGCTTAGAGTAAATTTATCTTTTAGTTTGCTTATGAGTGAATTTTCATAGATTTTAATAGTTGTTAAGATTGATTTTTGGTTATATTAGATTTATTTGCTTTATTAAAAGAAAAATACAAAAACATCTTCTTTAAAAGTCTTGTTTCAAGTAGCTTTTTGTTTTGAAAGAGAAAAAGAGTTTTTTCGTGCATGTAAAGAGCGGTCATGTTTTTATGCTTGGAAAAGACAAACGAATTGTTTCTTTGATTGTCTTCAATTAAGAAGTTGCTTTTATAAAGATTGCATTCTCTCAACTTTTTAGTTAAGCAATTCATCAAAAAAGTAAAGTAGTGGGTAAATCATCCTAGGTGCATTTTGTAGTGGTTTCGAGTCGAGTCAACACACCACTGGTTTCACTTCCATCACCTTTTGACTTAAGAAACAACCTTAAAAGTAACGCTTAAATTAAAATCAATCTAGTAATTTTTATTTTTTTAGGGCTCTGAAACACCAACATAGCTTAGGCTAGGGTCTTGGAGTAGGTGAGTACTTAACTCTCCAAGACTACAAAACCAAACAGATAGTTTATCTTGAGTAGATTAAATCCAATTGTTTCAGTTATACTCTGGGAAAGCTCCTCTTAAAGGAGAAGCACGAGCTCGTGTCCGAACCAGTGAGGGGATCATTCCTCCCTCGTTGGGAACGACGCCAGACAGTACGTATTACAAACGGTAAACCTCGGATTAACCATTGTCGAGGAGCCAGGGGTCACTTATCGGTAAACCTTGGATTATTGTCAAGGAGCCGGTAAGGGGATTGAGCTTGTTACTCTGCCCTTGCGTGCTGTCGGAGTTTAGACTGTTCCCCCAGGTGTAATTGTTGTGATTGGTAACTTTAGTGACCATAATCTTTAGGGTTCTACCGAGGTGACGGTGGAGGGAAGGTCCCACTGTACCTGGAGCAGACGTCGGTTATACTCACTTGGATTTTCCGGGGGGTTCACTTCACTTCGAGACGGTTAAAGTGGAGGAACTTGTGCCGGTCTATTCATTAAGCAGGTTGCCGGGGTAACTGTTCCACCCGCCATTTCTGTACTGAATCCTGCGAGGTTGGGCCTAATCACCAACTAGCGCTTTTGGTCTGGAAGACTACTGTTTGTGTTTGGTTTGACGCTCTAGATTCTTTAGGCGTGTGCTTCAAATTTGTTTGCTTCTTTAGAAGACTTTAGGTGGTTTGATTTGAAATTTTTACTTTGTTTTCGTGTGTTGTAGTTAAAAATCTTTAATTGTGGCGGAATTACCGAGACAGTCCCGTAGACTTCGGGGCCAGTCTCCTGAAGTTGTTTCTGTGGCCGAATTGTTGAGAAGATCCCGTAGACTTAGGGGATCACCTCCTCGAGATGACCCGGGTAATTTAGAAGGTTTAAAGGTCCTTGTAACTCCTCCTAGTGACAGTAGAGTAGGTTCACCTGAAGAAGGAGAATCTTCCTTGGTAGTCCATCCAGATTACCAAAGTTTAGAAACAGGTTACAATCCCGAAACTGTTACAGTTTCCGAGCTTGCTGGTAGTTTTTCATCTGCCAGTGAAACAGGCGAAGAACCTGAAATTTCCGAACCTGTTACTCCAACTTCTAGTGTCCCTGATTCACCGAGAATAGAAAGAATTATCACCGAAAATCTACCTTCTGGTTTGATTGCTATAGAAGAACTTGCTCCAGAAGAAGATATAGGTGTCTCTCACCTTGAAGGTCAACTTACTATTGATCTAAGGGAGCGTGAATCCATCTTTTACAGTCCTCCTAGAAGTACTTCTTGGTACCTTGCGTTAACCAATTTTTTAGACAACTCAGTCGGTTTTTCTACACCTCGTACTCCTTTTCCACCTGGAGGTATTCATACTCCTGTAAATATGTCTGGTCAGTCGTCCGTGTTTACACAAAGTCCTGAATCTTTTTTACACGGCGGTCCTTCTGTTCCCACTGGGTATCAGTCACTTTCTGGTACCTTTGCGGGGGCATCTCCTCAACCCATTGATCATGGGTTATTTGTTGGAAACAGTGGTAATATACCATTGGGTGTAGGAGACATTTACATGATGTCAGGTTCAGTTCCCGTTTCCCAACCTCAAGGTGGCCAATTACCGCCTGGGGGGCAACCGCAGTTAACGCCTGGGGGGCAACCTCAAGGTACACAAATCGTGTCTGGGGGGCAACCTCAAAGTCAGTATGTACCTATGGTGCAATACTTGCCTCAAGGTCAACCTCAGCCTCAATATGTACCCCAAGGTCAACCTCAGTATCAATATCAACCTCAAGGATGGCAACCCCAAGGATGGCAACCTCAAGGGTATCAACCCCAAGGTTATCAACCTCAAGGGTACCAACCTCAAGGTCAAGGTCAACCCCAGTATCAGTATTTACCTCAAGGTTATCAACCTCAAGGTCAATACTCAAGTCAAGGTTATCAACTGCCTCAAGGTCAGTCATATGTTCCAAGTATGGGAACTGCACCTTACAATTATCAATCCTACCCTCAATCTGGTTATGGATCTCAGTATCCTCAACCTGTTACGGGTCAGTACCCTGGAATGTTAGTGTGGGATCCCTCACAGGGTCAACAGGTGTTGCAGCCAAGTGTACAGATGGTTCCTCAAGCTGGACAACCCGTAGTTTCTGGTCCAACCCAGCAACCGCAACCTGTCCAGCCAAATGTTCAAACTTCTGTAGCTTCGGTAGTTACTCAGCCGTCAATTGCACCTAGTACTCCATCTCAAACGGCTGCTGCAACTATCGCTACATCTACCATACTTACTTCTGGAGTATCGACGGCTCCAGTTTCTACTGTCCCTGTTACCACACCTCAGACATCTTTACCGTTGTCTGGATCTACGATTCAAACCACGGTCCAGATGCCTGTAGGTCAGCCTGGTATAAGTACGGTTGTGACTACTCAACCTCAATTTGTTCAACCTCCGTACCAGGGACAGTACCAACCTGGGCAAGCTGTCCAACAACCGGTTTACCAGTATCAACCGTATCCTGGGTACACTTATCAACAACCTCAACAACCCCAGTACGGTCCGGTTAATCCTGGTTTTCCAGGAGGATATAATATCCCAAATGCGACTCCTGTTCCTAGTTATCCTGGATATCCTCCTCCTGGGGCTGGTATTGTGACCCAGAGTTTTAGAGATCCTAACCGGCAGTTACCGTTTATTGCAACTTTGGATTTACCCGACTTGACGCGCCTAACGAACGATCCAATTCAATATCTTCAGTTCTGGCCGCCAATGCCAAATAAGTTGCCCAGCGATATACCCAAGTTCGAAGGTAAGTCTGGAGAGGATCCGTCCAATCATGTGATGACTTACCACCTCTGGTGTGCTTCGAATTCTATCTCAGATGATTCCATCCGCTTACGTCTTTTCCAGCGTACACTCATTGGTCTCGCGGCCAAGTGGTACATTGAGTTACCACGGGCCTCTTTTTACAACTTTAGCCAGTTAGCTACCTCGTTCTTAACTCACTTTCAGTTGCCGGTCAGATACGATAACGGCACAGAGTTATTAACTTCACTAAAACAATCGACGTCCACGTATATTTCTGATCACATTCATGAGTGGAGACGTCGAAGGAGATTAGTGAAAGTTTTTATCCCGGACCAAATCTTAGCTGAATGGTTTGTCAAATCATTATTACCGAAGATTACTGAAGATGTAGCTAAGGCCGGAGTAGTTACTGAGGAGCAAGTCATTGCTCAGGCACAATACCTTGACTTAGTTTACACTCAGTCGGGTACGTTACACGAGAAGATTCCGGATCTTCCAAAGTCGAATCAAATCGCTGCTGCTCCTTCGGGATCTCATGCCGCTGATGGTATGATTGGTATCGTGACTACGAAGAGCAAGAAGAAGTCTTCCAAGGCTTCAACTACTCCAATTATCACTTTGCCTGATTCTCCGACAGGAGAGTCTTCTCCTGAACTCACCGCCGACATTCACGCTGTAGAGTCATCTACGGCCAAACCAAAAAACGGTGGAAAGAAGAAAGGAAAGAAGAAGGCTAAAGCAGACAAGGCTCCAAAGGAGAAAACTGAAAAGTCGGAAACCAATGACGAAAAACGCAAACCTCGATATCCTTGTCTTATTTGTGAAGAGGATCATTTTACGAGAGATTGCCCTCATCGGGCCGAGGTTGTAAAAATAGTCAAAGGTTCTCCCACTCCTGCTGTGTTAAAGAATCCATTTCCAGAGCAGGAGAATAAGATGATAGGTTCTTCTTCGAATGCCAGTGAAGAACCCATTTTGATGATGTCTCATGTGAGGATTGCGACTCGATCGCAAGATTATGGTAGTAAGGCTCCTGTTGATGGCAAGGAAGCAGAATCTTCTCACTCTAACCCATCAACCTCAGCTCCTGGTTCCGATCCACTACAGATCGAAAAACCTAACCCAGACTTAGTGATTAAGCCGCCCGCCAAGGGTGTACTTCGAAGGTCTGCTTTCAATCCACATGCGAGAGCAGCCCAGAATTACAACATTGTTGAGGACTTAGCTGTTTCACCTTCAGCAATGTCGGCACTCGAAGTGCTGCAATCATGCCCAGCACAACGGAAATTGCTTTTGTCGGCTATCGGAGCTGTCGATGTTCAGGACCCGAACCTAATGATCTTTGATCTAGAAAATAGTACGCCACGTCTCCCCCATCAAATGGCTTTCCAAATTCCAGTGATAGTCAAAAACAGGCCTATTCATCGGACTGTGATTGATGAGGGAGCTTCTACGTGTATTATGTCGATTCAATGTTGGAGATCACTTGGTTCTCCTTCGTTGAACCAATCCCCCACCATCCTTAAGGCCTTTGATGGCCGTGGGTTCCGTCCGTTTGGTATTCTACAAGAATTGCCTATAGGGGTTGAAGGTAAAACCGTTAGTCTGGATGTGGAAGTGGTTGATGCCCCTCTAGACTACAACCTTCTTTTGGGTCGAAGTTGGTCATATGCTATGACAGCGGTCGTTTCATCGGTCTTCAGAGTAATTAAGTTTCCACATAACGGTAAGATCGTGACTATTGATCAGCTGACATACTTTTCATCCGACCCAGCCTCTTCAGAGAGTATCCAGCATGTTGGTAAAACGACAATCCCTTATAGGGACGTTGGTGTAGGTTTAGTTAAGGATTCCGGTTTACTGGGAACTTTTCCTCTCCCTCCACTCAGCGCAGATCCTTCGTTTGCAACCATTCATATGATTACATCAGAAAACATTATTTATGATGATCCTTGGTTCGTCCCATCTGACTCTGAGATAGACTCACTCGGTAATGTTATGCCTTTGAGTCCATATGAAATTGCTTATGAAGCTCTCATGTCTTTTACTGACTTTCATTCAACCGAAGTCGACCAAATGAATGTGGTCAGTGAAGAGTCACTTTTCACCTCACCCTTAGAACGGATAACGTTTCCCGAAGTCGTGTCATCTGACGAACAACTTCGCGAAATCCTAAGTGTAGATGATCTACCATGGGAGGATCTCCATCACAGATCTTCGTTTTTACCTAAGGATGATGCATTTGAAAATGATTTTTCATCTATCTTTACCGCTGAATATGTCAAAGACGCTCAGGATCCAACGAAACATTCTGATTCAGAGTTGAATTTAGGGAATATTTCTCGTACTATTCCCATTGATATTTCAGTGAAGCCCGGAATCGAGGAAAACATTCATATAGGTGCCGCATGTACTGAAGAAGAAATCCAAACTTACAAGGCCCTATTCCAAGAATTCCGCGACGTGTTTGCCTGGTCTTACGAGGAAATGCCGGGAATTGATCCTGCCATTGTTGTTCATGAAATAAAGACCTACCCGGATGCTAAACCCGTCCGGCAACGGTTGCGTCAAATTCACCCTCGAAAAGCGGCTGCGATTAAAGCAGAAGTCGAAAAGCTGTTGAAAGCAGGTTTCATTTATCCGATCCCGTTAACGGATTGGGTATCGAATATTGTTCCAGTCAATAAAAAACAAGGAACAATAAGAATCTGTATCGACTATAGGGATATAAATCGAGCTTGTCCAAAAGACAACTATCCTACGCCTTATATCGATCAAATTATTGATGATTGTGCCGGAAGTGAAATGTTTTCCTTCATGGATGGTTTCTCGGGCTATAATCAAATCAATATTCTACCTGCCGACCAACCAAAAACGGCATTCATTTGTCCATGGGGGACATTTGCTTATTGCAAGTTACCTTTTGGGCTTAAGAATGCCGGGGCCACTTTTCAACGGGCGATGTCTTATGCATTTCATGACATCAAGCACATTGTGCAACCCTATCTCGATGATTTGCCTGCTCATTCTTTACATCGAGCTGATCACCTTGTCCACCTACGAGCAATCTTTATGAGGTGTAGGCATTATCGAATTCGGTTGAATCCCCACAAGTGTGTTTTCTGTATAGAAACAGGTCGATTGCTGGGATTTGTTGTTTCAAAAGCCGGCATTCGCGTCGATCCCTCGAAAGTCGAGGCTATCATCAAATTGCCTCCTCCTTCGAGTTTGCGCCAACTCCAAAGTTTGCAAGGGAAAGCGAACTTTTTACGCCGATTCATCCCAAACTACGCCGAGGTCACTAAAGGTTTTACACGGTTGTTGAAACAGAATGCACAATTCTTTTGGGACGAGATTGCCCAACAATCTTTTGATGCACTTAAACACGCGTTGACCCATGCACCGTTATTGCATCCTCCCAACTACAACCAAGACTACTTCTTATACCTCGCAGCTTCGCATTCCACCATTGGAATGGTGTTAGTTCAAGAAGATGAATTCGGAGCGGAGCATGTGATATATTATCTTAGTAGGACCTTGAATCCCACTGAGCTAAAATATTCGCATGTGGAGAAATTGGCCCTGGCAGCCGTTCAAGCTGTCCAGCGTTTCCGTCACTACATTCTTCTCCGCAAAACTACAGTTATTTCGGATTGCAACCCTATGATTTATATTTTGACAAAACAACTGCTAGGGGGCAAGTACTCTAAATGGATTGTCATCCTGCAAGAGTTCGACTTGGAGTTCGAGAAGTCCAAGTCTAAGAAATCCTTAGTTTTTGCGGAATTGATGTGTGATTTCCCGAGTGCTGACACAGAGACTGTGGCAGAGGAGTCCATTGCGGACGAATCTTTGTTTCTTATCAGTACTGTAGATCCGTGGTACGGGGATATAATCATTTATCTCCAAACCCAAACCTTTCGGCCTGAAGCTTCCAAAGCAGAACGTCGAAAAATTCGGTTTCAATCCCAGCCATACAAAATTATTGGAGATACACTTTATCGCCGGGGGCAGACTTAGTTTTTCGACGTTGTTTAACTCACGAAGAGGCTGAGAGGGTTTTGAATGATTGTCACTCTGGAGCATGTGGCGGTCATATGTCTGGGTATGCCACAGCTCAGAAGGTGTTGCGCGCTGGCTATTTCTGGCCGTCTATGTTTAAAGATTGTATCATTGCAGTCAGGAAGTGCCACAACTGTCAAGTGTTTGATCGCAAGATGCGCGCTCCACCTGCTCCTCTCCACCCTATAATTGCCGTTGGTCCATTCGCCAAATGGGGTATCGACTTTATTACTTGTAACCCTCACTCGGCCGGGGGGCATGCGTATATCATCCTTGCGGTTGATTATTTTACTAAGTGGGCCGAGGCGATGCCTACATTCGACGCAAGCGGCAAAACAGCTGCAGTTTTCGTATTCAATCATATCATAACTAGGTTTGGTGTCCCACAAGCAATCATTACTGACCATGGGAGCCATTTTCGAAACGTCATGATGACTGAGCTTACAAGCCAGCTTGGTTTGCGCCACGATAGCTCTACTCCTTATTATCCGCAAGCCAACGGTTTGGTTGAGTCTATCAACAAAGTTCTAGTTATCATGATCCGACGAACCATTGGTGTTCATCGGTCGAATTGGCACAACATGTTATTTTCAGCGCTATGGGCATACCGAACCTCAGTGAAAAATTCAACAGGGTTCACTCCTTTCCAGCTAGTTTATGGCTTAGAAGCTGTGTTACCCATTGAATGCGAAATCCCATCACTTCAAATGGCTGTCGAATTACTTCCAGCTACTTCCGAAGAGGAGAAACGTTTATTGTACTTGGCTAAATTAGATGAGACTCGACGTGACGCTACATTGGCAATCGAGACTCACGCGAAACGAATGAAAGCTCAGTATGATAGAAATGTAACCCCTCGAAGTTTTTCGGAAGGAGACCTAGTACTATTATATGATCAAGCTAACGATAAGCTAGGTGCCGGAAAATTCGTTCCCATGTGGCATGGGCCCTACATTGTAAAGCGAAAGCTAGCAAAAGGGGCTTATGAGCTAGTTGACTTTGATGGGGACTCTTTGGGTAAACCCAGAAATGGACTTTACCTAAAGAGGTATTATGCTTAAATGATGGGTATGGAGAAATTTTTAGATAGGTTAGATTTTCTTTCTAGCTAGCAAGTGTGTTAGTTTAGTCAGTGTGCTTAGCTTAGAGAGTGTGGTTTTTCGTCGTTATTCTGGCTTATCTTGGTTTTACTCTTGATATTGCAGATGTCGACGCCTCTCCAAACATACATTGGATTTGCTGATGGTGCTTGTCGTAGTACACGGAACATCTCTTCCGCAGCTTGGGTTATCTATTCGCCCTCTGACGAGTTAGTTTCTATGCATGGGGTAAGCCTCGGTCAAACAACGAACAACATTGCAGAATACAGTGCAGTGATTGAATTATTATCCGAATCTATTTCATTTGGAATTCGACGTTTGATAGTGAGGTTAGATTCTGAACTTGTTGTATTACAGCTTAATAGAGTTTATGCCATTAGGAATCCTGTGTTATTAAGGTTGTTTTTGAGAGTGCGTCTCTTGGAACGTGAATTTGATTACATTGAATATCAACATATTCCAAGGTCTTTGAATACATTAGCAGATGCAATTGCTTCTCGAATGTTGGACAGACATTTACAATAATCATGCAAGTAAATTTAAAAACATTTCATCACATATGTTAAACAAGATAAGCCGGTAATAGTGATATATATAGATAGAAGTGTGTCAAAAATATATACATCGTCTTCGATCATAGGTTGAAAACACCTTATGATCGGCAAAATGATAGTACAAAAAGTCAAAATGTCACATGTGACTACAAAGTGACTAGTCAATCACTGGTGGTGCTCTCTGTATGACACCACTGCGCGGGCTACCTTACGCAAAAATCTCCTAAACGGTCCAGGGACCGCGACTACGAAGCGCTGAAGCCGGGTAGGAATGTCATCCATAGTAGTCTCAGGTATATCTGCCGTGAGACGCTCTAGATCATGCTCCAACTCAGCTAGTACTTCTGCAGCCGCGTCCTGTGGGGCCGGTACCGGTGCAGCTGGATGTAGTCTATCAAAAGGCCGGAGGTTGGCTGGACGCTGTGGACCAACATCTGCATTTTGAAAATTTTACTGTTAGTTTTGAGACAATATATATGAAAAATAAAAAATACATAATTAGAGAACTTGTGAAAATAAAAGTACCTCTGTCATCCCATTGTTCTCCCGGTGGAAGAACCATGTCCGGATCACCTCTAAAATCCACTCCGGCATACGGAAAGTCCTGTATCGAAAAAACCTGGTCCTCTAACCAGTGAAAGTAACTATCTGAGAATCGAACCACTGTCGCACCCTCGTCAGGATGCCGGGCCATCACCGCAACCCATCGTATCAGCTTTGGCTCCCGAGGACCCAAGATATCAACAGTGAGTTGCTGAGGGATCAGCATTGGAACTCTCTCCAAGGCAAAGCTCACGACTAGAGGCCCATATCCAAAAGTTTTTAGTCGTCCGTTCTTTGCCTTGGTCAGTTGGCTCTTCATATGAGCCGACACAGCTTCACACCAGTTGAAAATGGTGCCTTGGTAACAGTCAATTGCCATCCGCATTTGGGATCCGGAAGCAATGTGTAAAGCGGCCGCGCCGCAAATTCTGGTAACCGTGAACGCTATGACTTTGAGTTCACGTAGAGTGATGTGTTTTATCTCTATGCCTTTCGAATGGTGAGCCCCAGGTGTGCACCACTCGTCGCGGAGACTATCAAGGGATTGGCCACCTGGCCTAGTCCCCGCAAGACTAAGTTGCTCACCTCTGTTCGGCAAGCCAGTGAGAAAGTATACATCCGAGGGCTCTATCTCGAGCTGGTGCCCTCCTATGTAAAAGCATTGTTCTTGAACGTTCCATCGCTCAACCAGCCATTCCAAGAATCTTACCTGGCCCCTCATGCCCGGTATGGTCCAATATTTGTATAATCCGCATGCTCTTAGGGCATCCAGGGAAGGTTGATGATTTATTGCAACTTCATCATCCTCTACATGCTCTCTTTCTCTCCAATCTAACATGGTTAATACCCTGCACATCAAAAATAGCAATTAGAAATTGATTTGGGAATTTTTGGTAGTTTTTTGAGGGAGTTGGGGTTTTGAAATGCGCACTTCTCGGAAGACGCACCCCGGCTTTGTAGCACAGGGCGCCCGGACGCGGCTGGCCTGAAGGCGGGCCGCGTCTTCCGACCATTTTCCCGTATGAGAAAAAGTCGGGGGACGCGGGTCACCCGAAGGGCACCCGCGTCCGCCGAGAGGCGCATTCCAAAACCAAAACCCCCCCAAAAAATGAAACTAAGACCTAAAAATTGATTCTAAACGGATAGAAATGCAGAGTAGGATGTGTAAAATACCTGGATGAGACGGCGTTCGATTCCGACGGTCGGATTTTCCGCAGCGACCACGGGAAGTTTCTTGTCAAAAGCTCCTTTTTCAACCTCAACAGTGAAACGGTAAAAATGACATGGTAAAAGGTCTTTTTATAGGTTTTTTGGATGAATTAGTTCATTTTTTACCATGAAAAGGTGTTTTTCGATGTATTTTTGCCTATTTTAAACAGGTATGAGTAATGTGTTGCTTTTGTGCAGGACAAAGGGATTTCGAGGGAAATTGTAATTTTTCACAAACAAAAATATCAGAGTCATCTTTTAAGCCCTTTTCTGACTCCTAAAACATGAAAAGATCGCCGAGCGTTTCTTTTACACTCGTTAAAACGGAATTAAAAGGCGGTCCCCTTTTAGCTCTTTTCTGACCGCAAAATCAGGAAAAGATTGCCGGGTTTTTGTCGTTTCAAACTTGATAAGGAAATAAAACGACGTGTCCTTGATCGCTTTTTACTTTTCAGGTCAATGACACTATTATGAAAGTATTCCTTGGTCGCAAGATCAAGCGGTTCCCCCAGGTATTATTTTATACTTTTTCGGGCTTGAGGGACACAAATATACGAAAAAGTTCAACGTGGAGTCTCCTTTTGTTTTTTCAGACTCTCTAAAAATGAAAAACGCCGAGTTTCTCCTATACTGGGCTCGTTAAACTTTTACAGTAAAGGACCTATTCAATTACAAACAGGAACGAACCACTCCTTCCTAGGGTTCGAATTTAAACTAGGTTGGACTCGTCCGAAGGATGAGCTTATAATCAAGCATATGTTATCCTCCTCAAGCTTGTTAAAAATAAAGAGGTACTTGCCAGAAATGGTGGGGGAAAAGAGAGAAGAATGAACCTGTTTGTCACCTTTTGTCTCAAAAGAAACTTTATTACCACTCTTGAACACGACACTTTTCATTCACCTGGGTTGGGAAATCTTTTACCTCACAGTTGACCAAACCACTTTGAAAGTCTTTAACCGGGTTCCGGGGATTAACTTTGAGTTATTCGTCACCAAGCCATCTGTCGTGTCGTTATGTGTTCAAGAGGTCTGCAAGCAAAACTTTCATCTGCAAAATACTTGTCATCCATTTGACCATCCCTGAGTCAGTCTTTACAGCAACATTTCTTCAACTTGAACAATGATTTCGTGTTGCGGGCTTGCCTGCAACGGGTCGCTTTCTATCGACATCGACATATTATCTAGAAAGATGACTTAGGAATCGACAGTACCTTGAAGTCTGCATGCATCAATGGCAGGTTTCTCGCCTTTGACGTCAGTTTACATCATTGACTTTCGATCAAAGGATTCCGTGAAGTATTCGACATCAAAACATCTATTCACATTTCACGGGTTGTGCTTGGTACTTTGAGAACCATTGACATTACTGGTGGTCTCTCTCACGCTTGTTAACAGTTTACATCATCGACTGGTAATCAAGTGGTTTCTAACATGTTCGACATCAAATCATTTAATCACATGGCTAGAATCGTACCAATTCGGGAAGTAGAAGTGAAGACCCTGGATCTAGTTTCTACCATCCAGGCTGCGAGGAGTTTTGTATTCATTATCTATGTAGACTAATCATAAACAGATGGCTGCGTCCATACTGTGTCTACAAAAGTCTATAAAAAATAATGTACTGCAAGATCATTCCTGTATCAGAATAGTTAGTCCATTAGTTAAAGTTTTGAATCTGAGTATGGGAATGCCTACCTCAGTGATGATATAATCTTATACATGTATTTTGTGTTGAAAAATTGCAGGTTCCAACCAGGTCATCCACAAGACAATCCTTGAAATGATAAAGCGCTTCACCCTTCCTAGAATTACAAAACCCTAATCTATTCCAGGCTTCGCACTTTAGGGGGCAATCTGTTACACTAAAAAATGTCACCATGACTATTTACAGTTAGTATGGCTCAAATCAACAGTCATGCTACCCTCTTAGGCAAGTCTTATGCCTCTGCTATCCATCTCAAACTCAAAGAAGAGAGAAAGTCTTGTAAAAAATGTGTTTATCTCTGGGGTCGCAGGTTCTCTCTAGCCTTACCTGCGGGGACGCTCACAATGTTCACAAAAGTTGCGTCCATGGACGCTCTGTATGTTAAGGGACAGGTGCGTCCTTCTGTAAAAGGCAAAATGCGCGAGTTTCATCTTAAAAAAGTTACTTGTGGTTACTTCTAGAACTTTCTAGAGGTCGGTTTGATGAAATGGATGCGCCTCCAGTTGGTTCATGTATCCCTATTAAGGAGGAACTTATCCCATCAATAAGGGAGCTATCCCACCCAAAGAGGGGGATTATCCCATTGATGGTGGACCTGAATAACCTCTTTACAGCACTATAAATAAAGACATTGAGCCAGAGGGAGAGGAGGTTGGAGCTATACATTTTCTTTGGGTAAATGCTGCAGGAATTAGGACTCCCATTTAGAACCTTGTGAGGAGAGATTGTCTTTGCTTGATTCTACTTGGAAGTGGGTGAGCTTTGTCAAAGTAGAGGAAAACCCTTGATGGACCCTGGGAGGAACTTGCACAACACCAAGGCCAGGTTGTAAGAGTTTCTTTGTTTCGTTATTAATACAAACTGGTTTATTTTTCTCAATAGCTTGTGTTAATGAGTTATTTCATGTGTTCCTTGGTTTGCATGTTGAATATATGTTTTATTATATGAAATGCAAGTGCTTGGTAATTGTTTGATTGTTTGTGGTTGCAGGAATTGACTTGAAGGAGGAGCTCATCCGGATCGGCAAGGACGGACTACAACAACAGCGTTTTGGAATAAGGTAAGCCTAAACACTTGTAGTTTTCATGTTTTAAAAGGTATATTTAGAGAAAGATCACTCCATTTTGTCTTGTTTGTCGCTAGAGAGTTTAGACTCCTAGGGAGGTCAGTTGTGTCCGCACAAACGACTTTTTCCGCCACGACAAAGTGGCTCCATTGGAAGCATTACTACACTTGGAAATGATTTTGTTTTTCAAGTAGAGTAGGATAGGAAAAGAAATAAAAAATGAAAAATAAGAGAAAAAAATAAAATCTCAAGTGAAAACCTCCTTTTAGGTGCTTGAGATTGGCTCATTGATTGAAAACCTCCATGAGGCGGTCAGTAGGTTGGAAAAAAAAAAAAAAAATCCTAGGTGAAAACCTCCTTTGAGGCATCTAGGCAGACCTACTAGTTGAAAACCTCATTGAGGCTGCTAGTAGGCCTAAAAAAAAAAACTTTGCTCCATGTATCTCTGTGATTAATGTAGGTGCTCTCCAACATATGCAAGCAAAAAAAACAAATTGGGACCAAAGAAAAGAAAAAATTTAGTCAAAATTCTAGTCAAAGGAAGTCAAACTTGGACTTTCTCCTCCTTTGCTCAGATGCTCCAAAAGGGCCAAGGCCAAGCCAATCCATCACCCTCATCTATTTACACCATACACCCATCATTACCAAGATTTTCCCATTCATTTTACTTGTTGTCCTAAAATACTACATGAATGCTCTATTTTACTACACGAAAAGAAATACATAGAGCAAAAAATTAATTTTGTCATATCTTGAAAATAATTCATCCATTTTCCAAGTTGTTTCAGGTGGAGATGCATATATATGATAGTAACATTCTCAAGCAATTTCAGCAAATTCCATTGCACATTTTTTGAAAAATCGACCTACATCACCTACAACCATTTTTTTAATTTTCTCGATATTCACAACCAATAGAATTGAACAGTGAAATTGTTCATTTTTTTGTGGACAATAGATCAATGGAAGAAGATGAAGCACATAATGAGGCATCAAATGAAGATAACAATATAGTTCAATCAGTTGTACCAGATACTGAAAGGGAAGTACCAAGTAATGACATACAGGTGGGAGGGGTGGAGAAGATACTTGGTTAGTTCCTAAAGCTACCAATAGAAAGAGTATCAATGAAAAAAAAGAAAGGTACACTGGGTAGTCTTCATTTGGGTTGAAGCTCACATTTACTCACCTCATAAGACTATATAAACCTGTTAGTTAAGTATGAAAAAAATAAATTTGAAATGTGGGAATTAAAATAGAAAAAGAAGGATCTAGCTAAGGAGAAGAAGGCAACAAGGATTGTTGCAGCACAACATCAAGCAAATGAAAGGCTTGAAAGAGATAAAGCAAGGAAAGAGAAGGACCAACAAAAAAAAATCGCAAGAAAGGAAAAGGAATCAAGAGAGCCACAACAAATGCTTGAAAAGGAATAAGGGATGATCAATATAGTTGACAATGATGCAAGCACAACTGATGAAACCATGATTATGTCAAACACATTAGACATTATTGCAGATAATACACCATTATTCCAAGACCCCATAAACACTTAAGTGCCTCACTATCAAAATGAGGGTTTACCCACTTGCTTTATTCCTACTAGAGGAGGTGTCAATTCTATGTATTCTCATCACGCACCTCCACTTAATGTAGTGGTTAGTAGTGCCAATGTGAGGTATGGGTACTCAATTCCTCCATGGTTGGAAGGTGCAAATTGGACTCAATCATATGAAAAAAATCAACCATTTCCTAATCAACCCTTTTTAGGTAGGCCAACCTACTTGGCTCAAGCAAGTAACTCAATGAGTTTTGGCACTGAAGATTCTCAAGGCTATAAAGAATAGGGGTGTCATATGTTTTTAGTTGTAACCACATTATGATGTGGATTTTGGATGGATTGTCTCTTTTTATTGTCACAAAAATATTTTGGCTTACAACCTAGGTTGTTTTATTTCATATTGTTTACAACATTGTAACCAAAATCCATTTTAGAAGGAACAATTATAGTCTATTATAATGTAGAAATCTTACCTGAGAATGAAAATGGGATTTTCTATTATCCCTCTACACACCAAATGATATAAAACACATTTATAATTGAGTTGTAAATATGATGACAAACAAATTAATAATGAAACCTTGAACAAGTCACTTATTTAAATATGAAAATTCCATAAAACATTGAATTGTAAAAGTAGCTAACCTCACACCACATATGAAACCTCATTTACTACAAGATAACTTAGAAGACAAATAGAGTGCATGTGCTTCTTGCTTTGTTCTTCTTTAAAGCTTTGAATGTTAAAACAAAAATCAAATAAGAGCTAACAAATATTGCATCTTTAAATCTTTGTATTACCTCTACACACCAAATGATTTACAACACATTTATAACTGAGTTGTAAATATGATGAAGAATAAATGACTAATGAAATCTTGAACAATTCACTTATTTAAATATGAAAATTCCATAAAATAGTGATCTGTAAAAGTACCTAACCTCACACCACATATGAAACCTCATTTACTGCAAGTTAACTTAGAAGACAAACATAGTGCATGTGCTTCTTGCTTCTTGCTTCTTTAAAGCTTTGAATGTTAAAAAGAAAACAGATAAGAGCTAACAAATATTGCTTCTTTAAAGCTTTGTATTACCTCTACACACCAAATGATTTACAATGCATTATAACTGAGTTGTAAATATGATGAAAAACAAATGAATAATGAAATCTTGAACTAGTCACTTATTTAAATATGAAAATTCCATAAAACAATGAACTGTAAAAGTACCTAACCTAACACCACATATGAAACGTCATTTACTGCAAGTTAACTTAGAAGACAAATAGAGTGCATTTTCTTCTTGCTTCTTGCTTCTTTAAAGCTTTGAATGTTAAAAGAAAAGAAAATAAGAGCTAACAAATATTGCTTCTTTAAATAGTTGTATTACCTCTACACACCAAATGATTTACAACACATTTATAATTGTGTTGTAAATATGATGACAAACAAATGAACAACTAAATATTGAACAAGTCACTTATTTAAACATGAAAATTCCAAAAAACAGTGAACCGTAAAAGTACCTAACCTCACACCACATACGAAACCTCATTTATTGCAAGTTAACTTAGAATAAAAACAGAGTGCATGTGCTTCTTGCTTCTTTAAAGCTTTGTATTATCTCTACACACCAAATGATTTACAACACATTTATAACTAACTTGTAAATATGATGAAAAACAAATGAACAATGAAATCTTGAACAAGTCACTTATTTAAATATGAAAATTACATAAAACAATGAACTATAAAAGTTCCTAACCTCACACCACATATGAAATCTCATTTACTGCAAGTTAACTTAAAAGACAAACAGAGTTCATTCACTTCTTGCTTCTTGCTTCTTTAAATCTTTGCATGTTAAAAAAAAAGCAAATAAGAGCTAAAAAATATTGCTTCTTTAAAGCTTTGTATTACCTCTACACACCAAAGGATTTACAACACATTTATAACTGAGTTATAAATATTATAACAAACAAATGAACAATGAAATCTTGAACAAGTCACTTATTTAAATATGAAAATTCCATAAAATAGTGAATTGTAAAAGTACCTAACCTCACACCACATATGAAACCTCATTTACTACAAGTTAACTTAGAAGACAAACATAGTGCATGTGCTTCTTGCTTCTTTCTTCTTTAAAGCTTTGCATGTTAAAAATTGTATAAACTATGCTTGCATCATTGTCAACCAAATCATGTATAAACATTGACTGTGACATGCCAACTCTCCAAATCTACAAGGTAAGGAAATTTCTCCCCCCTCATTTGGAGTTGATGAAACATGATGGAAGCACAATCAATGATGCTTCTTGCTGATATGGTTGACAACACTAGAAGGTAAGGAGATTCCTAAGGAACCTTTAAATAGAGAGCATATTTCTTGTTGTGTAGGGTAATGGAAAAAAGTGCCATATCTATTAGATGGTTGAACAAGGGCTAAAAGAATTTATGTAGAGCATATTGGTTGAATCATGAGAAATGAAGTGCTCTGAATAATGACTTAAAGACATATTGCAATGAATAATGATCTTAAATATGTATAGTATCTTTCCTTTGCACTTGTGGAATCAAAGCATGGATTGGAGGTGCAATCCATTGCCGATTCCTACAGTTGGGTAGTGAAACACTCAGTAACTGCCTTTGCACTGGACATCAAAGTCTTGGTTGGAGGTGCATCCACTGCTGATTCTAATAGTTGGGCAGTGAAACACTTAATAACTGGTTTGGAAGACTTCTTTTGATTTTAAATGATATTCATATTCATCTTTGTATGGAATTCTTGATGCTTGTAATCTAGTGTGATCCATGAATTAAATTGATAATGAATAAATAATGCTTATAAAATAGTTATGTAAATAAGATTGATGGAATTCTCCTAAATCATGCATTTGAATGATTGTAAACAAAGTAGAGTGCCCCAGTGGCCAAGGAAGGCTCTGGGTATGTGAGAACTCAATTGGAGGATTAAAAAACAACATAACTTACTTGATAATACGAGTTGGTGCCTTTTCAAAACAATGTTTTTAGAGGATTACTTAAACCTGATAAATGATGTTGTTTCTCAATAACATAAAAGAAACCTGATAAATGATTTTGTTTCTCAATAACATAAAATACATGACTGTTAGTTCGCTCTCAATAACATAAAAGACATGATTGTTAGTTCACTTATTGATTGAAACAACCTGTGTTAATTCCTAGGAGATAAACAATATTTTAAGAAAACCAAATAGATAATAATGGATGAGAGGTTGACTCTATAGATCCTTGGAACTTCCTTTTTGAACAAGGAAGATCATTTCTTTATATATTTTGATATATTACATGTTGGATGATATTTTTTTAATTAGCTTAGCCACATATTTCATACAGACACATAGGTTCATACACCCAACATTGCAAGACCAGTTCACTTCTCTCAATGCACTAATATAATTTTTTAATATAGGAAAAACTTTTATTACATTAAAAAACATCCTACATCTTTGGCTTGTGACATTTGACTAACATAGACAATAGCCCCCATTATCTTGGTATGCACTCTAGCGAATACTTCACCCATTGGCCACACTATAAGCTACTTGTTAACTCTACTCAACTCTCACTTGCATATAAGTTTCACAAATAACTCTATAAGCATGAATCCACAACTTGTAAACTAAGCCATCAAATATCATCAACAAGCTCACTGATCCACTTGCTACTGCCACTACCTTGCTACAAACATGATTTGTAGGGGGATGCCTTGCATGAGGGTACTCAGAAAGGGGCTCATGCTCCTTGATAAATTACAATACTCCCCCAGGAAGAAGGGGGGTAGAGACAACTTTCCATCCTTGAGTTAATTTCAAGGATAAAATTTCAAGAAGTGAAAAGGTTGCAAAGAACCCACGCCAAAGGACATAAACATTACTAATTAAAATATAAATAATTTGAAATGAACAAGACTTATGAAAGGGATGTAATTTTTATAAAGAGATACCAATAAATATATGTATTATGGACATCTAGATGCCTATGATATGAGGCATGTAAAATTAGTAATCAAACGTAGCTCAAACATCTTTTACTCTGCAAAGAGAACATGTAGATAAGTCGAATGTAACCTTTATAAAGAGATACCAATAACTATATGTATTAAGGACATCTAGATGCCTATCATATGAGGCATGTAAAATTACTAATCAAACTTAGCTCAAACATCTTTTTCTCTACAAAGAGAACATGTAGATAGCTCAGATGTAACTTTTATAAAGAGATACCAATAATGATATGTATTAAGGACATCTCTATGCCTATCATATCAGTCATGTAAAATTAATAATCAAACTTAGCTCAAACTTATTTTCTCTACAAAGAGAACATGTAAATAAATCACGCTATAAGGGAGGCTCTAGGTTAATGTACCCCCAAATAAGAGAGATACATCTACAACAATGTCTCTAATTACAGGAAACAGGAAACAACAAGAAAAGAGTTTCTAGAAATGAAAATGGCTAGGGTATAGTATCAAGGAAATGTGAGGTAAACGTCTTAATAAACTATACTAAAGGAACAAACCCTAAACCCTACAAGAAAGATTTTATAAGCTACAAGCAAGCAGAGAAATTGTAACAAAGGGCATAAATTCAAAGAAATTCATAGCAAATTTAAACAAAGGGAAGAAATTCACAACAAATTTAAGTGTTGCTTGATTAATGTAGGGGAAAACCTTCAAATTCCAAACAACAACAATGCAATCAGAGCTAAATTCACAAATTCCAAACAACACATTTAAGTGTTGAAGAACATAATAGCTAAATTCCAAAATTCCAAACAACAACAGTGCAACTAGAGCTAAATTCACAAATTCCAGACAACAAATTTAAGTGTTGAAGAACACAATAGCTAAATTCTCAAATTCTAGACAGCAATAGTGCTACCAGAGCTAAATTCCCAAATTCAAGACAACAAATTTAAGTATTAAATAACACAATAGCTAAATTCCCAAATTCCAAACAACGAATTTAAGTGTTGAAGAACACAATGGCTGGTAGGATTTAGAATCCTACCGGGAGAGCTGCAGAAGCCACCAGCATGTACAAATGTCCCCCATACCTCACCACGGCTCTTCTGTAATAGCCACTTGCAACAAAAACTTACAAACACAGGGAAAAATTAGAATTTTGGAAAAAACCCAAAAAAAATCGAAAAAAACCCATGATTTTGCAAAGTTACTTTCATTGACCTCGAAACCTACATGTCGACCACCGAACTAGATAGAATCTACAACTAGTTCCTTACCAAACAATAGGCCATGAGGATGAAACAACATGGTAGGTATATGTAAACCCCCGATAGTGGAGAAAAAACAACAACAACAAAAACAATAAACCCCCCTCGAAACTTGTCAAACAACCACACCAACAACCCTAAACCACAAACGGACCACTACAAACAACCTCGCCCAGTAAGCAACTCCAGAATGGCGGACAAAGTGAACCAGTATAGGAGCTCAGAGGAGTCATTATTGGCGGAGTGGATTTCCCACACACCGAAATCGAGCAAAATAACATGGTGCTGCGAAGACATGGTGTAAAACATGGTAGACAAAACCCTAAACCCCACTTAACTACAAGTATTTAATGCAGCCACCTACAACAACATGTTGCAGGACCCACTGACCACCCCTCGTACGAGATCTATGGTGTCTCCACGTCAGCAGGTGAGATGGACAGGAGGGCACACAGGTAATGGTGTCCCTCCCCTAGAATGAGACAAATTATTCTTATGATAGCATGTGACTCCAATAACACTAATGTCACCACTGTTATTCATATCTATCTCTTCGTCAGTTGGACATAATGTTCTAAGCCATATATGTATCTTATGTAATACATCAAAATCTTTCAATTACTATGACCCACCTGATGGTTCCAAATCTAAACTAAATGTTCTGTAAACCTGCAAATAAAAAATGGTGTTACTACGTACTCAATATGGCCTATGATACATTGATATTCCTTGGCTCGAATTCCTCCATGTCCATGTCCTTTCACTACTTCAACCGCTTCATTCAACCAATCCTACTTAGGTGATACTTTGGAAAAATGATTGATAACATACCAGACCTTCTACTAAATCCCATCAAGTGGCTCCAACTCCATACCTATTATTCTAAAAATCTGCAAAAACCATATGGGTTTAACTTCATACTCAGAAAGCCTTAGAGTCAGTCAAGTTGGCGGGCTCAAAAAATTCCATGTCCTTGTGATACAACACTATGTCCCACTAGATGTTACCATCACCAAGCCTAGAGTGCAGGTGACCTGTAAAATACTGAAATGAGTTTTATGCTTGCTCAAAAAGATAGAGATTCAGTCATGTTCCTTGGCTTTGCCCTCTCCGTCTACTCCACCCATTGCCTACCTTGTTACTACAAATATCAAACCTTGAAAATTCTTAGCCAAAAATTTAATGATGATTTTGTGTTCTTCCTAAAGTTACAGGTTGGCCAGGCCCATAAGCTCCATTTTATCACCAATTTTATCACAAATTCATCCACCTAGGCTTCTCTCCAATGCTATGACCACTCGATTGCAAAGGGGAAACCAAACATTTCTGTTCTCTGCTGGTGCACTTTGTTGGAAATACTCTCTATCTAGAAGAGCCAAAAAAACATAAACAAATAACAAAAGAAAGAAATATAACCACCAAAATATCACCTAGGAACACATATGAACAAAAAACTACCCTAGATAAACTACTACAAAGAAAACATAGAATTATAATTTGGATCCTCTTCATTAACACAAACAAAACCTTACATACTAGTCAAGGCCTCCCTACCATGGGGGTAGGGAGGCAAAGATTCCTCCCAAGTTCTTCTCAAGTAGTAAAAACCATTATGTGCCAAACTCCAAAGATAGATAAGACTCTAATGCCACAACCGCCTCAACTCTAAAGTCAGACTGAATAATATATAAAAATGAGAGGATAGGAGAATATCTTAAAATTAAAATCTCCCATATACTTTTATCTCCATTACAAGTTCACATCTCATATGCATTCCATTTAAATTCCATCATATTTACATGTACATTTAGATCTCATTTACATTTAATTGTCTAATTAAACCCAAATCCACCCACATGCATCTTGAGTCCCACACAGGTCCCAAGACATATCTATGTGATGTATCAACAATGAAGATGGAATATTTTTTAATATTCATGGAATTTGCATATAATAACAACTATTAGAGTCCTATTAAAATGGTACCTTTTGAGTTGTTATATGGTAAGATTTGTAGGATGCCCTTGAGCTAGAATAAACTTGAGGCATTGGTATTGATAAGGCTTGAGGTCATGCAAGAAATGGAAGATTTGATGACCATGATTAAGGAAATACTGAAAAAAAAAAAAAAAAAAAAAAAAAAAATCTCAAGATAGGAAAAAGAGATATTTAGATGCTTTTAATATTGATCGAAATTATTAGATTGGGTATAAGGTGTTTTTAAGTGTAAGTGACCTTGAAAGAGTTACATAAATTTTTGAAAGGGAGTGAAATTGTCTCCATAGTTTGTGGGACTATTCCAAGTTATAGTGAATAAAGGTCCTATGGTGTAAAGACTCACATTACCTGCATCATTAACATGCATGCATGATGTGTTCCGTGTCTCTATCTTATGTCGCTACATTTTTATCTTTCACATGTTATTGACTTGAGTCATGTGTAGGCCATAAATGAAGGGATGGTGATGGCCAAGTTGGTTCACATTTTAGAACAAAATCTACAACTTATACATTGATCAATGGAACAAGTGAAGGTATAATGGGATAGTTACGATCACAGTGCAACCACTTGGGAGGATCTAGAGGAGATGTGTTGTCGTTTTCCATTCATTTTCTAGGACATTGGGATGAAGTATATGTTAAGAGGTTGTAAGGAGTTCCCACTCTAATTGATTTGATATTTACATTATCTTGAATTTGAGGCAACATAATGAAATTTATATTATTCTTAGAGGAAATCATAGTTTAATGATATGGTTATTATTATTTCATGTGATGATAACTAGTGATGTAATTATTTCAATTTCAATCTGCACTATGTTTATGTTTATAGTATATGTTGTTATTGATGATGTTTTATCATATTAGATGACTACATTTATGAATATATGTTACTAGCATTTATTTGAGTGAGGTAGGAGACCACCTTGGCACACATGCCTATGATGAGTCTGCAATTCTGGTTTGGATCATTTGAGCATTTTTTATGCTAGAATTTAATTTGGAAATAATATATTGTTGTGATTATTGATGATATGTTGTGTTTGCAAGGACAAGTTAGGTTCTTGGTTGAATGACTCACACATGGGTGATGACACTATATGAAGCATATCAGACTTTCATGAGAGGAGTGGGATAGCATCCCTTATTCCACCCTTGAGCACTCTCCCCATCACTTAGGTTGGAAGGTGTTAGGACACCTTCACCTTGAATTTCATGATACCATGAAGGCTAGAACAAAAATTTGGTCACTCATGAGGCATTATTGAGGGGTGCACATCATGAAAAAATCCTTGATCCTTAACACCATTAGTCATACAATAAAATATGACCTTGGAGTTAACAGTGGCCTCCATCATCGTGCCCATGCTCCCCTTTTTAGTCACAAATGCCTAAAGGGCAAGTGGTATGACACCCTTGGAACTTCATGAGGAAGTTATTGAAGGAAACAACCAACTTGGAAACCTCGACATTAGGAAAAGAGAATGTAATTGATGGAAAATATTCATGAATTTAAACATTAAAGTAAATAACATCAATAAAAGGGGTAGTTAAGTTGAATTTTAATTGAAAAGTTAAAGTTTGTGGATGAGGGAATAAATGTGTAAATGTAAAGCTGAACTTAAAGAAATAAATTAAATATTTCTTCTAATCACCTTCACACTTAGAAACACTCAAGAGTAAATTAGCCCCTTGGAACATTTTAAGTATCCTAAAACATGGGGAGGGATGGGCTCTAAATTAGAAAATAGGGCCAATAAATCATTGAGAAATACTCACAATAAGAAGGGGAGGTGTGCAAGCAATTAAAAGGAACTAATTTAAAAATGGAGAAAAATAAAGTTCATTAGAAAACTTCTATGTGGTTGAAGCATAAATTAAAAATCCCCAACTAAAATTTAACTTGAGAAAAAGTAGAGGGTACTTGAGGAAGAGAATATCATTATACCTACTTCTTGACTCCATATGATGAAACACATCTACAAAAATAGAGATTCTAAATTTAGATTAAGGCACAACTAAGAGAAAAAATAGAGAAACATGTGTGGGTGGGGGAAATTAACCCTTTAAAAAAAAATAAGAAAAATAGTTTCATAATTAAATTTCTAACACTTAGATGGGCAAATAATCAAAATTTTAAATTAAAGAATTTTTTATTTTTTTTTAATTTTTGCATGAGGAACAAAGTGACACCACTAAAAATTTCAATAAAAGGAACCAGAAGTTATGAGAATCTCACCCTTTTGCAACCTAATGCTAGAGGAGCGTCCCAATACTATTTTTATTTAAGTGACTACTAAATATCTGTTGTAAGATTTTTATTTAAGTGACTACTAAATATTTGTTGTAAGTTTAGCGTGTGTATATGGAGTTGCATTGAGTAGAAGTCACTTGAGTTGAGATCTCACCTCCATATTGTTAATATTCACATCCTCCATACAACCACATTGTAGCTCAAGGGTTTACACGAAAGAAGAATACCAAAGAAAAAGGCATGGAAATTCTAAATGAGTATGCAACATTTGAACAAGCAAAAGAATTCAACAAATTCAAATATTCAATGTTGCAAGATTACATCAGTTTTCTATAAGATCATTGAAGTTGCAATCATCTCTAACATTGTTAAAATATTGAATTGTAAATTATATATATATATATATATATAGATATTCAAAGTGAAAATGTATTGAAAGGTTTTATTTGTTAAGTGTACTATTGACTAGTTAAGATTTTTATTCTTCTTGTTGTTAATGATATTAAAAACAATGTAGTGTATGTATTTGGATGTGATTAAATAGAATATAAAAAATAAGAGGCAATAATTTCACCTAAACTTATATTGTATCGTACTTTAAATCAAGTGCATAATATTAAACAAAGGGTTATTATAACTTTAAAATTTATATTAAATTGTTTAATTAAATATTTTATTCATATATCATAGTTGATAATTTAGATATTTATTTATGGTAATAGTATTAATAATGGTGTTGTTGAAGGGCAATAGCTATGCAAATGAAATATTATATGTGAAGATGTTTTTTGTTCAAATTTTTCATATTCACCTTGTGCTTAAAAAAGTCTAAATAAGTGCTTAAAATTTAATTTATAGTTAAAACTATTAAAATAGACCCATATACATTAGACATACAATTCTTCTTGAATAAATTTTTTAAATAAAATACCATTAAAAACAATCACAATCCATTCATGAAAAATAAAATAAAATAATCATAATACTGAGTGTTCACAGTAATCTTTAGAGTGGTGATTCTCTTACCCAAAAATACAAAGAATTTGAAGTCGTGCACAGTCAATAAGTTATAAGTTTGGAGAGTACATATAAGTGGACGACTTATTGCTATGTAGAGTATAACACTACAACCAATGTACATTGCATTGTTGATATCTATATAGGTTAATGTTGAAGTATTATAAAACCTATATTCTAAATGTCATTGTATTTTGATCAGCAGTTGAGATTACCTCTATAAATTCAATACTGGAAGGAAAACTAGAAAAAGGCATTCGTATAACACCAGATGGATTTAGAGATCATAAGAATTGTATTTCAATTTATCTGATAATGCCTTGGTGTGCAAAATAATGGAATATACCTTACACACATCATAAGTCAAGGTGCTTCTCGATCCTTCCTCAGTGTACTTTAGACAGAAGAAAGTGGATTCATTTATAATGGGATGCTTTTCATTAAAATCATGAAAAGCTCAACCCTGAATGCTTTGGGAAGTTCAATTCCCTGAAATAACTTTCGTATCAACCTCTCCCATGAAGTTTGAACAATACCTTAAGAAATTTATTTCCCCCAAAATTTAAATTTGCAACTTAGCAAAATCTAAACCTAAATAAACCAATTGTTCTATACCTTATAAAGTGAAATAACTGCATTAAGATAATAAGGTAAACCTTATTAAATCATTAAATCACTTGTTAGCTCATGAGCAACACTATATTGAACAACTAAATTAATTAATTAAAAGTTGTTTTACAAATAAATACAAGACAAAAAAATGGAGTTGTCTGTAACGCGACTTTTTGAAAGTTTTTCTGGCGGGTTTTTCTGGTCGAAATCCGGCAGGAATTTATTGGAATCACAAGTTTGATAGCTAGTTTATGCACAATGAAAGCGTCCCAGGGGTTTTCGAGGGTGCTGAATCCAAATATGCAGTTAAAAAACAATTTTAACTGCAAGAAATCAAGATTTAATCTCAATTTCTTCCGCCGGATTCCATCACCGGAATCTCCAAAAAGCCGCATTATAGACAACTCCCAAAAAAATGGCACGACTCGTCCAATTTCGCAGTCCGATACAACAAATAAATACAAGACAAAACCTCGCATAATTGGTTTTTGAAGTGCTGATCCTTACTATAAATGCCACGATGGAACTCCATGTTTTTTATCAATATAGTGTAATGTTAATTGCATTTAATTTTGATTAACTGACCGTAGTGGTATTTAGTGAATTGGAAATTTTTCTTACCACGAAATGAAACGTTGCATTGATCCATTAATTAATTATATTCGGGGAAATCATAAATATCAATGAAATCTCAGTATCACTAATTAACCATTTCGTAGCCAATAGTTTTTTTACCTCATGGTTATCAATATTGCAAAAGAAGATAAATATAATCCTTTCAATTTTCGAGCTGGTCTCAAAAGACACGATTTGTAACGTTGCATTGATCCATTAATTAATTATATTCGGGGAAATCATAAATATCAATGAAATCTCAGTATCACTAATTAACCATTTCGTAGCCAATAGTTTTTTTACCTCATGGTCATCAATATTGGCAAAAGAAGATAAATATAATCCTTTCAATTTTCGAGCTGGTCTCAAAAGACACGATTTGTAATTTAACAAGGCGAGCTGCGAAGCAGCAAGTCCTTGTCAGTTTCCAATACTTTGTATTGTGGTTTTGGGTAATAATGATTTAGTTCAACAATTGTGCTATATTAATGGCGTTGGTTCAATGTTTGAAGATTTACAAAGAATTGTAGAGGCATGTAACTTGTGGACAAGATGAAGGAGAGCGTACATAGTCTGGAGCAGAGTATAAGTTCAAAGAAAAGTCCTAAGTACACTAAGGTCTAGAAGCCTCAGTTGCACAACATTTATCAGCTACTGGAACTTATGTTGCAACGAATCCTAGAGTATAACCTAAATCTGGCAATAGAGCGTGATATCTCTTACCTTATCTCTCTGTCTCTTCTCTAAGGAAGGTATCCCAGGCCTTGATCTGTCCATCCATCAGCCCCTATCGATACACCGAAAGATATTGATTATGTTACAGAATAGAAATAAGGCCCCATTGTGAAACTTACTGAATTTTGGTAGTAGACTCTGTAATTCTAGTAGTAAAGGAGTGCCGCTCCTAAGATATGTGACTGGAATCACCCTCGATCTATTCTTGTGAAGTTCTAGTCTTACAATGATAGGTTGTTCAATACAGGTTTGAGGCCTGCAGAATGAAGATCTATACAGAAATCAAGCTAGCTATAAGTTTGAAGTGTGATGGCTCTTAAGCTGGCTAGAATCAGAACCCAAGTTGCTAACCTTTTTTTTAGTCAAATAAAGCTAAGAAAGGTTAATGATCATAAGACTACCTGAAGGTCAAATCACTGAAATCGAGAAGCCTGAGTATAAACTTAATATTTTGAATTACATATGTGTACTCTGTTCTTGGATTTTAAAGCACAACTTGTTTTAAATTACTGAAGACATATTGGTTTTTAATATACATCATCAACAACATCACTGTATTCTCAAAGGCATGATTCGAAATGAAAAAACAAATTAAAGTTTAATGTTGAAGATGTCACAGATGGGATATTGGTAACTTGAACCTCAATAATTTGACTAATTGTTGTGGAAGAAATGTGTTATGTAATCCTTGAACTAGATGGTACCCAAGCAATTGATGTTGGCATTTCTTGTATAGAAATAGGTTTGACAAGGTCTAATTGGAGGTTCTAAAGTCACATTTGAACAAATATTTGTTTAGTATTTACATCTGTTAAGATGCATGTTACAAAAACTGAGAGCTAGTAGAACTATTTGACAGCATAAAAACGATTCTATAATGCAGAATAAACACTTAAAAGAATTGAAAAACTTTAATACCCAAGAAATCATACCTCCGGCCATTGATTCTGCTCACACTCCAAAACCAAACTTTCTACTACGCTTGAGGCGGTCCCTTCTTTTGTTTTTTGATGTGTTTACAAGTGTTGTTGGCTTGATCAAAACCAGTAGTCTCAAAGATCTCCTTGGATGGATGCATGTATGAAAGAAATAAGAGATTCCAAAACTCGCCCGCTGGCCTTCTTCCTTCGAGTATCAAAACTTTACTTATTTGTATTGAAAACCCACGTCAAGGCAAGGCAAGTGAGAATATAAAAGCTGAAGAGAGAAAGTACTTCATCCAGAATCTTATCACCTCCGAGCAACTCCCAAGTGAATGTCAAAAGCAAGCGTGAAACTGGTGAATCATATGAAACTGCGCCCTCCCTCAGCGTTGCAAACGCCGCCCTTAGATTTATAAAATTCACCCAAAATCTCTCATCCATGAGGCACTTCCAAGCTCTGCTCACTCTAATTTGATGGTGTAAGGCCGAAGGGGTTGAGTTAGTGAGCTTGGGGACTAAACAAAAGTATTTATAGCTAAGCTTCCATCAAGCTTTATATGGCTATGTGTCAAGTGTTCCACAGAACATGGTAGAGAACTGTAGTGAGAGTAATGGACCACTCCAGGAGCTCCCAACAAGAATTTAATCAACAGCAGTTGGTTTCCGTAATTATTGGAAACGGCGGTAGATGGTGACCGAATCATCGGCAGCCATTGTGGGAGCTAACATTCCCCCACTTGGTCCATACTTCCAATCTTAATGTCTCATCTTAAAACCCATTGATAATCTGTATTAAGTAATGGAAACATGAATCATGGTGATAAGTCCTCTAATGACGAGTACTATCTTCCATGTATTACTATGTATTTATTTCTATTATACTTTATGTGGCAACAATTTCTTAATGGATAAACCTTATGTTTATTCTTGGTCCTACACAGATGAATTCTCTCAAATCAAATTAAGGTGCAGATAAGTATGAGGAAAACATCACAATAATTAAGAATTTCATTAAAATAACATTGTCCATACAATGAGAAACTACATAATGGAACCAAGTCCCACATTCATTACATGATCCTTGAATTTCAACGGTGGCATGCCCTTAGTCAAAGGATCGGTGAACATCAACTCAGTGCTGACGTGCTCAATGACCACTTTCATTTCTTTAACACGTTCCCTTATAGCTAAATACTTAATGTTGATGTGTTTATTTCAACTCCCACTTTTGTTGTTTTTAGCCATAAAAACAACCGCTGAATTGTCGCAATACATTCTCAATGGCTTAAAGATGGAATCCATAATTCTAAGCCTAGAGATGAAACTCTTAAGCCATACACCATGTAAAGTAGCCTCAAAATAGGAGACGGACTCGGCTTCCATAGTGGAAGTGGCAATCAAGGTCTGCTTGGCACTCCTCCATGATACAACTCCACCGACCATCATAAAAATGTATCCTGATGTTGATTTCCGTGAATCAACACATCCAGCAAAGTCAGAATCTAAGTAGCCAATTACTTCCAAATTGTCCGTCCGTTTATACATAAGCATGTAGTTTTTGGTTCCTTGAAGGTACCTCATTACTTTCTTTGCAACTCTCCAGTGGTCTATAATTGGATCACTCCGATATCATCCCAACATTCCCACAACAAATGCAATGTCAGGTCTTGTGCAGACTTGAGCATACATTAGGCTTTCAACAGCAGAAGCATATGGAATGTTCTTCATTTGTTCCCTTTCAAAGTCGTTCTTCGGGCATTGCTTCAAATTGAATCTACCACCCTTCACAATGGGAGCTACACTTGGTGAACAATCCTTCATCCGAAATCTCTCTAAAATTTTATTAATATAGGTTTCCTGAGACAGACCCAAGATGCCTCGAAATTTGTCTCTATGGATCTTAATGCCAATGACATAAGATGCCTCACCCATATCCTTCATATCGAAATTTTTAGAGAGGAATTGTTTCACCTCATGCAAGAAACCCTTATAATTGGTTGCTAGCAAAATGTCATCCACATATAAAACAAGAAAACAAATTTTACTCCCACTAACTTTTAGGTATACACATTGATCCATAATGTTTTCTACAAAACCGAATGAAGAAATTACATTATGGAATTTCAAATACCATTGGCGGGATTCTTGTTTTAAACCGTATAAGGATTTCTTGAGCTTGCAAACCAATTGCTCACCATCACTAGAGGGGAATCCTTTAGGTTGTTTCATGTAAACCTCCTCCTCTAGATCTCCATTGAGAAATGTCGTTTTCACATCCATTTGTTGCAACTCCAATTCAAAATTGGATACTAAATCCATAATAATGTGCAAAGAATATTTCTTAGATACATGAGAGAAAGTCTCCATGTAGTCGATTCCTTCTTTCTAAGTGAATCCCTTAGCAACAAGCCTTGCCTTGTATCTCTTAATGTTGCCCAATGAGTCTTTCTTTGTCTTAAAGACCCATTTACATCCAATGGCTTTTACACCATTAGGCAACTCAACAAGATCCCAGACTTCGTTACCCTTTATAGAATTCATCTCTTCCTTCATGGCATTGTACCATAATTCTAATTCTTTGCAACTCATGGTTTGTGAAAAAGACTCGGGATCATTTTCAGCTCCAATGTTGTAGTCAGATTCTTGCAGATACACAACATAATCATCAGGAATTGTTGATATCTTTGGTCTAGTAGATCTTCTTAATGTTTGATCTAGGTGGATGTTGGTGGCCACCCACCTATTCCATTTGGACCCCCACAACTGTCTCTTTCAGCTCTTTCAGTTTCCTAAATTGTAGCACAGTTTACTATTTTTAGCATTTTTTCGGGTCCTGAACTTCCAGAGCCGTTTTGAGGCCCTAAATGACGTTTTTTTGGGAATCTGGGGCAACATGGTCTATGGACCGATGTTGCCTCCCAAAGTGGTAGTACTTGGATAGATCTTTCTAATGAGCTATCGTGCGCGTCAAACGGAGATCGTATGCCAAAGTTACGACCCCGGGAAATTGATGTACCAATTTACCCAAACGGGGCCCACAATTTGGCGTTTCATCTTCTAGGGTTAGGTTTTGGAATGTGAAGGGTTTTCCATTGTTTCTCAACAATAAATAGGCCTTCGAGCCTCATTGTAACTCAGTTCGGAACAGTTCAGAGGCATGTAGCCGCCACATCTCTTCTCAGAGATAAGCTACCATCGCCCTAGCTGGTTTCTTTCCATTTCTGTTTGTAAGAATATTTCAGTATTTTACAGTAATGAAATGAAGTATTATTTCCGCTGCATCTTTGTGTATATGGTTATCTCTGTAATTTATTGCGTTCCTGTTTAAATCCGGATCAGTGGTATCAGAGCGGTCTGCTTTTTCTCTATTTTTCTTTGCATGTCCCCAACGAGGTCGGGATATAAGGAGTTAGGGCTTGAACTGGTCGAACCCTTGCAAGACCAGCCTCGCAAATCCCGATGGCCTCCCATGGCGGATGAGAAGAAAGACGAGGGGGCAAGAGATCCTATCAAAATCTTACTCGAAGAAGCGCTCGAGCGGCAAAGGAACGCGATGATGGATAGCTTTGCACAGATCCTTCAGCGGCTACCCAGAGGCGACGCATCGACTTCCAACAGCGACTCTGGAAATGCCACACCGTTTAAGGTACAAGTTAATTTTGAAATCCCCATCTTCGAGGGTCAAATAGACGCAGATGCCGTAGATAAATGGTTAAATCTGCTAGAGGGTTATTTTTCTGTTCACGAATTTTCAAGTCGGGAAAAGATTGTTTTCGCTCTTCTCAAAGCAGCCCCCCACGTCAAGGACTGGTGGGAACCCTACTGCGAGCAGAAGGATGAAAGTACAGGCTCACTATTTTCAGCCGCACCCACTTGGAATGACTTCCGGGATGCCATCAAGGAGCAGTACTACCCTGTCAGAAGCTATGAGGACAAATACATCAAATGGACCACACTGCGGCAAGGACGAGACCAAGATGTGCCAGAGTTCACAAACATTTTTCATACCCTTCACACACAGTTGGGTATCAAAGATTCTGAGCTGCATCTGGTACTCAAATACTGTGCCTTCCTGCACAGATACATCCAGGAAGAGATGGTGTTTTTGAACATCCCCTCACTCGGCACAGCATACCGATACGCTGTCAAAATCGAGCAAAAGTTCAAACAGAAGAAGCGAGACTTTGGATCTGCAAATCCGAAGCCCAAAGGACAAAGTCAAGGCGGGGTGACCCAAGACAACCCGTCGAAGCCGCAAGAAAAGAACAACACCATGAAGCCGAAGAAGGACACAGGAAAGTGGTGTGAATTCCACAAGAGTCCCACTCATAACACAAGTGAGTGTCGGACCAGGCAGTCGCTGGTGGCCGAGTTGAAGGCTTCCGAATTAGATGCATGTTCCGACCCTGAGCCAAAACCCGACAAGGGGAATGGAAAAGGGAAGCAGATCATTGATGCGGATCCCAGCGCCACTGTTGCCACCGCCAAGATCCAAAAAGATGAGCCCGAAAATCCAGAGGAAGGGGAGCGTCTTTTCCACTCACAGATGTGGGTGAAGGGTTCACCGCTGCGATTCATTGTCGACAGTGGTAGCCAAAAGAACCTGGTTTCAGCAGAGGTCGTGAAGCAGTTGGGCCCACCGACTACACCACACCCACAACCATACAGTATCGGGTGGCTTCATGAAGGACGAGATCTCAAAGTTCGCCAGCAGTGCCGCCTTCCCTACAACATCAAGCCCTTCACCGACGAGGTATTATGTGATGTTACACCTCTGGATGTTTGTGATGTATTATTAGGCCAGCCATACTTGTGGAGGCGACATGCTGTGTATGAGTCCAGGCCTCGTGCTGTCATTATTTCTTTGAATAATTCATTATACAGGATACCGGAGGTAGCCCCACCTACCGCCACATCTTTGATTACTACCAAGAAAGGCAGCAAGCTCCTATCACAGACCAGGAAATTCATTTGTCTGGTTCACTCCCAAAGTAAGGGGAAGATCGTTGCTACATCCATGACCCCTGCAAAGGGTTCCTCCACGCAGCAGCAACAGCAAAGGGATACGGTCATGACAGAACACAGGAACAACTTCTCCTCACCCATAGGGGTACCACACAAGTTTCAGGTGGGCGACAAAGTTTGGTTACATCTGCAAAGAGAACGCCTTACCAGAACCCATCAGAAACTCAGGCAACTCCGACATGGTCCTTACACCAGTACCAAGGCTACGGGCAACAATGCTTCGAAGCACAACATTCCTCCATTCCTTGGCTTGCACCGATTGTTCAATGTGGACCGTCATCGACCATGATTCTCACCATTTCTGGTCACATCAGAGAGTGCAGAACAGCTCACCAGAGACCCAGCTCAGCAGAAGCTTCCTCATCTCAAGGAGGAACTCAACGCAATGGGGACCATTGCTTCCTAAGGGGGGAGGAATGATCCAGGTGGATGTTGGTGGCCACCCACCTATTCCATTTGGACCCCCACAACTGTCTCTTTCAGCTCTTTTAGTTTCCTAAATTGTAGCACAGTTTACTATTTTTAGCATTTTTTCGGGTCCTGAACTTCCGGAGCCGTTTTGAGGCCCTAAACGACGTTTTTTTGGGAATCTGGGGCAATATGGGTCTATGGACCGATGTTGCCTCCCAAAGTGGTAGTACTCGGATAGATCTTTCTAATGAGCTATCGTGCGCGTCAAACGGAGATCGTATGCCAAAGTTACGACCCCGGGAAATTGATGTACCAATTTACCCAAACGGGGCCCACAATTTGGCGTTTCATCTTCTAGGGTTAGGTTTTGGAATGTGAAGGGTTTTCCATTGTTTCTCAACAATAAATAGGCCTTCGAGCCTCATTGTAACTCAGTTCGGAACAGTTCAGAGGCATGTAGCCGCCACATCTCTTCTCAGAGATAAGCTACCATCGCCCTAGTTGGTTTCTTTCCATTTCTGTTTGTAAGAATATTTCAGTATTTTACAGTAATGAAATGAAGTATTATTTCCGCTGCATCTTTGTGTATATGGTTATCTCTGTAATTTATTGCGTTCCTGTTTAAATTCGGATCAATGTTGTATCATCATCTTCCTAAAATGTATGTGGTTCAACTTGTTGTTCAAAAGTTCTTGGCAACTCTTGAACTACCTGATCTACTGGAATGTCGTTAGCAGCTTATGGAACTTCAACAATTGGTTGTTCAACACCAGTTTGTACTTGAGGGGTGCTATGAAAAATAATCAATCTATCACTTGAGGTGGAAGGTTGAGATTCTGAATGATCCTTCTCAGAAACTATGTTCCTAGTTTGATCGCTCCCACTGATCAAGTCATTTTCAAGAAACTTTGCATTTCTTGATTCCACAATCCTAATGCTATGAGATGGACAATAAAATCTGTAACCTTTAGACCTTTCAGCACATCCAATGAAGTACCCACTAATGGTCCTTGGGTCCAGCTTCTTCTCTTGTGCATTATAAATTCTCACTTCAGACAGGCATCCCCAAATGTGCATATGTCGCAAACTCGATTTCCAACCTTTCCATAATTCAAATGGCGTTTTAGGAACAGCCTTTGTTGGAACTCAGTTTTATATATACACTGTCATCTTAAGTGCTTCAGTCCACATGGATTTAGGAAGATCGGAGCTGCTAAGCATACTCCACACCATGTCCAATAATGTTCATTTTCTTCTTTCTGCTACACCATTCTGGTCGGGTGAACTAGGCATGGTGTATTGGGAAACAATCCCATGCTCATGAAAAAATTTTGCGAATGGCCCAGGTGCTTGTCCATCTTCTGTGTATCTACCATAATATTCTCCACCTCTATCTAATCTCACAATGTTAATTTGCTTGATGCATTGTTTCTCTACTTTAGCCTTAAAGATCTTAAAGGCATATAATGTTTCGTTATTTTTATGAAGCATGTAGAGATACATATATCGTGAGTAATCATCTATAAAAGAGATGAAGTATCTCTGACCATGTGAGTCCATGTCTGGACTACATATATCAGTATGTATGATCTCTAATATGTCTGAACTCCTATTGGCACATTTCTTTGACTTGTTGGTCTGCTTTCCTTTTATGCAATCCACACAAGTCTCAAAATCAGTAAAATCCAGAGTATTAAGTACCCCTTCATTTATCAATCTTTTAATTATTTCTATGGAGATATGACCTAATCTTTGGTGCCATAATTTAGAGGAATCTTCATCAATAACACATGGGCCAGTCTGAACATGCATTGAATCATAAGTGATATTGTTTTGTAAATTAATGCAGTAAACACCATTAGACAAAATACCATTCCCAACACAATCATATTTATAAAATAAACTAAAGAATGTTTCTGAAAAGTTGAAGGAATATCCAAAATGTACAAGTCTTGAAACTAAAATCAAGTTTCTAGAAAAACTTGGAACATAAAAGGTATTTTCTAATTCTAAAACAAAGCCACTACTTAAAGTTAAATAGCATGTTCCTATAGCTTCCACATGCAAGCCCATCTTGTTTCCTGATAAGATGTTTTTCTCACTTCCCACTGGCTTCCTTAGGTTTTGCAAACCCTGCAAGGGATTAGAAATGTGAATTTTTGATCCAGAATCAATCCTCCAAGTGTTAATATTGACATTAACCATATTAGATTCATAACAAACAAACAAGATTGGATTACCTTTGTCCGCAAGCCATTTCTGAAATTTGACGCATTCCTTCTTCATGTGTCCCTTATTTTTACAGAAGAAACACTTGGAATCCTTCTTGATATTAGCTTGGGGAGGTACTTTACCTTTCCCTTTATGATTGGCTTGAGATTTGTCTTTTCCATGCGTTGCCAGCATTGCACTTTCTCCCAGTTCCATCACCAGTCTCCCTTCCTCTTGAACACACATGGTCATGAGTTCATTAATTGACCATTTATCCTTATGTGTGTTGTATGAGATTTTGAAGGGCCCGTATTGGTGCGGAAGAGTGTTCAGGATGTAGTGCACCAGGAAAGACTCGAATATTTCAACCTTGAGTTTCTTCAATTGAGCCACAGTGTCCCTCATTTGCATGATGTGCTTGCGTACACCTTGCACACTGGTGAGCCTTAGGGATGAGAACTTCATGATTAGGGTGCTTGCTAGTGCCTTGTCTGAAGTGACGAATTGATCATCAATGGCTTTCAGCAAGTCTCAGACCTTTTCATGCTGATCAATGGAACCACAAATACCAGCTGAAATTTTAGTCTTAATGAACATCATGCTTAGGCAATTAGATCGCTCCCATCGTTCATAAAGCATGATGTCCGCTACAGTGTTGGTATTAGTGAGCGTGAGTGGTTCATCTTTCCTAATAGCATAGTCTATGTCCATCCACCCCAAATAAAGGAGAACTCTCTCCTTCCAGACCTTATAGTTATCTCCCTTAAGTACAGGGATATCACAACGAATATCAGAGAAATTTGCAGGTTATAAAACTGCATAAAATTAAAGATCACATGCTTATGTTAAAATTGAGGCCTAAAAATAAAATTTCATGCTTTACCAATGTAAATCATGCTTAAAATTGAATCTAATGACATAAAAATTGTTTGTGGACTAAATTTTCAATTCAAGCATATTCAATTATTCTTTATGATAAAATGTATCAAATTATTCACTTGATTCATAATTCTAAAGGGTATATTATGATTATAATTTGATATAAATTCTATCTTAGATTTGAAATTTATGATAAAACTATTAATTCATAATTCCTATGGGTAAGCTATGAATAATTTGATATTTTATCCTAATTAATTATATAAATATAATAAAAATTCCTGTGGGAAAAAATTTATTATATCTAGTATAATTAATTACAATTAATGTCTAAATATTCTTTATGTGATCATAACCAATCATAATATATAATATTATTTAATTAGAGATGTTGTGGCTATTCTCTAATCAATTAAAAACTATATGGATCACTCATAAATTATTTCTTGTATGCATAAAAATTAACTTGATGTGAGAATAATTATAAATTGCATAAATAAAGCTATAATATTCATGCATAACATTCAACGATGGGTCTCATATACTCATCCAAAATAGCTTGTATTAATTAGAGCAGAAATAATTAATTCATGCAAATTAAATATGAGCATAGTTAATAAATTTGCACAACAATTATCCAAATTGCATATAATTAAACCAAATAAATATTATAAGCATAAAAATTGAGCAAAAATTAGACATATTTCCAAATAAATGCCTTAATTCAGAAAATCTTCTAAATATGGCATTGAGCCAAATAGAGCATGTCTATAAACACCAAGGCAGAGATAAAATAAGCTCTGATACCAAATGACGGCATAAAAATGATTCTATAATGCAGAATAAACACTTAAAAGAATCGAAAAACTTTAATACCCAAGAAATCATACCTCCGGCCATTGATGCTGCTCACACTCCAAAACCAAACTTTCAGCTATGCTTGACGCAGTCCCTTCTTTTGTTTTCTGATGTGTTTATATGCATTGTTGGCTCAATCAAAACCGATAGTCTCAAAGACCTCCTTGGGGATGCATGCATGAAAGAAATAAGAGATTCCAAAACTCGCCCGCCAGCCTTCTTCCTTCCAGTATCAAAACTTTACTTATTTGTATTGAAAACCCGCGTCAAGGCAAGGCAAGTGAGCATATAAACGCTGAAGAGAGAAAGTACTTCGTCTAGAATCTTATCACCTCTGAGCAACTCCCAGGTGAACATCAAAAGCACGCATGAAACCAATGAATCATATGAAACTGCACCCTCCCTCAACTTTGCAAATGTCGCCCTTAGATTTACAAAATTTGCCCAAAATCTCTCATCCGTGAGGCACTTCCAAGCTCTGATCACTCTAATTTGATGGTGTAAGGCTGAAGGGGTTGAGTTAGTGAGCTTGGAAACCAAACAGAAGTATTTATAGCCAAGCTTCCATCAAGCTTTAGATGGCTATCTATCAAGTGTTCTACAGAACATGGTAGAGAACTGTAGTGGGAGTAATGGACCACTCCAGGAGCTCCCAACAAGAATTTAATCAATAGCAGTTGGTTTCCGTAATTATCGGAAACAGCGGAAAATGGTCACCGAATCATTGGCGGCGGTTGTGGGAGCTAACACTGTTGACATACATATTGTAAAAATTAATATTTACAGAGTAATTGAAGGTATCATTTCTACTTGATATCAAGAATGATGTTGTCCATCGAAATTGTGAAGGTTCCATTTAGTGAAAATTCACGTAACATGAGGACAGTTGCAGAGATGTTTCGTTTATATTTTGCAAAAGGTATTTGCAAAAGACTTGGAAAGAAGATTTGAAGAAGATCTTTTGGAAGCATGTAGTTTAGCTTTCCATCTGCATATTTTATTGTACATTGTAGATTGTGTTCATAAGAGAATAGCTTTTTGTCACGGAAATTTGTACAATACAACATGTCGTTGACTAGACAGTCCGTTGTTCTAATAAGTTGTTTACATTCGCTGCAGAATGGCTTGTACGGTGGACAAAACAAATCAGCTGGTTTGATAATTCCAATAATCTGCCACAGTTGAATTGGGAATACAAATATTTATAGTAGATGAACAACTTAAGGAAAAAAAAAGTAGTAAAAGAAAAAGTGAATAGTTCAAGAAGAAATAGAGAAATGCCTATAAAAAGTTCAAATATGTCTGCAAATGAACTTTTGTTTTTGGTATATTCTATAAATGAGTAGTAGTTCAAAAGCAATTTAACACTTTCCTGAAGGTTTGTTTTGGCAAGAGTCTGTAGATAAGATTTTGTCAATTGATCATTAAGTGGTTCAAAGAAACTTGATAAACATGTACGTATGGTATGGGATTCTCTTGGCCCACTTCGAACCATGTTTTTGAATAGAAGAAACATTATCTTTCCTCTTATTATATCTTGCTGCAGCTCAACAAATATATGTTTTTGTTGTTCGTTTAGATGCACCTGAAAGAAAACCAAGTCAAAATTTTGGTTAGTTGTGACAGAAAAAGCAGTAAAACATAAATGCTCAAATACAACTGAAAAAAATTGAAGTCAAAATTTTGCAAGAGAAAGCAAAAATGGACATATAAAATGCTAAGCATAATAGAGCAGAAGATTTGACACAGTACCATGGCACAGACACTGTTTGTTTCACCATCTTTGACATATAGTTCAAATTGACGATTGTTTCATTGGCATCCTATGACAAGTGTTGCAAAGCTTCTAACCGAATAATAGATTATTTTCTTCTAAAAGCATAGCAATTGTAGCGTCTAGAGTAAGTCAACGTTGAAGAAAAATTACAGATATTGTTTCAACAAGAGATGTTGAATTCAATGAGATGCAATGACTAGCATCACCCTTTTCATATTTTCTTTTCTTAGTGATGCTAAATCCTGTTATGCGACCACTTTTCCTGACATAGAAATAGGAGGCAAATTGAGAGATCAGTTTATCACTTATGTTGACGGTTATTGTAAGTTGGCCATGCAAATCGACAAGGTCGGCATGCACAACCTGTGTCTTTGGTGGTGAGGAGGGTACTGGAGTCAAAGCAGGACCATATAACACTAACACATCACCTTCGAAAATAGTTGTTACACTTCCCATGCAAATGTCCATTATGGATGATGGTGCTATTTGTTGCTTTGTTGATTTTTCTTTTGGCATTGTGCTTGTTGCACTATCTGTTTACTGAATGCATTCATTTGTGCTTGTTGCACTGTTGGCTTTACGAGTTGATATTTTTTCTATTGGTACATGTATGAAAACACAAGAAGGAGATAAATAACTTAAACATATTACAGTTTTGACAGAGCAAATTTTGTAATGAAAATAGGAAGCAATGAAATCAGAAGACAAAAAACAAATTAGATGTACTCGTGAATCTAAAGCAAGGCAAGT
Organism: Pinus tabuliformis; assembly: GCA_031772625.1. Classification (NCBI taxonomy): domain Eukaryota; kingdom Viridiplantae; phylum Streptophyta; class Pinopsida; order Pinales; family Pinaceae; genus Pinus; species Pinus tabuliformis. Next base: position 942,621,156 of record CM062817.1, on the reverse strand, counting down.
TATTGTACCTAGAATGTTGCGAAGGTGGGATGCAAAGAAACCAGTTGGATTGTTGCAAATGAGAAATTTAGAGACAGTTGGGTTTTGCTGTGAGCAAAAATGCAAGAAAACATATACCATGTTTTGGTGAGAATTGCAGAAAAGTACAAATTATTGTTTTGATCAGAGTTGTAGCAAAGCATAAATTATGCTATGATCTAACCAATATGCCTTTGCAATATTGATTTCACATTGCTCAATGGGAAAACTTGTCCAGATATGATCTATTGTTCGTTTTGATTATGGAAATAACTTAATCCTTATTTCTTGCAAGTTCTTAGCTTTCATGTATTCTGTAAGAGCCTGATTGCGAGCTATTTTTAATTGAATATCAATGTTAAAATCGCCAATGATTAAGAACACACAATTAACATGGGTGTTTTGTGATTTTGCTTTTCTAATGAGTTCTATTATTGTGCACACTTGTTTAGAAGGTGTTGCGTAAATGTTCATTAACAAGTATATGTCAATTAGTGCGAGCTTCGTTTTGTTATTACAAAAAAAATTTGTTGCTTTGATCAATATGTTTTTGTTTACACAGGTAAGGATGCCATGGACATAATTTGTTATGGAAAAGTTGAATGGTAGAAATTGTTTGTGTTTGGGTGGAATGTGCAAATGCATTTATTGAAAACATAGAATCATATTGTTCAATAGGTCGGGTCATGGACGATGTCACTAAGATGTGCATGTAGACTGCGTGAATTTAGATTTGAAATTGATAAAAGATTTGGGTTGCTAGAATTTTTTTCTTAAATTTCAGTTTCCAAGAAGCAATTGGTTCTAGTCGTTTCATTTCATCTAAGATATTATTTTGTACATGAAATTTTTGGGGTGTTAGCTTGTTAATCAAGTATAACGAGTCAATGGTTTTAACATGTGATAGTGCAGTATAGACTAGCCCGTGTTTGGTGACACCAGTTGGGTCAAATGCAAGTTGATCCAATGTTAGTCCTTGTGTTCGATGTATTGTTCGTGCACAAGCTAATTGTAGTGGGAATTGTTTTCGTATTGTGATTTGTGATTTGTTGTGAGACATTGCCAATGCTTTTGCAGTTCAGAAAATTGGTGTCCAAGTTGACAAGATATTTATGTCATACAACTCCTTGAATTTGTTTCTTTGATGTTTTCCAATGTTGACATCTTGAAATTCTATCCAAACAATGTCATTTCCATTGTTATTGGATGAGTAGCATCTGAGAATGCCTTCAGCACCGTTGACTAAGCCATCATTGGTATTGTAGTTTCTAGCATATAATTCAACTAACATGTTTTGTTTGACTACTATTGTTGATGGTAATGATATTGTCTTTTCAAAAGAAAAATAATTTGATTGAGCAATTTCATGTTCATCAATAGCATTTAGTGTTATTTCTTGACCATGTGCAAGTGAAAGCATTTTTGTATTATGATTATGAACATCCTTGTTTTGGTAGAAAATATATGGGAAAACTGGATCTATAGGTGGTAGCCTATGGCAATTGTCATTAATGTATGCAATATCTTTATCAATCCGTGTGTTTAATCTCATCCTATTTAGGACATTGATGAAGATCAAGTCTTTTTGATGCATTGATGTATATAGTTTGTAACATTTTATTTTCTCTGTCCAAAAGGCATATGGAACTATGTTTTTGTTGATTCTTGGATTTTCAAAGATAAGAGAGTCTTTTACGGGGCCTACTTGGTAGAGATCACCAGAGAATATCATGTCAACATTAGCAAAATACGAAGTTGGTGTATGCAGGATTTGACGGAGTCGCTTATCAATCTGATAAAGCGTTGTTGCACCAACAAGTGATGCCTCATCTATAAGAACTACACGAAGTTGTTCGAAGTGCTTTGATAATGTATCTAACTTTTCATTGTTTAGTGATGAACAATCATTGTTGTTAAAGGGTAAGCAGAATGCAGAATGCAATGTGACACCACCTGCGTTGAATGCAGCTTTTCCTGTGTATGTTGTGATTATTCCTTTTAGTTGTGATGGATTATAAGGCAATTTTCCATTATGTATGCATACCAACGACTGGAAAATTGCTAGTATTGTGAACGTTTTTCCTGTTCCTGCACCTCCCGTCAAGAGCAAATGAATTGGTTCATCTGGGCTACATAGTTTTCTTGCTATCACATCAGCTACTAATTTTGCTTGTTCCGGATTTAATTGTTGCATTAACTTATAATACTCTATGTATTCTAGTATATTTGGTTGTTTGACAATTTCATACGGTCTTGTAGATAGTAGAGTCAAGTTCTTTGTATGCTGAAAATGTTGCAAATCACTTTGAAAATCATAATTTTCGTATTTTTCATTAACATACTTGTCAACTATTGTATTCTTTGTTTCATTTGCTTTAAGGCTATCTATGTCAAATATTTGTTCAGGCTGTGTTTCTATTGCATTGATTGCATCATCTATGTCACCCCATGTAGGTCCAGTAACAAATCTGAATTTTTGTTCATTTTGTCTAATTGTTTTTTCTAATACAACATATGCAGATTGCCAACTTCGGTGGTGTTGCTTGATCGTAGTTTCATCGACCCGATACAGATAGTATAACATTAATTGTTCTCTACAATAATTTTCAATGTCTTTGTGTTTGTTATATCTCACGGATCGAATGACATATGGCTTATCTTCCTGTTTGCATTTTTGTCCTTTGTTTGTATAACTAGATGCAAATTTTGCTAAACATATGGCATCAATGGCTATAGGTCGTAGAATATAATAGTCAATAATTGATGGGCACATAATGTCTTCAGAGTCATTTGGTTCTTTTTGCAAGTCTTTTTTTCTTTTCAAAACAAATGCACGTTCTTCTATAGGAGATGTGTTAATGAAAATACATTTTCATGAACTACAATTTAGTGGAAGCAATAGCACAATGTGCACTGCTTGTTGTGCAGACATTTGTTGCATGTTTACTAAAGCTTTCCCTAGACAATTAATAGTGTTCATGATATCATATTTTGTTTTAAGGTGATTTTCGTGGATGTTCTTAAAAGTTGATGTAAGTGTTTTATCTTCTTTTTTCATATAGGAATTGCAGTACATTGCAGCGGCATATGAATCGAGTACAAATTGGGAGTCAGTGTTTGCAATCCACATTGTCAGGATGTGTCGAGCAAAGCTATTTGTCTAGGTGTCAGCTAGCTTTCTTTGCAGAAGTAAAGTTGTGCGATTCAATGTACATTGGATAGCATGTATGTATTCATCATTTGTCAATCCAATGGCATGCAAAAAGTTATCAAATGTATCCTTTTCATCATAATTGACATTGTTTATTGTGTCAAATATTAGCTTCACATTTGTTTTCGTTTTTGCACTATCAAATTCAAGAGGTTCAAGTATTTTTGTTGTTTTCATCGGAGGTATTGGGAAATTAAATCTGCAATTGGAATTTTTATGTTTCCTACAACTTATTGTGTGGTGATGATGTTGGATGGTTCTAAGATCTTTTGTTAGAATTGATGAATCAGTTGATAAGTATTTATCAACAAAATTTTCGACATCAATGTTTGTGTCTTTACCATAGATCAGTGCTGATTTTATCCATAATAAGCCATGTTCATGCTCACTTCCTCTGTTTTGGAATTCTGTGACGTAGAAGTAGTCGACAATTTGTCCATAATACTTGTAATCATGAACTATTAACTAACGTAGAGCATCCATTCTAGATCTATAGTAACGTGCACAAGTTACAGGATCATTTCTTATTAATGAGTGTGGCTCATTTTCTTCTAAATCATTTTGGCTTGGTCTCGTAGTGTTTTTCCTTATATGTTTTAATGCATTCATTAAAGGCTCCCAAAAGGTGCTTTACACTACTAAAGGACACGAAAAAAAGTAGGCGGTCCTAGTTGTCGAATCATCGCATACAATTTTTTATGCAACTATTGATGATAGTCTGGCGAAGTGCGAATTGTTTTTAAGTCCATATAGCCAATGTCAGATTTCAAAATGCAATCCAAATTTGGTTTGGATTTGACATCTTTTGCAAGTAGTTTTCTTCCTTTCAACTGACCTTTTCTAATTCTAATCCAGATAATATTCAATACCTGGTTTATGATAATGTGAATTGCTTTATAGAATAGATTGGTTGTATGGTAAGCAAAGGCATGATTTTTATGTAGGACTTCCCATTGACAGATTTTTTGATATGTAAAGTTCTTCAACATATCATTTGGGCGTTTGTTTCCATAGAATAATGATGGAAAACTCATTTCTTCTGAGTATTTATCTTGGAATATACCTAATGGCATATAGCCTGCAGCAGGTGCAATATTAATTTGTTTATTTACAAGGTCATGGATAGTATGTGGATCAGTGAAACCATGAACCAATGTTTTTGTGATCGGTTGATCAATATCTTGATCATCATTTTCAATGTCTTCAATGTCAGATGTATTGTTGTATGCTTCTTGGTTTTCTATGAACACTTGTTTCCAATTGTCGTCTATGCTAGCATTTTGTAATTTGTAAAGCATTGTTTTGCATAATTGTTTTAATGCTTTCATGACTATGTGAACTCGAACCCGACCAAATGCATAGGCACTTTTGAATTTTAAATGTTTTTTTAGCACAACTGCCACTGTGTTAGTGTCTTTTATGTTATGAGGCAATGCAGATTGAATTCTAGATATGTTAGTTGGCACATTGATCACTCCTCCAGTTAGACCTAGTTGTGGTATTTTATGTCGATATATCATTTCCTTTATTTGCAAAAATAGCAATCATAATGCCACTAGTCTTTCTTCTAGTTCAATAAGTTGCCTAAGTGTTGTAGTGCCTTTATTTCGTCTAATTTTTGCAGGAATTGCATATTTAGGAATTGTGTCATCTGAAAAATGCTTTTTTCAAAGCCTACAAATGAAGCAATTGCTATTTTTGACATTTTAAATGTCAGCTTTTCAATATCATGGGAACATCCTAGTGGTTTGCTAATGTTCCCTACATGTTTTTTTTGGCTCACTTGTTTCATTGGCAAAACATCTCTTCTAAAGAAAGTTCTTTCACATATTGAACAATGAAAGATAGGTGTATCATTTATATGTTCTCAATATTTTTGTTTAGATAATGATAATTTTGTTGACCTGTTTCTTGATCTTGACTAACACAAATCTTCTACCACTAGTTGTTGTTTCATTGTTGTTGTGTTGTATGCAAGTTTTATTTTATGTGTTTTCGAGTTTCTTCGAATAGTATCTTTAACAAGATGTAAAGACAAGTTCTTCTTTTTCTTCTTTAGGGAAGAAGACGGTTTGAATTTGTGCGCAATTAGTTGATTTATTGGTTTAAACTTGTTTGCACAATTGTTTTTCAAACAATGCATTGACTCAATGGTGGCACTATCGCTAGCGTTAATGCCAGTTGAAACATGAGATGTTTTTGTGGATTGATGTTCCATGTATTCTAGAAGAAGTTTTTGTTTCATTGTAGTTGTGTTATAGTCAAGTTGGATTTTCTGTGTTTTCAACTTCCTTCGTATAATGTCTTTAACAAGACGCAAAGATAGAGTTTTCCTATCCTTGTTTAAGCTACCAGATGCTTTGAACTGGGTTGCACCAAGATCGACTATTGTTTCAAGATTAACTATTGCCTTAGATGCTTTGGATTTGGTTGGACCAAGATCAACTATTGCTTCAGATGCTTTGAATTTGGTTGCCCCAAGTTCAGTTATTATTTGGTTTTCAATTTTTCCTTTTTCTTGTAAGGGTTCATAGTAGACATGACCTGTACTTGTTTCAAATTGCAATATGTTAAAAGTTATAAGTATTGTTTCTAAACAAGTTATTTTACTCAATATGGACATTGTAACTGCAGACCAAATGACAAGATCTATGTTTAGCATTTTGGCTAGCCAAGAAAAGACAAATAGATCACCTTCAATGTTTCCTTTGTTATAGGGCAACGCTAACTGTTTTATGTATTCCTGCCAAGTAGTTATTGTTTTGTACTTTTCTATACAACTAAAGTATATATGCTCTATTATGCACCTATTTGCAAATGGGTCATTTTTAACAACTGCATTGCAAAATGTTTGTGCAATGATAAGTTGAAGGCATGGCACACTATATTCATTATCTAGAAGATAACAAATTGTTTCAAATGCACTCTCACCATATATGCTATTGAACATGGGCACCCTATCAAGGTTCGTCATGGTTCTAAATGTTTGATGTTCAAAGATAGATAGGTTAATTTGTTCATATGCAGTGTTCGCTTGAAGCCAAAAGGCAGAATCCATGATAGCGTCTTTTTTGTGAAGCAACGGCTCAAAATGGCCATTTATAGGATGCTCATCATGAAATAGTATGTCATAAGTATTGGTTGCTATTGTTGAATTAAAGTGCAAATACATTTTCATTTTTGTTTTGGACCAAATTCTAATTGGAATTTTCAACCAATTTGACAACCAGTGTATGCAAAAAATGTCCCCCCATAGTCCTCGAGATTCTAGAGGTATTTCAATCGAAGCTGATCTAGACATTTTTGCTAAATACAAATCACGGCTACTGATGTTGTGCATTTCTTTTAATGACTCTTCATGGAGCTCATTTTGATAAGACATAATTGCTTCCTTATCCTTTTCTACTAAACATTTTCTAAAGTACTGAATTGTTCCTTTTCTTAATTCTATTGATGTATATGTACAATGTAGTAAAAGTTGTAAACTATCACATATGAAAAATGGTTTATTCGAAACAAATTATTATTTTCTAATACAAATGCCAATTTCTGTTTTTGAGATGATGTATACATGGCGATGCTTATGCTTATTATGTCAATGGAACTGTAAATGTTAACATGTATATTGTGTACCTGTTAAACTGCAGATGTCAATGTCTATTAACCTGTTGCAACCCGTTCTAGTAAATCTTCAACTGGCCAGTGGGCTATTTTTGTAGAAAGACATGCAAAACCCAAAAATATGATTAATTATTATATAAATCTAAGGACCGGTGTTATATTTCTGATCTACAAGCATGATCACCACTGTATGAATCAAGTTTTGAGACTATGATTTTATTTATAAAACAAAGACAAAGCCAACAAGCAATGACAAGAGAAGATGCTCGCTACAGTATCAATGAGATCTTGAAAGTCTTAAACTACCCCCCCTGAGATTTGAAAACAGAGGTTATGGATTTCGTAACCTGTCTAAGCAGAACTTAGTGATTTGCATTGTTATTTTATATTGCATTATTAAACCAGCCATATGTAATATAATCCAGATTTCTGAGTAGTTGTAAATATCCTGGTGACTTATAAGAACTCAAACAAAAGGAAATGTACCCCCTTATGGATTCAATTCAATAATGCCATTTCTCCTTCCTATTTTCAAGAATTGTCAAAGGCCAAAGGTTTCCTTCAAGGAGTACTGAAGTTCCATTGATCTGAAGAACGTTGCTAAAATTAAGAAGCTCTTCACAATGCTACCAACTGTAGCTTTTAAACTTGGTGGATTGATATTTATTCTTAAAAACCTCGGCCTACTCAAGGCTAGTTCAAGATACTAGTTGCTTCTACCAAAGATTTTCTTCCAAAAGAATCAAACACGAACAAGAGACAATATCACTACTTTTCAACTTCTAGGAGCTGCTATAGGTATAGAAATTTCCTGTAGACAAAGATTATATGCTTGATGCTCTTCCTTGTTTGTAGTAGAGGACTATCCAGAGATCTCCTTTACTGCTTCTCTGTAGTAAATCTGGTCCTTGTAGCTTTCTTTTGCAGATTAGACTCTTGGTCTAGGGATTCTGTCATAGATTTAACTATTTACCAAAAGATGTAGCCTTATTTTAATGATCTTTAAAGACTGATATATGATTCAAATTGGCCCTTTTGAATAGGGCTTCATCAACCAATGAACAGAGTCTTCTAAATGACTCTTGAAATTCATGCAAATGTGTTGTCGTGTTGAAACGAGCAAGGAATGAGACAAAGTTCATAAGGTGTCATATACAAGAAACATATACACTGTACTTACCTATAGACCTAAAAAATATAGAAAGATACACCTAAAAAATATAAAAGAATACAACAAAAAAATTGACTCAGGTGCTAACAGCACATGCAAACCATACTGAAAACCATATTGAATAGTAACTAACCTTTTGAATACTAAAGTTGAATAGTAATCGCATGACCAATATTCTGAATCTTTGAATAGTAAAAGATATCAACCTAATTAAATAGAGCATTGAAACACAAAATCAAAGTACCATTCATTTATGATACTGATGAAACTACTATGAACTATAGTAATATATATGTATGAGGAAGAGCGACGATACGTTAGTGCATTCACTCATCTTGACTAGCAAGTCGTCAACAGCTGTGCCTTTTCTTGATTTTGCTTTATTATCAGTAATTGTTGACTTCCGGACATTTTATGAAGACATTGAATCACTTTAAAATATTTATGTACAGGCAGAGGATGTCGTACTGCTCTCCCATCTAGATCTTGACCCATAAACATGGCACACACACAACTCCTTTCTGTAGATCCCTGACAATTCCTGTTCCTTGACAAATAATTTCTGCCCCCCAGAAATGGAAAAGGCAATAGAAAATGGTGTTTTCTGTGTTGTTCTTGCTTCTGAGCTGTTTTGGCACACGAAAGGGCCTTTGGTTCTCTTTTCTGGTAACAGAGATGTGGATTGCTATTTCCAGACAAAGTTCATAAGGTGTCATATACAAGAAACCATTGTGATGGATCAATACTAAAGTTGAATAGTAATCGCATGACCAATATTCTGAATCTTTGAATAGTAAAAGATATCAACCGTATTGGGAGAAGAAACAAAATGTAGTATATGCTTAGATATCTATTTCAAAGTCATTTTTAAAGTCCAGTCCGAGCTCAGATGAAGATTGTTCCAAGGCTGCTTTGAAGCCTATCAAAAATTCTAAGAAGTTCCAAAGTTTATTGAGGCATCAATATCAGCATAGTCATTTTTAAAAAGGGTTAAAATTGAAGATGCCTGGTACATGCTAGTATTGGCAGTAAAATGGTGTCGTTACTCATATGACAGAGTTTTTACAAATAAGATAATTTTGATTATTTGAAATTTGATCCAAAGGCATATGGCTAATTAATTCACCAACGAAATTTCTCTAGGGTCAGAGGGCGTTGGGGAAAAGGCTCCTCCATATCTAGCAAGAAAAGTATCTATAAAAGTGGCTGACCTAAAAGCGAAATTGAAATATGGTTTAAGTGCCAGGGGCAACAAATATCTAGTTCCTAATTCTCAGATTGACACTTATCACTTATCATTGTTTGAAGAAGTTAGACCTCAACAAAATGTGAAGGAAGTAATCTCAATACGTTTTTCTTTAAAGGATATGGCCAAGTCTAGGACACTGAAAAGTTTACAGTGAAAAGGTAACCGAGATTGAGTATTTCGTTTAGCCCTCATTGGACTATTTTCAAGGACTGCGTTGAATCATGTTTAAGAAGGCATCTAAAGAAAAATTGAAGCTAAAATTGAAGCTCAGTAAAGGACTTTCGCTTAGGCCTGATTGGACTGTGTTAGCCTCCTGCTGCAGCAGGTTAATCATCTTTCATGATTGACATTTTTACATGCCAAATATGTCATACTTTGCTTGTTGCAATGCTCCATATTTGATACAGATGGCCAGAGAAGTATCCGTGAAAGTGAGCTAATCTAAATGCCACTGCTTTGTTCCAGTCCTGATGAGTAATCCATTTTGATCAGTTTTCAAGCATGGGAAGGCCAAACAGCTTAATCTCGGCTTCCCTGGGTTTCAATTTCATGTTGTAGAATATAGAGAATGAACATCTGTCCAAACAGCTTAGTCTTGGCAGATTTGTAGTTAGGTAGAGAAACAAGGGTGCTCAACAGCTTAATCTGAGCCCCTGGTTGAAATAAGTATAGAAGTAGATAAGAGCACAAGAAACAAGAAAGAATGAAAAGTTGGGTATGCTAGTTCAAGTGCACCCAAACCAAAAGAAGAGAAAATGCTAGGTGAGTAGGTCGGGTAGGTAGCTTTGTGGTTGTAGAATCATGGCTTCTGATCCATTTCATATTGTCAAGTGTTATATCTATCATATCACAAGTTGAAGACAGTTGTTCAGTTGGAGCACTTCAAGCGAGGCATGACTAACTTCCCCTTCTTCCTCTTTCTCCAAATCACTCACTAACTTCCCCTAAAGAGGTCAAGTTCTGCTTGATACCTCTTAGATTCATCATTCTCCATATCATTTTCCTTGGTGGAGATCTGCTTCACTCAAGGAATGTTCACACTTCTTCTATCAGTCATTTTCCCCCATTGATAGCCTAAGACATCATTCTTAGCGCTTTTCCTCATCATTATCATATTCACTACTAACTTTATTATGTAACTCCCTATCTATTTCCCCTTCCCCTACTAAAACTATGTATATAACTCCCCTGTATACTTATCCCTTCCCCCTGGTTGAAAAATAACCATATACATCCTTCGGAATTGCTAAGTTTATCATAAACTCAACAAGAACCCACACTGCCCCCCTCTAACCATCTTCCAGATGCATTTTGGACTCCTTCCGATGCATAAAGCCCTTCATCACTCCATAAAACCCCTCTAGTGCTTTTTGATTCCTTCACAAAGCATAAATTCCCTTCATATGTATAAAAAACCATCTTTTTGGCCTTGTTTCTATCTTTTCCAAGGCACAAACCCTTTTAAAGGCCTAAAATCCTTCTCAAATCCATTGAAATCCTCCCAAGTGCCTTTGGACTCCTTCCAAGGCATAAGAATACAAAAACCATGAAAAACCTTCAAAAAATGACAAAATTCTCCCTTTTTGGCTATCGGACCCCTTCCGATGCCTTAAAATCCATCCGAAACACCAAAGGCTACCCCTCCGAATTCATTTTTTCCTTTGCATTTTAATAAAATGCATGCATTTTAATAAGTGTTCCTAACCTCTGATTATTTCAATTTCATATATGCTCAAGTCACAGAACAAAGGATTGGTTTAGAATTTGCTTAGCTGCACTCTATGCTCAGTTTCTGTGGCTTTTTAATGTTTTTCTCTTGATTTAGGCATAAATATGAATTCTTTTATGGCTCATGTTTGATCTATTTCACATATGAATGACTGTTATCTAAGAATTCTTAGCTGCTCCTAGATAGAGCTCATTCATCTTCCCTCTGCTAACCTGATTGAGAGATTCTTTGTTGCCTCTCATTCCTTAGCCTTCAATCCATCTCCATTCAGCTTGAGTATTGTTTCATGAGCAGCTGCCTTACTCCTCATTCCTCTTGTGACCAAGAAAACGCACCAGCAGTCTTACACCATGACTCCATGCCCAATGGTTTGAAACTTACCACACTATGCTTTGCCTCTCTACTTGTGTAGAGCCTCTATTCTACACCTACTTGTCTACCATTTTCCTCAGTTCTTCCTTATCTTTCCTTCACTTTTGCCTCATTTTCACCATAAAACCTCTCAGATCATTACATTAGGTGTCAATAAGCATGATCAAGCAAGTTTTGCTAATGGATGACTATTTGTTTAGATTTTGACTTACTTGCAGGAATCCCGCAGCTATCTGATGATCCCGCAGCTATCTGAAGATCCTGCAGCCTTTTTGTTAAACACAATGATCCACGTGTCGGTTTGCTAGATGAGCCACATGGGCACTCAGGTATCAACATGCTCGAGGTTCCTGTCCCATTGTTCCAGCCATCCACGTCATCTCCACCCATGGTCAAAGCTGGTTAAGTTACGGTCAACTCAAGGCTGTTTAAACGGTGATTGAGAGCTGCTTGGTCACGTCATCTTAAATGGTGATTTGTCCATGTTCTACAGGTGGCAGGGGACGCAATCCAACATGGGATTTATTATCCATGACGACAGAACCACTAAACTCGTCCACGCAGCCGTGATGTGTCAAGGGACCATAAATACGCATGACTGTTTATTGTTTTTCTGTTAATTAGCTGTACGAGTAGGCTATCTTAGAAACTCCTATAAATTGCTGCGTCTGCGTACGCTCAAAGAACTTTTTTATTAGTTGTAATTTTCTGAACTTGTGTGGAATTTAAGAGCTTTGTGAACTCTGTTTTCTAGTGCTATTCCAGCACTCTGTTTTGTATACTTTTTTGCAAATGGAGGAATAGACATAGCACCGTTTTGAAGTTTCCAGATCTCTGAGTTTTCTTGTGGCTGAATGAACAGAGGGCCCCTGCTCATCTCAGCCTTTGTAAAGTATTTTATGTGCAGTATTTCATTATTTTCTTATTTATTTCCTTAAGCATGTATAGTTTCATTTACTTGTTTTCCTTTCTTTCAAGCTGATCAGTGTTATTTCTTTGCAGGTTTCTTTTAGCCCGGGATTTATTTTTATATGTGTGTGTTTGCTTTACAGCTAATGGTATTTGAAGTTGACAATTCAAGTGCTGCCTTTGTCTTTATAGTTGATTTTTAATCTTATTTCTCAAAGAGCTGTTAACATACATGAATGATCTTCATCATAAACTATTATCTTTTAAGATCAGAATATCACTAATTTGCAGCTAGTTTGAGTGCTTTTTGGACTGTTCTTTCACTACTTTCTATCCGTGCTTTACACAGTACATGTGCTTTGAAGCATCGAGTTAGAAAGAGCAAATCATCACCACTAGTCTTTAAAGTAGAAGTTTTGATTTTAAGTGCTTATTAGACTATTTTCTCACTACTTTCTAATCATACTTTGCATAGTACATATGGCTGAAGTAGAGAATTAGAAATAGCAAATCATTATCATTAGTCTTTCAAGCATATTTTTCTCACTTTTCTAATTCCACATAAGCTACTTCCTATCCGTGCTTTACACAGTACATGTGCTTTGAAGCATCGAGTTAGAGAGAGATAATCTTTATTCTTGGGTTTTAAAAGTGACTCTCTTTTCTTTTATTAGCAGCAACTTGAATGGTGTCTAGTGCCATTGGTAGTGGTCATTTGCTTTCAAGTTTATTTCAAGTCATTTCAGTTCACTTATTCTTTTCAAGCATTTCCTTTCAAGCAAGTAGTTAGAGATCACTCAACACACACTTTCACTCATTTAGGATTCACTCTACACACACACCATCACTCACTTGTTTATAAATTCTCACTCCATCTTAGGAACATAATTAACCACAACAACACCCCCAACGATAAGAAAAACTCTAAGAGGTTACTTAAGTACATATAGTACACTCTCACTTCATCAGCTTACGAGCCCCGGGCTGACAATAAATACTAGCAATTTAGATAACACTAAATTGACTAAACATTTTGGCGCCGTTGCCGGGGAAGTGAAATTAAGTAGCCATATTCTTAGAAGAAAAAAAAATATAAAAAAAAAAAAACTTCAAGAAAAGAAGTTAATAACCTATCTAAGTATGCTCTCCTCTTGCACTTTGAAGTGATCTGGAGGATCAGAAAGGAGAAAGTTATTGATTTAATAGTTTCTTGAGTATGCTCTCTTCTTGCACCTAGAGTGAACTGGAAGATCATAAAAAGAACTATTTAACTTAACTTGAAGATAAAATAAAAATGACATGCATAGAGCTAGAGATTCTAGGGGAAGGTTTTTAGCTAGAGCTCGAAGTTCAATTTTTACAAGTCCATCTGCTTCAAGAGATAGACAAGAGACACCTCCCTTATCTCCAACCGAAACTCCTAGTCCTGAAATTCAAGAGCCAAGAGTTGACTCTCCTATACCTTCTATTGAGTTTGAACTAGGAAGAGACTCTTCTCTTTCTCCTACCAGAAAACCAATTGTAATTGAGGAAATAGACTCACCTGAAGAGGAAGGAGAAATCTCTTCTCATTCACCCTTTGTAGAAGAACCAGAAGATTTTGAAATCCCTAGGAGAATCATCATGGCAGAGGAAGAAGGAGGCGGTAGAGGTAGAGGTAGAGGAGGAGGAAATAACAATAACAATGGAGGAGGTAGAGGTCCCATTGGAGGAAATAGAGATGGGGATAACACATTTGGGTTTCCCATTGTTGATGAGGACTCCCGAGCCACCATGAAAAACATATCACCATCCGTCCTCCCAAATTTTCATGGATTAAGAACTGAGGACCCTGAAACATTCTTGTTTGAATTTGAAGTTGTGTGTCGAACTTATGACTATCTGGATGATACTCAGAAACTCAAACTGTTCCCATCAACATTAAAAGATCAAGCTTTGAAATGGTTCATGGGATTACTTACTCAGTCCATTAGGACCTGGGATGAAATGAAACAGACCTTTTTGGATAGGTATTTGGACTATTGTATGCCTACTAATCATAAGGATGAGGTTTTTAAAATGATGCAAAAAGAAGATGAGAGCCTAGAAGATTTACTTGAGAGATTTCAATATAACTTAAAAAGAGCAAAAATGAGTACCTTGGATGAAGAGACCTTAAAAGCCCTCTTATTAAAAGCCATTAAGGATGAATGGATAGATATCTTAAACATGATGGGAAAAGGGGATATTTCTCAACTTTCTCTCAATGATATAGCAGAACTTTGTATCCATCTCTCAAGGGGCAAATCAAAAACTCAAAAAGGGCCTAGAGATCCTTCTCTCCTCAGGGCAAATAAATCTGCAACAGGATCAGTGAGTAGGGCTGAAATCGGTAATATGCTAGATGAATTTAAAACTGACATCTTAGGGAGTCTTAGTGAACAAATTGATACCCTTAAGATTCAGAATAAACAAAAAGCAGAAGCCGAGGCTATGACCATCTTTTGCCCGAAGTGTAGAAAGAAGCATGCTTTAAGGGAATGTCCCTTGGAAGCACAAGTTGTGGAAACCTGTGTAATTTGCTCAGAAACCCATGAGACCAAGGAATGTCCTTCAATCCCTGGCCTCAAAGCAGTCTTTCAAGAAGATCCAAGTACGCTTGAATCCCTTTGTTTTGTTGCAAGAAGACCTTGGCAGGGGCAGCAAAATCAAGGGTTTAATAACTCTATGAATTTTCAGCCCCCACCAAATTGGAATCCTTGGCAACAACCTTGGTCACAACCACAAAATCCTTTCCAAGCATGGTTGCAAAGCATGCAAATGCAAAATCCTTATGGGAGATTTGCCCAATTCTATCAATATCCTCAATCCTTTCAGAATCAGCAAGCTCCCCAACTTCCAAATCAAGGTCAACAATTGTCATTACCATTCCCTCAACAACAACAACCTCTTCCACAAAATCAAAATTCTCAACTCTTGTTACAATCTCAGCAGAGGCCAAATCAACTTCCCTCTCAACCTCAACCAAACCCCAATAATAGGAACCCTCAAAGTTCTTATGTGATGGAAGGTCAACCACTTATGGAAGGTCAACCATTCCCTACCTATATGGTTGTCCCTCTCAATGAGGTCCAACTCAGATCAGGTAGAATCTTAGACCAACCTTCTACAAGTGCTCAACAACCAAGCATTTCTGAGGAAGAATCTCTCAAAGCCAATAAGGGTTCTGAAGTATCCCTTCAAAACCCAAGCATTAAAGAAAAAGAAAAAGAATCAACTCCCTTAGTAGAGCAACCCACATCTTCAGCTATTCCTCCTTTTCCTGAAAGATTGCAAATTGATAAAGGAGTGGAGAAGCAGATTTGGTTGCCTGACTATAGCTTTCTAGATGAATTGAAAAATGTCTGTATCAAGATTCCCTTGTTAACAGCCATTAAGGAGATTCCCATTCTAGCAAAGACAATAAAGGAGATGAGTTTGAAAAAAACAATAAAAAGAACCAGAGACACCAAAAGGATACATCTAGTTGGAAAAATTGCAGACATTATGATGGGTAAAATTACCATGCAAAAATATGTAGATCCCGGTAGCCCTATTGTTAAAACTCATTTTAATGGGGTTGAAATCCCAAATACCTTGATTGACTTAGGAGCCGCTATCAACATTATGAGTAGACAGACCATGGATCAGTTAAAACTTCCTAACCTTCTCTTTACACCTACTTTGTTGCAACTTGCAGATAGATCAATCATTAAACCTGATGGTGTATTGGAGGACATTCCAGTCTCACTAGACTCTTGGGAATATCCAGTTGATTTTATGATTTTAACTCCCAAGAACAATCTAGGAGGACATCCTCTTATTCTAGGAAGACCTTGGCTGGCCACAGCTGATGCTTTCATAAGTTGTAGGTCGGGGGACATGTATATATCAGATGGTAATTCTACCAAGAAATTCAACTTGTATCCTCCTGCAAAGGCAATAACAGAAAGAGGAGAAGATGAGTGGATTGATGATGAGGATACTCTTCAACCTGTTCTAACCATCTCTAAAATCAGTGAGGACAGTCAAATTCTAAATACATTAGAAAATTTTGAGGTACCCTTAGAATATGACTCTTCACAGTTCCAGTTAGATGCAGATATTGAATATCTCTCCTCTAGACAGATGTCTCTCTTCTCAATGGAAGAGTTTGGTAGTTCTACAGTTGAAATCTTTCCAGGAAAAACATTAAACATTAACAAGAACTTGGAAAGACTACAACAAGAAGAATTAACTAAACTGTTGCAAAAACATTCCACTGCCTTTGCATGGGAATATACTGACATGAAAGGAATCGACCCTAAGACTTGTATTCATCATATTTATATTGAAGAAAACAGCAGACCTATTAGGCAGCCACAAAGACGGATGAATCCAAATCTTAGGGAAATTGTGAAAGAAGAACTTCAGAAATTGCTCAAGGTAAACTTCATTTACCCCATTTCAGATAGCCAATGGGTTTCTCCCTTGGTTATAGTGCCCAAAAAGAATGGTAAATGGAGAGTTTGCATTGATTATCGAGAATTGAACAAGGCAACCTTAAAGGATCATTTTCCTCTACCTTTTATTGATCAGGTATTAGACACTTTAGCAGGTAAAAAGTATTTCTCATTCTTGGATGGTTTTAGTGGTTACAATCAGATTCAGGTAGCACCTGAAGATCAAGACAAAACCACCTTTACTTGTCCTTGGGGAACCTTTGCCTATCGAGTACTCCCTTTTGGTTTGTGCAATGCACCTGCTACATTTCAAAGGGCTGTACTAGGAATCTTCTCAGATCTGATTCATGATTGTGTAGAGGTATACATGGACGATTTCACAGTCTATGGTAATACATTTGAAGAAGCTTTGGCAAATTTGGAAAAAGTACTGGTAAGATGTAAGGAAACAAATCTTTCTTTAAGTCATGAAAAGTGTTTTATGATGTTTACTGAAGGGATTGTTTTAGGACATCATATTTCAGGAGATGGAATCAAAGTTGATAGATCTAAAGTAGAAGTCATCTCTAAGTTACCTGTTCCAAATTGCCAAAGAGATGTTAGAAGTTTTCTTGGGTTTACTGGTTATTACAGAAGATTTATTGAAAACTTCACTAAGATAGCATCCCCTCTTTTCAAACTACTTACTAAAGATTGTGAATTTAAGTGGGATCCTGAATGTCAATCTGCCTTTGAAGCTTTAAAGACTAGAATATCTGAAGCACCCATTTTAAGGGGTCCAAATTGGAAACTCCCTTTCCACATTTCTACTGATGCTTCAGATACAGCTTTAGGAGCTGTTTTGGGACAAAAGGATTTGATCCCTTATGCCATTTATTACACGAGTAAGAATTTGACTCCTACTGAGTTAAATTATACTGTTACTGAAAAGGAGTTTCTAGCCGTTGTTCATGTTATAAACAAGTTTAGACACTATATAACCGGCTATGAAACCTTTGTCCACACTGATCACTCTGCCATTAGATACCTCATGAACAAACCAGTCACTAATGGTAGAGTTACAAGATGGCTTTTGCTTTTACAAGAATTCAACATAACTGTGTTAGATCGACCAGGTAAACAGAACACAGTAGCTGACTTCTTGTCTAGAATCCAAAACACTAATGAGGACTCTCCTGTAGAGGATAAATTTCCAGATGAGTATTTGTTTGCAGTAACTACCAAAACTCCTTGGTATGCTGATATTGCTAATTATTTAGTTACTGGAAAATTACCTTTACATTTATTTCCTAATGAGAAAAGGAAAATCATTCAGGATAGTTCACTTTATTCTTGGATTTCTAATGAATTGTTCAGAACAGGGCCAGATTTGATGATCAGAAGATGTGTACGGGAGGATGAGATGCCTGACATCCTTAAGGCATGTCATGACGAACCTTGTGGCGGACATTTTTCTGATAAGAGGACTGCCTATAAAATCCTTTCATCAGGATATTATTGGCCTTCTCTCTTTAAGGATGCAAAGCAATATGTTAAAAGGTGTGACAGTTGTCAAAGAACTGGGAGACCAACTCTTTCGAATGAAATGCCACTACAACCACAGGTATGCATCGAACCTTTCGAGAAATGGGCTCTAGATTTTGTTGGACCAATTAATCCGCCATCCAAGCAAAATAGATATATACTGGTTTGTACTGATTATGTTACCAAGTGGGTAGAAGCTATAGCATTAACTTCTGCTACTGAAAATTCAGTTGTTCAATTTCTTTTCAAGGATATTTTCACTCGTTTTGGTGTCCCAAGAGAAATTGTAACAGATCAGGGAAGCCAATTTACATCAAGGATGGTGGAAAAGCTGATGGAGGAATATAAGATTAAGCATAGAACATCTACTCCATACCATCCGCAAGCGAATGGTCAAGTAGAATCTACAAATAAAGTTCTTGAAAGCATCATCACAAAGACTGTTCATCTTCATAGAAGAGATTGGGCAGAAAGGCTTCCTGAAGCCTTATGGGCCTATAGAACTACATGGAGGAACACCACAGGACATTCTCCCTATGAACTTGTTTATGGGAAGGAAGTCCTGTTCCCCATTGAGTTCCAAATCAAGACCTTCAAGACAGCAGTTCAATTGGGGATGAGCTTATCAGAAGCCCAGAAGCACAGAATGGACCAGTTAAATGAACTAGATGAAATGAGACAAGATGCAATTCTAAGAACCGATCTAGTTCAGCACCAAAGAAGCAAATGGCATGATCGACATATCAAAGAAAAGAAGTTTCAAAAGGGTGATTGGACACTCTTGTTTGATTCAAAATTTAAGGACTTCAAAGGAAAATTTCAAACTCATTGGCTTGGGCCATATGAGATTGATGAAGTCTTTAATAATGGAGCAGTTAGAGTGAAGACTATTGATGAACTTCAAACTCCCTTTATTGTGAATGGCCACAGGTTAAAAGTCTACCACAAGCCACTCTCAAAAGAGGAGTTTGTTAAGTTATTCCAAGACGATTCTGAAATGAGGCTGGTGGAGAAGAATTCTTCTCCTCCATCAGCCTAATCTCTGTTTCTTTCAATTTCAAAAAAAAAAAAGAAAAAAAAAGGAAAAAATGAATAAATGTATGAGCCTGAAAACCAATCTCTGATTGGCAGTCTCATGCAGAAAACATAAGGTGAAAATCAGGGTCACCTGACACCTCATGTTTTCCAAAAAAAAAATCTCTCTCTTTCATTTTCATTTCATTTATTTCATCTCACCATTTCCTTCCATCTTACCATCCTCATTTCACCTCACTGCTTTCCACTCACTCATTCATTCCTTCATTCCATTTCACTTCATTAATAAAGTTTTTTTTAGGCAACTAAAGTATTTTATGCAGCTGGAAGACTTCATTACAGTTCCTGCAGCTATTTAACAATTCTGCAGCTGTTTAGCCTTCCTGCAGCCTTCTGCACCTGCACAAGAAACACAGTTTGTCTGAAGAAAATATTTACAGTTCAAAATCATCAAAGACAAGGAGGAAAGATCATGTGCTAGCAATAAAGTTAACAAAAGGTTAGTAGCAAATCATCAGAAGCCAAATCAAATGCGGATCCGAGGTATGTTTAAAACTCTAAACCTATGGTTATTTCATTATGCGGAATTTTCTGGGTTATGTTTTGTTGGCCACTAATCGTAATGATTACCCATTTTCTTTTCCCATGCGACCACAAATCTACGAATCCTCCACGTCTACCAGCTCATAATAACCACGATTTTTGAAATCACATATGGCTGTTTCTGTCATTAAGGTCTTGTACCCTAATGACGTAACCTACCGTATTACGTCTCTTAGTTCTCGTCCCGCAGCCATGTGTCAATCCACAGCCGGAATCGGAGAATATAGCCGTTCCATTCATCATTTCGAAACTCTCTATGCTCATAACACTCCATTCCTCGCTATCATCTCCCTTATTCCGTTTCACTCACTACGATTACCTCCATAAACCATCCTCTGTTTTCCCTCTGCCGTATAGCCAGTAAACCTGTGATACAGTCGTATTACGACTGTTAGTCACCGTTTCACTGTGTCCACGTTGTGATCCTCCGCTTAACTCTAATTCAAGCCGTGAATTCTCGGTGTCTGAGGCTGTTGATGCACCGTATACCCTCTGTTCCACAAAGTCTGAACAGGAACCGAGGAGTTACTGTGCAAAGTTACGGAGTTACTGTGTAAGGTCACCATCAAATTCGTGTTTTAAACAGAGCTGAGGAGTCGATGGGAAAGCTTTTAAGGGCTGAACCAGAAGGTTCGAAATTCTTGGAGGCATACCCTCCGGTTGAGGAAGCATTACAAAAAGCTAATTGGCTACAGTGCATCAGGAAGTTTAAGGGCTACCACAAAGAAGTAACAAAAGCCTTTGCAAGATCATTTAAGGACAAAGACAGTCAAGCAGAAGTGGGTGATTTAACATTTACAGTCAGCGAAGGAAGCATAGCAAGGGCTACCTCTCTTCCACAAACCGGTGAACGTTGGTTCAAAAACCGGGCAGTCCAGGATCAACAATGGAAGCGGATTTTTAAAAACCCAGGTATGGACACAAGTGTTTTCACCAAAGGAATTCCAATCTCCCATGTTAAAGAAGAATGGAAAATTCTATTGTTGTTAGTGCAAAAAATTTCACGTGTGAAGGGAGATTTGGAGTGTTGTACGTTTATCATGGTAAAATTATGCTGCAATTTCAAGGAGAACATGATATAAATCTTCCTTACTTTCTATTCCAAAGCCTTAGGAAAATGTGTTCCATGGCTCAACGAAATCCACGAAACATAGAAGCTTACCTCTGTCACCATGGTCTTGTAAAGTTATTGATAGAAGAACAGTTAAAAGAAAAACAAGACACATGGGAGAAATTCCTTGTAAGGAATCATTTTGCAGAACCTGGAGAATCTTCTATACCTAGAAAAAGCAGAAGGAAGAGAAAAGAAAGTATCTCTGAGACTGACATCTTAGAGGAAACTGTTCAAAGACAAACTGTAGAGGAAATAGAAGTCCATCATCCTGAACCTGAGATTGAACCCACTGAAGACAGTGCTCAAGAGGTCATCTCAGAAACCCTCGCTGAACTTGCCAAGGAAGCTACCAAGAAGAGAAAAGAAGACAAAAAGAAACAAAAACAAGACAAGGGAAAATCTATAATCCAAGAAACTGATCAGACCCCAGAGCATTCTAGTGATGAAGAAAGAGATAACCAGCCCTTAGCACAAAGGGTAGCTAAACTCCATGAGAAAACTGCCCTCTCTGAGAAAGTAAAAGTTCAAAAACCAAGGGAAAAGGCACAAAAAGAAACACAGAGTGCTGCCACTGTAAGAAGGAGTAGTAGATTGCAGAATAAAAGGAAAGCCACAAGGACACTCTTCGTTGATCTTAGCACACCTGAGAAGGGTGCTACAAAAGCAGACCTTGAGGATAGTCCATCACATGAGGCAGCTACTCCTCCAAGAGAAGACAGTCCATTTCAGCCGGAGTTTGAAACTGAAATTGAGCATGAATATAGTCCAAGGAAGTCACCAATTGTTGACCCAATTCAACAAGAGGTGTACAACTATTTTGAAACATTGGAGCAAAACACTGCTGGCCCAAGTAATGTCATACCTCATGAGCAGCAAATAGATTTACTTAAACAAGAAATCTATGAACTTGAAGTGCTAAACCGTCACATTAAACAGAGAAATGAAGAAATGAAGCAGCAAGCTGAAATTGCCAAAGCAATCCAAGATAACACCTTTCTTCACATGAGCATGTGGCAGAAGAAACACAGCAGACTCAAGAAGAGATGTAGAAGGCTGAACAAAGCCTTAATCAATTTGAAATTCAGATGCATGTTCAAGAGGCCAAAGGTTAATGTTTCTACACAAAGGAAGAGAAGGAGATTGGATGTCCTAGCTGAGGCATCCCAGCAGATGGAATGAATTGTGTTTTCATTGCATGAGGACATGCAATACCCTCGGAGTGGGGGTATGTAGAGCCTCTATTCTACACCTACTTGTCTACCATTTTCCTCAGTTCTTCCTTATCTTTCCTTCACTTTTGCCTCATTTTCACCATAAAACCTCTCAGATCATTACATTAGGTGTCAATAAGCATGATCAAGCAAGTTTTGCTAATGGATGACTATTTGTTTAGATTTTGACTTACTTGCAGGAATCCCGCAGCTATCTGATGATCCCGCAGCTATCTGAAGATCCTGCAGCCTTTTTGTTAAACACAATGATCCACGTGTCGGTTTGCTAGATGAGCCACATGGGCACTCAGGTATCAACGTGCTCGAGGTTCCTGTCCCATTGTTCCAGCCATCCACGTCATCTCCACCCATGGTCAAAGCTGGTTAAGTTACGGTCAACTCAAGGCTGTTTAAACGGTGATTGAGAGCTGCTTGGTCACGTCATCTTAAATGGTGATTTGTCCATGTTCTACAGGTGGCAGGGGACGCAATCCAACATGGGATTTATTATCCATGACGACAGAACCACTAAACTCGTCCACGCAGCCGTGATGTGTCAAGGGACCATAAATACGCATGACTGTTTATTGTTTTTCTGTTAATTAGCTGTACGAGTAGGCTATCTTAGAAACTCCTATAAATTGCTGCGTCTGCGTACGCTCAAAGAACTTTTTTATTAGTTGTAATTTTCTGAACTTGTGTGGAATTTAAGAGCTTTGTGAACTCTGTTTTCTAGTGCTATTCCAGCACTCTGTTTTGTATACTTTTTTGCAAATGGAGGAATAGACATAGCACCGTTTTGAAGTTTCCAGATCTCTGAGTTTTCTTGTGGCTGAATGAACAGAGGGCCCCTGCTCATCTCAGCCTTTGTAAAGTATTTTATGTGCAGTATTTCGTTATTTTCTTATTTATTTCCTTAAGCATGTATAGTTTCATTTACTTGTTTTCCTTTCTTTCAAGCTGATCAGTGTTATTTCTTTGCAGGTTTCTTTTAGCCCGGGATTTATTTTTATATGTGTGTGTTTGCTTTACAGCTAATGGTATTTGAAGTTGACAATTCAAGTGCTGCCTTTGTCTTTATAGTTGATTTTTAATCTTATTTCTCAAAGAGATGTTAACATACATGAATGATCTTCATCATAAACTATTATCTTTTAAGATCAGAATATCACTAATTTGCAGCTAGTTTGAGTGCTTTTTGGACTGTTCTTTCACTACTTTCTATCCGTGCTTTACACAGTACATGTGCTTTGAAGCATCGAGTTAGAAAGAGCAAATCATCACCACTAGTCTTTAAAGTAGAAGTTTTGATTTTAAGTGCTTATTAGACTATTTTCTCACTACTTTCTAATCATACTTTGCATAGTACATATGGCTGAAGTAGAGAATTAGAAATAGCAAATCATTATCATTAGTCTTTCAAGCATATTTTTCTCACTTTTCTAATTCCACATAAGCTACTTCCTATCCGTGCTTTACACAGTACATGTGCTTTGAAGCATCGAGTTAGAGAGAGATAATCTTTATTCTTGGGTTTTAAAAGTGACTCTCTTTTCTTTTATTAGCAGCAACTTGAACGGTGTCTAGTGCCATTGGTAGTGGTCATTTGCTTTCAAGTTTATTTCAAGTCATTTCAGTTCACTTATTCTTTTCAAGCATTTCCTTTCAAGCAAGTAGTTAGAGATCACTCAACACACACTTTCACTCATTTAGGATTCACTCTACACACACACCATCACTCACTTGTTTATAAATTCTCACTCCATCTTAGGAACATAATTAACCACAACAACACCCCCAACGATAAGAAAAACTCTAAGAGGTTACTTAAGTACATATAGTACACTCTCACTTCATCAGCTTACGAGCCCCGGGTTGACAATAAATACTAGCAATTTAGATAACACTAAATTGACTAAACAACTTGAAAGCATCATCCTTCCCACCAAAACTTAAACAAAACCCCTGAACTCAAAAACTAGCCTAAAATCATCATCAATAAAGCTAAATCAGAAAGAGAGAGCCCTTTCTAATTGCAGGTAGGTTAGGACCTGCAATCCAAAGATTGGTTTGTGGTTACCTCGGTCGTATCCTTTAAAGGAGCTTAAGGACAACTTGAGTGATAACATAATGGCGACTCCGTTGGGGACCATCCTCGGATAATTTCACAAATCAAGTTGGAAAGCTCCACTGGGAAAGAACCAGACCTTCAAAAGTTTCTTTCTAACCCATACATTCTTAGAAAATCCCCGAAAAACAAGCCAGAAGCTGGCTCCCAGGAAGAATTCACGTTATACAAGGTCAAATCTAGACCCAAATCCCACAACTGCCTTTGAAAATCCGAATTTGATCCAAAAAAACCTCAGGAAATTAGAGCTAAAGGAGGATTTTGCTGATTCTACTCCTGTGATAGTTCAGCCAAATTGTGGCCCAACCCCTGTCAAAGTTTTATTTCGTTCAACCCCTATTTCCCCTTATTCTTCATCCACTCCTTCCACACCTCCATTCACTGCACATACTACCACTACTATCCCAGTTGTTCCTGTTGTCCCTCTTATCCCTGTGAATATGGCTAACAGATATGCACCTTTGCAATTACCTGCTAATCCTGGAGCTATGCCTCAGGATTACCAAACTAAAATCACATATTTTGATGGCACAAATGCCTGCACAGCCCTTCAGCATACAAAGAAAACGCAGGATTACTTTGAAAGCTATGAGATTGATGATGATGGTGTAAGAATGAATATTTTTGTCCAAAGTTTGACAGGCGATGTCAGGACTTGGTTTAGAGCACTCCATGCTATTTCCATAGCAGACCCAGAAGCCTTATACCAGTCATTTATCAACTGATGGGAGAAAAAGAAAGACCCCTTGCACATACTAGTTGAATATGATACAATCAAAAGAGGTCCACAAGAAACAGTCTTGGACTATTGTGTAAGGTTCAATAGCGTTTATAATGCTATCCCACAAAACTTAAGGCCTCCACCTGACCTTGCCTTGTATAAATTCCCTGATGGATTCGACCTAGATATGGCCTACCAATTAAAAGAAAGAGCCCCTAACAGCCTTGCAGACATGCAAAACGTGGCTGTCACTGTGGAGGCAAATTTAATTGCCAAATGAAACAGAGCTAGAACTGAGAGAAGAACCACCTTCAAGGAAGAACCCTCAGCCTTAGATCAAAAGCTAGATGCTATTATCAATGGCATGCACAGGCTGGGAGACAGAGTAGAGAGTGTTGAGAGGAAATCATCATGGGACGGGCAGCAAGCTAACACTGTCAGGAACCCGAATTTCAGGAAAAATCAAAATCCAAACGCTCGTAGGTCTAACCCAGACCATGATATAAGACCTCCTTTTCAAAAAAACTACGCAGAGGCATCCACTTCTAATGAACCCATAGAAAACACTCACATGAACTTAATAGATTTGAAGGGTGAGCAACAAATTTTCCTAACCCAAGAAGACCAAGATGACCATGAGATAAATCAATTTCAGACTAAGTCTGGTGAGTCTTTTGACTTTAAACAAGGTTATGATTAAGCTGTTTATGAAGTCCACAAACAGTATAAGCTGAGGACAAGAACCATAGATGTGCCCGAAAAGGTTAAACCAAAGGAGGGCAAACAACCCAACCAGATTAGAGGCAAGGCTATTATAACAGAAACAGCTGATATAACTGTCCCAAACCCGCACCAAGTGACTGTAGAGGACATAACAGACATACAGCCTTCTGTTGATCAGCCTCTGCCACCTTCTTCCTCTAAAGACAACTTGAACAGCGTTCCAAAAAGCCCTCTTAAAACTGAAAAACTGCAAGCAATCAATTCCCATAACGTTGATAAACAAGAGCAAATCGCTGATAATTCAAATGAAAAAGAAAAAAATGTCGTCATCAACACCAAGACTCCATTGGAAAAACCATTTAATTTAGAGGCAGAGATTGGGAAACTTAAAATATCCATCCCCCTCTCAGAACTTGCCAAACATGATGTGTATAGGCAACAAATTCAAAGATCACTTCAAATGCCAGAGGTCAAGGATGATGTAAATGTTTTAGATGATACCCCTGAGCTGTTGTTCGGTCCTGAAGTTAATGGAAAATCAACATATGGATCTGTTCCACCCTTTTATGTCAGTTTGCACATTCATGACAAAGTCTTGCACAATGCTATGCCTGACTCTGGTGCTTCACACAATCTTATGCCCAAAGCTGTAATGGAGAAACTAAACCTTGATGTCACAAGACCCTACAAAGATCTATTCTCCTTTGACTCAAGTCAGGTCAAGTGTTTAGGCTTAATCAAAGACTTATGTGTCTCCTTAGTCCAATTTCCCAACAAGACAATCCTAATGGACGTGGTGGTTGTTGACATCCCACCAAATTATGGCATGCTCTTATCAAGATCTTGGGGAGCAAAACTCCAAGGATCTCTCCAATTAGACCTCTCTTATGCCACTATATCAGTCTTTGGGCAACCTAAGAGACTGTATAGAGAAACACTGATGAAGTATGTGGTAAGCAGTGAGGAAAAGCCCCAAAACTTTCCAATTTACTCAATCCATTCTGATATGGATTCTTTTATTTTGTTTAATGATGAAACAAGTCCTCCAACTGATGATAAGCCTATGGCTTTAGTACAACAAGCACACATCAATGAAGAATCGGTTTCACATACCCATGATACTGTCACAACAGCCAATGCAACCAGCACACAAGAAAAACCTCCCGAAACACAAGACTCGGGTCTGCCCAATCCTAAAATGACTGAAACTCTTAATACTAACAACAAGCAAGAAATCACATGGTATTTAGAGTTTGACGGCTCTGTTAACAAGTTAGGAGCAGGGGCAGGAATATGGATTCACAATACACATAACAACCATGCAGAGGGTCATGCTTATAGACTGAATTTCAAATGCACCAACAACATGGCTAAGTATGAGGCACTCCTCTTAGGCCTTAAGCTGCTCAAAGCTTTAGGAGCTTCCAAAGTTTCCATTCTAGGTGACTCAGACTTAGTAATCCAACAAATGAAAGGCAACTTTGTTACCAATGATAGGAGGCTAAGATCCTATAGGACTGCTGCCACTACAATACTTGATACATTCACTTAATCCAAGCTTGCCAAGATTTCAAGAAATCATAACATTCATGCTCACATCCTAGCCACTTTCGCTAGTACATGCAAGCTTCCCTTTGAGCCAAATCACCATTTCACTGCTGAAATAAAACATAGGCCTGTTGTCCCAAATAACATTAAAGACTGGCAAGTGTTCGAGGATGATGCTCAAATATACAATTTTCTTACCTTACAGCATGAATTTGCAGGCCTAAACATTGATGAGGATACCATGGAGGACCCACAACAACAAGCATTAAACGAAAATCAGCAAGTTGTAACAGCCACACAAATCCTAAGCCCAACAGTCTTTGAAAATGCAAACATTGAAGAGCTGAAACAAATGCATTTGGAGGAAATAGATAAAACATAGGCCGAGATTATTGATCTAAAAGAAAATTTTCTCCCAGTTGGCCTCACTCCACTAGAAGACATGTTTGATGCAAATGATGTGCCCAAAAAGCCAAAAATGCAGCCTATAAACACTGCCATAGAAGAATACAACATTGGGACAGCAGAGAAGCCCAAAATGATCAAACTGTCTAAATCTTTGCCTCCTGATCAAAAACCAAAGTATGTGGATTTGTTCAAAGAATTCCAAGATGTCTTTGCTTGGTGTTATCAGGACTTGAAGTCCTATGATACCTCAGTAATCCAACACACCATTCCCTTAAAACCAAATCAAAAGCCTTTCAAACAAAAACTTAGAAGAATCAACCCTGTGCTCCTTCCCTTGGTTGAGAAGGAGGTAAAGAGGATGTATGAGGCAGGAATCATAGCACCCATCAGATTTTCCGAATGGGTGTCAAACTTAGTTCCCACAAGAAAGAAAACAAATGAGATCAGACTTTGTGTAGATCTCAGAAATCTAAATCAAGTCTCCCTAAAGGACCACTATCCTTTGCCCAAAATGGATCACATTCTACAGAGAGTAGTGGGGTCATCACGAATTTCCCTGCTCGATGGCTTTTCAGGTTTCAACCAAATACTTGTTCACCTGCATGACCAAAACGAGACAGCATTTACCACACCGTGGGGAACATTCAAGTATGTTAAAATGCCTTGCGGCCTAAAGAACGCTAGTGCCACCTTTCAAAGGGCAATGGACATTGCATTCGCCAAGTAAATCCATGATTTCCTAGTTGTCTACCTTGATGACTTAACCCCTTTCTCCATATCTGATAAAGAGCACCTCAAACACCTAAGGCAAATATTCATCACATGTAGGAAATATGGCATTTCCTTGAATCCCAAGAAGTCTCTCTTTGGCCTTGAAGAAGGAAAATTACTTGGACATATCATCTCAAAGGATGGTATTTGAATTGATCCGGAAAGGATCCAAGCCATATTGCAAATCCCATATCCTAGAAATATAAGAGAATTGCAAGAATTCCTTGGGAAAATCAACTTCCTAAGGAGGTTTATTCCAAACTTGGTTGAGCTAATAAGAATGCTAAACAACATGCTCAAGAAAGACGCCAAGGTAAAGTGGTCTCTAGAGGCCAAGCAAGCATTTGAGGGCATTAAATCAGCCTTAACTCAAGCCCCAGTCCTCACAAGTCCAAAATTTGATAGGGACTTTATCATATTTTCATTTGCATCTGATAATACTATAGCTGTTGTCCTTTTGCAAAAGGATGATCAAGGAACTGAAAAGCCAATTGCATTTTTCAGCTGAGCCTTAAGAGATGCACCCCTGAAATACCCAATCATGGAGAAGCAAGCTTATGCCCTTGTTAAAGCAATCAAGGAATTCCGAATTTATATTTTATATTCACATGTGATTTCTTATGTGCCAAATGCTATTGTAAAAGACATATTAACCTAAGAGGGGTTAGAAGGAAAAAGAGGCAAGTGGATTGCTAAAATTCTTGAGTATGACATAGAAATAAAACCAACCAAGCTAGTAAAGGCACAAGGGTTAGCTAAACTGATGTCCGAAACAAACTTTCAACCCTTAGACATCAACCAGCTGGACAATGAACCGGAGCTGGCGACTCCACAGATCAGTGACACCTTTTTGCAATCCCCATGGTATGCTGATATTTGCTTTGTATTGTTAAACCTGTGTGCTCCCCCAGGATTGTCCAGGACCAAGAAGATATTTTTAAGAATGAAGGCTTTGAAATTCTGTGTCTTAGATGGTGCATTATTTTGGAAAAATCATGAAGGTATATTGCTTAACTGCTTGATTGTGAATGAAACTAACAATGTCATGAAAGAATTCCATGCAGGGGACTGTGGAGGACATCTATATTGGAAGTCCACTGCTGATAAAATTTTAAGGGCTGGTTTCTATTGGCCCACTTTGTTTGCAGATGTAAAGAAGTTTGCCACCTCATGCCACAATTGCCAAATCTTTGAAGGCAAGAAAAAGCTGCTCCCGTTGCCTCTTAAACCCATCTCAACCGAGAAGCCTTTTCAGCAGTGGGGTCTTGACTTCATTGGAGAAATCCATCCCTTTTCCTTAGGCCAGCATAAGTGGATCTTAACAACTACCAACTATTTCACTAGATGGATTGAGGCCATCCCATGTAGGCAAGCCAATGACACCACCATTATCCAATTCCTTGAGTGCAATATCCTTTCTAGATTTGGCTGCCCTGAGAAGATCATCACTGACAATGCCGCTGCTTTCAAATCCAAAAAGATGATCAATTTTTGCCATAAATTCCATATCACTTTAGGCCATTCCACAGCCTATTACCCTCAAGGTAATGGCTTAGCCGAGTCATCTAATAAGAGCCTGATCAGTATCATTAAGAAGACCTTGGAAGAAAGCAAGAAGAACTGGCATAAAAAGCTCACCAATGCCCTTTGGGCAGACAGGCTTTCAACAAAAAAATCAATTGGGATGAGCCCTTATGAGCTTGTTTACAGTATGGAAGCCAGATTCCCATCTTCTTTGGGCATTTCCATTATGAGGCTGTTGCAGGAGGTTCAAGCTGAACCAAATGATATTCAACGAAGGATCAATCAGACCATTCACCTTCAGCAGACCAGAGAACAGGTGTATGACAGAGCTCAAATGTTACAAGAAAGGCTGAAGAAGGCGTTTGACAAGAGGGCTAAAGCTGAGGATTTCTTTATTGGCGACAAGGTTCTAAAGTGGGACTCAAGACGAGAAGACAAGGGAAAGCATGCCAAGTTTGACTTTCTGTGGAAAGGCCCTTTTATCATCAGCGCTGTGCAAGGCAATAATACTTATTTCCTCAAATCTGAAGATGCCTCCGCACTTGAAGAAGGCCCGGTTAATGGCCGAGTATTAAAGCATTACCATGTTCCCATCTATTGAATGCAACTCAAACCAGTGTATATATTTGTATATTAGTCTTTGTTTAGACTCAACGTTCTCTTTTTATGTTTGAATAAAGAAATTTGATTGCTAGGACAAAAACGCAGCACAGTTTTGAGTTAAAGGAGCAAAAAATGCAGCATTACAGTTCTCTGTTCTTTGAAATATTTCAAAGAAAGTATTCAGTTTTGATACCTGTGCACAAATAAGAGATAGATGGCTTCCCAAAAAAGAGTTCAACGTTGTTCTGAGCATTCGGTGTCAAAAGGGTAGCGCTGTTATTTATAACAGCAAGTTCTATTAAAAATGTTGCATTCAGGCTTCCAGTTCTTCAGTCAGTAGTATCAAAACAGAGGATTTTTTTTAGTGTTACATCTACAGCCTGTTCAAAGACAAGAAAAGAAGAGCTCCAGTTTTGTTCCCTTTTTGTGTTTGATTCACAAGGCAGGTCTCAAGCAAAAGTGTATGCAATATCAAGCACGCAGAAGAAAGCAGGGGATGCTTTATTTTTCACAGTGTTTCAGTTAAGGAGGAGTGCTGCATTCAGAAGTTAAAGTTCTAGTCATTCAGCAGTTAGCACAGAAGAAATTTTCAATTAACAGCAACTACAGAGGATCAAGGCATTCTGACTTGCTTTTCTTGGCTTGTCAAAATGAAAAGCCATCCCCAAGTGGAGCCACTGTTAGCCTCCTGTTGCAGCAGGTTAATCATCTTTCATGATCGACATTTTTACATGCCAAATATGTCATACCTTTTTTGCTGCAATGCTCCATATTTGATACAGATGGCCAGAGAAGTATCCGTGAAAGTGAGCTAATCTAAATGCCACTGCTTTGTTCCAGTCCTGATGAGTAATCCATTTTGATTAGTTTTCAAGCATGGGAAGGCCAAACAGCTTAATCTTGGCTTCCCTGGGTTTCAATTTCATGTTGTAGAATATAGAGAATGAACATCTGTCCAAACAGCTTAATCTTGGCAGAATTGCACTTAGGTAGAGAAACAAGGGTGCTCAACAGCTTAATCTGAGCCCCTGGCTGAAATAAGTATAGAAGTAGAGAGGAGCACAAGCAACAAGAAAGAATGAAAAGCTGGGTATGCTAGTTCAAGTGCACCCAAACCAAAAGAAGAGAAAATGCTATGTGAGTAGGTCGGGTAGGTAGCTTTGTGGTTGTAGAATCATGGCTTGTGATCCATTTCATATTGTCAAGTGTTATATCTATCATATCACAAGTTGAAGGCAATTGTTCAGTTGGAGGACTTCAAGCGAGGCACGACTAACTTCCCCTTCTTCCTCTTTCCCCAAATCACTCACTAACTTCCCCTAAAGAGGTCAAGATCTGCTTGATACCTCTTAGATTCATCATTCTCCATATCATTTGCCTTCGTGGATATCTGCTTCACTCAAGGAATGTTCACACTTCTTCTATCAGTCATTTTCCCCCATTGATAGCCTAAGACATCATTCTTAGCGCTTTTCCTCATCATTATCATATTCACTACTAACTTTATTATGTAACTCCCTATCTATTTCCCCTTCCCCTACTAAAACTATGTATATAACTCCCCTGTATACTTATCCCTTCCCCCTGGTTGAAAAATAACCATATACATCCTTGGGAATTGCTAAGTTTATCAGAAACTCAGCAAGAACCCACACTGCCCCCCTCTAACCATCTTCCAGATGCATTTCAGACTCCTTCCGATGCATAAAGCCCTTCATCACTCCATAAAACCCCTCTAGTGCTTTTTGATTCCTTCACAAAGCATAAATTCCCTTCATATGTATAAAAAACCATCTTTTTGGCCTTGTTTCTACCTTTTCCAAGGCACAAACCCTTTTAAAGGCCTAAAATCCTTCTCAAATCCATTGAAATCCTCCCAAGTGCCTTTGGACTCCTTCCAAGGCATAAGAATACAAAAACCATGAAAAACCTTCAAAAAATGACAAAATTCTCCGTTTTTGGCTATCGGACCCCTTCTGATGCCTTAAAATCCATCCGAAACACCAAAGGCTACCCCTCCGAATTCATTTTTTCCTTTGCATTTTAATAAAATGCATGCTCCGATGAGAAAAGGATCTATTTGGTCCCCCTCCGATGCGATATCGCTATCGGGAGGGGGCAGTGGCATATTATAAGCGAAAATGGCTAAGTCTCAAGGCATGTGCCCTCCCTCCGATGCGATATCGCTATCGGAGGTCGGGCGATAAGATGTGTTTACTCTATGTTGCATTGCCGAAAGCCCGGGCCGGACCCGATTTCAAAATAATAAAGGGCTTGCAAAGGCATTTCGGGTCCGCAAGCTATATCGCTCCATCAGAGGTTTTATGTGTTGGGACCAATGGTCCGCCCCGATGCGATTTAGCGCCAGCCGTTGGATCGGCCCGCGCCGGATCCAACGGCCAGCATTTAATCTAATGAACAGTGCCGCGCCCGCCCATATTTTTCGCGATTTTTGCTTGTAAAATGGGCATTTTGCCTGTTATAAAGGAAAAGGGGCTATTTTTCATATTATTCATATATATGCCGCGCACGCCTCTTCATCAAGGGAACAGAGTTATTCTTTAATCAATTTCGATCGCCCCAGGCCCAGATTAGCTCCAAACGCAGGGTTTTCACCTCGGCAGGCCTTCAATGACCCTTTACTCATCCAGTTCGTGATTTTAAGTGTTGCTAAAGCATTTTGAGTCGGCCAAGGGCCGATAACCACCCAGAAGTAACAAAGCGCCTCGCAGCAGGTACTTGGGCCAAATAACGGCCACTAATGAGATGATGTGACAGTTTAGAGCATTTTTGAAACCAAGAAAGATCTGGAAGCGGCAAAGAGTATTAGGGAAGCGGCAGAGAGTATCAGTCAAAATCTTCCGAAGCAGATGAAAACAGAAGGGCCCCAGCAGATTCAACAAAGCATCATTAAGCCGTTATGGCTCCCAAACTTACAGTTATGGCCATGAGGCCAGCACACGACTCAAAGACCTCTCTACACTCATTTTAGAGGCTGCAGCCTCATGCGCAGCCTTTGTTTACATGACTTGAGATGCCAGCTTCCCCAGCGCAACTATTTTAATATGTTTTATGCATTTATTTCCAGCATAGATTAGTTTCAATGACAATGACTGCACAGATCTCTTTGATCTGTTTTTAGAGATATTTTTGAGATATTTCCCCCCTTGACACCTATTCAAGGGAGGTTTGTAGCTATTTTTCTTTATATACCACCCTCTGCACTGTTTTAAAGGGTGGTGGTTGGTTAATGTACTCGAGGAGAGACTCGCACTGTATATCTAATATTTTCTATAATCAAATACGACTTACAAGCTTGGAGAATGGACTGTTTGATGTGTTGTTAATGGTTCCAAAGAGTGAATGATGGAATTCTTGTGCTGCTATATGAATCAATAAGTGTTCCTAACCTCTGATTATTTCAATTTCATATATGCTCAAGTCACAGAACAAAGGATTGGTTTAGAATTTGCTTAGCTGCACTCTATGCTCAATTTCTGTGGCTTTTTAATGTTTTCCTCTTGATTTAGGCATAAATATGAATTCTTTTATGGCTCATGTTTGATCTATTTCACATATGAATGATTGTTATCTAAGAATTCTTAGCTGCTCCTAGATAGAGCTCATTCATCTTCCCTCTGCTAACCTAATTGAGAGATTCTTTGTTGCCTCTCATTCCTTAGCCTTCAATCCATCTCCATTCAGCTTGAGTATTGTTTCATGAGCAGCTACCTTGCTCCTCATTCCTCTTGTGACCAAGAAAACGCACCAGCAGTCTTACCCCATGACTCCATGCCCAATGGTTTGAAACTTACCACACTATGCTTTGCCTCTCTACTTGAAAGCATCATCCTTCCCACCAAAACTTAAACAAAACCCCTGAACTCAAAAAATAGCCTAAAATCATCATCAATAAAGCTAAATCAGAAAGAGAGAGCCCTCTCTAATTGTAGGTAGGTTAGGACCTGCAATCCAAAGATTGGTTTGTGGTTACCTCGGTCGTATCCTTTAAAGGAGCTTAAGGACAACCTGAGTGATAACATAATGGCGACTCCGCTGGGGACCATCCTCAGATAATTTCAGAAATCAAGTTGGAAAGCTCCACTGGGAAAGAACCAGACCTTCAAAAGTTTCTTTCTAACCCATACATTCTTAGAAAATCCCCAAAAAACAGGCCAGAAGCTGGCTCCCAGGAAGAATTCACGTTATACAAGGTCAAATCTAGACCCAAATCCCACAGCTGCCTTTGAAAATCCGAATTTGATCCAAAAAAATCTCAGGAAATTAGAGCTAAAGGAGGATTTTGCTGATTCTACTCCTGTGATAGTTCAGCCAAACTGTGGCCCAACCCCTGTCAAAGTTTTATTTCGTTCAACCCCTATTTCCCCTTATTCTTCATCCACTCCTTCCACACCTCCATTCACTGCACATACTACCACTACTATCCCAGTTGTTCCTGTTGTCCCTCTTATCCCTGTGAATATGGCTAACAGATATGCACCTTTGCAATTACCTGCTAATCCTGGAGCTATGCCTCAGGATTACCAAACTAAAATCACATATTTTAATGGCACAAGTGCCTGCACAGCCCTTCAGAATACAAAGAAAATGTAGGATTACTTTGAAAGCTATGAGATTGACGATGATGGTGTGAGAATGAAAATTTTTGTCCAAAGTTTGACAGGCGATGTCAGGACTTGGTTTAGAGCACTCCATGCTAATTCCATAGCAGACCCAGAAGCCTTATACCAGTCATTTATCAACCGATGGGAGAAAAAGAAAGACCCCTTGCACATACTAGTTGAATATGATACAATCAAAAGAGGTCCACAAGAAACAGTCTTGGACTATTGTGCAAGGTTCAATAGCGTTTATAATGCTATCCCAAAAAACTTAAGGCCTCCACCTGACCTTGCCTTGTATAAATTCCCTGATGGATTCGACCTAGATATGGCCTACCAGTTAAAAGAAAGAGCCCCTAACAGCCTTGCAGACATGCAAAACGTGGCTGTCACTGTGGAGGCAAATTTAATTGCCAAAAGAAACAGAGCTAGAACTGAGAGAAGAACCACCTTCAAGGAAGAACCCTCAGCCTTAGATCAAAACCTAGATGCTATTATCAATGGCATGCACAGGCTTGGAGACAGAGTAGAGAGCGTTGAGAGGAAATCATCATGGGACGGGTAGCAAGCTAACACTGTCAGGAACCCGAATTTCAGGAAAAATCAAAATCCAAATGTTGGTAGGTCTAGCCCAGACCATGATATAAGACCTCCTTTTCAAGAAAACTACGCAGAGGCATCCACTTCTAATGAACCCATAGAAGACACTCACATGAACTTAATAGATTTGAAGGGTGAGCAACAAATTTTCCTAACCCAAGAATACCATGAGATAAATCAATTTCAGACTAAGTCTGGTGAGTCTTTTGACTTTAAACAAGGTTATGATTCAGCTGTTTATGAAGTCCACAAACAGTATAAGCTGAGGACAAGAACCATAGATGTGCCCGAAAAGGTTAAACCAAAGGAGGGAAAACAGCCCAACCAGATTAGAGGCAAGGCTATTATAACATAAACAGCTGATATAACTGTCCCAAACCCGCACCAAGTGACTGTAGAGGACATAACAGACATACAGCCTTCTATTGATCAGCCTTTGCCACCTTCTTCCTCTAAAGAGAACTTGAACAACGTTCCAAAAAGCCCTCTTAAAACTAAAAAACCGCAAGCAATCAATTCCCATAACGTTGATAAACAAGAGCAAATCGCTGATAATTCAAATGAAAAAGAAAAAACTTTCGTCATCAACACCAAGACTCCATTGGAAAAGCCATTTAATTTAGAGGCAGAGATTGGGAAACTTAAAATATCCATCCCCCTCTCAGAACTTGCCAAACATGATGTGTATAGGCAACAAATTCAAAGATCACTTCAAATGCCAGAGGTCAAGGATGATGTAAATGTTTTAGATGATACCCCTGAGCTGTTGTTCGGTCCTGAAGTTAATGGAAAATCAACATATGGATCTGTTCCACCCTTTTATGTCAGTTTGCACATTCATGACAAAGTCTTGCACAATTCTATGTTTGACTCAGGTGCTTCACACAATCTTATGCCCAAAGCTGTAATGGAGAAACTAAACCTTGATGTCACAAGACCCTACAAAGATCTATTCTCCTTTGACTCAAGTCAGGTCAAGTGTTTAGGCTTAATCAAAGACTTATGTGTCTCCTTAGTCCAATTTCCCAACAAGACAATCCTAATGGACGTGGTGGTTGCTGACATCCCACCAAAGTATGGCATGCTCTTATCAAGATCTTGGGGAGCAAAACTCCAAGGATCTCTCCAATTAGACCTCTCTTATGCCACTATATCAGTCTTTGGGCAACCTAAGAGACTGTATAGAGAAACACTGATGAAGTATGTGGTAAGCAGTGAGGAAAAGCCCCAAAACTTTCCAATTTACTCAATCCATTCTGATATGGATTCTTTTATTTTGTTTAATGATGAAACAAGTCCTCCAACTGATGATAAGCCTATGGCTTTAGTACAACAAGCACACATCAATGAAGAATCGGTTGCACATACCCATGATACTGTCACAACAGCCAATGCAACCAGCACACAAGAAAAACCTCCCGAAACACAAGACTCGGGTCTGCCCAATCCTAAAATGACTGAAACTCTTAATACTAACCACAAGCAAGAAATCACATGGTATTTAGAGTTTGACGGCTCTGTTAACAAGTTAGGAGCAGGGGCAGGAATATGGATTCAAAATACACATAACAGCCATGCAGAGGGTCATGCTTATAGACTGAATTTCAAATGCACCAACAACATGGCTGAGTATGAGGCACTCCTCTTAGGCCTTAAGCTGCTCAAAGCTTTAGGAGCTGCCAAAGTTTCCATTCTAGGTGACTCAGACTTAGTAATCCAACAAATGAAAGGCAACTTTGTTACCAATGATAGGAGGCTAAGAGCCTATAGGACTGCTGCCACTGCAATACTTGATACATTCACTGAATCCAAGCTTGCCAAGATTTCAAGAAATCATAACATTCATGCTCATAGCCTAGCCACTTTCACTAGTACATGCAAGCTTCCCTTTGAGCCAAATCACCATTTCACTGCTGAAATAAAACATAGGCCTGTTGTCCCAAATAACATTAAAGACTGGCAAGTGTTCGAGGATGATGCTCAA
This sequence comes from Pinus tabuliformis, assembly GCA_031772625.1. NCBI lineage: Eukaryota > Viridiplantae > Streptophyta > Pinopsida > Pinales > Pinaceae > Pinus > Pinus tabuliformis. Next base: position 942,583,297 of record CM062817.1, on the reverse strand, counting down.
ATATACAATTTTCTTACCTTACAGCATGAATTTGCAGGCCTAAACATTGATGAGGATACCATGGAGGACCCACAACAACAAGCATTAAATGAAAATCAGCAAGTTGTAACAGCTGTAACAGCCACACAAATCCTAAGCCCAACAGTCTTTGACAATGCAAACATTGAAGAGCTGAAACAAATGTATTTGGAGGAAATAGATAAAACAGAGGCCGAGATTATTGATCTAAAAGAAAATTTTCTCCCAGTTGGCCTCACTCCACTAGAAGACATGTTTGATGCAAATGATGTGCCCAAAAAGCCAAAAATGCAGCCTATAAACACTGCCATAGAAGAATACAACATTGGGACAGCAGAGCAGCCCAAAATGATCAAACTGTCTAAATCTGGATTTGTTCAAAACTTAAACAAAACCCCTAATGGTTTGAAACTTACCACACTATGCTTTGCCTCTCTACTTGAAAGCATCATCCTTCCCACCAAAACTTAAACAAAACCCCTGAACTCAAAAACTAGCCTAAAATCATCATCAATAAAGCTAAATCAGAAAGAGAGAGCCCTCTCTGATTGCAGGTAGGTTAGGACCTGCAATCCAAAGATTGGTTTGTGGTTACCTCGGCCGTATCCTTTAAAGGAGCTTAAGGACAACCTGAGTGATAACAGACTGTTTCCAAGGACTCTGTTGAATCCTATTTAAGAAGCCATCTAAAGGCAGATTTAAGACTTGGAATGAAAGAACCGTTAGACAGAGCAGTATTATTTTCTTCGGTGTTGGATTTGCGGAGTGAAGTATAAATCAGAAATTCAAAATATTCATATGACGCTGCTGTAAAGTTGTGCATGGGGCTCAACATGCTGTCTTTGTTAAAGAGCATTGCTTCATATAGCATTGATCAGCGTTTGAAAACATTTGCTTAATTCATCAGTTTGCTTGTTGCAAAGAGATCCGAGGAAACAGGGGATTGATGAATGATGGCTGACTTCCACAGAAGAGCCCTTGGATCTACATGTGAGATTTCTTGATACCACGATACCTTCATCATCATTGAGACAACCGAATAGATGCTTTTCACATATTTCATTCACACATTATTGCGTGCAAGCCTGAGCATCACCTGAGTCATCAATGGAAACACACTGATAGATAGAGGACCGAGGCTTGAAAATGCTAAATTTCATATGGGAAAGGCCGGTGAGACAAAAAATACGCCTGGGAGGTGTGGTTGCATGCGCTATGAGCCTCCAAATGTTGGGTTACAAGACAAGCAAGTAGTTTCCCTTAGGCAAACAGAGATTGTTCCAAGGCCTCTTTGAATATACAACCAAGATACAGTGAGCCATTTACACACAAAAGATACAGCGAGCATTCAACGAGTCATCTACACAGAAAAGATACAGCGAGCGAGCCATTTGCACAGAAAAATTTTACACAAAAAAATTGAGGTAGCCAAGGTAAGAAAATTTGATTATCTAGTTTTTAGCCTATTAGATATACAACAGAATTTGTATAGAAAATCTATGAGATATAGAAAATAAATTGTATAGAATCGTATCGTTTTATTCAGCAATACAGCTACAAAACGCTTCAGAGTTCCAGCAATAGGACACGTTCCCGGACAACACTGCAGAGTTCCAAAGTTTCAATACAACGCTTCATAGTTCCAGTTCTAGCAATAGGACAGTATCAGCTTCAGCAAAATTCCAATAAGACAGTATCAGCTTTCGCAAAACTCCAATGACGCCTGACTGCTGGTAGGTTGCCATATAGGAAAGTGTCAAACAGAACAAGAGAACGGAATAAACATGTCAGGCAGACTCAAGCCGCTTGTTCCGCTTGACAACACAACAAACCAGCGGATCAGCAGCCTGCATTGACAATAGATCAGCAGCAATATGCATTGACAACAGTTCAGCCTGCGTGCAGATGGCCTCACAACAGTTAATTTCAACCCAACATTACTCTATTATATTATAAATTTTCAAAAAAATCAACAAATTTATTTTTAAGCCAAAGTTTCCTTGCCAGGAACAGGCCAAATAAAAACTCAAAAAATTTGATTGGTTAAGATAAAATAGTGACGGTGTTTAATAAGATGAGAAGAAGGCGAGAAAAAGCTACAAACACATGTACAACAAAAATTTGGCTAAATTGCATCTCCAATTTTTCCAAAACATTTCTATTACAAGAGTCTCTGCCCGGCCCTTTGAGCAACGAAAATTTTAAGGATGGAAAACTGGAAGTTTAAAAACATTGGCGAATCTCACTAATCCCTAATATGCAAACCAAAATTATTCCCTCTAAAATTTGGGCGAATCATCTTTTATAAAAATTGGAAATTGGCGAATCAATCATGGAAAATTAGCCCACTGGGCGAACATTAGCCCCTAAATTTTCCATGCCTTTGAGCAACAAAAATTTGGCTAAATTGCATCTCCAATTTTTCCAAAACATTTCTATTACAAGAGTCTCTGCCCGGCCTGCCCGACCCTTTGAGCAGGGACTAATAACACGTTTTTTACACTGCCTGAACTATCCCACCCACCACTTTTTATATATATTAAACTTTGTAAACGTGTAATCTTAAAAAAATATAATGAATGGATTTCAAACTTTATGATATTAGTGACGTTTATCTTGATATCACGTAATTAAATAAACAAATTGTTGATATTCATGTAAATTAATAATAAATAAAGTAAACCAAATGGTTGTGTATTTCTTCATATTTGAAAAGTTTTGTTCATCCTTGAAATATTATTAAACAATATGTGAGGCTTAAATTGTATTATATATATGAATATATGAATGAAATTTTAACGTCCATCAAATTAAAAATAGTTTATATGACTTAGTTTTTTTATTTTTTGTTTTTTGTAACTAAATATTTTTCTTACTCAAATTAATAATGAGCTTAGCCAACTTTCTAAAAGTCTTTTCACTGAAAAGACAATACAAGGAATCAATGTTAGCATATTATCGTCATTGTCTATGATGTCTCTGAAAGCATCACATTCCAAAATGAAATGTTTTTCCGATTCCATTGCCTAGAAGTGCAAAAAGTACACACCCGTTCTTCCCAAGCTTCTTTAGGTATTTTCCATCGACCCCGTTTCGCACCAAAGTTGATGTGAGTTAGTTCTTCATTGAGTAATAAGAATGTTTGCTCTCCATGGAATGCTAGCTCCAATGTACACTTTTTGTTGGAGATCGCAAGTGGGGTTGAATTCCTTAACATAATACTTGTTCTTTCTACCCAACCCTTTTCCCCATATACACTTAGAGAACTTTTCCATAACAAAATTCTTTAACTCCTTGCTATTTTTGGAACAAACATTGAGGTAAATATTCCATTTTTGCACCCATTTATTGTTTTGTCTCATCCATGATTTCTTTCTTTCACTCATTCCTTCATTGAAGATAACTTTAGGCCATACACCTACTTGCACTTGCTCAATTCTTTTTAAGTACCTGATGAGATGCACCATAGCAATTGCTTCAATAGGAGCTACTCCTATTTTACTCAACATTATCTCATAAGGAACCAATTTTTTTATTTTGAACTTGCTCATGATCAAACGTTTTAGGATATTCTCAATTTGCTTCCATTTTGAGACAAGGATGTTGCTAGCCCATAGTTCACACCCATATAATATCACTGGACAAACTAGGAGCCCAAAAAACACTTTAATAATTTTTCAATCCCATAACTCTGTCTCTCTACATCTGTTTTGAAGAGCATATAATGCTTTCCACCCTTCTAAAATTCTCTTCTTTATGCAGTCCTCCCATTTAAGCTTGTTGTTCAAATCAATCCAAGGTACTTGTATTCATCTACTTCTTCAAGAATGTTGCCTTCAAAGAAGAACATATGTTGGTTGTGCTTCCTTTTATTTGAGAAAATCATTATTTTGGTCTTATTGGTATTGACTTGCATCCCCACTTCTTTACAAAAATGCTCAAGGGCATATAGGTTCATATGCAATCCCTGGGTTGATTTAGACATCAATACAAGGTCATCAACATATAAAAGAAGCTTTATCACAAACTCCCCCAACTGAACACCATCCCCACCTTGCAGATTTAGCCACTCTTCTAATCTATCAATATATAAACCAAAACGCTTAGGGGATAAAGGGCAGCCTTACTTGAGTCTGATGTCAGTTCTAAATATTTCTGAAATGTCACTGAAGTTCTAATTTTGACTTTCACCTCTTCATAAAAGCCAATGGACAATGACTTTATAATGCAAAGGAATTTCAAGTTCTTCCATTCTACTCCACAACTTATCTCTAGGGACTATGTCAAATGCCTTTTTGAAGTCAACAAGGAAACAAAATACTTCTTCTTTGTCCCCCAATCCTTTTCAATAATGTGTCTCAACGTGATACAATGATCTACTGTAAAATGTTTTGGCCTAAAACCTTCCTGTGCTTTTGCCTTCTTTTCTTTTACTTCTACCCACTAACTGATTCTCTTTTCTACCATGCCACTGAAGAGATTTACAAACAGAGGATTGATCATAATGGTTCTATAGTTGGAAGGATAATTAATGTCTCCACTTTTAAAAGGGGGTATTGCTAGACTAGTTGTCCAATCTCTTGGGAAACCTTGTCGAATGACGTTGTTGGATGTTTCCATGATGTGCAGTGCACGGATTTTCATTTCCCACTTTAGAATTATACTTGAAGTTCAACCAAGTCCTTTTCCGTTACTATTTACGACTTCTTAATTCATGTATCCACTTCCTATAATGTGAAAAAAAATTTAGTTGTGTTGATCCTAGGAGAAGGCTCATCCTCTAATTCTTTTTCATAGAGTTGTCTTGCATAATCAAATATTGATTGACTATAACATTATTTTTAGTTTGCTTCTTCCTTGGTTGAAGTTCCTACCAAAAACGCTTTGGGTAATTATTGCCTAGATATATTAACTCTTCTTGCCTTGTTTGCATGAACTCGTCATTTTTTCTTTTTAAAATCTGCTTATTTAACTTTACATTTATCTTCTCCTTACCTTCATTTTTCAAGGTTTTCCTTGCCATTTTTCATTCCTCATGAAACCAAGCATTTACAAGAAAACAGTTTGATTCTGATTTCCTATTTTTTGCTCTTCTGCTCTTCTCAAGTGTACCCTGAATTATATTTGTTAACTCATGATTGCTGAGGCTTTGGGAACCACTCTTCCCCTTGTGAATTGATCTCTCTAGAATTTTTTTGAATATAGTGCAATTTTCTTGTGTTAGAAAAATTTTGTCCCTTGATATTGATTGTAGAGAACATTGGGTTTTCCTCTTTTGCTTCCTTTCTTCTAACCAATATAGCTTTATTTAAATTGGGCTATGGTATGATTTTAAGTCCCACATATGCTATCCAATATTAACTTCACCTATCCTTTATATTAAGCTTTGTGAACAAATAACATAGTCAACAACACTTGCTCCATTGTATGTGTTGCAAGTGAAGTTCCCAGATATTTTCCATCTATCTAGACCACTGCAGATAATTAAGTTGAAAGCACCACATAATATGATAAACTCCTCTCCAAAATGATTGGTAACTTTGTTATCTTTTGAACATCTCAACCATATGGGATTCTCCTCTTGAATGAGAAAAATAGGATTGTGATCCTCTTTGCAACAAAGAATACTAGCTTGTTGAATATGTGTGAGCGAGATGATGTTATACTAAGAAATTATAAGAATAATTAGACATTATTATAACATTTTTTCACATTATTTATCTATCTAATATACATTATAGGTGTTGTATTATGAAATTACAAGAATAATTAACCATTATGCTACATATGATTATAGATATTAAGAAATGTGAACTCTAAGATAATTGAGACTTCTTGTGCTTAATAGCAATTTAGGTATGTAAGATACATATGTGCTATATCATATAGCTAATACCATTCATAATATTATAATTATATAAATAGTAAAATGTTTAAAGATTTGTAGATAAGCATATTTAATTAGAGAAACATTTTGGAGTATATTTGATTTCACTTAATAATAGAACTGTTAACTATATATATATATTTTAATGTTAACTAGAAAAATAAACATGTGCCATAAATTGCATTCTAAGATAAATAGGTACATTTATCATATATGTGTCTCCATCTTACAATTTATAGAACAACTTGTCGACCTGAAAGGAAGCTTGGGCATGTATTTTAATTTGACACAATTTTGGCCTTCCAATGACAATGTAAACTTTACCTCTTTTGCATAGCAACCCTTTTTAAACTTTCAGTTGGAACATTATCAACATGACTTGATATAATATGATAAACCACACCTCTATAAATTTTCACAACTCAAATCTAGGGTATATCACCATCACAACTTACTTTTTACAAACATGTTGTGCATTTCTAAGTTTTTACTAGGAATCTCCTACATATTGTTGCACAATATAGTCTCTTTATGGCTGAAAATTAAAAATTAAGTATATAGTCATATGTAACATGAAGTAAAATATCATTTGCAATTTTAAACATTCAAATTGAATGATTCTTGAAAGTTTGGTGTGCATTTTGTGTATCCCAGTTTTCCGTTATGGGGTTTTTTAGCATTTATACACAACAAGAAAATTTCTATCTAAATTAGATAATAAAATGTTGTATACATGTGTCAAATCACAAATTACACCTTCTGAAAGTTCATCCACTAAAACTGGGTCAAAATTGAGCTTAGGGTGTGCATTTTAGTCTAAGACAAAATTTCCTTAAATTTGCATGAAATCCCAAATCTCAATGCATGATAGAAACTTCTCTTCTTCTTCAATTGCATACTGAATGACATAGATATATATATATATATATATATATATATATATATATATATATATATATATAGATATAGATATATATATATATAGATATATATATATATATATATATATATATATATATAAGAAGTATTGGAGCTTAAACAAAACTTGGGCATGTATTTTAATTAAGGAATTTCAGAACCTTAAGATTACCATGAAATCACGTGACAAAGTCATAGGAATGTCTTAGAAACAAAGTATTCATAATCTAGACATTATTATAAAGATGTGCTAAATATTTCTTAAAGATTGCATATCTTAAAAATTAGAGATTACAACACGCATCACATATTATATAAGTATGAATCAAAACAATACTTATCTTCCATTATTTTTTCATAATAGAAAGATATTTACTTGAAAAACATCACATTTATAGTCTCCATCACAAAAGTGGGCAGAGTGTAAGATAGATTCTAGAATTTTCTTCTCTCTAAACATTCATTCTAATGTATCTCTAATAAGTCTCTCCCTTCACATCTCTCTACTTGAGGCAAACACTTATTGTGCTTATTTGGGGCACACTCCACCTTGTTGGCACTAATCAATTGCCCCAATTGATACTTAGAAGTGTAAATATGCAATCTATGCCCTTGTCTCCAAACTTGATCGTATTTACTGATTGGATGTTAATATCCCACATGAGAAAAATCTATAATATCTCCATCTATATCATGTGTCTTGAAACTTGACTGAATTGCTAGGATATGCTTCATGTAGAAGATATGTATCAATTAGTAAACAGGATCAAGTTTGGAGACAAGGCCCTAAATTGCATATTGGCCTACATCCAATCACTAGCTTCACATTGTACAAGGTATGCGTGACACCCTTCTCATCACCCCAAATTTTGCAATGTAATTAATAACATATAATGTTGGGTGTCAACATTGGTGCTATGAAGTTAAACTCTATTACATGATGTAATGTTTATTTTTATTAATAAAAACGCTAGAGCTGAAGAAAGGAGACAACCAATAGATTGTGATACCTTGGTGAGGGAGGAAACTTAACTTAAGAGGAAAAATATATCTTTGGTGAAAGTTTCCTTTTGATGTGATGATTAGTCTTCCCAAGAACCTAAAAGGTTGGGAATATGAAGGGTCAAGGTGTGATTGCGAAAATAAGAGGGAGGAGCAATCAAGGGGTTCTTCTTCTTGGTTCTTAAGCTTATATTTTTTCTCCCTTGTATTACTCTCTCACACATCTCTCTCTCTACTTAGAAAATTTTAATTGGAAAAAGGATTTGTGACAAAACCTAGAGACGTTTAGACCATGTGACTCGTTAAGAGCTTTCAGTGACAACTTATGTGATAGGAAATGAATGTAGTATCACTTTTCCATTGGACTAGATGGCTATGAGGATTGATAATGGTCCTAGTTATATGTGGCACATAGAGAATTGAAGAGGGGAGTGTTGAGGGACTACAAAGATTGGAGAATACTCCCTTGTGATGTGTATTCTGCATGGTCATTTTGTGAATGTGAGTCTGGTCAAATATCTCCTTAAGGCATCAAGATCTAAGAATGGGGTGGACAACTGCAAGAAAAAATGCATCACAACTAAGCCTATGGTGGGGTGGAACATGGCTCACCCTACTTCAGTTTCTAGTGATTTTCTAGCTACAATAGATAAATATTTATTTTTGTGTTAATAATATTTTCGGCATAGATATTTTAGTGACATGCATGATTATTCCATTTTCTCTTTTCAACAAGTTTATATATACATGCATTCACCCTTCAACAAATCTATCATGGATGTAGTTATTATACTATTTGGTTGTAGCTTTTTCTAGGTATTAAATTTTGGATTGGCACTTGTTAAGGAAGACAAGCTTCCTAAATTCTTCTTTAAATAGTTCATGTTGCCATATCTGCTACAACTTTTCATCTGGGAGGTTCTAGAGGTCGAAACTTGGACCATAGTGAGGGTAACTCCCATTGATAATCTGGTTCATTTTTTATAACTTGGACTACTATAATTTAGGAGATATTCATTGAGTAAGATGCTATATTAGCTTGCATGCAAAGTGTTTGAATAAATGCCTAAATGGTATAATGACTCATTGAATACATACTATTTGGTGAAATTCCCCAATGAAAATGTTGTTTTGTGAATGGGGTTTGTTTTGTTGTATGATAGTATTGTTGTAGCTGATCTATGCCTATTTTCATGCAAAGAATGTGGAGAAATGTATTAAAGATGTTTTATTATAATTCACATACAAACTATTTGATAAAATACCTTAAACACAAAAATTAAAAGTTGCATGATTGAGTGGTATATTTCAGTTAGTATGTTATAGGTGAACTTAGAGCAATGTTTCTTACTTGATTTCTTACAAAATGTTTGACAAAATTTCTACAAGAAAAATACTACTTAATTGGTTGTATACAAAGAATTTGAAGAAAGGCTTACATTTAAAGTGTTTGAAAAAATGTGAGAGATAAAGTCAAGTTTTTGCAAGTTTGGTTAGGATAAATTTAGAAGGGTTATGTTACAAAGTGGTACTAGAACTTATTTTTAACCTTGTGAAGAATAAATAAATTTGAGACACCATATCCTTATTCAAGCATTAAGGCACTAGGTTACAAAGTGGTATCAGAGCTTATGTTAAACATTGAACCTGGATGGGCTCTAGTATAGGAAATAATTTAAGTGTTAAATTAATATCCATCCATGCATGTGTACTTATGTGAAATTATTTTTCTCTATATATGAATACACTAATGTTACTTGAAGACTGACTTGAGTTTGATGCGCCAAGATAAACATGCATGATGCAGACTAGATTCTCTAGTGTCTCCCAAAAAAATTGCAAAAGTTTATGGTTGAGTGATGCAACCATAACTATGAGGGGTAATATTTTAACATATATCTTAGTGTTAGTAATTTTCTTTAATGTTTTTAGAAATTGTCATATGTTGATGAGTAATAGCATAGGCATGATCAAAATGCAAGAGATAAAATAGTTCAAAGATGCATGTCCATTGAATATATATTAAATAATGATGTACTAGATGCATGAATATATGCTAGGTGCATACAATGGTGGATGTGCATACATAAAGACTTAGAGTAGTTTGTTGTCATAACATGATTTAGATGACTAATAGTGGGTAATGGTGAACATGTAACTAATAATAGGTTAACAACTTGATTAGGAAGCCAACAAAGGTGTTGCATATAGTCTTTCACAATCAAGGATATGGAGGATAAGGTCCTAATGAGAGAATGGTACAAGTGGAACCTATGCATGTTGATATGCATGTTGTGATAATGTTGTGAGTGCACTTCTCCTTTGGTTTCCTTGTGGAAGACTAAAGCCCTGGAGGGAGGAATGTAGGGATAAGTGTGTTTGTGTGGGGTCTAGAGAGTACCTAGAGCCTCGAAGGTAAATGAAACTCCTATAGGCCACAAGACTCTGAGACATACTTGGCCAACCCAATTTGGAGAACCTATAAGGATAGTAGCACAAGTGAGGGATCGTCGTGATTAGAGAAGCGGGGTGCACTACCTTGGGTCAAGTGGGCTACTGGGGGGATGTGAGACTATTAGTTGGAGGTTGTGGGGGTTCATACCTTGACCTTGTTTGTGTTAAATATTCGTTATGTATCATACTTGGCTCTTGGTAAGCTAATATATTTGTGGAGTCACTACCCATCCTAGGAATGAACAATTATTGAACAAAATAGGAGAAACTAAGCCTATGGATGAGAGAAATAAGAGGTTTACTTCCATTCAATGGTTTTCACTATATAAATGTTCTAAGAATTATTGATTATGACACTTGAATTTTATGCACACTTATAGCATTGTTTGAATGCCTAATTAAGTTCATGATATGTGTATATGCTTGTGAGGTTATATGAAGGAATGATCATGGTATAATATTATTGTACTATATAGTGTGTGTTGAGATAGCTGATATGCATAATAGTGCAAGGGGGAGGGACCCCATAGTTGTTACAAGGAAGAAATTTGGGTTGTGAATCTACTAAAAATTTGAGAAAAAAATATTTCTTTTTTTAACAAAATTATTATGTTTATTCATGTGACAAAGTTCCCAATGAGCTTAGAAGCTTGCCTTGCAGAGTTATTTTAGAGGGTATATGTCTATAAAGGATTATCCAATGAGAGCTTGACTAGGTCAACATAAACTAAATGGACAATGAACTCACAACTATGAAAATGGCTTAAGAAGGGAGCTTTGCTTCACTAAAAATTGTGCTTGGCTAATATATTTTATTTATGAAATTAATATGAATGTCTGAATGGTAAGAAAATAGATAATTTTACTTTCTATGTTTTGGATAATACAATAATGTTACGTAATTAATTCCATGTTAGATGGAATGTTCATATGCCTAGTCTGCAAGAGTGGTCTATTTTTTTTAACTACCACATGAAAAAAAAGTAGTGTGATTATGCTTATGCCTAGATGAGATTTGTCATGTGAATGATTTAAAACAAGAGCGGATGAAAATTAAATTTAAAAATAAATTTGTACAAATAGCATGGATTATGTGCAAGTATTGCACAAGCATGACCAGATGTATATGCACATGATTGGGTCCATGATGAAGGCGTTGTTTGAATGTGTAAATTGGATACATAACACAAATTCCATTTATGAATATTCATTGAAACTTGTGTGTAAGAAGATGAAATGATACATGCTGGGTCCTTCGTTTTTGGATAAATTTTGATCAAGTTTTTCTAGAAAAGGGCCGCAAATATAAGAAATGAAAGAAGGAAAAGTAAATGGTAAAATAGGTTAGAAGCGAGAAGAAAAAGAAGAAAGTGGAAAGCAGAGAAAGAAAGTAGTTACATCGGGACTCTCCAAGGCCACAAAAGAAGGATCCATATGCCAATTTTGAAAGAATCAAGTGAAATAGACCAAAGTAGTTGGATCTCATTAAGGGGCTTAAGCCAAACCAAATCAAGTGAGTGCGGATCAAAGCAAAATGAAAAATATATATAAAGCCACATAGATTGAGATATAGGTGGTGATATCAAGATATATGCCAAAATGCTGTCAGATATGCATTCTAAAAATATTATGTGCAAACTCTGTAGATATGCATTTTGATAGCTTGATCCTTTGAACTAATATAAAGAAGAATGTTGCAGGGTCTCATTTCTATGTGTCTATGTGTTGAGCACTAGAGAAGGTATGTAATTACCACTTATTTTGTCATCCTTTCCTTAAATTCATAAATTCTTTATATTATGAAATAGGTATATGGTGAAAGAATATGATAAAGTTTAGAAGATTTGTGTGCAATGTAAAATGACTAATAATTACCCTTTTCTATGTAGAAAAAGAGGAAAATGGAAAATCGCGATTCTAAATGAAACGACAAGATGCAATCAACTGTTGTCCCTTTGACAGGGAACTGCATCCAAACAAGGCAATCCAGATTGGAGCGTACAAGCCAAGAAAAGGAAGAGGAGATACCAAATCGGTGCAAGAGAACGAGAAGATAATTGAGAGCTAACAGTATGTGAATCCCTCAGGATCCTTTGATCCTAAGGGATTGCTACCTTAACGATTCTCTATATCATTGATATCTCCGCTCGGCTGCTATAAGAAGGGACAACATTGCTAGCCCAAGGGGATAGACTATTGTTGTTTTTATGAAATTCACTATTGTAACTGAAACTTTGATCATCAACTCTCTTTAAAAGAGCGATTACTGTAACTTTGTTTTGATGCTTAATATATAAACTTTGTTGCCATTCCATCTTTGATTTTGGAGTAGTTATAAGCAGTGCATCCTTGGAGGCTAAGGGCCCGGCCCTGGTGAATCACTTGCTTCCTGTACCATTAATTCTTGATTCCAAGTCGTGTGTGGTTTGATTTCTCTTTTCTGCTTTGTTCAGTAATCTGTTGTTCCTTATTATTTCATGTATTAGCTCTATTATATTTCGTTCCTATTTGAATAGTAAGGTTATTCTCTACACAGGAATGTTATGCTACTTGTTCTGAAGTTATATCGTATTGTTGTTCCTTTAACAAACTAATATTATTGTACAACATTGTTGTTCCTTACAGATTACCGTTACTATTCGATTACAGAGTAACAGTGCTGTGTATTTATAAATCAGTATTATTATCTATTTATCTGCGGTTTACTCCAAGTGTGATTGTTGTTCATTGAGACTGTTGTTCCACCGTGATTGCAATTGTTGTTTCTTCACAACCATGATTAACAATTGTTATGCCAAAACTCAGATTACTGTTCCTTCAACAGAGAAGTGTTGCGTGTAATATTTGATTCGGTTTTTTATGCATTTACATTTGATTCAGGTTGCTATTCAATATTTCATAGCTTCCTTTAGTTTGTTGTCCCATTTTCATTCGTTGTTCAAATAATTTCTGAGTGAAGATTGCAATTACTGCTTCATTTTCATAGGTTAAAGCTTTGTTGTTCAATCGAGTTAAATAGACCAGTCGTTGTTCCATTTCCTGTTATTTGAATTATCATTACTTTGATTGTCCAATTAAGGCTTCCAGGACTAGAAACTCAACCCAAGTTGTTACAGGGCTTCTAGATCATTTGTCCAACCAGGGCTTCCAGGAACTAATAACTCAACAGAAGCTAAGGAAACATGAGAACCAACAAAAAAAACAATGAAATAAACCCACAATCTCCATGGCTATATAGGAAATGGTAAAGCTAGGAAATCCATTGTCAATCCAGGCAATCCTCCATGCCAGTGACAGATCATGACCAAAAATCCACATGCATAATTCATGCATGCCAAAACTAGTGAGGAAAACATACATGCAACTTGGTACCTACAAGAAAATCCCACTATAGTTGTTGATCTCGATGTCCTCTTGCACTTTCCTACTCTTCCTTTGTCTTCTTTCTCCAAAAATCCAAGTATGCCACACTCTCCAATAGTGCTCCAAGAAAACTCTAAGTATTGAAGTGTATGAGAGAGAGAGAATAGAAGAGAGCTCCACCAAAACTTTTCAAAAGCTTACCAACTGATCCTAAGAAGCCTTTTTATTAATGAAGCCTTTATTTTCTTCATTTTCCAATTTTTTTCCTTCATTTTCCTCCTCACATGCAACATGTGACATTTCACCTTCCTTTTCTCCTAATTTCCATTTTTTCATAAATAAATGTCAAATAATGCTTCATGCCTTTCCAAAGCCTTTTCCATTGCTTTTTCCATTTTCCTTAGCCATAATAAATTGAATGAATACCCACTAGGATGTTTTACCCACCATTTAGCTTGGATTACGTGCCCCATCAACTATGGTATCAAATATTTTTACATGAATTTTTAACCAGGGTTGTTACACTTCCAGAGGCCAAGCCACCTCAACCCATCAAACAGTGATTCCACCTCACGGTCAATCATCACAAAACCATCACCAGATTGGTCTCTACCCAAGCCTTCTAGGGCTCCAGAGCATTTGTTCCAACCAAGGCTTTCGGGACTAGTAACTCAACCCATAGCTTACTCCGGCCTTTCAAAGCATTTTTCCAACCAGAGCTTCCAGGACTTGTAACTCAACCCACCAAGGGCTTCCAGAGTGTTTTTTCAACTAAAGCTTCGAGGACTATTAACTCAACCCAAGTTGTTACAGGGCTTCCAGAGCATTTATCCAACTAAGGCTTCCAGGAATTAGTAACTCAACCCAAGCTAAAGGAAAAATTATAACCAACTATAAAAACAAAGACATAAACTCACAACACCATGGCTATATAGGAAATGAAAAGTCTAGTTAAATCCAATGTCAATCCAGGAAATCCTCCATGTCAGTGACAGATTATGACCAATAAACCGCATATATATTCCATGCATGCCAAAACTTGTGAGGGAACATGAATGCAACTTGATACCTACAAGAAAAAACCCTTGTAATTGTTGATCCTGATATCCTCTTGTGCTTTCCTTCTCTTCTTTTTCCTTCCTTATCCAAAACTCCAAGTATGCCACACTCCTCCAAGAGTGCTCCAAGAAAACTCTAAGTGTCCAAGAGTATGAGAGAGATAGAGAATAGAAGAGGGCTCCACCAAAACCTATCAAAATCTTGCCAACTAATCCTCATAATATCTTTATTAATGAGGCCTCTATTTTCTTCATTTTCCATTATTTTCCTTCATTTTCCTCCTCACATGCAACCTGTGACCTTTCACCTCCCTTTTCTCCTAATTTCCTTTATTTTCATAAATAAATGTGCCAAAATCTCATTTTTCCTTTCCAAAGCCTTTTCCTTTGCCTCTGCCAATTTCCTTAGCCATAATAACCAAAATGAACACCATTAGGATGTTTTTCCCACCATTCATCTTGGAATACATGTCCCATGACCGTAGTCTTATATATTTTTACATAGATTTTTAACGAGGGTTGTTACATGCTTATATAAAGGTTAGAAGCCAGTTGCAAAAGGTGAGATGGCTTCATTTTTTTGAGAAATTCATTGGCCATGAAGTATAGGTTACACAAGCTTTTACTGGATCCTTTTATGGCACAGAGGCTAAGATAGGAGACATAAAGCTTAATATTTTTGAATCACTCATAGCAGAGACAACATGACTGCCCCGAATTGGAGAAATTTGGTTCAAAAGCCAAAGGCTCAAGGATCAATATTGGAGGAATTTATTGCATAACCCACAAATGGACACCTCGAAATTTAAAAAAGGGATACCATTCACTGCATTGAATACCAAATGGAGAAACCTATTGGTCATCCTCCAAAAGTTTCTAACTTGTGAAGGAAATTTAAGTATTATGCTCTTTTACCATGTTAGGCTACTCATGCACTTTGTAGAAGGAAAGGAAATGAATTTACCTTATTATTTAATACGTATTTTAAATAAATTGGCCTTTAATATTCATAGAGAATATTGAAATATTCATAGAGCCTTGTATCACCACGGTTTAATAAAAAATCTCGTTGAAGCTCATCTAGATTCTATTGGTGATAAATAGAAAAAAAAATCTACTTAAAAAACACTTTGTAGAATCTTCAGAGGAGGAATAATTGAAAAAATCTAAGCGTATCGAAAAAAATGATATCACAAAACACTAACCTATAGGTTGTTGTAGAATAAAAATAAGGTTTTCCTATTAATGAACCAGAATTGATGGAAATTTTACTAGAGGAGGAGACACCGCTTAGTCAATACTTGGAGAAGCTTAGACAAAAAAAACGAGAAACAAGAGGTTAGAAGAGAGAAATCCAACAAAAGAACACAGGAATCAGTAGCCATGAAGAAGAAAAAGCAATTTAAGAAGATCAAGTCAAGATACAAATAAACGATAGCGAAAGAAATATTACACAAGAAACTGTGAAGCTAGAGTAGAAATTGAGGAGGAGAAAATGAATTTCCAAGCTTTCAAATGATCCAACACATCATAACCCTCCATAAAATTTCAATCTTGAAGAATAAGATGATGTTTACATAGGAAAAAAGGAAAAAAATTTAGTCTATCGGAGTTTAGTGAAAATATCGAAAATTAACCCAGATCAACAAGAAGTTTTTGAATATTTGGAGAATTTTGAGCAAAGAGATCAGAAGAAGGTAAGGTCCCCCAAAGAAACTCAATTTCATGAAGAATTTTTTTATGATGATGATCCTATAGTTGACTCAAAGGCACATACAACTACTTCTTAAGAGAAACAATATACTATTCACACTCTCAAGCAAGATATTTCTTAGTTAGAAATACTAAATAAGTATATCAGAGAAGAAAATGAAATGGTCAAAGAACAAAATGAACTTTTGAAGGCACAAAGTGGCACTATTTTATTAATAATGTGTTTTTGGTATAAGAAAAACAAAAAGCTTAAAGAAAACAACAAAGTTCTCAAAAATAAGGTCAAAGGGTTGCAAGAAAAACTTCTCATGAGAAAACCCAGATTGACTATTAATGTGAAAAACAAAGGGATGTCAGGAAATATGGATTTTTTTATTCAGGCCTTGGAAGAAGCATAGTAGCAAGGACATTTCTTCAATTCTGATTTTTGTGCATGAGGACATTCAACATCCTCAGCTTGGGGGAATGTTGGATCCTCGAATTTTCCTCAAATTTGACACTCTTTTTCCCATTTTCCATCCATCCCATATATGTTATAATATATATTTATATATCATAAGGTCATCAATGTCATTTTAGCTATAACAAAAGGTATCAAATCATTTTTCCCATAATCTTGACTTTCTTTATGAAATTTGCTAAAATATCTCTTTGGCTATAGAATTGTAACATTTCTGTAGCTAACTAAATTTTTCGTAGCTCGATCCATGGTTAGATAGGATGCAGATACTTTCAAAGCAAACAAAGCACATGATCAGATGCCATATGTCAAGGATATGTTTATCGACCTATTATACTAACTCAAAACATTGACTAGATTGGGAATTTGTTCTGTCAAACATTTAGGTCAACAATGTTTTGTTCGTGTAAAAAGGTTTCAGGAAGTGATTTCAGCATCAAGAAAACGTGGAAAAAATGATATAAAGAAAGAAAAATTCATGTAGTTGATTGTAGAAGAAGATGTCTGCGTGATTTGCTACGATGGAAAAAATCATGCCAAATCCATTTCCTAGTCAAATTCAAAAATTGTGTTTCCAATCCGTGAACTTGCCTCTCAGCATTTCTTTCTTTAAGTTGTTAATTTTCTAGTGTATAAATAACTCCTTGATCTGCAAGTCGAGAAAATGAAGAATAGATCATAGAAAATTTGTTTTAAATTGTTGAAGACTCTCTACTTTTATTGATACAAGTACTCTATTCCTGAAGTGTGAATACATCCTTAGCTAACTTGAATTGAGTTCATATCACCTTACACTCAACGCGAGGGATCCCCGGAGAGTTGTAAGATAGTTTAGATGTATTTTTTTCACTATCATTTCAATTAGTTACAATTGGATTTACGTTTAGTTTACTTTGTTCAGTCTTTGCCCATTTACTCACAATTGGTTTCGTTGCACAAGATTGAGCACTCATTAAATTTGAAAACAACCAAAAACATTTTAATTGCAAGTTCATTTCATTAATATTTTTTGTTTAGTCTTAGATTTAGATGTTTGAATTGATTCAGATCTCCATTGTGCACATTAGTAATCTATCATAAGTTGAATTTTCATTTCTTCTCTTTAATTCATGTAATAGGTTTGATTTCTAATAGTCTAATTTTAGAATCAATTTAAATTCGATTGGATAGAATAGGATTTCAAATTGATGCAATAGATTAATATTTATTTTCATCAAGTAGATTAGACTTTTCAATTTGATGAAACTATAATAGTCCTTTCAATTCAACGCAATTAGACTAGTCATTTCAATTTTATGAAAGTAGAATAGATTCAATTCTTGTTATTTAATCATGTTTTTGGAAGCATTGTTTATGTTATGTAGAATTCCTCTTGAATGTGTACGAAAAAAGGCTACTTTAGGTTGTGGATGACAAACATCCCTAACAATGAAAATTGGCTATTAAACATTGTAAATCTGCAGTAAATGATAGAAACAAAACCTACCAAAGCCCTGATCTATGCCACAATCATAGTTAAACAACAAAATAGAATAGTAAAAAAAGCGCAAGCAACTCCAATAATCCAATGGAACCAGATATATAAAGAATATATTTTATTAAACAACACGCATGATGTAGAAATTTTGAATAATTAATCACTTATTCACAGGGATTATCCCGATTATACACTATTGCGGAATACATGCACAATACATAACCTCCTCTACGTTGATCATCAATTTAGCAGCATTAAAAACAATGAAACATCAATCACATGCACACATTAACACAGTATGTAACCCGGGGAAAGAATACAGCTGAAAATCCCACACTACCTGTATATTATAATGATTGAGAACATGTAACAATACATAGTACAATACTCCTCACAAGTACTCAGTACTATCTCCACCTGTTACACACAAAACTAGCCCAGATCTGATCAATCACAGCTCAAATCTCCTCCACTACTTTGCCTGCCTCCACTGCGCAATCTGCAAGAGAAATCATTCACTCTATAAAAACGAATTCCCTTGGTATACTACGCAATCCATCATGGGAAATCTCCATCCATCCATGTGCAAATCTCATGCACAACTGTAGTCATATCTATAGTCACAAATGATAGTAATCTCAACCTCTAACACCTGTCTCCACTGAACTATACATGCACTGAGTTAATTGATGTATTCTTCAATTGCTTTATGAGTTAATAGTTAGTGAATTAATTAATATTTAGTTCACACAACTCATCACTAGAGTATTCTTTAGTTAGACTAAAATACAACTAGTTCAACCAAGTCAAACTGAACACAACTCCATCAACTCCACAATCAACACCACCAAACTCAACCACATGAATTCTAACTGAAGTCCTGCATGCAATAGCTCAACTAACCCACAAAGAAAGCGTATTTCCTTCTGACAGCTGCATGTGCCACATCTGTAGCTCAAACTGAAGTGCTCCAAGAGGATAAGATAATGTTTATAGTCTAAATATTATTATGAGACAATAATATTCGACTGTTCTATTTTTAGCCTGTCAGTCTAAAAATAGAAACCGCCCATATGTCTAAAAATAGAAGTCCATATATTTTTACCAACATGACCAATCATCCACAAATAGCATCCTACAACTCATAAACCATGATCCATATGTCTAAAAATAGACATAGTCTAAAAATAGACTTTGCGCCAAAAATAGCTTGCAGGCCCACTTAGTGAAGGCGACTTCTTTCCACTAAACTCCATCATCTTGTTGCATTCTCAACACCCCCTCTCAACAAGATACGGATTATCAGCAACCCCTATCCTGCCTCAGTGGTATTCGAACTTGCTCTTGGTTAGCGACTTCGTCAAGATATCAGCATCCTGATCCTCCGTTGGAATGTATGAAAGTAACATGATTCTTCGCTGCACACAATCTCTAATATGATGGTACCTGATGTCAGTGTGCTTAGATCTATCATGAAATACTTGATTAGCCAAGAGTTTAATGCAACTTTGGTTATCACAATAAATCATAGTAGGCTCCAAGTATGAACCGAACAACCCGACCAGGATCTTCCTCATCCATATAGCCTCGCATGCAGCCAAACTTGCTGCCATATACTCGGCCTCTACTAAACTGAGTGCCACGGATATTTGCTTCCTGCTGTACCAAGAAACTGTTGTTAACCCGATACTGAAGACCCCTCCAGATGTGCTCTTTCTGTCCATTGGGCTCCCTGCCCAATCTGCATCCGTGAAGCCACATAGCTTCACCTCATCCTCCCGTCTGTACCACAAACCATATCCCAATGTGCCTCTGAGATAACACAATAAATGCTTGCCTACCTTCCAGAAGAGCTTGGTTGGCTTAACCATAGCTTTTGAAAGCTGGTTAATAGCATAGCATTTATCGGGTCATGTATCGACTAGATACATAAGCGACCCCATCAACTGTCGATAAACAGTGGCATCCACTACTTCTGCTGAAGTAGCATCCTCCTTCCACCAACCTCCAGGAAGAGGAGTATCAACAGGCTTGCAGCCATGCATGTTGAACTTCTCTAGTATCTCTCGAGCATACTTACCCTGAGAAACAAATAGTCCATCACTACGCTGCCAAATTTCCAATCTCGGGAAATAATGAAGGAGGCCCAAGTCCTTCATCCCAAACTCCTTAGCAAGATCATCCTTGCATGAAAGTATCAACAGCTCATCACCTGTTAGAATCAAATCATCTACATAAAGTACAATGATAAGCAACTTACCCTCCACCACAATCTGGTATAGGTTAGGATCCGCCTCACTCTTGGAGAATCCAAGTCCGGTGAAATAACTGTCTATCCGTGTGTACCAAGCACGTGGTACTTGTTTCAACCCATACAACGCTCTCTTGAACCTACACACATGCGACTCACTGTTAAAGATCTCAAAACCTTCGGGCTGCTCAATGTACACCTCCTCCTCAATGACTCCATTGAGGAACACAGTCTTCGCATCCATCTGATGAATGTGCCATCCCATCTACGCTGAGAGAGCAAGAATTGTCCGTATGGAAGAATACCTTGTGACAGGTGCAAAGGTCTCCTCATAATCGATCCCCTCTATCTCTGAAAAGCCTCAGGAAACAAATCTTGCCTTGTACTTCTCCACACTCCCGTCAGTTGCCTACTTAACTTTGTAGATCCATCTTGAACCCACCACTAATTTGCCTTCCGGTCTTGGGACAATCTCCCATGCACTGTTTCTGACAATCGAATCATACTCTTCCACCATGGCATCTACCCATGCGGTACCCTCCACAACTTCCTCGAAAGAGGATGGCTCAGTCACAACACATTTTCTCACAAGAGCCATGTATCCAATGTATCAATCATGTGACTGTCTCTATCTATGTTGAGTTGTAGGTGGTCCTACAACCTTCTCTGCATCTTGAGCCAGTCGCTCAGCTTCTGTCAAGCACTTTCGCCCTCTAATGGTTGGCACTGCATGAGTGGTCTCTTCCACTCCATGAACTTTGTCCTGTGGTTGATCCACATCCTGAAGCTCATCCTTAGGAACTAATAGCTCCTCATCTACATGCAAGTGTGGCTCCCTCTCAAGCGAACACTTCATGGCTTTCTCCACCTGAAATTTTATATCCCATCGCACAACAGTCTTGCCACTGTTTGGCAAATACACACAATAGTTGTGGGGCGTATCAGTGTACCCCACAAATATCCCAACCTCTGCGTTCGGCTCCAACTTCTTCCTAGCATCCTTCGTCACATGCATGTAAACGTTAGCACCAAAAATCCTCAAATGAGAAAGATCAGGCTTCTTACCAGAATAAGCCTCCTCGGGTGTACTCATGCCAAGTATCCTGTGAGGACAACGGTTCTGCACATATACTGCAGTATTGCATGCTTCCGCCCACAAGTGAAGGGGTAGGCCCTGATCATGCAACATCGCCCGTACAACACCCATGATCATTCTATTCTTCTGCTCAGCAACCCCATTCTGCTATGGGTTATGGGGAGCTATGAGCTCTCTTGGAATCCCTTCTGAACTGCAAAAGTCCTTGAACTCGCCAGAGATGTATTCACCACCATTATCGCTCCTAAGAGCCTTCACCTTCTTCCCTGACTCCTTCTCGACCAGTGCTTTGAACTCACAAAACTTTGAGTATGTCTCGCTCTTCTTCTGCATGAAGAAGATCCAACACTTACGAGAGAAATCATCAACAAAGATCACATAATACCTGTGTTTTGCTATCAAAGCTACTGAGAAAGGTCCACACACGTCTGTGTGAATTCTCTCAAGGATTGTCGTGGCGTGACTATCCTTCTCGTGAAAGTTGGCTTTCACAAACTTTCCCAAAGTACACCCCTTGCACTGATCTGACTGCGCAAGAGTGCCTTTAGGAAGCCCAGTAGTGATCTGCTGCAGTATCTTCAAGGCTCCATGGTGAAGGTGACCCAATCTCCTGTGCCACAGCTCACCATCATCCCGGCTCACCAATCCTTCTGCCTTGCATGCCATTGTTGCACAGCCATCTACATGCAACTGATAAAGGTTCCTCACTCGAACCCCTATCTTCCGGGTTTCTCCAGTTGTCTTATTGCGCAAGAAAGCCTTTCCTTCACTGAAAACAACATCATATCCCTTGTCTTCTAACATCACCACAGAGATAAGATTCTTCTTCAATCCTAGAACATGCATCACTTCCTTCAATACGAAGGGTTTACCAGACTCCCTCTCAAAGGAAATGGTACCAATACCGGTCACACTGTATCTACCATCATCGCCCATCTCGATGTGCACTCCAAGATATTTCTCCTCCAGATCAGAAAACAAATATCGATCTCTTGTCATGTGAAAAGACGCACCACTGTCCAAGAATCATACGGATCCCATCACACTTGAAACCAAGCATGCGATCAATGAAAAATCAAGCTCAAACTGCGAGGCTAGAGCCTCTCCTACTGCAGATCCAGCAACTTGCTTGTTCTTCTTCTTCTGCGGACAATTAGTGGCATAGTGTCCGTGCTAGTGACAGTGAAAGCACTTCACCTTGGACATGTCCTGCTTCTTGCCTTTCACACCGAAATGAGAATCTTTCTTGTTCTTCCCCTTCTTTGCTTTGGCAACCAAAGTGCAATTTTCTTCATCAGGTCCCTTTGATGAAGATCCGTCCCTGGTATTCCACCTGATCTCCTCCTGCACAAATTTGACCAAAGTCTTTCCCATCCTGACAATTTCTCCCGACCCTTGATAGAGTCCTAATAGGAATGCCAACTGTTCGAAATACCAAGGAGAGCCAAGCTCACCAAGTCCTCATCATCGACAGTCACCCCCACACTTCTCAGCTCATCCCTGCACTGAGTGAGCTTCGTGAGATACTTGGGCATATTGTCTCCCTTCTCGCATTTAATGTTTCTAAGTTTATCCTTGAGCGCCAGCTTCCTCTGATCGCTCTTGGTTTGGAATAGATATGTCAATTCTTTCCACATCATGTATGGAGGAGCCTTTCCATGCAAGATGGACACAATGTGATCCTTCATGCCCTCCAACAGAATCCTTCGACACTTTGTTGTCTTCTTTTGCCAATCATCAACTTAATCAGTATCAGTAGGCTTTGAGACCTCAGCCTCTATGAAATCCTTCAGGCCATTATCATCTAACACCGCCTCCATCCTGTCCTTCCATGCAATATAGTTCAATTTTCCCTCAAGAGCATACTCCAATCGCAATCCGTTGAAAGACATTGCCATGTTAATACCAAGAAAACACTGTTGCAAATTCGAATTCCACCAACTCCAAACTCAACCGCCTCTGATCTAGAATTCGTGAGAACAAAGTATTTCTCTTACAGAGATTGACTGTATGGGCTTTTACCGGATATCTCACCTTCCAAAGGAAGGATGAATCCAGAGGCTACCTGACCCGATTACAGACTCTGCCTGAAGAAATAAATTGTAAACACTTTCTGAATAGTAGATCTGATGATCAACAGCTCTGATACCATTTAGAAATTTTGAATAATTAATCACTTATTCACAAAGATTATCCCGATTATACACTATTTTTTAATACATGCACAATACATAACCTCCTCTACGTTGATCATCAATTTAGCAGTGTTAAAAACAATGAAACATCAATCGCATGCACACATTAACACAGTATGTAACCCGGGGAAAGCATACAGCTGAAAACCCCACACCATCTGTATATTATAATGATTGATAACATGTAACAATACATAGTACAATACTCCTCACAAGTACTCAGTACTATCTCCACCTGTTACACACAAAACTAGCTCAGATCTGATCAATCACAGCTCAAATCTCCTCCACTGCTTTGCCTGCCTCCACTGCGCAATCTGCAAGAGAAATCATTCACTCTGTAAAAATGAATTCCCTTGGTATAATACGCAAGCCATCATGGGAAATCTCCATCCATGCATGTGCAAATCTCTTGCACAACTATAGTCACATCTATAGTCACAACTGATAACAATCTCGACCTCTAACACCTGTCTCCACTGAACTGTATATGCACTGAGTTAACTGATGTATTCTTCAGTTGCTTTATGAGTTAATAATTAGTGAATTAATTAATATTTAATTCACAAAACTCATCACTAGAGTATTCTTTAGTTAGACTAAAATACAACTAGTTCAACCAAGTCAAACTGAACACAATTCCATCAACTCCACAATCAACTCCACCAAACTCAACCACATGAGTTCTAACTGAAGTCCTGCATGCAATAGCTCAACTGACCCACAAAGAAAGCGTATTTCCTTCTGACAGCTGCATGTGCCACATCTATAGCTCAAACTGAAGTGCTCCAAGAGGATAAGATAATGTTTATAGTCTAAACATTATTATGAGACAATAATATTCGATTGTTCTATTTTTAGCCTAGCAGTCTAAAAATAGAAACTGCACATATGTCTAAAAAATAGAAGTCCATCTATTTTTACCAACATGACAAATCATCCACAAATAGCATCCTACAACTCATAGACCATGATCCATATGTCTAAAAATAGACATAGTATAAAAATAGACTTTGTGCCAAAAATAGCTTGTGGGCCCACTTAGTGAAGGCGACTTCTTTCCACTAAGCTTCATCATCTTGTTGCATTCTCAACATGTGAAGGAACAAATAATGATACCAGTCCCCCTCTATGGGATGGGTTCTTGGCTATACTCAAATGTCTTCAGCTTTTATAGAGTCTCTCTCCTCTATAATGTGTAAATCCAACAAATAAAATGTTTGAGCTCAATGAGAACTCAAATGAAAAGGAAAATGGTGAGCGATGGTGACAATAATTAGAGCTGCAATAGTGAATGCAACAATGAAAATAATTGAAAGTGAATAACGAATGGAAAACCCTTCTATTTATAACAAAATATTAGGTTATCCTCGAATAATGAGAAATAATAAAATATTATTAACCCCGTTCTATAATTAACCATTTGGAATATTTTATTGTATTTGGTTAGAGGGAAAAAGTATTTAAACTTTTATTTAGAAATAATAAATAAATAAATGATTTATTTATCATCTCAAGAAATATGGTTAAGGAATAATAAACAAATAATGATTTATTTAATTATTCCTAAGGGATTTGGTCACAAGGAATAATAACTAATTAGTGATTAATTAATTATTCCTAGAGAAAAATAAGATAATTAATGATTTATCTATTTATTTCTCATAGTTGGGTCAAATGTGACAAGGAATATTAATTAAACAATGGTTTAATTAATTATTCCTAGAAGATAATCAAATAAATAGTGACTTATTTAATTATTATTCATGGGTTTAATTATAAATGACTTAACAAATGTGGTTTATTAAGAAATTTCTCACAGCGAAAGCAATTTTACTATGGTAAAATTGGCCCTACATGGTGTACTTCAATCCATCTAGTACATTATGGCTAGATGATCATTTTTTTGTGATAATAGTTTACCTTTTCAAGTTTGATAAAAAGAGCATGTGTGTATAGTTGAGATAAGCTGATCTTGATTTAAATCATTTTTGCAACTTCCTTTACTAGTTTAAAAATTGCTTTGTCATTTTATAATAAAAAATAAAACTCCTAGCATATATTGTGCACATGCACTTTGCAAGTACTCAAACCTTTGTTTGGAAATTAATGGAGTAATTTAATTACCAATTAAATTACCCAACAGTAATCATGGGCTTGATGTCTTTATTTTTTTCTTTCAAGCTTTTAAGGTGGTTGTCTTTAGTCTTGTTTCTCTTTTCCTTTTCTCATTTCATATATAGTAAGGATTCCATGTAGTTCATCCATTTTCAAATATTATATCTTTCATTCCTTCAATGGCTAAAACCTTTGCATTAAATACAAAAGAGAGAGATCATAGAACTTTCTAAACAATTACTGATTCATAAATAATTTCATCAGGTCATGTAATAGTGTTTTCAACCTCATGTACATGAAGGAAAAACTCTGTAATATCTTCTTCTTCATTCATTTTTAAACTCTTCAAATGCATCCTATGAGTTTGAAGCTTAGACATATTTACCTTTTCAATATCCTTCATAGGGGTTTTGAATCTTGTTAAAAATATATTTAGTAGAATCACACTACATTACTTTAACAATTTCTTACTCTACATATGCACATAAAATAGCATTCATTGCTATTGCATTAATTACAAAGGCTCTTTTCTCATCTTCATCAAATGGAGGTGTTGTTGGAACTTTATAACGATTCACAATAGATAGCCAAATGTCAACTCCAAGATGCATCATATAGGTCCTCACTCTTATCTTCTAAAACACATAATTTATTTTATTAAAGAGCAAAGCTTTGTTTGAGTAAGATCCATCATGACTAACTTATTGTTCCCTTTGAGATCTACCTTATAGTAGCAACCTGTTTTTGAGGGAATCTACTTTGATATCAATTATTGGATTCACAATTATATTGAGAGGGGGGATGAATAAGTATAATGAAATTTTTTAGTTATTTGAAAGCATTCAAGAACAATTTAAACACCAATATCACAATAAAAACATAAGACACAAGATATATGTGGAAACCCTTCAAGGGGAAACCACAAAAATTATTTTAATTGATTGAACTATCTAGGCACCAACCTATAGGATACACTAATCCCCTCTTATTTTCAAGAACCAATTTGCAAGAAACACCAATTTCATATGTTACTTTGTAATCATTCTCCTACAAAGACACCAATCCCCTTTGATCTCTAATTTGCAATATTTTATTCTTTAGCCCAGTCTTCTCTTTTCAACCCTCTGCAATCAGTTTATGAAATATCAGTTGTCTTTGAATTTTGTAGCCATTTTTTCAAATCTCTATAGTACACCAGGATCTTCCTTCAAATATAAATTGAAGATATATGGTATGTTCTTTTCTTCTCTTCTTTTTCACTTAAATATGCACTATCATTTATTCATTCTTATAGGCACTCAATTCATCACTTCATACATACACACATCAATATTTTAATTCATATCTTGCCATTATCTTTATTCATACCTTTAAATTTTGGTGCTCCCTTTAATTATGCTCATTTAGGTGTGTGTTTGTGTATGTGTGTGTGTAAGTAGAACTTGTTCAACCTTATTCACCCAAGGTGCTTATTTTTTATGTCCAATCATTACACAAATGGTTTAACATACCTTACAACTCCCTTTAGTCTAATCGTTGTAATTTTTGGCAGATATATACCTTAGCATCGAACCACACCCCCATTCAACATCATTAGGCTTTGTTTCATATCGAGATATTAGATACTGGGTGGATGGCACTCCAAATTTAAATTTTCCTATCAGCGTTCACTTCTGCTCATGTCATGACTAAGGGCATTATAAGTCTCCAAATATTTAACATTGGAAACACCTACCCATTGGATATTTTTTCATCCCTTCAGCTCTGGGAACTATACCGCAATACATCTATGACAAGTGTCGAGACTAGGCACTTACTTGTTCTTATGGGTTTAGAAAATAAACTTTGTGAAGTCTCTATATGTTGAGGGCTTTAATCCCTTAACTCTAGACCTAAGCTCCTCGAGCATTACTAGGAGAGATATATAGACTATTGTATAAACTCCTAATAAATGCATATTTTGGCCATAATAGTTGTGTTAATATGTCAAGGGATCTAAGCCATTAGGTGCTACACATTAGCACCCATGTGACTTGGTGCCATGACCAAGGGCTGAGTTATACTAGATGATCAAAGAAACAAAGTTGTGCATGCTTTACCAAATTGTTGATATGGAAATATGTTGATGGCTCTTAGTACTTGTGAGCTAGATCTTAGCACCTTGTGATTTGGGCCTTAACTAGGGGTTACTCTAATATCATATATCAGGTGATCCATGATGTTGCACCTTTGTATAATCCTGATATGCCAAGGTTTCAATTGCTCTTAGCACAGGGGAATTTTACCTTTGCACTTCCTTAACCAAGTGCTTCAACACATATAAGATATTGGGTGAATCGAATTGTTGTTGTTGTGTAAAAGTCTCAATATATCACTCCTTGTTTGTTAACTAACAATTGAGGACCAATAATCATAGGATTTGTGAGTTGTTATATGCGATATAAAATTTGGTATTTTCAACTAATTTTGAGGTTGCAAGCTCATTTTCCCGGTTTTCCACAATTTTTAGGTTTGACTTTGAGCTCCTACCTTTTGGAAAATTTGAGGTTTTCCTACATTCAATTTTCTCATTCCTTATCAAAAGGTCTCCTATTTTCTTTTGTCCATGACCAACAAGCTCTTGCCACGGTATACCCCAAAGGATCTCCCCCTTTTCTTTGATATCAGTGACAACATTTGCTAACATAACCATAATTTTGCTGAAGTATACCATGTACATATTGTTAATGCCCATCTAATGATTTGTTTCCCATATATTGATTGTTTGTTTCCAATCTCGCAATTTGTCTTTTTCCCAGCTAATGATTTTTTCCGATCTATAAATTTGTTTGTTTCCCATATGGTGATTGTTTTGTTTCCCATTTAGCAATTTATTTGAGTTTTCAAAACTTAAAGTCTAACAACCATCATAGATTCCCACTTTGTCCTCCAAAAGGATAGAAAACATGGGTTTTCATGTGGTTTACCCTTACCTAATTCACAACTATGTTTGTGGTTTTTGGTTGGCCACAAACTATAATAATTTTATTTGTGAAATACCCCCCTTAAGGTGTAGGAAAGTTTTATAACTATACTCCCCCTTTATGAGGTACAAGAGAGAAACATTCTTATTTCATTGATTGTTGCAATATTTTGCTTTATTAAAAATGGTATAACCACTCGGTTTTTCATGACCAGTGTCAATGATATATCCAATAATAATGAATCTTTAATGTTGGAGGTGTGTTTTTCATATGAATTATTATTCTTGCCACAATGTTGACAAGAACGGAGATCAAAACATTGGTATCCCATATTACCAATATAATTGCAATGCTAGAACTTTGATTTTTCCTCATGGAGTTTTGATTGTTCCTTATCAAGAAATCCTACACTCACATACTTAATCAATTTGGAATAATGTAGATTATGATAGTTTTTTTATTTTACATATCCTAAACCATGTCGATTTTTTTTACTTGTAACTCTTGCCCAGACCTTACAACATAGTTAGAAAGATCACACTATACTTGATCTCATGTACAACTTTATCATTATCTGCAATTGATTTTTTTTCACTTGATAGCTTACAATTGTATTGTTGAATAAAACCATCATCATCGTCATCATCAAATAGAGGATTTTTTTAATAAGGACTAGCTCTAAACACTTCATTGGCTATTGATTTTTGAGATCCCTAATTTCATAATTTAATAGTTATGATTCATATTATAGCAAACGAATCTTTGTTTGCATGAAATGAAAACATGTTAGAACATTTTCCAATGTTTAATTGGTCATTGTGATTAAACTACTCTCATTTGCTTCTAGCAAAGTTTCTAATAAGGAAACAAATTCCATGATTTTAGTGAGGACTAGTGTCATGCTCACTTTTACTCAGTCACTTCTACTTGTTTGGTTTTTATCATGATTTCTTGATTTTTGTATCTCATATTTTGATTTGAGTTTGATGGCATTTATCTTCTTATTCCATTTCAAGGAGATTCACCTTCTATGAGAAGTTAATAATTGCATTTCATTTCAACCACTAAATGTTTACAATATAAACTTAGATATAGAATGACGCAATCAATTCTTGGGTGCCAATTTCAAACAAAAATGCACCCAAAAATTACAATGCAATTCAATTTTTTTTTCACACTTACCAAAAGAATTATTGCAAGTAGCAAATGATCTTGAAATTTGAATGCTTAAAATACCTATTGCATTCAATGTTTAATGATGAGGTGATTGATAATTTGATATCTTTGAATATGTGTGGTAGATGCTTGGTTCTACGTACTTAAATTGCATTAACTTGTGTACTCCATCTATGTATTTGTCTACAAGAATTGCAATTGTGGTTTGAATGTCACAACAACATCATAAATCAAGCACAAAAATATTCACCATCCCCAACCACATACATATTTAGACTCGCTTATTGAAATTTTGGGTATATCTAGGACAAGAACCAAATAAAATATGATTTTATTATGAGATACTTTGTGTAATAAAAATATAATATAGTATTCTTATTCCAATACCTTTACAAAACTTTAACTAGTTATGTGTCTACTTTTCACTTACACTATATTGAATCCAAGTTATAATCCTCACTCATGTGATGACCCAAAGTAAAAATCCCTCCTTCATTACTATCACCTAAAAAAAGGTTATCACCACATTCTGAGTCATCTTTAAAAATAGTGATCTTAATTCATATCCTTTCCTCAATAATAAAGGAATTTATTTTCAATGTATGAACATTATTTTATTGCTATGATATGGATATATGAATTTGTGAACCAGAATGAACCTTTAATCTTTTACCCTATTTTCCAACAAGCTAATTCACTTGTGTGATTTCAAAACATGATATCTTAGATGGACTGCAATCTATTGTTGTGGTGGACCTCATGCAACCTACTGATAAAACCCAGACTAGAGAGAATGACTAGCATGATGAAGGCAATCCTGGGAAATAGTGGATGTGTATATCAAGGCATACAATTGGTGTAAGTGTGTTGTTTCATCCTTTCATTGGGCCATTGAAATATTTTATTCTTTAGTGTGCCTTTTTATAATGGACATGTGGGATCTGTGTGAATATATTGGCATTGGTGTCTGCAAACCCTCAAATTTCACATGCTCGAATAAGATTACATTAAAACATATCAAAAAGTCATACTATTAAAATATTCCATTATTCATTAATCCTTGTAATATTAGGGCCCAAATAGAATACCTTCAATTTATCTAAAAGAGAAATGGCCCATTTTTTAAATCGAAGCTCTCACGTACCATAAATTTATGGTTTATGAAAAGATCCATTCGATAAATTTACAAGAGTCGAATCAATAGCTAAAAACAAAAGTTCCATGAAGATTTAAGCCTACATAAGCATGCTTTAAGAGGAATCACTCAATTTTCAAATGAAAAACTACATAATCATGCTTGAAGAGGAATCACTCAATTTTCCCTTTTCATTTTTGGGGGATTTTTCTTCCTTAATCTCAATATGCATGAATTTTGGCCCATGGAACCATTTTAAAATTCACATTGTGTGTGAATTGTAAGGATCAATAGTCAGTATGGGTTTGGGGCCACATGTAACACAGGGATTTGAGTGGAAATCTCATTCCTTTATAAATTTTTGTGACAAACTAATGGTTGCAGATTAAAAGGAAGTTGTAAGGTAACTTGGTTCTTAAGATTGTGGCTCATGATTTTACTTGGTAGAGAGTGGAATTTATATTTATGTAATTTATCAAGAGGGAAATATTCAAATATAAGTTAGGTATTCATGTTAAGGTCATAACCTTGTAAAGAGGAGATCGTTAGGTTAGAGTTTTCATGAAAATGTAGATCTATTTTTTATTTTACAACAAATCAAAGACTCGTGAATCAACCAAATCCAAATATCATATTACTAGAAAATACATTTAGCATATGATGTTGCAACAAATCATATTAGAAGAATAAAATTGAAATATCAATATGAGTATCATAATTCAATGTTGTGACCTTACTTTCATCCATAATGTAGCTAGGATTCATATCATAGTTTAGATCCATGATGTCAATCCAAATCCGCAACAAGTTCCCCTATTTTCCTTCATATAATAATTGACATGGAGCATTCCCATGCTGTTATGGAAAACTGCCATAGCTTAATTTAGTCCCTAGGAAACATAGAGCTATAATACCATGATAAGAAATAAAACACACAAATCAAGACAAAAGATACAAGAAGTGGTGGAAAATATCTCAATATATATTCTTCTCATGTTATATTCATTTAAATGATACAAATATAAAATGCATGATTGAAACCACCTCAATTTCTATGACATTGAGATCTTATCGAGATATAAGACAAGGAGAAGAGAAAATAGGATATAGAAACACACTTAAAATAAATTATATCCCACAATGTGAAGCATAAAAAGGTGTTGTACTAAGACTTCATGATTGTATACAAGTCACATGCTAATAATTATTTCATTTTTATATTTTAATTGTGTCATAAACTTTAAGAAAATAAAATAACTAAGTTAATATGGGAAAGAAAATATAGTAACTAATTTAATATGGGAAAGAAAATATAGTAACTAAGTTAATATGGGATCTAAAGAAAATATTATTTTAATTATCTAATATTTTAGAATATTGTAAGGTCTATTGTGATGAATTGTTCCAATGGAATATCCATAACATTTTATAAATCATATGCGTATCAAAACAGTTTTATTTGGGGTATTATGGGTAGGGATTACTATACGAAAAAATTCACAAAACTTTAAAAATTATGGATAAATCTATTCATAACAACTCTCAAGATCCATCAAAAGAGATATCTTTGAGGCCAAAAGAGTAATTTGTTGAAATCTCTAGCAATGTGTCCCTCCTCATAGAACCTCTAGCAAGAAATCATAAAACATTCAACGAGGCTACCTGTCACACGGAATAAGTCGATCTTGTGGACAAGATCGACCTTCCTAGAGTCTAAAGAAGACCTAATGACAAGCAAACCAATCACACACTATCTTTCTCTAAATTTTCTTTTATAAACAAAGGAAAACAAGTGTTTTAGGCCTACCTTAGGTCCAACGCAAGTTTGTGGAAGCCTTCGCTCCTTCGATCCAAATGAGCTCCCTTGTCGCGAATCTGTAAACAAAAACAAGAAAACAAATTAAATAGCACCTGAAAAGCCAATATCGTAAAACATATTTAACATAAAAGTCAAGGAATTCATGAAACAAATGACATGAGACAATTTGTTGAGAAAAATGAATTTGATTGTATTAATTCAAATCAAGAATAATTCTACAACCTGTGCCTTGACGTTGTACAAGCTCCTCCCAGGGTCCAGCAAGAAGTCTCCTCTACTTTGACAAGTTTCACTCTCTTCCCAATGAAGCCAAAAAGGTATGTGATCTCTCCTCTTTAGCTCAACTAGGAAGTCTTAATTTCACCATCATTTACCCTCAAAAATGTTCAACTTGTAACCTCCCTAGCAACCAGCCCAATGCCTGAATTTATAGTGCAATGGAGGGAAGTTACTAGGTCCTCCTTCAAAGGGATAAAGCCCTCCTTCAAAGGGATAGCTCCTCTCATCAAGGGATTAGATCCTTCTCTTTTGGGATGCATGAACCACCTAAGAGCGGCCAATCCAGGTCAAAATTCCTTCTAGAATCATCTAGAATTAACCCAAAGTTAGTTTTTTAGAATAAACTTGTGCCTTTTTGACTTTCACAGGGGTCCGCACCCACACCTTTAGGGACAGAGCGGGCAGGTCCGCAGTTTTTGTAAACAGAAGGTGCGGGACCATAGGTAACAGTGAGAGAAAGTGCGAAACCAGAGTTTTATTAATTTTCAATGTCTTTCTCTCAATTTCAAAGCTTGACTTGAAGAGCTAAGGTCTGAGACTTGCTTAGGAGGACAGTACAAGTGATGATAGACCCATACTGACTGCAAATAATCATGGTGATGATATTTTTGTGTAACAGATTGCCCCCTAAAGTGCGAAGTCTGTAGCAGATAATGATTTCATTTATCATTTAGGAAGAGTGAAGTACTTTATCATTTCGAGGATCATCTTGTGGAGATCCCAGTTGGAACCTGTAAAAACATTCAATGCAACATATATATATGAGATCATATCATCGCTGAGGTAGGCATTCCCATACTCAGATCAAAAATGACTTAGAAAACTAACTACTGCTCTGATACAGAAATGATCTTGTAAAAAATCACAAGTATAGACTCATGTGGACACACAGTATGGACGCAGCCATATGTTTATGAATAGTCCATTATATAATGAATACAAAATTCCTTGCAGCCTGGATTGTGGAAACTAGATCCAGGGTTTTCATTTCTACTTCCCAAAACAATACGATTCTATCCATGCGAATGAATGTGTTGAAGTCGAACATGGTAGAAACCACTTGATTACCAGTCAATGATGTAAACTGTTAACAAGTGTGAGAGAAGCCACCAGTGATGTCAATGGCTCTCAAAGTACCCAGTACAATCCATGAGATGTGAATAAATGTGTTGATGTCGAACATGTCACGGAATCCTTTGATCAAAGGTCAATGAAGCAACCTGTCGTCAAAGGTGAGAAACCTGCCATTGAGACATGCAGATCCCAAGGTACTGACGATTTCTAGATCATCTTTCTAGATAATGAGTTGAAGTCGATAGAAAGCGATCCGTCGCAGGCAAGCCCACAACACAAAATCATAGATCAAGTTGAAGAAATTTAGTTGCAAGGACTGACTCGGGGATGGTCAAGATGGATGACAGATATTTTGCAGATGAATGGCTTATTGGCAGTGAACTCTTGAACACATAACGACACGGCAGATGGCTTGGTGACAATTGACATAAAGTTAATACCCAGAAATCGGCTGAAGACTTTCAATGTGGTTTGATCAACTGTTAGGCAAAGGATTTCCCAACCCAGGTGAATAAAAGTGTCGTGTTCAAGAGTGGTTACAAAGTATGACAAACAGGCTCATTTTTCTCTCTTTGCCCCCACCATTTCTGGCAAGTACCTCTTTATTTTTGACAAGCTTGAGGAGGATAACATTTGCTTGATTATAAGCTCATCCTTCGGACGAGTCCAACTTAGTTTGAATTCGAACCCTAAGAAGGAGTGGTTCGTTCCTGTTTGTAATTGAACAGGTCCTTTACTGTGAAATTTTAACGAGTCCAGTATAGGAGAAACTCGGTGTTTTTCAATTTTAGAGAGTCTAAAAAAACTTAAGAAAACTCCAAGGTTGACCTTTTTCGTAAATTTGTGTCCCCCAAGCCCGAAAAAGTATAAAATAATACTTGAGAGAACCGCTTGATCTTTACGACCAAGGAGTACTTTTCATAATTAGTGCCCCTGATCCGAAAAAGTAAAAAAGCGATCAACGGAACGTCGTTTTATAACCAATATCGAATTTGAAACGACAAAAATCCGGCAATCTTTTCATGTTTTTACGGTCAGAAAAGAGTTGTAAGTGGACCGTATTTTAGTTCTGCTTTAACGAGTTTAAAAGAAAAACTTGGCAATCTTTTCATGTTTTAGGAGTCAGAAAAGAGCTTAAAGGTGACTAAATGTTTTTTCGTTGAAAATGATAGATTTTGCCTGAATAATCCGTTATCCTGAACAAAAACGCAAACATTACTCATACCTGTTTGAAATGGATAAAAACGTTGCAAAAATACCTTTCCAAAGTGAAACATAAACAAATTTGCAATTTATTTACTCAAAAAACTTATAAAAAGGGCTTTCGGCAATTCATTTTTACCATTTGAATTTTGGGTGAGAAAATAGTGCTTTTGTTCAGAAAACTTCCCGTGAAGATTGCGGAAAATCCAACCGTCGGAATCGAACGTTGTCTTCTCCAAGTAATCCACATCATCCTACTCTTCATTTTTAACCATTTCATTTTTGTTTTAGGTTTTCATTTCATTTTTTGGAGGGTTTTTAGGCTTAAAACCCGCGCGCGGGGGCCCGCAGATGTACCACTGCCAGCGCGCGGACCCCGACTTTTCTCAATGGGGAAAAAGTTAGGTGTCCGCACCTTACATGTAGGCAAGGTGCGGACCCACGTACTGTGTCTAATGCAGAGGGTGCGGTCCCCGCAGCAAGGGTTTTTAACCCAAAAATTCTCAAATTTGGCCCAAACAAATTAATTTCTAGCATTCTAATTTGTCTTTTTACTTGATGCAGAGAGTACATCATGCTAGATTGGCGTGAACGAGAGCATGAGGACGTGGATCTAGCCGCGTTGAATCACCAACCTTCGATCGATGCATTGAAGGCCTGCGGCTTGTACAAATTCTGGGCCATACCTGGCATGAGGGCCCAGGTGGATTTCTTACAGTGGCTGGTTGACAGATGGAGCATACAGGACCAGTGCTTCTTCATTGGTGGCCACCAGCTTGAAATCGAGCCAGCAGACATATATTTCTTGACTGGTTTGTCTAAGAGAGGCGAAGACTTGACTCTATTCGGGACTAGGCCAGGTGGCCAGTCTGTCGATAGCCTCCAGCTAGAGTTCTGCAACAGCCAGGCTAGAGACAAAGGGATAGACATAAAAACCATATCCCTTCCTGAACTCATGGTGATTGTGTTTACTATCACCAGACTTTGCGGGAGTGCCGCATTACATATTGCCATCGGATCCCAACTGCGTATGGCAGTTGACTACTTTCGAGGCACCATCTTCAACTGGTGCGATGCTATGTTGGCCAATGTGAAAGGCCAACTGACCAGAGCCAAGAACGGATAACTAAAGACCTTTGGTTATGGGGCTTTGGTTGTGAGCTTTGGTCTGGAGAGGGTTCCCATGTTGATCCCGCAACACCTTACTATTGGAGCTGGGCTTCCTCGAGAGCCTAAACTGATGCGATGGGTCGCAGTTATGGCCCGTCATCCGGACGAGGGGACAGAGGTTGTTCGATTCAACCCTGAGTATTTCCAATGGTTGGAAAACCAGGTTTTTTCTATTCAGGACTTCCCTTACGCTAGGGTAGATTTTCGTGGCGACCCAGACATGGCTCTTCCACCAGGAGAGCAATGGGATGACTCAGGTAAAATCATTTTCAACAATTTTCCTATTTTAAATTTTTTTATTATTTTTCTATTGTCCCAAAACTGATAGTAAAAGTTTCAAATGCAGATGTGGGTCCACAGCGACCAACCGCTCTCTGGCCTTACGAGAGGAAACAACCAGTTGCAGCTGCGCCAGCCCCACAGGATGAATCAGCAGAGGTTTTGGCCGAGTTGGAGGGTCACCTAGAGCGCTTGACAGGATATATTCCGGAGACCACCATAGATGACATTCCTCGTCAACTTCAGCGCTATGTGATTGGGGTCCCAGGACCTTTTAGGAGGTTCCTTTGCAAGGTGGCCCGTGCAGTGGTTTCTTATCGAGATCATCACCAGTGATAGGATGATCGCCTATTGTGGGCACATATGACATTTTCGTTTTTTGTACTTATCATTTTTGCCGATCATAAGGTGTTTTTCAACCTATGATCGAGGATGATGTATTTTTTGACACACTCCTATATGTATATCACTATTACCGGCTTATCTTGTAAATCATGTTATGGAATGGTTTTAAATTTACATGTATGATTATTGCAAATGTCTACTTAACATTCGAGAAGCAATTGCATCTGCTAATGTATTTAAAGATCTTGGAATATGCTGATATTCAATATAATCAAATTCACATTCCAAGAGACGCACTCTCAAAAATAATCTCAATAACACTGGATTTCTAATGGCATACACTCTATTAAGTTGTAATACAACAAGTTCAGAATCTAACCTCACTATCAAAATCTGAATCCCAAATGAAATAGATTCAGATAATAACTCAATCACTGCACTATACTCGGCAATGTTGTTCGTTGTTTGACTGAGGCTTACCCCATGCATAGATACCAACTCATCAAAGGGCGAATAAATAACCCAAGCTGCGGAAGAAATGTTCTGTGTATTACGACAAGTACCATCAGTGAAACCAATGTATGTTTGGAGAGGCATCGACATCTGCAATATCAAGAGTAAAACCAAGATAAGCAGGAATAATGACGAAAAACACTCTCTAAGCTAAGCACACTTTTTAAACTAAAACACACCAGCTAGAAAGAAAAACTAACCTAACTAAAAATCTCCATACCCATTCTTTAAGCGTAATACTTCTTCAGGTAAAGACCATTTCTGGGTTTACCTAAAGAGTCCCCGTCAAAGTCTAACAATTCATAGGCCCCTTTTGCTAGCTTTCGCTTGACAACATAGGGACCATGCCACATAGGAACGAATTTTCCAGCACCTAATTTATCATTAGCTTGATCGTAAACTAAGACTAGATCTCCTTCCGAAAAATTTTGAGGGGTCACATTTCGATCATACTGAGCTTTCATACGTTTTGCGTGAGTCTCGATCGCTAATGCAGCATCACGTCGATCCTCATCTAATTGAGCCAAGTATAACAAACTCTTTTCCTCTTCAGAAGTGGCTGGAAGTAACTCGATGGCCATTTGCAATGACGGGATTTCACATTCAATGGGTAACACAGCTTCCAGACCATAAACTAGTTGGAAAGGAGTGAACCCTGTTGATGTTTTTACTGAAGTTCGATACGCCCAAAGCGCTGAAAATAGCATGTTATGCCAATTAGACCGATGAATCCCAATGATTTGTCAGATCACGACGACTAAAAATTTGTTTATGGATTCAACCAGACCATTAGCTTGTGGATAATAAGGAGTTGAACTATCGTGACACAAACCAAGCTGGCCTGTAAGTTCGGTCATCATAACGTTTCGAAAATGACGCCCATGATCAGTGATAATTGCTTGTGGGACACCAAACCTAGCAATTATGTGATTGAACATGAAAATTACAGTTATCTTGCTGTCTGCCTCA
The DNA here is from genome assembly GCA_031772625.1 of Pinus tabuliformis. Lineage (NCBI taxonomy): Eukaryota > Viridiplantae > Streptophyta > Pinopsida > Pinales > Pinaceae > Pinus > Pinus tabuliformis. The sequence goes on along the minus strand of CM062817.1, from coordinate 942,544,362 downwards.
AATGTAGGCATCGCCTCAGCCCACTTGGTAAAATAATCTACCGCAAGGATGATATACGCATGCCCCCCGACCGAGTGAGGGTTACATGTAATAAAATCGATACCCCATTTGGAAAAAGGACCAACAGCAATTATAGGGTGGAGAGGAGCAGGTGGAGTGCACATCTTTCGATCAAAAATTTGGCAGTTGTGGCATTTTCGGACCGCAGTAATACAATCTTTAAACAAAGATGGCCAGAAGTAGCCAGCGCACAATATCTTTTGGGCTATGGCATACCCAGACATATGACCACCACACGCTCCAGAGTGACAGTCATTTAAAACCCTTTCATCTTCCTCATGAGTTAAGCAACGTCGAAAAATAGAGTCCGCCCCACGGCGATAAAGAGTATCTCCAATAATCCTAAATTGTTGGGACTAGAATCGTATTTTCCGACTTTCTGACCTTGAAATTTCTGGCCGAAAGGATTGGGTCTGGAGATAAACGATGATATCCCCATACCACGGATCTAAAGTGCTGATTAGAAACAAGGATTCGTCTGCAATGGGCTCTTCCGCCACAGTCTCTCTGTCAGCATGCAGGAAGTCACACATTAACTCCGCAAAAAATAAAGATTTCTTAGACTTAGATTTTTCAAATAATAAGTCGAACTCCTGCAGGATAACAATCCATTTAGAGTACTTGCCCCCTAGCAATTTCTTGGTCAAAATGTAGATCATAGGGTTGCAATCCGAAATTACTGTAGTTTTATGTAGTAAAATGTAGTGACGAAAACGTTGGACAGCTTGAACAGCTGCCAATGCCAATTTCTCCACATGTGAGTATTTTAACTCAGTTGGATTTAAAGTTCGACTAAGGTAATATATCACATTCTTAGTACTGAATTCATCTTCCTGAACTAAGACCATTCCAATGGTGGAATGAGAGGCGGCAAGATACAAGAAGTAGTCCTGGTTGTAGTTGGGAGGATGCAATAACGGTGCATGGGTCAACGCGTGTTTTAATGCATCAAAAGATTTATGAGCTATCTCATCCCAATAGAATGTAGTATTCTATTTCAACAACCAGGTAAAACCCTTTGTAACCTCGGCGTAGTTAGGAATGAATCGTCATAAAAAGTTTGCTTTCCCTTGCAAAATTTGGAGTTGGCGAAGACTCGAAGGAGGAGGCAATTTGACAATAGCTTCGACCTTTGAGGGATCGACGCGAATGCCGGCTTTCGAAACTACAAACCCCAACAATTGACCCGTTTCTATACAGAAAACACATTTGTGTGGATTCAACCAAATCCGATAATGCCTACACCTCATAAAGATTGCTCGTAAATGGATGAGATGATCAACTCGATGTAATGAATGAGAAGGAAAGCCATCGAGATAGGGTTGCACAATGTGCTTGATGTCATGAAACGCATAAGACATGGCCCTTTGAAAAGTTTCTCCGGCATTCTTGAGCCCAAAAGGTAACTTGCAATAAGAAAATTTCCCCCATGGACAAATGAAAGCCATTTTTGGTTGATCGGCAGGTAGAATATTGATTTGATTGTATCCGGAAAAACCATCCATGAAGAAGAATATTTTGCTGCCGGCACAATCATCAATGATTTGATCGATATAGGGAGTTGGGTAATTGTCCTTTGGACAGGCTCGATTAATGTCCCTATAATCAATACATATTCTTATTGTCCCTTGCTTTTTGTTAACCGGAACAATACTCGATACCCAATCCGTTAACGGGATCGGATAAATGAAACCTGCTTTGAGTAATTTTTCAACTTCTGCTTTAATTGCAGCAGCTTTTCTTAGGTGAATCTGACGTAAACGTTGCCGGACGGGTTTAGCATCCGGGTAAGTCTTTATTTCATGAACAACAATTGCGGGATCAATTCCTGGCATTTCCTCATAGGACCAGGCAAACACATCGTAGAATTCCTAAAATAGGGCCTTATTTATTTGAATTTCATCATCTGTACACGAGGCACCTATATGAATGTTTTCAACAATTCCAGTTTTAACCGAAATGTCAATAAGAATAGTTCGAGAGATGTTTCCCAAATTTAACTCCGAATCAGGATGTTTCATTGGGTTCTGAGGTTCCTTGACATATTCAGTCGTAAAAATTGATGAAAAATCATTTTCAAAACGATCATTCTCGGGTAAAAACGAAGATCTGTGATGGAGATCTTCCCATGGTAAATATCTACACATAAGATTTCACGAATTTGCTCATCAGAGTGAACAAGTTCAGAAAATGTGATTGAATCCAAGCTTGATGTGAAAAGTGATTCTTCACGGACCACATTCATTAAGTCAATTTCGGTTGAAGATGGGTCGGTAAACGATTGCACGGCCTCATACGCAATTTCATATGGACTAAAAGGCATGACATCACCAAATGAGTCTATCTCAGATTCAAAAGGAACGATCCAAGGATCATCATAAACAATGGTGTCTGACGTAATCATATGAATGGTTGCAAATGAAGACGATGTGTTGATCGGAGGAAAAGGAAAAGTTCCCAGTAAACCAGCATCTTTAACTAGTCCTACTCCAACATCCTTATATGGGATAGTCGTTTTACCGACATGTTGAATACTTTCAGAAGAGGCTGGGTCGGATGAAAAGTAAGCCAGCTGGTCTATTGTTACGATCTTTCCATTGTGAGGAAACTTTATAACCCGAAAGACCGATGAAACGACAGCTGTCATAGCGTAAGACCAACTTCGACCCAAGAGAAGGTTGTAATCTAGAGGGGCATCAACCACCTCCACATCTAGATTAACAGTTTTTCCTTCAACCCCTATAGGCAAATCCTGTAGAATACCAAAAGGATGAAACCCACGGCCATCAAAGGCCTTAAGAATCGTCGGAGATTTATTTAGCGAAGGAGAACCAAGTGATCTCCAACACTATATCGACATAATACACGTTGAGGCTCCCTCATCAATCACAGTCCGATGAATAGGCCTATTTTTTACTATCACTGGAATTTGGAAGGCCATTTGATGAGGTAAGCGCGGTGTACTATTTTCTAGATCGAAAATTATTAGGTTCGAATCTTGAACGTCAACAACTCCTATAGCCGACAAAAGTAATTTACGTTGTGCTGGACATGATTGCAGCACTTCCAAAGCCGACATTACTGAGGGTGAAACAGCTAAATCCTCAACAATGTTATAGTTCTGAGCCGCTCTCGCATGTGGATTGAAAGCTGACTTTCGAAGTATACCCTTGGTGGGCGGTTTGATTACCAAGTCTGGAATAGGTTTCTCGATCTGTAGTGGATCGGAACCGGGAGCTGAGGTTGATGGATTAGAATGAGAAGATTTTGCTTCTTTACCATCAACAGGACTTTTACTACCATAATCATGCGATCGAGTCGCAATCCTAACATGGGACATCATCAGTATGGGTTCTTCATTGGCACTCGAGGAAGAACCTATCATCTTACTGTCTTGACTTGGAAAAGGATCCTTCAAAACAACAGGCGTTTGGGAACCTTTGACAATTTTCGCAACCTCTGCACGATGAGGGCAATCTCTTGTAAAATGTTCATCGTCACAAATGAGACAAGGATAATGAGGTTTGCGTTTTTCATCATTGGATTTCGATTTTTCAGGTTTCTCCTTTGAATTTTTGTCCGTTTTATTCTTCTTCTTTCCTTTCTTATTCCCACCAGATTTTGATTTGGCTGTAGATGACTCTACAACGTGAATATCATTGGAAATCTCCACGGAAGAATCTCCTGTCGAGGAATCAGGCAAGGTTATGATAGGAGAATAATTCTTGGAAGACTTCTTCTTACTCTTAGTGTTAACCGTACCAATCATACCATCGGTGGCATGAGATCCTGAAGGAGCTGCAGTGATTTGATTTTGCTTGGGAAGATCGGGGATTTTCTTGTGTAACATACCTGACTGAGTATAGACTAAGTCAAGGTACTATGCTTGAGAAATTACTTGCTCCTCAGTAACAAATCAGGCTTTAGCTACATCTTCAGTGATCTTTAGCAACAAAGATTTTACAAACCACTCAGCCAAGATCTGATCCGGAATGAAAACCTTCACTAAACGTCGTCGACGTCTCCATTCATGAATATGATCTGAAATGTAAGTGGACATCGATTGCTTGAACAAAGTTAATAATTCCGTGCCATTGTCATATCGGACTGGCAACTGAAAATGAGTTAAAAACGAGGTAGCTAACAGACTAAAATTATAAAAAGTGCCTCGCGGTAACTCAATGTACCACCTAGCCGCGAGACCAATTAGAGTGTGCTAGAAAAGTCTTAGACGGATTGAATCATCTGAAATGGAATTAGACGCACACCAGAGGTGATAATTCATCACATGGTTCGACGGGTCCTCTCCTGATTTGCCTTCGAACTTAGGAATATCACTAGGCAACTTATTCGGCATTGGCAGCCAAAACGGAAGATAATTAATGGGGTCGTTCGTTAGGCGCAACAAGTCAAGCAAGTCCAAAGTTGCGATAAACGGTAACTGACGATTAGGGTCCCTAAAATTCTAGGTCATGAGACCAGCCCCAGGAGGAGGATATCCGAGATAACTAGGAATAGGAATTGCATTTGGGATATTGTATCCTCCCGGAAAACCAGGATTAACCGGACCGTACTGGGGTTGCTGAGGTTGTTGATATGTGTAGCCAGGGTACGGTTGATACTGATAGACTAGCTGCTGCACAGCAGGACCGGATTGGTACTATCCCTGGTACGGTTGATAAGTAAATTGTGGTTGACTTGTGACAACCGTACTTGAACCAGGTTGTCCTATAGGCATCTGAACCAAAGTTTGAATCGTAGATCCAGACGGAGGTAAAGATGTCTGAGGAGTACATACAGGAATAGTAGAAACCAGAGCTGTCAATACTCCGGAAGTAGGTGGGGTAGATTGAGCAGATGTTGCGGCAGTTGCAACAGTCGTTTGAGGCGGAGTACGAGGCATACTAAGCCCAGGCTGAGAAACTACCGAAGGTACAGAAGTTTGAATATTTGACTAGACAGGTTGCTGGGGTGTACCAGAAACTAAGTGTTGTCCAATTTGAGATGACAATTGTACATTTGGCTGCAACACCTGTTGAGTTTGCGACGGATCCCACACTACATTCATTCCGGGGTACGGACCCATAACAGGTTGAGAATATTGAGTACCATAACCGAGTTGAGGGTAGGATTGATAATTCAAAGGTACATCTCCCGTTCCTTGAACATATGATTGATCGGAGGGTGGTTGGAAACCTTGGTTCGAGTACTGACCTTGGGGTTGATACCCTTGAGGCACGTACTGATACTGGGGTTGACCTTGAGGTATAAATTGATACTGGGGTTGACCTTGGGGTACATGTTGAGTCTGGGGTTGACCTTGAGGAACGTACTGTCCCGTAGGTATGTACTGTCCTTGAGGTTGCCCCCCAGGCGCAAATTGGGTACCTTGAGGTTGCCCCCAAGCGATAATTAAGGATTTTGAGGCTGCCCCCCAGGTGGTAACTGGCCACCTTGAGGTTGAGGATTGGGAATAGAACCTGACATCATGAAAATATCTTCTACGCTCAACGACTTAGTACCATTTCTTCCAGTTAATAACCCTTGTTCAATGGGTTGAGGACTGCTCCCGAAAAAGTACCAAAAAGTGACTGATACCCAGAGGGAACAGAAGGACCGTTGTACAAAAAGGATTTGGGCGATTGAGTAAACATGGACGACTGTCTTGACATATTTAACGGAGGATAATAACCTCTAGGTGTTGGGTGATAAGAAACACGAGGTGGTGAAAAACTTAACCTTGGGTTTTCTAAGAAATTAGTCAAAGAAAGATACCAAGCACTGCTCCTAGGTGGACTGTAAAAAATTGATTCATGCTCCCTTAGCTCAATAACAGGTTGATTTTCAGGGATAGGGATGCCTACTTCTTCTTCCGGAGTAGCAAGTTCTTCGATAGCTATGAGTCCAGAAGGAAGATCTTGGGTGATTACTGTTTCTACCCTAGGTGAACCAGGACCACTAGAAGCTGGAGAAGCAAACTCCGATGTCGGAGTAGCAACAAATTCACTTTCAGGTTTTGATATTTCAGGTTCCTCACCTATATCACTAGTAGATGAAAAGCTACCAGTAACTTCGGAAACAGACACTGATTGCGGATTATAATCTGCTATTAAAGCTTGAAAATCAAGATGTGCCACCAAAGAAGACTCTCCTTCCTCAGGCCACCCAACTCTACTGTCTCTAGGAGTTAAGAGGACTTTCAAACCTTCAAGCTGGCTCGGTGAAAACTCAGGAGGTTGGCCCCGAATTCTACGGGACTTCCTCGGTAATTCAACCACGGTTAAAAAACTTTTAACTACTTCACACGCAAACAAAGTAAAATCTCAATGAAAACCACCTAAAGCCTCTAAATAACCAAACAAATTTGAATCGCACGCCTAAAGAATATAGGAGATCAAACACACAAAAACAGTAACTTTCCATACTGAAAACACTAGTTGGTGATGAAATCCAACGTCGCAGAGTTCAATACAGAAATGGTTGTTGGAACAATTACCCCAGCAACCTGCTTAATGAATAGACTGGCACAAGTTCCTCCACTTAACCGTCTCAAGTGAAGAGAACCCCCCAGAAAATCCAAGTGAGTCTAGCCGACGTCTGCTCCAGGTACAGTGGGATCTTCCCACCACTGTCACCTTAGGAAGAATCCTAAACAATATGGTCACTAAGGCTACCAACTGAAACAAATATACCTAGGGGAACAGTCTATGATCCGATACGCACGCAAGGGCAGAGTAGCAAGCTCAATCCCCTTGAAGGTTCCTTGACATAATCCAAGGTTTACCAACAAGTGACCCCAGGCTCCTCGACAATGGTTAATCCGAGGTTTACGATTTTAAATACGTGAATATCTGGCGTCGTTCCCAATGAGGAAGGATTGATTCCCACACTAGTTCAGACACGATCTCGTGCTTCTCCTTTAAGAGGAGCTTTCCCAGAGCATAAATGAAATAATTGGATTTCTTCCCTACCACAAGATACAGCTACTTGTTTGTTTTTACTGTCTTGGAGAGTAAATTACTCTCCTACTCCAAGACACTAGCCTAAGCTATGTTGGTGTATCAGAGCCCTAGAAATAAAAATGTTACTAGATGAATTTTACTTTAAGCGTTATTTTTATTGGTTTTTGTTTAAGTCAAAAGGTGCGTAGATGAAACTCGTGGTATGAAGACTCGACTCAAAATCACTAAAAATGCACTTAAGATGATTTTTACAGTCTTTTCTCTTCGATGAACTTCTAGCTAGGAAAGAGTTTGAGAATGCAAATACTTTGTAAACACAAATCTTTCTTAACAAACAAATTAAAAGAAGAGCTTTTGTCCTTTCCAATGCACTCAAAACGAGACAACTAGTTATTTTCACAAAAATTTCCCTTTTCTTTTCAAAGCACTCAACCACTACGAAAACAAACTTTTTCCAAAAGAGATTTTTTTTTATTTTTTATAAGACACTCAAAACTATGCAAATGACTAACTTTGAGATCTATAAACTATAAAAACCTATTTGAAGTCAAAGCCTACAAGATGTCTTTTTTAAGGATGTTTTACTTAGCTAGATGTAAACTAAGGAACAATTTATGCAGAATCAAAAATCAGTAAAAAACAACCAATTTTGTTTTCTTTTTAAAAATGAAAATCCAAACTTTTAAACACAAGCTTTTTGAAGTTTTGTAAAGAGAAAACACAAATCGGATTCCTCAACAAGGGTAGATTTCATTAATGGTCAGACTCATAAGAAGACTGGTAGAAACCAGGGTGATCTGAGGTCCCTACAACTTCTAAGCTCAGAGCTACTACAAGACCAAGATGAAAAACAAACCCAACAAGCAAAACTCCTAGGAATTTCACCTAAACCCCTAACACCAATGAAATCAACCTAAGGAAAGCTTCTGACAGGTTATATGCAGGTCTGGGCAGTGGGTAATAACTCCTAAACAAAAACTAAGCTGACTAACAGATGAAATCTTAGGTTTTTCAAAATTTTGACAGGGTCCGCAGGCCCACAGTTAACACAGGTGCGGTACCGCTCTGTGCTAAAAGCAAAAGTGCGGATAAGTACGCACTGTGTCAAAAGGCTAGGGTGTGGTCCTCTCCCAAAGTTATAAAAAAAGAAAAAATAACCTTGGATCTACAATTTTTACCCAATTCCACACACAACAAGCCAAAAACAGAAACAAAAACACAGTTTCTCATGTCAAAGTAAAAACAAGGAAAAAATCAAGTCCCTAGTATGGTCACCATTTTGTCACACGGAATAAGTCGATCTTGCGGACAAGATAGACCTTCCTAGAATCTAAAGAAGACCTAATGACAAGCAAACCAATCACACACTATCTTTCTCTAAATATGCTTTTATAAACAAAGGAAAACAAGTGTTTTAGGCCTACCTTAGGTCCAATGCAAGTTTGTGGAAGCCTTTGCTCCTTCGATCCAAATGAGCTCCCTTGTCACGAATCTGCAAACACAAACAAGCAAACAAATTAAATATCACCTGAAAAGCCAATATCATAAAACATATTTAACATAAAAGTCAAGGAATTCATGAAACAAATGACATGAGACAATTTGTTGAGAAAAATGAGTTTGATTGTATTAATTCAAATCAAGAAGAACTTTACAACCTGTGACTTGACACTATACAAGCTCCTCCCAGGGTCCAGCAAGAAGTCTCCTCTTCTTTGACAAGTTTCACTCTCTTCCCAATGAAGCCAAAAAGGTATGTGATCTCTCCTCTTAAGCTCAACTAGGAAGTCTTAATTTCACCAGCATTTACCCTAAAAAATGTTCAGCTTGTAACCTCCCTAGCAACCAGCCCAATGCCTGAATTTATAGTGCAATGGAGGGAAGTTACTAGGTCCTCCTTCAAAGGGATAAATCCCTCCTTCAAAGGGATAGCTCCTCTCATCAAGGGATTAGCTCCTTCTCTTTTGGGATGCATGAACCACCTAAGAGCGGCCAATCCACGTCAAAATTCCTTCTAGAATCATCTAGAATTAACCCAAAGTGAGTTTTTTAGAATAAACTTGCGCCTTTTTTACTTTCACAGGGGTTCGCACCCACACCTTTAGGGACAGAGCGGGCAGGTCTGCAGTTTTTGTAAACAGAAGGTGCGAGACCGCAGGTAACAGTGAGAGAAAGTGCGCAACCAGATTTTTATTGATTTTCAATGTCTTTCTCTCAATTTCAAAGCTTGACTTGAAGAGCTGAGGTCTGAGACTTGCGTAGGAGGACAGTACAAGTGATGATAGACCCATACTGACTGCAAATAATCATGGTGACGATATTTTTGTGTAACACTACCTATTCTAACCACAATATTTTATTAGAGGGGAATTAACTAGGAGAAAATCAAGACCTAGAAAATGAGTCAAGGAAAGAGCTCGAGAAAGAGTAGTGAAGTTCCAATGCCATTGCCACTTTACGTTCCTTATTTAAAATGGAAGAAAAAGTCGATATCAAGTTATACCAAGGTGAGATTGGTGTGGTAAATTTTAATCATTGGTCGCAATAGTTAGAGATCTATTTCAATGTCTACTACATAGAATAAGAGCAAAATATTTTGTTTCCAATACTAAAATTATAGGGTCGTGGATTAACCTAATGGGAAAGTCACATGGAGACACTTGGGTTCGAGGGTGATATGCCATATGTGGGAGGATTTGAAAACCCCCATTAAGTCCCAATTCTACCATATTGGGTATGTAGATGAATAATGGATATGTTGGAATTACTTCAAGCAAAGGTAGGGGTAAAATGTGCAAGAGTTCATGAAGATGACTTTCATGTTGGGTATATTTTCTAAGAACCTAGGTGTACTCCACAAGTATTTGGAGCGTCTATATATTCATTTGAAAAATAAATTGATGCTTGTAAATCCTATAACAATGTATGAGGTCTGTGTGCAAGCATTATATCTAGAGAATATATTCCACAACCAAGTCAAACCATGTGGTTCCATATAGAAAGAGCACCAAGATGATTCTGAGGAGGGAAAGACAAGAAATGATAGCCACAACAAATTAGTACAAGGATCCAAGTAACCACTATAGCCATTGCAATATTGATGGTCACACTAAAAAAAGTGTTGGAAACTAAATTAGTATTTGAACCCTAAGAATCCCAAGAAAGATGAAAAGATGAAGAACCTTCTATCCATACATTCAAGAAATCAGGTAAAGGGTAGCTCAAATTTCAATGAGAATGTTGTTTGCACTTCAGTGTAAAATCTAAAAAATTTGTGTAGCCTTTGAATCAATAGGAAGATAAGGAGATGACAAACTCTTCCATATCATGATCCAAGTCAAGAAGATAAGGTAGATGCTCTATTCCATTCCATTTCATAGGAAAATCTAATAGAAGTTGATTGGGTCAGAAATGTTGATTTTGAGTTCATGATCATCCAATACCATACCCATTAGAGTGGGTGAACAAGGACACAAAACTCAAGGTTGTGAAATATTCCTACATCATATTTGTTTCAAGTGTGTAGTTTATTGATGAAGTGGATATGTACATAGTATCACTTGATGTGTGTGGTGCAGTGTTTGGAATCATGTACAGGCATATGAGGGATTCAATATTCATGTGGAAGGAAAACCAATGCCATCTAATCAAGGGTGTAAAATTCCTACATCATAAACACATGCAAAACTAAATTAAATATCTCAATAGTAAGTGCCAACAAAGATCAAATTTGGTTAGTTCTAGTAAGAAGTATGTTTGTCTTTTCTTAAGAGAGAATTATTCAAGGGATGGATCAATAAGGGAAAAGGATTCCTTGGAGGGTTGTAATAAAGAGAAAAAATAGTAGTTGGAGGAGTTTCTACGAACATGTAAAGGAGTGTTCCATGAGCCTAAAAGGATACCACCTAATAGGGAAGTGGATCACAAGATACAATTTCTTCCTTACTCCCAGTTTTTGAACACTCAGTTGTATAAATAGTATGTTTTGGAAGTAGATGAAATGAAGAAGATATTATAATAATTGTTGGAGTAGGGAGTGATATGACCAAACACATCATCTTTTGGCTCACCTATCATCATTGCAACCAAGAAGGATGGGAGCTTGGTGGATGTTTTTCAACTATAGGGTGTTAAACAAGATTACACTTATGAATTGATACCCTCTACCCAATATTGACAATTCGTTAGCCCAATTGTAGTTTCTAAGTACATAATTAAGTAAAATATTAGATTGGGATATTACCAAATACATGTCAAATAAAAATACACCTAGAATGCCACCTTCAAGACAAAGCAAGGTTTGTATGAATGGTTTATCATGCCCTTTACTTTATGTAATGCACGAATTAAATTTATGAGGCTGAAATATGATGTATTATACCCATTTCATATTAATTTTTTATAGTATATTTGGATGATATGTTTTCCTATACATCTACAGGAGGAGCACATATCACATGTCATACAGGTGTTAGAGTCTCTAAAAATTCATTAGTTGTTGGCCAACCTCAAGAAATGTGAGTTTGCTCAATGATAATTGGTGTATTTGGGGTATGAAATTAGTAAAGGGGAACCCAAGATAGAACCCACAAATATTGAGGCCATCATGAAATGGCCAATTCCAACTAATGTGATCAAATTTAGGGTTTTTGTTGAGGTATCATGGTACCTACAAAATTTCATAGCTTCCTTTTCAGTGATAGATACACCACTCTCTACCATGGTAGTAAGAAGTAAGAGTTTCCAATGGGAAAATAATTATTAAAGTATTTTTATGAGATAAAATGAAAGATTAGTCAAGCATGATTTCTAAAATTTCCAAACATGCATAAGCCTTTTGAAGTGGATATAGATGCAACTGGGTATGTCATGGGAACAATGTTTATGCAAGGAGGTAATATGGTATGCTAACATTTGGAAATGTTTCATGGGGGAATCTTATCCTACCATACCTATGATGAGAAACTATATTCCCTTGTGCAATTTGTTAAGAAGTGGAAGCATTGTTTGATGGACAAGAAAACAATCATCCAAATAGGTCAATACCCACTAAAATATTTGGAAGCTTAAATTAAACTTCATCAAAATACACAATACAAGTGGATGTATTTTTTATAGCAATTTCATATATTCATAAAGTATAATAAGAGAAGCACTAATAAGTTAGAAGAAATGTTGTCAAGGCTGCCCACATCTAATATTTTAACTTTGGGAACTCTTATGCACAAGGATCATTTCACCCATGATGCTTACAAATAGGTGTATACAAAAGGTGAGGACTTCAAGGAGGTGTTTCAATAGCTACACGGGAAACGTTCATGTAGAACAAGGTGATAGTAAAGTTTATTGTAATCTCCAGGATGGGATACTCTACAAGCTAGTTAAACTCTATGTTCGTAAAGGTGAAACATTACAAATTATTAGGTAGGATCACATATCCAAGGTTACAAACATTTTGATGTTGGAACACAGTTTCTAAGATAAACATATGTGAGCTCACCCATAGTACGAGAAGATGTAGCATGATATATTAGAGGATACATACTTTGTTGTAACATCAAGCCCAATAATAGAAATGAATTCCTATACCATCACTTTCTTGTACTCGCATGACCTTTGGAATGAATTTTCATGAATTTAATGGGTGGTTTACCAATAGCTCAGAAGGGACATGACAATTTATTTGTGATGTCAATAGATTTTGAAATATGTGCATTCTTATGCCCTATGATATTTTTAAGTCCCTACACTAGTAGTACAGGGACAGAAAATACCATAGAAGGAAAAGAAGAAGAAAACATGTTCTTTGAACATGTTTAGGTGCACTTTGGGATATCAAGGAGAATCATCTCAAAAAAGGATACTATATTTCTCAATGTCTTTTGGAATACACATTGGGAGAAGATGCCCACCAAGTTGAATAGATCTATAACATTCCATCTACAAATTGATGTATAGACAAAAGTAGTCAATAGTAATTTGGTGCATATTTTTAGGGGTTATAATCAAAAGCATATAAAGACCTAGGATTTGATTTATATTCATCACTCTTATAACAAAGAATCCATACTTCTATTGTTAAGCACCCTTTTGAAACTTGTTTTAGGTATCTGTCTCCTTCACCTTTGGATGGTGTATATCGATAGTGAGAGGGGGACAAGCGAACATATCACAAGAGAAGCATTTAAATAAAATAATTTTTTTTAAATATTAGGTTGAACCAAAAAATTAACCACACTTCTATTAGTAAGCACCCTTTTAAAACTTGTTTTGGGTATATGTCTCCTTCACCCTTGGATTTTGTATATTGATGGTTGGGGGGAATAAGGGAGGATATCATAAGAGAATCATTGAGAGTAAATAAGTTTGTAGAAAAACTTATGTATATACATTTGCAAGTACAAGATATGATGGAGAAGTAATAGGAAAAGTATAATGTTAGACATGATTAATACAGAATTGAAAAGTCATTCATAGTGGAAGACAAAGTTTAGTTATGGTTAAACAAGCAAGCACACAAGGGCAGGGTAGTAAGGTCAAGGATCTATAGTATGTCCCTTTTAAGGTATTGGAGAAGGTGAGAGATAATTTATATGGACTTGATCTAGCCCCATACATGTGTATTTACTTAGTATTCAATAAGAGAATTTGAAACTCTATGAGCCTTCCATGTTGAATCAAGAAGAGAAGTAGGCCCTACATTCCATAAAGGATTTAGCACCATACACTCAATAAAATTTGGTAGAAGACACAATTTTTCCAAACAAATCCATAATTTCAGGATAGGGCCAACATGACCTTTGGAAAATTGGGTTGAAAGGACAACTTCCATAAAAAGAAAAATGCAACTCTAGGGAGAAGGTAGAGGAATTTTTTTCTCAATTCATTACTCAATACTTTTGGAACCAAAATCATCCCTAGATATATAGGTATGATCCATATTGACTCACCATATGATTTTTCATCTATCTTGGTACTTTTCGGGTGGAAAAATTGGAGAAATTGACATGCAAGGCCCAAATTAGTGGTAGGTCTGAATTTGGAAAATTAAGGTCCAAAAATTTTCATATCCTTTTTGAGGCACGAAACAACATTTTTTCTAGTTGAGATATTTAGAACACATGCTCACACCTACGCATTCATATACACACTAAAATGTTTCCAATGGTGTAAAAAATCACCTCAATTGGATTTTGTATGCATAAGGTATACCTCATGCAAGTTGGCCTACCTTGTCAACCACCATGACATGAGTGAATTCCATGTTATCCCCAAATTACTCACACATGTAGGGGATTCCCATGTGTTTAATTTCAAGAAAAACCTCTAAGGTCCATAATCTTATCACACTTGAGGCATGAGAATGTTAAATCCCTATCCTTTCAAGCTCTAAAGAGGAGAAGGCATTTGATTCTTTAGCATTATGCATTGTCCTATAGCTAAGAAAAACATCAAAGAGTTATATTTTGTGAGCGTAATAGAGGAGGATGATTCCATAGCAATTGTGTAGGCCACAATGTCAAAAGGTAACTCCATAGTTAGTTCTCATCTCTTTGTATGTGCATTTCAGACCTAAAGCAAATTGATAGAGCATATGCCTCACCTTCTAGTTGGTTTTTCTCCAATATTGAGTTTCCTAGGATAAATACTATGCTTTTTTGTGTGGATGATGTATACTTGTGCATGTTCTTTTATTTTCATATTTCAACTATTTCACAAAATTTAAGAAAACTTTAATATTTTATTAATTTAGAATCTAAGCAAAAAGAATAATTAGCATAATCTAATATTTGGTAATATTACAATATATGTTGTAACAAATATATTCCATGGGAATATCCAAAATAGTTTACAAGTCAAACTCGGTGTAATTTTAAAGCAATAATGGTGCCCCTTGGCTTTCTCCAATAAGTAGTTTTGTAAGTGACATTTTTGTAAATCCGCATATGAGAAAGATATGATGCACATCTACATGCCATACAGATGTGGCACCAATATCTCATAGGACGACATTTATAGATCAAGACTAAGCATCATAGTCTGAAGAAATTTCTCAAACAAAGTTTATCATTACTAGAGTAGCATAAGTGGGTCACCAAGATGTTAGGATATGATTATGATATTATCTATACTAATGGAAATTAAAACATGTTGATTAATGATTTATCAAAATAATTTAAGGAGAATTGATCCCTCTTTTCCTTATCTTTACCCATTATACATTATCTCAATGAAGCTCAGCTTGTCTGGTTGAAAAACAACATTATCATTCAACTCATCCACGGGTTTCAAGAAGACCCAAACCCTCCCAAATGGTAGAAATGGAAACTAGATACAATAAAAAATAAAGGATTCATTTTTGTAATAAAGAATTGTTCCTTGGAATAAAGGATCTTGGGAGAATTTCATTCATATCCTACAACTGGTCACTCTAGATTTCATAAAACTTACCAAAAAATTAAGTGCTTGTTCTTTTAGGAAGGCATGAAAATGACATATATTTTCATGTGACACTTAAATAAATGAGAACTTGTCAAATAAATAAGCATGATACATTATAAATTTTAGGGGCATTGCAACCACTATCGATCCCAACAGACATGTGGATTAACATCTTTATGGATTTTATAGTGGTACTTTCAAGAGTTTGGTGATGGTGGTATTTGATAATCTTTCCAAATATGCTCATTTGTGTGCCATAGCACATCCATTTACTCCATTCTTAGTTTCCCAAGTCTTCTTGGATTACATTTTTTAGTTACATGGCATGCCCACTTCCATTTTTTCATATTAGGACCCTACCTTCTAAAAAAATAGGTAGTTCTTTAAACTACATGGTACACAATTAAAAATGAGCAATGAATATCATCCCTAAATAGATTGTCAAAATTAAGTGGTCAAAAAGTTATTAGAAACTAATTTGACATATTTTTCTTCTAAAAAACCACACCAACAGACATATTAGATTCCCCTTGTAGAATGGTGGTATAATTCATCTTATCATGAAGCTACAAAAATGATGCCATATGAAGTTGTCTATGGTCAAAAGCTAATGTTAGTCTCTTGATATTTATCAGACACTTTGAAGGTTCAAGAAGTGGATCACACGCTCCACACTAAAGATGACATTCTCCACATACTAAATAAAATTTTCATTCTAGCTTAAAATAAAATGAAGAAAAAAGAAAAATAACATCACTTCAAACATTCCTTTTAAGTATGGAATCAAGTGTTTCCTCACATTCAACCCTATAAGCAATCATTACTCAAAGATAAAATACCTTAAAAATTAGTGCCAAATTTCTATGGACCATATGAGATCATCTACTACATTGGACAAGTGGCCGATGAATTGACTCTTCTATCCCACTCTAAGATTCATCTAATATTTCATGTGTCTTGTCTAAAGAAGGTCATGGGATCAAAGTGTTAAGCACAAACTAGTTTACTAGAACATAAATAAGAAGGATCTATTTGGCCTCAATTAGAAGTAGTATAAAATATTAGAGAGCATCAATTACACAATGCATGATCCATGAATTATTAATTGAATGGAAAGATTTTCCATTTGAATATTCCACATGGGAACAAGCCATAAATTTGTATCAATTTCCTCATCTTCATCCTCGAGGACAATGATGCTTTCCAAGGGGGATGGTTCTACCATAGTCTCCCTACTTTGGGCTAGCTAGGATTTAGTCAATTTTGGAATTTATCGAGCCTCTTTGAATAAGTACCATTAGATAGTAATAGGAATTATTTAATGTAAAAGGTTCCATTTTATAAGGCCCACTAGGTGATTGGTACCCATTAGTGACAGGGCCATAAGTAGTTAGATTTTTTGTCATGGAAAATTATTTAAAGAGATAGGATGCTATGAAAGATTTGTATCATGTTGTTGTATTTGGATTTCTTCTTGATAAAATGTCTCTCCCACAATAAGAGACAAGTGAGCATTGTTTCCTTCTTCAAATTATCTTAATATAGGGGCACCTTTTATATTTTCCATCTCATTGTCGCTTGTATCTAGTTATTGCAATTGTATTATTTGTATTACCTAGTTGTGTTTCAAGTTTAAGGGTTAAGACACATTGCATATTTGTTATACTTTCACCATTATTATATATCATTTTCATAAAAACAAGTTAAATCAAATAAAAAACTAGTATATTACAAAAATTTACCCCTTTGGGAACATAATCCAAATTGTGAACTAGTTCGACTAAATAAAACCCTCAATTTCAAAATTCAACCCAATGGAAAGTATAATAATTATTGCCTCCATATTTAATTTACTTAGCCACAAGATGATCCAAGCAGATATTGGTGGCCACCCTGTTGAAATATGGCAACAATAATATTCCAATTTAATTTGTCCTTGAATTAAATTGTGAATTAAAATCGAATTTAGTCTTAACAGCTACATGGAAATAATTAATTAATTAATTCTAAATTAATTAGTTGGAGAAATTCAAGTTAGAAGTATTTCTGAAGTCATGCAAGAGTTATCCCTTAAATTAAGGAGATAAGATTGAGTTATATTTGAGTTGTAAATAGTTAACTCAGTTTACTGAGTTAAGTCTAGTTAAATTAGTTCCAAATTGTTTGAGGAACTAATAGTGAGTTAACAGTCAGTTGATGCATTAATGCACTCAACTAGTGCTACTCCAGTTAACTGAAGATTCCCTCATCAGAAACACATGCATGTCTATTCTGAGAAAGACCCAGTTGATATTAATGTTCAAGGACAGTGTACTATCAGTTGTGTTAGCGCTTGAGATTTCACCCTAGGCTGAGGAAGGTAAACCTTCAAGGCAACATCAAACCATTTCACCTCGTAGCTAGCCCTACGGGGTATGAGAAGGCTCTCTCCGGTCAAACTCGGTAGATCTTTCAATAGGATGAGCTGACCCAATTAGGAACACTGATATTAGGCTAGTAAACTGATAAGGAGGGTTGATTTAAAGTTTTTTGGGGTTTTTGGTGGCAATTGGAGGGAGTGCAATTCAGGGTGCGGGGATTGAGCTCAGTTTTTGCAGGTGGGTCTTTGGGGCAAGGTAGGAGTTTGTGTTGATGCCTTAAGCTGAGATGGATGATCAAGGAAGAAAGAGAGGGAGCTAAAGAGGGCAAACAATGGCTTTGAATCCTCTTTAGACAGTGGAAAACATAAATATCAAACAAAATTGAAAGTTGAGCATGGCATGCATGAATTCAAACTTTATCACTTCTTTTGTTTAATTAGCAGCAATAGAATAAGAAATGGAACACATAAACACACTTACAATGACAAGTAGGAAACACACCATCAACACAATAATCCACAAGAATCCACAATGATGTCTGCAAAACCCTGGCCTTCCTTTTCCTCAAATTGCAGAGATACAAGTAAAATATTCAATAGAGCTTCTCCCTCAAGAGTCCAACCATGAAAATGAGCAAGAGAAGGCATAATATAGATGATCTAACTCCTTTCCCCACCTATAGGGGTCGAGCTCAGCTTCCTAGGAGCTGTTTCAACTAATTCTAAACTGAGCACTAGATAATAGGCAGTCAAAACAACTTGCCTCTAAAACTTAGGTAATCTATCCATGCATTAAATATTCACTATTTACATCAAAGAAACTTCTAGAAGTGTCAAAGGAGAGTAAATGTATCCATGTGCCATGAAAATTACCCAACAATCCATCATTTACATGCATTAAGAGTCAACCAAAGTAAAAACAGTGTTTTGCTGGCCGAAATGGTCAAATCTGGCAATTTTCCCTAAGTGGTCGCGCCCCTGATCCTGAGTGGTTGCGCCCCTTTGCAGCTCTGGTTGAAGGCCTTCCCGGTGTCCAAATCAGGTGCAAGATAGCTCGTTGGAAAGGTCTTAGAGTCTAATTTCCAACCCAAGTAGAATTTCTGAATTTGGAGTTGATTTGACCCCTCAAAAATCATTTCTCCCAAGGCAGCTTTCTGCAACTCAAAAAAGGGGCAGAAAGTCAAAATTTGCATGTATTTTGAGCTTTTGGAAGTCCAAGTCTCCATAAAATTTGAATTCCATCCATAGGCAAGTGTATTTTTGCATGAAAATTCCAAAAATGTAGAGTTTTCCCCATTCTGAGCTGTCCCCACGAGTGGTCACGCGCGGGGTGAGACCACTCCAACGGCCAAAACCTGTAAATTGCACAAAAAATTCACAAATGACAAAATTTTCTCCAAATTTCTTGAAATTTGGGCTGGGAGTCCCCAATCAAGTACCATGCTCAGTCAAAGAGGATTTGGCCAAAGTTTGGAGTGGATCGGGCGTTTTCCTTCGTTTTTGTGCTTTGGCCAACCGTCCTTGGAGCACCTTCGTTCTCGCCGGTATTTTTGACATTTATCTCAAACCATGACACCTGTGTAAAACGTGAAAGAGGTTTTTATTCCTTGGAATGTTGTGGACAAAAACCTCTCTCATTTTTCCAAAATTCATCTTTCATTGCCCTGAAACATCATTTGAGTGCAACTTGTCCTGATGTGTGAAACAAGGGATTTTGTCGAAATGGAGCGAAATGAAGGGGATAGAGGGCTTCTAAATTCTTGGGGAAATTTTTGGGAGTGGGGAGGGATGTTAGGAAGTAGGGGAAAGTGGAATCTCAGAGATTGAGTGAGGGGAAGGGGTCGAAAAGGACAAAACACAGGCCAAACCTAGAAAATTGCCAGGTTGTAGCTAGAAACTAGGGTTTGTGCAAAAATGAGGAATTTGGCGGATCTAAGGGATGGGAAGTGTTTGATAAGGTACTTTAAGGATGGGGAAGGTGTATGAACATCAGGAAACAAGTTTTGCGGGTGATTTGACCATCCAAGAGAAATTGCCTTCAAAACCCTAGGAGAGGGAAATGACCTTGCCTGGGCGCAACATGAAGCATGAACAAGGTGTAAAATGACTCATTAGACACTGACATGATAATGAAAACCCTACGAATGATGATAAATTCAGCTGAATGGTGACATGGATTGACATTTGGGCAAACCCTAGACCTAATGCCTAGTGACCAAATTTTGCTTGAAGACTCACTGAAATGACAAAATTTGACCTTGACACTTCAAAATCACTTTGTAAGAGCACATTTGATCACTGTAGGAAGGCTGGAAAGACTGACACTAACATTGGCTCCAATGGGGATGGTAGCTCCTTGGAGGTGCCAAGAACCTCAGACCTCTGGGAGAGCAGACCAGTGCCTTACAATCATTAGGCAATGGAGTCATAAACTCAAGCTGAAATGCAAGACTGAAAACTGACACAAACTAACTTAACCACAAGGCTAAAAATTGACTCATAAAGGACTCATGACTCAACTAAAAACTGACTCGATACTTAAACACACTCGACCAACTGAAAATGATGCTCAAAGTGGAGCTTATTCATCAAAACCTACTCTAACAGTTTCATTCATCACCTGGTCAAGTGAAATGAAACAACCAATGTAACCAAGTAAGTGTCCCATCTGCTGTTCGAATTCTCCACAAGTGCTTGCTTATGAACAACAAAAGAGAACTATTGAAAGGCAACTCCCATGACAACTTAGAAACAGACCCATTGAATGATATGAATTCTCTATCCGCCTCTAATAACACTGCATAAGGATCTTGAAATTCAAGCACACTGGAACTTAGCTCATCCAATGGATTACTTCTCTTTTCCTCATTACATGAATGCAAACTTTGATCTGAGTCTTGTGATGAGACCTCTGCTGAAAATGACAAAGAAACTGGCTGCCGGATCAAATTCATATCAGCACATGTTTCAAGCTCACATGTGGTCAATGGAGAAAGACTTTGACTACACACCTCATCCAAAACATCAGCTATTGGATCATGAAAAACTTGAAAAGACTGCTGCAATGTATCCATTGAAAATGTATGACATCCTTCTAGCTGTTCATCCTTTTCTTGAGAGATTTTATGAAAATTCTGCCTTATAAACTGAAATGCTTCAAAACAAAAGGGTATAGAATCTTCCTGTATCATCAAATAATGTATTTCGGCTGCCACAGTTTCATCTGTAATCTGCCTTTCAATTTCATTTGGTAGCTGCAAATCTGATGCTATAGGCTGCTCAAGAATTTTGTCATCTGTCTCATCCTCAACATTTACACTGAGAGATTGCTGATTTTTTATAGGCTGTCCATTTAAAGATTTACTATACAACCTACCCTTCAAAAACTGAAATGATTCGAAACAAAAAGGTAGGGAACCTTCTTGTATCATTTAATCAAATATGTCAACTTCCATGCTTTCATCTGCAACTTGACAATCAAAGGCATTTGGGGACTACAAATCTGAATATGAGAAGTCTGGAACAAGGTTTTTATTGCCTTCAATATGGTCTAGATCAAGACTTGTTGACAGCTGATTTCTAATTTCATGGAAGTTGTCTCTAATGAGCTGACATGAATCAAAACAAAAAGGCAAAGATCCTTCACTTACTTCAAAATTTGCTGCACTTTCCTCATCACTGTCATAGCTGATATGTGATGGCTGAACATTGTATTCAAGCTGCTGAAAATGAACCTCTTCCTCCCACAAACTAGCTGTTGGTTTATCTACAAGATTAGCTTCTGTTTGGAGAACATAATCATCGTCATATTGATCAAACCGAGGCAAATCATCATCAAACATACACAACATATCAACAGCTCTCTCTTCTTCACAATGATCTATAAAACAATCACTATGACAACTGGGATCAGAAACAAAATATTTTGAATCAGCAACTTGTTCTTCTTCAATCAGCGAGCCTTGAACATCATAATCATTCCTTGTGTTGATCTTGTCCATCATCTCTTCTACTGCACTTACCAAAATGTCAAACTTTACCTCTAGAGATGTCGATTTTTCCGGATCTATGTTTTTCATCTCTTCTTCCTTCATCCTTGCCCTTCGGATCAGCAGATGAGCTTCTACACTTACTGCACTGTTTTGCATCTCGTGAAGTGTTGAAATATCCCTTTCTCTCAGCTGAAACTCCATCTCCGGATCAAAGGCACCCGGATAGTGCAAGAGAGCAGATCTAGCAGTAGGCCTTATATCAATTGGCATTGAATAATAAACTTGATTAAATCTGGCCGAAAATTGTTGTACTGTCTCACCTGGCAATCTTTTCAGCTGGTTATACTCTTCTACAATCAAGAAAAGGTTCTGCCCGATCATCCACCTGTCGAGAAAAACTTTGACAAACTGTTGGAAATCTGAGATGCTTGCATCAGGCAAGGCTTTGAACCAACTCTTCACTTCAGCTTGCAAAGAAAGAGCAAAAAGCCTAATACTGACATCTTCTTCATCAACTTCAAAAAGATCTAGAAAATTCTCAAAATTCTGGACATGTTGCTCAGCGTTGACATTCTTACATTCACCATCAAACATCGGCAAGTATAGATCATAGTTTTTGGGGAAAGCATGAAGAACAGAAGGTAAAACAAGAGGCTTATACTGATCTGGAATTTTACAAGGTGTATGGGTATGTACAGCAGGTATATAATCGGACTTGGTCGCTTGGGGTTCATCACAAAATTCGGAAAAAGGATCTTGATCAAGCTCAAAAGCATGCAAATCTTTGGTATTCACAATCTTCGAAGGAAAAGAATTAACTGTAGGCTGAGGATCTCTTCTCAAATACAATATACTTTGCAAAGCCTTCTTGACATTCGTGGGAAAAGAGAAGATATAATTTATGACAAAGAACAAAATGTCTTGGATGAAATTCCAACTTGAATACCTGATTTTGCCATATTCTCCTTTCATGTTTCTGCTGGTCGGGATCATCCTCCAGTGGAGTCTTTGGATCTGATCTTCAAAACTGATTTAGAGTCGCCAAGTGAATGATTTCAGCCTTTCAAGTGTCTGATCGTTGTTCACCATCAACAATCAGATCTGAACTTGATACATGTACTGGGGTAAAATGCAAATGAAGTGTTGTTTTCACAAGCTCACGGAGATTGACTGAAGCAGCATTTATCTACTAACGCTGATGTAAAACAAGAGCGTTTTCGAAGGCTCCTGGCATAACTTCAGGCTCCGTCTAAGACTTATGAAACAAACACATCAATGAACAAAGGATTAGATGTTCTCCCCAGTATGGTCGCCACTATGTTAGCGCTTGAGATTTCACCCTAGGCTGAGGAAGGTAAACCTTCAAGGCAACATCAAACCATTTCACCTCGTAGCTAGCCCTACGGGGTATGAGAAGGCTCTCTCCGGTCAAACTCGGTAGATCTTTCAATAGGATGAGCTGACCCAATTAGGAACACTGATATTAGGCTAGTAAACTGATAAGGAGGGTTGATTTAAAGTTTTTTGGGGTTTTTGGTGGCAATTGGAGGGAGTGCAATTCAGGGTGCGGGGATTGAGCTCAGTTTTTGCAGGTGGGTCTTTGGGGCAAGGTAGGAGTTTGTGCTGATGCCTTAAGCTGAGATGGATGATCAAGGAAGAAAGAGAGGGAGCTAAAGAGGGCAAACAATGGCTTTGAATCCTCTTTAGACAGTGGAAAACATAAATATCAAACAAAATTGAAAGCTGAGCATGGCATGCATGAATTCAAACTTTATCACTTCTTTTGTTTAATTAGCAGCAATAGAATAAGAGATGGAACACATAAACACACTTACAATGACAAGTAGGAAACACACCATCAACACAATAATCCACAAGAATCCACAATGATGTCTGCAAAACCCTAGCCTTCCTTTTCCTCAAATTGCAGAGATACAAGTAAAATATACAATAGAGCTTCTCCCTCAAGAGTCCAACCATGAAAATGAGCAAGAGAAGGCATAATATAGATGATCTAACTCCTTTCCCCACCTCTAGGGGTCGAGCTCAGCTTCCTAGGAGCTGTTTCAACTAATTCTAAACTGAGCACTAGATAAAAGGCAGTCAAAATAACTTGCCTCTAAAACTTAGGTAATCTATCCATGCATTAAATATTCACTATTTACATCAAAGAAACTTCTAGAAGTGTCAAAGGAGAGTAAATGTATCCATGTGCCATGAAAATTACCCAACAATCCATCATTTACATGCATTAAGAGTCAACCAAAGTAAAAACAGTGTTTTGCTGGCCGAAATGGTCAAATCTGGCAATTTTCCCTGAGTGGTCGCACCCCTGATCCTGAGTGGTTGCGCCCCTTTGCAGCTCTGGTTGAAGGCCTTCCCGGTGTCCAAATCAGGTGCAAGATAGCTCGTTGGAAAGGTCTGGGAGTATAATTTCCAACCCAAGTGGAATTTATGAATTTGGAGTTGATTTGACCCCTCAAAAATCATTTCTCCCAAGGCAGCTTTCTGCAACTCAAAAAAGGGGCAGAAAGTCAAAATTTGCATGTATTTTGAGCTTTTGGAAGTCCAAATCTCCATAAAATTTGAATTCCATCCATAGGCAAGTGTATTTTTGCATGAAAATTCCAAAAATGTAGAGTTTTCCCCGTTCTGAGCTGTCCCCACGAGTGGTCGCGCGCGGGGTGAGACCACTCCAACGGCCAAAACCTGTAAATTGCACAAAAAATTCACAAATGACAAAATTTTCTCCAAATTTCTTGAAATTTGGGCTGGGAGTCCCCAATCAGGTACCATGCTCAGTCAAAGAGGCTTTGGCCAAAGTTTGGAGTGGATCGGGCGTTGTCCTTCGTTTTTGTGCTTTGGCCAACCGTCCTTGGAGCACCTTCATTCTCGCCGGTATTTTTGAAATTTCTCTCAAACCATGACACCTGTGTAAAAAGTGAAAGAGGTTTTTCTTCCTTGGAATGTTGTGGACAAAAACCTCTCTCATTTTTCTAAAATTCATCTTTCATTGCCCTGAAACATCATTTGAGTGCAACTTGTCCTGATGTGTGAAACAAGGGATTTTGTCGAAATGGAGCGAAATGAAGGGGATAGAGGGCTTCTAAATTCTTGGGGAAATTTTTGGGAGTGGGGAGGGATGTTAGGAAGCAGGGGAAAGTGGAATCTCAGAGATTGAGTGAGGGGAAGGGGTCGAAAAGGACAAAACACAGGCCAAACCTAGAAAATTGCCAGGTTGTAGCTAGAAACTAGGGTTTGTGCAAAAATGAGGAATTTGGCGGATCTAAGGGATGGGAAGTGTTTGATAAGGTACTTTAAGGATGGGGAAGGTGTATGAACATCAGGAAACAAGTTTTGCCGGTGATTTGACCATCCAAGAGAAATTGCCTTCAAAACCCTAGGAGAGGGAAATGACCTTGCCTGGGCGCAACATGAAGCATGAACAAGGTGTAAAATGACTCATTAGACACTGACATGATAATGACAACCCTATGAATGATGATAAACTCAGCTGAATGGTGACATGGACTGACATTTGGGCAAACCCTAGACCTAATGCCTAGTGACCAAATTTTGCTTGAAGACTCACTGAAATGACAAAATTTGACCTTGACACTTCAAAATCACTTTGTAAGAGCACATTTGATCACTGTAGGAAGGCTGGAAAGACTGACACTAACAAGTTGCATGTGTTTTCTCATGGAGAAAACTCATGCATGTAGTTAAGGATTCATCCTTGAGGATTGCACAGTTTTGAAGGTTTGTTTTCCACTTGGTAATAGGCTAATCATCCACAAGGCACAACACAAGGAAATAGGAGCTTGGAGGGTAGAGAGGAAGGCTGAAGAGAAGCCAGGATTGCCTGTGAGCATCTGTGAGGATTGTACTGAGAACTGGCTAGCTATGAGAGCTAAGGCTTTGTATAATTCTTATGTATTTCCACCATGTATGATAATATAATAGTGTGGGGTTTCTAGCTGAGGCTTTCCCCAAAGTATTTTCATGCGTATTGTGCCATTGATTCTTCTTCTTCTAGTTATATTGTTCAACTCGATCTTTAAGCTTACGCAAATTGATATTAGAAGTAGGTTATAATATTATACTTTGATTTATATTGCATTATCGAGTTAACCTATCACAGATTTTCTATATGGTATCAGAACTATGAACAATATACTAAGAAGAGAATTTGAACTTTGAAGTTCAAGGTTGCAGGTGCAAATCGAATTCATATCATACTTCAAGGTTGGCCAATGGCATTCTATGGCTTGAGACACGAGTATGCCATGGATGGGAGCTCAAATTACATAGCATGGAAAGATAGCATGGAGGTTGTATTAGAATACAATGGCTTGAAGGAATTCATTGATCAAGAAATCCCAAAGCCAGCTTCAACTAATGCACAAGAGTTGGTTGAGTGGAAGAAGTGTGTGGTGAAGGCGAGAAGGATCATCCTTGAGGGATTTAGAGACCATATTGTCTCGAGTCTCCATGGGTAGGATACTCCATTTTCAATGTGAAATACATTGAAGGACCTCTACCAGAACAGTAGCAACTAATGGAAATTTGTCCTCAAGGATAAGCTTCGAAGAATCAAGATGGATAAGGGCAATACTATTTCCACATATCTGAACAAGATCACCACCTACAAAGATGAGCTTGGAAGTGTGGGAATAACTACTGCCAATGATGATATGGCGAGCCTCGCTATCCTTGGCCTTCCAAAGGGTTGGCATAGCTACCAAGACTCTATGAATGGAAGGGAGAAACTATTGGATTGGGAACGAATATGGTCGGATCTTATGCAGGAGGAGATCAAGAGGAGCACATGAGATGGTTCTTCATCCAAGAATGATGATGAAGAAAATTGGGCCTTAGCAAGTAAGGCAAGCAAAGGGAAGGGGAAGGCTTCCCATTTCAAATCGAATTCTTCTCATGGAGGGAAGAAGGGTGACATGTCTAAAGTAAGATGCTTTAATTGTCACAAGATGGGACATTATGTGACTAATTTCCCATCGAAGAAGTCTAAGAAGGGATCCTCGAAAGGATCAGAAGGTGAGGCATTAACCTCTCAATTCGAAATGGACTTTATCCTCATCACATGCATGGTGTCATCGATGATGGGTTGTGTCTAGTATCTTGACAATGGAGCCTCATTCCACATGACCGGTGATAAAAATTTATTCAGTGCCTTGGAGGAGAAAGACCTCAAAATGCACATAAACATGGGTGTCGATGGAAGGTATAGTGTTTCAAGAGTGGGCGCGGTTGATTTTCAGAGGGAGCATGGAGCTCCTCTCACCTTGACAGATGTGATGTATGTGCCTGGACTAAAGAAGAACTTGGTATCGATCGTGATGTTGGAGGACAAAGGCTACGATGTTGTCTTTAGTAAAGGAAAGGCATTCCTAAGACACATAGCCACTGGTCAGACCAAGAGGATAGGGATTCGATTGAAGAATATCTATAAACTATAGGTAGATGATTGTGCAACATTGAGTATGAAAGCAGAATTGGTGCAAATCCAAGACATTAGCGAGTTGTGGCACAAGCGGTTGGGCCATTTTCATCATGGGGCTTTGAAGATAATGCAGCACATATCTACAGGACTTCCCAAATGTAAACTTGAGCAAGTTGACACATGAAAAGGTTGTACCTTGGGAAATTACACCAAGTCTTCCTTTCATGATCGAGACAGTCGAGCAGAGGCTATCTTAGAGCGAGTTCATATTGATTTGTGTGGACCATTCTCGACGACATCCACAGTGAAGAAAAGGTATTATGTGATTTTAATTGATGACTATTCTCGTAAATGCTGGATTTATTTCATGCAGAAGAAGGACCAAACTTTTGTAAAGTTTTGTGAGTTCAAATCTTTGGACGAGAAAGAGCGAGGGAAGAAGATCAAGGCCTTGAGAAGCGACAACGATGGAGAATATGTCTCTCAAGATTTTAAGGATTTCTATGCAGCGTAAGGAATTAAATGAGAGTTGATGGGACCTCATAACCCACAGCAGAATGGAGTGTCCGAGAGGAAGAACAGAACTATTGTAGGGGCAGCACGGGAAATGTTGCATGACAAAGGCCTATCACTTCACTTGTGGGCTGAGGCATGCAACACAGTGATCTATTTGCATAATAGAATCCTGCATCAAATACTTGGGATGAAGACACTAGAGGAAGCTTTCTCTGGTAAGAGACTAGATGTTGGTCACTTCAGGATCTTTAGCTCATCGGTATATTGCCATGTGAATAAGGATGCACAAAAGAAGATTGAGCTGATAGCAGAGTTCGGGATATTTGTGGGGTACACTGATACACCTCACAACTATCAGGTGTACTTGCCTACCAGTCGGAGGACAGTGGTTCACATAGATCTCATGTTTTATGAGTAGAAGGCCATGCGAGTTTCCCTTGAGAGGGAGCTCCAACTACAGGTTGTGGAGGAACTATTGGTTCCTAACGGGGAGGAGCCTCAAACTAATGTGGAGCAGCTGCATGCAGAGGTTTCAGGAGTGGAGACATCCACTCAAGCAGAGTTTTCCAGATATGGATGGAAGCGCACAAGAGAAGTTGACAGATTGTTGGAAGATGCGAGAGAGAATGTGGGAGCACCATCTTCTCAGCGCAGACAGAGGAGGTCACCTGAGAGGTACACTGGATACATGGCCCTTGCTGGGGAATGTGTTGAGACCGAGCCATCCTCCTTTGAGGAAGTAGTGTATTAGCCGATTTGGGTTGATGCTATGGTGGAGTATGACTCCATAGTTCATAACAGTGTTTGGGACGTGGTTCCAAGACCGGAGAACAAGTTAGTTGTGAGTTTTTGTCGGCTTTACAAGGTAAAGAAAGTTGCTGATGGTAGTGTGCAGAAGCATAAGGCAAGATTTGTTGCCCGTGGCTTTTCACTGGTCAAGAGGATCATTTTGCTGCAGTATATTTCGATAGAGGAGCAAGATGATGACATTTTGACAAAGGCATTGTCAAAGTGTAAATTCGAGTTCCACAGAGACAGGATCGAGGTGGCAGATAATCCCTTTCTTGTTGAGAGGGAGTGTTGAAATATGGCAACAAGAATATTCCAATTTAATTTGTCCTTGAATTAAATTGTGAATTAAAATCAAATTTATTCTTAACAGCTACATGGAAATAATTAATTTATTTATTTTAAATTAATTAGTTGGAGAAATTCAAGTTAGAAGTCTTTCTGAAGTCATGCAAGAGTTATCCCTTAAATTAAGGAGATAAGATTGAGTTATATTTGAGTTGTAATTAGTTAACTCAGTTTACTGAGTTAAGTCCAGTTAAATAAGTTCCAAACTATTTGAGGAACTAATAGTGAGTTAACAGTCAGTTGATGCATTAATGCACTCAACTAGTGCTACTCCAATTAACTGAAGACTCCCTCATCAAAAACTCATGCATGTCTATTCTGAGAAAGACCCGGTTGAGATTAATGTTCAAGGATAGTGTCCTATCAGTTGCATGTGTTTTCTCATGGAGAAAACTCATGCATGAAGTTAAGGATTCATCCTTGAGTATTGCGCAGTTTTGAAGGTTTGTTTTCCACTTGGTAATAGGCTAATCATCCACAAGGAACAGCGCAAGGAAATAGGAGCTTGGAGGCAGAGAGGAAGGCTGGAGAGAAGCCAAGATTGCCTGTGAGGATTTGTGAGGATTGTACTGAGAGCTAGCTAGCTGTGAGAGCGAAGGCTTTGTATAATTCCTATGTATTTCCACCATGTATGATAATACAGTAGTGTGGGGTTTTTAGCTAAGGCTTTACCCAAAGTATTTTCATGTGTATTGTGCCATTGATTCTTCTTCTTCTGGTTATATTGTTCAGCTCGATCTTTAAGCTTCCACAAATTGATAGTAGAAGTAGGTTATAGTATTATGCTTTGATTTATATTGCATTATTGGGTTAACCTATCACATATTTTCTACACACCCACCTATTCCACTTGGACCCCCACCATTGTTTATTTCAGTTTTCAGTTTCCTTATGTATAGCACAATTTGCTATGTTTGGCAGTTTTTCGGGTCCTAAACTTCTGAGGCCATTTTGAGGCCCTAAGGTTGTTGACCCATGTTGCCCAATCAAAAGTTATATTCCTCAAATAGATCTTTCTAAAGAGGTATTGTGCGCATCAAATGGAGATCATATGGCAAAGTTACAGCCTCAAGAAGTTGATGTACCAATTTACCCAAATGGGGCCCATAGTTTGGTGCTTCATCTCCTAGGGTTATGTTTTTTTATGTTTATGGTTTTCCATTGTTTCTAAATAATAAATAGGCCTTTGAGCCTCATTGTAACATAGTTCAGAGGCATGTAGCCACCCCACCTCTTTTAAGAGATAAGCTACCATCGCCCGATCTAATCTTATTTCCATTCTGTTTGTAATCATATTTCAGTATTTGATATTAATAAAATGAAGTGTTATTTCGGTTGCCTCTATGTATTTATGATTATAACTATAATTTTTTGCATTCATGTTTAAATCTGGATCAGTGGTATTAGAGTAGTCTTCTCTTTCTCTATTTTTCTTTGCATGTTCCCAGTGAGGTCGGGATATAAGGAGTTAGGGCTCTAGCTGGTTGAACCTTTGCAAGATCAACCTTGCAATCCCTGATGGTTGCCCATGGGGGAAGAAAAGAAAGATGAGGAAGTAGGAGATCCTATCAAAATATTGCTCGAGGAGGCCCTCGAGAAATAAAGGAACACAATGATGGATAAATTTTCCTAGATATTTCAAATATTTCCCACCGGTGACACATCCACATCTAGCAGCCATTCTGGAGGCTCCACCCCTTTTAAGGTACAAGTAAGCTTTGACATTCCATATCTGAGGTCCAAATAGATGTAGACGTCATAAATAAATGGTTAAATCATATTTTTTTGTTCATGATTTTTCCAGCTAGGAAAATATTACTTTTTCTCTTCTCAAAGTCGCCCCCCACGTTAAGGACTGGTGGGAAACCTACTGTTAGCAGAAGGATGAGAGTACGCCCTCACTATTTTCAGTCGCAACCACTTGGAATTCGTTCTAGGATGCCATCAAGGAGTAGTACTACCCTGTCGGGAGCTATGAGGATAAATACATAAAGTGTACCATGTTGCGGCAGGAAAGGGACCAAGATGTACCAGAGTTTACTAATGTTTTTCATACCCTTCACACGAAGTTGGGTATCAAGGATTCTAAGAAACATTTGGTACTCAAGTACGGCGACTACCTACACAGGTACATCTAGGACTAGATAGAGTTCCTAGACATCTCTTCGCTCAGCACAATGTACCGATACATTTACAAGATCGAGCAGAATTTTAAACAGAAGAAGCGAGACTTTTGATCTGCAAATCTGAAGCAAGGGAAAGGTACCCCCAAACCGCAGAACCAAGGACAAATCTAAGGCAGGGCAGCCCAGGGAAACTTGCCAAAGCTGCAAGAAAAGAACAACATTGCGAAGCCAAAGAAGGATGCAGGAAAGTGGTGTGAGTTCCATAAGAGTTCCACTCACAACACAAATGAGTGTCAGGTTAAGAAGTCATTGGTGGGCGAGCTGAAGGCTTCAAAATAAGATGCATGTTTCGAATCTGAGTCGAAACCCAACAAGGGGAATGACAAGGGTAATAAGATTATCAATGCAGAGCCTAACACCACCGTTTCCACCATGAATATCCAAAAGGAGGAACCGGAAGATCTAGAGGAGGAGCGCCTCTTCCACTCCCAGATTTGGGTAAAGGGTTCCCCGCTATAGTTCATTGTCAACATCGAGAGCCAAAAGCACCTCATTTCAATAGAGGTCGTGAAGCAGCTGGGCTTACCAACCACAACACGCCCACAATCATACACCATCAGGTGGTTTCACCAAGGATGGATCTTCGTGTGAGCCAATAGTGTCGCCTTCCATACAGTATCAAGCCCTTCACAGGTGAGGTATTATGTGACATTGCTCCCTTTGATGTTTGTGATGTATTATTAGGGAAACCATACTTGTGGAAGTGGCATGTTGTGTATGAGTCAAGGCCTCTTGTTGTTATTGTTACCTTGGAAAATAAGTTCTACAAGATACTGGAGGTAGCATCGCCTACTGCCATATCTTTGGTTAATGCAAAACAATGCAGCAAGCTCATTTCCAAAACCAAGAAAAAAATTTCCTAATGATACACCCTCAGGGAAAGAAGAAGATAGTGGCCACGACCTCCAGACAGAGCCCCTTCGCATGACAAAAATAGATGGAAAAGGTTGTGGAGGAGTACAAGGACATCTTCAACTCCCACACAGGGGTGCCTCTACACTGTTAGGTCAAGCACTCCATCGATTTGACTCCAAGTGCATCGTTTCCCAATGGACCAATCTATCAGCCCTCCATTTTGGAGAACAGTGAAATCAAGAGGCAGATTCAGGAGCTGCTACAATAACATCACATCCGACTGAGTTCATCACCCTATGGGAGCCCGATCATGTTGGTATAGAAGAAGGATGGGACTCGGAGACTCTGTATTGACTATTGGGCACTGGGCAAGATCACTATCTGGAATAGGTACCTGATCCCACGAATTGATGACCTTCTGGACCAACTCAAGGGGGGGTAATATTTCAACAAGATCGACTTTAAGTACGGATGTTACCAAGTACCAATTGAACCCTCCAATGTGTGAAGAATGCCTTCAAAGCCAAGGAGTGCCTTTTCGAATGGATATTTATGCCTTTCAGGTTGAAAATTTCTCCTACAACCTTCATGATGTTGATGGATGTTATCTTATGGCCATTCACCAACTCATTTGTAGTGGTATACTTGGATGACATCCTAATCTTCATCCAAAGTTGGGAAGAACACCTTCACCACATCCGACAGGTTACCCAAACACTGCGACAACACAAGTTGTGTGCCAATTTGGAGATATGCACTTTTATCATGACCCAGGTTCAATATATGTGATACAATATTGATGAATAGGGGGTGCATGTGTATCCATCCAATATACAATTAATTTGAGATTTTCTAGCCCCAACCACTTTGACAGCGCCACAATTTTGTGTTGGAGTTCTCTCATATCACTTGGCCCTCGAGTCAAGTCACCAAGGGAGGAGCGAATGAAAAAATATTTTGGTCTAAATCTCAATAGAAGGAATTTGTAGAGTTGAAACATCACCTCTGCTATACACCAGTGCTCACATTACTTGACTTGCAACAACCATTTGAGATCGAGACAGATGCCTCTGATTATGTTATTGAGGTAGTCCTTACTTAATAGGGATAACCAATGGCATATCACAATGAGACACTTTCAAACATAGTGCAGAAGTATCCCACTTATGACAAAGATATGTATTCCATTATGTAGGCCTGTTGACAATGGAAGCATTACATTTTGGGAAAGGAAACAGTCATCCACACAGACAATTGACCTCTGCAGTTCATACAAATGCAACGGAAGTTGCAGAATGATCACCATCAGAATTGGTCCACATACCTGCAACAATTCCATTTGAATATCAAGTACAATAAGGGCAACACCAATAATGTTGCAGACTGCCTCAACCAACCACCGATCATGGTGTTAACCATCATGTTCAACTCTTTTGGGAACGAGACTCCTGACTAGCCACGTCTCTACAAAATTGACCCAAAATTCAGCCACACATACTAGACGCTCTTGGAGGGTTAGCAAGTTCCAGATTTTTCACCTCCAAGATGCCCTTTTATGCCACCTAGGACACCTTTGTCTTCCTTCAAGCGACCATGCCAAGATGGTTTGGGGAGTGCACTGCAGGGAAGTTCCAAACCAACCATCAAGAATCAAGGCCTCTATACTCCGTTGCCTACCCCTAGTTGACCTTGGGAACCCATCTCCATGGATTACATGTTGAGCCTTCCTTCTACCAAGCATGGAAATGACTGTGTTTTTGTGGTCGTCGACAAATTATCGAAGATGGCCATTATGGCAACCTGAAAGAAGAATATCACAGCATAAGGCACTGCTAAAATCCTCCGTGAAAGAGTGTGCGTACATTTTGGGATCCCACAGTATATAATCTTAGATTGGGACAGTAGGTTCCTCAGTACATTTTGGTCCAGTCTCTGGTCAATTTTGAACACCAAGCTAACTAAGTCCACATCTTTCCATCCCCAAACTGATTGCCAGACAAAGGTCTTCAACAGGATGATTGTACACATTCTTGCATGTACAATTCAAAGCATCCACGTACATGGGATGAGAGCCCTCCCCTATGTCCAACACAGCTATAACTTATCTCTCCTCAGCTCGACTAGTCAAAGCCAATTTTAGGTGGGCTTGGGATACAAGCCACTATGTCCCATTGATGCGGTCATATCATTTGCAACTACTCAAGAAGATTCAGCTCATGTCCAATC
Organism: Pinus tabuliformis; assembly: GCA_031772625.1. Taxonomy (NCBI): domain Eukaryota; kingdom Viridiplantae; phylum Streptophyta; class Pinopsida; order Pinales; family Pinaceae; genus Pinus; species Pinus tabuliformis. The sequence goes on along the minus strand of CM062817.1, from coordinate 942,510,163 downwards.
TGAAGCTGACAAGGAAAAAAACTTCATTGAGCACATCCAACACATCCGCTAGTAGGTCCACAACATTCTGGAGAAATCAAATGCGAACTACAAGTAGAGACATGATCAACATCGGATGCCACACAAGTTTCATGTGGGTGACAAAGTCTGGTTGCATTTGCAGAAGGAATGCCTTACCAGACCCTATCAAAAACTCAGACCACTCTGATATGGTCCTTACACCATTACCAAGGTTGTGGGAGATAATGTATGCGAGCTCAACATTCCCCCATTCCTTGGCCTGCACCTCATGTTCAATGTGGATTGCCTTCGACCATACTTCCCACCATTGTTGGACACATCAGACATTACAGAACAACTGACACCTACTGAGTTAAATCCATACTACATGGAATAATCTGCAACTGATCGGATCATGGACACGTAGATCAATAACACCCGAAAACAAAGTATCCAACTATATCGAGTTGTCAAAGTAGGCCAACTCCTTCACTAGGGCAAGTGGCTCATCAGGGACTAAGTTCAGTAGAAGTTTCCTTATCTCATGAAGGAACTCAACACAATGGTGACCATTGCTTCCTAAGGGGGGAGGAATGATCCAGGTGGATATTGATGTTTACCTGCCTATTCCACTTTTGATCAGAACTTAAATAGGAATGCAACAAATTACAGAGATAACCATAAACACAGATATGAAATGGAAATAAGACTTAATTTCATTAATGTAAACTACTGAAATATGCTTACAAATAGTAATGGAAATAAACCAGTTAGGGCAATGGTAGCTTATCTCTGAGAAGAGATGTGGTGGCTACATGCCTTTGAACTATCTTACAATGAGGCTCAAGGGCATTTTTGTTATTGAAAAATAAGAGAAGACCTTAAACAACCAAAACCCTAACCCGAGGAGATGTACCACCAAGAGTTCGTGGGCCCCGTTGGGGTGAGTTGGACAACCAACTTCCCGGGGTCGCGAATTGGTCATATTATCTATGTTTGACATGCATGATAGCCCATTGGAAAGATATCTCTGAGGACTATGACGGAAAAGATGATTTTTTGACAAAAAAATCATTCGCGGTATATTTCCCAAAAAATGTCGTTTAGGGCCTCAAAACGGCTCCGGAAGTTTAGGGCCCGAAAAACTGCTAAAATAGTAAATTGCGCTATAATTAAGGAAACTGAAAAACTGAAAGGGATAGTTGTGGGGGTCCAGATGGGATAGGTGGGTGGCCACCAACATCCGCCTGGATCAACTTTGACCCCCACCATTGTTTCTTTCAGTTTTTCAGTTTCCTTATTTATAGCATAATTTACTATTTTTAGCAGTTTTTTAGGTCCTAAACTTCTAGAGCCGTTTTGAGGCCCTAAATGACGCTTTTTGGGAAAATTGGTGTCAACATTAAATGAAGACCAATTCTTACCACTCAAAAGTTGTAGTCCTCAGATAGATATTTCTAACAAGGTATTGTGCGCGTCAAACAAAGATCATATACCAAAGTTACGACCCCGGGAAGTTGTTGTACCAATTTACCCAAACAGGGCCCATAGTTTGGCGCTTCATCTCCTAGGATTAGGTTTTTGGATGTTTAGGGGTTTTAATTGTTCCTCAATAATAAATAGGCCTTTGATCCTCATCGTAACATAGTTCATAGGCATGTAGCCACCACATCTCTTCTCAGAGATAAGCTACCATCGCATGAGCTAGTCTTATTTCCATTCTATTTGTAAGCATATTTCAGTATTTGATATTAAGGAAATGAAGTGTTGTTTCTATTGCATCTCTATATTTATGATTATATCTATAATTTGTTGCATTCATGTTTAAATCAAGATCAGTGGTATCAGAGTGTTCTACTCTTTCTCTGTTTTTCTTTGCATGTCCCCAACGACGTCAGGATATAAGGAGTTAGGGATCAATCTGGTTGAAGCTTTGCGAGATCAACCTCGCAAACACCAACGGTCACCCATGGGGGAAGAAGAGAAAGATGAGGGAGAAAGAGATCCTATCAAAATATTGCTCAAGGAGGCCCTCGAGAAACAAAGGAACGCGATGATGGATAACTTTGCCCAAATACTTCAACAGTTGCCAACCAGTGATGCATCCACATCCAGCGGGCACTCTGGAGGCTCCACTCCTTTTAAGGTACAAGTAAAATTTGACATTCCCATATTTGAGGGCCAAATAGATGCAGCGGCCATAGATAAATGGTTAAATTTGCTAGAAGAATATTTTTTTGTTTGTGATTTTTCCAACTCACTTTTTCTCTTCTCAAAGTTGCCCCCCACGTCAAGGACTAGTGGGAAACCTACTGTGAGCAGAAGGATGAAAGTATACCCTCATTGTTTTTAGCCGCACCCACTTGGAATTCATTCTGCAACGCCATCATGGAGAAGTACTACCCTGTTGGGAACTATGAGGATAAATACATAAAGTGGACCACGTTGTGGCAAGGAAGGGACCAAGATGTGCCATAGTTTACCAATGGTTTTCATACACTTCGCACAAAGTTGGGTATCAAGGATTCTGAGAAACATTTGGTACTCAAGTACTGCGGCTGCCTACATAGGTACATCCAGGAGTAGTTGGAGTTCTTGGAAATCTCCTCGCTCAGCACATCATACCGATACGCTGTCAAGATCGAGCAGAAGTTTAAACAGAAGAAGATAGTCTTTGGATCTAAGAGTTCGAAGCAAGGGAAAGGTGCCCCCAAAACGCAAAACAATGGAAAAATCAAAGGCATGCCAACCTAGGACAACCCGCCAAAGATGCAATCAAATAAAAACATCATGAAGCCGAAGAAGGACATGGGAAATTGATGTGAGTTCCATAAGAGCTCCACTCACAACACAAGTGAGTGTTGGGAAAAGTAGTCACTGTTGGTCGAGTTGAAGGCTTCGGAATCAGATGCATGTTCCAACTCTAAGTCAGAACCCGACAAGGGGAATGACAAATGGAAGCATATTATTGATGCGGAGCCCAACACCACCGTTTTCACCACAAAGATCCAAAAGGAGGAACCCAAAGATCCAAACGAGGAGGAGCTCCTCTTCCACTCCCAAATGTGGGTAAAGGGTTCCACGCTATAATTCATTGTTGATAGTAGGTGCCAAAACAACCTTATTTCAACAAAGTCGTGAAGTAGTTGGGCTTATTGACCACAACACACCCACAACTGTACACCATTGGGTAGCTTCACCAAGGACAGGATCTTTGCGTGAGCCAACAGTGTCACCTTCCATACAGCATCAAACCCTTCACGAATGAGGTATTATGTGACGTTGCTCCCCTTGATGTTTGTGATGTATTTTAGTCCAACCATACTTGTGGAAGCGAAATGTTATGTATAAGTCAAGGCCTCACGTTGTTATTGTTACCTTGGGAAATAAGTTGTACAGGATAGCCGAGGTAGCACCGCCTACCACCATCTCTTTGGTTACTACAAAATAATGTAGTAAGCTCATTTCCAAAACGAGGAAAAAAAAAATTCCTGATGATACGCCCTCAAGGAAAGAAGAATATGGTGGCCGAAACATCTAGAGAGGACCCCTCCACACAACAAAAATTGATGACAAGGTCGTGGGGAAGTACGAGGACATCTTCACCTCCTCCACAAGAGTGCCTCTTCACTGTCAAGTCAAGCACTCCATCAATCTAACCCCAGGTGTGGCATTTCCCAATGTACCAATCTATTGGTGCTCCATTTTGGAGAATGATGAAATCAAGAGGTAGATTTAGGAGATTCTGCATAAAGGTCACATCCAACCGAATTCATCACCCTATGGGAGCCCGATCATTTTGTTACAGAATAAGGATGGGACTTGGAGAGTCTGCATTGACTATCAAGTCCTGGAAAAGATAATTGTCCAGAATAGGTAACTGATCCCATGGATTGATGACCTTTTGGACCAACTCAAGGGGAGGAAATATTTCAACAAGATCGACATGAAGTTCAGATATCACCAGGTACCAATCAAACCCTCTGATGTGTGGAAGATTGCATTAAAATCCAAGGAGGGGTTTTTCGAATGGTTGGTTATGCCTTTCGGGTTGACGAATGCTCTTGAAACCTTCATGAGGTTGATGGATGACATCTTGCGGCAATTCACCAACTCATTTGTAGTGTTATATTTGGATGACATCCTGATCTTCAACTAGAGTTGGGAAGATCACCTCCACCACATCCAACAGGTTCTATAAACACTGCAGCAACACAAGTTGTGTGCCAATTTGGAGAAATTCACTTTTGGCATATCCCAGGCTCAGTATATGAGATACATTATTGATGAACGAGAGGTGCATGGGTATCCATCCAAGATCCAAGTCATTCCGGATTGGCCAGCCCCAACCACTCTCATAGAGCTTTGTAGCTTTCTGGGTCTTACGAATTTCTACTGCAAGTTTGTGTTGGGGTTCTCTCATATCACTTGGCCCTTGAGTCAAGTCACCAAGGGAGGAGCAAAAGAAAAACTATTTTGGTCTAAATCTCAACAGAAGTCATTTGCAGAGTTGAAACATCACCTTTGCCCTACACCAGTGCTCACGTTACCAAACTTGCAACAACCATTTTAGATCGAGATAGATGCCTCTAACTATGCTATTGGGGAGGTCCCTTCTCAACAAGGGCATCAAGTGGCATATCACAATGAGACACTTTCAGACATATTCCAGAAGTATCCCACTTATGACAAAGAGATGTATTACATTGTGCAGGTATGCCGACAATGGAAGCATTACATTTTGGGGAAGGAAACGGTCATCCAAACAGACCACTGACCCTTGTAGTTCATACAGAAGCAAGGGAAGTGGTAGAATGATCGCCATCTAAAGTGGTCCATATGCCTGCGACAATGCCATTTTAATATCAAGTACAAGAAGGACAACACTAATAATTTTTTAGCCTGCCTATGTTGGTCAATCATGGCGTTAACCACTATGCTCAACTCTTATCAGCACAAAACTTCTGATTGGCCACTTCTCTACAAAAGCAGCCTAGAATTCAACCACACATACCAAACTCTCTTGGAGGGTCAGTAAGTTCTAGATTTTCACCTCCAAGATGCCCTGTTATGCCACCTGGAACACCTTTGTGTTCCTTCAAGCGAGCGTGCCAAGATGATTTGGGAAGCGCACCATAGTCGGATTGCTAGGCATTTCAGGGTCGAGAAAATGATGGCAGTACTACATAAGTTTTTCTATTGGCCAAATATTCAATAGGATTTCAGGAAGTACATTAGATCTTGCACTACGTGCGCCATTGCCAAACCAATTATCAAAAAGAAATGTCTCTTTGCTCTGCTACCTACCCCTAGTCGACCTTTGGAATCCATCTCCATGGATTACTTGTCGGGCCTTCCTTCTACTAAGCATGGCAACGACTATGTTTTTGTGGTCGTCGAGGGATTTTCGAAGATGGCCATTATGGTGGCCTACAAGAAGAATATCAAAGAAGAAGCCACTACTAAACTCTTCTTTGAATGAGTGTGGGTACACTTTGGGATCCCACAGTCTATCATCTCAGATTGTGACAAAAGGTTCCTCAGTACATTTTGGTTTAGTCTATGGCGATACGGGACACCAAGCTCATTAAGTCCACATCTTTCCATCCCCAAATTGATGGCCAGAGAAAGGTCGTCAACAGGATTACTCGTACATATTATGTGCATGTACAACTTAAAGCATCCATGCACATGAGATCAGATCCTCCCCTATGTCCATCATAGCTATAACCATGATCTCCTCAACTCAAACATCTAGAGAGGACCCCTCCACACAACAAAAATTGATGACAAGGTCGTGGGGAAGTACGAGGACATCTTCACCTCCTCCACAAGAGTGCCTCTTCACTGTCAAGTCAAGCACTCCATCAATCTAACCCCAGGTGTGGCATTTCCCAATGTACCAATCTATTGGTGCTCCATTTTGGAGAATGATGAAATCAAGAGGTAGATTTAGGAGATTCTGCATAAAGGTCACATCCAACCGAATTCATCACGCTATGGGAGCCCGATCATTTTGTTACAGAATAAGGATGGGACTTGGAGAGTCTGCATTGACTATCAAGTCTTGGAAAAGATCATTGTCGAGAATAGGTAACTGATCCCATGGATTGATGACCTTTTGGACCAACTCAAGGGGAGGAAATATTTCAACAAGATCAACATGAAGTTCAGATATCACCAGGTACCAATCAAACCCTCTGATGTGTGGAAGATTGCATTAAAATCCAAGGAGGGGTTTTTCGAATGGTTGGTTATGCCTTTCGGGTTGACGAATGCTCTTGAAACCTTCATGAGGTTGATGGATGACATCTTGCGGCAATTCACCAACTCATTTGTAGTGTTATATTTGGATGACATCCTGATCTTCAACTAGAGTTGGGAAGATCACCTCCACCACATCCAACAGGTTCTATAAACACTGCAGCAACACAAGTTGTGTGCCAATTTGGAGAAATTCACTTTTGGCATATCCCAGGCTTAGTATATGAGATACATTATTGATGAACGAGAGGTGCATGGGTATCCATCCAAGATCCAAGTCATTCCGGATTGGCCAGCCCCAACCACTCTCATAGAGCTTTGTAGCTTTCTGGGTCTTACGAATTTCTACTGCAAGTTTGTGTTGGGGTTCTCTCATATCACTTGGCCCTTGAGTCAAGTCACCAAGGGAGGAGCAAAAGAAAAACTATTTTGGTCTAAATCTCAACAGAAGTCATTCGCAGAGTTGAAACATCACCTTTGCCCTACACCAGTGCTCACGTTACCAAACTTGAAACAACCATTTTAGATCGAGATAGATGCCTCTAACTATGCTATTGGGGAGGTCCCTTCTCAACAAGGGCATCAAGTGGCATATCACAATGAGACACTTTCAGACATATTCCAGAAGTATCCCACTTATGACAAAGAGATGTATTACATTGTGCAGTTCTGCCGTCAATGGAAGCATTACATTTTGGGGAAGGAAACGGTCATCCAAACAGACCACTGACCCTTGTAGTTCATACAGAAGCAAGGGAAGTGGTAGAATGATCGCCATCTAAAGTGGTCCATATGCCTGCGACAATGCCATTTTAATATCAAGTACAAGAAGGACAACACTAATAATTTTTTAGCCTGCCTATGTTGGTCAATCATGGCGTTAACCACTATGCTCAACTCTTATCAGCACAAAACTTCTGATTGGCCACTTCTCTACAAAAGCAGCCTAGAATTCAGCCACACATACCAAACTCTCTTGGAGGGTCAGTAAGTTCTAGATTTTCACCTCCAAGATGCCCTGTTATGCCACCTGGAACACCTTTGTGTTCCTTCAAGCGAACGTGCCAAGATGATTTGGGAAGCGCACCATAGTCGGATTGCTAGGCATTTCAGGGTCGAGAAAATGATGGCAGTACTACATAAGTTTTTCTATTGGCCAAATATTCAATAGGATTTCAGGAAGTACATTAGATCTTGCACTACGTGCGCCATTGCCAAACCAATTATCAAAAAGAAATGTCTCTTTGCTCTGCTACCTACCCCTAGTCGACCTTTGGAATCCATCTCAATGGATTACTTGTCGGGCCTTCCTTCTACTAAGCATGGCAACGACTATGTTTTTGTGGTCGTCGAGGGATTTTCGAAGATGGCCATTATGGTGGCCTACAAGAAGAATATCAAAGAAGAAGCCACTACTAAACTCTTCTTTGAATGAGTGTGGGTACACTTTGGGATCCCACAGTCTATCATCTCAGATTGTGACAAAAGGTTCCTCAGTACATTTTGGTTTAGTCTATGGCGATACGGGACACCAAGCTCATTAAGTCCACATCTTTCCATCCCCAAATTGATGGCCAGAGAAAGGTCGTCAACAGGATTACTCGTACATATTATGTGCATGTACAACTTAAAGCATCCATGCACATGAGATCAGATCCTCCCCTATGTCCATCATAGCTATAACCATGATCTCCTCAACTCAAACATCTAGAGAGGACCCCTCCACACAACAAAAATTGATGACAAGGTCGTGGGGAAGTACGAGGACATCTTCACCTCCTCCACAAGAGTGCCTCTTCACTGTCAAGTCAAGCACTCCATCAATCTAACCCCAGGTGTGGCATTTCCCAATGTACCAATCTATTGGTGCTCCATTTTGGAGAATGATGAAATCAAGAGGTAGATTTAGGAGATTCTGCATAAAGGTCACATCCAACCGAATTCATCACCCTATGGGAGCCCGATCATTTTGTTACAGAATAAGGATGGGACTTGGAGAGTCTGCATTGACTATCAAGTCCTGGAAAAGATAATTGTCGAGAATAGGTAACTGATCCCATGGATTGATGACCTTTTGGACCAACTCAAGGGGAGGAAATATTTCAACAAGATCGACATGAAGTTCAGATATCACCAGGTACCAATCAAACCCTCTGATGTGTGGAATATTGCTTTAAAATCCAAGGAGGGGTTTTTCGAATGGTTGGTTATGCCTTTCGGGTTGACGAATGCTCTTGAAACCTTCATGAGGTTGATGGATGACATCTTGCGGCAATTCACCAACTCATTTGTAGTGTTATATTTGGATGACATCCTGATCTTCAACTAGAGTTGGGAAGATCACCTCCACCACATCCAACAGGTTCTATAAACACTGCAGCAACACAAGTTGTGTGCCAATTTGGAGAAATTCACTTTTGGCATATCCCAGGCTCAGTATATGAGATACATTATTGATGAACGAGAGGTGCATGGGTATCCATCCAAGATCCAAGTCATTCCGGATTGGCCAGCCCCAACCACTCTCATAGAGCTTTGTAGCTTTCTGGGTCTTACGAATTTCTACTGCAAGTTTGTGTTGGGGTTCTCTCATATCACTTGGCCCTTGAGTCAAGTCACCAAGGGAGGAGCAAAAGAAAAACTATTTTGGTCTAAATCTCAACAGAAGTCATTCGCAGAGTTGAAACATCACCTTTTCCCTACACCAGTGCTCACGTTACCAAACTTGCAACAACCATTTTAGATCGAGATAGATGCCTCTAACTATGCTATTGGGGAGGTCCCTTCTCAACAAGGGCATCAAGTGGCATATCACAATGAGACACTTTCAGACATATTCCAGAAGTATCCCACTTATGACAAAGAGATGTATTACATTGTGCAGGTCTGCCGACAATGGAAGCATTACATTTTGGGGAAGGAAACGGTCATCCAAACAGACCACTGACCCTTGTAGTTCATACAGAAGCAAGGGAAGTGGTAGAATGATCGCCATCTAAAGTGGTCCATATGCCTGCGACAATGCCATTTTAATATCAAGTACAAGAAGGACAACACTAATAATTTTTTAGCCTGCCTATGTTGGTCAATCATGGCGTTAACCACTATGCTCAACTCTTATCAGCACAAAACTTCTGATTGGCCACTTCTCTACAAAAGCAGCCTAGAATTCAGCCACACATACCAAACTCTCTTGGAGGGTCAGTAAGTTCTAGATTTTCACCTCCAAGATGCCCTGTTATGCCACCTGGGACACCTTTGTGTTCCTTCAAGCGAGCGTGCCAAGATGATTTGGGAAGCGCACCATAGTCGGATTGCTAGGCATTTCAGGGTCGAGAAAATGATGGCAGTACTACATAAGTTTTTCTATTGGCCAAATATTCAATAGGATTTCAGGAAGTACATTAGATCTTGCACTACGTGCGCCATTGCCAAACCGATTATCAAAAAGAAATGTCTCTTTGCTCTGCTACCTACCCCTAGTCGACCTTTGGAATCCATCTCCATGGATTACTTGTCGGACCTTCCTTCTACTAAGCATGGCAACGACTATGTTTTTGTGGTCGTCGAGGGATTTTCGAAGATGGCCATTATGGTGGCCTACAAGAAGAATATCAAAGAAGAAGCCACTACTAAACTCTTCTTTGAATGAGTGTGGGTACACTTTGGGATCCCACAGTCTATCATCTCAGATTGTGACAAAAGGTTCCTCAGTACATTTTGGTTTAGTCTCTGGCGATACGGGACACCACGCTCATTAAGTCCACATCTTTCCATCCCCAAATTGATGGCCAGAGAAAGGTCGTCAACAGGATTACTCGTACATATTATGTGCATGTACAACTTAAAGCATCCATGCACATGAGATCAGATCCTCCCCTATGTCCATCATAGCTATAACCATGATCTCCTCAACTCAACTGGCAACAACCCTTTTCAGGTGGGCTTGGGATTCCAGTCACTATGTCCCATTGATGTGGCCATACCATTTGCAGCTACTCAGGCAGATTCAGCTCATGGTCTAGTCCGAAGCTGATAAGGAAAACAACTTCACTGAGTGCATCCAACACGTCCACCAGTAGTTCCATGACATTATGGAGAAATCGATTGCAAGTACAAGCAGCGACATGATCAACATCAAGTGCCACACAAGTTTCAGGTAGGCGACAAAGTCTAGTTGCACTTGTAGAATGAACGACTTACCGAAGCCTATCGGAAACTCAGACCACTCCGATATGGTTCTTAAACCATTACCAAGGTTGTGGGAGACAATGCATTTGAGCTCATAATTCCCCCATTTCTTGACCTGCACCCAATGTTCAATGTGGACTGCCTTTGACCATACTTCCCACCATTGTTGGACACATCAGACATTGTAGAACAACTCACACCTATAGATTTAAATCCATTCTGCATGGAACAAGCCACAACTGATCAGATCATGGAAACGCAGATCAAGAACACTCGAAAACAAAGAATCCAAATATATCTAGTTGTCAAAGTAGGCCAACTCCTTCACCAGGGCAAGTGGCTCACCAAGGACCACGTTCAACAGAAGTTTCCTCATCTCATGGAAGAACTCAACGCAATGGGGAAAATTTCTTCCTAAGTGGAGAGGAATGATCCAGGTAGATATTGGTGGCCACCCACCTATTCCACTTGGACCCTGACCATTGTTTCTTTGAAATTTTCATCTTCCTTATTTATAGCACAATTTACTATTTTTGGCAGTTTTTCGAGTCCTAAACTTCCGAAGCCATTTTGACGCCCTAAATGACGTTTTTTTTGTGAAAATTGGGGCCAACATGGGCTATAATATTATTCTTTCCATTTGAAAGTTGTAGTTATCATATAGATCTTTCTAACGAGGTATTTTGTTCATCAAACGAAGATTGTATGCCAAAGTTAGGACCTTGGGACTTCGATGTACCAATTTACCCAAACGAGGCCCATAGTTTGGCGCTTCATCTCCTAGGGTTAGGTTTTTGGATGTTTATGGTTTTCCATTGTTTCTCAATAATAAATAGGCCTTTGAGCCTCATTGTAACACATTTCAGAGGCATGTAGCCATCACATCTATTCTCAAAGATAAGCTACCATCACCCAAGCTAGCCTTATTCTTATTATGTTTGTAAGCATATTTCAATATTTGATATTAATGAAATGAAGTGTTAATTCTGTTCAATCTCTGTTTTTATGATTATATTTGTAATTTGTTGCGTTCCTATTTTGAATTTGGATCAGTGGTATTAGAGCGGTCTGCTCTTTCTCTTTTTTCCTTTGCATTTCCCCAACGAGGTCGGGATATAAGGTGTTAGGGCTCGATTTGGTTGAACCTTTGCAAGATAAACCTCGCAAACCACGATGGCCGCCCATGGGGAAGGAAATAAAGACAAGGAAGTAGGAGATCCTATCAAAATATTGTTTGACGCTGCCCTCAAGGAACAAATAAATGCAATGATGGATAACTTTGCCTAGATCCTTCAACAGTTGCCCACCAGCGGTGCATCCACATTCAACATCCACTATGGAGGCTCCACTCCTTTTAAGGTAGAAGTAAACTTTGGCATTCCCATATCTGAGGGCCAAATAGACGCAAACGTCATAGATAATTGGTTAAATATACTAGAAGGATATTTTCCTGTTCATGATTTTTCCAGCCGGGAAAATATTACTTTTTCTCTTCTCAAATCCACCCCCCATGTCAAAGACTAGTGGGAAACCTACTGTGAGGAGAAGGATGAAATTACACCCTCACTGTTTTCAGTTGCACCCACTTGGAACTCATTGCAAGGCACCATCAAGGAGTAGTGCTACCTTATCGGGAGCTATGAGGATAAATACATAAAGTGGACCACGCTACGACAAGGAAAGGACCAAGATGTGCCAGAGTTTACTGTTGAGAATTCAACAAGATGATGGAGCTTAGTGGAAAGAATTTGCCTTCACTAAGTGGGCCCGCACTAAGTGGGCCCGCAGGCTATTTTTGGCGCAAAGTCTATTTTTAGACATATTGATCATGGTTTATGAGTTTCAGTATGCTATTTGTGGATGATTGGTCATGTTGGTAAAAATAGATGGACTTCTATTTTTAGACATATGGGCGGTTTCTATTTTTAGACTGCCAGGCTAAAAATAGAAAAGTCGAATATTATTAGCTCATAATAATATTTCAACTATAAACATTATCTTATCCTCTTGGAGCACTTCAGTTTGAGCTACATATGTGGCACATGCAGCTGTCAAAAGGAAATACGCTTTTCTTGTGGGTCAGTTGAGCTATTGCATGCAGGACTTCAGTTAGAACTCATGTGGTTGAGTTTTGGTGGAGTTGATTCTGGAGTTGATGGAGTTGTGTTCAGTTTGACTTGGTTAAACTAGTTGTATTTAGTCTAACTGCAGAATACACTAGTGATGAGTGATGTGAATTAATTTTTAATTAATTCACTAATTATTAACTCATAAAGCAACTAAAGAATACATCAGTTAACTCAGTGCATGGACAGTTCAGTGGAGACGAGTGTTAGAGGTTGAGATTGCTATCAATTGTGACTATAGTTGTGCATGAGATTTGCACAATCAATGGATTGAGTAATGCCAATGAGGATTGCGTGGTTCAGCCAAGGAAATATGAGTTTCGTTCAGCCATTCATCATTATTCTCATGCAGGATTGTGCAATGGAGGCAGGCAAGCAGCGTAGGAGATTTGAACCTGTGATTGATTCAGATCTGAGCTAGTTTGTGTGTAACAGGTGGAGATAGTACTGAGTACTTGCGAGGAGTATTGTACTATGTATTGTTACATGTTCTCAATCATCATAATATATAGATAGTGTGGGGTTTTCAGTTGTATGCTTTCCCCAGGTTACATAATGTGTTAATGTGCGCATGCGATTGATGTTTCATTGTTTTTAATGCTGCTAAATTGATGATCAACGTAGAGGAGGTTATGTATTATGCATGTATTCCGCAATTGTGTATAATCGGGATAATCTCTGTGAATAAGTGTCATATTATTCAAAATTTCTACATGGTATCGAAGCAGTTGATCATCAGATCTATTATTCAGAAAGTGTTTACATTTTATTTCTTCAGGCAGAGTCTGTAATCGGGCCAGGTAGCCTCTGGATTCATCCTTCCTTTGGAAGCTGAGATATCTGGTAAAAGCCCATACAGTCAATCTCTGTACGAGAAATTTTTTGTTCTCACGAATTCTAGATCAGAAGCGGTTTAGTTTTGAGCTGGTGGAATTCGAATTTGCAGCAGTGTTTTCTTGGTGTCAAAGTTGAAATGTCTTTCAATGGATTATGATTGGAGTATGCTCTTGAGGGCAACTCGAATTATATTGCATGGAAAGACAGGATGGAGGCAGTGTTAGATGACAATGGGTTGAAGGAGTTCATAGAGGCTGAATCCCCAAAACCTACTGATGCTGCTGAAGTTGTGGTTTGGCAAAAGAAGACAGCAAAGTGTCGAAGGATTCTGTTGGAGGGCATGAAGGATCACATTGTGTCCAACCTGCATGGAAAGGCTTCTCCATACTTGATGTGGAAAGCATTGACAGATCTATTCCAAAGAAATAGCGATCAGAGGAAGTTGGTGCTCAAGGATAAACTCAGAAACATTAAGTGCGAGAAGGGAGACAGCATGCCCAAGTATCTCACGGAGTTCACTCAGTGCAGGGATGAGCTGGGAAGTGTGGGGGTAACTATTGATGATGAGGACTTGGTGAGATTGGCTCTCCTTGGTCTTCTGAAGAGTTGGCATTCCTATCAAGACTCTGTCAATGGTCGGGAGAAATTGCGAGGATGGGAGAGACTTTGGTCGGATCTTGTGCAAGAGGAGATTAGACGGAGCACCAAAGACAGTTCTTCATCCATGCATGATGGGGAGAACTGTGCCTTAGCGAGTAAGGTGAAGAAGGGGAAGAAGAAGGGTTCTCTTTTCGAATCCAGTTCTTCCAATGATGGGAAGAAGGTTGAAAAATTGAAAGTGTGATGCTTTCGTTGTCATGAGGTGGGCCATTTTGCTACAAATTGTCCACGGAGGAAATCCAAGAAGGGATCTGGGGAAGGATCTGAAGGTGAGGCACTTGCTTCACAGTTTGAGTTGGATTTCACACTCTTCGCATGCATGGTTTCATCCATGGTGGGAATTGGTTGGTTTCTTGACAGTGGAGCTTCTTGCCACATGACCGGTGACAAGAGTTTGTTTAGTACTTTGGAGGAGAAAGATCTCCAGATACTCATAGCGATGGATAATGATGAGAAGTATAGTGTCTCAGGTGTAGGCACGGTTATTTTCAGAGGGAGCATGGAGCTCACCTTACATTGACCGATGTCAAGTATGTAACAGGATTGAAGAGAAACTTGGTGTCAATCGCGATGCTGGAAGACAGAGGCTATGATGTAGTCTTTAGTAAGGGAAAGGTTTTCCTTAGACACATCATCACTAGATAGGTGAAGCAGATTGGTTCACGGGTCAAGAACCTGTATGGTCTTGAGGTTCAAGATGCATGCAAAGCCTTGAGCAGCGAGGCAACTGATGGAGACTTGGTGGTTGAGAGGGAGGGTATATTACCTTTCAACATGCAGAGCCAGAAGAAGTCTCAGACGATTGTGGAGGAGCCATGATTGGTGCAGTAGCTTAAGGAGGTTATGGAGCAGCCACAACAAGGGAAGCCGAGAGGAGATCGAGTAGAAACATCTACTCATGCAGAGACCTCCAGTAGGGGGGAACTTCGAGCCAGATGTGTTGAGGGATCACATGCAGCCATACCTCCAGGTAGGAGGTGGGGCGATATAGAGTAATCATCCCAAGGAGGAGGGGAAGGATCCTTAAGGTACCCAACCTCTTAGATGAGACCTTGCTACGGGAGCCCCAA
The DNA here is from genome assembly GCA_031772625.1 of Pinus tabuliformis. Lineage (NCBI taxonomy): Eukaryota > Viridiplantae > Streptophyta > Pinopsida > Pinales > Pinaceae > Pinus > Pinus tabuliformis. The sequence goes on along the minus strand of CM062817.1, from coordinate 942,495,015 downwards.
TTTGGAGTAGCAAGAACTAACTAATTGGGTAGAGATAGATGCGAATGGAGCGGCAGAGAGAGCGATAGTGTAGGGAATCCCAGGACAGCGCATAGCTAGCAGGCTGCTGGAATGCGAGAGGCACAAGTTTTTTGCATAGTGCTAGGTGGAATAGAGAGGTGTGAAATGGTGCGAGATGCATGGATATGTTGCAGTAGCGCAGATGTTAGAGAGGGAGCACTTGTCAACAGCAGGTAGAGCTTCAACATCAAAGTATGTTCCAAGCGCAACAGAGTGGTCAGTTGGGAGTGTTTTTGTTCCAAGTTTTGTTGGAGCAAGTGGACCAGGCAAATGTGTTGCATGCAGAACATTCCAGAGTTGTAGGATAGGGGTTGCAAATAATCCATATCTTGTTGAGAGGGAGTGTTGAGAATGCAACAAGATGATGGAGCTTAGTGGAAAGAAGTCGCCTTCACTAAGTGGGCCCGCAGGCTATTTTTGGCGCAAAGTCTATTTTTAGACTGTCTATTTTTAGACATATGGATCATGGTCTATGAGTTGCAATATGCTATTTTTGGATGATTGGTCATGTTGGTAAAAATAGATGGACTTCTATTTTTAGACATATGGGCAATTTCTATTTTTAGACTGCCAGGCTAAAAATAGAACAGTCGAATATTACTAGCTCATAATAATATTTGGACTATAAACATTATCTTATCCTCTTGGAGCACTTCAGTTTGAGCTACAGATATGGCACATGCAGCTGTCAAAAGGAAATATGCTTTCCTTGTGGGTCAGCTGAGCTATTTCATGCAGGACTTCAGTTAGAACTCATGTGGTTGAGTTTTGGTGGAGTTGATTGTGGAGTTGATGGAGTTGTGTTCAGTTTGACTTGGTTAAACTAGTTGTATTTAGTATAACTGCAGAATACAATAGTGATGAGTGATGTGAGTTAATTTTTAATTAATTCACTAATTATTAACTCTTAAATCAACTAAAGAATATATCAGTTAACTCAGTGCATGGACAGTTCAGTGGAGACAAGTGTTACGGGTTGAGATTGCTATCAGTTGTGACCATAGTTGTGCATGATATTTGCACAATCAATGGATTGAGTAATGCCAATGAGGATTGTGTGGTTTAACCAAGGAAATACGAGTTTGTTTCAGCCATTCATCATTATTCTCATGCAGGATTGCGCAGTGGAGGCAGGTATGCAGCGGAGGAGATTTGAACCTATGATTGATTCAGATCTGAGCTAGTTTGTGTGTAATAGGTGGAGATAGTACTGAGTACTTGCGAGGAGTATTGTACTATGTATTGTTACATGTTCTCAATCATTATAATATACAGATAGTGTGGGGTTTTCAGTTGTATGCTTTCCCCGGGTTACATACTGTGTTAATGTGCGCATGCGATTGATGTTTCATTTTTTTTAATGTTGCTAAATTGATGATCAACGTAGAGGAGGTTATGTATTATGCATGTATTCCACAATAGTGTATAATCGGGATAATCTCTGTGAATAAGTGTCATATTATTCAAAATTTCTACATTTACCAATTTGTTTCACACCCTTCGCATGAATATGGGTATCAGGATTCTGAGAAACATTCAGTACTCAAGTACCGCGGTTTCCTACACAAGTACATCAAGGACCAGATGGAGTTCCTAGACTTTTCCTCACTCAGGACAGCGTACCGATATGCTATCAAGTACAAGCATAATTTTAAATAGAGGAAGCAAGACTTTGGATCTGTGAATCTAAAGTAAGGGAAAGGTTCCCCCAAACTGCAGAACAAAGGACAAATCCAAGGCGAGGCTTCCTAGGACATCCCGCCAATGCTGCAAGCAAAGAAGAAAACAACAAAGCCAAAGTAGGAGACAGGAAAGTGGTGTGAGTTCCATAAGAGCTCCACTCACAACACAAGTGAGTGTCAACTTAAGCAGTCACTAGTGACTAAGCTAAAGGCTTCAGAATCATATTCATGTTCCTACTCTGAGTCAGAACCTAGCAAGGGGAATGACAAAGGGAAGCAGATTATCGATGCGAAGCCCAATGCCACTGTAGCCACCATGAAGATCTAGAAGGAGCAACCCGAAGATCTAGAGGAGGAGGAACGCCTCTTCCACTCTCAGATGTGGGTAAAGGGTTCCCTGCTACAGTTAATTGTTGATAGCAGGAGCCAAAAGAACCTCATTTCAGCGGAGTTTGTGAAGAGGCTAGGCTTACTGACCACAACACACCAAAAAACATACACCATCAGGTTCCTTCACCAAGGATGGGATCTTCATGTGAGCCAGTAGTGTCCCCTTCCATACAGTATCCAGCCCTTCACAGAAGAGGTATTATGTGACATTGCTCCCCTTGGTGTTTGTGATGTATTATTATGCCAACCATACTTGTGGAAGCGAGGTGTTGTGTATGAGTCAAGGCCTCACGTTGTTATTGTTACCTTTGGAAATAAGTTATATAGGATCTCGGAGGTAGCACCACATACTGCCATCTCTTTGGTTACTGCAAAACAATTTAGTAAGCTCATTTCATAAACCGAGAAATTTATCTTCCTGATGATAGGCCCTCATGGAAAGAAGAATATGGTGGCCATGACCTCCAGATAAGGTCCCTCCGCACGACAACAATAGATGGACAAGTTTGTGGAGGAGTACAAGGACATCTTCACCTCCCCTATAGGGGTGCCTCTACACTGCCAGGTCAAGCACTCCATCAATTTGACCCCGGGTGCATCATTTCCCAATTGAACAATCTATCGGCGCCTTGTTCTGGAGAACAAAGAAATCAAGAGGCATATTCAGGAGCTACTATAGAAAGGTCACATCCAACTGAGTTCATCACCCTATGGGAGCCTGATTGTGTTCGTACAGAAGAAGGATAGGACCTAGAGACTCTATATTGACTATCAGGCACTGGACAAGATCACTGTCCAAAATAGGTACCCGATCCCATGGATTGATGACATTTTGGACCAACTCAAAGGGGGGAAATATTTCAGCAAGATCGACTTGAAGCATGTATATCACCAAGTACCAATCGAACCCTCTGATATGTGGAAGAATGCCTTGAAATCCAAGGAGGGCCTTTTCGAATGGTTGATTATGCCTTTTGGGTTGACGAATGCTCCTACAACCTTCATGAGGGTAATGGATGACATCTTGCATCCATTCACCAACTCATTTGTAGTGGTCTAGTTGGATGACATCCTGATCTTCAGCCAGAGTTGGGAAGAGAACATCCACCACATCCAACAGGTTCTCCAAACACTGCGGCAAGACAAGTTGTATGCAAATTTTGAGAAATGCACTTTTTGCATGACCTAGGTTCGGTATCTGGGATACATTACTAATGAACTAGGGTGCATGTGGATCTAGCCCAGATCCAAGTCATTCAGGATTGGTCAGCTGCAACAACTCTAATAGAGCTCTGCATATTTTCTGGTCTTGCTAATTTCTACAGCAACTTCGTGTTGGGGTTCTCTCATATCACTTGACCCTTGATTCAAGTCACCAAGGGAGGAGCGAAAGTAAAATTATTTTGGTCTAAATCCCAAAATAAGGCATTTGTAGAGTTGAAACATCGCCTCTTCTCTACACCAGTGCTCACATTACCAGACTTGCAACAACCATTTGAGATTGGGACAGGTGCCTCTGACTATGCTATTAGGGTAGTCCTTACTCAACAGGGGCATCCAGTGATATATCACAGTGAGACACTTTCAGACACAATCTGGAAGTATCCAACTTATGACAAATAGATGTATTTAATTGTGCAGGTCTGCTGACAATGAAAGCATTACATTTTGGGGAAGGAAACAGTCATCCACGCAAACCACTGACCCCTATAGTTCATACAGATGCAAGGGAAGTTGCAGAATGATCACCATCAGAAGTTCCATTTGAATATCAAGTACAAGAAGGGCAACACGAATAATGTTGCACCCTGCCTATGCCAACCAATCATGGCATTAACCACCGTGATCAACTCTTGTGGGCATGAGACTTCTAAATGGCCACATCTCTACAAAAGCGACCCAAAATTTGGCCACACATACCAGACGCTCTTGGAGGGTTAGCAAGTTCCATATTTTTCACCTCCAGGATGCCCTTTTATGCCACCTAGGACACCTTTTTGTTCCTTTAAGCGAGCATGCCAATATGGTTTTGGAAGTGCACTATATTCAAGTCATTAGCATTTTAGTGTCGAGAAAAAGGTGGCAGTACTGCAGAAGTATTTCTATTAGTCGAAACTTCGACAGGACATCGGGAAGCACATCAGATCTTGCACTACCTTCGCCATTGCCAAACCAACCATCAAGAAGAAATGCCTCTATACTCTAATGCCTACCCCTAGTCGACCTTAGGAATCCATCTCCATGGATTAGATGTCGAGCCTTCCATCTACTAAGCATGGCAACGACTGTGTTTTTATGGTTGTCGACAGATTCTCGAAGATGGCCATTATGGCAGCCTGCAAGAAGAATATCATAGCAGAAGCCACTACTAAACTCTTCTTTGAACGAGCATGGGTACACTTTGGGATCCCACAATATATCATCTTAGATTGGGACAGCAGTTTCGTCAGTACATTTTGGTCGAGTCTCTAGTCGATGTTGGACACCAAGCTCACTAAGTCCACACCTTTCCATCCCCAAACTGATGGCCAGACAGAGGTCTTCAATAGGATGATCGTACACATTCTTCGCATGTACAACTCAAAGAATCCATGCACATGGGATGAGAGCCTCCCCTATGTCCAGCACAACTATAATCGGGCTCTCCACAGCTCGACTAGCCACAACCATTTGCAGGTGGGCTTGGGATTCCAACCACTATGTCCCATTGATGTGCCCATAATATTTGCAGCTGCTCAGGTAGATACGGCTCATGTCCAGTCCAAAGTTGATAAGACAAACAGCTTCACTGATCACATCCAACACATCTGCTAGCAAGTCCACGAAATTCTGGAGAAATCAAATGCCAAGTACAAGTAGCGACATGATCAACATCAGGTGCCACACAAGTTTTAGGCGGGCGACAAATTATGGTTTCGTTTGAAGAAGGAACGCCTTACCATATCCTATCGAAAACTCATACCACTCCGATATGGTCCTTACACTATTACCAAGGTTGTGGGAGACAATGCATTTGAGCTCATAATTTCCCCATTCCTTGGCCTACACCAGTTTTCAATGTGGATTTCCTTCAACCATACTTCCCACAATTGTTGGACACATCATACATTGCAGAATGGCTCACACCTATAGAGTTAAATCCAGACTACATGGAACAATCCGTAATTGATTAGATCATGGGCACATAGATCGAGAACACCCAATAGCAAAGGATCCAACTATATCGTGTTGTCAAAGCAGGCCAACTCCTTCACCAGGGAAAGTGGCTCACCAAGGAAAATGTTTAGCAGTGTTATCACCCCAAGAAACTCTCCTAGGTTGTATCTCAGAGATGCTCAGGAACATTACAAACTCAACAAAAGTGTTGGAAATGGATGAATGGAAGGAATGATGCTTGCTCAAGCCAGATAACCACTTCTACTATGCTTAGCTCCAGACATGGTTGAACACCCCTAGACTACAAGGCTTTAGACCACCAATTACTCACAATTTGAGGATTAGGTGAACATGGAGAATACTGACCACACTAGCAAATGCACAAGACCATGTGATGGCCAGTCGCAACCAGTAAAGAGGTCTGCAAATCTATTTCCTAATGCACACATAGGATGACAGCTCTCTGGCATTAAGTGAACAGAAACCTGCATAACACATTCAATGATACACACTAGACTTCAACACAGAGGTGGGATGACAGCCCCTCTAATGCTAAAAATCAAGAGCACATGAACAAATGCATGATAGGCATAGCCTAGAACAGAGCAGAAATGGAAAGTGAGCAATTAATAGCAAAAGAAGCTTGTATTAGCTGAAAATGAAGACTAGACGCTGCAAGTGTCACAGTGGTTACAGTCTCCAGAAGTTGAACTTTACATCAAAACAACAACCATCAACCCTGATTACATCTATGTTCTGGGTATATATAGAGTTTTTTTACAAAGATATTCTATTGTTCTATGTGTGGAGGGGTCATAAAGGACCACCAACCACCTTAAATCTCTAATAGAATCTCTGTTACAATCTGCCTGCTTTAATGAATGAATTTGATCTTTCTGCTACTCGATCGTCCTTCCTGAATAGGTGGAGTGCAATATGAAACAAGCTCCATAACTGATAAATGCGTTTATCTACTCGAGGCTAGTCCTTTCCTTCTTGGCCATGCTGTTTGTTGAATGTGGTGGGTGAAGATTAACTGTGCCGGGTACAGGTAGCTGGCCACCTTCGTCTTTCAGGAGCACAGAATGGTTATGGACGTGGACAGTCGGGAAGGATGGAGAAGGGAAATTGGTCATTGGATCACAGAGATGGACGGTAGAGATCTCTTGGCACGGAGTATAGGGCGGAACGGAGGAAAAATGATTGTGAACCGTCAGATCTAGTAGATGGACGGTGGAGATTGGCTTACAGGAGGTATCGGGAGAAAATGTGGACGAACAAATGTGGGCCATTGGATCACGGTCGGGCAGATCCGATGGCTATCGAGCAGAAGAATAGCGCAAGAGATAACACGCGGGGACAACAATTTCGATGGCGGGTGGCATTCCCCACACCACTTTCGGAGGATAGCGGTAAACGTACATAGGAGCGCGATCGCAATTAGCGGGTGACGTGTGGCAGAGGAAAACCGCTTTCCCCGCGGGTTAATGCGCAGGAAACTTGTGAAAGCGGGAGGTGCAATCGTCGGCCGATTGCGGGGAAAGATAATTGGACAGTGGGGAACAGTTGCGCAGGTTTCTGCGATGGGAGTCGTTAGATCAAAGTGGCAGAGATCAATAGTTGGGGTTGTAGGGCTGCTTTATGAAGGCGGGTAAGCATGTGGTCGCAAAGGGTCGTATGGGTGCAGGTTCATGGGTTAAGTGCCCAGGGCTTAAGGAAAAGGGACTAAAGAGGGCTTTGTTGGGTTTCGAAGGGTTTAAACGGGGAATGGAGAGGTTTTATGGAAGAAAACAGAGATATCGGAGCTAGGGGAGTGCAAGGGAAATGAAGGAGGCATGAGGAAAAGACTGTTGTGATCTGCCTTCTGAGCGTAAACACACAGTGAAGCTGGTATTTGGTCCTCCAAATGCTGAAGTTTGTAACGGAGCTAACAAGCAGAAGTTTCCTCATCTCATGGAGGAACTCAACGCAATGGGGACCATTGCTTACTAAGGGGGGAGGAATGATCTGGGTGGATATTGATGGCCACTCGCCTATTCCACTTGGACCCCCACCATTGTTTCTTTCAGTTTTTCTATTTCCTTAATTATAGCACAATTTACTATTTTTGGCAATTTTTCTGGTCCTAAACTTCCAAAGCCATTTTGAGGCCCTAAGCAACAATTTTTGGGAAAATTGTGATCAACATGGCCCTCTCGCCAACGATGGTTACTCACAAGTCGTATTCCTTGGATATATCTTTCTAACGAGGTGTTGTGCTCATCAAATAGAGATCGTGTGCCAAAGTTACAACCCTAGGAAGTTGATGTACCAATTTACCCAAACGGAGCCAATAGTTTGGTGCTTCATCTCCTAGGGTTAGGTTTTTGGATGTTTAGGGTTTTCCATTGTTTCTCAATAATAAATAGGCATTTGTGTGAAGTTTAATGTTAATTTTTGCAACTGTGGTCAAATTCCACCTTGGACAGCTCAGATGACCAAGATAATGATTGTATTAGATTCCTCTTTTTGAGAGGACCAAAATTGACCTAAAGATCACCCAATTTGGTCAAGCAGAAGTTGAGTTTTGAATTATTTTATTCTTATATGTATTAAGGAATGGGTCGGTCCTAACCACATGTGTAACTGATTAAGTTGGACTCAACCCCAAGTGGGCCCTCATGAAAGCCTATAAATAGAAGAGGCATCAAGCTCATTTAGAGACATTGATCAATCTATCTTATCTTCTCTTATTGTCTTGGTTCACACAGGTTTGTCAGAGGAAATTTCGTGCAAGGGTACGAAATATCAGGAGTGAAGGTCGCATTGTCCTAGGGTTATCTGATTACTAGACGCTGGCATAGAAATGGGAATTTTAGTCCCTAAAATTTGGCACACAATGGTCCTCACAACGTTTAGGGAGCCTTGGACATTCACACAGTGCATTATGGGAGCGTCCAGGGTTTCAGAGACAAATCGGGCTATATTAGTCCTCTGATGCTCACACATAGTGGTCCTTAGAGTGTTTGGGATGCCATTGATGCTCGCACAATAGCCTTATGATAGCGTCTATGGTTTGAGGCAGATCTGAGTATGTTTGACCTCAGATGCCCTCATCCAGTTCACCTGGGAGCGTTCAAAACTATTTCGGACGCAGCCATCCAGTTATGCAGAGAGAGTCCAGATCTGTTATAAATGCTCGCACAGCTCCTCCTCCCTGCATTTAGGACTCATGGATGAGATTTCAGTATTCTGAAGATTCCACTCAGTGACAACAGTGTTTAGCACAGTGATAGCAGCATCCAGAAGTAGTCCTCATAATCAAGGTTGTGGTTATAAGCATGATTAGATTTGTTTCATGGGTATCCTAGTTGCTTTGTTGCATAGATAAAGTTATGGACCATTGTACTCTCTTTTATTGAATCATTTGATGACGATCTAAGAAGAAAAATACTTGCAAGGGTTTTCTCCATAGTGTTTTTTACCCTGGTCTCAGACCAATCCTGGTGTCTATATGTGTGCATGCTTTTCTTATATTGTTCATTTATGTTCCACTACATTGATGATGATGATGTTGTTATTTCTATATAATTGCATATGCTAATGAATAATGATGTAGATCTAAATAATGTAATTATGATATGGGGTGAGCTTAATGTGTTAATGAAGAAATTCAATTATCAAAGAAAAGAACAATGTAGCCCTATGAAAAATTAACATGGAATAAGATTTGGGCTGAAGAAAAGCCATGGAGATCACCTCGATGATGACACCTTAGATGGAAACAAGAAGAGAATGGTGGAGACCTAAAAGAATTCTAGGGTTTGAAGAAAACCCTAGTCAACTTTATTATTAGGTTTTGATGGATTATATGAGGTTAGGGTTGGAGAGAAAACCCTAGTTTATGGAAACTATATGAGAGATGAAACCTAGTTGGTTAAAGTGAAGATGCTAAGCACTTGACAAAGATTTGATGAAGCCCTAGATGGGATAATCCCTAGCAGGCCTGGTTGGATAATTGAAGGAAATATTGGTATATGGACCATGGAAATTGATGGCTCTTGAAGATTTTTTCAAGAGGGAGAGGATCACCTCTCATTAAAGATAATTATTTATGAACTTATGATGCCTCCTACTTTTGTTTAGCCTTGTTGATCTTATGATTATGTTTATTGTTTGTACTTCATGCATACATATTTGAATATATGGATGCTTCTAACCTCCTTAATGAGATGTGATGAGTGAATCCTTCTTGAGGATCATTTGAAATGCAAGGAGGATGGATAGAGCTGGAAAAGGTAAAGAGGCACTATATGAATAGGTTACACAAGCTACCTATGTCTAATGAGAAGGTGCACAAGTATTTGAATACCACAAGTTATGCATGGTATGTTTTATTTCAGCAATAACATTGATGGCTAGGTAAGCCCTAAGGCATGATGAGAATGTATATTTCTTTGATGGCTCATACATGCATATGAAAGTGACTTGGATCTATGTTTCCTATGATGAAACAATGCACCTGGTGTTGAACATTTTGATCTCCTTGAATTTTATGAGGCTATCTAATGTTGATACATTGATATACTGGATGTTTAGCTAACATCCATCCACTAGACATCCTGATCCTATAAAGAAGGCTAGCACCTTGACTCTAGTAAATTATACTCTTAACACTTTTCATAATAGATTTCATATAAAAGGATAGTTCATTGACTCCTATACATGAGTCTGTTGATAATGCTTGTGATAAGCATGATGAAAGCATATGGAAAGAGAGATTGACACTCTTGTTGTTTTGGTAAAGTTTTATTGAATGACCTAACTTGATCTCATTGATCATGATAAGCATGGTAGCCTTGATGTTAGAGGTATAACTATGAGATTGATATTCTAGATCTCTTACTACCTATGGTCATGTCTTGATGACATATGGTTAAACTGAATGTCCTAACTTGATGGAGTGACTTGATAGAAAGTGTTATTTTGTTCATAATATCTAAGATATGATGTTGCATCTATATGCTGCTTTGAGTCTAACCTTTGATGAAAGATTGATGTCATGATGTTGATAGCCATGATAGATAAATTTGTTATTTCTTGACTCTAGTAGAGACATGTTAATGACATAGATTCCCAGTCAGAGAGAGAATATATTCTCAAGATTATTACTCTTATTACTATTTTCATTATGTACTGTTGAAGTATGATTTAAGTGCATCTGGCATAATTAATCTGCAGTAAAGTTTAAGATCTGAAGCTTGTATAGAAATTAGGGTTTCTACTCTGAATGCAAGCACTGAACTGGGAAATCTTGTCCCTAGACGCACGCATGCTAAGTCCAAGGTAGAGTCCAAGCAGCTAAAGATGCTCCCATGCTAACCTGAAGGGATAATCTACATGTTTGACTACAGTTAACCATCATCTGAAGCTTTATGAAGCTGTCTGAACTCTGAATCAAGGTGTCTCTAACATATTCTTCCACTGTAGTCTGATTTCTAAAGTTGTTTGGTTAAATTGATGATCACACAAAAAATGAAGTATTATGCATGAAATCAGATTGTCACGTGGGGGATGTCAGTACCACTGATGTGTTGTAGATAATAGCAATATCTACAAGCAACAAAATCTTGAATATTTTCCATAATATCAACATGAAAACTGAACTTGTGTTTGCAAGTGACCAGGGCATACATATAGATATGTCACTATGTTTGTGCTACAAGAGGTTTGCATGATTTGGATAATTGATATAGATGTATTGTTGTGTCATGATACTTAACAGTAACTTGGAATTTTGAATTGATGGTTGAGATATGTTTTGACTATAGATCTCTCCATGATAGCGAACTTAGACTTGACCTGATAACTAATGATCTGATTTGATGATTGTTGATTTTCCCTAATGACTATGCTATATGGGCATAATGACTTATGCGGGTATTCAAAAAAATGATTTTGTATTGGTCTCCTCGTTTGACTCATCCTTGGTGTATGCATTTTCACCTAGTGACAAAAATTACTTGTATTATGATTATGAGAATGACTTAATAAAGTTCATATTGGAAATGCATGGTTGATGAAAACTTGTTGGCATAATAATAAATGAAGTCACGACTTGATATGAGCTCCACCTAGAATTTATATTGTGATGTTGGTGAATTTGATAATAGTTGTGATCTAACTTCTAAAATTTGGTGAGATGACTTTGTTGATGTGATGATATACCATTGATGTATGTAAGGTTGATTATGCTAGCTTAGTAAGGCATTGTGCTTGAAATCATTGCATGAAGCAAGCTCCCCAATCCACATATGTCTATAGTGAACAGTCATTTGATGAAGTCAAGATGATGAGTTCCAAGATATGGCTTTGATTTTGAATATGGTTTTGGTTTTATAACTTGATGGTCTACAATTGACAGGTGATGAGCCTCTGATGGTCTAAATCAGAGGAAGTTAGCTTCTGAAGCTCGAAATGATGTAGCATGGCATGTTGAATTGATTTCTAGAATTTAGAAAAGAAATTCTATATTGCAAAGCTATTTGAAAATGTTTTTGAATAATGAAAATCCAAATCCTTGGATACTCCGATTTGAAGTTCAAAGATGTTGTTGAACATGACATGGCATTTGATTATTGATTGAAGCATTGATGTTCTATTGTGATATATATATATATATATATATATATATACATATTATGATGTGCATAGAACCTGAATAAATTCATGAGTGAGCCGCTTCATTCACATAGAGTTTCCATCAAGCATCCTTTGAAATATATGCATGAGATATTCTATTTTTGAGGCTGAGATATTTCTCCTATGATATGTGACTGCATGGATGTATTTTTGTTGACATATATTATTGTTAAGCACATTTGGATGTTTCTTTAGTATGAGATCTTCCATGATATCTTGGACGAGAGGTCCATAGTATGATTGACGATGAGTACAATGTTGCTAGCATGACTAGTTGTGAGGCAGGATGAAGAAGCTCATTAGAGTGTTGTCTAAGCATGATCTGGATATGACATGGATACATTGTGATTGGATTGGCAGAAGGTCCCATATTTATAGTTGGGACTGAGATACTCTCATATATTGAGACAGTGTAGTTATTAGAAACAAGCTCATGCTTATGGTTGGCACCTCCTTGAGAGGGAGGATGCTTATGGTATCCTTTTGTGATTTATATTTATGTTCTGATGTGATTTTTTATTTGATGTCCTGTATGGACAGCAAACAGTTTCTTTTGATACAAGTTGATACCAAATTTGAGTATGATGAGAGCAGTGCTGATCAAGAACATTGAGCCAACTCTTCCTCCCTATCTAAGCTCCCAGGGTGAGGAATTGAGATGGAGGGCTCCTAGAGTTGAGGGAACTATGGGAAATAGGAAATGGCCACTGTCTATTACCCATAGGGTTGAATTTGTTGCTCCCCTGTATTCATAGGTTCAGAGAATGTTTCTCCCCTATTTGGTCTTTGTAGAGTATACTCCAGTTGGCATCATACCCACAAGCAGGGCTTGTCAGGAATACCGTTCCTCATTTGGAAAATGTGAGAGTGTACTTCGGGTGTACAAACCAAGTCTATTATGATGCAGATGTTCTACCACATGACTATTCACAATCATCGATGGGAAGTTCAATAAGAAATAATATGGGTTGAGATAATCCAATGCAATTCTAGGTTGAGATTGAGCTCCCTAATGAGATCCCAGGGTCAAGATGTGTTCCCCTGTGTGTTTGGATATCCTATTGCTCGATTTGGGGTTATATATGTATGGCTCCCCCATGAGACTCCAGGTCAAAATGTGCTCCCTGATGTGGTTTCAGGTTGAGATGTGCTACTTGATTATATGCTCTCTGATGACGATTAATGATGATATTCTGAGTAGCAGCCCACTGGTAGATATTCCAGGTAGTAGCATGATGGATAGATGGTGGTAGCTTAAGCTTCCCTCCGGTAACAAATTCTTGTTCTTCTAGATTTCAGCATATGATCAGGAACAATCAAGAGATAAGAAGGAATAACCAAAGGATAGATCAAGATGAACAATGATGATTTTTTATGATGAGACACTTGAGATGGACATGGCATGATGACTACATGACAAATATGATCTGTGATGATACGTGATGACACTTGAAGATTCCAGAATGGCATATTGATTGATGGATAGATATTGGCAGGTGGAATTTTTCCTACTTGAGAGGGAGTATTAATTTTTTCAAATGTGATCAAATTCAACCTTATACATCTCATATGACCGAGATAATGATTTCATTATATTCCCCTTTTCAAGAGGACCAAAATCAACCTAAATATCACCCAATTTGGTCAAGCGGAAGTTGAGTTTTGAATTATTTTATTCAAACATGTATTATGAGATGGGTTGGCCCTAACCACATGTGTTACTGCTTAGGTTGGCCTCAACCCTAAGTGGACCCTCATGAAATCCTATAAACAGAAGATACCTCAAGCTCATTTAAACACATTTATCAAGATATATTCTCTTCTCTTATTTTCTATGTTCGCATAGTTCTGTTGGAGGAAAGTTTGTGTAAGGGTCTGAAATATTTGGGGGGAAGCTTGCACTGTCCTACGGATGTTTGATGGGCGTTGGCACAGAACTGGCATTTTAGTCCCTGTACATTGGCACATAGTGGTCCTGACAACATCCAAGGAGCCTTAGATGTTGGCACAGTGTGTTATAGGAGTGTCCAAGGTTTTAGAGGCAGATTGGGTTGTATTAGTCCCCAGACGCTCGCACAAAGTGGTCCTGAGAGAATTCAAGTTGCCATAGATTCTCGCAAAATATCCTTATGAGGGCATCTAGGATTTAAAGCATATTTGAGTATGTTTGACATCAGACACCGTCATCTAATTCACCTGGGAGCGTCTAGATCTGTTCTGGATGCAGTCATCCAGTTATGCAGAGAGTGTCTAGATCTTTTATAGATGCTCGCATAACCCATCCTCCCTACATTTGGGACTCATGGATGAGATTTCAATATTCTGAAGATTCCACTAAGAGATGGCAGTGTTCAGCAATGTTTAGCATAGTGCCAACATCATCCAAGAGAAGTCCTTAGAATCTGGGTTGTGGTTATAAGCATGATTAGATCTGTTTCATGGATATCCTAGTTACTTTGTTGCATAGATAAAGTTATGGATCATTGTACTCTCTTTTGTTGAATCATTTGATGACAATCTAAGAAGAATAATATTTGCAAGGTTTTCTCCATAGTGGGTTTTGCCCTGGTCTCGGACCAATCCTGATGTCTCTATGTGTGTGCATGCTTTTCTTCTATTGATCCTTTATGTTTTTCTGCATTGATGATTATGATGTTGTTCTTTTTATATAATTGCATATGTTGATGAATAATGGTGTAGATATGAATAATGTAGTGATGATATGGGGTGACTTAATGTATTAATGAAGAAATGCAATTATCAGAGCAAAGAAAAATGTATCCCGATGAAAAATTAACATTTAATACCTGCCATATAATTTAAGCCACTAGATTTCTAAGATTTTACCAAAGATTTATTAAAGGTTTCCCCTTCCGTGCTTTCAAAATTTTACAAGTTTCATTTACCCTCTGTCTTAATTTTTCGCTGGAACAGTAATATGGGACTGTGAAATTCATCTAGAAATAATGAAATCATGCTTCATAGCTTGTAAATATCGGGCCTTTACGATCTAAAATCTTAGACTAACTGAATTAATGGTTTTGATGAAAAAAAATATTAATTTTTCTAGTAAATTCACATGCAGGCCATATAATGGGGAAGAAGAGCAAGTTTATCACTTCAAGGTAAGTTATTCAATAGATTAAGGACAGGCTAAAAGGAGTGGAAGTTTTGAAAACCGATGACTATAATCTCAACTTGACACTTATCTCTGAAACCACTTTCAAAATGCAGGCTGCAGGCAAGGCTAGATGGGAATAAATTTTTAGTTTCTCTGGAGAAAGAGAATGGTTATGATCAGAAGGTTCAAGTAAAAAGAGTAATGTTCAATTTGAAAAATTTATAAGAATAGAGTTGCATAAGATTGTTGTAAAGGCCAAAATTTTCCCATATTATGATCAGATTTCCTAGATTCTAGCGCATGTGCATATTCCTACTTGTTTAGTTATAGATTGTAATAAAAAAGTAATAGTGTCTTGGAAACCTGAAGCCCTTACTACAATTTATAATCTCAGTCCCCTACAAGTATTTATTACTAATGAATTCCTAGATAATTCGAATAATACAATTCTAGAGGAGAACGATAAGGATTATAATAATGTTATTGAGGATTAGTTGAGAGAGTTTGGGGAAGGATATAAACTCAAAGTGGCTAAGGATTATCTCATTGTCATCTTCAAAAAAAAATAGGTTTATTATCAAAATGCTATCCAGGTTGTATAGGGAGAAAGACACTGAACACTGCAAAGTTCAGCGTATTTCTTTGATTCATAATATCCATCATCAGTCAAAAAGATTTAATTAGTTTGATATTCTATCAAAAAGTCTGTCTGATTCCCTTAAACTATCACTATTATCCCCTCTAGGTTGCGAACAAATGTTTTGCATGTCATCCTATCTCATGGATATAGTGATTGCATCAGTTCCTTTCCCACTCATGAAATGGAATTATTCCTCTAACCAAAAACAAGGCATTCAAAATTACTCCTCAATTCTATGGGAAAGAAATTTCATGTTTCATATTTATGATATATACAACTATGTCATGATCCCTTTGCATGAAGTCATATTTGGGAAAACTCCTTCAAGAGTTATCCAAGACCTTAAGGAATCATTGGAACAAATAGACGATTGGTTCAATAATGATTTGTTCACCTATATCAGGCTATATGGTAGTAAAGTAAGTCCTCATGCTTTACCATGATAGATTCCTGAAAGAATTTCTATTAGGGAAATAGAAAATCAAACTGCACTACATGGTCAGACCCATAAATTAAGTAGACTTCAAAAGAAAATTTGGCTTAGTTTTCCAATCAACTTGGAAAAATAAGTTTGAGAGGCAAAGGACATGCAAATAAAGAAGCTGAAGAACTCCAAAATTTATGGTTATACATATTTCCTCACTATGATTATGATCCTAGGGGTATAATTAATGACCATACAAAGTTATCATTTTATCAAAGATTTTATACATCAACAACCTCCCTTTGATTATTTTTTGTTAATGTTGATGATTTTGATCAAGCAATTACCAAGGGGAAATCAATGGATAATGAGGAGAGGGACAAGATTCAAGTATATAGAGAGAATACTTATGAAGCCTACCTCAAATAGAAAATTCTTGACTCTTATATCTCTTTATGAAATCTCAAATCCCTTGGATACTTAAAATTTCAATTTATTGAAATCCCTTCAGAACAGGTCTCTACATCTTACAAAACTCAAGAAACTTAAATTGAAATTTTGTCTAATGTTTCTATTACATTTCTTCAAACAACTAGTTTGGAGGCTAGGAAAGATGAGGAGAAAGTACAGGATAGGCAGGTAGTGCAAGAGAGCCAAAAAATTGCAAAAGTAATGGATCAAGAGCAACACAAAATTAAGCAAATAGAGAAAATAGTAAAGGGCACCGTCACTGGAGATGTAATAAATTTTATTCTCCTAAAGAAATCATTCCACGGGATTGACAAATTGATAAAAATACAGAACAAATTGAGAAGATGGATATTAATGAAGATAAAGATAAATAATAAATTTCTCAAGCAACATTGTTAGGCAACCCTAATAAGGAGTCAAATGAACAATGGATAAAATTTACTAAGATTTCAATTCCTCAAACATCTCTGAAGGCTTTTATGACTCCTATTTTTAAAAACATTAAATTAAGTTCTTCTATTTTCAAGCTTCTTGTTGAAGTAGAACTAGTATCTAAAATTGTTCTCTCTTTAATTGAATATTAGTTTAACATACAAACCAAACAATGGTAAGAAAAACAAAAAAGAGGAAACTAGATAATTTTGAAACAGTTTTTGAATTTAGCTGGAAAGCATTAAGTGATGTAAAAAATAGAGTTGAAGAATCATAGCAGGGTATTTGAGCTTCTGTGAATTATCAACAGTACTAAGTCGGTGAACTTGCAGCAGCATATCAAAACAATCTTTAGAGAATCAAAGAATTGGTATTAGAAGTGGAAAAAAGTAAAGTCTTCAATGAAGAACAATGTTAGGCTTATTTTGCAACCCTTTTAGGAGGTTTTTCTATTGAAATGGATAATTTTCAAAGTCATTTTCAAAAAAAAATAAATGAATTGGAAATAAAGCATGCCCAACAAGTTGAAGATATAAAGAAAACTCGTGAAGATTAGATCTGAATTCTAAAAGAACAAGTATATAGTAATAACGAGGTGATGACTACAACATTAAATCAGCATATTGAAATTCTTCAGCTTCAATTAAAACATAGTCATGACACTGAGAAAAGCATGAATGTGTTCAAGGAACAAGCATCACAAGTAAATCATATATTATAGAAAGATCAGGCTAAAATTTTATAAACGGATGGATAAAATTTGTAGATTTTATCAAAAAATTATGAATCTGAATGATAGAATTGAATCTCTGGTTGAAGATGACGAAAATATTAAGGAGAGACTCACATCAATTCAAGAATGGGAAAAACAATTATAGCATGAGCATATTCCTAAAATTTCTAAGAAGTATAAAAGATTGATGTATGCTTCTTTGAACCATAAAAAATCAGATGCAAAAGTAATCCAGGAATGGACTAAAAAGGCCATTTAACATTGTGTCTCATTATGGGAAACTAGATTTGATTTCATAGAAGAGTTTGATTTACCAAGCTCTATACCATTTAGCGAAGTTATACCCAGACTTCTAAACCAAAGGACATTAAGGATAACATGAAAAAGGATGAAAAAACAACAAATGGAAGTAAAGTCTGGGCTCAACACGAATTCCAGAATCTTCCTCAATTTCCATTTGAGAAAATTAAATTGATTTCAAAATTTTCTACTAAATATAGGAAAAATAAAAGATATAATCAAAATTTGGTATCCGTGTGTCATGTTAACATTGATCACTTTCAGCTAGTTCACTTCTTTGCAATCACGCAAATTTTCACAGATTGGGTGAGCTTCATCCAAATAATGTTCTGAATATTCTACATACCTGAAAAATAAGGATTCTGAAGACGGGGAGGAATATTAAAACAACCCACCACTTTTCAGGGAGAAGATCCTTTTGATAATGATAAGATTTTATTTTTAGCATTATTTTTTTCAGAGAAAATCTTGAATATTTTCTATCTTTAGTTGAAGAAACATATCTTATCCTATTCTCTTTTTAGTATTTATATGACCCATTACATTAATGTATGGGTTGAAAATTCTAAAAACTCAAGACTTGGATTTTATAATCAGATTTTGAATTGAAGCTTTTTGAAGACCAAATTTCAGAGTTAAATGTGTTCATGAGTCAAGCCCTTGATATCATGCCATAATTTTAATTATTTAATTGATGTATCTGGTACTCATTCTCCGACTTTCTTCATATTTACTTATGCTGAATGTTATGATTTTATGTTTAACATCTCTTATGATATGTTGTGCAGTTTATTTTTTGCTATCAAAGGAAAATTGTGTTAAGTTCTTTGTCTATATTTTTGTTTGGTGGTAAATTTTGATATTCAAACAATAGAAATTTAGTCTACTCTCCTTTCTAAGATAGCTTTATTTTCAATTTATTCCTTTCAGTTATTGCATGCAAATACAAATACAGAAAAATAAAAAATTCTTTAAAAAATATAAATCAGTGTCTTAAAAGAGAGTCTTCCCAAAAATACTTTGTGTGGTTAGTTGGACCCAAATTCCAACTAGGTTCCAACACACATAATATTTTCTATGAAATATTATGTTTGAATGAATACCCCATCCCCAAACCCTCATTGTTGTTTGATCCCTCAACTCAAATCTCACTTGCATACAAATTAGTTTATATATATTTGTAGTTAACTGTAAATATTAATATATGTCATATTTTGTCCCTAATATAGTTTAATTTTAGCATTTATTTAAGTTTAATTTTAAGTTAGAATAGGAAATCAGGCCTTGGTTATGGAGAGTATATAGCCACTTCAACAAAAAGAGGTCAAATTAGGAACCCGATCAAGCCAATACTCAAATCGTTGTAGTTGGGAACTATTCCCCCTGTCAACAATTTTGGCTCTAGAAGGAGGGCCACAAATAATGTATGGTTGATCAATCATCTAAAATTATTCCACCCATTACATCATCTGATACTAGTACCTCTTCATTTTTTGTTCATCCTAGTGAACAAAAATATACCTCTTCAACAGTTACTCACCTTCTTGAATCCTCTATAGGAGAATTTGTTGAAATCTCTTCTGCACTTGTTCACCCTCAATTGAAATTCTCAAGGGTTTACACTTGCTCACAAAGAAAGAAATTTTTGGTTTGTCTCCCATTATTTGATATATATAAAAGGAGAATACCAAAACATGAAGTTGAAGCTCTAATTTCTTCATCTTTAAAAACTAGTCTTAGATATTCAACTAAAACAAGTCCAAGGGCTTCACCAGAATTTTCCACATACACAAATCCATTATTCCTTTAGAAGAATTTGACTGGGAAACTGACATTGTAACATTGTGAGTACAATTTCTTGAGGTAAATTAGAGCACGTATTTTAATATCAATCCAAGTTGGTAAACTTAGAAACACACCCAAAGTATATGGATCTTAGATCTAACTAGTTTAGGAAGTAATTGCTTAGATACTCAAAAATAAAGAAAAACATATTACAACCTAAAAATGTAAAGCTACACGTGTGAATTGTTGAATATGAAGAAAGCATAGAAAATATAATCTATGAAGTATATGAAAAAGTGAATAGTGATTCTATTCAATTTTAGTTAACAAGGAAAACGCTCTTGTCTCATAGGCACTGGTTGTCCTTCCTTATCGTTTCTATTCATTCAACAAAACCAATTTCACTCATCTAAGTTAGCAAAGCATAAAACATTTCATTCAAGAATGCAGGAATAAATGAATGCATAAATATTGATTTCAATTCAATCTTAGTTAACAAGAAGAGGCTCTAACTTAGGGACTTGGTTTGTCCTTCCTTATTGAAACTAATCATTTGAGAGAAATCATGTCCACTATCTCAATAACCATGAAAAGCAAGTTAGTCTATACAGGAAATATTCACAATATTAACACATAAAATAAAAATTCTAACATACATTTATGCACATAATTTAACAATAGTGTACTTAGCTTAGAATGGGGGCCCTCCACCTTTTCCTGGTACACCTTAAGACAATCAGCTACAACAAATCACCATTCACATCACACAGAAATGTATGCACAAGAAATAGAAGGCAAGTCTCCAATTGTATTTAGAAAATAATAGTCACAATATATCCATAGTTGCTTGGTAGCTTTTCTTAAATAGGCTAAAAATATAACAATATTAGTTATAATTGTTGTAAAAATTAAAAAGAGTCATATTCCATCTCATAAGGTCGAGCTCATATCTCTGTTACACAAAATATGGAAAAATCCCACAAAATCCCAAAATTGCCCCTGAATCAGGGGATTTCCTGTGTGACTGGTCAAGTTTGACCAACATTGACCGGGCCTTTTCTAACTTATTTGGAACGATCCAATAGGTGTCCCTCCATCCTTGGTTCCTATATTTTTCGAATATGCCTTCAGTTTGTACCCATATGTCCTGCACATATGACTTTAATAAAGCCATTATGGGAAATTTTGTTTCTACCAAAAATGAATTTTAATGCTCAATTTTTATTAAAAACTCTAAAAATCAAAAGACATAATTAATTTACCTTGGTGTGCAAAAAGAGGTAAAATGTGGTAAATATGATAAGAATATAGTGATAAAGGATGGTAAAATGATGGAATAGGTATGATAAAAAAGGGTCATAATTGAGAGCTAACACCCCCCCTTGTTGATTTGAAAGTGTATCCTCATGCTTGTCTGGATCTCTTAAACCTTCTTCCCCTACCTACTAATCTCCCTTTTGACTTGCCTGTTGATCTAGTTGTTGATTAGATGCTTCAATATGTGTTGCTTGTAGGAGTATGTCAATTCCCTCTTGCTTCTTCTCTTCTCTTTTATAAATTTCACTTTTTACCTTTTGTTTTTCATACTTATATTTCCAATGCTTCTTTTCCTTCAACCATCTGAATGATTTCTTATAAATGAGAAGGTTTTGAGTTTCCCACTTCTTTGTATTCTTCTTGGGTTTCTTGTTCTCCTTGACATTTTTTTTATTTTGTTTCCTATACATCTCATTCTCCTTGTTCAAATGCCTTTCCATTATTTCAATGACTTGAAGCTTTGTCTTTAACTCTTCTAACTCCTTTGCCTTGGAATCTTCCTCCTTATGACTTTTTGGTGTTTCTCCATGAGTCTCCTCAGAGATATTTTTTATTTTCTTAGTCATCTTTGCATATGTTGAATAAGAGGATGATTCCTCTTTCTCACTTTCTTCATACCAAGGATCTCACTCTATTTCTTTGAGTTTTCCTTGTGCTCGTTTTTCCAATTTCTCAATAAGATCATGATGTAACTATTGAGCCCTATCAAGAGGAAGTTCATTTCGAATTTCTTCTTCAACAATGTTTTTGTTCTCTTTAGAAGGTTCTTCTGACACGCTTTTCCTTGACTTTATAGGAAAGGATGTGAAGGACTTCTCTCTTTCGATACTTATCTCTTCATGTTTCTTCTTTGATCTTGTCATTGGATAAGATGGAGACTGCATAATTTCTTTAGAAATTTGTAATTGTTCAATGGCTCCCACATCTTTGAATAGCTCCTTCTCTTCCTGAAATTCCACAAGAGTATTTCTCCTAATAAAAATTTTCAAAGTCTCCTCTTTAATTCTTAACTGGTGTTCAATAAGAACCTTGATCAACCCATGACGATAATAGTTAATCTCTTTATTTTCATTATTGTTCTTTACTTCATCAATCATCTTCAATAAACTCTTTTAAAAGAAATAAGGAAGATTGATCTTACTATCCCCTTTGATGTGATGGAGAAGATTTATGTGATACAAATGTACTACACTATATCTACCATCACAAGTGAAATATCTCTGAATAATAAGGGTTAATTCAGCCTATGGTTACTTGAGCCATTTTCTTGGAATTCCTTTTTACCTATCAAATGTTCTTTTTCTTGGTCTTTCCAAGTAATAATTCCAACCTTTCTCTTTAAAATGTTTCCCTTTGTGGTATTTCTCTCTTGTTAATGGTAAACCTGTAGCATTAGCAAGGTATTGTTCTGTAATTGAAATAGTTACATCCCCTACAGTTGTCTCTTGATCATGATAATTTGATACAAATTCTTCTGTCACCTTGGTATCGTAACCATCAAATTTTCTCAAAACTTATAGTAAACCGGCCTTGTAAATCTTTTCCACAGTTTCCTTGGTCCATTTTTCAGGGTGAAACCCTTTTGGTTCCATTCTGCGTTCCATGATCACTCTGTTTTTTTTCTTTCTCTACCCTCTGTATCACTTGTGTCATATCACTATTTTTTTTATGCCTTGCCTTACACCCCTTCATACACTAACAAGAAAACTTATTACGCCACTTGTTGTGGAGGTAAATCCTCTCTGCGGACAGTGACATTCCCTACTAGCCCAGACCGGGTCTAGCAACAATCACACAATGCTATCACGCAAGTTCCTAATTGCAAATAAAAAGTAGATGGCGAGAACCTACTTGGATTCCAACGCTAGTGTTCGTCGAAGAGATATCGCCTTTGTTCCTTTGCCTTGGCCGGTCACGATCCCCACGATCTCTGTGATTGGACACCTGCACATGCAAAGAACAACACGAAAACAAGCATAAAATCTAGTAGATGCAATTATATATCAATCAGAAAAGATATAACTCAACATCAAACATAAGACAATGAGAGTGGAACCATAATGATAGTCATCTATTATTAATAAATAACAAAGAAGAATACAACCATTGTTCTGACGTCAAATCCTCCTTTGGCTGGGTAGTCAGCTACACAAGTCTTGCAAAGCTTGTCGGGATGAGGAACAAGCCTCTCTCTCTTTGGGTGACAAGAATATCCTTACTTAGATTTGGCCTTATGGGTGCAAAGAAGGCTCTTGCAGCTTCCAACTCTTGAACTCCTGGAACTACTAACTATTGTGACTGTAACTAGCTTGCTCAAGGCATAGAGACAAGCTTTTATAGATAGAGAGGAAAGAGATAGGATCAACCACATTATTCATGGGATTGGCTTTATCACTTGGAAACTTCCATGAAAGGTGGCAAACCACTTTCCCTTCTATGGAGATTTGAAGCCAAACTATCCTAGCTCAACATAGATTCAGTTGGTGAATGGGTAGAAGAGAACCTTCGGGAGTTTGGTGGTTGAAAACTTTACTCAATTCGGTTGGCGCGAGTGCAACTCTGAGACAGAGCGCCAATGGCGCACCCTTTTTAGAGGATTTCCCTCATTGGCGCGGGCAGTGAACTGTGGACCCGCGCTAATGCAAAAAGAGCTGTTTTCATGAGTATTTTGCAAGAGATGTCTTCAGGGCAAATGAAGCTCATACTCAGAGGAATATAATGCAAGTGGTTTTAGGTCATGTCACTTCTCACAGGTCCCGGAATGAGTCCTCCAATGTACAGGTGAGGGATAACAGGGATGGTGACAAACGGTGACAAATTGTTGTGTAACAGATGCCCCCTAAAGCATGAGGCCCGAGAGAGAGAGGGGTGAAATGCTTTACAAGAACATGCGTGACTGAAAACACGACCGCCGGAGAACCTGCATAAAGAAGTACAACTGATATCTCAAGTACATGATATATGTGTGGTATGGGCACAGCCATCCATAATAGAGTACATAATAATCTAGATCCAAGGTATGGGCGCAGCCATCCAGAGCGGATCGATAAATAGACTCAGGCATGGTCGCAGCCATCCAGTGAATGAGTCATGTAATAATCATAATAAGCCACAAATCGCAGCCTGGATTCCAATAGACAAAATCCAGGGTCTTGCGCTCCATCTCGACCCGAACATAGTACAAATTCAAGCATGCGAATGCATGAGTTGAAGTCGAACATGCATGAACATCGTCTGATTACCAGTCAATGATGAAAATTGTTAACAGACGCGAGAGGTACCACCAATAATGACAATGGCCCTCAAGGTACTATAGGTACAATCTACGGCGTGTGAATCAATGAGCTGGCGTCGAACACTCGTAGAATCATTCGATCGGAGGCCAATGATAAAAACCTCTCGTCGAACACGAAGAACCTGCCATTGAGGCATGTAGGCTCCAAGGTACCGGAAGGGAGTCTCTAGATCAGCTTCCTGGATAATGAGCTGAAGTCGATAGGAAGTGACCTTGATCAAAGGTGGGCCATAGTGTTTCCCACATCATTGACACGAGACAGAGGAAAAATGTTGTGGTGAATCAGAATTATGTGAGGCATCAGAGGGAGGTTGTATTTCTGCAGAGGTCAACTTCTCTTGAACATATCGGCGGCACGACAGTGGACTTGGCAGTATTTGACATCAAATGAGCAGAGGTCATGGTGACAAGGCAATGAGCAGATGAGAGGTCAAATACGATAACCCAAACCCACGGAGGCAAGTGTAAAAACAAGATGAGATGTTCCCACCCAGACACGAACGTAGACTAGTGCCATGTTGAAGAGCGACATACTACCGACACAACAAGAATTATGGATCCATTTTCCCCACCATTTCAGGCGAGTACCCCAATTATTTTTAACAATCTTGACAGGGATAGCAGATGCTTGTGAGTGTCATTACGACAGAACCCGATGTCATTAAGTTTTAACGAGTCTGACAAAGGAAGAACTCGGCGTCTTTTCCTGTTTAGAGATTCTGAAAAGACAGCAGAAAAGAAAACTCCAGGGGGGTCCTTTTTCGTAAAGTTGTGTCTCCCAAGCCCGAAAAAGTATAAAACAATGCTTGAAAGAACCACCCGACCATTACGATCGAGGAGTACTTTTCATTTATAGTGACATCGATCTGAAAAAGTAAAAGAGCGATCAATATCACGTCGTTTCGTAACCGTTAACGAACCTGAAATGACAAAGGTCCGACGATCTTTTCATTTTTACACGGTCGGAAAAGGGTTTAAAGATGACTGCCTCTTATTTACGTTTAACGAGTCAAGAGGAATAACTCGGCAATCTTTTCGTCTTTAAACGGTCGGAAAAGAGCTGAAAGTAGACCTCCATTTTTATTCTCTTTAACAAGTCAAAAAGGGAAAATACTCGGCAATCTTTTCATATTTTATGAGTCAGAAAAGAGCTTAAAGGTGACTCGTCCTAGAGGAACGAGTGGTATAAAGGGTAGCAACTGGTTCTGGCAATGGTGGAACTGCTCAAAACATGTAATGGTCAAGAGGCTGGCTAACAAAACCACTCATAACTGCGGTCTCTCAGGAAAGGTAAAACAACCAAGTGAAAGCATATGATCGGCCAAAGAGATGGTGGCGATGGAATGAAAACAACCGAGGCTCATCTAGCAGAATTTAGCAGATAAAGATAGCAATCACAAGATGTAAATCGGGTATGGGTTCATTTCTACACAAGCTTGAACCATGGAGAACTCTGCTTGGATTCAGTTTCATGTTTACACAAGCTTGAAATGAAAAACTATGCTTTTTATAAGTTCGCATGCCCCCAGCATAATGACGCAAAATGAGGTACATGCCCCCCAAGCTTCATTGCATTCACCAAAGTGGATGGAATGAAGGTCCACTCTCGAGATCTATGAAAGACTCGACTTATATTTTACGAGATCTTAATCAAAGACTCGATTTGGAAAAGGAGGAGTTGTTTCATTTTTTAATGAGGTTGACACAGTAAAAGAACGATCCTCATAACCCTTGTTTCATTTTTTAACGCGGTCGACATAAGATCAAAACTGTCCTCGTAACCCTTATTTCATTTTTTAACGAGCTTGACACAAGATCAGGAACTATGCTCGAACACTTTGTTTCGTTTTTTAACGAGGTCGTCACAAGATCAAAACTATCCTCAACCAGATCCAGTTTCATTTCTTAAGGAGCTTGACACAGGAAAGGAACTATGCTCCGACTAGACCCAAATTCATTTTAATGAATAGAAAGTCGGGGCTTCCAAGATTGCCACTCCCGGTGGAAGGGAAACATCTTAGAAGTCAGGACCCAATGCCCCCAGGACACTATGCACGATGGCGGCATCACTGGATCCATGCATGGGATAAGTGGCCACATAGTTGATCTGTGGTGGGGTAGATGCAACTGGTGGATGAAAACTAGGAGGGGACGACAACGGCGCAGGAGGCATCGGGGGACTAACGAATGACACTTGATCGATAGTCACAATTCTTCCATCGTGCGGAAAGCAAACCACACGGAAAAGCGAAGAAATGAGGGCCCCCATGGTGTAAACATAGTCGCGACCAAGGAGAAGACTAAAGTCTAAAACACCTTTGGTAACCAAGACGTCTATATAGACGGTTTTGCCTTCCAAAGTAATAGGGAACTTTGGGAGAACTCCTAGAGATGGACAGGCTCCTTCGTCAAAGGCCAACAGATTCTGAGTGACTGGCCCAAGCTGTGGGGAACCTAAATCTTGCCAAGTAGTGTACGGCATAAGACTAACAGACACCCCTTCATCCAAAACAGTGCCAAGTACTGCCTTAGCACAGGCATGTACTGTGATCTGGAAAGGCATATGGGATGGAAGGTGACTGGCGATCAGGCGATTCCAATTAAAGGAAGCGACCAAACTACTTGGTGGGGGAATCGTATGATTTCCCCCATGTGCTAAAGGAACCGAAGGAGAACCTTCGGGAGCAGCTGGGTTAGGAGAGTCATTTCGGGACTCAGGAGAATCTGAAGAGATGAGAAGAACATGGGCATGATTCTCTTCTGAAACAGAGTGAGCGAGCGGCGGACTCGAGTCGACACTCTTTTCGACCGATGGTTGGTCTGGAACAGGCTAGGCACAGCCAGGTTCGGGAAGAGGAGGCTGGACAATAGAAGAATATGAATCAATCTCTTTTTCAGCAGGGGAATGGTCTGCGGCTACAGAGAGACGTTGATAACCAACGGGAAGTTGGGGTGAAGGAGCTGTAAGACTTTCCAAGACAACGGAGGCTTTATCCATGAGTACACAAAGGTGAAGGGGATGATTGCCTTCACAAAGTCTACAGGGGATTCGAATCTTCCCTTTTCCCTTACCATTCCTAGTGGATAAGGTAGCATCGTCGTGAGCTTCAGAGGACGATGAGGGGCGGGCTGGATCACGAGACCATACTTCTAGTATCTTGGGAATGCCAGGACAATCGCGAAGAAGATGGTCCTCCTTGCATAATCGACAAGGAAACTTGACCTTCCGCGGAGGAGTGGAAGGGGGCTCGACTTCAGGTGTACTCGAGGGGGTAGCTGCACTTGTAACCTCTCCCTTAGGAGCCTTCTTCTTCTTTGTCTTCTTCTTCTTCTTCTTAGCCACCTGGTTACTCGAATCTAGACTTTCACCAGGTGAAGTAGAAGATGAGGACGTAGAAGTGGGCGTAGAAGGGGAGAGATCCACCTTAGAATCAACATGATGTTGTTCAGGTGGAGGGACGTATTGACTAGACGGTGAGACAGCAGGGACCAAAGAGGTTGAGAACAACCAAACCAGCAACCCAACAGTTAACCCTGGGAGGGACAACGTTGCCATATAAGGAGCACCAACATTTCCAAAAGAAGTGAAATGACCAGGGTTCCCGTCAGAGGGGATCCCTGGGTTGGTGAACCACGAAAAAGTTGCCATCGAGAACGAAAAGAAGCCTACTCAAGCTAATGCAAACAAGATCTAACCAGGAAAATGTGAACGCGGTCGAATAAATTTTAAGACAAAGGAACTGAACTTGACCTTTTCATGTTTTAAGAGTCGAGAAAAGGACAAAAAGGTGACTCTAGTCGCCTTCGAATGTTTTGTGAGCCCGAAGTGACAAACTGCTCAAGTGAGCCTTTTCTTTTAAGGAGTCTGAAAAGGATCAAAAGTGACTACTCTGGAGAAACTAGGCAAGGGTTTACCAAACAAATCCGTAAAACTGCATATACACCTTGGCAATCATATGAAAAGCACGGACTTTCCGTACGGCAGTCAATCTTCCCGAATGCTGTGTTCGGTGCGTTATAGCTTGTAAGGCGGTAGACACGGCTTCCTGTGGATAAAGGATGATAACCTAGTGGGGTCTCCCCATATACTCGACGGTACGTGGGAGCTCAAGTCCGTGCTAGACCACTTGTTGCGTCACGGAAGGAGGAATCACCCAACCTTAAGTGAAACAAAAGTGACTAGGTTTAACGACGTCGGAGCACGTCTATAGCCTAGACCTCTAAACAGTGAGCGTTATGTTCTAATGTGTTTTTAAGTTCATTCAGTTCATTTTATGGTTGATCTTTGATTAAATTTCAATTTCCAGGTCCTATCGTATGTAATCTCTCAAAATTTCCTAAATGCAAGCTATATGCCAAAAAGTATCATTTCGTTCGATGAACACTAACTACGAGGGAGTTGAGAACTTTTCAATCAAACAAAATGACCATAAAACAATCAACAACAACCCTAATGCAGTTAATGGCAATTAACGAAACTTTTCTTTAAAGTCACTAATTGCTAACAACAACGAAAAGCTCTAATTTCCATTAACTAATTCAAAGCAAAAGAGATTGTTTGTTTTCTTTTCAATGGAAAAGTGCACTAAACAAATTTTGAGAGATAGTAACACCGAGCAAAAAGGCCACTTTCACTCAATGAGCACACAATCGAATCCCCAAAACACCAAAACAGTCCTTCAAATCAAGAAGAAAGACACCAAAGACTTCAATGAGTCATGTGATCTAGGCCCAAAACGAAGCCGAGCGGAATCCAAGTGAAAAAGAAGTAAATCACTTGAATAACGCAATAAAATACTTAACAACCATTGAACAAGTGCAAGAGAGTAACCAAAAAGTCGACTGGAATGATAGAAGACCAAAAATTCGACACGCAAAGCCACTAGATGTCCTAGGGCTAAAACGTGAAATTGATAGAAAATGGCAAACACCCAAAGTATGCAAATGTGATCTATGCACACTTTTCATTCATATCCTGAAAATGAGAATTCTAATTGTGCAAGTGTGATCTATGCAAGAGAATTCTCAAACACAAGATGATTGTAATCTAAGAATCAATCAAGTGCAAATCAAGAAAAACGGGTGAGAGTTCCAAAGATCATAAAATAAAAACACTCAAAGGCGATTAACACTCATACACAATTTAGCCCCCCCCGGCGAATGAGGGGGAAATTTTTTTGCAAAAACAAAAGCAAAAAGATGAAAAATTGTGAAAAGACTGAGACAAACCTCCAAGTAATGATCAAAGGAAATCAAATTAAGAATTTCTCAAAAAAGAGACTCAAAACCAGTCAAACAAGACTCTGACACACTCCAGTAATTGAAAAAGATGTGACAAGATACAAATCCAAACTCAGAAGGCTTGCAAACAAGCAAACTAGAAAAGTTGACAGGCCTGGCACGACTGTCAGGCTGCAACTCGCACTTTTATGGGATTGGTGCGGGTTGTCTTTGAGCAACTTGCGCCAATTGGCATGACTGTAAAGCTAAAAAGCGCGCTAATCGAGTTTGCTAAGTCAAAAACAAAAGCAAGCAACCCAGGGCTTGAAAACAGTATCTAGGCAAACCATGGAGCAAGAAACAGCAAGAAATCCAACCCAGAAAGCTATCTAAGCAATCAAACGAGAAACCGAGGAGACAAGACCTCCCCAACGGAGTCGCCAAATTGTTGTGGAGGTAAATCCTCTCTGCGGACAGAGACGATCCCTACTAGACCAGACCGAGTCTAGCAACAATCACACAATGCTATCACGCAAGTTCCTAATTGCAAATAAAAAGTAGATGGCGAGAACCTACTTGGATTCCAATGCTAGTGTTCGTTGAAGAGATTTCGCCTTCGTTCCTTTGCCTTGGTCGGTCACGATCCCCACGATCTCCATGATTGGACACCTGCACATGCAAAGAACAACACGAAAACAAGCATAAAATCTAGTAGATGCAATTATATATCAATCAGAAAAGATATAACTCAACATCAAACATAAGACAATGAGAGTGGAACTATAATGATAGTCATCTATTATTAATAAATAAAAAAGAAGAATACAACCATTGTTTTGACGTCAAATCCTCCTTTGGCTGGGTAGTCAGCTACACAAGCCTTGCAAAGCTTGTTGGGATGAGGAACAAGCCTCTCTCTCTTTGGGTGACAAGAATCTCCTTACTTAGATTTGGCCTTATGGGTGCAAAGAAGGCTCTTGCAGCTTCCAACTCTTGAACTCCTAGAACTACTAACTATTGTGACTGTAACTAGCTTGCTCAAGACATAGAGACAAGCTTTTATAGATAGAGAGGAAAGAGATAGGATCAACCACATTATTCATGGGATTGGCTTTATCACTTGGAAACTTCCATGAAAGGTGGCAAACCACTTTCCCTTCTATGGAGATTCGAAGCCAAACCATCCTAGCTCAACATAGATTCATTTGGTGAATGGGTAGAAGAGAACCTTCAGGAGTTTGGTGGTTGAAAACTTTACTCAATTCGGTTGGCGCGAGTGCGACTCTGAGACAGAGCGCCAATGGCACGCCCTTTTTAGAGGATTTCCCTCATTGGCGCGGGCAGTGAACTGTGGACCCGCGCTAATGCAAAAAGAGTTGTTTTCATGAGTATTTTGCAGGAGATGTCTTCAGGGCAAATGAAGCTCATACTTAGAGGAATATAATGCAAGTGGTTTCAGGTCATGTCACTTCTCACAGGTCCCGGAATGAGTCCTCCAATGTACAGTTGAGGGGTAACAGGGACGGTGACAAACGGTGACAAATTGTTGTGTAACACCACTTCATATCAATGTTTTTATTTATGCCTCTGAAACAGACTCTGTAAGTCGCAATTTACCCATCTAACTTCATGCATGCCAAGTGTTAAATAATGTGCATGTAATCTAGAGTTTAGGTTGGAGTTTTTGCTTGCATACGTTGTCAACCAGTTGTTTGACCCGTTGACTCCACTTAAGCACACGATTTCAATCTCAACGCAACTCAATCTCCTTAGAAGCTTCTAGATTTGCGGGATTTTCTTATGGAAATTTGAAGTCTTCTAGATCTCTTGATGAAGTCTTCGAGATCTCTTTCTAAACGTGTTCCCTAATTTTTTTTACTCCACAGTCAACTCATTCAACAATTTATTTTTCTTTTAACGACTATAAAATCGATTTTATCATGGGTTTTTCGCTTCTTACCTCACCTCCTAGCTGTAGCTCTGAGCTTCCCTTCCAATTCATTTTTTCGCCGAACCTTGTTCCTTTAGCATTTTGTTAGAACTCACTCTTTGTTTATTATAACTCACTCTCTTTTGATTTCGTTATATTTCCTGTAGCTGCATTTTTTCCTGTTTTATTTTTCAACCTTTCGTCTCTTCTTGCCTTTTCATATCGAATAATATTTTACTGAGTTCTCATACTCCATAGGTGTGGCCCCGTTGAATATACTTATCACTCCATACATCCTTGTTGAATACACCTATCACTCTCATGCAATGTTTAATGTTGTTTTCAATCACTTGTTGTAGGCTTTATAAGTCATGATTTCAACCTTTTAGGATTTCATTTTTATGCACCATTTGTTTGTACAAGTCTTCTATTGCTATTTTCTTGAGAAAATATTCTTTATTATGTGCTTGTTATAAATTTTCAACCTGTTTCCATTAACCAAAAATAATGTTTCTGGTTCATCTATAGTTTTTATTTTGACTGATCCGTTATCATAGATTTCTTCAATTTCATAAGGCCCTAACCAATGAGTAGTTAATTTTTCCTTGAAGTCTTTATATGATAAATCAAATAACAGTGCCCAGTCTCTTGCATGAAAGTCTCTATTTTTAATGAACTTCATGCCATTTTGTCCTCTATTTTTGAATCAATGATGTATGTTCCACAACTTCTTTTTTGATTTCATATAATTCATTTAACTGCATGATTCTTTGTTGTTGTTCCTTTATAGGTCCAATCCTAGTTCAGTCGCAAGTCTATATGTTTGGATTTGAAATTCAATGAGTAGAAGAACTTATTTTCCATACACAAGTTGATAAGGGTTGAATCCAGTAGTGTTTTTCCATGTTATTCTATAGTCCCATAATGTTTCATTTAACTTTTCTATCCAGTCCTTTCTATGCATCTTTATTGTCTTTGTCATGATATTTTCAAGAGATTTTTTTGTTGACTTCGCATGTCCATTTTCCTATGGGTGATATGGAGTTGATTTCATGTGCTTGAGTTTGTACTTTTCTATAAGATCTCTGACAAGCTTTGAAGTGAATTGTGCTCCTTAATCTGTGACAATTTGTCTTAGTACTCTAAATCTAATAAATATCTCTTCAAGGAGAAAAGATATTATAGCATTTTCGGTTGCCTTTGTCATTGCCTTTACCTCCACCCATTTTGTGACGTAGTCAATACACACCAAGATGTACTTCTTTCCATTCAATGGTGGATTGATAGGACCCACAAAATCAAGATCTCATTGTTCAAATGGCTCTATAAGAACTTGTGGCTTCAATGGAATTTCATCAAAAGGTATAGGTCTTCCTATCCTTTGACAACTATCACATTACTTGACATACATTTTTGAATCCTTGAATAAGGATGGCCAATAATAGCCTAGATTCAGTACTTTGTATGTTATCCTTTTATCTGAAAAATGTCCACCACAAGGTTCATCATGACAAGCCTTTAAAATTTCTAATATTTCATCTTGTCTTACACATTGTCTTATAATAAGGTCAAAACCAATATAGAAAAGATCTCCATTAAGCCATGTATATCTATCACTTTCTCTTATCATTTTTCTTTTCTCTTTTGATGTAAAATAGGGAGGTAATTTTCCTACTGATAAGTAATTAGCTATATCAGCATACCATGGAGTTATAATTCATATTGTAAATAAATTTTCATCAGGAAAGTTATCTGAAACAAGAACAATCTCACCAGATTTATGTAGTCGAGATAGAAAATCTATCACTTGATTTTCCTTTCCAGACCTATCTAGGATAGTAATGTTGAATTCCTGCATCAATAACAACCATCTTGTTATTCTTCCATTTGTAATGGGTTTATTCATCATATATCTAATGGCAGAATGATATGTATGGATGAAAACTTCATAATTCGTGATGTAATGTCAAAGTTTATTTACAACATGAATTATTGCCAACATTTCTTTGTCAGTAACTGTGTAGTTCAACTCTACAGGGGTCATATTTTTGCTAATAAAATAGATAGAATAAGTCATATGATTCTCTTTTTTACCTAGAGATTCCCATATTGCAGTATCTAACGCATCAGTAGAAATTTGAAATGGAAATTCCCAATTGGGTCCTCTCAAAATGGGTGTTGTGGATAGTTTTTGTTTGATTCTTTTAAAAACAACTGGACATTTTTCATTCCAATGAAATGGTACATCTTTTGTAAGTAATTTGAATAAAGGAAAGGCCATTTTACTAAAATTTTCAATAAATCTTCAATAATAGTCTGCATATCCAAGACAACTCCTCACGTCTCTTTGGTTTGTTGGTGTTGAAAAAATTATAATGATTTGGAATTTTATTGGATCTACTTTTATTCTAGAAGAGGAAATATGATGACCCAACACTATCCCTTTTGTTAACATAGTGAAACATTTTACATTACTGAGAAATACATTTGTTTCAATACATATCTTCAAAACCTTTTCCAAATTTTTCAAACAATCATCAAAGGTATTTCCATAGACAGTGAAATCATCCATATAAAATTCTACACATTCATGTATCAAATTAGAAAAAATGGCCATAACTGTTCTTTGAAAAGTAGCTAGTGCATTACATAATCCGAAGGGTAATAAATTATAAGAATATGTACCCCAAGAACATGTAAAGTAGTTTTTTCCTAGTCTTCTAATTCTATTTTGATTTGATTATATCCACTCAATCCATCTAGAAAGTAGAAAAAAAATCCTAGCTAGTGAATCTAAGACTTGATCTATGAATGATAATGGAAAATGATCTTTAAGAGTTGCTTTTTTCAATTCCCTATAATCTACACAGACTCTTCACTTCCCATTTTCCTTTGGAACCACTACTAAAGGAGAAACCCATTGACTATCTGAGATAGGGTAGATAAACCTACATGTAATAAGTTTTGCAATTCTTCCTTAACTATCTCTTTCATCATTGGGTTCATCCTTTGTTGGTGTTGCCTTACAGGTTTGACACTATCATCTATGTAAATATAGTGAGTACATGTTTCAAGATGAATTCCTTGCATATCATTGTAGTCCTACGCAAATGCCTTCGAATATTTATTTAATAATGCAATCGATTGTTCTTCTTGTGATATTTGCAAATTGTTACCAATGTTAAGACATTTTTCAGGACTAGTTTCAATTATTTTCCTTTGGGAATGTGTGATTGAATTAATAGGAAAGATAGCATCAAATGATGTTTGCAGAGAATTGATTGTGCAATTTTCCTAAAGTTATTGTTCTAGAATTTGACTTGCAGCATTATATTGCATAGTTCTTAATTGCTCTGAATATTCGATTCTAAAATGAAATACTTTATTGAATCCTTGTTATCTTCTTCTCTGAAATCAAAAGCTTGATTAATGCTTAAAATAGGTTGAATTTATTTCTTTTGTTGTTTTATTTCATCAGGCCATGATACCAAAGAAGATGATTGAGAAGGAGGATAAAGTGTTATATGTTTCCTTTCATTTCCATGTGAAATAATCATACTTCCTTATCTACAACTAATAAAGGCATCAGCTATGGCTAACCAAGTTCTACCAAGAATTAATGGGTGCCCTCCTAAATTTGACTTTGGTTGAAGAGCTAACAAGTCTACTAGATACTCCCAAGAAACTAAAGAGAGTATGATATCTTCAAGCACACCTTCTCGAACTAATTCGGATCTATCAACTAGTTCCAAAATTATAGTGGTTGGTCGAATATTTGGAAAATTCAGATATTTCATTGTTTCTATTGTCATCACATTAATAGTAGCTTCCAAGTCAATTAAAGTTTTAGAAACCAATTTTTTTTTAATGGAAATTGTCACCATAAGAATTACGGGATCAACGTATTTTTCAATTGTAGTATTTGTTGACATGAGGCTAGCTAGCTTTCCCATTACATATATTGTTAGTGGATCCTTCTTTCTTTTGCTAGTTTTATTTATGCGCAATTCCTTAATTTCTTTTGTATAGATTGGAAAATCATTAATATCTTGCAATAAAGGAATTTTAACATAAGGATTTTTTAATTCATCTAATATATCAAATTCAGGAAGAGAAATTAGAGGTTTTTTTATCAACTAACCTTTCTGGAAAAAGAGGTGTTTGAGTCATTATTGTTTTACTCTTTTGAATTTGATTATATTTAATTATATTATCTGTGTTGGATTTTTCAGGATTCCTCTCCTCCTTTGTTGTTCTTCTATGATGATAGGAGAGTCCTTTTGTAGAAATTTTCCAGACCTTGAGTGAATATTTTGAATAGGAATGATTGAATATGAAGTTCCTTCCTCAGTATTATATATTGGTATTTCTATTTTGTTACTTGAATTTTCCATTGGTTGGGATGGTAATTGAGTTGGTCTGGGTGGTGGTTGGTTAAATGGAAGTTGAAGCTATTAAGGTTGGGTTAATGGTGGTGCGGGTAATGATTGTTGAGGAAATGGATTTGGTTTTGGGGTTGTTAAAATTGTTGAAATGGAAAAGGTTGTTGAGGATAGGATTGATAGGTTTGTTGATATGGATGAGAATAGAATTGATGAGGAATTTGGGTTCCATAAGCATATCCTCACCAAACTTGAGAAGAATAGTTTTGGGTTTTCTTTGGAGGCCAAGCTTGCCAAGGAATAGGATTATTCCATAAATCATGAATAGGATACTGATAATTTTGAGGAAATTGTTGAGCAAATTGTTGAGTAGTATTTTGAGGCATACCTACAAATCGTGGTTGCCAAGATCTTTTGGTGCTAAATAATAAATAGATTCCATTCCTTGACTTTATTCTATTGGGTTGCGTGCAATTCCTTTAACTTTGGACAATCATCAGTTGCATGATTTTCAGTACAAAGTCTACAAACATGAATATTTTCTAAAGTACATTCTCTCAATGGATGCTTCTTTCTACAATTAGGATGTAAAATTGATAACACTTCATTTTGTTCTTCTTCTTTCTTTCTTGCTTTTAGTATATCAATTTGTGTTCCTAATGTACTTAAGATATCAGTTTTGAAATCTTTGAACAAGTTTCCGAGTTCATCCTTTGTTATACTTCATGTTGTTGATTCGGTAACTTTAGAATTTGCATCTCTTTTTCTAGTTTTAGCTCTACCTCTTGAGTATTTTTTACATGACTCTGCAATTTCATCACATTGTAAATATGAAATATCTCATTTTGTCGTCACATTTATAATAGCAAGATACTCATCTCGTATGCCTTTTAAAAACATTGCTTGAATAGTTTTAGAGTTTAAAGAATGATGTTTAGAATTTTGTAAGTTATAGAGAAATTATTCTAAATATTCCTCTAAAATTTTATCTTCTTGTTGAGACATTCTAAAAATATCATCCTTTGAATCTATAGGCCTACAATATGCTTGATGTTTCTTAAGGAAAAATTTTCCCATGTCTTCCCAACTGGTAATAGTATGTTCAACTAATCCCATGAACCATCTTAATGCAGATGCTTTAATAGTAGCAGGAAAAAGATGAAGCTTATGTGTATCATTAATATAACCATAGGTATGACATAGAATATCAAATTCAAACAAGAATGAGTTAGGATCTTCAGAAGACATACCATAGAAATTTGGCAAAACAAAAGGTGGTTCATTTTTACCTCTTATCCCAAAATTTCTCTATTGTATAAGATTGGAAATCCAAAAGTAGCCTCTTGGTAATCTTCTACTCTTTCATCCTCTCTTCTCTTGTTTTCATTTTCTCTTTTGGTATCCTCTTCTCTTTTTCTCTCCTCTTCTCTTTTCCTTTCCCATTCTATCTGTTGTCTTTCATGTTGTAGTCATTGTTCTGCAGTTAGTCATGGAATGTTAGATCCTTGTTCTTCTTCTGCCATTTCTTTTTAAGTTGTTTCAAACGTTTCAATAAAAATATGAGTTTTTACTTCTTCAACTTTCTCTAGTTGATCAAGGATAGGTTGTTCAATTGGTTGCTCTAGTTGTTCAAGGATAGGTTGAATCATTGGTTTTCTTGTTTCTTTTTGTTTTCCTATAGAAGGTGCTTTTGCTTGTGTTTGTTTTCTCTTTACTTCATAAGCCAACAAATTTTGTCTTTCAACAAGGGTTAACCTTTGCCTGAACGTTGTTTTTCCTCTAACTCTTCCAAAGTTGGTTTTCTAGCAATTGGCATAGTGAGTTTGAATGTAGATGGTCCTGATCCTACCAATTGTTAAGTGGTTGGGGGGTTTTGTTTTATATATCTACCTTTCTCATCTCTTTGTCTAGGAATGAATAATCATAATGAAAAATCCCAAAATATTTTTGTTTTTTATATTTTCTTAGTGTTTTTGTATGTTTTAAGTTTTCTAAACAAGCTTCCTAACTAGTTGTATCTAAGTGTGCTTCCCTGGAAACGATGCCAAAAATGTGAGTCCAATTTATTGAGGCAAATTAGAGCATGTATTTGTAACAACCCCGAAATAAAAACATGTAATTAATTAGATTAATCATGCGATTTATAGTCAACACGCAATTTATCAACTAATTAACATCAAATTTCATAAATATGAGTAGAGACAACTTACCTGTGATTTCGAGGTTGAACACTAGTTGAATTCTGCTAACTGCAATAAAGTCTTGGGGACGACTCTCCACCCAACCGTAGGCTCAATTGCACAAAATCATGCTACAAATGGCCACCCCCGAGCCCTCAATCAACGTAGTTCTGCCAGGGAATCCTTTGTCTCATATCATTATTCTCCCAAGAGAATGGATGATGGAATCATGGAATGATGGAATGCCTCTCATCTTCCTCACCATCTATTAAATAGAGCAAACATTGGAAGGGGAACCACATGCACACACTCCATGTGTCCACATGCAAATTTACTACTTTCTTGTTTTATTTCTTTTGTTTTTACTTTTTGATAGCTTTACTGATTTTTATTGCTTTCTTATTTTTTTTCTATTTTTTTACTTTTTTTTGTTTATTTTTATTTATATTTATTTAGAGCTTTAGTACTGTTATTTATTATTTTATTATGATTTATTATTTATTTACTATTACTATTTTTTTATTTATTGTTTATTATTTATTTTCTTGTATTTTAATATTATCTTATATTATTTATTATTTATTATTTATTATTTTTATTATTATCATTATTTATTATTTGTTATTTATTATTTTTATTATTTATTATTTATTATTAAGGGACATTACATACTCCCCCACTTTTAAGGAACTTCGTCCCGAAGTTAAGTTGAATTATTTAACATTTTATTTTGTTATTTATTACTTCATGTTCGCTGACACCCTCTGCTGAACTAGTATAACCAGTAGGCATCGAAAGTTTCACAACATGCGAGAAATCCCAAGGAATCTCTGTCCTTTTTCACACTTTCGGAACCAGGCATAAGCCTCCTCGGTCTGTATCCTAGTCCAAGGCTGGCCCCAAGGCTCTCGTGTGACTCAGACCTCATCTCCCCCAAGGTAGGCATCCGGTACAGTGCTCAATGTCTTCGGGCATCTCGCAAGGTTGGCCCACTTCCTCCACAACTCACTAAGGCGCACAACCCAAGGCATCGAAGTCCTTACACCCCTAGTAGACTTTGGCATCCCAATACAATACTAGGCACCTAGCCTTCAATATCAGGCACTTGGCCTCCTCAATATGGTCCCATAGCCCTCAAGAGTTATCCATCAAGAGCTATACAAGACAAAGGAACCACTAGCATATGTAGTGTTGATTGTGTTTGTCCCCAGCCCATATGGTGTTACTTATTCTCCCTCGTGCGTATGGGCTCGCACGAGATTATCAAATAAACCGGCCCTCTCGGCCCCTTTGTGGAGTCCTGTCAATCATCACACCTCAACATGCAACAAATGCATTAGCTATACTAGCATAGTATCATAGAAAATAATCCAAATGCCAAGTCTTGCATGTCATCATGAGAACATTCATCATTGTTAATCGCAAAATAACGAATTGCATGCTCATGCATGTCTTAAATTTGTATGCA
The DNA here is from genome assembly GCA_031772625.1 of Pinus tabuliformis. NCBI lineage: Eukaryota > Viridiplantae > Streptophyta > Pinopsida > Pinales > Pinaceae > Pinus > Pinus tabuliformis. The sequence goes on along the minus strand of CM062817.1, from coordinate 942,455,348 downwards.
AATATCACATGTTTCCTCATGAAATACCATCATAAGTTCTAACATCAACATATTTGCATCAAATACATATCATGATCACATAGTAAATGAATATGTCAATATACCTCGACATAACATCATAATGCTTATGCATATCATCATCATCATAAGGATATATCATCATTATAAGAACCACGTGTGCATCATTATCCTCCTACCATTATATCACGAAACCTTATGTAACATTATACTCAACATCTAAACTGAAATCATAGTGTATGATTTAGATGTATCATAAGTTTAAACAATAAAACATGATTTAGATGCTCCATAAAAGTATTTTTCTTAGCTAAGTAAGCACTTCTAATTAGTTCACCACACATTTTAATCAAGTAAATAAGGAAAGTCATTAAAAATAACATCTACATATTCCTAGGTAGCTGGCCCTGGGCTATTGGTCCCACTAGACCTTGACTTGCTCAAACTCATAGTCCCTGAGTCAATGAACCTGGCGGTCCAGTATACAGAATGGTTCAACCTGAAGGACTCCCTCCTCGGGAACCTGCAAGTTTTCAAATTTCAAAACATGGGATGGATCGGGTACATATTTTCTAAGCATAGAAACATGAAACACATTATGCATCCTTCTTAGATGGAATAGCAGCTCGAGCTTATAAGAAATTGGTCCAATCCTCTCTAGGATCGTGAATGGCCCAACAAATATAGGGGACAACTTTGTTCCCTTACCAATCCTAAAGGGACTTTTAAAGGGTTTGATTCTAATAAAAAATTGGCTTCCTTTCTCAAAGTTTCTATCAACTCTCTTTGCATTAGCATAACTTTTCTGGCGATCCCTAGAATCTTTTAGTCTTTGTTTAATTGTGGCCATTTTTTCTTCCATTTCTTGGAGCATTTCAGGTCCCAACATGACTCGATCCTCTAATCGATCCCAACTTAATGGATTACGACATGGTCTTCCATACAAGATTTCGAAGGGAGATGCCTGAATTGAACTATGATAACTATTGTCGTATGCAAATTCCACTAAGGGAAGGTATTTCTCCCATTGGTTTTGTTGATCCATGACATACATTCTTAGCATGCCCTATAATACTTGGTTTACTCTTTCTGTTTGCCCATCTGTCTCTGGGTGATATGTTGTACTGAAGTTTAGCTGTGTTCCCATAGATTGTAATATGCTTCTCCAAAATCTGGAAGTAAAATGTGTGTCTCTGTCAAATATTATCTTTCAGGGCACTCCATGAAGGCGAATTATTTCTTTTACGAAAATTTGAGCGATAGCTGATGCTTCAAAGGTGGTCTTAACTAGAATGAAGTGAGCACTCTTAGTTAATTTATCAACAACAACCATAATGTAGTCATGTCTTTGGAATGTCATAGGTAAGCCTCCAACAAAATCTAGCGAAACAACTTCCCACTTAGTTTCTGGTATATCATGGGGTTGTAAAAGACCTGCCGGGTGATGATGTTCAGCTTTAACCTGTTGACATTCTGAACATCGAGCCACAAGCTTTGTTATATCCTTTTTCATTGTTATCCAGAAAAAATAGTTGTTTTAAATCCACGTAGATTTTCTGGACTCCTGGATGTGTAGCATATGGAGCTTGGTGGGCTTCCTTCATTATTAATTTCTGAAGTTCATCATCACCTGCGATGCACATCCTACTCTTTATCATAGAAATCCATCATTATCTAAGGTGTATCCTTCCCACTTGGTCGCCACAAGTACCTCTTCTTGTAAGGAAAATTTTATTTGTTGGTATTGCAGTTCCCCTACTAGGTGGTTTAGAATCTGGCTTCTCAAGTCTATCTTTAATGATGATATTGAATGAATTCTAGGTCTCCTTCTTGAAGCATCTGCAACTTTATTTTCTTTCCCCTTGATGTAGGATATCTTGAAATCATAATCACTAAATATCTCACTCCAGTGTCGTTGTCGAGCATTAAGGTCCTTTTGGGTGAAGATATACTCAAGACTTTCTGATCTATTCTTAATTCAAATTGACGCCCCATCGGATAATGTCTCCATAGTCTCAGGGCCATTACAACTGCCGCTAACTCCAAATCATGAGTAGCATAATTGATTTCATGGGTCTTCATTTTACGTGAAGCATAAGCGATAACCCCTTCATATTTCATCAAGATTGTACCTAATCCTTCTCCTGATGCATCCGAGCATACACAAAAGTCCTTGTCCATGTCAGGTACCTTTAATATTGGAGCAGTTGTTAGTCGATGTTTTAGCTCATTAAATTCTTTCTCACACTCACTTTTCCATTTTTAACTTAACCCCTTTCCTTTGGAGGTGGGTGATGGGATTACATATCTATGAGAAACCTTCTACAAATCTTCTATAGTAGCTTGCCAACCCCGTAAAGCTGCATACTTCCTTGACATTCCGAGGAGTAGGCCAATCCATTATAGTTTCAATCTTACTGTAATCCACTGCAATGCCTTTCCCACTAATGGTATGGCCTAGATATTGAATTTCTTTCTCAAAGAAGGAACACTTATTAAGTTTCCCATATAGCTTATGTTCTCTAAGGCATTGAAGTAGAATCTCAAGTGTTCTAGATTCTCCTTCTCATTGCGGGAATAAATGAGGATGTCATCCAGGAACACTTGGACAAAGAGATCCAGATATTTTTGGAAGACATTATTCATCAAGTTCATGAAGGCTGCCAGGGCATTAGTCAAACCAAATGGCATAACAATAAACTCATAGTGTCCATAACGCATTCTGAATGCCATCTTAGGTATGTCTTCCTCCTTGATTCTTAGTTGATGATAACCTGACCGTAAGTTTATCTTGGAAAATATTGAAGCTCCTTTTAGTTGGTCAAAGAGGTCATTTATTCGAGGCATGGGGTACCTGTTCTGAATGGTGGCCTTGTTTAGATCTCAATAATCAATACATAATCTAAGAGTTCAATCCTTCTTCTTTATAAAGATCACTAGTGCACCCCAAGGTGACACACTGGGTCAGATAAAACCTTGATCAAGAAGTTCTTTAAGTTGTATACTCAACTCATTAAGCTCCAGGACTATCATTCAATAAGGTGTTTTGGATATGGGTTCTATTCCTGGTTTCAAAGAAATGGATAAATCGATTTCTCAAACTGGAGGCAAACCTGGTAGCTCTGGAGGGAATACATTTGCAAATTTGGAAAGTAGTGGGTGAAACTTATCCCAGGACTTCTCGTCGACATGAACCATATCTACCGCATAAATCTTGCAGCCTTTCCTCATACGCTTATTAGCCTTCTTAGTTGATATGAGGCACAACGTAACATCACGTTTAATGCCTTTTATTACTATGGTTTCTCCCTAGTCATTTTTTAGGAGAATTGTCTTATTATAGCAATCCAGTATAGCTTGATGAGATTCAAGCCAATCCATTCCTACAATTAAGTCATAAGTCCCTAGAGTTGTACTATACATGTTCATCTTGGTATCACACCCCCCAATGTTAACACTGCAATCTCTTACCATTGACCCTGCTAATTTCTGAGAGCCTGATGCCATTTCTACCATTCTAAAGTTACTTTGCTCATGACTTGTCAATCCACATCTAAGTATTGTTGGAGGAGAAATAAAACTATCAGTGGCACTTGGATCAATTAACACAGATAGAGGGATGTTATTGATCATATCTGCGGACTCCACCACTGTGGCTTGGTGCTCAACCTGGCGATGGTTTGTGGCTGCATGAATTCGGTGTGGGTTTTGTGGTCTTCCTCCTTTTGCTTTGTGTCCCTGTCGTTTAATCTCGGTTTGATACCTTGGACATTCCCTTCTATAAAGTGGACCTCCACATTACCAATATTCTACTTGTTCTCGATTCTTACATTGTACCTATCCTTGGGCACCAGATCCTCTACCCCCACCATTAGTGTTTCTCAAGTAGGGCTGACCCCTACGTCCTCTTGGAGGCAGCCGAGAAGTTGCACTATTGATCCTAAAAACATTATTTTGTCTTCCCTAGAATCTATATGGATACCTCCTGGTCTATTTACCCTCATTGTGGGATGTTCCTTCCCTGTATTTTCATCAACCACTATTCACTTTTTCATATTTATTGTCCTCAGGACTTGTCTGGATAAACTAGTGGTTGTTGCCATAGTGGTGGGTTTCCACATGGCGACTTCTGCTCGGACCAAGGGATCGAGTCCATGCAAGAATCTTTCAGCTTAACGTTGAGCATCAGCCATATAGTCCACGTGATGGGCCAATGCATAGAATTCAACTTCATAGTCCTCGATAGATCTACCATTCTGTCGTACTGTATGGAAAGCCCCTACTTGTTGGTGTTTGTACTCCTCTGATAGGTACCTAGTTCAGAAGGCTTCCTCAAACATTTCCCAAGTGACTTTCAATGGGGTGACTTGCATCTTCGTTTCTTCATTTACCCACCCATAATAGAGCGTCTCCTTTTAGTAGACTCACTAATATTTGGGCCTTTTCCCTTGAAGTGTATGACTTAAAGTTGAGTGCTCTTTTGACACCAATTACCCACGCTTCTGCTTTTGAACCCCCCTCTTGACCCGTAAACTCTGGTAATTTGGATTTTTGGACTTCTTTCATAATATCGAGGGTTGTTTGTCCATCTTTGGCATTGAATTGAGAATTTAGGTCTTGCCTTTGTTTTCGTTCCAACTCCCTTCCTTTACCTTGATCTTGTCCTTGGCTTGTGACCCAATCCTTTAAGATATTTTTCATTTCCCCAAGGGAATGTAATATAGCTTGCTCAGCTAGGGTTCCAATCTATGTAGTGGCGGGAGGTGGGGTTTCCACCTCAGGGTTGCTTTGGGTTTGTCTTTGACGTTTAGGAGCCATGATCTCCCCTGTGTTTAATCAAGTTGAATTTTACATTACTTCCTTACTCATGTGCCAAAAGCTAAAATAAATCTAGAATATACCCTGATTTTAGAATATGCAATTAGTTACATCAACATATTCAACACACAATTTATTTTCCATTCATCCAAATTTATTTATTACAATACTTAAACCATAAATTATCAATAACCACTAATTTTATAGTATTATATTATATTATTTATACCCTAGAAAACATGAGTTGGAAGGTAATAATGATGTCCGAATAAAACTTAGAAAGTTGTCTCAACATAAATTTGATATTCGAATGACTATGAAAATAAAGCTTTAGACTATTGGTGGCATTATAGGAACGGAGATTTTTTTTTTTTTAATAGGTATTATTATTGTTTTAATAGGGTACTTGAATCTTGAAAAGAAAATTTATTCACCAACTGACTTTTGAAATTATATGTAACACCATTCACATATAAATTTGATGGACCATCACAATATTAAGTCTACATATTCATGATCCATATGTGCTAGGATAGATTGAAATTTTGTGTTGTAGAGTGAAATATTTTGAGTATCTGGTTAAGAAATCATAACTTTATGTTAGAAGAAAGATGTTATTCTAAAAAATTAAATGGACTACCTTTCACAAAATAAAATAAATTGTTATAACAAATTTATTGAATGTACCTCGAGATTCTTTAGCTGCTTTAACAAATCGAAATAATAATTTTTTTATATAATAATTTACTTGAAGTTGATAAGACCAGTTTACTATGAACAATTTTTATATTTAAAACACAATTTGAATAGACTGGATCTTTGTAGTCAGCTGATCGTCAATTGGGCATATTTGATATTTATGGCCATTAAATGATTACTCTACATATTTGATCTTTATGGCCATCAAATGACTAATCTACGATCGCTCCTTAAACCTCAAGTTTAACAAAATGGACAAATAAATACAAGTCAATTTATTTCAATTGCATTCCTCATCAAATTCTATTAGCGGGTTGTGATATTTTCCATACCTAATAGAATTACATCGGTGTGTTGTGGCAGGGGCTTTACGAAATCAAAAATTGATTGATAGTTAGCCATATCAAACAACCAAAGAGAGATTCCAACATAAACACACAATAAACAAGAAGAGACACTGACACCCAACCAAAACCGAATCGAATGACTAGGAAGGCTATCCCTCCCCCAAAACACAAAATTAAATCATTTTATTAATAATATGGCCCGCATGCAAGCGCACCCGCGAAGGCAACACCATATCAAACCCTAACATAGCTTTAATGGCTACCGGGTTTTACATTCATCAATTACCTTTTCACTTCTAAACAAAAACTTCTTTAAGAGTGAGGATTCAAGATTGAATTGAATCCCGCTCTTTGAGACCTACTATACACAATTTTCCATCAATTTACCACTACAGATTTTGAGATTTCGAAAAATAAATGTGCAAGATTATACCATGACAACGCTCTCTAATCCTCTTCACAGGGTTCGAAAGGAATATCAAATACGAAGCCTACATTAAATAAACCGCGTTCAAATGCAGCAGTAAACTCTCACATGTCTTTATTTCTAGATTATCCCATCATATATCGTCATCGCATGGAAAAAGGCCTCTGGCCCCTGCACTCTGATTGCAAGTACCAAATACCCAGTTCTCCAGAAAAAGGCATTTATGAGCGATGTAAATGATAACAACATAAAGATCGAAACAAAACCAGGAAACTCTAAACAAACCTATTAGCTATAATACATCGGCATCGGCATAATTTTAGAAAAAAAATATAAGGAATTTCCTTAAAATTCCCATGTTCAAACCCGCAAAAAAAAAAAAAATCACCCTCAACTTTGTAAGATCTTCAAAATTCCAAAAGACAAACAAAAGATACAAGGGAAATCGACTATATACATCGAGGGTTAGGAAATCTATATACAAAGAATATTTCTAAATTTACAGATTTATTATATCTAAAACATATGAGTACACCAACCCTTTTTTCATCAGTGGAAATAAGCTCTAATTTAGCCAGATTTATTTAATAAAGCACAATAGTTCAGAGAAATGGGAAGATAAATATTTTCTTTTTCTTTTTACTGACAATTGTCAAGAAACCTCTGCATCCCTTTTAATATTCCCATTTAAGTGGATAGAATCATTAGGATGTGATTGTAAATTTTCTAAGGAATAACCCTCTTAAATAGTAAAAAAAAAAAAAAATTAAAGCTCTTAGATAATAAAAGAGGAATTTAAAGCTTTAAGGAAAGTGTACAAATAAAAAAAAAATTAAATACCCCTCAAAATATTAATGAGAAAAATTCTTTATACTGATTTTATAAAAATTAAAATGATAACCTTTCTCCCAAGGGAAATTGATTTTCCTCTAAAAAAAAAAAACTCAAAGCAATTGACGTCAAAGCTCAACGATGAAAACTACGCACTAGGTAAAGTGAATACAACCTCAGAAATTAAATTATTGATTCTAATGTTCTGAATAATTTATTTCTCAAAATTGACTTCAAATATTTTAGAGATTTTTGCTTAGAAATGTTGACGGCTTCCCAAAAGAAATCGATAAATCATTTAGATTGAATTTTTCTATATTCAAATTTCTATAGGCCCTAAGAGTTGAACCTATGCTATGATACCATATGTAACAGCCTCGAAATAAAAACATGTAATTAATTAGATCAATCATGCAATTTATAATCAACATGCAATTTATCAACTAATTAACATCAAATTTCATAAATATGAGTAGAGACAACTTACATGTGATTTCGGGGTTGAAAGCTAGTTGAATTCTGCAAACTGCAACAAAGTCTTGGGGACAACTCTCCACCCAACCGTAGGCTCAATTGCACAAAATCATGCTACAACTAGCCACCCCCGAGCCCTCAATCAACATACTACTGCCAGGGAACCCTTTGTCTCATATCATTATTCTCCCAAGAGAATAGATGATGGAATCATGGAATGATGGAATGCCTCTCATCTTCCTCACCATCTGTTAAATAGAGCAAACATTGGAAGGGGAACCACATGCACACACTCCATGTGTCCACATGCAACTTTTTTATTGCTTTCTTGTTTTATTTCCTTTGCTTTTACTTTTTGATAGCTTTACTGATTTTTACTACTTTCTTGTTTTATTTCTTTTTTTGTACTATTTTTTCTATTTATATTTATTTAGAGCTTTAGTATTGTTATTTATTATTTTATTATTATTTATTATTTATTTACTATTACTATTTTTTATTTATTGTTTATTATTTATTTCTTGTATTTTAATATTATATTATATTATTATTATTTATTATTTATTATTTATTAATAAGGGACATTACAATATTTTAATATCAATCTGGGTTGGTAAACTTAGACACACACCCAAAGTATATGGATCTTAGATCTAACTAGTTTAGGAAGTAATTGCTTAGATACTCAAAAATGAATAAATGCGTATTACAACCTGAAAATGTAAAGCTACAAGTGTGAGTTGTTGAATGTGAAGAAAACATAGAAAATCTAATATATGAAGTATATGAAAAAGTGAATAGTGATTTTATTCAATTTTAGTTTTTAAGGAAGAGGCTCTTGTCTCAGAGGTCTTGGTTGTCCTTACTTATCGTTTCTATTAATTCAATAAAACCAATTTCACTCACCTAAGTTACCAAAGCATAAAACATTTAATTCAAGAAAGAAGGAAGAAATGAATGTGTAAATATTGATTTCAATTCAATCTTAGTTAACAAAGAAGAGGCTTTAACTTAGAGACCTGGTTTGTCCTTCCTTATTGGAACTAATCATTTGAAAGAAATCATTTCCACTATCTCAATAACTATGACAAGAAAATTAGTTTATACAAGAAACATTCACAATATTAGCACATAAAATAAAAATGCTAACATACATTTATGCACATAATTTAACAATAGTGTGCTTAGCTTAGAATGGGGGCCCTCCACCTTTTCCTAGTATTAAGACAATTAGCTACCACAAATCACCATTCACGTCACACAGAAATGTATGCACAAGAAATAGAAGGCAAGTCTCCAATTGTATTCAGAAAATAATAGTCACAATATATCCATAGTTGTTTGGTAGCTTTGCTTAAATAGGCTAAAAATATAACAATATTAGCTATAACTGTTGTAAAAACTAACAAGATTCATATTCCATCTCATAAAGTCAAGCTCATCCCTTTGTTATACAAAATATGGAAAAATCCCACAAAATCCCAAAATTGCGCCTAAATCAGGGGATTTCCTATGTGACTGGTAAAGTTTGACCAACGTTGACCGAGCCTATTCTAACTGATTTGAAGCGATCCAATACGTGTCCCTCCATCCTTGGTTCCTGTAGTTTTCAAATATGCCTTCATTTCATGCCCATGTGTCCTACACATACGACTTCAATAAAGCCATTACAAGAAATTTTGTTTCTGCCAAAAATGAATTTTAATGCTCAATTTTTTACTAAAAATTCTAAAAATCAAAAGACATAATTATTTCACCTTGGTGTGAAAAAAGAGGTAAAAGGTGCTTAATATAATAAGAATACAGTGATAAATGATGGTAAAATGATGCAATAGGTATAATCTAAAAGGGTCAAAATCGAGAGCTAACAATCATCTAGAATAGTTACACTTGTAATTATTCCCCATTCAAATTCACCTCTTCGATCTGATCCTTCCTCACCGATTCAAAGTTTTGTAGCACCCACTACTTTATTTCCAATCTATGTATTCCCTTCTTTGCAACTTATAACTCCTCCTCCTCCAACACCTCCTTCAAGACCTCCTCCTACAATTCCTTTGCCTCCACATACACCTACTTTGGATTCTCTAAGTTCCCCTTCTTCAAGATCAACCATGGTTGGTCAACGCTGGTTATCTGTTAGTTCGTTTAACATTGTTGGAGATCATCATTATCTTCCAAAACATTATGAGAGATGGCTTCCCAAATTCAATCATGATGTGCCTATTATTGTTGAAGAGCATATCAAACAACTCATGTTATCTTTAAAATTAGGAGCAGTACAACATGAATATCAAGTATGTAATATTTGTCCCTTCACATTTGAAGGAAAAGCTACAACTTGGTATTTTTCATTAGTTGATACTCTATTACTAGTTGGGAAATTTTTGAAAAATAATTTTAAAAAATTGGTGAAGATAAGACCAAGGAATCCTTAATTATTGAAATCTCAAATATTAAAATGAATTCTCATGAGTCCATTAAAGATTTGAATGAAATATTTCTTTCTATTATCGATAGGATTCCTATTGATTTAAGACCAAGAGATAATGGTTTGATTGAATTTTATACTACCGCTCTTCCTTCAAATATTATTTTTTTGTCATTACAACAAAGAACATTAGTGCTAAATATGGAAGAGGATTTGAATGTTGAGAAACATGGGATGAGATTCCTCTTTTTTAGACCAATTTTGACTATTGAAGCGCTCAATTTAGATAAGGGAAAGCGTAATTTTGAATTAAAATCCCACATGTGCATATTTGATCAGGTCGGCCTCAAAGCAAATTGGAAACCCTTGGAAGGTTATAAATGCAAATGACCTCAACCTCATTTGGACATCATCAAGAGACATTCTTCTACTCTCTTTCTTATTTTTGTCTCACGCAGGTTTGAGGCACGTCTGTTGAGAATTGGTTCGCATGAATGATAAATTACATGGTTTGAAGCTCGCATGTGTTTCTAAGGTTTTGAGTCATAGTCACAAGCTTACCAAAGGAAAATCTCGATTGCATTCGGTTTGCATGCTCGAGGGAGCGACTGGAAGCTCTCAGTCGCTCGCACACCCCCTCCTCCCTGCGATTGGAACATAAGCTTGCACTTTTCAGTTGATCGAAGTTTTCATTCATTTACTGTAGTGTTCGATAGTTAACCACAAACAATGGCAATTCATCACAGGCTTCTGAATCAAGATTTTGAGTATGATCATTGTTGGATTCATTTCATGGATATTGTTTAGCTTATTTTTCTGGATAGGTTTATGGTTGAAGACGTGGATCATAAAACGCTCTTATGTTGAATCATTCAATGACAATCTAATAAGAAGAATAATTTGAAACGGTTTTCCCCATAATGGGTTTTTCCCTGGTCTCTAACCAATCCTGGTGTCTCTATGTGTGAATGTTTTTCTTCTATTGTTCCTTTATGTTTCATTGCATCGATGATGATATTTTTCTTTCGACATAGTTGCATATGCTGCTAAATAATGATGTAAATCTGAATAAAGTTATGATGTTATGGGGTGAATTTAATGCGTAAATGAAGAAATGCAATTATCAAAGAAAAGAACAATATATCCCTAAGAAAAATTAACACGCAACTGTTAGGGAAATTGAATTCTCTGCATGCACTAGCTATTTTGGGTTGATTGATTAGTTAATTGGATTATCAATGAGTTAGACTAAAGTCTCACTGCACAACTAAACTTCCACTAGTTCCTCCAACAGTTGGAACTAGTTTAACTAAATAAAACTTGAAATAACTAACCTTGTTTGCTAAAAATTGGCAATCACACATGCTTAATTGAACTCTAACTCCTCCAACTCGAATTTACTAAGTAAAATGGGTGACACAATCCATGTCACACAAGTTAATTGCATCCAAGTTGTCTATTGATGTGGAAATTTGAATTTTCTCATTTTAATCAAGGAAAAATCAAATTCATAATTTCTTGTTACACTTTTGAACACTGCCTCTCAGCAAGAAATGGATTATCAACCACCCCTATCCTACATCCGTGGAACTTGAACTTCCCTCTTAACAAGGCCTTTGTCAAAAAGTCAACATCTTGTTCCTCTGTCAGAATGTATTGTAGAAACATCATCCACCTCTACACATAGTCTTGCAAATGGTGATATCATATATCTATATGCTTGGATCGATTGTGAAATAAAAGATTCTCAGAGATATTGATGCAACTCTGATTATCACAGTATATCACGGGTGGATCCATCATCTGACCAAATAATCCTACAAGTATCTTTCTCATCAAGATCGCCTCACATGTTGCTTGAATTGCAACCATGTATTCTTCTTCTATCGAGACAAGGGCCACAGATCGTTGCTTCTTTCTATACCAGGAAATCGTTGCGGACCCAACACTAAAAATTCCACCTACTGTACTCTTTTAGTCAGATGGACTCCCCGCCCAATCTACATATGTGAAGCCACACAATTTCACTCGCTATGTCTATTTGTTTCATAGTCAAAACTTAGTAGTGCCTCTAAGGTACCATAGAGCATGCTTAGTTTCCCTCCAAAATAATTTGGTTTTCCTAACCATAGCTTGGCTCAGCGAGTTGACTGCATAGCATATATCTAGTCGAGTCTTCACAAGATACATTAGTGAACCCACTAGTTGTTGATAAATGGTAGCATTCCACTTCCTCACCTGAAGTGGCATCCTCCTTCCTCCATTTGGTTGCTAGGGGTGTCTCTATGGATTTACAACTCTCCATGATGAATCTTTGTATAATCTTATTTGCACACTTTCCTTGAGACACAAATAGTTCCCCATCTCCTTGCGATACTTCCAACCCGAGGAATTAGTGCATGAGACCCATGTCCTTCATTTCAAATTCCCCTGCAAGGTACTCCTTGCAAGATCTAATCAGCTTCTCATCACCAGTCAAAATCAAATCATCAACATATAAGAAAATAATAAGCAATTTACCTTCTACCAAGATGTGATATAGGTTCTCATCCACTTCACTTTTGGGGAAGCCCAAACCAGTGAGATAACTGTCGAACATGGTGTACCAAGCATGGGGTGCTTATTTGAGATCGTACAACACCCTCTTGAGTCTGTACACAAGATACTCTCAATCAAATGTCACAAAAATTTCTGGTTTATTGATGTAAACCTCCACCTCAATAACCCCATTGAGAAATGTTGTTTTTAGATCCGTCTGGTGGATCTGACACCCCAACTGCGCAGCGAGTGGAATAATTGCACTAATGGATTAATACCTTGCTACATGAGCAAAGGTATCCTCATAGTCAGTTCCCTCAACTTGAGACAATCCTTTGGCGACAAATATGGCCTTATACTTCTCTATGCTTATGATTGTTGCATACTTAACCTTGAAGATCCATCTCAAACCTGCAACTGATTTACCTTTTGATCTTGGGACCATTTCCCAAACATTGTTCTTTACAATGGAATCATATTCTTTCACCATTACATCAATCCACATAGATTTATCCACTACTTCCTCGAAAGAGGATGGCTCAGTCTCTACAAGCTCAGTCATTAGTGCCATGTAGCCAATGTACCTCTCAGGTGACCTTTTCTGCCTACACAGATTTGAAGGAGATCCTACATTATCCCTCACATCCTGCACAAGTCTGTCAGCTTCCTTAATTCTTTTTTTGCCTTCTCTGGATGGTTCTTCTTGAGTGTATGTCTCCAATATGTGCTCCTCAATTTGTGGTTTCTCCACAACTTCTTGAGGCTTCTCCTTTGGAGTTAAAAGATCCTCTTCTGGTGGGATCTGAAGCTCCCTATCAAGATAGCACTGCATTGCTTTCTCTGAATCAAACTTTACATCCATCGTATAACCGTCATTTTGAGGGATGGCAAGTACACATGGTAGCTGTAAGGATTTTCTATGCAACCCAAAAATACCCCCAACTCTATTTTTGTCTCAAGCTTCTTCCTTGAATCTTTGGAGACATGGTAGTAAATAGAGGCTCCAAAAATCCTAAAGTGCGACACATTCAGCTTTATCCTAGAGAAATCCTCCTATGGTGTAATCATACCAAGAATTTGATGAGGACTCCAGTTCTGCAAATAGACTATTGTGTTTCATGCCTCAGCCCACAAATGCAGAGCTAAGCCTTGGTCATGTAACATATCTCTCGCAAATCCAACAATCCTACAGTTATTTCTCTCAACCACCCCATTATGCTATGGGTTGTGGGGTGTTGTCAGCTCTCTTCGTGTTCCTTCTTTCATATAGAAATTTTGAATTCATTGGGAATATACTCACCTTCATTATTGCTCCTGAGAGTCTTCACCTTCTTGTCGATTTCTATCTCAACCAGTGCCTTGAATTCTACAAACTTGGAGAATGTCTCATCTCTCTTCTGTATGAAGAAGATCCAAAACTTCCTTGAGAAGTCATCAATAAAAATGACAAAATATTTATGTTTGGTAGTGGAGGCTGTCGAGAAAGGTCCATGGACATCAGAGTGTATCCTTTCTAACACTGTACGTGCTTTGTTATCTCGATCATTGAATGTGGATTTTTTATACTTACCAAAAGTACATCCTTTGCATACATCATGTTTCTCAAGTGCTCCTTTGGGGAGGTCAGTGGCTATTTGTTGCATAATCTTCAAGGTGCCTTAATGCAAATGTCCAAGTATTTTGTGCTGAATTTCACTGACATCGCGGATCTGCACTTTCTCTGCCTTAGTGATTGATGCAGCACAATCTTCCACATCTAACTTAAACAGGTTCTTCACAGGAACCCTCATCTGCTTCACCTGTCTCGTGGCTATGTGTCTCAGGAAAGCTTTCCCTTTGTTAAAGATCACATCATACCTACAGTCTTCCAAAACTGCAACAAAGATGAGATTCTTCTTTAGGCCTGGAACAAACATGACATCCTTGAATCTAAGAGGGGATCCCAACTCCCTCTTAAAGATGACTATACCAATCCCAGTCACGTTGTACCTTTCATCATCCCCCAGCTCGATGTGCATCTGGATATCTTTCTCCTTCAGGTCATAGAAAAATTCTTTACACCCTATCATGTGGAATGAGGAACCAGAATCCAAGTACCACACACTCCCCATCAATGTACTGGTCATGCATGTGATAAGGGTGAACTCAAGCTCGAACTGTGAAACCAAAGCTTCACATATTTCTCCTCCTGAGGTCTTCATGCTTGACTTTTTGTGTGGACACTTCATGGCATAGTGCCCAAATTCATGACAACTGAAGCATTTAATTTTGGATAAATATTTCTTCTTACCCCCTTGGCTAGAATATGGTATGGTTTGAGATTTCTTCCCTTTTCCCTTCTTTCCCTTTCCAACCAATGCAAAGTTTTCTTCATCCTCACCCTTGGATGAAATTCCATCTCTGGTGTTCGACCTTTTTCCCTCCTATACCAAATTGGACCATAAGTGTTCCTAATTCGGTAGTTTCTTTCTCCTGTTCACCAAATCTCGGTAGTTATGCCAACTCTTGGGAAGGCCTAGAAGGGCTAGGCTTACCAAGTCATCATTTGAAATAGTAATACCAACTCTTGCAAGCTCATCGTGAACTTTTGTGAACCTACTCAGATACTATTGAATTGTGTCATTATTCTGCATCTTGATATTTCGAAGTTTATTGTTGAGCGTCATTTTCCTATGGTCACTGCTATTCTGGAACATATTTGTCAGTGCCTTCCACATTACATGACGAGTTTCTTTCCCATGGATATTTGTGACAATGTGGTCTCGAACTCCTTCCAAGATTATTCTCCTCGCCTTGGTTAGATATTTCTTCCATTGGGATAGGTTCTGGACATCAAATTTCATTAGTTTTGCAACATCTCTCTTGATGTATTCTAGCAATCCATTGTCATCCAACACCGCCTTCATGTCATCCTTCCATCCAATGAAATTTGAGTTTCCTTCCAAGGCATACTCTAATCTCAGTCCATTGAAGGTCATCTTCCGAACTTTGAAGAGATACTACTACATTGAACTGCAAATTCGAACCTCCTGTGAAACAACTTTGAAATTCCTACTCTAATGTGAATCCTGCTCTGATACCATCTAGAAATTATGGTGTATATTTACAACTTCTCATGAATTTTTAATCAAAATCACAAGACACAAACCTACTCTACTACTCTGCGAAATTTAATTCACAAATTAGAACATCAATCATAAACATGCAATGAGAAATAACACGCATGCACATAGTATTTTTCCAAGGGAAAGTAATCTTCTAGAAACCTTTATGTTTGCTTTCATTAATATGATGAATAGATATGTATTACAATTTATTTTCTCAACTGAGCACAACATGCAAGTGAATAACCTATCTCTCTGCTCACTCAGAAGATCTGACCCAGACTTAGTCAATTTATACCTCTTCTTGAGCCCATGTTTCCTTGCACAATTCCCAAGGTTAATCATCTGACTATATGCAACACCTGTACACTCAAGAGTAGTATACAATTGATTTTACACTAGCTTGGAATCTCCAACACAACTAGGGATCTTAAATTCTTTGCATGCACTAGCTATTTTGGGTTGATTGATCAGTTAAATAGATTATCACTGAGTTAGACTGAAGTCTCATTTCACAACTGACCTTCCACTAGTTCCTCCAATAGTTGGAACTAGTTTAATTGAAAACAACTTGAAAAAATTGACCTTTATTTTTACAAATTAGAAATCACACATACTTAACTGAACTCTAACTCCTCCAACTTGAATTTACTGGGTAAAATGGGTGACACAAGCCATGTCACACAAGATAATTGCATCCTATTTGTCTATTGATGTGGAAATTCTAATTTTCTCAATTTAATCAATACAAAATCAAAATGAGAATTTATTACTGCATTTTTCAACAACCCACACATCCAATGTAGCTCCACAAACTTAATATATTGAATTTGATTTAGTAGAGGACATGAAAGGACTAGGGAAAATATTTCTTTATTCAAATTATCAAAATTAACTCAACAAAGAGATAAACTTTTCAAAGCCTTAGGGAAAGAGTCAAATCATACTCAAACCTATGATAATCCTCAAAGAGCACCTACCAAAAGAATATATAATATCAATGCAGCTCTCATTGGAGATAGATCATCTTATTGAACTCCTCCATTCCTCTTGACTTTTGAAATTTGCAATTGAAATGTTCATAATTGTCTTGTTGATTCAGGAGCTTCATCAAATGTCATGCCTTTGTCAGTAGCTAAAAATTTGAATCTTACTCCTATTCAGTGGTCAAATCATATATTAAAGTTCAATAAGTCAAGTGTTGAATTTCTTGGAGAAATTAAAGTTGTGCTTATAATACTTGCTTCTAATCCTAATATTTTTCAGATTATTGATATCATTGTAACTAACATCTCAAAATGTTATGGTTTAATACTTAGTCGGGATTGGAATAAAAAATTTAATGGATATTTCTCAATTGATTGGTCCCACTTGTGGTTACCATTAAATGACATACCTAATAAGGGAAAGGTAGAAAGGGAACAACATATGAAGCATACGGTTACAGATCCTGAAATTCCAAACGAACTAGTCAATTTTCTGCAAGCCTCAATAGGAAATTATTAATTTGATATTTTTCTTAGGAATTTCACATCTGAATAATTTGTTGTTCTTAAAACACAAATTGAAAGTTTGAATTTTCTCACTATACCTGCGTTAAATTCAAGACAAATTTCATATGTTGAGGTTTTCCTTCTATTTTTACAAATGATCAAGTCAATCCCATTCTTTGGATCTTATACTTTGATGGTTCTAAAGCAACAAAAGGTACTAGCATTGGATGTGTCTTATTAGACCCACAAGGTAATAAGTTCCTTTTATGTTTTAGATTGAATTTTCTATGTACAAATAATGTTGCAAAATACGAAGCCTTACTTCAAGGTCTTCATAAGACTATTAAAATGGAAATACAGAATATAGAAGTGTTAGGTGATTTAGAGATAATTGTGAGAAAATGTAACAAAATCATTCATTATGTCTCTAATCATTTAAGAAACTACAGAAAAGAGGTTTGGGATGTAACCCAAAACCTTGATAGTTTTGAATTAAATTCCATACCTCGATCTTAAAATAACAATGTTGATCTTGTAGCTAACGTTGCTTCAAGACTTCTACCAATTGAAAAAATTTCTCCTGAAAAGTTCTCAGTTGAAATCCTTTTTAGGCCATTTGTACCTGATAACATTTATAATTTGCAAGTATTTGATCATGATGATCAGATAAGGGATTTTTTTACTTTACAAGATACTCTTAAAGAATTTTTTATTGATGAAGATCCATTACAGAAATTTTGAGGTCAAAAATGGGTCTCAAAACAAAAATGTACAACAAATATCAAGTTTATAAGAACCAATAGGATTAAATATGATGATGTCAACCATAGGGGATGATTCACCATTTTTGGAGTAAAAAGAAAACTACTTTTTCAACTCATATTTTCAACTTATCTCCCTACTATGTTACTAAAATTTCAAGTGGGAGCACTCGTTGAATGCGGAATTTAATTTTTCATCCAAGGAGTACGCATGTTGCATACGGTCAATGGAACATACTACACAAAAATCTAAAATACATTAAAAAACATAAGTACCCATGTTGTGTACTTTCGATGGACCCTACTACATGAAAAATGTGAAATACATGAAAAAACGTTATTGCAATCACATTTTTTCATTATTTCACATTTTTCGTATAGTAGGGTCCATCTAAAGTATGCAACATAGATACTCCTTGGATGAAAAATTAAATTCCACATCCAACGAGTGCTCCCACTCGAAATTTTAGTAAAATCATAGGGAGAAGTTGAAAATATGATTTGAAAAATTAGTTTTTTTCTTTTTTCCCTCCAAAACTTGATGAGGTAATCTAATCTTATTATATTATTTCCACTATTATTTATAATATTCCTTAGGAGGCCCATTTTAGACATAAAAAAAATATTTAATGCAACACAATGCATAATCACAATCAAATTTTTCGGATGAATCATTAGCTCAAAATTTTATTCCTAAATCCATAGTTCGTCTCGAAAATGTGTATGAATTTCAGAACAAGTTCAAAGCTAGTACAAATTGTAAAACTAATAGTTCTCCAAATAAATTTAAAGTTGTAAATTTCGGAATAGAGAAACAACCTCAAAATTCTAATATGTGAATCAATTGCACCCCTACTGAACAATCAAGATTCATCAAATTATTCAAAAAATGCAAAAAAGTATTTGCATGGACTTATGATGATTTGAAAGTTTATGATACTAAAATCATTCAACATGTAATCTTGATAAAACCATATACGAACCATTTCAACAAAAGCTCAGGAAAATGCATCCTAGGCTTAAGGGCCAAATTAAAAAAGAGTTGAATAAACTTCTAAAGGCAAAATAATTTTCCTTGGTAGATTTATTCTCAATGGGTGTCAAATTTAAATCCAGCTTGAAAAAAGAATAGGGATATTAGGATTTGTATTAATTTCCATAATTTGAATAAATCCTCTAAAAAAATATAATTTCCCTTCTCCCCCAATGGAACAAATTTTATAGTCAGTTGCAGGTTTGGAATGTTTTATTTACTTGATGGATTTTCAGGTTATAACCAAATTTTGGTTGCACCTGAAGGTCAAATTAAAACTACTTTTCGAACCAGGTGGGGTACATATGCCTATCAAAAGATGTATTTCAGATTAATGCATGGGTGATCTGAAATTGAGCATATTAGTAATGTTGTGCTAATTCCCCATTCAAAACAAAACCCAAGATGCTTATCATTTTCTTATCAAGTGCTTAAGGATTCAATACTTTTGCTTAATTAACTCATTCCCATGAGAGTTTCTTATGTAAATGTTATAAAACAATTTAACATAAAAATATATGTTGAACAACAGCAAAATAACAACAAAGAACATCAAAATACAACACACAGCAAGCACATGATAAAGGAGTTCACCCCTCCTGGGCTACGTCTCCTTGGTCCAGCTTCTAATGGCTTGGGTCTCTCTATTATGCTCAAATTACAACAAAAGTGTGTTTACAATGCTCAAATGCCTCTGAACCTATCTCCATGAGTTTCGAATACTCAAAAATGGCTATCTAGCCTCTTTTTGCATCCAATTTGGATAAGAACAAAAGAAGTTATGACTTCTCACAGTTCTTCCACTATTTGTTCCACAAAATGCTCTAAAACCGACCAAAAACCTCGTTTTTGCTCCAAAATCCACTAATAGAGCGAGGAATTCGTCGTTCGGTAGGCTATGTTCTGTCAGCCTGATTGCAATTGCAATCGGCAAGTATTGTAGGCTCTTAACACAAAGAAACATTGTGATGCGGCATTGCGGACCCGACAAGATAACTAACTGCAACATATAAAATTCACACATCCGAAACCTCCCGCTCTTTGCAATCATCTAAGTTCAACACGGTGGCACACTATGATAATATCAGTGGTAGTGCAAACCCGTCGGGGTATTAAACGATGTCATATAAAATTCTCGCGTCTGGGGTGCTCATTGCAATCAACAAGTGTTGCGGGGACATAACCAGTGCGATATGATGGACCCACCGGGACACTAAAATTCAACACATAAAATCCCACTTCTGGTAGTCTATCGCAATTGGCACTTTAACAGTGGTAACAAATAATAACAGTGGGGTTTCGGTATGATTTGTGGGGGTTGATTCTTAACCTACGCCTCTCTTTTTTTCCCGATATGCGATATGTGGGACCTAGTGGCAGCCTGCCACTTGGTGCTTCCCCATTCATTGGGACCCTTGCCATGTCATCCAATCCTACCATATAGACAAGTCAAACTTGAACTTTGACTTGCTCTATCTTCTACATACGAACTCAAATTTGAGTGGCGTTCACACCGTTGGATTCAGAATGACAAGCTCTTCAATCTAAAGCTGAATTTGACAAGATTCTAACTCTTTTATTTTTTAGCATAACTCTGAGCACCTTATCACTCCTCCCCATTGGAAGCCTTTTGGACCCCAAAATATTTATATTTAGTTATTGAATAGATGAGGGTATTATTCCCTAACCTTCCCTGCTTCAATCCATTTGGCCTTTGATGGATGTGTACCTTTGATACCCACCCGAAGATAATCAATACTTCCCCTTTTAGTTAACCTTGTCCTTCTATCAAGTATAGTGTCTTATTGAAGCACATCAAGGAATTATTCACCTTGAAGCCTTTCCTTGCTAATGTATAGCCAAACTTCATCACCTACTTGAAAATGATGATCCACACGATGTTTATCATGCCTTGCCTTATACTTTTCTTGACTCTTTTCTAATTGTTCTTGAAATGTTTGGTGAATCAACTGGATTTTCTCAATGAATTTATTTGCGTTGTCTATGTCACTATGTCCATCTACATATACATCTTTCTCAAAGATGAAATCTAAAGGCGATTTAGGAAAATAACCAAGACATGCTTCAAAAGGTGAAGTTAGAGTAGAAGAGTGTTTTTCTCGAACTGTAAGCATGTTGAATATATTGCAATTGTTCATCCTGCAACATAGGATGTTTGTTGCAATATCCTCTTAGCCAGTTCAGTTTGACCATCTGTTTGTGGATGAAAGGTTGTACTTTTCTTCAACTTGGTGTCCATCAAGTTCCATAAACTTGACCAAAAATCCCCAACAAATCGAGAATCGCAATCACTTACAATAGAAGTAGGTAATCCAAAATGAACCCATACATTTTGAAAGAAAAGTTGACTTGTTTGTTCAGCTGTAATTTTCTTTTTACAAGGCATTAATATGCACATCTTGTTGAACCTATCCACAACTACATACAAATAATCATGGCTTTTCCTTGATAAAGGAAGACCTCCTACAAAATCCATAGAAACACTTTCCCATTGTCGTGAAGGCACTTGAAGTGGTGTGTACAATCCTAGTTTCCTATTACTAGGCTTACTGACTACACACAATGAACAACCTCTGATAAAACATAACACACTTTCAAGCATACGAGGCTAATAAAAATACCTTTGAAGATTTTCCATTGTTTTACTTACACCAAAATGTCCAGCAATAAGAGAAGTGTGTGCTTCCCTTGTGACATTTACTCTCTTTTCCTGTGGAACACAAAGTTTTCCCAAATGATACAACAGATTATCATGTACATGGTAGTCTAATTCCTCAACTTGGTGGCATTGACTCAAGTTTAAATATACGTCTTCAAAGTCAGCATTCTGTGTGTATTGTTCAACATAACTTTCAGGCATAACATAATGGTTCTTGAGTAGAATCGCTACATTAATAACTGGTATAGAAAGCATATCAACAACTCTGTTATAAATAACTTTCTTGTACCTGATTACCAAGTGGAATTGTTGTAAAAATATCATCCAAAGAAAGTGCCTTGACTACTACAATTTAGTTTGAGATTGTAGATATTGCAAAGGCTGATGATCAGTGTGAATAATCATTTCTTTTACCATCAAGTAATGCTTCCATTTCTTCACACTTTGTACCAATCCATAAATCTCTTTATCGTGCGTAGGATAATTAATAACAACACCATTAAAAATCTCAGAATTAAATGAAATGGGCTTACCATGCTATAAAAGAACTGCACCCATGGCATAGTCACTTGCATCTGTTTGTATTTCAAAGGGTTGTTTCAAGTCTGGCAATGCTAAGACTAAGGCTCAATTGATATTTTGTTTCAAAGTATCGAATGTTTTTTGTTGTTTGCCTCCCCGCTGGAAGACAACCTTCATGCTGGTCAAAGCATGTAGTGGAGCTGCTATGGAAGAAATTTAGCAATAAACTTCCTCCAGTACTGAACTGCTCCCAAATAACTCCTTACTTCTATCACTGATTTGGGTATTGACCAATTCACAATGACCGAAACTTTACAGGGGTCAATCTTCAGCTCACCTCCTCCAACTATGTGACCCAAATACACTAAAAAAGTTTTCCCTAATTCACATTTAGACATCTTCAAGAGAACTATTATTTTCTCATGATATCCAAAACTTTCCTCACATTCTTGACATGTTCTTCTTTTGATTTGCTAAATATTAAAATATCATCTAAATAGACAATTACAAACTCATCAAGAAATGGTATTAAAACACCATTCATAACTCTCATGAATGTAGTTAGAGCATTGCAAAGACCAAAAGGCATAACCAGCCACTCAAACAATCCTTGTTTAGTTTTAAAAGTAGTCTTCCAAATATCCTCCTTTGTTATTCTTACTTGATGATATCCACTTCTCAAGTCTAATTTAGTGAAATATTTTTCATTTTTCAACTGATCTAGCAAATCATCTATTTTGGGTAGTGGGTATTGATTCTTTATTGTAATCTTATTCAAAGCTCAATAATCTACACACATGCGCCAGGTTCCATCTTTATTGGGTACCAATACAATTGGTGAACTAGATGGCGAAGTTGAGGGACGAATTACACCTTTATCCAAAAATTCCTGGACTTGTTTCTTAATTTCTAAACTTTCTAGAATTGAAATTCGATACATATCGATGTTTGGGAGTGGACAGTGCTGTTGTAGCTGAATTTTTTATCGAATTCCTCTTTTTGGTGGAAATCCTTTTAGTTCTTGAAACATGTCTCCATAAAGATTGACCATATCAACCAATTCAGCTTTTAGCTTCATATCATAGCCTGCAAAGGATTCCTACTCCATGTCATTCTTCTGCTTGATCATAAGGAGCACGAGAATCTTGCTATAATTGACCAATCACTTCATTTCCCCTGCACTTGCTAAAGATAGACTAAGCTTTTTGTGATGGGCTCTCACAATATACTCCACCCTGTCTTTGAATAAATGATATTTTTTCTCAAATCGGTGGAAAACAACTTTCATGTCATACAGATACGGGCTTCCCAACACAATCCCATAAATATCCAATGGCACAACGTCTAATTCGACTTCATCAATGAAATTGACAGTGATTGCAAACCTGAAAATGCATTTCTGTGTGACTTGAAAATTGGAATCCTTGGTTATACAACCCAACAGATATGGTTTAAGATAAGGCACAGTTTCCATATTCAACTTCTTGACTAAGTTTGTAGAAATTAAATTTGCTTAAGATCCACTATCAAATAGTGTATCAATCTTGGTGTGTTTAGAAATAACTCTGATATGGAATAGCTCAATTTTGTTTTCCTCATTCAAAGCGTTATTGGAGTTATTTTCTGCACTAGTGCTTGTCACAGCTTCCTCTTTGCTTTCTTTTGCCATGACTTTTCCCTTAGTGATTGTGGTTGCAATCTTGGTTTCATCTCCTAAGTCACAACCCAAGTCTTGTTGTGCAGCATCGTTTGTCCTTTGTTTCCCTTTATTGTTAAATTTCTTCAGTCTTAATTCTGGATGAAGCTTCCAGCAATGCACTTCATCATGGCCCTCTTTGGGGCAATTCTTGCACACGGGCTTCTCCCCTTCTTTCTTAATAGAAGCATTTCTCTTCTACTTTCCTTTCAATTTATTCCCTTTTTCACCACTCTGAAATGGCTTCTTCTTACCTTCTTCTTGTACATTTTTCCCTCTTTCTTCGAGAGGTGTAGCTTGAACACAAACCTCATCAAGGTTCTTGGGACTAAACAT
Source organism: Pinus tabuliformis (assembly GCA_031772625.1). NCBI lineage: Eukaryota > Viridiplantae > Streptophyta > Pinopsida > Pinales > Pinaceae > Pinus > Pinus tabuliformis. Next base: position 942,431,140 of record CM062817.1, on the reverse strand, counting down.
AAGAATGGTATGTCGAAGATAGCTATGCAATCCTCCTATGTATTTCAGCAAAGTATCTGGTGACTGTAAGTCTACTCCTAGCATAAGATCTCTTGTCCTAAACTCTTGAGTATACTCTTACACATTTTGGCCTTTTAACTATCTGAAATTTTTCCAATTCATGATATATTTTTGCATATGAGCTAAACGGTAGAACTGTCTTTATATACCAGCAATGAAATCATTCTAAGAAATAGATATCTTACCATGTGTTTTCATCTCGTCTTGAGTCCTTGATTCCCACCATACAAGTGTTGCACCCTCCATTCTCAATGAAGCCAACTGAATTTTGATATCATCCTCTTGAAGGTTATGAATTCTACAATACACCTCCAACTGACGAATCCAATTATCCAGCTTCTCTGCATTCACTTCACCATTGTACATAGGCAACTCGAATTTAACATCAAGCTTTAGAAAATGTGATTTACCAGTTCCTTTCGAAGAATGATGATGAGTATGAGTAGCGGTGGTATTAGTGGAAGAGGGTGAAGATGCTTTCGAAGAAGAATATGAAGAAGATGGTGGAGATGGTGGAGGTTTTCCTCCATTCCCATTACCTCCTTTTCCTTTATCTATGTTTCCATTACATCCTCCTAAATATCCATCTCCATTGGGAGGCTTGGAACTTTCTCCTTTCAACCTACTATTCCTCTCTTCATAGAGGACCTTAACCATCTCTGTCATATCAAAGAAAGTATTTCTGAAGGTTTTCTCATCCTCTGTCATGATAGGCTCTCCTCCATGAGACATGATCTCTGGATACGCAACTGAAACTTCTGCAACTTGAGGATGTACTGGTGTAGAAGACTTTGGCAACCTTTCTCTTCTTCCCCTTGAGCCAAATATAGGGCTTTCAACCAGCTTCTCTTCTCCTCTTTTGAGATTTAACCTTGTAAGCATGACATAAACTTGCAAACAATTAAATCATTCTTTCACAAAGAAAATCTAGTAAGCAAAAACCAGTGCTCTGATACCAACTTAATCTGAAATGGAGTAGATTAGTAATGTTGTGCTAATTCCCCATTCAAAATAAAACCCAATATGCTTATCATTTGCTTATCAAGTGCTTAAGGATTCAATACTTTTTCTTAATTAATTTATTCCCGTGAGAGTTTCTATGTAAATGTTATAAAACAATTTAACATAAAAATATATGTTGAACAACATCAAAATAATAGCAAAGAACATCAAAATACAACACACAGCAAGCACATGATAAAGGAGTCCATCCCTCCTTGGCTACGTCTCCTTGGTCCATCTCCCAATGGCTTGGGCCTCTCTATTATGCTCAAATTACAATGAAAGTGTGTTTACAATGCTCAATTGCCTCTAAAACCTGTCTCCATGAGTTCAAAACACTAAAAAATGGCTATCTAGCCTCTTTTTTCATCCAATTTGGATGAGAACTAAAGAAGTTATGACTTCTCCTAGTTCTTCCACTATTTGTTCCACAAAATGCTCTAAAACCAACCAAAAACCCCATTTCTACTCCAAAATCCGCTAATAGAGCAAGGAATTCATCGTTCGGCAAGCTATATTATGTTGGCCTTATCACAATCACAATCGCAATCAGAAAATGTTGCGGGCTCTTAACATAGCAAAACGTTGTGATGTAGTATTGCGGACCCAACAGGATAATTAACTACAACATATAAAATTCCCACGTCTGGAACCTCCCGCTCATCACAATTGATGAAGTTCAACATGGTGGCACACTACGATAATATCAGCGGTATTGCGGACCCATATGGGTATTAAACTGTGTCATATAAAATTATCGCGTCTAGGGTGCTCATTGCAATCGGAAAGTGTTGCAGGGACATAACCAGTGTGATATGACAGGCCCATCGGGACAATAAACTGCAACACATAAAATCTTGTGTCCAACAAGCAATCAACACTTTATCAGTAGTAACAAATAATAACAGCGAGGTTTCGGTACAATTTGCGGGGGCCGATTCTTAACTTGTGCCTCTTTTCTTTCCCCATATGTGATATGCAGGACCTAGTGGAAACCTGCCACTTGGTGCTTCCCCATTCGTTGGGACCCTTGCCACGTCATCTAATCCTGCCACAAAGACAAGTCAAACTTGAACTTTAACTTCTTCTATCTTCTGCATACGAACTCGTAATTGAGTGTCGTTCACACTGTTGGATTCAGAATGATGAGCTCTTTAATCTGAAGCTGAGTTTGACAAGATTCTGAATCTTTGATTTTTTAGCATAATTCTGAGCACCTGATCAATGAACAACTTTCCAGCGAGCCATAAATATTTTTTTAATGGTCTCATAAATAATTTCATGGTGGAATGGGGGAGGCTAGAGCAGGAGGGGTTATTTATTGCCCTGATGGAAAATTTGGAAAAAATTTCACCTGGGGTCTGGGAGTAGCCACAAATAATCAGGCAAAAAAATATGGACTCTAGAAAGCGCTTAGTTGGCAACAGTAGAAGGAATATTGCAATTATCAATTTTTGGAAACTCTCTTATCACCATTCAAAATTGTGATAAATGGTCTAAAAGTAAGGACCCTGATCCAAATCCAACTATGTAAAGAATTTATATGATATTGGACAAGTTTGAAATCATAGAATTTTATCATATCTGGAGAGAAAATAATGTATCGGTGGACAGACAAGCCAATCGGGCCATTAACTTGGAGCAAGGTGAACTTAGGGAGGACGAGGATGCATTATCCATATGTCATGTCCCATGAACAATGATAAATTTTAAATCTTGAAGTGCAAGAAGAATATTGAGAAGGGTGAATTGATTGGCAGGGTGGTTAATTGCTATATTTATTCCTTGGCACATTTGTTATGTGGTGGGAGTCTTGGAAATAATAAGGTTCCTCCAATCTGCAGATGGTTAATAATGAGGAATAACGATGGGAATAAGAACAATTCATAATAAATAATTTGAGATTTAAGGAAGAGCAATAGCATATGTGAAGGAATGGTGTTCTCTGAGCTCGAGGAGGATCATCTCAGGCCGATCATGTGGGAATACATCTCGGAGCAAGAAGAAATGAAAATTAATTTGGTTGCAAGGAGTGAAATATCGAAGAGCATTAAAAATGAAGGGACCTCTCACGCCAGCAATCTGGAGTTGATTTTGGTTATAAGAAGATGGCTATGGAGGGCATATGCAATGTGGATTGCCTCACAAACTTGTTGTGCTAAATAAATGTCTTCTCCATCTGGAAATAGCATCAGAGGCTCCTTTAAGAATTCAATTGATGCATTCAGGAAGGATGTGGAGGACGTTATTTCTCGGATTGGAGGGAAAATTATCTCTGAGGCCCAGTCTCATTTTATTCTTGCCTCAGGTCAGCTAGAAGGCTTGAGGAAAGACATGGAGAATTTGTAGGTGGAAACAAAGGTAATCATGTCAAAGACAGTGAACCTTGATCAAAATGTGGAGAACTCGTATGACAAGGTGGAGATTGTTGTTGTGTCATTTCTGAAGGAAGTGTTTGGCATCAAAGAGGGAGGTGACAATGATTCAACGCATGGCAAGCAGGGAGCTCCCCCTCTGGAGTTCGTTTTTCAACTAGAGATCCAGCAATAGACTAATAAACATGAAGTTGAGGAAGCAGGACATCAAGGAGAAGAAGAAGCGACAGATATGGAAGAAACTAGGCAGAACGAGTCAGAAGAAACTGACTAGTTAGTATATAGAAATAGTTTTTTTTTTATGTTATGTAAGTATGTAAATATTAATGGGGTTTTTTGGCGAAATTATAAGAAAAATGTTGTATAAAATCTGGGGAAAACAATTTTGAAATCTCATAGACTCTGGACAGAGAAATTTTAGAGGGATGTGGAACTATTGTTGCTTCTAAATGTAATGGTTCTAGCTAGAATCTTGATTGTTTAATAGAAATATAACCATTCCTTTAAAAAAACAATCATGGTGGTATATTTGGATGATACCATTGTTTATTCAAAGAAAAGGTTATAGCATGTTAATCATTTAAAGGGAATATTTGATAGATGTCACAAATATGATATCCCTTTAAACCCTAAGAAGACTATATTTGTTGTTATCAAAGGTAAACTACTAGACTTCATAGTTTCAAAAACCAGTATTATCATTGATCTAGATAGAATCAAATCAATCTTACAAATTACTCTTCCTCATAATAAAAAAATATATGCAATCTTTTTCAAGTTAGATTAATTTTGTCAGAAGATTTATTCATGGTTTTACAAAGTCTATCTAACTGATGCAAGATATAATTAAGAAAAAAATATATCTTAAATTGGAAATACCATAAAAAATGCTTTTGAAAAAATTAAAGAGGCTATGTTGCTTCTCCAACATTAATTGGTCCTAATTTTGACAAAGAAGTCTTATTATATGCATTTGCATCTGATGTCTCCTATGCAGTAGTCCTTACTTATCATCTCTTCGATGATATTGAAATCGCTATTTATTTTATGAATTCTGGATTTTAAGGAGTTGAATTGAATTATTTGGATATAGATAAGCAAGCCTATGCAATCTATAAGTTTGTCAAACATTTTATACATTTTCCTTTTAAAGTCTCACACTAAAGTTAAGTTCCACACCTTGCAATTTAAAATCTATTGGTACAAAAGGATCTAGGAGAAAAGAGAGTCAATTGGATGACTGCACTGCAAGAATATTCTCTTGAGATCAAACCATCAGAAGTCATTAAAGGCCAGGGATTATGTAAGTTATCAATTGAATCAAAAAGTTAACATTCAAATGGAGGAGAAAGTTGTCACTTAGAGGTAGGATGGTACAATGAATTCGATGTAAGTCAAGAACATATTATTTATGTCTTTATACCAAAAAACACTTGGTATTCTGATATTAAGTATTTTTTAACTCATGGGAATACTCCTAATCATTTATCAGTTAAACAAAAAATGGTTTTACGCTTAAAATGTACTAAATATCAATTGATCGATGACATTCTTTTCAAGAAAAATTATGATGATGTCTTACTAAGATGCCTAGATAAATTTGATGCAGAAAAAGTCTTAGCAGATTTACATGATGGACTCATTGGTGGACATTTTGGAGGAGATACTATTGCGCATAAAATACTACAAGTTGGTTATTATTGGCCAAATTTTTTCAAAGACTCCTACGCACATGCATGGGAATGCAAGGCATGTCAGACTGCTGCAGGAAAAGAAAAAATCCCAGCTTTTCCTCTTCAACATGTAGAAGTCAAAGGACCTTTTGAACAGTGGGGTTTGGACATCATTGGTGAGATTAATCCAAATTATTCAAATTTACATAAGTATATTCTCACTAACATTGAATATTTTACCAAGTGGGTTGAAGAAATCCCATTAAAGAAAGTTAATGATGAATAGATGATGTCTTTTCTCGAAAGTCATATAATTACCAGGTTTGGTATCCCAACAACTTTTGTATTTGACAATGCATTTTATTTTTCTTCTCTTAAGATGACTAAATTTTGTTTGGATAAAAGTATTAAAATAGTATTTTTTGCTAACTAATACCTATAGGGTAATGGTTTAACAAAATCTACAAAAAAAAAATTGATCCAAATTCTTAAGAAAAATGTCCAAAAACATCAAAGAAACTAGCATTACCAGTTATCCAATGCTACGTGGGCTAAAAAAGTTACTCCAAAAAGAGCATTAAGTAATTCCCCTTATTTTCTTGTATTTGGTAAAGACGTTATCATACCTCCAAACATTGTTCTCCCATTAATGCAATTAGCCCAATCAGTAAATCAAAATTCAATTAGAGATATGGATGTGAGACTATATACATTATTAAAGTTGGAAGAAGAAAGACATAAAGCTAAATCCAAGTTTCATGAACATCAAGAAATTATTAAAAAATGGTTTGACAAACATTTAGCATCTAACAGAGATTTGTTGTGAGTGATTTGGTACTCAAGTGGGATAAAAGCGATGAAGAAAAGGGTAGACACTCTAAGTTTCAACATCTCTAGATTTGCCCTTTTCAAATCTCTTCAAAACTCAGACCTTCAACTTACATCTTGCAAACATTAGAAGGCCAAGTTGAAAATTTGTCTGTAAATGGGTAGATTTTGAAGAGATGTTATTCATAAAGAAATCATTTTGATCATATGTAAATAATTTGTTTTACCAAAGAACGTTTTTGTCCTTAAAATTATTATTTTTTCTTTAAATGTTTGATTTTGTACATAAATTTTATTTTATTACTCATGTTGTATAATTCCAACAGTGGTTACATTTTCAAAAATATACATATTTTTATCTATTAAAGATTTATTATTCAAATGAACTTAAAGTCTAGGGATAAAGTATTCTTCAAATATGAGAGGTATATGCATGTTTGTTATTACTTTATCTCTTATAAAAACTTTCATTAGTAGGAAAATGCTTGGTCGGTTATCTTATTTTCTCATCACTTTCACATTTAAGATAAACTGGATTTTATCACCAAGGAATAGAGTTTGGATTATTAATATATTGAAGTGTTTGCTTAAATCAAAACCACTACCATATCACCCCACTATTTTAATACCAAAATTTTCTTAAAAGAAAAATATTACAAGGATATTTAATGATCAAAGAGTTAGAAAATCATTTCTAAAAAGAAATGTGGGAAATAGTAGAAAACCCACGGGAGTATTGAATAAACTTGCTGACAATGGATAAATTATCCTATGATAGTGAGGTAGTCTTTACTGGGGTACTGAACAGGCCTCTTGACCAAAATGAAAAGAAAATCACTTTGATAGTATTAAAATCTTAAACTTAGTATGAAAAAGTTCAGGATTGATTGGATTTTAAGTTTTAAAGTTTAAAGAACCTCATTTATTGACTCTTATTACATAAAATTTTCATTCCTTGTCATAAATACTTCTATTTGATTGTTTACTTTTCATCCAATATATCAAGCATTTTTAAATTAATCATAATTTGGAAGAAATTTCCGAAAACTTTATTTTTATTTAGTTTTTGAATTAATAGTAACAGAGATAATTGTTTCTCCCAATGTGACATCATTTGTTGTTAGGACTATAATAGTCTCTTCTTTTTCATTATTTTATTTGTTTAAAAGAAAGAAAATGAGGGCCCTATCTAAAAAAAATTATTGTTGTTTTTTTGTAATAATTCATTTTTCAAGTAATAAAAAGCAAGAAAACTAAGATTTTTTTTCAAAAAGCTTAATAAACTTTAATTAATTGGAGGTCAGATCCTTTTAGTTTTCCAAATAATAAAATAAATCTTGACAGCTTGTTCTTCTGACCTAACATAGGCGGAAGTCGAAACTAGGTCATCTTTAATTTTTATGTTTTATTCTCCATTGTCTGACCCCCAACTACTTGACAACCGACTTCATGTCTATCCCAACCTTGTTTTAAATCAAAGTAGGACCTAATAAAGTTAAAAGGTATTGTGAAATTCCTCCCAACAACCCGAATTACGACCATCTTGAATATGAATAAAATATTATTTTTTCTCAATTAAAGCACCTTGTTGTCTTTTATGTGTTTTTAATATATTTTGATGAATTGTAGTATAAGTTGTAAATCATATTTTCATTCAAGTTGCTCACTTTTGAAAAAAAAAAAACCCCTCGACTTTCATCTCCCTAACCCTACCTCATTTTTTGAGAAACAATTAATGGTCATATCGCATTCATGTGAAGTTTAATACCTGTCATATAATTTAAGCCACCTATTTTCCGAGATTTTACGAAAGATTTATCAAATATTTCCCCTTTCGTGCTTTCAAAATTTCACAAGTTTCACTTACCCTTTGTCTTAATTTTTCATTGGAACTGGATATTACATCCTCACGCTTTACCAAGATACATTCCTGAAAGAATTGTTATTTGGGAAATAGCAAATCAAACTGCACTACACAGTCAAGCCCATAAATTAAGTAGACTCCAAAAGAAAAATTGGCCTAGTTTTCCAATCAAACTTGAAAAATTAAGTTTGAGAGATAAATGACATGCAAATAAATAAGTTGAAGACATGGTAAATTTTAGGGGCAAATTATAGCCCAAAGGCGAAATTTAAGGGTTTTTACATTTTAAGAGGGCGAATTTTTTATTAAAAAACCTTTTCATATAGTTAGCCCAAATTTTATTTTAAAAATAATTATTTTTTTTATTTTAGCCCAAAATAAAAAATGGGCGGATAAATAAGCAGAACATTCATTTCGCCTGATTCGCTGGTTTTGGGAAATCGTATTCCCTTAAAATCGCCGAATTTTGATATTTTCCCCTAGTTTGGGAGATTAAAATCGTCATATTTCTGATTTACAGTTTGGTTTTGCTGGTTTGGGAGTGGTTTGTGAGGGTTGATTTGGTCCTGGGAGGTTAGATTTGTTTTGAAATGGAGGGTGGAGGTTAATTTGTTTTCAAATGGAGGGTGGCTTCCTGTTTTCACGGATTCAGCCCCTTGTTTTCACGAATTCCGGATTCATCATGTATATGGCTCCCTGTTTTCATGGATTCATGGTGTATATGGCTCCTTGGCTCCCTGTTTTCATGAATCCATCATGTATAAAAAAAAATTGAAATAGGGTTTTTGATCATAGTTCACAAATCCTAATTTTCTAGTTTCGGTGCGAGCAGCAGCAGTTTCTATATTTGCAGTGCTACAGTGCGAGCAGCAGCAGTTTCTATTTTGATTGTGATATTCTTGCATTTTCAATCCACTAATTATTCTCTTGTTTTGGTATCCATGGTTTCTTGGATCTGAACGTTTCATGCCACTGCAGCAGCAGCAGCAGCAGCCGGTACTTGACAAAATTGTTGGCTGAGCGCCAGAAATTAGGTCCCTTTATGCAGGGCCTGCCCATCTGTAGCGACTTTTGAATCAGAGTAAGTTGGCTTCATATTCGTTGTTTTTCTTCAAGTTTGTTGCCATTCTTCCCTATATATGTATTGGTTTTCCAAGGCACGCATATGCATTCATATAGATTATGTTTTTGGATTATTCCTTTCAAAATTTGCCGAAAAAAAATAAATAAATAAATAAAAAAAAAAAAAAAATCATTTTCTTATTTTAATGGTACAATGGAATTTATAATAAGAAATATACATTAATGTGTTCAGAAATGGATAAATGAATCAATAAAAATTTGTTTTTGTCTCGTGGTTCTGAGACTGACAACACTCTTAATTTGGGTCAGTCCACTAGACTAGAGACTCAAGAGAACTGCTTGTACTAATGTGTTAACACATGTATGATGGTTCAAAATTTTCTCCTATTTATGGCATAAAACCTTATGGAATACATTTGCAGTCAATGAAGTTTAAATTGGTTCACTTTCATAGTATGAAATTTGATCTTGTATGACAACTTTAATTCTATTCATGCATAGATGAACTTGTTAGATCTTTTACTTGCCACTCAAGCACTGTCATATGGTTTTAACAAGTGAATGTTTAGACTAATTTTGAGTAAACTTTCTTCACAATTCATGCTCTCTTATTGAACTTCACTCGAATTTGGAGGCACATTACACATGTTGCTTTCTTTCTTTAAGGTTGTAATTATGGGCACCTATGTTGAATGACTTTCTATCTTAATGTTCCAATAAACTGTTCATATTTTTACAACAGAAAGATGAATTGGATCTCGCATATGGTTTTATCTTCATGAATATATGTTCAAATAACTCAGAAAGCATATGAAATAATTTTATCCTCTTTTTGTTATAACTAAGTCACATGCATTTCAACAGTGCTCTAATGGTGAGCATTTTACATGAGGGTGATATCATTTCCTTTTGTAACAATTTTCAAATTATCTCTTGAATTAGTCTAATCCGTTTTAAACTTGAGTAAGGTTTTTAAGTCTTTGATCATAAAATTGCATCCAAGTCACCATTTCGGTTTAGACCCACCCTTGGAGATCGTTCTCATTGTCAAAGACTTTAGGACTGGCATCTATAGGTTGAGTTAAGTTGTTGAGTAAACTAATCCTTTTCCAACTTCTCCCCTATACCAACAGTAGACTTGGGATTAGTTCATGGAATCCCCTTGGCTGGGATTTTCTAAAGCCTAAAGAGTGGAGTGAATCACTAAGTGACAGATAGTGACCCACTTGATAGTTTCCTTAACCATTTCCATTGAAATGAAGTTAGTACTTTTCCTTAGGAAGTGTGTAAGTGATAACAAGATCTCTATCACAAATTTGGTTCTTATAATTCTATAAAGCATCCTTGCAAGATGCATCTAGTGTTGGGAAAAAATTTTGGATAATCTTGCTCTTTGGAAACCATGATACATAGTAAATACGGTTGTGTTTAATTTTTATGCTTAGGTTTTTTTGGCTAAGGTACAAGCTTTCTTTAGATATTTCTATTATAGATCTGCGTCATCACCATTTTTTGGGATTGGATTCTTGGTTCTAATTGCTTGGATCATCCAGGTTCAATGTGGATGATTATTGTTTTCATTTGTGCCATACCTATGCGGTTATCAATAGTTATGGATGTATTCTGCTTATAGTTTCTAAGGCTCTAAGCATTGCCTTGTCTTTGACTATGGTGTACATAGTTGTGTATGTTGTAATTTTTTCATCTTGAGTGCAATGCTATTTCGGATATTCATTGATGAGACCAAGCTATCTCCATTTTCTTAATGCTGGATAAGATTTGATAAATATTTGGGTTGCATAACCTATTCCAAGGTCTCAGAATATACTGGTCCTCTTTTGCCAACACACCATGTGAGCAACATTACTTTTATTAGATTGCATTTGATTCTTTGGAAATAAGCTGGTGGGCTTCAGGGGGATATTCAATTATGCATTGCTAAAATTCTTCCTTCGTAGCTTCATTTTTTATGGTATAAATGCTATCTATCCCTAGAGTATTGCGATGCAAGCTTAACAAAATTCATCGTGGTCACTGTGTGGGATCACCATCCCAAATTATAACAAAAAAATCAAATTTGGGTGAAGGAAGGATGGCAATACCAACATTACCCACCTCCAAGAAAGTACAAAAAGGATTTGCATTTGGTCAAATAAACAAAATAGTAATCTGTGAACCTGTTACTTTTATTTCTTGTAAACAAAGAATATCACCAAAGGGAGATAGACTACTAATTCTTCTAACTATACATTTTTTTTCAAGCGTTTGTCCACCCTCTAAGTTCTAGGATCCAACTTTCTTGAGCATGAAATGGAGAAGATTTCCACATTCGTATTCTACATTCATATTCTCTCTCTTCAAGTCCTTTAGAACCCTAAATGGATTGGTGGATGTTAGGTTATTGGGTTTAATTAAGAAATATGGAAACCATGCAAAATAACCTCACCAATTGTTGATCCAAACCATGTAATCTCTGAATCATTGGGCAATGGATTCATAAGCACCCTATGCCTTATTGCAGCAAGAGAATAAGAACAGGAATGGCCACACAATGAAATCACCAATAAGATTCTCTGTAATAAATTCCTTAGGGAAAACTTGGTGGAACAATACCCAACACTAATAATCGTAAGGGTTTCATATAAATAATCTCTCCTTTATTTTTCCAGCACCGAGTTATGAGAATAGTAGCTCATGTGGGTGGATTATTTCCATCCCACCCCACCCCCCCCCCCCCCCCCCGCCCCGCCCGGCCCCACATTTGCACTTGGATATGCATATTCAATTGTACACAAATGAGAGACCCCTCTTGCAAATTACATTGGCACCACGCTAAGAACTAGTTGAAACTTGACACATAAGGAGAATATTATTTTATTGTAAAAGAGAATTCAGATAAAACCTTTGTACGAGTTTTCTCTATCCATTTGTAATTGGGAATTTTGTCAAATGAAATAACTTCTGAGTAGAAAGGATCCATACTTTTGGAAAAGGGGTTTTATGGTTTGTCTAAGTTATGGTATATCGTACATACAAATTTGTATATGTGTGGCAAACAATTTTCTAGGTGCACCATTTTGAACTTTATTTGCAGTTTTATGGATGTCGGAGTCAATATAGGCCTATAGAAGAGCAATGCTGCTCCATTGGAAAGGATTAACGCGTAGGTTTTCCCTACATTTTCCAAATTCCTTTTGTGTTAATTTCCTTCAAGATGAAAACATTAGGGTTATGACATCACCTGATATAGTGCCTTTGTAGATAGTCTTTGATAGGGGCCACCCTAAGTTGTTCCCTTTAGTAGTGAATCTTAAGTAGTCACTCTCAACCATCAGACTTGTAAGTCTAGTAACCAAATTAGGGCTATATAGATTGTGTTACCTTGTCTGCTTATAGCCCCTAATCCTTCTTTAGATTCTCCCTTTGACATAAAATGGTGCTCCCAAAGCCCAAACATGATAAGGCACTGATATTGCATTTCATCCATCACCTCAAAACATAGAATCCAAAAACATTTTTCCTTTTTTGTTTTTGTTTCTATGCTTTCTCTTGTTCCCACTTCATACTACAGACATTGAGATGATTCAACCATAGGAAATATCCACTAGGCTTCACCTAGTCTAAAGTGAGAAAGGCAAGGTTATTAAAGTGGTAATGGGTAGCTTGCCTAAGTTTCCCTTGGGGTCTCACACTTGTGATTTGGACTTTTGCACCAAGTGAGAACTTGGGTGGTACTAGTAAATACTCCCTAGGTATTGTACCTTCTTGAGTACAATACATACCCTCCCTAGGTACATTACATAGGGAAACTTGGTATTTTGTGAAACCTGTGCCACTATGTCATCAATTTAAAATACTTATACAAGAAATCCTAAGGCTGATATGTCTACCTATATTTTAACATTTTTTTTTGGTATTAATGAAATTTTATATTTAAAACAAGTCAAGTTGTTGCTCCACATATTAAGACATACTAGATTGGTAAAGTTAATCCTTTTTGTTGAGTAGGTTTGAGACTAGCCCTTGCTAATTAGAATACAACTATTGTCCCTTGTTAAATCACATTAGTGACTCTTCCATTTGACCAACATATTCCATTAGGATCATTTTTCATCTTATCTGTTTGATCCTCTAAATTTTTTTTTACAACATGGCAAGTCTTCTTTAACTAACAATAATCCATAACTTGATATATGTTTTCAAAAAATAGAGTCTGTTTGGCCACCTACCATCACTACAGAGAGTGCCATATTACAATATTTAGGTAAATATTTTAGTGGAATGCATTTACAGTTTCTTTTCATAGGGACAATGTGGTCGATTCTTACTCAATTATTTGAACTTTGCAGATTGCATGTCGAGAATATCCTCATCCAAGGCATCTTTGTGCAAATTTTTCCTTCATAAGTACACTGCCTCACAAACATTGTGAAATGGTAGGTTTTTGCATGATCTAGTTCAAAAGTTTTGGCTTGTACTTTTACTGCATATCATGGAAAGTTAAGTCTAATTTTGGTAACCTATTTCATTTTATATAGTTTATTCCTAGCATAGAGACTATTTTCTCTGGATCTATTTTAAAGAGCATGCAAATGTAGAATGTTTCTGACATGTCAATGATGCAGTGCCACTATTATCTATGTGACATGTCTGCTACATGTTCATCTTGGAATAGTCACTGCCATGCCTCAGACAAGGAATCCTGTTGGAGATATCTGAGGCAATATTTTAGGACAAAATATGTTCCTAAGGTTTGACTATCACTAAGTATGATTAGCTACACGGTTAAGATCATCATAAAAAATGGGTGCAATAATTGTTGCATTTATGATGCTCAACTGGATTATACTATACTATAAGCCAATTGGGATCCAATTGGATTCCAGCGCACTTCTATGCTTATTGTTTAGGAGCTTACTTAACTCCCCTTATTATCTTAGACATGCCAGGCTAAAACTGTGATGTGCATTTTGAAGGTTTACTTAAATTCTTCTATTATACCACATTGTGCCATGCCAAAAAAAAATTGCACAGTGGAGGCGGGATAATGCTATTATCTCACATTCAATTATGTATTTGAGTATATTTAGGAAGCGTCAAATTTTTGGTTAAATACTATTCTTTTTTGTGTCCTAGACATTTTTTTTCAAGGTAATGGAATTCTCCAAGTTACCTTTCATAAAGGGTTTGATGTTAATTGTCATTTCATCTTCAATTTGTATTGGATATGCTTCATCCATCTCTGTTTGAAAATGTTAGATTTTCTGTTACAATTATGAAATTTTATACAAAGTTTTTTTGTGAATTTTCATCAGTTCTGCTAATTCTTGGACGCACAAATACTGACATTGAAAATATGTTACTGCATTATAGTTAGTTTTAACTTTGTTGGTCGTACATGTTTATCCTAGAAAAAGTACAACTGATATAGGTATATTTTGGTTATTTCCAGCTTCACATATTAGACATGATCAAATGCAAATGTAATATGAAAATTTAAGTTTTTTCTAGAAATCCATATTAGCAATATTGGTTTTAGAGAGATTTAATAATAAAGTGGTTGCTTCATCTATAGGAACTGATTATATCTATGTATAATGTGAAAGCCTCATTCTAGGGGATAGGTAAGCCATTCAGAGGCTTTTGCATAACTGGACTTGCTATTCTGGAAGCCAACCATATATCTATGGAAAGTTTGTATTCTCTCATTTACAAGTGGCATTAATTCTTAGTCTTATCAAGAAAGGTTCACAATATCAAAATCTTAGTTCTTCATTCCTGTCAAAATAACATAAGAATTGAAGAAAGGATTCCTATCTTGTTTCAAAGGAAGATGCAATCTAAGCATCTGACCTAGTTGAATTAGGGTTTAGGGCTATATAGATCTAATATACATTCTAGAATAGAGGAAGATAGAAAGGATGGAAGACTAATGAACATAAAAGTAGTGAAAAAGATTGGAAATATGGAAAATGGTCCAAGTAGAAAGAAATGTTTGGTGCAAAGTAACTAGGCTCATCTCTCTGAATGATTTAGGTAGGTCCAAGCATAAGAGTTGACTTGGACTTGGGAAAAACTCGAGAGATGACTTTAGAACTAAAACAATTAATGATACACTAAATTTCAGGGAAAATGATATTTTCATTAATATGAAAGATCTAAATTTGCACATAATGAAATTTTTTAATAATAACTTGTTTCAAAGTTCAAAGGTGACATTGCATACAACAAACACCACGGGCTCTGGATAGCTGATAGATCTGTTGGTTTCCTGTTATAAACTTGGGCCAAGAAAACAAACAAATAAGCATTCTTTTTTGTTTTCTATATCTGTTATAGAAATACGATTGACTTAGACTCATTAAGTCAATCTCACTTGTTTGATTTGGGATTTTGAATCGTATTCAGGGATCAAAATCGTGAGTATAAACTCAAACGTGCTAGGGTGATTCCATTTCCTCAAAGAGAGTCAAAATCAAGAGTCAAATTGGACTCGAGAGAGTATGATAAAACTCGTTTGGGGATAATCTCATCTAAGGGGTTCATTGAAAAAATTTCAGGGTCTCAAGTGATTGAAGATAACTGAGATATATTCAAAGTCAGGAGTCAAGTTGGACTTGGGAGAGTCTAAAAAAATTGGTATGGGGATAATCTCATCTAAGGTTTCTTAGAAAAAATTTCAGGGTCTAAAGGGACTGAAGATGTCTGAGATGTATTCTTGCCCTAGAGTTCAACATAAAAGTGATCTGGCAGAAGAATGATTAAACTTTATCCCTCTTTGTCATAAACCCTGCTAACATTTGCTAAAAGTTTAGAACCTGTTTTATACTTGTTATGTATAGAATAAGCATGTCCTTTGTAGGTGGAATTTTGTAATGGTCCAAGTTACGCAAAAAAAAATAAAAAAATAAAATAAAAAAAATATATGTACTAAATATAGATGTTATGGGTCGAGTCTCTGTTAAACAAGTTCTCAATTTCCATAATTTTAATTGAGAAAGATTTTCCTTTACCCCATCCATGTGATTTTTCCCCTTTTATATGTTTTTCCTCTGCTCCTTGTTATAGAGTTATGTTGGCTTCTAAGTCTGGTGCAATAGGGTTACAGTCGTATGCCAATTTCCTAAAATATGATTTGTTCCAGTGAACAGAAATCTGGAAACTTGTCTGAAACCTTCCTTGTACCACCTGTTTATTTCAATTCATATGGATCTTCAAAGTTGTCGAACTCCACATTTTTTTTGATGTATGGGTCAACACAAGAAAGCAGCACCTTTTCCAGTATGAGAATTTAGTACAATGAAGTACCTATATTTCACATGCTTAGTCAGCCATTCTCTAACAAAGTGCAACGACTCGAGGTTATCCATTTCTCGAAATTCACCCAGGACTTGCACCTGAGATCAACTGCAAAAAACAACCCTCAAACACAGGCACACCAACCCAATTGGGGTGAGCATGTCTCTGGGAGGATTTGAACCTTGGTGGGAGGAATTGCAATGCCCTCACTTTAATAACCACAACCCAACACAAGCAAGTAACACTTTTCCCATTATGAGAATTTAGTGCAATGAAACACATATGTCTCACATGCTTAGTAAGGTATTCTCTTACAAAGAGCAGTTGGGGATTATCTATTTCTCCAAAGTCACTTGGAAGTTGCACTTGGGATCAACTGCAACAAACAACCCTCAAACACATGCATGCCAGCTCGTGAGAGATAAGCATGTCTCTTGGGGGATTTGAACCGTGGTGGGAGGGATTTTAACACCCCCAATTTACCAATCAAGCAAACCCACATTGACAAACTCAACACATTTTTGCAGCAACTCTGAATTGTTTTTTCGAACTATCAATACAAACTGCATATTATTATGTATATATTGTCACTCTTTACATAGCTTCAATATCCTTTTAATTACACTGCTTATGGTATTGTTGTTCAAAAAATTCAGTAAATTTGTCTGTTCAGTGAATTTTCCTATGAGGAATATAGGCTTGTAGATCTATTTATCGATATTGCTTCTATCTCACTTCATAGTTCATCGTAAAGTTATCTATAGATATCACAATAGCTAACTCTCTAGACCAATCCCTCATTAGAATTTGACTTATATAAGGATTGAATAGGAGAGTTTGGAAATATGCTTATTATTTCTATTTCAATGCTGCAGTTTAGAGGCCCACCCTATTGCTGAAGCCATGAATCGATCAGTAGGGTAGACAACATATATTAACCTTTTACCTTACCCCTTATGCTACATGTTAGACCAGCCAGACATACCTTTATTTACTTAGATTTCACCAAGCAACCTTACTTATGGATGGATTACTGGCCCTTACTGATCACTTGCTTCACCTAGAAGAAAGTAGCTTCTATTTTATCACTGATCAGAAGTGCAATTGTACATTTTCACAACTCTTCCAATTTATAGATTTTGATTTTTTTCCTTTTTCATTTTTTTCTCAGATTTGGTATGAGATTGCTTTCAAGATTTGGGTTCCTTGGTTGCCCCACCATTGCTATGAGGTTCAGATGTTCTGATAAAGTAATCTTGTAATGTTATATGAGGTTCAGATGCTGTCAGCAAATAATCTTGGAACGCTACAATTTTCCTGTAAGCGTGCTTTGAAACACTGGTGTTTCTTTTCCATGTTGTTAATGCAAATAAACACTCCAACTAGCGCCATTATTTGGATTATGTATTGACATCCAAGTGGTCTTGTAATTATGTAGTCATTTCTTGCCAGTGCCAGGTATTAAGGCAATCTAAATGTTTCTTCCTTCTGCGTAGTTGTGTGTTCTATATTGTTTTTTTTTCATTCACTATGTCTGGCATATAAAGTATGTCTAAAGTAGTAGGCAGATGGGAAAGTCTGGTGATCCTTCAACTATGTTACCAGGAGGAAACCTAAGGCCGCAGGCCCTAGGGTGGGTGCATCCCCACAAAGAGGTCACATATATCAAAGTTGGTCTGGGCTAGTTCCTTGAGCTAGAAAATTTCTTTTACCTTTGTATTAACAGTGCATCTGGAGAGGAAGCTGGTCTTGGCTAGTGCCTTGAGCTACAAAATTTCCTTTACCAAGGAGCACAAGAACCCATAAAAAAAATATATGTGTACAATAAAGAAATATAGTGTCAGCTTAAAACAGTGAAAGGAAACATTTTCATGAACATTCAAAAGCTCAACAAGAAATCATGCATAGCTTCAAGAGATTTTACAATAAGGCATCAATGTTAGTATAAAAACTAGTTGATCTAGAATTTATAGACTCGAAGAGGAGATAGAGCCACCAGAGGCTATATAGGTGGACTAGCATACTGATGAAATGTTGCTTGTAGTCACAATTGTCTTTTCTTGCACTCCTAGTTTTAGTTCTACTTTACATCATGAATGAACTTAACCATTCATTATATGTAATTATTTTATAGTTTCATAATTGATAGGCTACATGATACTATTCATACTATTTTCTTGGCCTAAAGTTTTTCCAGAGACTATATAGGTGGACTAGCATACTGATTAAATGTTGTTTGTAGTCACAATTGTCTTTTCTTGCACTTGTAGTTTTAGTTCAACTTTACATCATGAGGAACTTAACCATTCATTATATGTAATTATTTTATAGTTTCATAATTGATAGGCTATATGATACTATTCATACTCTTTTCTTGGCCTAAAGTCTTTTTTCTATGTTATTGCTTCGGTTCTCCAAATGAGCATAAATAAACCTCTATATGCATCTTCATTGATATGAATTAATATATAGAATATTCCTTTCTATATATATATATATTCCCTTGTATTAACAGTGCATCTGGAGATGATTCTATATCTTTTTAGAATCTCTCGCAGGGACTTGTTGCTCCGCAACATTTCTTGTTCTTTAAAAAACTCAAAATGTAAAACTTTTTTAAGATGCCTAAATAAAAAGTTAATTTTAATCTTCTAAATTGGAGCTTATGAAGTTATTATAGTACACTAACTCTCTTTGATTCTCAAACTATCAATTACACTACAACTTCGCATTAATTTTAATTATTATAGTACTTTTGGTAGTCTCAATAGTTTAAAGAGACCTCCCATGACTATCATTTAATGGCTAAGCCAAGAATCAATGCCCCTACATCACCCTCTCTTATGTCTTGTTGATTTTCATTGCTATTTGAAGCAATGCTAGGAATCCATTGTGTTTATGTTGATTTTTTTGTGCTTGTAATTAATTAGCTAAACATATCCTTATTATTAATAGATGAAAGCCCATACTCTAAGAGAATATTTGGGTATGGAATATTGTTTTATAATTTAAGATTTTATTAGTTATAAAAAACTTCTATATTTGATTGATTTTATCTAAATTCAATCATGACAACTTCCAATGTTATAATGATATAAGATCAATGGATGAAAGGCCAACCTCTAAAAGAATATTTGGATATGGAATATTGTTTTATATTTAAGATTTTATTAATTATAAAAAACATATAGATTTGATTGATTTTCTCCAAATTTCTTTGAAAATGTGACAACTTCCAGCGTTATAATGATATAATATAAATATCATAACAAGCATATTAAAGAGGATATTTTTTTCCCAAAACCATAGATTTATTTGCCCACAATTGTTCTCAAGGCCAAATTAGAGATTTCAATCTCCATTAATCATTCTTTCCATATTATAGCTCAAATTGAGCTTGTCATATAGGTGAACTTCAATATATTTGTACAAAATAATTTCCTCCTTGATTTTATTGTTATACACAAACTTAGGGTAGAGGATGTGCATAGATTTGTAGAACATGTTGTCAATTCACTAACATTACAAAACTAACTTAAAAAATATTTAATAATTCTTAGTTGTTCTTCAAAATTGGAGGGGATCCTTTCTATATGAATAATCACATATGCATAAAGAACAATGATGATTATTCTAGTGAAGGTAGCTCCAACACAACTTGATTTCTCTATATAAACTTCTAACTCGTAAATATTGAGGCCAAATAGAGTAAGGCATAAATGACATGCTTGATTAACCTCTAGATTACAATAGGTTTCTATTAATAAAAATTCACTATTCTTGAAATTAGAATACAACCTTACTACAAACAATCCTAATCCAAAAAGAAACTTTATATCTTCCATTATCTTTCATATGTTAGGCACAATGTCAAAAGTTTTCATAAAGTCAAGAAAACAAAACAAAAAATAATTTTATTTTTTCCACATGCTTCTATGAAAATCATAAGAGTAATCAAGTAGTTTAAAGTTAGATGATAGCTTTAAACACTTACTTGACCTTCATTCTTTGTGGCTTTCCAACCAAAGTAGTATTATCAACACTAATTTCATACACTTAAAAGAGAGATAGTCATGTAATCTGATAATTAGATGGAGTTTTATAGTGACTTTTTAATCAAAAAAATAACCCCATCTATTCTATACCATGATCCATGCATGTCCTTTACATAACAGACATAATGCCCAAAAAAGGAGGCATTTAACATCTCGAAGTGCACAACAACAACAACATTAAGCTTGTATATATGCAAACCATTTCCCTTTCCACACACCTAAGGTGACAGATCCAGTGTTTTAAGGAATGTTACCCTCTTGTTCAACTTGCCAAACCTCCCAATCTGAATATTCATAAAATTTTCTTGTAAGAACTAAAGATTAAAGTCCATAAAAAAGTTACAAACTGTATGAACCAAGATAACATTAGGACAATGTGCAAACATGGATTAAGTTATGGTGGAAAATAGAACCTATAATCGTTTCAGTGCAATTGTAAGAATATTATGAGCCTGATGGATAGTAAGTTTCTTCAATGCCTTCACGTAAGCATCACATTTGCAATCATAGTAAGTTAATAATCATTACCATTTTTCAATGAATAAAAGGATTTGCGTACATTTCTTAGTTTCATAATCACAGCTGTAGGCGAAAATATCATACTATATTAATTGATAAAGGGTTGTTCATAGAAAAAATCCTCAATGATAGAATAAGGTGAAGTTTTACAAAATGGCCTAATTTGTAAAACTCGGACTTGTTAACGAAGCCATGTATCATGTGTGTCTAGTGACAAAATAAATTGCACAGATTTCACTACATCTCAAACCTCTTGCAATGAGATATTAAGTATCTATGAAAACATGCAACATCCAAGTGCTCCACTTTAAGCCCTATGATAAGGAAAGGACCATTGATGGTTTATGGAAATAAAGTATGTTATTGACTGGTTAAAATTAACATTCTAAATAAAGTCCCACAATTTACCTTTCCTATGTTCCCTAGCACTGAGATTTTTTTTGTTTGTGGCCTTTCATTGTCATAGGCCATTTCCTAGTAGCTCCAAATTCAAAGCCAGTTTTTTTATGGCTAACATGACATAGTGTATTTTCCCAATTTATCTCTCCATTTCCCTTGGTAGTGAACATAATTTCCCTCATTATCTTGTTGCCTAGCCTTTCTTGTCCAATTTGTTAGCTACTTCATTGACGATAGCAAACATATTGACATCCTCTTTGTCCATTTGCCTCGATCCTTTAGGAAAATCGATAGTCTCGATACTAAGCTCATAAACTATGAATGAAAAAAAGTGTGGGGCCATTAAGAGTTCACAATGTTAAGATTCACCAGGTCTTTACAAATTTTTATTATTCAGTGAAAGATTCGCCAAGATCTTACAAGATTTTATAATTTAGTAAAAGTTTTGCCATGATTTTACAAGATAATATAATCTAGTGAGAGATTCGCCAAAAAAATTATATATACATATTAAATTATTGATAAAATCACCTTCCATTTTTCCTATATACCATGGGGATTCGCCCATTTATTATACATATAAATTTAAGGGGGGTTCTTAAAATTTTCCCTGGTTGAAGAGCTCCAAAATGTATGGTTATACACATTACCTCCTTATGGTTATGATCCTAGGGGTTTAATTAATGACCATTACAAAGTTGTCAGTTATATCAAAAATTGTATACATCAACAAACTCCCTTTAATTATGTTTTTGTTAATGTTAATGATTTTCATCAAAAAATTACCCGGGAGGACTTAATGGATAATGAGGAGAGGGCTAAGATTCAAGTATATAGAGACAATACTTATGAAGCCTTCCTCAAACATAAAAATATTCACTCTTCCATCTCTTAGGAGACCTCAAATCTTTTGAACCAGCCTCTACATCTGAAAAAAATCATGAAACTCAAATTGAAAGTTTGTCTAATGTTTCTGTTTCAATTCATCAATCAACTAGTTTGGAGGCTAAGAAATATGAGGAGAAAGTATAGGACATCCAGATAGTGCAAGAGCCAAAAATTTGTAGAAGTAATGGATCAAGAGCAAAGCACAATTGAGAAAATAGAATAAACAGTAAAAGGCACCATTGTTGGAGATGAAATTGATCTTCATTCTCCTGAAGGGATCAATCCACAGGATTCACATATTGATAAAAATTCAAAATAAATTGAGAAGATGGACATTGATGAAGATAAAGATAAACAACAAATTTTTTAGCCAACATTGTTAGGTGGCCCTAATGAGGAGTCAACTGAACAACAAACAAAAGCTATTGAGCTTTCAATTCCTGAAATGTCTCCCAAGGCTTCCATGACTCCTATTTCTACAAACATTCCTTTAAATTCTTCTCTTTTCATGTTTGTTGCTAAAGTAGAACTAGTATCTGAAATCATTCCCTCATTAACTAATTATTATATTAACTTACAAACCAATCAGTGGTAAGAAAAACAAAGAAGAGGAAATTAGACATTTTTGAAACAGTGTCCAAATTTACTTGGCAAGCATCAAGTGATGTAAAAAAATATAGCTAAAGAATCATCACAAGCTCTTGGAGCTTTTATGAATTATAACCAATATTAGGTCAGTGAACTTGCAGCAACAAATCCAAACAAACTTCAGAGAATCAAAGAATTGGAAAAAAGAATGGAAAAAAAGAAAAGTCTTCAGTGAAGAACAGTGGCAGGCTCATTTTGCAGCACTTGTAGGAGGTTTTGTATTGAAGAGGCTAATCTACAAAGTCGATTTCAAAGAAAACTAAATGAATTGGAAATCAAGCATGCTTGACAAGTTAAAGATATAAGGAAAGCTCATGAAGATCATATTTGGATTCTAAATGAAAAAACTGACAGTAAGATTGAGGTGGTGAGTACATCATTAAATTAACAAATTGAAACTCTTTAGCTTCAATTGAAACATAGTCATTATACTGAGCAAAGTATGAATGTGTTCAAAGAACAAGCATTGCAAGTAAATCATATATTATAGAAAGATCAAGCTAAATTTTCTAAACATATAGATAAAATCTATAGATTTTATCAAGAATTGTGAATCTGAACAATAGAATTGAATCTGTGTTTGAAGAAGACAAAAATATTAAGGAGAGATTCACATCAATTCTAGAATGGGAAAAACAACTGCAGCCCGAGCATATTCCTAGAATTTCTAATAAAGATAAAACACTGATGTATGCTTCTTTGAACCAGAGAGAGTTGGATGCAAAAGAAATCCAAGAATGGACTAAAAATACCATTGAGCATTGTATCTCAATATGGGAGACTGGATTTGATTTCATAGAAGAGTTTGATTAACCAAGCTCTAAATCATTGAGGGAAATTATACTCGGACTTCTAAACCAACAAAAGATTAAGAATAACAGGATAAAGGATGAAAAAGTAATAAATGGAACCAAAGTCTGGACTCAACATGAATTCCGAAAGTTTCTTCAATTTCCATTTGAGCAAATTAAATTAATTTTAAAAATTTCTACTAAATATAAGAAGAAAAAAAAAGATATATTCAAAATTTGTTATCCATGTGTCATGTTAACATTGATCACTTTTAGCCAGTTCACTTCTTTTAGTCATGCAAATGTTCATAGATTGGGCAAGCTTCAACCAAAAAAATGTTTTGAATCTGTTGCATACTAAATATAAGGATTCTGAAGACAAAGATTAAAATAACCCACCACAATTTAGGAAAAAGATCCTTTTGATAATGATAAGATTTGATTTTTAGCATTATTTTTGTTCAAAGAAAATCTTGTATATTTTCTATTATTAGATGAAGAAACTGATCTTATCCTATTCTCTTTTTAGTACTAATATAACCTATTACTTTGGTGTATGGGTCGAAAATTGTAGAAACTCAAAACTTGGATTTTATAATCAAATTTTCAATTGGAGCTTTTTGAAGACCAAATTTCCAAGTTAAATGTGTTCATGAGTCATGCGCTTGATATCATCCCATCTTTTTAATTATTTAATTGATGTATCTGGTACTCATTCTCTGACTTTCTTCATATTTACTTTTGTTGAATGTTAGTATTTCCTGTTTAACGTCTTTTATGATATGTTACAGTTTAATTTTTGCTATCAAAAGAAAATTATGATGTATTCTTTGTCTATATTTTTATTTGATGGTATATTATGATATTCGAACAATAGAACTTTAGTCTGCTCTTGTTTCCAAGATAGATTTCTTTTCAATTTATTCATTTCAATTATTGCATGCAAATATAAATACAGAAAATAAAAAATTCTTAAGAAAATATAAATGAGACTCTTGAAAGAGAGTCTTCTCAAAAATACTGTGGTTAGCTACACCCAAGTTCTAGCCAGATTGAAAATATTATGTTTGAATGAATACTCCATCCCCCCACCCTCACTGTTGTTTGATCCCTTAGCTCAAATCTCACTTGCATACATAACAATTGCTATATTTTTTGTAGTTAATTGTAAAATATTAATTTGTCATATACTTTGCCTAATATAGTTTAATTTTAGCATTTATTTAATTTTAGTTTTAAGTTAGAGTAGGCAATCGGACCTTGGTTCCAAATATTATATAACAACTTCAACAAAAAGGGGTCTAATTGGGACCCTGATCAAGCCAATACTCAAATCATTGCAATTGGGAACTAATCCCCCTATCAACATGTCGTTAAAGCACCCTTGATATTGAGATGTCACATGTTCAATTTGTAGGTTTTAACCCTGTACAAAAATTACTTGCATATGAATTCTAAAAACAAAAAATAAACAATAGTGAGAGCATAAAACATAAAACAGATATACACAAAGATTTTCCCCTGGATCCCAAAACCATGACTACCAGATTGATTTTTCATTATATTCCTTTCAATGTTACAACACAATGCACATATATATACATGTCGAAGCATTCATAAACTCCAATCCATTAACCCTGGATTAAAACATAATCGTAGTTCCCTTGACTGAATCTACAAAATACCATGGATAAAACCATCATGCCCAAAAACATGTGTGAAATCCATGCACAAAACCATAGGTAGGTCCACCCACCTAATATAGGGTCGAAAAAATAATTTATTGAGGTGCTACCCCAAACCTTGTGCAAGGGGGCTACCACCCCCCCGCAAACCCCCCGCTTCGCGAGTGAGGTTAGTTGTGGAAAGAATATAACACACACCTAACGCAATTCTCTCGACACTCTCCCATGCACAAAACCATAGGTAGGTCCACCCACCTAATATAAGGTCCAAAAAATAATTTATCGATGTGCTACCCCAAACCTTGTGCAAGGGGGCTACCACCCCCCTGCAAACCCCCCGCTTCGCGAGTGAGGTTAGTTGTGGAAAGAATACAACACACACCTAACACAATTCTCTCAACACTCTCAGGGTTACGCTCCATGTTTGAGCCAATAGGAAGTGATCCCTTCGGGTGGATCTGCCTAGTACAAATATTTCGTGGATGTAACTATCATCAATCTTCAAGGTCATTGGACATAGTAGTTACAGATATTTGGGCCCATGAACCACACACACACACACACACACACACACACACACACATATATACATATATAGATATATATATATATATATATATATATATATATATATATATATATATATATATATATATATATATATATATATATATATACATATATATATATACATATATATATATATATATATACATATATATATTATATATATACATATATATATATATATATATATATATATATATATATATATATATATATATATATAATTTAAACTTAATAGTATGTATTGTAGGGGCGACAGAAGGGGGACAAATCCTTTGGGATCCCAATGAACATCAAGAAATCAATTTCGTTCAGGGTCTCGATAAAGAAACTAATAACATGACAAAGATGTACAGATTTATGATACACCTTTCATAGTTAAGGAAAGAGGAATTTCCAGGATCACAATTGTTGGGAACTCCCTTATAACAACTCAATTCTTCCATAATGGATCAAATCCTAAGGCCAATAAACTAAATCTCTTCTTCCAAAGAATTAAGAGCATCCTAGATTCTTTTAGGCATAAAAGTTTCTATCATATCCTAAGGACCCATAATACAAAGCGAATAAGAAAGCCAACCAACCCTGCAATTTGATGAAGGAGCAAACATAGATCAATGGGAAAAGGGGATGGTGAACTATACCATGACAACTTCTATGGGGATGAAAAACTTTAATTTGCATTCAATCCAATATAACATTCGTGCCAAGGTGGGGAGAATTGACTTGATTGCCCAAATCTTCAGATTAAATATGACTTACATTCAATCCTTAGTGTGCAATTCTTTCAAGAGGCACGATAGATGTAATTCATGGGAGGTGGCAAGCAACCAGCATGTAGGTCGCGACCATCTGTCCCTCACCCAATGTGAACATGCACAGAAGAATATAGCTTAATTTCCCACCCTGCACACAAAGTGGATTTGTGTTGATAGACTTGAGAATTCCATTGCACGTGCCAGAGGAAAAGATGGCTTCCACATGGGAGGTACAAATCTCTTCTCCCTTATTCATGGCACTTCGTAATGGCTCTAGCATAATTTTCAATTATTTAAGAGTATGGGAGTTTAGGGACCAGTGTGAAAACTTGGCTTTTTCTCTTCCTTGCTTGGGGGAACCCCTTGAGCCTGCAAATTCTGGAAGAGAAGGAAGTGCTGCATTTTGCCACGGCGTGGAACATAATTTCCTGGAGATTACATTCTGAAGTTGGTTTCTTCTTCTGGCCTCTCATCTGGAAAAGAAACATATCTCCATCTATAGTAAACTCGATATCAATCGGCTAGGATCACATCAGACAAAGTGACAGACTGCATCAGAAGCCCTCGCCTCATTCAGTCACCCGTCAGCAAGTGTCTCGCAGGCAACATCTGGGTAAAAATTTGGTAACTTTCCCCTTTCAATGTATTGTCTCTCTTTGGAGAATCTCTGTGCTTATCTATGACAATTTCTCATTTCAACCAGTAAGCAATCCTTGGGAAGTGGAGAAGGATTTTACAGGGGGCAGAAGTTTGAATTGTTGGTTTACAAGTTTCTAGGGCGTTATGAACGACTCTAGTAGCAAAGAAGGTGGTGATGGAGCCTCGAATTCATGCCTCGTCTACCCCCACCCTCCTATCAACAAGTGCATCGATTATAATTTCCTCTCTCAGCTCTTTCTTAAGCTCTGTCAAACGGTGACAAAACAATCTAAAGGAATGCAAAAGTTTCAAGGTCGGTTCAACAAGCAGAATGATGAAATAGATGCCTTGCATAACGAATTGGAAGTCCTCACCTCTTCTCATCAAACTACAAGACAACAATGCTCAGGAGAAAACACAAGTGCAGATCAGGCAGAAGCAAGGTCAGATGATTCTTCCTCTTGCGAATGACAAATTTTTGTAAACAATTCTCCTCTGTGGCTAATTTTGTATATTTGCAATCATGATAGTAGGATGTATGTATCATGTAATTAGTGTTTAGATGATGTTGAACCCCTCAGTCTGTCTTACGAAGAATTTGATCTCATACTTTATTGTAAATCTTGTGGTTTTTAGGCATTCTGAGTGTAGATTTCTAGTCATCAATGTTAAAAAAAATTAGTATGTATTGTTTTTTTACACACTTTTTCCACAATTCAATTGTCAAATCAAATCATCAATGAGGACAATCATCATTAGATGTTATCTATCAATACACACTTACTCATCATCATTATTCAAGGAAAACCACATTGCTTGGAATTACTCGCTGGTGGTCCATGAGGGGCAGACTTTCACTCGTACCATTGTTACTCAAATAAAACCGCACTACCTTTACTAAAAGAAAACCGCACTACCTATAATTACTCTTTGTTCACTCCTACCAAATGTCTTATGGTCTTGGGTTAATTTATTTTCTTATATACGAGGAAAACGAGCCCTTAGCCAAACAAAAACAATTTTAAAACATACTACATTTCCACCATAATCGTATTGGTATAAATATAATTTTTAAATTGTTACTCAAAGAAAACCGCACTACCTATAATTACTTGTTGCTCACTCCTACCAAATGTCTTAAGGTCTTGGGTTGTTAATTTATTCCTTACATCCCAGGAAAATGAACTGTTACCAAACAAAAACAATTTTAAAACATACTCCATTTCCACCATAATATATATTAATATATTTTAAATTTATATACTTTTAAATTTTCGGCTTTTGAATTTATTTATTTTTAAATTTACATTACAAAATTAAAATTTAAAATTCTATAACTTTTAAAATCTTCATAATATTTATTGGTATAAATATAATTTTAAAATTTATATATTTTTAATTTTGATATCAAAAAATAAAAGAAATTTATTATTATAAATGTGGTTTTTGAATTTGTTTATTTTTAAATTTACATTACAAAATTTAAATTTAAAATTTTATCTTTTAAATTCTTAATAAAAAGGAAATCAAATGATTTAAATTATTCATTTTAAAAAATAATTATCTTAATAAACAGGAAATGAAAGGATTTAAATTATTCATTTTAAAAAATAATTATCTTAATAAACAAGAAATCAAATGATTTAAATTATTCATTTAAAAAAATGATTTTTAAATAATATATATGTATGACAGTTTTAAATGATTTAAATTATTCATTTTAAAAAATGTTTTTTAAATAATATAGGTTCACGAGAGTTTTAAATAACAAAAAATTAATTACATTGTTGTCATTGTTGTTTTTACAAATATTTTATCATTAATATATTTTTATTATTATTATTAATTTATAAATTAAATGTTTTAGATTTAATGATGATGACAATGGTTGTTAATGTCCATTGAGGCCAAACGACCAAATTTTAGTCCTCAGTGGACGTTAACCACCACCATCATCATTAAGTCTAAAATATTTAATTTATAAATTAATAATAAAAAACTATTTTAAAATAAAATTTTCAAAATTTTAATTTAATTAATAATATTATAATATTATTAAAAATTTTAATTTAATTAATAATATTATAATATTATTAAATAGATGATAAAGATTTAATTTTAACGAACTATTCTAAAATATATTTAGTAACAATAACAAATCAGTCTATTGAAATTTAGTTCAAAAATATATTCATAATTAAGAATATTATTAAAAATATATATATGTTTAATTCTTATATTAATTATTTTTATAATCAATAATAGTAATAATTTAAAATATAATTATTATTTAGTTAATTTTTGTAATTGATAAGATTTAGTGTAAGCAATTTTTTTTTGGTAAAAATCATATAAAAGAAAAATTTGGCCTGAACCAACAAGTGTGATTTATCATCTTTACTTTTTCATATTAATATTCAAATTCACTAATCATTTAATTTATAAGTACGATAATTATAAATTATTAAAAAATTATAAATCCAGTCATAGCATCCCTGAAATATCTACTAAACTCCCAACCACAACAACAACCACACAAATCAAATCCAAATGCCCAACAATGTAGAATCCATCGGACCCACCTTAAAAAGATATTTACATGAAAACTTTCAAAAATCCCAAATTAGTAATAGCTCTTAGCATCCCTGAAGTATCTATAAAACTCGGAAAAAACAATCAAATCAAATCCAAATGCCCGACACCGTAGAATCCATCTGACCCACCCTAAATAAAGGAAGAAGCTACAAATACCCTATTACTTACTATTAAGAGCCGTGACTTTACATACTAGTAATGTTAGTTATGTACACATGCATCTGCAGAGGGACCATGTTCTCAGTTGGCCCAAGATGAAGCATCAATTTCATCTCGAGCATTTCTGTATAATTCCAGCCTTTTAGCACAAGATTTTCTGTGCGCCGATACCGTAGGATCTTCATCTAAGAGACTTGCAAGATGGTTTGCCTGTTTCAAGTAATCCAGATAAATTAGTTCTCCCTGCATCTTTGTTAACCAAAAATTAAGAGTTTCGTATTGGATACATGAACGTCCATACCCCGTTTTTTCCAATTTGTGTATAGAAGTGATCGACCAACGAACGCTTGGCTTCACGAACTTGACAATGTGCCACTGCTTTAGGAATATAACTTTTTAGTGATTCGCATACCATTCCCACATAGGACAGAACATTTGAACCTGAAATATAAAAAATGAAGAGTTGAATCTTAGCAAATACCAATTCTTCCAAGAGAACGCAAGTATAACATGATCGTTTTAGCCCCAGTTTTGTAGACATGCATGTAGTGATTTTACATTTTATCTAGAAAAATGTAGAAAACCTATGAAGGTATACCAGAAAAGGATCATAAATGTAAATGCTTCTGCCAGACATGTCACAAATAATAAACATACCGATTCTTCTAAGATAAGCATCTGTGTAACGATCCATGGTAGATGCTGTAGGATTTCCACCTTTCTCTAGCTCCTGAGGAAGTTTTCGAAAGAAATCTACAGTTAAATAACTAGACTCCATCTCCACTAATCTCAGGACAGTTTTTCTGCTGTCATCACGGAACCTCTCCAGAGCTTCTGTTGCAGCTGCAGAGATTTCAGCTTGAAGGCGAGGGAAACGCTTCAAGTCCTGTAGTAGTAAAGCAGCAAAGAAATTAGTATATACTTGTGGATTACATATAAACTTGAAAAATTTTGGCATAAAGTTATTGATCCAATGCTTGCCTCTGTTTCATTAATTGATTTTCGAACAAGTTCTTTCAATATAAGGTGAACCTGCAAAAGCACCTCGATATTTAACACTCGCAAACACAAAATTACTTCAAGAAAGGCCTCCTTAAGAATGAAATAGCCGAAGTTCATTACCGCTTCAACAGATGCCTCTGCTGGTCCTTTGAAGTAAATGAGAGCCCCATCAATAAGCCTTCGATAGCCTTGTTCAGGAGTTATCAAATGAGGTTGATAACCATCAGCTTCAGACACCACCTTCCTGTCATTCTGTAATGAGAGATGCCGATCAAAAGGTAACTTTTTAAGCGCTGCAGGTAGCTGGCTGTCAAAGACTGCATAAATTCGCTCACCCCCAGGTCGTCTGAAATATAAGAAACATTTTTATGCTTACTCAAACTATCACCTCAGGATAGAAACAGATCAAGAACTTGTCATTCATTACTAATTAAAGATACTATGGAGCCACCAGATCCAATGCAAAACAGAGGTAACCGGTGCCAAATATATAGAATCAGCGCAAGGTAAAAAAAAAGCAGAAAAGTTTGAAGATGTTACTGGACTTCAATTGACACCGTCCATTATATAGAAGGAACATTAAGATAACTATATCAGGTACGTATTTAATGAGAGGAGATATTTACAGTGTATATCTGTATACATAAACTTGCACTTATATACCTTGCCATATAGAGAAGAGGAAAATTAAAGCTCAACCATCAGGCCAAAACCAATCTGATATAATTACGGATGACTTCAGCAAGTACCAAAATCAAGTTTCAAGTTTCAACTTGAATTATTTACATTTTGCGAGGAAATTCAGGAACCAGAAATTCAGAAAAGGAATGCCCTTTAGAAGGTAGACCAAAAACACACCTTATTGTCATCTTTTAAACTCATTTGTAAATACTCATTTTTTTTCTTTCCTGTCCCATTGGTTTGGTTGGGATAATTGTTTGTTAACCCCTCCACCAAATTTCAATTCTCATGAGGGACATGCTGGCCCCTGTGATAAGGCTTGAACAGCAGGTGCTCCCTGGGATAGAGCTGTCTAGTGGGGCTTAGGACATCTCGTCTCTTGCCAAGTCATAAGTTCTCAATATCATCTGCAAGCTGTCCAATATACTCTTGGTGTGATAGTGGCAGCCCAATGGGTTTGAACCTACATCTCGGCCAAATTACTCCAACTTGGCCCCTAGTGATAAGGCTTGAAGAGCAAGCAACCCCTAGGGTAAAGCACCCTTGTGGGTTTGGGCTGTCTCATCTCTTATTCAGTCATAAGTTCTCGGTATATCTGCAAGCTGCTGGATATACTCAATGTTATAATGGCAGTCAGTGGCCTTGATCCTAGGCCTTGTCCAGATTACTCCTATGAACTACCAATTCACTATGGTTAAAAAAAAAACATTTATTTCTATATTCATATCATTTTAATATCATTTTTTTGATACCTATAGGCACCACCCTGATAGAAGATAAAAGAAAGAAAGAAAATTATTTTAACGTCCACAAGGCGAAAGATAGCCTATGGGACAGATTGCTTCTTCATCACATTGATGTATTCGGCTAGTTTCCTGTGAAGCCTCGCAATAAATGCTACCAACTTCTCGACAAACCTCTCACTACATAAATTATTCCAAGAGCTAGCGGCCATAATATCTGCATAACTTTCCCTGTTGTCTTTGAAGGCCTCACATTCTAAAATGAAATGCTTTTCTGTTTCCACACTTTTCCGGAAGAACAGAAAATACACTCTTTCCTCCCACACTTCTTTTGGCCTTTTCCAACGCCCTGTGTCACAATAGAGTTGATGAGAATTAGTCATTAACTGAGCAATAAGAATTTTGGCTCTCCAAGAAATATTGGCCTCTATGTAAGCTTTTTGTCGATGATTATGAGTGGGATTACACACTTCAATATAGTACTTTTTCTTTCTCCCTAGCTCCTTATCCCAAGTATGCTTGTGGAACTTATCCATAACAAAAGTTTTTATCTCTTTATTGTTTATGAGACACGTGTTCAAGAAAATACCCCATTTACTAATCCATTTGTTATTTTGCTACATCCAAGTCTTTTTTCTTTTGCACAATATGTCTTTAAGGACAATCTTAGGCCATCTGCCCTCTTCCATTTGCTCAATTTTTTTTAAATATCTTATGACTCGCACCATAGCAATTGCTTCAATAGAAACAACCCCTGTTTCACTTAACAAGATAGCATAAGGAACTGCACTATTAATTTTGAATTTTTTTGTAATCAAATTCTCAATTTGTTTCCACTGCATATCGGATGTACTGCCGGCCCACAGTTCACAACCATAAAGAATCACTGGAATCACTAGAAGCCCAAAAAGAATTTGAGTGGTTTTCCAGTCCCATAACTCTGCCTCTCTACACCTATTTTGAAAAGCATGAAATATTTTCCAACATCTCAAGGTTCTTTTCTTTCTACAGCCATCCCACGTAGAGTTTTGTTGAAGTTAATTCCGAGGTATTTGTAATCCGCAACTTCTTCCAGAATGTTGTCTTCAAAGAAGAACTTATGCTGGTTATGTTTTCTTTTTCTTTTTTTTATAGAGAAAACCACTACTTTCGTTTTGCTAATATTGACTTGCATCCCCACCCATCTACAAAAATGCTCAAGTTTCTGCCTTTTCCTCAAACATCAAGTATAAAGTATAAAATAAAATGCCCGACACTTTTTTGAACACATAGCGTGTCCTTCAAGCTTGTCATCTCACATCTGTCCCAGATAGTATGGTTAAAGTTCATCTTTTCTACTATAAATGTAAGAACTATCTTCTTATATTCTCCGTTTGCACATAGGCTGATGAAAAGCACCAGAAAAAACTCCATTTTAAAGTTTCAACACTTTGTTTACGAACCACGATGTGATAAATGTCATAATTTTAAGTGAAATTCCACTGTAGGGGGGTTATTTTGTTACAAATTTCCACGGCACAGGACTTAACTAGGAACCTGGATCCACAAAATACTCGACAAATAGAAAAAAACACACACGACACAGCAAAAGATGTTTCCTCGAACACACGTTTGAGAACTTCTGCTCTATTTTCTATTCATCATATCAACTTTAATGTAGTGAGAGTCGAGACTCTGAAACTATTAAATTCCTCTAAAAATGACATCCATAACAAAGATGCAGATGCGATGATTTCTTAATACTCACAAGACACTTTACTGCCACAGCAGATCATTCCTGTGCTTGATGAACAACCCACTCATATAGGTAAGAACGCTTATTCATGAAAATAGCTTCACAAACAATAGAATCCCTCATTTTTATACTAATATGGTCGTTTCAAAATAGTATCACATCATCAACAATAAATTAATATAAACAGACCATAGCGAGTGTTCCATGCCGACTTCTAGCATACTTTAAGCAAGATATTTGCAGTTGGAAATGCAAGAAAATGTTGGTATTTTCAAGCCTAAAAACAATCAAAGATAACACGGATCGCTCAAATAACATGAATTTACATGGTCAAACCCTGACAGTGCCAAGGAAAGATCCATGGGGCAAGATAAGGTATATTATTGATCAAGAACAAAATAAGGCTTACAACTAATTCAAACCATCTCTTAGGCTACATAGATATATCTATCTTGGCACTGTTACATGCATTACACGAACCGCCACTGGTTTCATAAACCAACACCATTATACAGAATACCAAAAATTTACATGAAATAAATTTTGGTTTTTACAATTAATTTTAACATTATTAATTGTTGTCATGAATTCTAACAATCTCCACCTTGACAACAATTTACCTAATACACCATCACAACTTCTCTAACAATACTGGTTTTGTACATACGTCTGCACAATTTTCTTGAGAGTGGACCTTTTTAAGATCTAGTCCACCTTGACCAATACATGTTTAACAAAATGTCACTCAATATCAATATAATATACTTAGCCTTACCATGATAAGCTGGACTGGTAGCCAAATAAATAGCACTTTGACTATCACATTATCCAGTCACATGGTCCTGCATTCTTCCAAACTCACCCAAAAGATCCTTCAACCAAATTGTCTTCTTGCATGCATGTGAGACAGCAATATATTCTGCCTCAGTAGTGGATAAAGCAATTGTTTCTTGAAGCTTTGACATTCAACTAATAGATCCCACTGCAAGAGTAAAGACATAACCTAAAGTAGATCTCCTCTTGTCCAAAACACCTACAAAATCTGAATCAAAATAACCGCAAACAGAATCATTACGACTGTTAAAGGGGGTCCAATCATCACTTGTGCCTGTAAAATACCAAAGCACCCATTTCACTTGTGCCTCTAAGATACCTTCCATTTGAGAGTACCCCTTTGTGACCAATCGTGTTTTATACCTTTCAACATTACCAGAAATTCCTTTCTTCAATTTGTAGACCCACTTACACCCAACAACCTTTCTATCTTTAGGAAGTTGTACCAGGACCCAAGATTTGTTTTTCTCCAAGGCATCCATCTCATCTTTCGTTGCCATCTTCCATTTAACATTATTGATATTATTTATTTCTTCCTAATAACAAGAAGGTTCCCCATCGTCAATAATCAAAGCAATAGATGAAACAAAATCAGTATACCTTTTAAAAGGATTTCTAGCTCATGTAGATCTTCTTGGTGTTGGTTCTAGAAATTCCACATTTTCCTAAATATCTTCAACATCCACAAATTCTTTATCATCAAAAGCTTCTTTATGCTTCCTAGTTTTTGTATATGGCTGATTCTCCAACTGAATTTGTTGATTTAGTGGCACTTGTTCTTGTTTCAAATCAACTTTTTACAGTATCTGATTCAATGAGGAAGGATTCACCAAATACTACATCTCTGCTGATGATGATTTTGTGGGCAAGAGGATCCCACAATCTATATCCCTTAGCTACATCATCATAGCCAACAAAGACATATTTCTTCAATCTAGGGTCTACTTAGAACATTGATTTTTAGGAGTAACAGCATAAGCTTCATAACTGAAATTTTTTACATATGAATAATCTCAAGGATGACCTACCCACACCTCTTCAAGAATTTTGGAATCTATAGCAACTAATGGTCGTCGATTTACAAAATAACAAGCAGTAGTGACTTCTTTTGCTGTGAAATCCCTCTTTGGAAATTTCTCAAATATACCCTATAAATTTCTTAGTTTATGGTAGGTATCTTCAGTGAATGATTTCGTCAAACAGTTTGAATGACAACTGTTGTAGGTGTAGATTTAGTGGTTTGTCTCAAATGACATGTACAGATACCATTGTAGCGATGAGAGAAACTTCAAATAACTAAACCAACTTTATTTAAAACTCTCAATATATTTCTCACTGCTGGTACAATTTATAATGATAATATTTTTGAGCAAGAGCAGCCATACAGTTATATAAACACAGAAATGCAGTGAGTTACAGAAATAATGGAACCTGGTCATAAAGATTGTAGTGAGGCTCCATCTCAAGACTTGGCCTTGGAATACACATCAGCAGAGAAGGAAGACTTCGACCCTTTTTGCTACTCTGATTTAACACCCTTTTATGATCAAAATATGCTACAGGACTCACTTTATAAGCTGATATGGATTCACAGTGAACTGGTACACTTCTTTTCCTTAGGAAAACTCAGTCTTCAGCTCACGTAGGGGACTGACACGACCAGCAGCTAAGAATATAACCCAAACTTCATCTTTGTGGGAAGATAGCTTGCAATAGTTCCCCAAACTCAGCCACAACCAGGTTGTATCTCTGAACTAACATGTCCAGCAAGCAAAGGAGGCTCGCAGCCTTTGTTATGTCAAGGCAATCTGCTCTTTCACGCCCAAAACTTGACCACCACTAGTGTACACGCCCAGCAACTAGTCTGACAATGATTTCGGCCTCGTAACCAAGGCAGCTCTTTATCTTCAGTAGCAGAACTCGTCCAGAATGATCGACTGGTAATACGTCCCTCAGTTCACAAGGAAAATTGAGCCTTAAAGGCTCAGGTATGGCAGCTCTGCCTTCAAGGTAGTGCACTCCTCAAATCAGTGGAAAAATGGCCCATATGTGATCCTTCTCTCCCAACAGTTGCTCCTTGCATATAGATATATAGAGAAAACTATTTCAGAAGTTTAAATCAACTGATAAGACCTCTTTAACTCAAAAACTTCTGCAAATTCTTTACTCCATCAAAGCACATAAGTGAAATTTGAGTGATCTCACGCTCTTGAACCAACTAAGGTGTCTAGTTTCAATACTGAAACCAGCTATAACAGCTAGGGTTTCTCAAACTCTAAGCTTCTTCTCCAAACTCTCCAAGAGCTCATTTTCTCAAAATGCAAATGAAAGAATGAGAAGGGTATCCTCACTTTTTCTCTTTTATAAACTTGTGGCCATTTTTGTCGTCATTTTACCCTTTTAACTTTTATAAAATCACTTCATAAAATTAAAGTGACATTTCACTTGCCTAGGAAGTGTCCCCCTTTTCACCCCTTAAATTTTTATTATGTTTCCCTACAAAAATCAAGTCCCCTCATTAAATTTCCCCACCTTAGCCTATGGGAACCATGTTAGGCTAGTGGACTCCATCATATGTTTCCTAAGTGGTCAAAGACATTACATTTTCCCACAACTCTTGTTGCAAATTGGCATTGTTGAGCATGCTCCTTGCTCTTTCGAGAATAGTCTTGTGCCATTTTGTCGGGGAATATATACAGTGGTTTGTATCTTTCGATTCCAACTTCTTTGCAATATTTTTTGAATTTTAAAGATGTGAACTCACCTCTGTTATCCATTCTTGAACGTTTGATTGTCCTACCAATTCTCTTTTCTATCATAACTCTAAATTGTTTAAATGCACTAAACACATCAATGTTCCTTTTCAAAACATAAACCCACACTTTTTAATAGAAATCATCTACAAAAGTTATAAATATGACGATCCTCCAAAATAAACTGTAGAGGATGGCCCACAAACATCTGAATGGATATAATCAAGAATACCATTACTAATATGACTGCCGAATTTAAACTTTTTTCTACACCCCTTTCCAAAATGTTTGTAGAAATTCAAATTCAAAGATTTTAAATTTCAAAGTAATTTGTGATTATCAAAACCTATAGCCCTTTCTCGTTCATATGACCCAATCTTTGATGCCATAGACGAGTGGATTTATTCACCTCCTCAAATACCACCTTTGATTCATTGATTTCAGTACTCCTTTCCAACTTGTGAAGGTTTCCAATCTTTGTAACCTTCATAACCAAAAAAGTGCCCTTGGATACCTTCAGTGCTCCACCTTAACTTATAAATTTGTAGCCTCCAGAATCCAAAGATCTGAAAGAAATTAAATTCTTCTTTAGTTGAAGCGCATGTCTAACATACATCAATGTCCTTATAATGTTCAAGGAAATGTAACTAGGTTCGGTCTTCATAAATGTACTTTTGATATTTGTACTTATTCAAGAAAAGAAATATTATTTTTATAATATATGTCAATGAGTTTCTTGCTCATTGAAATAGGTCTAGCACATGTTTTTATAAGATATGTCAATGAGTTTCTTGCTCATTGAAATAGGTCTAGCAGATGTTAAGTGCTTTAGGTGATTCAAATAGTCAAATGGAAATGTTGAAGGCCTTAAGGGCATGTTACACCATGTATTGGGGTCAAGAGAATACCTCCAAGCAAAGTCAAGTCCCCTCCTATGCAAAGGCACCATCAAAGAAGCTCCTTCAAGCATGTTACACCACCAAAGAAGCCATCTGAAGCAAGCACAACAAGTCGGCCACAATCTGTCCTCAAGTCGGCCTTCTAGACGCCCTAAAAGGAGGGACAGTTCTCTACTATGTGGACACGTGATGAGAAGCACCAAAATATAACAACCATTCTTTATAGTATTGTGGGACATTACAAATAGATAAGACTTCATCAACCATACCTAGATAGGATTCAACGAGAATTGCTGCCTTTCTGGAGTCTTCCTTGGATTTCTGCCTCTTCCAACAATCTTTCTTGAAATCCACTGAGTTGTTACAGTACCATCATTTGAGTTTATTCTTCTTTCCTTTTGACTTTGAACTGGATGTACCTCTCAACTTCTCTCCTTTTTCTCTGAACCATCCTATAGTCACCATTGCTTCTCGTGTCGAGGTTTGAATACCAGATTTCCTCTACACCTTCTCAATCAAAAATGCTTCAACAACAAAATCATAGAGTATCTATTGTACTAAAACTAATGGAAGTGACTAAATGATTCCATAATTCAGGCAATGAACACAACAATCTAACTTCCTTACCTTCCTCATCAACTTTAACATCCATACTAAGAAACTAGCATATAAGAGTATTAATACATTTAAATGATCTGCAATTTTTGTACCTTCTTACATTTTTGAATTATAAGCCGCCTCTTCAAGCAGATTTGATTTGTCGAGGATATTGTCATATAGGCCATGTTACCCAACATTTGTGCGTAATATCCCTAGGAGGAAAAAAATTCTCCAAGATGGTCCTCAGCCGACAGCCCCTTGCAGCCACCAGCTAGCTCATTGTACAATCTTCTTCGCCACCTGAGCCAGCCATGTGGTCCCTTGCCCGTCTGCCATGATTGTATGTTTGAAGGTGGGACTCCCGAATCTAAAGGTTTGTCTTGTCATTTGGAAATTGAGTATTGTAGTTTGCTTATCATGGACACTTATGGGCATGGATTAATGGGGGGATTTGACGGAAAGAATGGGTTATGTTTGTGCTTCTATCCCCTAGACCCCTTTTAGGAATTAACCTTGCATTCTAGTCTCGTGGGATCTCCTTTACTGACCATCTAGTTCCAAGGATGTTATTTCACGGGAAACCCTGATTTTGGTTGCATGGTCCTGCTCCCTTATCTGCTTATATTACTCTCTTTCCATTCATTATTACCCCATCCATCATATTTCTCACATGGGTCCACATAGGGTTAGCTTGCCCCTTCCCCTTGCCCACACATTGGGTCATGGCCTGGAATGAAGCTTGGAGGTTGATGCAACTAAAAAGAAAGTTAAAGCATATATGGCAACATTCATCAGGAAAAATACCAACAAAATGCAAACGATGGTCGAGACAAAAACATTTAGCACGTGGGCAAAAGCCAATACATGAGCTCTACCCCATCATCATGCCCATCACTTTGGCTCCTACAAGTTCTATGAGCCTTCTTCATCATATAGGAACCCATGATTGTCCCAACCCCTAGTGGGCAATGAACTGCCCCACTTTAAAAAGGAGGGTTTCAGTGCTATATCTTACACATCATGCTCTAACCCCTTTAGCCCCGAGCAGTCAATCAAAGAAAATCATAAAAAGGTAAAAGGCATAAAAAAAGGGTGGAAAAACAAAGGCCAGGGCACCTCATGTACCACGATTGCTCCCTCCTATACATTATAAACCCAAGTGTGGGCCTCCCTCTTATTAGCTACCCTTGCACCCCAACATCTGACCCAGGGATGCCCCTTCTCATCCCCTACTTCATTCACCATATTTGTCACATGCCACCATCTTTTGAAGGATGTACCTTGAATATTATCCCCTTTAAAAGTAGAAACCACCTAATAGGGTACTTAGTTAACCCCATTCGGAGTTTAGGAGACACTGGCACATCCCGAAGCCCATTATGGAAGTGCAGACCATTATGAAGTCCCCACCTGTGGTCCATGATTAGGTAAAATCATTTATCCGATTTCTCTAATGACTTGTTGTATTGGAAGGCTAGGGGACACATTGGATTTTTTGTAAAATTGCAGATGGTTTCCATTTGGGGTTTGGTCTCCCTATATGAAGTCCTAATCCTCCAGAGGGCTACATTGGCACATGTAGAGTGAGTGTTGAGAGCCATGGACCTCCACAAAAACAGATTTCACTCCATGGATCCCCACAGCCATTCAGAGATTGCTCGTGGTTCACTTATTTGTTCAATTTTCTAAGTCTATCCATTAGAAAATTAATCTATATTCTGTTGGTTTATTTCTTCT
Source organism: Pinus tabuliformis (assembly GCA_031772625.1). Taxonomy (NCBI): domain Eukaryota; kingdom Viridiplantae; phylum Streptophyta; class Pinopsida; order Pinales; family Pinaceae; genus Pinus; species Pinus tabuliformis. Next base: position 942,390,269 of record CM062817.1, on the reverse strand, counting down.
ACTTGTTTAAAAATCGAACAAGTTATTTAATACATTAAATACCGAAATAAACACAATACAGTCACAACATCTACAGATCATCAACTGAAAGAAAACAAGCACACAAGTGACACCGTTATTTTTTGACAAATGTCCCCGAAAAAACCCAATGCGGGAAAACCAGTGCAACTATTCTGAGGGTTATATTATTACGCAGTCTATCTGAGTACAATAGGGTGCCTAATCCAGCTCACCCGACAGAGAAAAAAATACACGACAATGATACCTCTATATTCGGAAACATGTATTCAGAAAACCTATCCCACGAAACCCTCTCGGCACAACTGAAGCTCGGCGATGGCCCTTCTGGCCACTGTGTTAGCCTCTTGCTGACCTGCGTCAGCCCCAGGACCCTCTGCATCAGCCCTCTGAGGCACTGCGCAGTCTATGGGACCCTCTCCGTCACACCAGCAACCTCTGCGTGGATGACGTAGTCCCTCTGGCCCTCTGCGTTGTCTCTGTTGGGCTCTATGTAGCCTGGACTGGTTGCTTCTCTCGCTCTCTTTGCTTCTGCGCTGGTCTCCCAGTATTGTCTCTGCCTCTCTGCCTCGTACTCACTGCCCCTCACTGTTGATCACTAATTCAACTTTGCTTAGCAACCTTGCTCTAGTGAAATGAATAACTGATCACTCTGGTGTATTCTCCAACTGACCCTCAAGCCTCTTCTTATACTTTTCTCGTTGGTCCATCAACGACCGAGATTAAATCTCTAACCAACAGCTAAGATTAGATTTGGCTTGATCCATGACTTTTGGAACCTTCTAACCCAGTTTTATATTAATACCCATTAATATTTTATTTTTCCTAAGTTTAGACTTAGGAACTCCATTAAAATATTAATTATTTTAATATCTCCCAAACCAGTTATAATCTGCCCAAACTATTTCTGGGTCTTGGAGATCTCGTGTGCTTTAGCCTCTCCACCAATTTTCATGGCTAGAGCACATCCAATGCTACCCCAAATCAACAGTCCCTCTTAGCGAGGACTATGCTCTAGTAATACTCCACACTGAGCATTACCCTGATCATCTGGCACCAGTCCCTGTGCTAATGCTAGGCCTCCCCGACCAACATCCTCTGCACTATTGCATCATGTACTGTTGCCCATGGCCCTACCACTGCCACTACTGCATCCTTACGGCAGCTCCCTCTGCATCCATGTTGCTGCTGATCCATCCTCCCAACACTGCATCTGCATTGCATCCCCTCTCATCATGTTGCATCGTGCTACTACATACTGCTAATGCACTGCAACTCAATTATTGAGAAGTAAGTAACTAATCCACCCAACTTCTGACATCCCTATCAGGCTAGAAACACTCCTGATGTTGAAGTCCCCTCTGCCGCTAACAAGTGCTCCCTCTACTGACCTCTGCGCTGCTGCAACAACTCCCTGCATCTCGCACCATTGCACACCTCTCTGTGCCATCCTGCACTGGTGCAACACTCCCGTGCCTCTCGCACTGTTGCAACCTACTAGCCTCGCGCTGCCCCGAGACTCCTGCACTGTAGCACTCTCTGTCGCTTCATCTGCATCCGTCTCTACCGACATCCGCCAGTCCTACTACTCCTCTTCGGGGCTCCCGTAGCAAGGTATAATCCAAGAGGTTGGGTACCTCGAGGATCCTGCCCCTCATCGCCTGTAGTCCTCCTAACTACAACTCGATGTCTCCCCACCTCTTCTCAAGTGGCACATGAGCAGTCATGGCACAATCGTCATCCTTCTCGACTTCTTTCTCTGCCTTTGTTGGCGTTACCTTCGAGTTAGAAGCCTCTCACTTACTCTTCTTCCTCAGACACTGGTTCGCAAAATGACCTAGTTTCCCACAATGGAAGCACTTGACCTTGGAGAGGTCCTTCTTCTTCCTCTTCTCCTGCTTTCCCGCAGATGCCAGAGCCACATCCTCTTCTTCCTCCTTCTTGATCCTAACCCCTTTACCGCTACTCCCCGCCTTGGTCAGCCATCTGATCTCTTCTTGACGAAGAGTCGCCCGCATTTCTTCCCAATCCGGAAGACTTGCCCTACCCAATATGCTTTGGAAAAATACCTCCCAATCCTCGGAAACTACATTAAGTGCTGTCCTCCATTAATTCTTCATCCGGCGTGGCCCCTATGGAAGTTAGTTGGTCACGGATCTCCTTTAACCAACTGAGGAAAACATCTATCTGTTGTCAATGTTCCACCAAGTCTCCGGGACGGGGAGACGCGGGTGCGGGGAGACGCACAAAGGGGACGTGTGGGAGAACCCTGAAATTTTAGGGAAATTTAGGGGAGACGGGGAGACGTCGAGGTATATATAATATAATTTTTAATTATATATATTATAAATTTATATATATGTATATAATTTTGAAATTTTCATGTTCATATTCATTGTTCAATAATGCTAATTCATCAAGATTCAATACCATAAGATTCAATAATAAAATTCAATATGAAATTCAAATATTCAAATACAATGTACATTGATCCATATCAATTATCATTCATCAATCATCATTCTATAATTTACATTGAAAACCAAAATAATAACTGAAACTAACATATATTTCAAATAGTTGTTTCTATATGATTAAATAAAAAAGTTATAAATAAATTAACTTCTAATATATCTGACCAACCTCTGCTATTTCGCTTTGGTTTTCACTAAAAGAATGACGATAGATGAACCACATACCTGTAATCTTACAATGCTCTTAATTTGTTCACGGTCTAGAGGTTGGAAAACAATATACTCATCAATGCGATTCATGAACTCAGGGTGGAATGTCGTTTGAGCCACTTCCATAACCCTGTTCTTCATTCTCTCATACAGTTCCTCTTTTGAGCCGGGTTCATCATCAAGCCTACTTAGAATGTACTGAGAACCAATGTTTGAAGTCATAATAATGACAGTGTTGGTGAAGCTTACAGTTCGACCCTGAGAATCAGTGACCCTTCCGTCATCTAAAATCTGAAGTAGAATATTGAAGGCATCTGTATGTGCCTTCTCAATTTCATCAAACAGAATAACTGCATAAGGCCTTCTACGTATAGACTCAGTCAACTGTCCCCCTTCTTCATAACCCACATACCCTGGTGGTGCTCCAATCAGCCTTGAAACTGCATGCTTCTCCATGTATTCACTCATGTCAATCCTCACTAGAGCTTCATCAGTATTAAATAAATAGGATGCAAGAGCCTTAGCTAATTCTGTTTTGCCAACACCTGTTGGGCAACGACTGCTAAGTGCTAACAGCAAGCCGCTGCGTGGAGAAGAGTGAGGATGCGCTGAAGCTCTCGTGGGCGCAGTGAGAGCAGATGGAAGAAAAAAATGCGTTGAGGTAAGAGCATAATGAATGGCGGCAGAATGAAAACTTGAAAAGTGGAGTTAACCCTAACTTGTTCATGTAATTTTTTATTTGTAATTGTTAATTTAGTTTATTTTTATTTTTTATGTTTTTTTAATAAATTAATTTTCATTTTTTTTAATTTTTTTTGGTTTATAAAGGGTAATTAGACAAAAATGAAGGGGGGACGCCCAGAAGAACCCCATTTTCGGGGGGACGCCCAAAAGAACCCCATTTTTGGGGGGGACGCCCAAAAGTACCCCTTTCGGGGAGTCGAGTCTCCCACATTGGGGAAACGCACCCCCTTGCGTCTCCCCGAGTCTCCCCAAAAGGGGGACGTGGGGAAACGCACCCCCGAGAGTCTCCCCGTCCCGGGTGCGTGGGGTGCGAGGGGTGCGCGCACCCCACCCTGGGGGACGCGTCCCCGTGGAACACTGTCTGTTGTCCCTTCTACATCTGGTATGCCCTTAGCTGATTCTCCAGGAGCATCTTCCTCTGCACAGACATATGTTGGTACAATGTCTCCAAGGCATCCCACATCTCCTTTGTCGTTTCCTTCTCGGCAATATGTGGTACCGCATGATCTTTGACCCCATCATGGATGATGCACTTAGCCTTATCCATTGCCTCCTCGTACCTATCATTAGCTACCGGGTCAACTAGGATAGCCTTAGTTCTTAAGGCAAAGCCCTTGATGCAATGTCTGTCTAGAATGGACAAGATCCTGGCCTTCCAGACCACAAAGTTGGACGCTTCGTCCAGCCTATCCTAATCTCTCAGCCCATTCACGACCATCTCTTTGCTCTTCCCTGTAGACTCCTCCGAGACTCTCTACTTCCCATCTGGAAGTTCTCTTCTGGACTCCCTCTGAGTCCCGATTTCCCTCCTGGAAATCCTTCTGCCAACATCAAGTTGCACCACTCCGATCGTCTGTGCAACTGCAACAGTGATCCAGATTCCTTGGCTAGAAATCTGCCTTGGCAACAACTCCCTCCACCTTGGTCTTGCCCTGTTAAGTACTGTTCTGACCACAGTAACCCACCAGCTTCGCTCCACAAACTACCCACAGCCTCCTATGCCCCATCAACTGAAGGATTATGCCACTTGGCTCTGCGCAATCCCGGCACCGACAAATCAGCTCCCTCAGCCAATTGCTTTAGCCCTCTTGGCCTCTGCGCGAACCTAATTCTGCCTCCCTCAGCCTCTGCGTTGGCCTTTCTTTGGCCCAGACTGATGACGCAGTCCCTCTACATCTCGCCTTCTGCAAGGATCAGCTCTGTCACTCGGGACAGTGGAATCTGCTGCAAATGATTTGCTCGGCTAATGCCTTCAGCTTTCCTGTGTTTTGCAACCACGCTCTAATACCATGTTGAATTTTCTAAGTCTATTTGTTAAAAAATTAATCTGTATTCTGTTGGTTTATTTCTTCTACTTGTTTAAAAATCAAACAAGTTATTTAATACATTAAATACCGAAATAAACACAATACAGTCACAACATCTACAGATCATCAACTGAAAGAAAACAAGCACACAAGTGACACCATTATTTTTGGACAAATGTCCCTGGAAAAACCCAATGCGGGAAAGTCGGTGCAGCTATTCTGAGGGTTATACTATTATGCAGTCTATCTGAGTACAACAAGGTGCCTAATCCGGCTCACCTGATAGAGAAAAAAATACACGACAGCAATAGCTCTATATTCAGAAACAAGTATTCAGAAAACCTGTCCCATGAAACCCTCTCTGGCACAACTGAAGCTCAGCGTTGGCCCTTCTGGCCACTGTGTCAGCCTCCTGCTGACCTACGTCAGCCCCAGGACCCTCTGGGTCAGCCCTCTAAGGCACTGCGCAGCTTCTGGGACCCTGTGCGTCACTCTAGTAGCCTTTGCGTGGATGACGCAATCCCTTTGGCCCTCTGCGTTGTCTTTGTTGGGCTCTACATAGCCTGGACTGGTTGCTTCTCTCGCTCTCTTTGCTTCTACGCTAGTCTCCTAGTATTGTCTCTGCCTCGTACTCACTACCCCTCACTGTTGATCATTGATTCAACTTTGCTTAGCAACCCCGCTCTAGCAAAATGAATGACTGATCACACTGGTGTATTCTCCAACTGACCCTCAGCCTCTTCTTATACCTTTCTCGTTGGTCCATCAACGTCCAAGATTAAATCTCTAATGAATGGCTAAGATTAGATTTGGCTTGATCCATGACTTTTGGAACCTTCTAACCCTGTTTTATATTAATACCCCTTAATATTTTATTTTTCCTAAGTTTAGACTTAGGAACTCCATTAAAAATATTAGTTATTTTAATATCTCCCAAACCGGTTAGAATCTGCCCAAACCATTTATAGGTCTTGGAGATCTCATGTGCTCTAACCTCTCCACCAATTTTCATGGCTAGAGAACATTCGATGCTACCCCAAATCAACATTATTGGATGAGGAGGATGCACCTTATCCATCATGCCCAACTGGCCCCAGATCTACACCATACAATTGGTAGATGATCCAAGACTTGCACAATGATGTGGCTATGAAAATTCGAAAAATCCCGAATCCTATTGCAGCAACTGATTAAGTTTCTTCTATTTGTTAAATAAACTGAAAAAATTATTTATTGTGTTCTACAGTAAATATCGAAACTAATACATTGTAGCCTTCACAAATATAATATTGTAGCCTTCACAAACCATTTCTGGGTCTTGGAAACCTCATGTGCTTTAGCCTCTCCACCAATTTTCATGGCTAGAGCACATCCGATGCTACCCCAAATCAACATTATTGGATCAGGAGGATGCACCTTATCCATCATGCCCAACTCGCCCCAGATCTACAGCATACACTTGGCAGATGATCCAGGACTTGCACAATGATGTGGCTATGAAAATTCGAAAAATCCTGAATCCTATCGCAGAAACTGATTAAGTTTCTTCTATTTGTTAAATAAACTGAACAAATTATTTATTGTGTTCTATAGTAAATATCGAAACTAATACATTGTAGCCTTCACAAATAAAATATTGTAGAAGAACAATAACGCTGGAAAAATAGATGCACACACACACAAATATATAGTTATTTTTGGACAAAATCCCTAAAAAAACCCAACTCAAGAAAACGGGTGCAGGAGCTGAGGGTATAATTATTATGCAATAGTAAATCTAAGTACAAAATTATGGATGCTCAAATCTAGAAATCCATACAAAGAAATGACTGACAAAAAGACTAGTGAGAAAAATCTCACTCCCACTGGCGATTTGACAATGACCTTGACTCAAGATGAGCTGCTCGCTGTTGCCTCTACGCAGTCCCTGCATTAGCCTACGAAGTACTGCGTCCCACCACTCGGAACTGTGTCTCTCTCGCTATCTGATCAGTTGTTGTATGGAAGATGGACTCTCCTGGGCTCCACGCTCCCACTCCGGCTTCTGGCACTGAATTACTGCTTCTCCCCAACAAAATACAGATTCCCCTCTGAAGCATTGTGTTGCCTCTCTGCTCTACGTTGCCTCTCTGTGGCACTCATTGCCTCTCTGCAATGCACTCACCGGACTGGAAAATCTCCCTCTGCCCTTACTATCCCTACCCCTCTCTAACTGCTTCGAGCTCACTAGCTCTCTCTCCGGCAACTCAGCGATGCTACTCTAGAGTTCAATCTGCCAGCAATTTCAAACTGCTAGTGGGTCAAGTGTAATCTCCAACCCCCATCAAGTTTCTTCTTATAATCTCTCATTGAGACATCAACGGCCAAGACTAAAACATAATCAATGGCTAAGATTAACTAGAACTCTATCCATGTCTTCTTCTAGAAGATTTTCACCATGAATTAATTAATACCCTTTAACTAATCAGATTTCCTAAGTTTAAACTTAGGAAACATTAAAAAACGGTTAATTATTTTAATTAAGTCATCTCTAGGTGGAATTTTCATAAATGATTTCTAGGTTTTGGAGAATACATGTATTCTAGCTTCTCCACCAAATTTCATGGCTAAAACACATTCGACGCTACAAAAACTAACACTTCCTCTTAACTAGGAATGTGTTCTAGCGCTGCAACCCACTAAAGCAACACCATGTCTCTGCACCACCTCATGTCACGTTGTTGATGTCTGGCTGCTTTGCCCATCAACTACTATGCAACTCTGATATGAGGTACATCTGTGTTGTTGCTGACCCTGCTGAACTGTTATTAACTACTGCAACTCCCTCTCCATCTGTTGTTGCTGTCAACTACTGCATGTGCACTGCAACTCCCTCTCCATCTGTTGTTGTTGCCACTGCAACAACTCCAATTGAAAAGCATCCAAAATACTGAATCAATTGTGATCAGTATGATGCATTTGTCACCTTAGTCCTGACTGTCGCTAGTCTCTACGCTGTCACTAAAGCTTTTGCGTTGTTGCTCACTCTGCTCGGTGCCAACTGCACTGCTGCCAACTCTGCACTGTGTTGTCCAGTATTTGACCACTACTAGCCATTGCATCTATCACTCTAGCATTTGACTGCACCATCTGCCATTGATCCATCCTGCTACAGTATGATAGGGGCTCCCGTAGCAAGGTATTGATTCATGAGGTGGACCTCCTCAAGAATCCTGCCCATCATGTAGCTCTCTGGGGCTACAAAACCAAATCGCCCCACCTCATTCCTAGAGGTATATCAGTGATCATGGCGAAGTCTTCCTCCAATCTGGAGGACAGCTTGTCGATCTCTCCGGATGCAAGTTGTTGATCCTGCTTCTTCTCTTTGTCCTTCTTTCTGAGAGGGCATTGAGTGCTGTAGTGGCCAAGCTCAGCACATCTTAAGCATTTGACCTTGGAAATGCCCTTCTTCCTTTTGCACTGATCTTGCTACCCTTTTGATGCGAGGGCCACATTCTCTTCTTCCTTCACTTGCTTTGTCTCACTGCTGCTACCTATGCCACTGATGGTGCTCTTTGCCAAGTCTCACCTCATCTCCTCTTGCTGCAAATCAGAGTACATTTGATCCCAATCTGGCAACTTTTCTCTACCCAGAATACTCTAGATGAAGACCTTCCATTCTTCGGAAGCGTTGTTTAGAGCTAACCGCACCAATTCTATAAGTTGGGTGTTGACCCTACTTCAGACAACTGGTCTCGGATATCCTGAAGCCTAGTGAGGAAGGGGTCTATGCACTCCCCTTTTTGCATCCTTGTGCATCTCAGCTTCTCCTCAAGATACATCTTCACTGCTCAGAAGATCCCTCATATAGCGTAGCAAGAGCCTCCCAAATCTACCGAGCAGTATCTTTGCCAGCTATGTCAAACACTACGTGATCTCGAACCCCATCGAGAATCGGCCTCTTTGCTTTCAGCATCTCCTTCTGGAAGGCCTTCAGCAGATCTGCTGTTGAAATTTCTAAGTATTACCCATTAGAAATTTCTCTGTATTCCCTAGTTTATTTCACCTACTAGTTTAAGTACTAACAAGTTATTTAACCATATAAACACTGAAATAAACACAATACGGTCTCAACCATCTACAGATCAACATCTAAAAGAAATAGACAAACACACAAGGGACACTGTTATTTTTGGACAATCGTCCCCGGAAAAACCCAACTTGGGAAAATCAATGCAGCAGTTATGAGGGTTTTTATTATTAAGCAGCTTTTCTGAGTACATTGGGTTCCAAACTGGCTCACCCAACAAAGATAAAAAATCTGGCAGTAATACCTCTCTTCGGAAGCAGATATTCTGAAATTCTACCCCACGAAACCCTCTCCAACACAATCTGAAGCAATGTGTCAGCCCTCCTGGCCTCTGCGCAGTCACTGCTGGCCTCTGTGTGGCTCCCTCTGGCTCTGCGTCTGCCTCTTTGCCTATGCGCTTGTGTTCTGGCACTATCTCTACCTCGAACCCATTGCCCCTCGCTACAACTCTGATCACTGATTCGATTTCTCTTAGCAAACCCCGTTGTAGAAAATCGAATTACTGATCACTCTGGTGTACCTCTAACTAACCCTCAAGCCTCCTCTTATACTTTTTTTGTTGAGTCTTCAACGGCCAAGATTACATCTGTAATCAACAACTAAGATTAGATTTGGCTTGATCCATGTCCTTTAGAACCTTCTAACCCAGTTTTATATTAATACCCATTAATATTTTGTTTTTCCTAAGTTTAGACTTAGGAACTCCATTAAAAATATTAATTATTTTAATATCTCCTTAACCGGGTAAAATTTGCGCAAACCATTTCAGCGTTAGGGAGATCTCATGTGCTTTCTCCACCAATTTTCATGGCTAGAGAACATCCGATGCTACCCCAAATCAACATCTGCATCTATGGGTACAACTACCACACTATCGATATAGGTTTTGAGATCGTATTCATCTAGAAGACAAGAAATTCTTGCCTTTCAAATCACATAGTTGGAGGCTCCCTCCAATCGATCCTAATCTCTCAACCCTGCTGACGCCATATTTGTAGAAAGTCAAATTCTTCCTCTTCTGTGCGTAGCTGCTAACTGGCTCTACGCACTCCCTGCTAGAGTGGGAAAATCTGCTCACAACTACTGTTGCTCTGCTAGGAAAAATCGAACTTCTGGGCTAGAAGTTTCCTAAGAAAAGAATTCCCTCAGTGTGTGCTCTTCCTTCCTCTTGATGTTATTTTGCACTAGCAAACTGCTACAAAATAACTGCGTCTCAGCTGAAGATCTGCTCTACAAGGAAAATACTGAGTCTCCCTTTGCCTCTGGTAATCTCTAATCTGGAAAATTTATTCTCTATCGACTTTCTTGGGGAAATAAACTTTTCTCAAAAACTGACCCTCCAGGCCAAGGGACTACACTGCCTTTGAGGGTTTCGAACTGCTGCCTACTCAGAGCTTCGAAATTCCTCTTCCCTTCTACAACTGAGCTCTCCGGCTTCTATTTGTGTTCCGATACCATGTGAAAATTTGAAAAACCCTGAATCCTACTGCAACAACTGATTTTCTTCTATTTGTTAAATAAACTGAACAAATTATTTATTGTTTTCTATGGTAAATATCAAAACTAATACATTGCAGCCTTCATAAATAAAATTCTACGAAAGAAAAATAACATTGGAAGAATAGATGTGCACGCACACAAATACACGGTTATTTTTGGACAAAGTCCCAGGAAAAACCCTACTCGGGAAAACCGTTGCAGCAGCTGAGGATTTGATTATTATGCAGTAGTAAATATGAGTACAAAACTATGGATGCTCAAATCTAGCAATCCATACAAAGAAATGACCGATAGAAGGTCTAGTGAGAAAAATCTCACTCCCACTCGCGATCTGACATTGACCTTGGCTCAAGATGAGCTAGCTTCTCTCTACTGCCTCTACGCAATCCATGCGTCAGCCTACGCAGTGCTGCGTCCCACACTTAGAACTGTCTCTTTCGCTATCTGATCAGTTGTTGTCGGGAAGATGGACTCTCCTAGCCTCCGAGCTCCACTCAAGTTTCTGGCTCTGAATCACTTCTTTTCCCCAGAAAAATACGAATTCCCCTTCGAAGCACTTTGTTGCCTCTCTATGGCACTCACTGCCTCTCTACAATGCACTCACAAGATTGGAAAATATCCCCCAACCTTACTATCCTTGCTCCTCTCTCACTACTTCGAGCTCACTAGCTCTCTCTCCGGCAACCCGGTGCTGCTACTCTAGAGTTCAATCTGCCAGTAATTTCAAACTATTGGTGGCTCGAGTGTATTCTCCAACCCCCATCGAGTTTATTCTTATTCTCTCGTTGAGACATCAATGGCCAAGATTTAAACATAATCGATGGCTAAGGTTAACTAGAACTCGATCCATGTCTTCTTCTAGAAGATTTTAACCATGACTTAATTAATACCCTTTAAATAATCAGATTTCCTAAGTTTTTAGACTTAGGAAACATTAAAAAACGATTAATTATTTTAATTAAGTTATCTCTAGGTGGCATATCAAGAAACAATTTCTGGGTTTCGGAGAATACACATGTTCTAGCCTCTCCACCAAATTTTGTGGCTAGAACATATCCGATGCTACAAAACTAACAATGACATCACCTACACCATCATCCTAGCCCTTGCAGGCAATCTACAGGCATCTTTGATTTGTTTGGAGACCCATGAGGACACTCGTGTGCCCCCACATGTCATTTGGAGCACCACATGTTATTAGAAGGGGCCAACCCCTTGTCCACTGCTTTTGAGGATCCTATTCTTCATTGTAGCACCCAAGGACCTCATTAAGCCTCTTAGAGGACCCTACGACATGCATAGGTCATTATTTGACCTCTTGAGAGGCTCTCTTTTTCATTTATGAGCTAGTTTGGTGGGCTTGTCACCAAAAGTTGTATTATTGGAACATTATTTTATTTTTGGGGCTTCTGTAGGCCAAGGAGACTAATTCGAACTCCTAGGTTGTGTATAAATACAAGTTAGATGAGTTCATTTCTCATCATCACTTGGGTCTTGGATCTCTTATCTCTCTTGAGATTTTCACAATTTTTCTAGAGTATGAATTGGAGCTTTATGGATGAGTTTTGATGTGTGGATATTGGTCTATCTTCTCTTGGAGCTTCTTTATTGTCAATTGTGAATGGTTGGATATACTCTATTACATGTAAGTACATGCTTTTTGATGTTATTCTTGTTTACTTTTGTCATATATGTTGGACTGGGATTTTCATTGTTCTAGGACTAATTGTTGCATGCATTTATTGCTTAAAAATGTGGAATTTGTCTCTATTATAGCATTTCTAAATTTATGGGCCATGTAATAGGAGCAAAATCTCCTAGGAGCAATTCTATCAATGAATTTGACCTTGACAAGCAATTCCTCTTGCACATCGAAGTATAAAAGCCACAAGATTGCTTCTTCTTAATCTAAAACACAAACGAAGTGATATTGAGGCCTCCTCGACTGGGAACCATTAAATCCTACTCATACTCAACATAGACTCCATTCTCTCAAATATTAAGGCCCTAATCTACCAAGAGTGGTCACTAAGACTCATATTCTCTCACATCCTTCCAGGACTAGCCAAATTGGGGTGCCTAAAGCATCAATTTCCCAACAAGATAGCCATCAAAAGAATTCAATCTCCTAGGGTCTCCTACGCTGGCCTTTCCTCTAGCTCTCCTCCAATTTTAAAGACATTCGAACAATGGAGTTGGGAGAAAATCCAAGCCCTAGCTCTAAGATCAAAACTTGCCCTGCCATCCTCAAGGCTAGTACCTCATAGGGTCAAAACAACATCTTTGAGTGAAAATAAATTCTTTGATCATTTCCCCACCTTGTCTAGGGTAAGAACCAATGTTGCACAAAGCGGGGACGAAACGGGGACGTTTTTTGGAAGCAGAAACGTGGAAGCGTTATTTTCCAAAAATCTAGGAAGCAAAGCGTCTACTATATATATACATATTATATTTTTTGCATTTTTATTAAAAAAAACATCCAAAATACCAAATTAGTTGTAGAATACATGAAAACATGCATAATTTTACATAAATCAAGATAGATATGGCATCCATTGTACATCAATGATTAATTATTCCAGCATCAACCATCTGCAATCTAGATTCCTCTTCTCTTGTCTAACCTTTGCCTCTACTTCAATTCTATAGGAATTTTAGTCAACATTGCCTAATTTTGATCAAACAACTTAATCCAAGCCTTATAATATGGTAGAGAAAGCTTAACATGCCTGATCAATGATTTTGACTTGAGTGAAGGGTACATAATTGCTAAGGCTATGACAAAGGAGTTCAACAATCAATAATACCAACACTGGGGTATATATAGGTCTTGTTGCTCTTGATTAAATGCCAATCACATGCCCTCATACATGATATAATCCAATGAAACGCCACAATCGCATTGATCCTGAAAATTGTTAAGTCTGCTGAAATTTGAATGGGATATGAAATTCTATTTTCTCCATATGAAGTCTGAGGAGGTTGGAACCACTCTCAAACATCCTGAATCATTTCATGGTAATGTTAAAAATTTGTGTAAAAGGATGGAAATGAAAGATAACGGAGAATGTCACTTTTACTTTAAGAATTTAACATTACTATTAGGGAGCATCTAGGAAGCGTCTAGGGAGCATCAAGGGGTACCTTGGGAGTATTCGGAAAGTGTAGTTCTTCACAGAACAATTCGAAATTTCCAAAAACAAAAAAAGCCCCGCAGAACCGTCCACCTTCTCTCAGATCCGCTCGCGATCCATGGTGGATACACGCTCGAACCTCCACAGATCCGCACCCAATCCTTTCCGGATCCGCGGATTGGGAAATAGGAACTGCGGATAGGGCAGTAAGAGCCGCAGATCGGGCCCCCACGAATCCAAATTTGTAGGAATCACCAAAAAAAGGAGGAAACGTTGATCCAATTTTATGATCCATGGTTTCACCGAAGGATCGGTGGTGGATTCGTACGGGACACGTGTCTACCTTTGGATCCTTGGGGGAGGGGGGGGACGGTTCCTGCAACACTGGTAATAATATCATTGGTTTCTACATACTATCCTCATAACCTAGACCGAGTCCACTTAGCCCCATGTGGTCCCACTCCTTTAAAAGGTCATTCTTCAAAACCATCTGGGATACCAATTCTAACAAGGATTTTAGGGATTAGGAAACTGCTTCACAAGTCTTATCCCATAAACCTAAGCCTCAAAATCTTCTCTTCCTTTCCCTACAATACATAGTACCTTCCTTAAAAGACAAGCTCCATCCTCCAAACTTTTCTGGGAAAGGGTTTGTTTGGGTCACTCATATCCATTGACTTATCATTCATTAGTAACTCCATACATATCAGGTCTCCTCCCATCGATGAAAGTCTGTAAATAGAAGGGAGCCTTAGCTAAGGTGACAATGGGCTAAGTCTCCATTTGTTTCCCTTGGCCTAGCATTTACCCTTTAGGGATCCCCCTTAGGTCCCCTACTAGTTTGAGCAGTATTAGACCCTCCATCCTACTCCATAAACCTGTTGTTATTCTTTCTCCAATAATATTAAATAGGACATCATCTGCAAAATATAATCAAATGGTGCAGAGAGCTCTTGCATCCAGATCTTCCCATTCGTCATCAATCATACTTGTAGGTTTCTTCATCTTGCCATCTAACACCTTATGCAATCCTTGTTGCGCTAACAATTCTTGCATTTTTGAGCTTCCATAATTCAAAGTTATTTATACCATTAAACTTCTCCACCTAAAACTTGGCATTTCTCATCTTTGCCATTATTTCTCTACACATGCTCCCTCCAAATCAAAATTCTTTTTAAAAATATGTCGATTTGAAAATTTTGAAGTGTGTGTGTGACTATATATATATATATCAACCAAGAAGACTAGATCACATGGCCTTCACCACACTTAGCTTCTTTAAAAAAATTGTGGATCTCCACCATATATATATATAGAAAAAGAGACAGAGACAGAGAAAGAGAGAGATGTCTTCACTACAAATGACTCTCTCTCTATATATATATAGAGAGACACACACACACACACTTTACCACCAAACTCCATGGCCTCCACCAAGTTATCTAACACGAACCAGACCTCTTTCACATCTTCACTGCAAATGACTCTCTCTCTCTCTGTATATATATATATATACAGAGAGAGAGAGAGAGACACACACACACACACACACACACTTTACCACCAAACTCCATGGCCTCCACCAAGTTATTTAACATGAACCAGGCCTCTTTCACACCTTCTCCTCTACATGGCTAGACTTCGTGAAAGAAAAAAGAAATTCCTCAAACAGGCTCCATGGTTGCTCAAACAACTCTAAGTTTGCTTATAGAATGAGCGGTCTTTTTCTACATTTGTACACCACAAAGCCGAACTCCTGTCCATGCGCTCGAATAACCTCCAACTAGACCCCCTGCAGTTCTACGGCTCCTCTATGTTTTGTGGCTTTCTCTTCTCCTTTTGACAGTCCATAATCACAAGGCTCGCACCTCCTCTGTGGATAGGGTTTTAAAAAACCATGACCACTACTCTACCATGCCCTCCAACAAATTGAGTGTGACCACTGCTCCTCTACCACTCTTGCACAACCAATGTCTTTTCTGCACACAGGTTCCTAACTTGGTGGATCTCAAACTCGCTTCTAGAACTCCAAAACTCAGCCCTTAGCTTTGATACCACTTGGTATTTTCAAGCCTGTAACAAAATTAAATGAAGGAAAAATAATGGCATAAAGGTAACATGGATCACTCAAATTACGTGAGAGTATGTGCTAAAACCCTCACTGTGTGTCAAGGAAACATCCATGGGTGAAGACAAAGTATTTGATTAATCAAAAAGAAAACCAGACTTACAACCAATTCAAACTATCTTTTAGTGTACATAGATATATCTATCTTGGCACCATTACATGCATTACATGAACTGCCATCAGTTTTGTAAATCAACACTGTTATACAAAATACCAAAATTTTACATTCAGTAAATTTTGGTCAATAAATTAATTTTAACTTTATTAATTGTTGTCATGAATTCTAACCAAAAAGACTCCTTTAGGTTTATCAACATTACCCCCTGCAGTTTTGCAGCTCCTCTACACAAATACTCATGGGCCTGTGGTGTTGTGGCTTTCACTCCTTTTGACAGTCTATAATCACAGGGCTTGCACCTCCTTTTGACAGTCTATAATCACAGGGATTGCACCTCCTTTTGACAATCTATAATCACAAGGCTTGCACCTCCTTTTTGGCTAGGGTTTAAAAAAATCATGACCACTACTCTACCACATCTTCCAAAAAATTGGGCATGACCACCGCACCTCTGCCACTCTTGCACAGCCAATGTCTTCTCTACACTCGGGTTCCTAACTCGGTGGATCTCAAACTCACTCTCAGAACTCCAAAACTCAGCCCTTAACTTTGATATTGCTTGTTGGTATTTTCAAGCCTGAACAAAATTAAATAAGGAAAAATAATGGCATAAAGATAAAATGGATCACTCGAACAACATGAAATTACATGATAAAACCCTGACAGTGTGTCAAGGAAACATCATGGGGCAATATAAGGTATTTTATTGATCCAGAAGAAAAACAGTCTTGCAACTAATTCAAATTATCTCTGAGTCTACATAGATATATCTATCTTGGCACCATTATATGCCTTACACGAACTGCCACCAGTTTTTGTAAACCAACACCATTATAAAAAATACCAAAAATTTACATGAAGTAAATTTTGGTTTTTAGAATAAATTAATTTTAACTTTATTAATTGTCGTCACAATTCTAACAGAAAAGACTGCTTTAAGTTTATCAACATTAATTCTTGAAAAGGTTAATCAATATTAGTAACTCACAAATTAAAATGAATACCCTAAAAATTTTATTAGTTTCAAGCATCTCTCCTATGGAAAACGTTAGATTTAACAAAGCAAATAATAAGGAATATAATTTACCTTCCATCAAGATGTTCCTTGAAAATCTGATCAAAAGTACGACAAAGCTCTAAAATCTTATATAATTGAGCCTGCACAAAAGAATCACTTTTAATCACAATAATATGAAGCCACCTCATTTTTTAATGTTTAATTGCAGTTTTCATTCATCAACTATAACATCATGTTACTCAATATACAAGAGGACTGTTACTATAATCTTACGCCTTCATCAGTAGTAACAGGACTGCCAAGTCGTTTCATCTCTGCTTCAAGTTCAATGATTGTATTGTTTGTCAAAGAATGAATAGTTGGTATCCTCGCCTTGATCACACCCTCTAAATGCTGCAACATAGGCACTACCACTAAGAAATGATGCAGCAAGTTATGGCATAAACTTGACTTACTTTATGAAGGGAACTTATGTTGCACAACAGAAGTTGAATATGGGTGTATATTTCACACACACGTCACCTTAGAAAGAATCTTTGCTAGATATTCTGAACCCATTCGCCCTGCCAAGTGTCTATACTCGGGACTAGTTTTAAAATAATCACGTTCCTTCTGCCGAGCAGCTATCATATCAACATTATTGTTAATATCAGCTTGCGAACGGTTTATTACACCAACCCATGGATGTTGCAAACGATATGCTCGACCTTCAAGAACCTGTTTAGATATAGGAAACATACAGTTAATTCTTTATGTAAGGAAATAGATATCATCAGAGAAAATCATTACAGATAACCTAAAGATAACAGAATTTTAGATCAAATTTTTTCCACCTACAAAAAGGATAGATATATTCAGAAAGTATTAGTGTCATTGCACCAGATTGATACCATAGCAACTGTAACTTAGATGTAATGTGTTGGATAATGTTGAATGCACCCATTACAACAATTATCAGAATAGAGCAACAACAGCAAGTATTAAACACTCTGTAGTTCATATCCTAAGGTATGTCAAAAATGGCCTCTCCTAAACCTGAGGAAAAATGCGAGAAAAACTTCTTCAGTCTCAGATTCCATAGAGTGGACATGTACTTTGAGATTCTAAATAAATAATCAGTATAATATAGACTTCAACAAGACCTGAAGTCAAGTATTCCAGAATCTATACACTTTCCTCCAGCAAAGTGCACGGATTCCGTGAATTCTCTATGAATATAGCACTCCTATACAACTACCATGATTCTTACTAATTGACTTTATATACATCAGTTGTCTAAAACATAAGAGATGTCTTTGTCAAACTTTTGAAGACCAGCGAATTGGACATTGGCTCACTTGCAAGATCAACAGACAGTCAAGCCATCTGCCAGGGTTCCATTCCAGTTGCAGTCAGCCTGAAACAAATGATGTCAAATCAAAAAGATGAGGCCAGGTTCAAGACCCAGGCAATTTTGGCAGAATAGATACCTCTCAGACATGGATTTTATGCCAAAGGAGAGTTGTACCATGTGGTGCAGTCACTCGGGACACATTTCTTGGAGGTTCCAAGAAAAAAAAGGAAAATTTTGCACACCCTTTTTTACCTAGGTAACCACCAAGCTTTGTTAGAAGTGAGATTTCTGCTTAGAAGGGCTCAACTTACATCCTTTGCATTGGTCCCCCTGTCCATTAGATCAAGCTTTGTCAGTACTCCATATGTCCTTTCACCTGATAATGTGTGAACCAAATGAGTTCTGACTGTAATCATGACATAAATTACATGGAAAAAACACCATTAATGTGAAAAGACTATCAATTACAAACCATACATTTGTTGGAACTTGGATCAAAACGTATCTAAGAAACAAATTTACAGGACAAAAATTATCCCAGCTTATTTTGTAGTTATTGTCAATTTTTTCCTCACCCCTACACATTTCTACATCAAACAGACACATAAGAAACAAAATCCTTTGCTGGAGAACACACTTCTTTATTCTTGTAGTGATATCAGTTCATAAAGTATACCTGAGGGATCAACTTCTCTTGCCAGCCTTATAGCATCAGATGTTGCTATATCTTGATTTGCAGGAGAGATGGCAAGTATAAGACTATTTGGCTGTAGACATAAGTGACAAATCAGACAAAATAGTTGGTAAAATAAAAAGGGTCTGGAACAGCTCTTCAAATTATCAACAGCCCTTTTTGTACTGTAGGAAATGATAAATAAAGAAAGTTCACTGGCCAAAATGGAGAATATAGATAATCTATAATGGACACCTTCTCAATATAAGTGCGAACCAAATTCTCAATTTCTGCAACAATGGTATCTGGTTGTCCTTCTGCACTAAAAGAACAATGACATTAGACCTGAAAATCCCAAGCTCTATAACTCATGCAAGATATCTAACAAAGTGTCTACATCTAAGGTATAAATACAAAAGTTTTTAAACATACCAACAGCTACTTTTGTTAAACCGGGTAGGTCGATGAGCGTCAAGTTAACAACTGATCACAAAAAACAGGCAGCATGTAAGTAAAATAAACCCCCAACAACATTGATTGTCAAGAGAACTCTCTTAAATAAAGAACACAAGTCTTACATTTAAATTACAAAAATCTATAAAAACAAATGCAGCCTACTGGTTATTAGATTCATCCTATTCAGTAAATAGGAAATTTTCACATTTAGCAAGCTTGAATAGATGGGTTTAAACTAGGGTTAAATGCCAAGTGATGAGCAGTATCCTGAGAACCTAACTATAAGATATGCGAGTTTGGTCAGTGAGGGGAAGAAAATGCAAGGTTGCCATTGCAAACATGATTGGAAAGACATCAAAGAAGCAGAATTTCAGCCTGGTAAAAAAGAGTCTCCAATAACCAAAAATGGGATGAAGGGCTGAAAGGCAGAGATGGAGCAGCCAGTAGTAATATGGACTACAGATAGACCTGGATAATACATGAGCACAATGGAATCGGACAGCATTCAGATTAAACAAGCGAGAAATCAGTTATGCCATCATTACTGGTTCATACAAGTTGGGCGAGTTTTTGCTGGTTCTGGTGGTCAGTTGTTGTGGTCGAAGGAACATGCGAAGTCTAAATGATACCACATATATGGACGCACATATAAATACTACATTGGTACCTCTTGATCATCATTGCAAGATATATGTAAATAGAAGGAGGTACATGAATATACCTCAGACTGTTTACTATAAAGTATGAATCTGACTAAAATTAGGTAACCTAGTAAGAGCATTTACCAGACTTGGGAAAAAAAATTGTAAGGACCTAGACATGCAAATTTTAAATATTTACTTGTTACAACAAAATCTAGCACCTTAGTTCAAAGCCTCACTAGGCAACCCAGGTCAAGTGCAACAATGGGAGTGTCACCACTGTCACCTAAACAACACCCCTCATTTTACTGATGGACACAATCCAGCATAAGGGAGTCTTCACTAGTAGATCTTAGGTAACCTAATTAGCTCAAGCTAAGTGTCCCCTAAGGGTTCTACAATGACTTACACCTAGGGATAAAGATAGGAAATTGTGATTTAGGGTGGAATGGAAAGTAACTTCAAGATTTGACTTCAAAAGGTCATATGGCCGAATCTAGAGGCTTAGGTCAACCAATAAAAGTTAAAATAGGTTTTCAAACACACAATCAATAAATTACACTTCATCGTCATAATTTTACTCTTTAAATCAGAATTTCCAGCTATGCAATAGCTTATATCAGTAGCAAATTCAGCTCCGGAAACTATGATAATAAAGTGTAAAATAAGGGCTAAAAATTGAGTAAACAAGAGAATAAATTACAGAAATTTTCTATGGTTAAAAAACATGTAACAGCAATTAAATACTAGACATCAGTTCTAACCAATGGCTAGAAAATGCACAATAAATATAACCTTTCTTATACTATGAATTACAAACAACCCCCAATCTTAGGACATCAATGTTCAAGCCACTAAACACTAAAAATAAGTAATTTTTCTTTAATTAAACCCTAAATTTACTCTAGAATAAAAAAATAAAGAAATAAATAAAATATTTTAGGGTTTTAAAGATTGACACAAGAGATAAGGCAAGTGCCTTATCAATATAGGGCTAATGGAGTCCAGGAGTAATAATCCTTGGAAGAAAAGAGATGGATGTGGATTCAAAAACAAACTTGTGTCCCTTAATCCTTCAACCCTAACATTATTCTATTCTCTTGGACAAAAAGGGAGGAAGTTATACCTAGGTCAACTAAAGAGAACTTGATAAAGAACCTTGTGTAAGGACAATTTAGAGATATAAAACATCAACAAAACCTTGGTGAATATTCAATGACCCTAATCCATCAACAAGAAACAAACTTGGAAGAAGATGACTTAATAAAATAACACATCTCATCAAAGATCACCAATAATCATACACGATAGGAGAACAATCCAAAAAAAATCTCCCAAGAGAAAATTTCTCAAATAGTGCTCCAAAGCACATAAGGGAGAAAGGAGTATTATTAAGAGATGTGTGATATCTAAGTGCAACAATGATCCAAAAGAGCTGAGAACTTGCCTATTTATATTAGGGAAACCAATCGTTTTAGCTAAATTAGGCTTAAAGCCCCTAAAAAATCCATATCCATGAAATAGGTTCTCAAGCCAACCCACAAAATAGCCTCTTGAATGCTAAAACATAATAATTATCCTCAAACTAACCCACACATGTGAGTGAAAATGCCTCCAAGGCTGATGTCATCTCCAAATAGGGCTAAAAACACTGTGAAAGTCATGTCTCATCATGAAAACGTGCATCTCCTCATTAAGAGAGGATGTCCTACCCCAAAAATAACCTCCAATCATCAAAAAGGTGCCTCGACATCCTAATCAAACTACCAAAATAGCTCCATGTATACTCATTAAAGGGTAGCACTCATCCCAAGGTGACGTCCTCACGCCAAGGCATGGCATTATCCATCCAAATGTGTCAAGAGCCTTCCAAAGGGGTATGTCATCACCATCATGCTAAACATCATCAAGAATGAGCATGCCATCATCAAGGGCTCAATGTTCATGTTAGCACAAAATCTAGCACCTTAATACAAAGCCTCAATAAGCAATCTAGGTTAAGGGAAACAATGGGATCAACCACCATTGTCACTTTAGTAATTGTTCCCTATTGTTTTGTGAATAGATAGTATCCCAACAAGGCTTCCGCTACAAATCTCAGAGATTAGATAACCTGTTAGAAACACTAAGAGGGGGAGTGAATCATTATTTCATCCAATTGTTAATTTTTGCCAGTTAAAAAAACTTTTACAAATGATAAGCACAAACCATGCCAGGACAAAAAAATTAAAAAATAAATAAATAAATACAATAATGAGGACACCAACCCTCCTTTACAAATTTAGGCTCCAACAACAATGAGCAATGAAATGACTCATCCTTAAGGGGTAATACAACTGTTATACATCATTGAAAGCAAACTCTAACCCTTTGAGATAAGAGTAGTAATGCAAAGAAAAATCAAGCAAAAGTAAAAGGCGCACATGAGGGGGTGGAAAAACCAAGGCCAAGCTGGTAACTCATGCATCCACGAATGCTCCCTCGTCACATCTATACACTCAGGATGTGGACGCCGCATCAACTAGTCCCTTTAACTATGCCACATGGCCATGAGGTCTTCTCCAAACCATTAACACATTATTGTTCACTAACACCTATCAATTGAAGGGTCGACAACGAAACTATTACTTCCCCTTAGGGGTTGGAAGCACCTAATAGGATTGACCTTTAACCATCCCTACCTAAGGAGAAAACACCAATGCAAGATCTTGGTCTTGATTTTGGAAAGGGGTCCTCGTTTGATGTATTAGATTGCCCTTAACATTCAAGTTTGGTTCACTTAGATGCATTATTCATCTTAGCCCCTAATGACTAGTTTCTTTCACTAGAATCCATGTTGCTCTTGTCAAGTGGTTCAACAGCCCAGCCTTTGGGTACGCACACCTCAAGTACACAATCCCTTCAAAGAAGTGCATTAGCCAAAACGTGTGCAATGATGAGAGATGTTGATTTGGAGTAGCATCGGATGTGCTCTAGTCACGAAATTTGGTGGAGAGGTTGGGGCACATGAGATCTCCAATACCCAAAAAGGGTTTGGGAAGATTCTAAACAGATCATGAGATATTAAAATAATTAATATTTTTAATGGAGTCTCTAAGTCTAAACAAAGGGAAAATAAAATATTAATGTGTATTAATATGAATCTGTGTTAGAGTGGTCCAAAAGACATGGATCAAGCCAAATCTAATCTTAGCCATTGATTAGGGGCTTCATCTCGGCCGTTGTTATGTCAATGAGAAAAGTATAAGAGGAGGCTTGAGGGTCACTTAGAGAGTACACCAGAGTGATCAGTCATTCTATTCTCTAGAGCAAGGTTTGCTAAGAGAGATAGAATCAGTGATTGGGAGAGTAGCTGAGGGGCATTGAGTACAGAGAGACAGAGAGGCAAAGATAATGTCGGGATAACAACAAAGCAGCCAGAGAGCGAGACGCAAGAGCAGCCAGTGCTCTCGCAGAGGCAGCACAGGCTCAAAGAGCTAACACAGAGCCTCCTGGGGCTGACGCAGGCCAAGATAGGCTGATGCAGTGCCAACGCTGGGCTAGGAGAGGCTGACGCAGTCCAAATTCGGTAGACGCTGGGGTTTCTGGGGTAGATTTGATCTGAAAATGGGGCACTAAAGGCTTCTTGTCATGCTTACAGGAACCTCTCCCACTTCTGAAGCTTAAATATTCCCAAGATTTATTGATTAACCAATGCGGAATTAATAATGTGATTGAAAATAAGGTGTATGCTAGTGTTTATTTTTTACTGTTTATGTGCTTTAAAATTCTGTTGTTTATGCTGATATAACATACATATAACAGTAAAATATTACAGCAAACACATAAGACAGCAAGTTTAATATGGAGTTCACCCAAAACTCTTGGGCTACATCTCCTTGAGCTCTAGTCAACTCAACTAGGCTCTCTGGGATTATGGCGTGATTCTTTAACAAGCTCCACGCTCAACTCCACTAGTTTACACAGAACACAATGGGCTTAGAACACCATCTCATCCCTAGCTCTGAAGCTCTCGGCTTCTTGGCTCTCAACTCTCGCTCTAGCTCTCGGCTCTGGCTTTGGCTTTGGCTCTGGCTCTTGGCTCTGGCTCGTGGCTCTAGCTCTGGCTCTGGCTCTGGCTCGTGGCTCTGGCTCTGGCTCTGGCTCTGGCTCTGACTCCTGACTCTCGGCTCTGGCTTCTCCGAGCTCTCTCTCGGCCTCTACGTGCATCAATGGTTCGCTCGACCTCCAAGCGACCTTTTGCTTCTCCGAGCTCTCTCTCGGCCTCTACGTGCATCAATGGTTCGCTCGACCTCCAAGCGACCTTTTGCAACCTTCCAGCGACCTTCAGTCAAATGCGCTCTCTGCGTTGCAGCTCTGTGAGCTATCAGCAATTCACTTGACCTCCAAGCGACTATCTCAGCTGCTTTGCGCGTTAGCTTTTCGCTAGTTGCCCCGTTAATTGGGTTCTCTGGCTCTCTTGAGGCATTTTTCCGACCCTGCGGCTTCCCCAGCCATTTCTTTGCATGTCATTACTCCCCTGCGGCTCTATGGCTTCTCTCCACGTTGTATGTTTGACTGGCCATCTAGCTTTGTGGCTCTATGGCTTCAAACGCATCATTGTCTGCCAAAAACGCCCGCTTGCAGCATGGCACAGTGATCAAGGGCCATTACAGAGGATTCGGTGCCTTCCCCCAGGAGAAAACCCGAAAATGGAGAAAAATCCAATACACAGAGATTTTTCCGAAAATACACTATCGGGCGTGAATTCCGGACTTGAAATTTCATTAAATCGCCCCTATAACCCTATCGGGTCCGCCATTAGTCGCAATATCGCTATCGCATCATCGCATGGCCAAAATCCCAAATACATGGGATAACACAGAAAATCTGAATTCTCGGACTTCAAAAATTATGTAATCGGGCTTATAATCCCCATCGGGTCCGGCCCTTATCGCTTATCGCAATCGCAATCACATTAGCCCTGCTATCGGGGATCGTCGATTTAATTTGGACCATTGATCTGATCCCCGATCGGACGGTCCAAATCGCATCGCATATCGCTATCGCATCGGCCCTTTGTGTCGGGGATCGTCAATCTCCCGACCGTCGATTTAATCCTGGCCGTTGATCTCATTTCTGATCCGACGACTAAGATCGCACGTCGCAGATCGCTATCGCATTCGCTACAGTCCAGGGGGGTCTGTACATCGCTGATGCCGATCTGTCAATCTGATCATCGACAATCGCATATCGCATCGACGTATCGCAATCGCCAAGTCCTCCTGCCAAGCCTTTATCCCTTCATCGCTCCGATCTGATACATCTCACTGATCCGATAAGGGTTTAGGCTACGGAACATAATATTTCGAGTCCGCCCTTTAAACCTTTCACAGTCAATTTTTGCATATAAGGCCTTTTATGCCATTTTTAGAAGAAATGCCTCCTTTTCCAAACGACAAAGGCAATCTTCTTTCTGCGATAACTTCTTCACCTGAAGTTCGTTTTAGCCCATTCAAATTGCAGTAGATTCAGAATGAAAATATCTACGGAATGGGACTATTTCCAGGAGCATCCTTGGACTTTCATTTTCCTCTGTGAGGAACACTTAGACTTAGAAGTCTATCCAAAATTCATTTTGGATCACGCCTTCCCACTAAAGAACTTTTGGTCTCCAAAAGACTGACATACTGATCTGAACAGTAAATGAGAGTAACAACACCCTCTTCTTTCAGCCTCCATACACTTGCCTTGCATAGTGCCTTTGAACCAAAGTCTCTGACCACTTTCCTTCCTGGATGTGGTGGTCCTCCTGGGAAGAATTGTTTTCCTCCTTGACTTCATGCAGAACTCCTGCTGAGATGGTCACAAAAGGTAGTTTGAACTTCTCTGCCTTGATCATTGATCCAAGGTGGCTCAAACCAATGTGAAGTACATCTGCTCCACAAAATTTTCATTTGTACCTGTTTGAAAAGCTGCCAACCACTGTTAACAACAATAGAAATACAAACAACAACTGGATGGCCTAAACTCCTGCTTAAACAAAAGAAACAGATTTCACATCTTGTGAACACCTCCATGTCTTACATCTACATACAAATGATGGACTAGACAACAAGCCCACAAAACATGCATTTAAAACAAACGACCCTTCAAGTCAAGCATGTAGAAAAAGACCATTAGGACTCTTTTTCAAAAGATGAAACACTTCATTATTATCTCCATCTTGGAGACCAAGTTAACTTCTCCCAAGTCAACATTACATGCATATTTAAAACAAAGCAATCAACCCTTCAAATTAATTACAGATACATGTTCAAATACAAGAAAATCATCAGCATCCCTATGTTTATGCATGCATTTCATCTTTCAACTTTCGCTTAAACACACTATACTTTCGAAGCTGAAATGAACATAATGTTGCAGCAACAAAATGAGTCTCCTACTCAACCTTTTTCCATTCACCATCTTGGTAAAAACCTGCAACTTGCATTCCATTAACAAAGAAATGCAAATAGATGCATCAATAGACATGCAATCTTAATTGGATAAGAACTCTAACCATTTCTCACCAATCCGTTTCAAAGGTACTACCTTTGTCTGCACATCAACATCAACATGTGAATCATCCTGAGACACATCATTCATGGAATCTTCCTTTCCATTTCTGCCATCTTTTCTTTCCACTTTCTTCAGCTTTTGTCGAAGCATTGTTGGATTCAGAGTCCAACACTTTTCAGCAAGATGCCCTTGCTTATGGAAGTAGGTGCAACACATGTGCATCCTCTTGACAACATGATTTGTCTTGTCCAATGGACCTTTGGCTTCTTGCTTCCTTTCCTTCAAAAGTTTCCTGCATGTGGCTATCCTCTTCCAACATCTAGAAACATGATGGTTATCCAAACCACAAAAGGAACATGCAATTCTTTTCCCATATCTACGTGGATATTTATCATGCTTTGCAAAATCAAAAGGAAGATGATTAAAACCAGATTTATACCTTTCTCTTTCACCTTTATTGCCTTCATGAAGAGGTGAATCAAATGAAGAAGTGGCTCCCTTTGGAACACCATCAATCTCTTCAAGGCTGTTAGAGTCTCCACAACTCTCTGGTTCAAGTGTGTGCTTCTGAATACCTGCATCATGCAAATGATGTTTCAAGCTATTGCATTCCTCGTGAATACAATCTTCACACACTTTAGGTAGAGGACCTGAAATGAAACTCCTTCTTGGAACTGTTTCAATGGCCTTCATGGCAGCTTTGGAACTTCCTCCATAAGACTGTCCATAGCCAAGACCCAAATACTTAAGCCTTTCTTCAACCTTTATTGGCTCAACAATACCTTGTGCATGTTTACCCAAGCCTTTTCCTTCATAGCCCATCTTGGGCATTAGCTTGGAACTTATGCCTCTAGTATGTTTTTCAAAAGAACCAATATAAGCATTCTTAGAAAAATTTGAAGACAAACTGGAATGGTTTACCTCTTCTTCAAGCCGATACTTGACTAAGGCTTCTTTGGCAACAAAGAGCTGTGTCTCCAACTCATGCATCCTCTTCAGGTTCATATTTGCAATATGAAGTTGCCTCTCCATTTCCTGCAATTTGTCAGAAAGCAACTGCTTCTCTTCCTCCACGGAATTCAACTGCTCTCTAAGTGTGCTTCTCTTCCTTCCATCCTCATACATTTCTTTCACCATATCCATCATGATGAACAAGTCTTGCTTCATGTCTTCATCAAAGAATCCTGTGATGAAGGAGGAATTCGAGGACTCACTTGTAGAAGTTGTCATTATGCCAATGAACAAAAGAACTTCAAACAAGATTAACAAAGAGATTATCCAAGCAACCTTTTCCAACAAACCTCTTGTGCTTCACGGATTGCCTTGAAGTCCTTTGGGATAGAAGAATGCCTTCAGCGCTTCTTCCTTCTTGTCCTTCCTGGACTAAGCTATCAATAACTTTCCCTTCACCTCTGCAAACTCAAACAATAGTCAGTCTGCAACAAGCATACATCAATTAGACAATCAATCCTTGACTGCCCAAACACCTTTCAGACAAGCAATCTTTGCTCTGTCAATCAAGCATTCTGATGTAACCTTCTTTGAAGGTGGGGTTAACCAATCTTAGGCTCTGATACCACATGATCTGAAAATGGGGCACTAAAGGCTTCTTGTCAAGCTTACAAGAATCTCTTCCACTTCCGAAGCTTAAATATTCCCAAGATTTAGAGATTAACCAATGCGGAATTAATAATGTGCTTGAAAATAAGGTGTATGCTGGTGTTTATTTTTGACTATTTATGTGCTTTAAAATTCTGTTGTTTATGTCGATATAACATACATATAACAGTAAAATATTACAGCAAATAACAAACACATAAGACAGCAAGTTTAATATGGAGTTCACCCAAAACTCTTGGGCTACGTCTCCTTGAACTCTAGTCAACTCAACTAGGCTCTCTGGGATTATGGCAATAGTTCTTTTACAAGCTCCACGCTCAACTCCACTGGTTTACACAGAACACAATGGGCTTAGAACACCATCTCATCCCTAGCTCTAAAGCTCTCGGCTTCCTGGCTCTCGGCTCTCTCTCTGGCTCTCGGCTCTCGCTCTAGCTCGTGGCTCTGGCTCTCGCTCTCAACTCTGGCTTCTCCGAGCTCTCTCTCGGCCTCTGCGTGCATTAATGATTCACTCGACCTCCAAGCGACCTTTTGCAACCTTCCAGCGACCTTCAATCAAATGTGCTCTCTGCGCTGCAGCTCTGTGAGCTATCAACAGTTCGCTCGACCTCCAAGCGACTGTCTCAGCGGCTTTGCGCATTAGCTTTTTGCTAGCTGCCCCGTTAATTGGGCTCTCTGGCTCTCTTGAGGCATTTTTCCGGCTTTGCAGCTTCCCCAGCCGTTTCTCTGTGTGTCATTACTCCCTTGCGGCTCTGTGGCTTCTCTGCACGTTGTTTGTTCGACTGGCCATCTGGCTCTGCGGCTCTGTGGCTTCAAACGCATCATTGTCTGCCAAAAACGCTCGCTTGCAGCGTGGAGCAGTGATCAGGGGCCATTATAGAGGATTCGGGACCTTCCCTCAGGTGAAAACCCAAAAATGGAGAAAAATCCAATACACAGAGAATTTTCCGAAAATACATTATCAGGCGTGAATTCCGGACTTGAAATTTCATTAAATCGCCCCTATAACCATATAGGGTCTGCCATTAGTCGCAATATCGCTATCGCATCATCGCATGGCCAATATACCAAATACACGGGATAGCACAGAAAATCCGAATTACCAGACTTCAAAAATTAATCCGAATCCCAGACTTCAAAAATTATGTAATCAAGCTTATAATCCCCATCGGGTCCGGCACTTATCACTTATCACAATCGCACTCGCATTAGCCTTGCTATCAGGGATCTTCGATCGCCGATCACCAATTTAATCTAGACCATTGATCTGATCCCCAATCGGACGATCCAGATCGCATCGCATATCGCTATCGCATCAGCCCTTTGTGTCGGGGATCGCTGATCTCCCGACTGCCGATTTAATCCTGGCCGTTGATCTCATTTCTGATCCAACGGTTGAGATCACATGTCGCAGATCGCTATCGCATATCGCATTCGCTACAGCCCAGGGGTCTGTACATCGCCAATGCCATCTGCCGATCCGATCATCGGCAGTCACAATGTCGCATATCGCAATCACCAAGTCCTCCCGCCAGGCCTTTATCCCTTCATCGCTCCGATCTGATACATCTCACGGATCCGATAAGGGTTTAGGCTGTAGAATATAATATTTCGAGTCCGCCCTTTAAACCTTTCACATGCAATTTTTGCATATAAGGCCTTTTATGCCATTTTTAGAAAAAATGCCTCCTTTTCCAAACGACAAAGGCAATCTTCTTTCTGCGATAACTTCTTCACCTGAAGTCCGTTTTAGCCCATTCAAATTGCAGTAGATTCAGAATGAAAAGATCTACGCAATGGGATTATTTCCAAGAGCATCCTTGAACTTTCATTTTCCTTTGTGAGGAACACTTAGAAGTTTATCCAAAATCCATTTTGGATCAAGATTGGTGCTGAGTAGCTGTCGGAAGGATTATTCGGGGTTTCAGCTAGTAGATTTGTCAGAAACTGAGACGTATTAATGCTAAAGAAATTCTTTGTTGGGTAGGCCAATTTCAGCACCCAGATTGTACTCTGATATTGCTTAATAAGAAAACCCTCAGATAGTTGCACCAATTTTCCCGCATTGGGTTTTTCCGGGGACATTAGTCCAAAAATAATGGTGTCATATGGTGTGTTTGTTCCTGTTCCTTTTAGTTGTTGATCTATAATATGTTGAGCATGCACTAGTGTTTATTTTCAGTATTTACATTGTAAATAACTTGTTAAGGAAAAATAACAAGTAGGTAGGAATAAATCAGATAAAGTGCATGGAGGGTTTCTAACTGAGTAAACTTAGAAACTTCAACATGGTATTGAAGTGTGATTGCAAATCACAGAAGGACTAAGAGACATCAACCAAACGGAGCAATAGCAGTAGAAAACAGTTGTCCCGAGGTGACAGAAGTTGTTTCCAGCAGTGCAGAAGCCAAGAAGTGTGACGCAGAGCTAGCCAGAGCCACACAGAGGAAGTCAGGAGCTATGCAAAGCCCCAGAGAGACCAGCGTGCCGACGCAGAGGGCGAGAGGGCTAATGCAGGGCATCCCAGGGCTAACGCAGACCCATTCGAGGTGACGCAGGACCAACGTGAGCCAGGGAGGGGCTAACGCAGTTCACAATGAGGCAGTTGCTGGAGTCTAGAAGGCTGCAGGAATATTGCAGAGTAGAGTTGGTGAGGTACTATAGTCAGTACAGTACCTGATAGAGCAGGGCTAGAGGAGGTGTTACTAAGGGTTTCTAGCCGAGGAACCCGGATCAGAAGTGCAGCTGCACAAGTCAATCAGAGGAGTAGGAGGCAACTCGACAAGCGGCAGAAGGATTTCCAAGAGGGAAATCAAGACTCGGAGGGAGTCAAGAAGAGAACTTCCAGATGGGAAGTAGAGACTCAGAGGAGTCGAACAGAGAACTTCCAGGAGGGAATTAGAGAAGCATCATGGCACTACACAGGGTAAGAGACCAGGATAGACTCGACGAAGCATCGAACTTCCTGGTCTAGAAGGCCAGAATCTTATCAGTGCTTGACAGGAATCATGTCAAGAACTTCGCCTTGAAGGTAATAGTTTTCATAGTCGACCCCAATGATAATGACAAGTATGAAGAGGCAATGGCGAGGGCCAAGTGCATTATCATGACAGGGTCAAGGATCATGTGGTACCACATATAGCCGAGAAGGAAACGACATTTGAGATGTGGTAGGCTCTCAAGAAAATGAACCAGCATACTTTTGTGCAGAGAAGAATGTTGCTCGAGAACCAGATGAGGTTGTATCAGATGAAGAAGGGTCAATCAATTAACACCTTCCTTGGAGGACTGAATGAGATCCGAGACCAGTTGATTGCTATAGGAGCGACACCAGATCAGGAGCTTATGGTGAAAACAGCCCTGAATGATGTCTCAGAACATTGGGAGGTATTTTTCCAGAGTATCCTGGGCAGAAGGACTCTCCCACCTTGGAACGAGATGTAGGCAGCTCTTCACCAAGAAGAGATCAGACAGCAGTCGAAGATAGGTAGTAGCAACAAATGGATCAAAGTCAAGCAGGAGGAGGAGGATGTGGCCCTAACATCTGAGGGAAAGCAGAAAAAGCGGAAGAAGAAATATCTCTCCAAGATCAAGTGCTTCCACTGTGGGGAACTGGGTCACTATGCGACCCAGTGTCCAAGCAAGAAGAGTAAGGGAGAGTCTTTCGAGACTAAGGCAACGCCAGCACGGGCAAAGAAGTTTTGACAGACAATGATTGTGCCATGAGTGCACACGCACCACTTGAGCGGAAGTGGGGAGACATCGAGCTGTAGTCAGGTGAACTACATGCGATGAGGGGCAGGATACTTAAGGTACCCAGCCTCTTGGATTAGACCTTACTACGGGAGCCCCGACGAGGAGTAGCAGCACTGGCTGAGTGGGTAGAGATGGATGCAGATGGAGCGGCAGAGGGAGCTACAGTGCAAGAGTCTCGAGACAACGCAGAACTAGTAGGCTGCAGCAGTGCGAGAGGCACAGGAGTGTTGCACCAGTGCAGGAAGGCACAGAGAGGTGTGCAACGGTGCGAGATGCAGGGGGTTGTTGCAGTAGCGCAGAGGTCAGAGAGAGGGAGCACTTGTCAACGGCAGAGGGAGCTTTAGCATTAGAGGGTGTTTCTAGCCCAATAGGGAGGTCAGTTGGGAGATCAGTTACTTAGTTCTCAGTAACTGAGTTGCAGTACAACAGTGGGCAGCACGATGCAACATGATGAGAGGAGGTGCAATGCAGATGCAATGTTAGGAGGAAGGACTAGCAGCAACACGGATGTAGAGGGAGTTGTCGTACAGATGCAACAATGGCAGTGGCAGAACCATGGGCAGCAGTACAAGATGCAACAGTGCAGAGGATGTTGGGTAGGAAGGCCTAGCATCAGCACAGGTACCAATGCCGGATGATCAGAGTAATACTCAGTGAGTATTGCTAGAGCACAATTCTCGCTAAGAGGGAGTGTTGATTTGTGGTAGCATCGGATGTGCTCTAGCCACGAAATTTGGTGGAGAGGTTGGGGCACATGAGATCTCTAATACCCAAAAAGGGTTTGGGCAGATTCTAAACAAATCAAGAGATATTAAAATAATTAATATTTTTAATGGAGTCCCTAAGTCTAAACTTAGGGAAATAAAATATTAATGTGTATTAATATGAATCTGTGTTAGAGTGGTCCAAAAGACATGGATCAAGCCAGATCTAATCTTAGCCATTGATTAGGGACTTCATCTAGGCGTTGATATGTCAACAAGAAAAGTATAAGAGGAGGCTTGAGGGTCACTTGGAGAGCACACTAGAGTGATCAATCATTCTATTCTCTAGAGCAGAGTTTGCTAAGAGAGAGAGAATAAGTGATCAGGAGCGCAACTGAGGGGCATTGAGTACAGAGAGACAGAGAGGTGGAGATAGTGTCGAGATAGCAGAAGAGCAGCCATAAAGAGAGACGTAGGAGCAGCCAGTGCTCACGCAGAGGCAACTAAGTGCTGCGCAGAGCACCAGAGGAGCCAGCATAGCTGACGCAGAGGCTCAGAGAGCTGACGCAAGGCCTCCTGGAGCTGACGCAGGCCAAGATAGGCTGACGCAGTGCCAGCGCTGGGCTAGGAGAGGCTAACGCAGTCCAGATTCGGCAGAGGTTGGGGTTTCTGGGGCAGATTGGTGCTAAGTAGTATCCAGGGTTTCAGCCAGTAGATTTGTCAGAAACCAAGAGGTATTAATGCTATAAGGAAATTCTCTGTTGGGTAGACCAGTTTCGGCACCCAGATTGTACTCTGATATTGCTTAATAAGAAAACCCTCAGATAGCTGCACTGGTTTTCCCGCATTGGGTTTTTCCGGGGACATTAGTCCAAAAATAATGGTGTCATATGGTGTGTTTGTTCTTGTTTCTTTTAGTTGTTGATCTGTAATATGTTGAGCATGCACTAGTGTTTATTTTCAGTATTTATGTTGTCAATAACTTGTTAAGGAAAAATAACAAGTAGGTAGGAATAAATCAGATAAAGTGCATGGAGGGTTTCTAACTGAGTAAACTTAGAAACTTCAACAAGGGACTGGAGTCTCCAAGCAGCTCTAGCAAATGACACATATCCCAAAGTACCTCCAGGACCTAGGACATTGGTCAACTTTGACCCAAATTTGAGGATTCTTCAAGATGACACCACTAGACACAGCATGCCCCCAGGATGGCCTTGACACAACTTGATGCGCAGGAATTGATTCAGAACTAGAAGAGGATGACCTCAAACTGAGAGACTAGGGAGGATTGTTGCACTAGAGGAAGCCTTAATGTTGGAGAGAAGGAGCCCTCATTTATCAGTCGGAGACCCATGGAGACCACTTAATGACACCCTAGCTGGATCTTGGGATCCCACAAGAGATTATATGTTAAATTTGAGGACCAACCCTCAAATTTTGAAACTATCAGGGTTCCACACCTTCTTAGACACCTCATCACCCTTGGATATGGCATTTGGAGCGTTTATGATGGATGACGGCAACATTAGAGGCTATGGCTCACACGTGTGGGCAAAGTAGGCTTATTTTGATGTTAGCTAATGGGTTGGCTTGTAACCCAAGGTCATTTAGTGATTAAACTTGTTTTTAGGGACTTTATAAACAAAATTACTTGTCTTAATCTTCATATAAATAAAGGATAGGTGTTTAAAATAGTAGTGAGAAAGGTCCTTCTTTGACTTGTGCCTTAGTCAAAGAGACCAAGAAGTAGTTTTTCCTTAGCATGCACAAGTTCCTGAAAGCTAGGACAAGTTCCTAAAATTTAGGACAAATACCTAAAAATTAGGGTGAGTCCTTATAAGTTAGGGCAGTTCATGAAGCAATTTCACTGATATGCAAAAGTGGAAGGCTCAGTTTGTTGTCTTCTAGTGCGAGTTATCTTTGGAAAAATATAAGCTTGTGAGTCTCAAGTTCTAAATTGAGGATGGACGAGTTGCATGAATCAGCTAGACCCAGTTAACTCATTAATCACTAGTTTGAGTTCTAAAAATGTAACTTGCCAAATTTAGCCTATTCTAAAATATTATAAAGAGATCGAAAGGCACAATTGTAATCAGTTGTATTGCTCATGAAGGACAGTGACAAGACACAACTCACTAGATTGTGAGAGTTTGCACCAGTTTGTGTGTGAGAGCCTTGTTGGTAGAGCGTATTTTGGAGGGTCCAATACGCAGTGATAAAGATACCTTCTTGCAACGATATTTGCGCTAGGAAATAGATCTCCTGCACAAGGAAAGAGGGCCAGGTAAGCCGCAAGCAAGGACGAGTTGGGTCAAAGTTGTAGCAAGGTGTTTCTAGCTAGTGTAGTAGTGAGAAGGAGTTAGTTATCAGTGTGATAAATTGCCTTGTAAGAGATCTAATTGCTTCGATTCTATCAATAAATTCTACAGCAAAGGAGAGCGTTTTCCCGATAGGGTTTCCCCAGAAAAATAACTGGGTATTTGTATGATGGTGTTTTTTTCTCTGTGATTATTTCGCTGCTTATCTATTGTTAAGAAAATTTTGTGTCTTGGGGAAAGAACGTTTAATTTCAGATTGTTCATCATAGCAGTTGCGAGATTTTCAAGGAAAATTAACATGGTATCAAAGTAGAGTCAGTATAAAGACCATCACTAACCATCCAAGTGCATCTCACCTAAGTGGATACCAATCCAATCTGGTCACGGACCTAAGGAGTTGATCCAACGTGAAGAGGAGGACGAGTTTTTTGCTCTCTTGTCATCTGGACAGGCCAAGTTTAGGAGGTTGGACGAGTGTTTGATTATGTGGAAGTTTTGTGGGTGAAATCTTTAGGTCGAGTCTTGTAGTACATTAGAGAGGGCCACAACTCTAAACCTCATCTAAAAGGAGGCCTTAAGACCTCAATTGATGATTGGTTTTAGGGCAAATTACCCTCACATCTGAGTGCATGGATTATGCACAGGGTCGAGGCGTAGGTAGTGTGATTGCAGACAAAAAAGAGCATGAATTGAGGAGGTCCTAGGTCGATCCTACGCTAATTTGAGGGAGTCACAACATTGTGTATTAGAGCCGAAGTTTGGGTTGTCATGGTGGTGACAGAAGCCCTAAAAGGAGGGTCGATAACCTCAATTCTAGTGCACATGACAACGAATATTTCAAGATAGTGTGGAGGTCTTGAAAGGTGAGTTAATCGATATCTAGAGGTTGATTTGCTAGGTGATGGAGAGTTGTCACAAGCTCTAGGACAACAAGTCATATGCCTTAGCTGAGGTTTTCTTCAAGCAAGAACAACCTTCAGAAGTTTTCTCCCTAAATGTGTCTCCAAGTGTGAACCGGAAGGTGTGTAGGGCAAAAGATGGAAGAGTTGTCTTGAAGTGAAGGAAGTGAAAGTGTTGGCAATGAAGTATGTTCAAAGAGTTTGAACAACAGATTTAGATGCCCTAGTCTAGGGTTGTTGTAGTGTGAGGATAGTCAACCCAGTCAAGCCTAAAGTCAGTCCAAAAGCAACATGCAAGTGCGGATAAAGTTAGCGTCGTTGTATGGCTATCAAGGAGCACTAATGATAGTATATTGTAGGTTTGTCCTGAAAGATTTTAGGGCAGAAATTCATGGATCCACAAGTGCAAAGATCTCTCAAGGAGTGGCTATGCATGAGGTCCGAGTTCTGTCAAGTATTTGACAAGGAGACCTAGATATGCAAGGGCAGCAAAGGTTATGGAGAGATATTGCTAGGTGGAAGACTATCCTAAGAGCATTTGGACAGAGCTATAAAGCAAACCTAAGAACAATAAGTGTATGGACTATTAGTGGTTCATTTGCAAGCCCTAGATTAGTGACATATTTCACAATGTGTGGGCAATTTCGAAGGCCCTGAGGAGAGTGACAATAGGGTTGATGTGTCACAGTGAAAGGGCAAATTTGGGTGCCCTAGGAGCAACATTCTGGAGCAACCAAAATCTTGCCAAGTGGGTAAAGGATTTGGTTAAGGGAGATGGAGAGAGAGTTCAATCTTCCAGTATCACCTTCAACCAAAGGAAGCAGCCACAGAGGTACACAAGGTTCATGGCACTTATGACTGAAGTGATAGACTCACAGAACATGGTAGGAAATAATAGGTCTTCAGAACAAGTTCCACAGAAGAAATCAGGGAAATATTCTAGTTAAGAGGGAGCAACTGCAGCAGTGGAGAACATGGTAGTGTTGGAGACAAATACAAGTGGACGAAGTTCTTCAAGAAGCACCTTCCTCACTAAGAGGGAGTGTTGAAAATAGTAGCGAGAGGGGTCCTTCTTCGCCTTGTGCCTTAGTCAAAGAGATCAAGAAGCAGTTTTTCCATAGCATGCATGACTTCCTAAAAGTTAGGACGAGTTCCTAAAATTTAGGATGAATTCCTAAAAATTAGGTTGAGTCCCTATAAGTTAGGACAATTCATGAAGCAGTTTGACTGATATGCAGAAGTGGAAGGCTCAGTTTGTTGTCTTCTAGTGCGAGTTATCTTTGGAAAAAGACAAGTGAGTGAGTCTCAAGTTCTAAATTGAGGATGGACGAGTTGCATGAGTCAGTTAGACCCAGTTAACTCATCAATCACTAGTTTGAGTTCCAAAAATATAACTTGCTAGATTTAGCCTATTCGAAAAGCTTATAAGGAGGTCGAAAGGCACAATTGTAATCAGTTGTTTTGCTCACGAAGGACTGTGACAAGACACAACTCACTAGATTATGAGAGTTTGCACCAATTTGTGTGTGAGAGCCTTGCTAGTAGAGTGTATTTTGGAGGGTCCAATACACAATGATAGAGAGACCTTCTTGCAGCCAGATTTGCACTAGGAAATAGGAGATCTCCTGCACAAGGAAAGAGGGCCAAGTAGGCCGCAAGCAAGGAGGAGCTAGGTCAAAGTTGTAGCAAGGTGTTTCTAGCTAGTGTAGCAGTGAGAACAAGTTAGTTATCAATGTGATAAATTGCCCTATAAGAGATCTAATTGCTCAGATTCTATCAATAAATTCTACAGCAAAGGAGAGGGTTTTCCCAGTTGGGTTTCCCTAGAAAAATAACTGTGTATTTGTGTGATTGTCTTTATCTCTGTGATTATTCCACTACTTATCTATTGTTAAGAAAATTTTGTGTCTTGGTGAAAGAACGTTTAGTTTCAAATTGTTCATCATAACAGTTGCAGGATTTTCAAGGAAAATTAACAATAGGCATACCTCATTTGGTCATCATCACTTGTGACGTTTTCAGCCCTCTTACAAAAACTCGACCTAGCTGATTTGTTACTTGAATCTTGTGGAGATGTGATCTATGGTGGACTTTTGCTAATGGAGCTATTTCTTGGCTTTGGAGATGTCATTTTGGAGCAATGAAGGACTTGTACATGCATTCTATTTTGTAACTGTATATTGTATTTGATAAATCTTTGTTATTTTGTGGCTATTGTATGGATTGATTGATTATCTAGGATTTCCATTTGTAAATTTATGGCTGGAAACTATTCTATGGACTCATAATGATAGTATTGCATGCACTACCCACTTATAGAATGTGAATAGCAATCCCATGTGTGAACCTTTAAACTAGCTCGCCCCATTGACTTTGCTCCCTCACAAAAGTGATAGTTATGGTTTGAAACCTAGGGTTTCTTATTCCCTTACTCCTTCACCAAGATTTAGTAATCTTTAACCACATCCCCTAGACTCCATCACCCAAGGTCAAGGCATTACCCTTTTGTTGCATGGTTGATCATCTTAAATTTCACATTTGTCCTTCCTTAACCTCATTTTCGACATCTTAAGTAAAGACACTAACTACGGCTAGGGCATCTTTCTCAATTAGGGTCGCAGATGTTTCTTGATAGAGGGATTCAACATGTGGAGGTGACTTATTTTCCTCAAAATCAATTCATTCTCGTGGTTAATTTCTATTTTAGGGCAAATGTCCTTTGCGCTAGGTAGATTATGCCCTAAAAAAGCCCTAGTTTGCCCTACACTTCAACCTGGGGCTCATTGAAAACTTCTTATTCCATAAATTCCAGGTATAAATTGCTTGGAAACCTTTTTTTGGCCTTGTGATCCTTGGTTGATCTATTTTCCTTGTTATTTCTCAAAAAGGAAGGTTGTCTGCAGTCATAACAGCGGAAACTCACAATTGACATATCTCTCTATTTGGGCTAGTAAACTAGGCTTGTAAGGCCTCCCACTCCAGCGCAGAAACAAGGAGGAAAACCGAAACAAGGAGGAAAACCGAAGTTAATAGGTTTGTTCTAAAGCCTATTACAGTCACACGTGCGAAGAGAAGGAGGTTGTCTCTACTGTCATAACAACCCTCCCATTACAATCATACAAGTTCATTGATTGGTGAAGAGAAAGAAGAAATCATCCTAAGGAAAGAGTTGTTGATTTTTGGGTAGCATCATATGTGCTTTAGCTCCGAGAATTTGTGGAGGGGCTAAAAAACATGAGATCTCCAAGACCCAGAAATCGTTTGGTGAAATTCCACCCGAATTGTATTTTATTAAAATAATTAATATTTTTAATTGGTTTCCTAAGTCTAAACTTAGAAAAATTATAATATTAATGGGTATTAATGAAAATATGGGTGAGAAGCTTCTAAGATACTAGCATCAAGTCTAATTTAATCTTAGTCGTTGATTAGAGATTCGATCACAGTCGTTCATTTCTCAACAAGAAAAGTATAAATGGAGGCTTGGGGTCAGTGGATGAGGACACACAGAGAGATTGAGGAAATCGATTTTCTGAGGTGAGAAGTTCTTAGGAGGGAAATCGATTGGGGAGATCTTGCAGCTGAGGGACAGTGATAGTTCGGGAATACAGACAGAGATGCAAAGAGAAGCTTGTGGAGGCAGCGCAGTAGCCAGGAGAGCTGACGCTGGGCCTACGCAGCCTTGACGCAGAGCTAGAAGGGCTAGCACAGAGGGAGAAAGCTGCCTTCCACACAAAGAGCCGGAACTGCCAGGAACTGTCGAAACAGCCGGGAAAGCTGACGTAGAGCCTCAGAGAGCTCCACGCAAGCCCACGCAGTTACTGGGAAGGGGCAGCACAGTTGTAGTCGTGGCCAGCCAGTTTTGCTATTGGATCAGCCAGAATCTGCCTGCTGCAGTGAGGTAAAACTCACTCAAGCCCACGCAGTTACTGCGAAGGGACAACGCAGTTGTAGTCGGGTCCAGCCAGTTTTGCTGTCAGATCAGCCAGACTCTGTCAAGTGAAGTGAGGTAAAACTCACTCAGGTTTTCCGCCATTGTATTTCTTTGTCACTGGTTTAACAGGAGGGTAACCAGCATTTGTATTCATAACTACTGCTTAATAATAGAAAACCCTCAGAGTTGCTGCACCAGTGTTCCCGCATTGGATTCTTCCCGGGAAATTTAGTCCAAAAATAAGTGTCTCCTTTGCATGATTGTCTCATTTATTTTTCATTACTTGATCTGTATATTGGTTTAGGTTGTAGTGTATTTGCGTTAATATTTTTCGAACATTTCTGAAAATAACTTGTTAAATGAAGAAAACAAGCAGGAAATGCAAATCAGTTTACTGCAGTAGGATTTTTGGTTTGTTAGATTCGTAAATTTTCACATGGTATCAAAGGGATTGCAGATCAAGGATGACTGAAGCCATCGGCAAAAGGACAGACGAAAATGTGTTGAAGACAGTTGTCCCGAGAAACAACGTAGTTTCTGGCCAAGAGAGCAAAGGAGGGGTGACACAGTCACCAAGAGAGGCTCACGCAGAGCCTGCGTCAACCTGATTAGGTGATGTTGTTGTTGCAGAGGGCAGCACAGTGACTGTTGGGCCAACGCAGAGACTGTTGAGTCTTGTTTTTCCAGTTGTCGTGGCTAGTGGTGCAGTGTAGATTTCATCTGGAGTTGCTGGTGGGGTGTTGATTCTGTTGGTGCAGAACAGTACCTAGTGGGGCAGAAGCAAAGTAGAGGGAATTAGTTCCTCAGAAGATTTCTTGCCAAGAAATCTAGATCTAGTGCTAAGCAGCAGCAAAGAGAGATCAGAGGAGTGGTTCGACAGTGGTTAGTAGAAGGATTTCCATGAAGGAAATCAAAATTCAAAGGGAGGTTGTTCCTTAGAGGATTTCTAGCACCAAAAAAATTCAGATCCAAGTTTTCTTGGGTAGTAGCGAAAGAGGGACAAGAGAACCAGTTCGACACTCATTTGAGCAGAGATGGCATAAAACGAACTGAGGGATCAGGATAGGTTAGATGGAGCATCCAACTTCGTCATCTGGAAGGCCAGGAGCCTGACAGTTTTGGATAAAAATCGCATCAAGGATTATACCTTGAAGATGGTTGTTGTTCTGGTTGATGTTGATCCTCTGAAGAAGTACGAGGAGGCTCAAGCTAAAGCAAAGTGCATGATCTTGGATGGGGTCAAAGATCATGTGATACCACATATTGCTAAGAAAGACATAGCAAGGGAAATGTGGGAGGCCTTTACCAAATTGTATGAGGGAAATTCTATTCAACAGAAGGTGTTGCTTGACAGTCAACTGAGACAGTTTCAGAAGCAGAAGGGAGAACAAATCGATCCCTTCCTTCTCAGATTGCAAGGGATTCGTGACTAGCTAAATTTCGTAGGGGCTACACCAGATCCTGAATTTATGGTCAGAATTGCCCTGAATGCAGTCACTGAAGATTGGGAAACCTTTGTCCAAAGCATCTTGGGCAGGGCTTCTCTTCCCAGTTGGGAGGAGATGTAGGAAGCTCTTCGACAGGAAGAGATCAGGCAATTGACCAAGGTGAGAAGCAGCAGCAAAGAGATCAGAGTCAAGAAGGAGGAATAGGAGGATGCAGCTCTCGCATCAATGGGAGAGCAAGGGCAGTAGAAGAGGAAGAAAAAGGATATATCCAAAGTTACATGCTTTAGATGTGGAGAAATGCATCATTCTGCCACACAATGTCCTCAAAAGAAGGGCAAAGAAAAGAAGTCAGACTCAAAGGCTGCTCCAGCGAAAGCTGACAAAGAGGACGATGATCAGGATTGCGCCATGAGTGCCAATGCACCTCTAGAAAAGAGGTGGGACGATATTGAGCTGTAGTTGAGAGAACTACAGAATGAGGGTAGGATCCTTGAGATGCCCAAACTCTTGGATCACATACGGCTATGAGATCCCTTAATAACAATAGCAGATCGACGGGAGTCAGTTGGTGCGAGGGATGATAGAGTGACAGTGGCAGAGCTAAAGTGCCAAAGTCTGAGGCAGTGTACTGGAGTGTTGCAGCAGTGTGGGGGGCACAGAGCAGATACAACAACAACGCAGTAGCATTAGAGGGTCAGCACTGATTAGCAACAGAGGTAGCTTCAACATCACGGGGTATGCAAACTGACTAGCATGTCATCTTTTGGGTGACTTTTTCAATTGCTTACTTCTTAGCAATTGAGTTGCAGTGCAACAGTTAGCAGTGGCAGTGCTATGGGCAACATGATGCAGCATATTGAGGGGGAGTTGCAGTACAAATGCAACAATGACAGTGGCAGTGTCATGGGCAGCAGTACAGGTTGTAGCAGTGCGGTGGATGAGGGGCAGCAAGCCAAGCATCAATAGCGTAGAGGACCAATGTTGTGAATCAGTGTGATACTTCTGTTGAGAAGTATTGTTAGAGCACATTCCTTGCTAAGAGGGAGTGTTGATTTTTGGGTAGCATCAGATGTGCTCTAGCTCCAAAATTTTGTGGAGGGACTAAAAGAAAAAAGATCTCCAAGACCCAAAATTCATTCGGTGAAAATCCTCTGGGATTGTATTTTATTTAAATAATTAATAGTTTTAATGGGGTTCTTAAGTCTAAACTTAGGAAAATTAAAATATTAATGGGTGAGAAAATTCTAAGAGACCAGGATCAAGTCTAATTGAATCTTAGTCGTTGATTAGAGATTGGATCACAATCGTTGATTTCTCAACATGAAAAGTATAAATGGAGGCTTGGGGTTAGTTGGAGAGGACACACAGAGAGATTGAGGAAATCGATTTTCTGAGGTGAGATGTTCTCAGGAGGGAAAAATGAGATCTAACAGCTGAGGGGCAATGATAGTTCGGGAATATAGACAGAGAGGTGGAGAGAAGCTTGTGGAGGCAGCACAATAGCCAGGAGAGCTGACGCTAGGCCAGTCTATGCCCACGCAGCCTTGACATAGAGCCAGAAGGGTCAGCGCAGAGGGAGAAAGTTGTCTTTCACGCAGAGAGTCAGAACTTCCGGGAATTGCCGGAACAGTAGGGAAAGTTGATGCAGTGGGAATAAGAGTTGACACAGAGCCTCAGAGAGCTCCACGCAGACCCAAACAGTTTCTGCGAAGGGGCAATGCAGTTGTAGCCGAGGCAAGCCAGTTTTGCTATCGGATCAGTCGGAATCTACCAGGTGAAGTGAGGTAAAACTCACTCAGGTTTTCCACCATTGTATTTTTCTGTCACTGGTTTGTTGGGAGGGCAACCAGCATTTGTATTCATAACCACAACTTAATAATAGAAAACCCTCAGAGTTGGTGCAACGGTTTTCCTGCATTGGGTTTTTCTGGGGACGTTTAGACCAAAAATAAGTGTCCTTTGCATGATTGCCTCATCGATTTTTCAGTACTTGATTTTTATATTGGTGTAGGCTGCAGTGTATTTGCGTTAATATTTTCCGAACATTTCTGAACATAACTTGTTAAATGAAGAAAAGAAGTAGGTAATGCAAATCAGTTTATAGCAGTAGGATTTTTGGTTTGTTAGATTCATAAATTTTCACAAAGATATCATCAAAGGTATCTCTTCTAGAGAAAGTGCAACAAGATCTATCAATAGTTGAAAGAAGAATGGAGTGCCGGAAGAAGGAGGACGAAGTGCCGGGGAACAAAGTGCAGGAAGGAGGAGAACTGGACTTGTGCTTGGAGGATATTCTTGTCAAGGGTCTAGGGTTTGGCATTGATCAATAAGAGAAATTTACCGAAGGGTTTTCCTCTCAAGAGCAGAGAGGTTTTGGCCCTGGCAAAGAGCCAACATCTTGTGTTCGTGTTCTTATGTTTTTGGTAGCAGTTTGATGAAGTAAACACACACACATTAAATAA
Source organism: Pinus tabuliformis (assembly GCA_031772625.1). Classification (NCBI taxonomy): domain Eukaryota; kingdom Viridiplantae; phylum Streptophyta; class Pinopsida; order Pinales; family Pinaceae; genus Pinus; species Pinus tabuliformis. Next base: position 942,346,765 of record CM062817.1, on the reverse strand, counting down.
GAAGAAGAAGACGATTAAGTTAACAAGAAAAAGTAAAAAGACTCCACAAATTGTTATCAAATCAAGAAGAATCACACTACACCTAATTGCCCTTGATTCTTCAACACATTAGACATTGTATAAATAGATGGTGAGTTGATTCATTCTCTCGTCATCACTTGGATTGATAATATGGTGAGTTGATTCATTCTCTCATCATCATTTGGATTGATAATATTCTCTTCTGATATTTTCGCTATTCTCATTGGGGGACAAAATTGGATGGATGGATGAATTTTGATGTTTGGATATCTTCATTTTTGTCTTGGAGCTTCTATATTGGCATATGATGATGATTGGATATACTTGTTCTCACATGTAGGTGCTCTTTTAATGCTATTTTGTCATTCTTTTCTATGTCACACAAATGATGTTGGGATTTTCGTTGTACTAGGTCGAAATTTTGCTGCTTTTCTTGGGTGAAAGAGTGTGAATTTAACTTTTATTAGCGTTGCATCATGTTATGGGCCATGTTTGAATAAGTGAATGTTCCTAGAGATATTTCATTGAAATTTATCTTGACAAGTCATCACATATTGCACATTGAAGTATAAAGACCTCGAAGCATTTTTCATCATGCCCTAATTGCCATGCGAAATTGTTATAGAGGCCTTCTTGACTGAATGAAACCATCCCAAACATTGGAATCATCTTGACTCCATTTCACCCAAAGGATTAGGCACTGGTCCTCCATAGGTGATCACCCTAAAGCATATTTTTCTCACCTTGTTCTCTTTCATTCTAGGTCTAGCCTACATAGGTCACCTAGGGCATCAATTATCTCACAATCTAGCCGTCCAAACACTTTGATTTTTGGTCCACAACTGCATTGGAGTTTGCTCTAGAGGTCCAAATTTGAAGCAAATCCGATGATGGGATCGCGAGATATTGCAAGCCCTAGATCGAGGATCGTTTCTTGCCCTAGGTTTCCCTTGGCTGGTGACCTCATTTGGATCATCGCATTTCATTCCAAGAATATTTGTCCATTGATCCTCTTCTCTTCCACAATTAAGTCAAGCCTCTCCTTGAGTGACCAATTCCTCTTGACCTAATTTTGGGTCCACTTGGTCCTATGTGGTCCCGCACCTTTTTGACGATAGTTTCACAAAGGCCATTTTGGAACCAAGTTTTTCACAAGGGTTTCTAGGACTAGATCCCTCCTTCATAAGTCTTATTTGCAAACCCTAGTCCTTGAAATCCTGTTGGTCCTTCTTACAGAGCCTTACACCTTGCTTCTCAAGCGAGTAAGCTATTTAATTGAGTCTCTCTTGTGAATAGGTCTCTTCAGGAATCACTCTTTTCCCGTTTTTCACCCCTTTATCTAGGTGATTCCCTTCATACCGGGTCTCCGCCCATCGGTGAAAGTCCGTAAAGAGTAGGGAGCTTTAGTTGAGGTGACAATGGGCTATTGCTCCATTGTTGCCCTTGACCTAGCAGTTGCCCCTTTAGGATCCCCTTCTAGGACCCTTGCTAATTTGAGTGGTAAAATTTTGGCGTCGTTGTCGAGGAAACAAAACGTGTGTTTTGTTCCCCATACGACATTATTGATATGTCATCTGGCGACTCCATTGGAAGAATGAAGCCCTAGTTCTTCATTGAACTTTAAGGTTGATGCTTGTAGGCTGAAGCAAGCAATTTTTTAGGCATCTATAAATTCACCCTGGCGATTCGTACATAATTTACATGTATATCTCAAATAGGTTGTCTTTCTTTGATGAATTTCAAACTTTGGACATCGCCAGCGTCCCTGGCCATTGTAATCATGCCACAAGAAGGTTGGTACGTGGGGTGCCTGTGTTTGATGGTGATCCACTCTCCGTAACTTACCATGTAGAAAGATTTAATGCACATGCTTCAAAATAGAAAGTTGTTCATCAAGATATCCTTATGTTGTTGTTCATGGGATCTCTCAATGGTCATAACTCATGGTTGCATGATCATGAACCTGAGAGCATCTCATCTATTGAGAAGTTCGTTGAGGGATTTCTTAGGCACTTTCAAGTATACCTTGCACTAAGCATCCAAGAGGAAGCCTTCATCGAGCATCATCAAGACATTGAGAATCTAAGTAACAAGCAAGAAGACGAGTCATCGTTGGGTCCGCACAATGAAAAAGATGATTCTAACAACATGTGTGTAGGAAAGAATGAGTCTATGGAAAGTGAAGTTGAGACTAACCTTACCTTTCTCAAGGATAGTACTCTTGATGATTCTCCTTTTGAGAACCTTGAGGAAGGTGATCCCATTAGCCCCTTGGAAAATGACATTGGAAATTATTTCCATATTGAAAAGGAGAAATGGGAAATTGTTGGTCCTCAATTTGACTGTGCTCCCATTTATGACACCGACAAGGAGGATGAGGTTGAGAGTGGTCCTCCCTTTCTCCCAGGCATTGTTTATGATGACATATCCATCGATACCCTTGGAAAGGAGAATTATCATTTTCCCTTGCATGAAAGGGAGAAATTGGAGATGATTGATTCTCCTTTTAGGAAAGACCCTGTGTTTGATACAAACAATGATAGGATTGATAAGGCCCTTGCACATACCTACCTTCCTTATGATTCTAGGAGTATATTCAAATCACTTGAGCCTCTAGAGTTGGATTTTCAAGAAAAGGATCTCGTTGAGACTTCAGCTTCCCCTTTGCTCTTTTCTATTGTTCATCATCTTGAGTCTTCATCAAGTGATTCCCTCACCCTTTGTTCCCCTCTCATCACAACCTTGGGGCAACTACAAAGCACAATATTATGAGTAATGTTTGTGATAAGAAGTTCTTAAGGATAATCATTCATTCGACCATTGTGTACTTAGAGGGAAGGCTCCGCATTTCTAGATTGACTCGTGTTCCTTTTCTTAGGGATCTCTTACCTCACATGGAAACCATATTTTCCCACCTCCCGCTTGCAGCATCCTCCATGTGTTTGGGCATTATTTGCTTTGGGATTTGTTGCATGAGTAATCATATAGGCAGGAATATTTATATTTGATTTGATGATATGTTAGTTGCACTGGCTTTATGATTACACTTTATATTAGCTTCGTCGTATGCATGTTAGGGTAGGATGCATTGCATGCTAATTTTCTCATTAAAACTAACATCATATGATATTTCTCATGGTAGATTAAATGCATTTAGATTAAATTTGCATTATATCTACTTTCCTATTGATTTTATGGCCTAACACTAAGCATAGGTGATCATAAGACACCATAGAAACATGTTGTCCCATGCATTTAGTCTTTGATATGTGCATGTAATAGGTCTACGATAACCAAAAGATTGGTGTTATCATGACCTCCCGTTCGAGTAGCTTCGCCCACTTGTCTGAGAGCTCATTTCCCAGTTGGAGTCAGATGTTACACACCATTTTATGGGTGATATCCCTAGGAGAAAAAAAAATCTCCAAGATGGTCTTCAGTCGGAAGCCAGCAGCCCCTTGCGGTCACCAACTAGCTCATTGTGCCATTTATCAGCCACCTGAACCAACCATGTGGTCCCTCACCAATATGTCATGATCATGTGTTTGAAGGTGGGACTCCCAAACCCAAAGGTATGCCTTGTCTTTTGGTGATTGAGTATTTTAGTTTACTTATCATGGAAACTCTTGGGCATGGATTAATGGAAGGATTTGGCAAAAAGAGTGGACTAGATTTGTGCTCTTGTCCCCTAGGTCGCTTTGGATGTTAACCTTGGTCCTTAGTCTTGTGGGATCTCTTTTACTAACATTTGGGCTTTAGGGATGGTACTACATGGAAAACCCCGATTTTGGTTGTGTGGTCCCACTCCCCAATCCACATATATCACCCCCCTTCCGCTCATTATAATCTCATTCATTACTCCTCCCACCTCAATCTACATTCCTCCATTGGGTCCACACAGCGTCAGCCACCCCCTCCCCTTTGCCCACGCCTTGGACCAGGCTTGAAATGATGCCCGGAGGTTGATGCAAAAGAAAAGAAAAGAAAAAGCATATTTGGCCACATTCAACAGGAAATTGTACCACAAAATGCAAAATATGGTCAGGACAAAATATTTAGCACCTGGGCAAAAGCCAATTACATGAGCTCTACCCCTTCCATGGCCATCACCCTGGTTCTTATAGGCCGTAAATGAGCCTCCTCTATCATTCGGGAACCCATGATTGTCCCAATCCCTAGTGGGCGATGAACTGCCCCACCTTAAAGGGGGTATCCACTGCTATACTTTACACATCATGCTCTCATCCCCTTGAGCCACGAGCAGTTAACCAAATAAAATTCATAAAAGGAAAAAGGCATACGAAGAAGCGTGGAAAAATCAAGGCTAGAGCAACTCATGTACCATGATTGCTCCCTCCTACACATAGCTACCCTTGTACCATGGCATGTGACCTAGGTTTTCCCCTTCATCCCCTACTCTGTTCCATCACTTTATCACATGCCACCACCATTTGAAGGATGTACCAGGGCCATACCACCCCCTTTAGAATCAGAAACCACCTAATAGGGTGCTTGGTTAACCTCCCTTTGAGCTGGGAGCAATGTTTTAAAACTCCGACTCCGACTCCGACTCGGCCGAGGGTCGACTCCGACTCTGACTCGGTATCGACTCGGCCGGCTCGATTTCAATAACTCGGTCATTGTAAAAAATACATTAAATATTTATTTTTTATAAAAACACATAATTTTAAAGATTTTCATTCATGTTTCCAAACACACAACATTAGAATATAAATAGAAGACAACATATGATCAAAGTAGGCTCATGAATATATCCATTATATCAAAATGGCACCCAGTGCATTGTCCAATACATACACGATGATGATATAGAGATCAAAACAAAAACACATAACCAAGGAGGCTATAAATGGCCTCTACAACAAAAGTCTGTGACCAGTACTACTGGGCCCTGGCTACTGCTAGAGTTGCCAACATCATCTAGCTCAGTGTTACTTGGGAGCATGAGCGAAAGTGGGGAGCGAGAGCGAAAACGGGAGCGGGAGCGACATTTTCAGAAGCTCTTGGTTTGGGAGCAAATCCCAGAGGAGTTCGACAACCAATGTCACTAACATCAAGGTACATAGAGGGATTGGTGCTCTTGATTAAATACGAGTTCTATACCCTAATACATGACCAAATTCGATGGAAACATTGCAATCTTGAAATCCTGAAAAACTGATAAGTCTGCTGGATTTTGAATGAAATCTAAAATTCTACTTTCTCCATATGAAATCCTTTGAGGCCGAAACCACTCTCAAACATCCTGAGTCATTTCATGGTAATGTTAAAAATTTAAGTAAAAGGATGAAAATGAAGATTAAAGAGAATGTAACTTTTACTTTAAGAATTTAACATTACCATGAAATTTGAATAGCATATCAATAGTAGAGAGCATTTGAGTGTGTTAAATAGGGTTTGGGAGGGGGAAATGGACTTCAAATAACATTTAACTAATTCAAAAAACACATTGGAGTCCAAACCAATCAGCAAACATTTCAAAATTTCATTAAAAAAATGTCAAATTGTTGTTTTGATGGGATTACAGACGACTGGTTATGACTCGGCCGAGTCAATACGGAAACGGCCGAGTCATGGCTAACTCGGCCTACTGAACCATTTCCTCCACCGAGTCACATTTCTGGGCAATGAAACGAATCAACTCGGCCGTTTCCGTTTTGAATCGGCCGAATTTTAAAACTATAGCTGAGAGACATTTGCACATGCCAAAGCCCACTATGGAAGGGCATGCCATTATGAAGTGCCCACTTGTTTTCCATGGTTTGTAAACTCTTTTACTTGATTTCTTTAATGACTTGGTGTACTAGAGGGCAAGGAGATGCATTGGATCTTATGCAGGGTTACAAATGGTCTCCATTTTGGGTTTGGTCTCCCTATACGGGGTCCTAACCCTCTAGAGGGCTACATTGGAAAATGTAGGGTGTGTGTAGAGATCCATGGGCCTCCACAACAGTAGACAACATTCCATGGGCCTCCACAACAGTAGACAACATTCCATGGACCCCCAAAGTCATTCAGAGATTATGTGTGGTTCACCTATTGGACAAGGAAGTTGCACCTGGTTCACCATGCCCAGTCGGCTTCACAGTTGCATTATTCACTTGGAAAATGGTCTAGGATCTATATGATGATTTATATCATCATCCTAGCCCTTACAAATGGTCTACAAACGTCTTCAATCTACAGATGTCTTCAATCTGTTTGGAGAGCCATAAGGACATTTATGTGCCCCCACATCCATTTGGAAGCACCATAGGTTTATTACTTGGAGAAAAAAAGGTCAATGTTAGTTTTTGTAGCATCAGTTGTGTTCTAACCACGAAATTTGGTGGAGAGTCTAAAATACATGTATTCTCCAAAACCCAGAAATTGTTCTGGAAATTCCACCAAGAGACAACTTAACTAAAATAATTAATCTTTTTTTAATGGTGCCTAAGTCTAAACTTAAGAAAACTGATTAATTAAAGGGTATTAATAAAGTCATGGTGAGAATCTTCTAGAAGAAGACATGGATCCAGTTCTTGTTAAACTTAGCGATCGATTATGTTTTAATCTTGGCCATTGATGTCTCAATCAGAGATTATAAGAAGAAATTCGATGGGGGTTGGAGAACACACCTGGAGCCACCAAAAATTCGATTTTGCTGGGAAATCGATTTCCAAAGTAACAATTGTGAGTTGTCGAGGTGATTTAGTAAGATCGAGGCAGTAAGAGAGGCGCAAGGATAGTAAGGTCGGAGGGAGATTTTTCCAGTCCAATGAGTGCATAGCAGAGAGAGAGAATTCCACAGAGAGGTAACGTCGTGCTTTAGAGGGGAAGTCATATTTTGTTGGGGAGAAGTAGTGATTCGATGCCAAAAGCTAGAGTGGGAGCCCGGAGGCCAAGAGAGTCCATTTCCCAGACAACAGTTGATCAGTTAGCAAGAGAGACATTGGTCCAAGTTGTGTGATGCAGAACTACATAGGCTGACGCAAGGAGTACGCAGAGGCAATAAAGAGCAGCTCATCTTGAGCCAAGGTCAGTGTTGAATCACCGGTGGAAGTGAGATTTTTCTCACTAGATCTTTTGTCAATCATTTCTCTATATGGATTGATAGATTTGAGCATCTATAAATTTGTACAAAGATTTACTACTGCATAATAATAAAACCCTCAACTGTTGCACCAATTTTCCCAAGTTGGGTTTTTCTAGTGACATTGGTCCAAAAATAACAGTGTTATTTGTGTGTGTGCATATATTCTTCCAGCATTATTTTTCTTCCGCGATATTGTATTTGTGAAGGCTGTAGTGTATTAGTTTCAATATTTGTCGTAGGATGCAGTAAATAATTTGTTCAAGTTATTTAACAAATAGAAGAAACTTGATCAGTTGTTGTAGTAAGATTCGAAGTTTCCGAATTTTCACATGGTATCAAAGCACAGATCGTAAGCTGAAGAGCTCAGTAGCAGAAGGAAGTAGGAATTTTGAATCTCTGCAAAGACAGTGGTTCGAAACCCTCAAGAGGTAGCGTAGTTCTTTTGGCCATGAGGGTTAGTTTTTGAGGGAAAATTATTTCTCTGAGAGAGTCGACAGAGAAATTAGATTTTCCAAATCAGAGCTTACCAAAGGCAGAGGGAGATGTAGTATTTTCCTTGCATAGCAGATCTTCAGCTGGGACGCAGTTATTTTGCAGCAGTTTGCTAGTGCAAAATAGCGTCAGGAGGAAGGAAGAGCACACACTAAGGGAATTCTTTTCTCAAGGGACTTCTAGCCCAGAAGTTTGAATTTTCCTAGCAGAGCAGCAGTAGTTCTGAGCAAATTTGCCTCCAGCAGGGTGTGCGAAAATCCAGCCAGCGGCTGCGCAGAGGAGAAGAGGAAGAATTCGTCATTTTTGCAAAGATAGCATCAGCAGGGCTGAGAGATCGAGATTGATTGGAGGGGGGCTTCAACTATGTGATCTGGAAGGCAAGAATTTCCTGTCTTCTAGATGAGTATGATCTCAAAGATTACATTGATAGCGTGGTAGTTATACCCGTAGATGCAGATCCGCTGAAGCCTACAAGAAGGAGATGGCAAAAGCAAAGAGGCTGATTTTCGATGGGGTTTGAGATCACGTGGTGTCTCACATAGCTGGAAAAGATACTACCCGACAGATGTGGGAGGCAATTCTACGCTATATGAGGGATCTTCCGAGCAACGAAAGATGTATCTTAAGGAGAAGCTGAGATGCACAAGGATGCAGAAAGGGGAGCACGTAGACCCCTTCCTTACTAGGCTTCAGGATATCCAAGACCAGCTGTCTGCAGTAGGGTCAACACCTTAGAGTACAAAATTGGTCTAATTTTCTCAGCATTTCCGAAGAATGGCAAGTCTTCGTCAAGAGCATACTAGGCAGAGAAACATTGCCAAATTGGGATCGTATGTGGGATGATCCGCAGCAGGAGGAGAAGAGACGAGATTTGGTGAAGACCACCATCACTGGCAACAACAGCAGCCGTGGGACGAAGCAAGTAAAGGAAGAGGAGGATGTGGCCCTCACATCAAAGGGGCAGCAGGAGCAGTGCAGGAGGAAGGACATTTCCAAGGTGAAATGCTTCAAATGTGGTGAGCTTGGCCATTACAACACTCAATGTCCTCTTAGAAAGAAGGACAAGGAGGAGAAGTAGGATTAACAGGTTTCATCCGCAAAGATCGATAGGTTGTCCTCCAGATTGGAGGAAGAGTTTACCATGATCACCGAGATACCTCCAGTAGTAAGGTGGGGTGATTTGGTTTTGTAGCCTTAGAGAGCTACAAGATGGGCAGGATTCTTAAGGAGGTCCACCTCATGAATCAATACCTTGCTACAGGAGCCCAAAACATGCAGTAGCAGGATGGATCAGTGATAGTTGGTTCAATCAAGTGCCAGAGTGACAGATGCAAAAGCTAGTAGCAGGTCAGATGTTGGGCAACGCAGTACAGGAGTTGGCAACAGTGCAGTTGGCACAGAGTAGAGTCAGCAGCGGCGCAAAGGCTTCAGTCACAGCGCAGAGTCTAGCGAAAGTCAAGACTCAAGTGACAGATGCATCATGCTTACCACAATTGGTTCAATATTTGGATTCTTTTCAGTTGCAGTTGCAACAGCAACACATGAAGAGAGAATTGCAATGCAGATGCAACATTAGTAGCAGTTCAACAAGGCCAGCAGCAGCACAAATGCAGCATATATCAGAGTTGTGCAGTAGTTGATGGGAAACAGCAGTCAGACATCAGCAGTGTGACACGAGGTGGTGCAGAGATAGGGTGTTTCTTTAGTAGGTTGCAGCGCTAGAACGCATTCATCGCTAAGAGGGAGTGCTAGTTTTTGTAGCATTGGTTCTGTTCTAGCCACAAAATTTGGTGGAGAGGCTAGAATACATGTATTCTACAAAACCCATAAATTGTTTTTGCAAATTCCACCTAGAGACGACATAATTAAAATAATTAATCTTTTTTTAATGGTGCCTAAGACTAAACTTAGAAAAACTGATTAATTAAAAGGTATTAATTAAGTGATGGTGAAAATCTTCTAGAAGACATGGATCGAGTTCTAGTTAATCTTAGCCATCAATTATGTTTTAATCTTGGTCGTTGATGTCTCAACGAGAAATTATATGAAGAAATTCAATGGGGGTTGGAGAACACACCTCGAGCCACCAAAAATTCGATTTTGTTGGGGAATCGATTTCCAGAGTAGTTGTTGTGAGTTGTCGAAGGTGATTCAATAAGATCGAAGCAGTAAGAGAGGGGCAGGGATAGTAAGGCCGAAGGGATATTTTTCCAGTCTGGTGAGTGCATAGCAAAGAGATAGAGTTCCACAGACAGGCAACATAGTGCTTCAGAGGGGAAGCCATATTTTGCTGGGGAGAAGCAGTGATTCAATGCTAGAAGCCGAAGTGGGAGCCCAGAGGCCAGGAGAGTCCATTTCCCAAACAAAAGTTGATCAGGTAGCGAGAGAGACATTGGTCCAAGTTGTGTGACGCAAAACTGTGTAGGCTGACGCAGGCACTACGCAGAGGCAGCAGAGAGCATCTTATCTTAAGCCAAGGTCAATGTTGAATCACCGATGCAAGTGAGATTTTTCTCACTAGATCCTTTTGTTCTACGTAGGCTGACGCAGGGACTGCACAGAGACAGCAGAGAGCATCTCATCTTGAGCCAAGGTCAGTGTCGGATCACCGCTGCAAGTGATATTTTTCTCACTAGATCTTTTGTCAGTCATTTCTCTATATGGATTGCTAGATTTAAGCATCCATAGATTTGTACTTAGATTTATCACTGCATAATAATAAAACCCTTAGTTGTTGCACCAGTTTTCCCAAGTTGGGTTTTTCTGGGGACATTGGTCCAAAACTAATACTGTTATTTGTGTGTGTGCGCATCTATTCTTCCAGCATTATTTTTCTTCAACAATATTGTATTTGTGAAAGCTGTAGTGTACTAGTTTCGATATTTATCGTATGATGCAATAAATAATTTGTTCAAATTATTTAACAAATAGAAGAAACTTAATCAGTTGCAACAGTAGGATTCGGGGTTTCTGAATTTTCACAACCAACCCCTTCTCCACTATTTTTGGAGTCCTATTTCACATTATGGCACCTACGGACTTCATTAGGCCTCCTGTAAGGCCCAACAACACATGTTATTGATCATTCGACCCTCTTGAGAGGCTTAATCCTTTGTTATTGAGCTAGTTTGGTGGGCTTGTCACCAAAAGTACTTGTATTTTGCACATTATTTTATTCTAGGGGCTAAATTAGGCCAAAATAAGCTAAATCGAATTCACTAGACATTGTATAAATAGATGATGAGTTGATTCATTCTCTCATCATCAATTGTATTGATCATATTCTCTTGTGAGATTTTTCGCTATTCTCATTGGGGGACAAAATTGGATGGATGGATGAATTTTAATGTTTGGATATCTTCATTTTTGTCTTGGAGCTTCTATATTGGCATATGATGATGATTGGATATACTTGTTCTCACGTGTAAGTGCTTTTTAATGCTATTTTGTCATTCTTTTCTATCACAAATGATGTTGGGATTTTCGCTATATTAGGCCAAAATTTTGTTGCTTTTCTTGGGTGAAAGGATATAAATGTCTTTAATTAGCGTTGAATCATGTTATGGGCCATGTTTGAATAAGTGAATGTTCCTAGAGATATTTCATTTAAATTTATCTTGACAAGTCATCACATATTTCACATTGAAGTATAAAGACCTCGAAGCAGTTTTCTTCATGCCCTAATTGTCATGCGAAATTGTTCTAGAGGCCTCTTTGACTGAATGAAACCCCATCCAAAACATTGGAATCATCTTGACTCTATTTCTCCCAAAGGATTAGGCACTAGTCCTCCATTCACCCTAAAGCATATTTTTCTCACCTTGCTCTCTTTCTTTCTAGGTCTAGCCTTCATAGGTCACTAGCGAGAAAATCCACAACTACGCTTAAGTTTGCTCTAGAGGTCCTCCAAATTTGAAACAAATCCGACTTTGGGATCTCAAGATATTGCAAGCCCTAGATCGATGATTGTTTATTGCCCTAAGTTCCCCTTCGCTAGTGACCTCATCTGGATCATTGCATTCCATTTCAAGAATATTTGTCCATTGATCCTATTCTATTCCACAATTAGGTCAAGCCCCTCCTTGAGTGACGAATTCGTCTTACTTGACCTAATTTTGGGTCCACTTAGTCTCGTGTTGTCTCACAACTTTTTGAAGATAGTTTCACAAAGGCCATTTTGGAACCAAGTTTTTCACAAGGGTTTCTAGGACTAGGTCCCTCTTTCATAAGTCTTATTTGCAAACCCTAGCCCTTCATATCCCCTTGGCCCTTCTTAGAGAGCCTTACACCATACTTCTCAAGTGAGTAAGCTATTTTCTTGAGTCTCTCTTGTAAATAGGCCTCATCAAGAATCACTCTTTTCCCTTTATTGACCCAATTATCAAGGTGATTCCCTTCATACCTGGTCTCCTCCCATCGATGAAAGTCCCTAAAGAGTAGGGAGATTTAGTTGAGGTGATACCTATTCATCAGGATTGGGTAAATGTAATTAATGTAAATAAATAATAAAGAATATGAACAGTAAACCGGAGATGAAGTGAACAGTTGCTCCCTCATGTATATAATAAAGACCAACCTGAAGGAATAAAATGAATTGAATTTGTGGAGTTACTACCTGGCCTGACATGGTATCAGAGCTCCCAGGTTCCTAAAATTAGTTGTAACTCCTTGTATCAGTTTTTCTGCCATATTTTCTCTGGGCTCTCTGCCATAACCATTTTTCTGCACCCTCTTCTCTGACCATTTTTATTCATATTCACCATACGCTGCGTTGCTCACCTTCTTAAATATCCCAACATCTAGTAATACCTTTTGCATGTTGTCAGAGGCGTTGGAGGATTTGTCAGTCATAGGCGTTGGAGGCGGGCAGAGAGAAGCGAGCGAGCATTGATTCTGGTGGTTTCATGGAGATGAGATGAGGTTAAGATTTCCCTTTGATGTATCTATGAATCTTATTGTTGTGCTCTGTAGTGCTTTCCAACCGGTCGGATTTTCTTTAAAGAGAAAGACACAGTAATAGTTGTTGTTTGTGGGATTGAGAAGTTACAAGAGGAAAATATGATGATGAATTAAGTTGATGGATAATGAATAGCTTCAATCTGGGGGGGTGCTACCTCGTGGGTTTCCACGGGGTTTCTCCGACAGTTCTTATTGTTTAACGCTGCCAATATATCTGTTTACGCTGTGGTATTTGCTTGGTATTCGTTGTGGTATTCGCTACCCATACATTACATACATTTACGCTATGGTATTTGTTGCTGGTTCCGTTTCTAGTGCCTCACACAGGTCTCTCACTACGCTGCCACACCATATGTCGTCTCTCCCCATTGCGCAGTAGAACCACACTCTAGCTTTTTATTCATATTCACTCCGGCCATAAACGCTTCTATCTCCCGCTATACTCTGCTACTGATCCTGCTCCACCTCTAATATAATGCTCCACCTCTCGGTTTATATATGCAGTCCCACTCCCGATTTATAATACTATGTGGCCCTGATTTATTATGTGTGTTTTTAACACTCTGAGTATTGACTGGAATATTGACATAAAAGATATGCTTGCTGGCGAATTTTATGTGAGAATAGCTGAGAGGGAAGCTATTGGTATTTGCTTTGTACATTGAATGTACGCTCTCCCATGTATCAATGGAGTGATCTTGTTTAACGTTGCCATATATGTGTTGTTTGAACACTGCCATATTCTATAATTTAACGTTGTCCAGATGAATGCGAATTGACATTTGAATTTGTTGTCCCATCATATCAGATGTGTATTTTTTCCCATTAGGAGTAAAAATTTTGCAACAGAAGTTTTTGTTACAGAATGCATTCAATCATATCCATTGTGGGAATAGTTCTCACTGGCAAGGAGAACTATCCTGAATGGTCTCAGATGATAAAACACACCCTCATTTTCAATGAGTTGTGGAAAGGAGTGTGCATTGGAGACGGAGACAAACAGCCAAAACAGCCTACCTCAGACAAAGAGCTCACAATTTGGGAAAATAAGAACAACAAAGCCTATGCATTAATTGCAACATCTGTAAGTGAAGAGGTGAGTCGCCATATTACGCCATTTTCAACTGCTTTTGAAGCCTTACAAAAGCTGAAAGCACTCTATGACTCACATTCTGCACTTGAAGAAGTTCAACTCATGATTAAACTCTTCACTCTTGAATTGCAAAATAATGATCCTCTTGCTCTTGCATCCAAAGTAAATTCTATAATGCATGATATCCAAGCCACTAAAATTGATTTGGATATTCCTCTTATAGCTTTTCTCAAGGCACTTTATCCTACTTATTCCAATTATCTTGAGTCATTGCAAGCAAATGGAAATCTTAAAGAAATTACCTTTGACTCTTGTGAAAAAAATTGTTGAAAGAGAGAAAGCTTTTGGAAAGAAGACAGCCCCTGAATCTTCTGAAGAGGTTGTGTGCCTTGCTCATAAAGAAAAACATCCTGCTCAAGATTCTTCAAGAGGAAGAGGTGGTCGAAGAGGAAGAGGAAGATATTTTAGAGGCAGGGGGGGCAGACACTCTCAAGGAGAAAAGGCAGATTTGCACTGCATACAGTGCAAAAGAAATGGATCACATGATGCCTCTACATGCAAGTTACCTTTGGACAAAATTGAGCAGCAAATAAATCAACCCAAAGGTAAAACTAATGATACAGACAAAGGTAAAGCACCTGAATCCGCTCACTATGTTGTGGCACAATGTAATATTGGAGTAAATGAAGATTTATTTAATGCTTCTCTTGCTTCTTGGAAAAATGATTGGTTGCTTGATTCAGGAGCAACTTGCCACGACTCATAGAAAATATTTTTTTGAAAAATTTACTGACAATGTTGATGGAGCAGTATACTTAGCAGACCAATCAAAAATCAAGCCATCAAGGCTTGGCACAATCAGGCTTAAATTTCTTGGTCTTCCAGACTTTCTTCTGCATCATGTTCTATATCTCCCACAGCTGAAGAGAAACTTGTTGTCCTTGGTCCACATCCGCCAGCAAGGTCACTCCATTCATATGTTTGATGGCAAGCTTGAGGTGAGAAAAGCATCTAACCACTCACTTGTCATGAGGGGAATAGAAGAAGAAAGGCTTCTCAAGCTGCAAGGTACCTCTGCTCGTGCACAACATTTCTCATACAATTCTCATTATGAAGAAGGTACACTTCCATCAAGTTTATTATGGCATGCTAGATTTGGACATTTGCACTATGACAGCCTCCACTTGTTGAAGAAAAATGGTGTTGCCAGTTTGCCTACAATTCCTAGGAAATTTAAGCAATGTGATGCTTGCATTCTAGGAAAGCATAGCAAACAGTCTTTTCATGATTCACATTCAAGAGCACATAGGAAACTTGAACTCATTCATTTAGATTTATGTGGTCCAATGCCTGTTCCTTCTGCAAATGGAAATAAATATATGATAACATTTATTGCTGACTACACCAGAACGTGTTGGGTTTATTTATTGAAAAACAAATCTGATGCTTTTCAAACATTCAAGAACTTTCATAAATGGATTGAAAATGATGCACAATCTCATATTGGGTCTATTCGCACTGATAATGGAAAAGAATACACATCAAACGAATTTACAAACTATCTTCGCCAACATGGGATCAAACATCAAACAACTGTACCTTATAATCCCCAACAGAATGGTGTAGCTGAAAGAATGAATACGACAATCTTAAATATGGTACGCTCTATGCTCTTCTTCAAAAATGTAAAAATAATGTTTTGGGCTGATACTATTCTATGTGATGCATATATAAAGAATAGATGTCCATCTAATGCTATTAGAAACAAGACTCCATATGAAATGTGGTATGGGCACGTTCCTTCGGTAAAGCATCTCAGGGTCTTTGGTTCCACTTGTTATGCCTTGATACCAAAGGTACATAGAAACACCTCCAAAGTATACCGTCTCTACGATGAAGTCAATAAAAAGTTTGTTGTATCTAAAGATGTAATTTTTCTTGAATCATCCAAAACTAACAATGTTGTTGAGCGGCAACTTGATCACTTGGATAGATTCACAAATGCAAAATCATTTCAAGAATTTGATAATCAGATTCCACATCTTGAAGGGGGGATTCCTATATTAGATCAACATGTGGAATCTTCTTCTGAAGAACTCTCTCCCCCGCATGAAACTCCAACAACGGATGATGCTTTAAGTGATGTGAATTGGGAGACTCAATCTTGATTCAGTCCCAACTCAATCAACGGAGTAGCCTGGACCATCTGAGAAAGGTCCCCCAAAGTGGCTGATAAAGACACTTGAAAGTGTTCATCCTGATGAAGTTGGAAAGACAGGAACTAAAAATTCAAACCGGCAAAATGGAGGTGATGTAGATGACTCTAATTCACCTATTGATATAGATGTTTCTTATGATTGTGAATTGAATTGTCTACAGATTTTGAACCAACTTCGATGAACCACACTAGTTGGTTCGAAATACGTCGACAAATGAAATATCTTGTGATTTACGCTGAAAAATCTCTCATAAAATTAATATGTATCACAGAAGCCTCAATTCTACAATTCTTTCAAAGAAGCTGCTTCTCATGATGAATGGACAGAAGAGATGCAAAAGGGGTATGATGCCCTCATAAAGAATGGCACTTGGACGCTGGTTAATCCTCCATTAGGAACCAAACCAATTGGCTGCAAGTGGGTCTACAAGAACAAATATAAAGTTGATGGCTCACTTGACAAGCACAAAGCCAGGCTTGTGGCAAAAAGTTTTGCACAAAAGGAAGGGGTCGATTATGAGGAGACTTTTGCCACCACAGCAAAATGGGCTACCATCGGGACACTCTTTTCCCTAGCAGCTCAGAACGGTTGGAAAGTCCATAAAATTGATGCAAAAATTGCATTCTTGAATGGAGATCTAAAAGAGAACATTTTTATGTCCCAGCCTGAAGGATTTGCAGTGAAAGGACATGAACATAAAGTATGCAAACTTGTGAAATCCTTGTATGGCCTCAAACAAGCACCGTGAGCCTGGTATGAAAAACTAACTGAGCATCTTCTGAAACTCAATTTCAAACATTATGATCTTGATGATGCAACTTTATTTGTCAAGAAAGTTGGCAAAATAGTTGTATATCTTGTGGTATATGTAGATTCTCTTTTGATGACAGGGAACAATGAAAGCTACATTGCATCCATAAAGAAGGAATTGGGGAAAGTTTTGAAATCACCGATTTGGGCTATGTTCATTACTATCTTGGTATTGAAGTAACTCAACATCCAAAGTCCATATTTCTTTCTCAAAAGAAGTACATTGGAGATCTGTTAAACAAGTTTGACATGACAAAATGCAATCCTCTTACTACTCCAATGGAACAAAACTTAAAGCTCACATCTATTGAAGGGAAAGAATTTGAGGATGCAACAAAATATAGACAACTTGTAGGAAGTCTCAACTACCTAACCACTACCAGACCAGACATTTCGTTTGCTATTGGAATCCTCTCCAGGTTTATGCAAAAGCCTTGTGAGGGACATTGGTCTGCTGCAAAAAGAGTTCTAAGGTACTTGAAGGAACTCAAGACTTTGGAATCAAGTATACACGGGTGGACGACTTCAGCTTGATTGGATACTCTGATTCAGACTTCGATGGAGACAAAGAAACTGGGGTATCTACTTCAGGATATGCTATGAGTCTTGGGTCAGGAGCTGTCTCCTAGAGATCACGCAAACAATCAGTTCTAGCAGATTCCACAACAGAAGCAGAATAAGTGGCAGCAGCTAAGGCAACAAAAGAAATTGTGTGGCTCAAGAAAATTTTTGAAGATTTGCAGATAAAACAAGTACAATCAACTCCACTCATGATTGACAATACCTCTGCAATAAAGTTGGCCAAGAACCCAAAAGTTCCATGATCAAACGAAGCACATCAATATTAAATATCATCTGATTCGACATCATGTTGAGGCCAAAACAATCCATCGCCATCATTGTTCCACTAATGAGCAAATTGCAAACATCTTCACCAAAGCGCTTGGAAGAGAAAAGCTTGAACGATTCAAAATGATGCTTGGACTCACAACATCCCTTCAGATTAAGGGGGGAATGTTGACACCTAATCATCAGGATTGGGTGAATGTAATTAATGTAATTAAATAATAAAGAATATGAACAGTCATCGAGAGATGAAGTGAACAGTCCCTCCCTCATGTATATAATAAAGACCAACCTGAAGGAATAAAATGAATTGAATTCATGGAGTTACTACCTGGCCTGATAGTGGGCTATTTCTCCATTGTTGCCCTTGACTTAGCAGTTTCCCCTCTAGGACCCCCTTCTAGGAACCCTGCTAGTTTGAACGGTAACATTGCCCAATGCTAGCCATACTGGGCTTAGTGTTTCCCTCTCTTGGCCCTAAATTGACCTCTGCTCATTTCTGAAATTTTTGGGGACTGAATGTTAGTGTGTTTGCAAAAAATTTGGCTCAAAATTTTATATTTTCAAGTGGCAACTTCATTGGAACATTTTGGCAAATTTGGGCAAGTGTACCTCAAGGCCTTAGGCCTAGGGTTTTCTCTCTAAACCCTCATTTTACCTCTACTTTGCTAGAGTTGTAATATATTTTTCATAACAGTGATATAAGTGCCCTAAAATTACAACTGAGTGATCTAAAAACTCTAAAAAATTCATAATAAAATTTTCCTAAATTTTTGGCCGCTTGGGCATTAAGTATCTAGCCTAGATCTAATTTTTAGCTTGTTGGAATATCTCTACATAACTGTGAAATCAGATCTGATATTTTCTCAATGTTGCATCATGAAGGGTTGAAATAATCAATTTTTTTTAGTTTGGAAAGTTTACTTTAAGTTTTGGACATAATTTGCACTTGTTGTAGCATCAATAGCTCATTGATTGTCCATTTTACTTACTATTGTAACAAGACATTTCAAATCTAATATATGCTGAACATAACATCTTAAGAGGGTTGAGAACTCCTAATTTCAAATTGGCTAGCTTGTTCTAACACTTAGCAATTGTTGGGCACAACTTGACATACACCCTCACATGGATAGCTCATTATTTTCTTTGTTGTCATAAGTACTTTCAGATCTGATATAACATCAATTAATTCCTCATAAGTGGTTTTTATTTTTTCATGCTCTAAGTAATTCATTTTGGATAAGATTTGTTGCTTAAACATTGGAATCTAACATTTACTTTTCTTGTGTTAGCTATAAGAATTGTTAAAACTTTACACTAAGACACTCACACATCTAAGCGATAATCTTGTTGATGATTTTAAATTATTTTGGGCATTTGAAATCTATTTGGCATTGTGGCATTAGCATAAGATCATTATTGGAATATCTTGAGTAATTGTGATTGGCATCTTGTGTTGATACTCATTGATTAATTAATAAGTGGATGATTTCCCTACGTTCCTTCAATTGTTATCACTGATTAAGTATCTCGTGGATTGATTTATTGTTGGCACTAAGTTAATTGGCATTTCCTTAGTTGTGAGATTGCATATAGCTCATTGATAAGTACACTTGTTGTTAAGGATTCATCATAACTTAAAGTACTTGAGCATTAAGCTAATTTCAAACTAAGAATTTCACTCATCATCATTGCATAAAGCTTCTAGTCTTAGTCTCGCACCTAATAACTTACCTCCAAGCATAAGCTTGGTTGATAGACTCTTACGACAACCCTTTCTCGTTCAGCTTGAAGAATTCAAGTCTTTTTAGTGGTTAACATAGTGACCTTGCAGTCGTCAGAGCCATAGTCTCTGCAGCACCGAAGGCACTGGGTGGTTGGAACACATGGGGAGGTATCACTAATCAAGTCTCTGCTTTCTTCCCATTGGCTTCCATCCCACAACCTACTTTAAAGGTTGGTCTCAAAACAGTTAATAGAGAGGTTCCATTTAAACTAGGCATATAATCTCAAATTAACCAAGAACTTTGCGTCACACTTAGATCTTAAGACTTGCATCTCATATAGATTAGTCAATCATTTAAGCAGCGGTTGTCCATCCGATTACTTGGTCTTAATTTTGTAATAAGCAAGAATTGTAACTCCATTAGGCACTAGTCTCATTTCCAAATCTAATTAAATCCTCAAGTCTTACTAAATTTAATCAAGTAGCTAGGCCACTCAATTGTGTCTCCCAGATAAGTTGGTTCCCAACTTGCCCTTCATCATCTTATTTCCGTAGGGACTACCCCCCATAGCCTGTTGTTGGGAGACAGCTAGAACATAGTAAGTGGGGATCAGAGTGACAACCCTCGCCCTAAGTGGTTTTCGCGGTGTTTTTATAATCTGAGCAACAACATTTTTTGGCGCCATTGTCGAGGATAAGTTTCTTGTTGTCAGGTTTACGACAATTTTCAATCCTTCGTTTTTCCATCGTTTCATTTTAGCCTCCAACGTTACACGACATTTTATGCCGCCTTCCTTTCATTATTCTTCATCTTTTTATCACCTTATTCTCTATCATCTCATTAATCCTTTCATCTTGTTCATCCACACCATTAGCACTTGGATATTTAGGTTGGTTTCCTATTTGGGTGGCGACTCCACTTGTTCAACCATTCACAAGAGCTTACTCTAGAAGGAATCTCGGTAGCTTGGTTAACCCTGCTCCTGATCCTGAAAAGGTTCTAAGAGCCCGATTAAACAAATTACATTCTAGAGGGAAATTAAATTTTCTCAGATAGGAAGCTCTCCTTGATCTCCATTTGCTTTTCATTAATCCCATAAATCAAGACATCATGGGTGATTTTTACAGGCCTTGCAACTTCACCAACATCCAAGGATATCCTCATGATTTGCCAAATGAGTCTACTATGAGCAAGTTGCCAATCTTTGAAGGAAATAATGCCATCAACGTTGAGGCTCACATAAAGAAGTTCAACTCCTTCATCCAGAGATATGCTCATTCCACTGCCTACAACCATGAAGATGTCAAGATGAAGTTGTTTGTTTTATCATTGGAAGATAATGCTCTTGATTGGTTTCATGATAAAGCAGACAATGCCTTTGACTCCTTAAGAACCTTCACTGATGTGTTTAAAGATAAATATGGGGATAAGAGGGAAGGAAAATACTTAGTCAAAGAGTTGAATACTATAAAGAAAAGAGAAAATGAAACGGTCTAAGAATTCAACCAAAGATCCAATGGTCTTCTAAAAGATATGACTCGAGAGTATAGGCCTCCTAACAAGACAATCTTGAAACAGTGTCTCGAAGCTTTTAACAGTGACACTTAATATGAAATTAGACATGACAAGCCCATTACTTTAGTCGTTGTCGAGAGTATAGTTGAACAACCGGAAAAGGATAGAAAAGCTTCATGTAAATCAGAGGTCCCAGCTTTTGATAGAGGTTCAGTTAATTCTAGGGGAAAGTAAATAAAAGAAGAAGATCCAAATTCAATTAAAGAGTCAACTCGAGTAATCAGGGAAATGAAGATAGAACATGCCAGGCAAATAAGTGATATGCAAAATCAGTTAATACAGATGAGGAGAAACCAAACGCAAAGCATGTGACCCAGGAATAATAATAATAACAGGGGTTACAACCAATGTTGCACTAATCTTTATCGGGATTAATTCAACACGGGGAAAAAATCGGACAAAAAAAAATGTAAAAATTGGGAAAAAATCGTAACATACAAAAATATTCATTTTTTTTTCAATTTTTTAATATCTAAAGCATCTACAACATAAAATAAATACATTGACACATAAATATGATAAAGGAACTAATATATAAGATGTTTAATATCATTTCTAGTGCCACATCACATATAACAGTGAATCATGTCCTGAATAGTAAGTCTTGACTCATGACTCCCAACTCAGCCTCAAAATATCAACAAAAAATATAATAATGTATCTCATATCATGAGTCATAATATCATATACAATGAAATGAACCAAATAACTAAAGTCTAATACTAGTGATTTCCTTTGCCCCTCTAGATGTAGAAGTCGGTGGAGTTGGTAGTAGACTCTGCTATGCTCTAGAAGCTGAAAAACTAGGAACTACAAGAGATAGACCACGTCCTCTACTGGTGACAAGGGTAGCTTGGGTCACCTCCTCCTCATAAAAAATAAATAAAAATAAAAAAATAAATAAATAAATAAAAAATAAAAAATAAAAAAATTATTATTTTAGTTCAACGATATTTTCATAAAAATTGCCGAAAAAAAAATTGCAATTTAATCAGCCGATAATATCTCCGATTTGAAAAAATCGCGATTTTCCGATTTAATTGCAATTAGTGCAACACTGGTTACAACAATCCTTGCCCAAAGAGAAATCCTTCCAATGATGAAAGGCCTCCCACACCGATTGAGTCTGCTAATATGGTTGAAGAGCATATCCCTTTCTACAGACCTTGTGAAAGATTCCACGAAGAAAATACATGTGCCTTTGCTAGAAGAATTTTAGAAGGAGGAGCAAATCAACAAGTAAATAATGCAAGACAGGATGCTCCTAAGGAAAGTCAATATTCTGATATGATTTCTTCATCATTTTCCATAAACAATTTCAGTGAAGAAAATGACCCCATCACTCAAGCATACGGTAAAAAACCATCTCAAGAGCAAATTGCTAAAAGTAAGGGATACACCTATCAGAGAAAAAGTAAGGACCAAAATCGAAGTAAAAAGATTGCTTCTGAAAGGTAAAAATCAGAATTAAAGGTAGATTGGGCCGCATGGATTAATAGCATTAAGATGTTTGTCCACGTAATTGAATTTTTTAAAATTCCATATCAGAGGGCATCTTTCTTCAAGGCTTTGGGTATGGTTCAACAAGGTTGTCAGGCCAGGCAGTAACTCTCCAAAGGCAGTAAAATTGATTCATCTATTATTCCATAGGTAGGTTATTGTTATATACAATAGGAGTGATTGTTCAGTTCATCTCCCGATGACTGTTCACATTCCTAATTTATTTATTTACAAATTCCCCCAATCATGAAGATTAGATGTCAACATTCCCCCCCTTAATCTGAAGGGATGTTGGTGAGTCCAAGCATCATTCTGAATCGTTCAAGCTTTTCCTTTCCAAGTGCTTTGGTGAAGATGTCTGCAATTTGCTCATTTGTGGAACAATGACGGAGATGGATTGTTTTGGCCTCAACATGATGTCGAATCAGATGATATTTAGTATTGATATGCTTTGTTCGATCATGGAACTTTGGGTTCTTGGCCAACTTTATTGCAGAGGTGTTATCAATCATGATTGGAGTTGATTGTACTTGTTTTACCTCTTCAAGAATTTTCCTGAGCGACACAATTTCTTTCATTGCTTCGGCTGTTGCCACGTATTCTGCTTCTGTTGTGGAATCTGCTGGAACTGATTGTTTGCGTGATCTCCAGGAGACAGCTCCTGACCCAAGACTCATAGCATATCCTGAAGTAGATACCCCAGTTTCTTTGTCTCCATCGAAGTCTGAATCAGAGTATCCAATCAAGCTGAAGTCATCCACTTGTGTATACTTCATTCCAAGGTCTTGAGTTCCCTTCAAGTACCTTAGAACTCTTTTTGCAGCAAACCAATGTCCCTCACAAGGCTTTTGCATGAACCTGGAGAGGATTCCAACAGTAAATGAAATGTCTGGTCTGGTAGTAGTGAGGTAGATGAGACTTCCTACAAGCTGTCTATACTTTGTTGCATCCTCAAATTCCTTTCCTTCAATAGATGTGAGCTTTAAGTTTTGTTCCGTTGGAGTAGAAAGAGGATTGCACTCTGTCATGCCAAATATGTTTAACAAATCTCCAATGTATTTCTTTTGAGAAAGAAACATGGATTTTGGATGTTGGGTTACTTCAATGCCAAGATAGTAATGAACATAGCCCAAATCAGTCATTTCAAAACTTTTCCCCAATTCCTTCTTTATGGATGCAATGTAGTTTTCATTGTTCCCTGTCATTAAAAGATCATCTACATATACCATAAGATACACAACTGTTTTGCCAACTTTCTTGACAAATAAAGTTGCATCATCAAGATCAAAATGATTGAAGTTGAGTTTCAGAAGATGCTCAGTTAGTTTTTCATACCAGGCTCGCGGTGCTTGTTTGAGGCCATACAAGGACTTCACAAGTTTGCATACTTTATGTTCATGTCCTTTCACAGCAAATCCTTCAGGCTGGGACATAAAAACATTCTCTTTTAGATCTCCATTCAAGAATGCAGTTTTTACATCCATTTGATGGACTTTCCAACCGTTCTGAGCTGGTAGTGCAAAGAGTGTCCGGATGGTGGCCCATTTTGCTGTGGGGGCAAAAGTTTCCTCATAATCGACCCCTTCCTTCTGTGCAAAACCTTTTGCCACAAGCCTAGCTTTGTGCTTGTCAAGTGAGCCATCAGCGTTGTACTTGTTCTTGTAGACCCACTTGCAGCCAATTGGTTTGGTTCCAAATGGAGGATCAACCAGCTTCCAAGTGCCATTCTTTATGAGGGCATCATACTCCTTTTGCATCGCTTCTTTCCATTCATCATGAGAAGCAGCTTCTTTGAAGGAAGTTGGTTCAAAATCTGTAGACAAGTTCAATTCACAATCATAAGTAACATCCATATCAACAGGTGAATTAGAGTCATCTACATCACCTCCATTTTGTCGGTTTGAATTTCTGGTTCCTGTTTTTCCAATTTCATCAGGATGAACACTTTCAAGTGTCTTTGTCAGCCACTTTGGGGGACCTTTCTGAGATGGTCCAGGCTGCTGTGTTGATTGAGTTGGGACCATTGTTTTACAACTCGGACTCGGATTCGGACTCGGCCGAGGATCGACTCGGACTCGGTAATGACTCGGCCGGCTCGATTTCAATGACTCGGTCGTTGTAAAAAATACATTAAATATTTATTTTTTTTACAAAAAAACATAATTTTAAATATTTTAAACATAATTTTAAAGATTTTCATTCAAGTTTCCAAACACACAACATTATAATATACATGGAAGACAACATATGATCAAAGTAGGCTCATGAACCAATCCATTATATCAAAATGGGACAGTGTACCCAATGGCAATAGTAAATACATAGTCAACTGTAGTCTGCAATAGTAAATACATACATAGTCAACTGTAGTCTGTCATAGTTATTTTTACATTGCCCATGTCATCTTTAATACAAAGAACAGGTAACTTCTAAGCATATTTGCTACCATCCTACCTCAATCATCAAATACACTTTGATCTTAATTTTGCTGGAAGACGTAACAGCGACTAAATGAGGAGACTTAATGTGCATCCAATAATTTTTTAGGGTAGAAATTATGCTTGCACGATTAGAAATGCCAATTTGACATTGACGGAGTTTAATTTCTCCAATTCCTTAAGATTCTACAATAGAAACCAAGAAGTCACGTCCTTTCTTGCATATCACTAATCCATGATTAACAAGTGGTTGTATAAATTCAAACACAAGCACTAGTTCAACCTCAAAGCTGAAGTTTCCCATCTCAATAATCCTCTTTTCTTGAGGTCTACCATTCTCTAGCCCATGTGTCAAGGCAGCTTGATGCTTACTGCATAGTTAGTCATGAGTCATGACTGGTATAATGGAATCCTAAGAAGATGTTGCTTTCATCATTGAGATTAAATCATTAAAGTCATGTTTAGCATAAGCATAAATCTCTCTAAACTGCCAAATGTTAAGTGAAAATTGATTTTTTTTTGGTAATACGCTGCCCCAGCCGGTTATGAGTGAAACGGCCGAGTCATGATGGGACCCGGCCGGGTTGACCGGGTCAGCTATTACTCGGCCGAGTCATTGGCTGACTCGGCCGAGTCATAGCTGACCCGGTCAACCGAGCCGGGTCATGGGCCGGGTCAAGCTGGGGGCTATTGAAACGGAACGAAACGGCCGTTTCCGTTTCGGTTCGGCCGTTTCGTAAAACAGTGGTTGGGACTGAATCAAGATTGAGTCTCCCAATTCTATCAATTACATCACTTAAAGCATCATCCGTTGTTGGAGTTTCATGCAGAGGAGATTGTTCTTCAGAAGAATATTTCACATGTTGATCTAGTATAGGAATCCCCCCTTCAAGATGTGGAATCTGATTATCAAATTCTTGAAATGATTTCGTTTTTGCGAATCTATCCAAGCGATCAAGTTGCCGCTCAACAACATTGTCAGATTTGGATGATTCAAGAAAAATTACATCTCTAGATACAACAAACTTTTTATTTACTTCATCATAGAGGCGGTATGCTTTGGAGCTGTTTGAATACCCCAGAAGATACACTTACGACTTCTAGCACCAAGTTTGTTTCTATGTACCTTTGGTATCAAAGCATAACAGGTGGAACCAAAGATCCTGAGATGTTTTACCGAAGGAACATGTCCATACCACAATTCATAAGGAGTCTTGTTTCTTATAGCATTAGATGGACATCTATTCTTTATATATGCAGCACATAGAACAACATCAGCCCAAAACATTATCTTTACATTTTTGAAGAAAAGCATGGATCGTACCATATTCAAGATTGTTCTATTCATTCTTTCAGCTACACCATTCTGTTGGGGATTATAAGGCACAGTTGTTTGATGTTTGATCCCATGTTGGCGAAGATAGTTTTCAAATTCATTTGATGTATATTCTTTTCCATTATCAATGCAAATAGACCCAATATGAGATTGTGCATCATTTTCAATCCATTTATGAAAATTCTTGAATGTTTGAAAGGCATCAGATTTGTTCTTCAATAAATAAACCCAACACATTCTGGTGTAATCATCAATAAATGTCATGATATATTTATTTCCATTTGCAGAAGGAACAGGCATTGGACCACATAAATCTGAATGAATGAGTTCAAGCTTCCTATGTACTCTTGAATGTGAATCATGAAAACACTGTTTGTTATGCTTTCCTAGAATGCAAGCATCACATTGCTTATGTTTCCTAGGAATTGTAGGCAAACCAACAACACCATTTTTCTTCAATAAGCGGAAACTGTCATAGTTTAAATTTCCAAATCTAGCATGCCATAATAAACTTGATGGAAGTGAACCTTCTTCATGATGAGAAATATATGAGAAATGTTGTGCATGAACAGAGGTTCCTTGCAGTTTGAGAAGCCTTTCTTCTTCTATTCTCCTCATGACAAGTGAGTGGTCAGATGCTTTTCTTACCTCAAGCTTGCCATCAAACATATGAATGGAGTGACCTTGTTGGCGGATGTGGACCAAGGACAGCAAGTTTCTCTTGAGCTGTAGGAGATATAGAACATGATCCAGAAGAAAGTCTGGAAGACCAGGCAGTTTAAGCCTGATTGTGCCAAGCCCTGATGGCTTGATTTTTTACTGATCTGCAAAGTACACTGCTCCATCAACATTGTCAGTGAAATCTTCAAAAAAATCTTTTCTATGAGTCATATGACAGGTTGCTCCTGAATCAAACAACCAATCATTTTTCGAAGAAGCAAGTGAAGTATTAAACAAATCTTCATTTACTCCAATGTTACATTGTGCCTCAATATAGTGAGCGGATTCAGGTGCTTTACCTTTGTTTGTATCATCAGTTTTACCTTTCTGTTGATTTCTTTTCTGCTCAATTTTGTCCCATGGTAGCTTGCATGTAGAGGCATCATGTGATCCATTTCTTTTGCAGCGAATGCGGTGTAAGTCTGCCTTTTCTCCTTGAGAATGTCTGCCCCCTGCCTCTAAAGTATCTTCCTCTTCCTCTTCGTCCACCTCTTCCTCTTGTAGAATCTTGAGCAAGATGCTTTTCTTTATGAGCAAGGCACACAATCTTTTCAGAAGATTCAGGGGTTGTCTTCTTTCCAAAGGCTTTCTCTCTTTCAGCAAATTTTTTCACAAGAGAGTCAAAGGTTATATCTTTAAAATTTCCATTTGCTTGTAAAGACTCAAGATAATTGTAGGTAGGATAGAGTGCCTTGAGAAAAGCAATAAGAGGGATATCCAGCTCAACCTTAGTGGATTTGATATCATGCATTATAGACTTTACTTCAGATGCAAGAGCAAGAGGATCATTATTTTTCAGTTCAAGAGTGAAAAGTTTAATCATGAGCTGAACAACTTCAAGTGCAGAATGTGAGTCATAGAGTTCTTTCAGCTTTTGTAAAGCTTCAAAGGCAGTTGAATATGATGAAATATGGCGACTCACCTCTTCATTTGCAGATGCTGCGATTAATGCATAGGCTTTGTTGTTCTTGTTTTCTCAAATGACGAGCTCTTTGTCTGATGTAGGCTACACTGGGTCATTGTCTCCTTCTCCGACACACACTCCTTTCCACAACTCATTGAAGATGAGGGTGTGTTTTATCATCCGGGACCATTCAGGATAGTTCTCCTTGCCAGTGAGAACTATTCCTACCATAGAGATGATTGAATGCATTCTGTAAAAAAAAAACTTCTGCTGATAGAAAAAAAACTTCTGCTGATATACAGTGAAATTGTACTCAAAAGGGCAAAAAGATTTCAAATTCTTTATGCACTATGTTTTCTTCAAATGTCTCCAAAATTTATAAAATATCCTCATATAATATTTCCATATCACCTCCCCTTTTATTTTCTTTTAAGCAAGAGCTCCACGCACAAATGAAAACCATTCAATATATATATATATCATTCAATATATATACCATAGACCACTCGCTGGACCTATTCAAATGCAGTTCATAGGCGGTGTATATTACTTAATAAAGCCGCAATTTAAATACTATTTCAACCGCACGGTGCTGAACTATTCAAATAGCATTCACTCCACAGTTCACAATACTCAAAAAAGGCGTTAATATCATTCAAGCTAAACGCACCAAACTGAACACGAAACTGAACTGAGCAATAATTTAATACTGCGCATTTTAAAACAGCACCATTCAAAACTTCATTTGAATCTATATCCGCTGCGCCAACTTACATTGTTCAATCCAATGGTAAGACAATAGAATGTTTGGGGAGTGGGCTTTGTTCGAACGAAACCATAGGTGGCACATATCATGAATATGCACCCAAAAACTTTAATACAGAGATATATTTACAGTCAAATGCTCATCGAAATGATATACCATACGATACCATAGCACAAAGCAGTGAGATACCATACGATACCATCGCCTTCTTCCTCATCCGCTTCAAATCTTCAAGCAGCTGCAACTCGTTACATAAATCACGATTCACCACCGTTTTTGTCGGCAATATTCCATGGCCTTCATACAGGGAATGGATAGCAGAGGAGTATTGGAAATGACAATCTTCCACAATCACGCTCTTCACAATTTAAAATCCTCATTCAGAGTGGCAAAGACTCAATGCACAGAGATGCTCCCAACCAACGCTCACAATCAACTCCAAGGGATTTGAATTATGGCAGAGGGACATAGAATAATGGCAGGAAAAAAATGAGGAGTTGTTTCTGATTCCCTGTCAAACGGAATTGTGCAAGCTCACGGCTTGTCTCAATCTTTTGAGCACCGAATTGGAGAACTGGAAGGCGAAAATGACCGATTTGCAGACAGACAGACAACGCTTTAAACATATGAGACAGCGTTTTTAAAAAATACATACAGACAGCGTTTTTAAAAAAATTATGGAACAGTGGCAACATTCACAAAAGCGCATAGAGCGAAATGAGCTCGGACAGGTTATGCATAGAGGCACCAATGCATATCTGGGCAGGCAATGGAATATGGAGTAGAGCACAGGTCAGGCAGCTTCCAAATTATTTCAGGACAGATGCAGAGCAGCGCTCAGTGGACAGAACGACAGAGGCGTTTGAGGACAGAGCTCAGGCCAGTGTACAGCCCACAGTAGCAAAAATGAGGGGAGTTACAACTATTTTTAGAACTGGCTCTGATACCATGTCAGGCCAGGCAGTAACTCTCCAAAGGCAGTAAAACTGATTCGTCTATTATTCCATAGGTAGGTTATTGTTATATACAATAGGAGTGATTGTTCAGTTTACCTCCCGATGACTGTTCACATTCCTAATTTATTTATTTACAGATTCCCCCAATCATGAAGATTAGGTGTCAACAAAGGTCAGGTTGATAATAACCCTAAGGTTAAAGAAATTAAGTTGAAAGATTTAAACTGTTACATGACGAATGAAGACCATCAACCCTTCTTCCTGACTTTAGACATAAATGATCATTTGTTCCACAATTGCATGCTTGATTCCAGTGCATCTACAAATGTCATGACTAAGAAAGTTATGGAACAATTAAACTTAAGAATTTCTAGGCCTTATCATAACATTTTATCAATGGATTCTAAGAAGGTTGAAGTCCTTGGTGTGGTTAAAGATCTACAGGTCTCCTTGGTTGATTACCCATACAGGATCATCACCATGGACATAGCAATTATTGATGCACCAGATATATGGGGAATGTTTCTTTCCAAAGAAATTGTAGCTGATTTAGGTGGGTCTATTCATATGGATTTATCTTACCTACTATTCCCATAGCAGTCAGTGGCATGGTCAAATTATACAGAGAAGTGGGAAGAAGATATTATGTAGAAGTTCCAAAAAGATTGGAAAATGGTGAAGAAATTGTGCCTCAAGGTCATCCACCGCATTTTGAGTCAGAGTTTGTCCAACTAGTTTATCACCTTTCTTCGTTCCACTGCCCATGCCCTCCTTTGAGCAAAAAGAGAAGCAGGTTTCAGTTTGACAGAGATATGTAGCACAGTGATCAGGAAATTCACCAACCAAAGAGGGTAAAGTTTCAGCAAGGGGCATCTAATAAACAGCCCATTAATCTACCAGTCAGCAAGCAGATGTCTAAAATTGTCCCACATCGATGATATCTAATGCCACAGGGCATCGTCTGTATAGTATATCTAACCCTACTCCTTTTGTTTCATGTCATTAGTTAGTTTTATTCCATGTATCCATATTTTAGTTTTTCAATTTTTTAGAGTAGATTTTTCCTATTTCAACATGATTGATTATATATGCGTGATGATTTCGATTTTGAATGGATATCTATTTGACGGACCTCTATTTTCTTGGATGCAAGATTCTAGGATTCTCACATTACTTCATGTAAGAAATGTGTCCCCATATGGAGCTAGATGTTGCACATTTTTTGTCAAAGTTCCAAGGAAACCAATATGCCAAAAAAAAATCAAAAATATCAAATCATCAGCCATCAGTTTATTGAGTCATTATAAGTCCATTCTACAAATTTTTAATGTAAATCATGCTAGTAAAACCGTATATATATGTAACAAACTAGGTAAGTCTATTATTTTGGCAAAGATTTCATCATATGAGGTTTTTGGTCTCACTGACTCATTTGTGTTTCTAAACACAGATGGTCGAAAAAGTTTTTCCCTCCAACCCCACTCAAAGCTAAGGTGGAATTCTTCGTCAAAGTCTGAGGTGAGTCCTAGTGTTCTAATCAAGCTTTATGTAAAAATTATTTGGAAATAATTTAAGCTAATTAGCTAAATTATTTTATCACAAATCACTTGGTCTATCAGATCATACTGTGTCGCCTAATTGGGTATGTAATTTGAGGGTCTATACAGAACAGATTTTTCCCCTTTGAGAGTTGAAATGTAAAAAATATTTTAGTGCATGGGCCCTCATACTTAGACACCATGGCTAAAATATTAGAGGGTGGAAAAATTAATTAATCCCCTCAAGTGTCAATTAATTAATTTTTCTGGCAAACATATAATTAATCCTAAGCCAAAAAATTAATTAATTTAGAGTCAAATTAAATATCTAGAGAAGGTAAATTCTCCAAGTGGAAAAATTCGTGGGTCTCCAAAGAATTAATTTTTGGAGGCCCCCACCAAGGGAATATTGGAAATTTGAAGAAAAATTGGACCCTTGAAGCTTGGTAGTAAAGTCAAAGTCAATTTTTTTAGGAAATTAGTTCAAAATAATTAATTTTGAGCTAATAAAAAATGTATTATATGAGAAATTCGAAAATTCCTCAAAAATAATTATTTCAACGACAGAGATTAAAAGTTGATCAAGGATTTATCGACGGCCGAGATTTATTTATAAATTAGAGAGTCATTTGAGTCTCAAGCCATATGATTTTTGGCTAAAAAAAATCTGCAGAAAAGTTGATGTAACTCTATTGTCCCACTAGGAACGTTTTTTGAATCATAATAAAGACTTTGGGGTGCATTTCAAAGTGTTCATTGTTCATTGAGTTGTGGTATGTGCTAGGTACAGGCTTTCCTATATTGTGCTTAATATTTTTAAAAGTTTTTTTCATTAGATAGGGATAAGAGCATTCTATTGGTAAATTTTGGGTTTATCTTAAGTGATCTGATTCGCCATATGTCTAACAAGCTTTCTTGAGAAAAATATATAGTTTTTGAGAAAATATATAGTGTTTGTAGGTTCCCTAGTCCTTGGGTTCCAAGTTCACACACTATGGGTATGAACTGACCATGTTTGGACTTCAAATATTTTTATGGTTTAAATAACTTCAGTAAGGCAACAACTTACATTTGTTTTCCAAACTATTATTAGCCATTTATCAAAGAAAACTCCATAAAAATTTATTTCTCAAAATTTCTTTTAAAAGGCATTGTATATTTGTAAATTTTGTAAGTAAATTTGTAAAATATTTTTTTTAAGTGGGGTTTTGGGATTTTTAGAGTTTTGTATATAATAGGGTTTCAGGTATTTTTTTATCTTCATTTTTTGTAGGTGAAATAAAGTAAAAGAGTTGGAATAGAGTTAGCTCTAGGCCCTTGAGGGTAAGATCTAGTCTCCAAAAATTTTGTTGGGCCAGCCTTTGAAGAAACTAAGCAAAATTTTAGATTTAAAGAAAGTTAATTTTTCTGAAGCGAGGGTTTCAAGTTTCAGCCCTGTTGGGCCGAAATCTAGCCCCTCTAGGGCCAGTGTCTTCCTCTCCTAGCCCTGCATCACCTTTTCTGGCCTCCTGGAGGCCTGCGTCAGCCTCTAGGCCTCTCGACCTTCACTCCTTGGCCAAGCGCTGAGGGTTTCAAGCCTTTTTCGACCTAACTGTGGGCCCTAGGCCACTTGGCCCTCCTCCTTGCGCTTGGACGGCTGCCTTTAGGGTTGGTCGTGAGCTTTTCAAGCCCCCTCCTAGCCTCTTCCCCCTTCATCCTCTTATTTTCCCTTCGCTCTCACCTTTTTGGCCTCTTTCGACACCTTTCTAACCCTCATTCAGCCTCTAACCCTAGTCGCTAGCCCTTATACGGCTTCCCCCCTCCAGCGTCAAGCCTTCTTGGCCTTTCTCGCCTCCTTTTCCTCTTCCTAGGCCTTCTAGGACCTCTCTTGCCCAATGCTAGCCCTACTGGGCTTAGCGTTGCCCTCTCTTGGCCCTAAATTAACATCTGCTCATTTCTGAATTTTTTGGGAACTGAAGCTTAATGTGTTTTGCAGAACATTTGGCTCAAAAGTTTGTATTTTCAGATGGCAACTTCATTGGAACATTTTTGCAAATTTGGGCAAGTGTACTTCAAAGCCTTGGGCCTAGGGTTTGCTCTCTAAACTCTCATTTTACCTCTATTTTGCTACAACTGTAATATATTTTTCATAATAGTGATATAAGTGCCCTAAAAGCACAACTCAGTGATCTAAAACCTCTAAAAATTTCATAATAAAATTTCACTAAAGTTTTGGCCACATGGGCATTGAGTATCTAGCCTAGATCTAGTTTTTAGCTTGTTGGAATATCTCTGCGAAACTGTGAAATTAGATCTGATATTTTCTCAATATTGCATCTTGAAGGGTTAAAAAATCAATTTTTTCAATTTGGCAAGCTTACTTTAAGTTTTGGGCATAATTTGGCACTTGTTGTAGCATCAATAGCTCACTGATTGGCCATATTACTTACTGTTGTAACAAGACATTTCAGATTTGATATATGCTGAACATAACATCTTAAGAGGGTTGAGAACTCATAATTTCATATTGGTTAGCTTGTTCTAACACTTAGCCATTGTTGGGCACAACTTGGCACACACCCTCACATTGATAGCTCATTAATTTCTCTGTTGTCATAAGTACTTTCAGATCTGATATAACATCAAATAATTCCTCATAAGTGGTTTTTATTGTTTCATGCTCTAAGTAACTCATTTTGGAGAAGATTTGTTGCTTAAACATTGGAATCTAACGTTTACTTGTCTTGTGTTGGCTATAAGAATTGTTAAATCTTTGCACTAAGACACTCACACATCTAAGCACTATTTTTCTAATCTTATTGATGATTTTAAATTATTTTGGGCATTTGAAATCTAATTGGTATTGTGGCATTAGCATAAGATCATTATTGGAATATCTTGAGTAATTGTGATTGGCACCTTGTGTTGATAATCATTGATTGATTAATAAGTGGATGATTGCCCTAAGTTTCTTCAATTGTTATCATTGATTAAGTATCTTGTGGATTGATTTATTGTTGGCACTAAGTTAATTGGCACTTCCTTAGTTGTGAGATTGCATATAGCTCATTGATAAGTATTCTTATGGTTAAGGATTCATCATAACTTAAAGTACTTGAACATCAAGCTAATCTCCAACTAAGAATTTCACTCATCATCATTGCATAAAACATTCTATTCTTAGTCTTGCACCTAATAAATTACCCACAAGCATAAGCTTGGTTGATAGACTCTTAGGCCAACCCTTTCTCGTTCAGCTTGAGGGATTCAGCCCTTTTTAATGGTTAACACAACAACCTTGCAGTCGTCAGAGCCACAATCTTTGTAGCACTGAAAGCACTGGGTGGTTGGAACACAGAGGGAGGTATCATTAATCAAGCCTTTGCTTGCTTCCCGTTGGCTTCCATCTCACACCCTACTCTAAAGACTGGTTTCAAAACAGTTAAGAGAGAGGTTCGATTTAAACTAAGCATATAAGCTAAAATTAACCAAGATCCTTGGGCCACACTTAGATCTTAGGACTTGCATCTCATATAGGTTAGTCAATCATTTAAGCAGTGGTTGTCCATCCGGTTACTTTGTCTTAATTTTGTAATAATCAAGAATTGTGACTCCATTAGACAATGATCTCATTTCCAAATCTAATTAAATTTTTAAGTCTTGCTAAATTTAACCAAGTAGCTAGGCCACTCAACTGTGTCTCCCGGATAAGTTGGTTCCCAACTTTCCCTTCATCTTCTCATTTTCATAGGGACTACCCCCCATAGCCTGTATTTGGGAGACAACTAGAATGGAATGGGCGGGGATTAGAGTGACAACCCCACCCTGAGCGGTTGTCACAGTGTCTATACAATTTGAGCAACAACAAGGTCTTTTGCCTTTTATTGATTTTTCCTTTTGTAACTGCTCGCGACTCTAGGGAATGAGAACATGATGTGAATGATATAGCAATGAATACTCCCTTAAGGTAGGGCAGTTCATCGCCCACCAGGGGTTGGGACAACTATGGGTTCCTTAATGATGCAGGGGGCTCATATAGGAGCCCTAAGAACCAAGGTGATGGCCATGATAAGGGTTAGAGCTCATGTTTGGCTTTTGCCCACGTGCTAAATTTTTATGTCCCGACCATCTTTTGCATTTTATTGTACATTTCATGTTGTAAGTGGCCAAATTATGCTTTTATCTTTCTTTTTAGTTGCATCAACCTCTGAGACATCGTTCCAGGCCCAATCCTAAGTGTCGACAAGGGGAGGGGGAGGCTAACTCCTTGTGGACCCAATGGACAAATGTGGATCCGATAGGAAATATGTGAAAAGGGGTTATAATGAGAAGAAGGGAGTGATGTCCATGATGTCGGGAAGCAGGACCACGCAACCAAAATTGGGGTTTCCCATGTAGTGCCACTCCTAAGCTAATAGCCAATAAAAGATATCTCACAGGACTAAGATACAAGGTTAACTACCAAGTTGGACAAGGGGACAAGAGTACAAACCAAGCCCATTCTTTCCACTGAATCCGCTCGCTAATCCATGCCCAGAAGTGTCCATGATAAGTAAGCAAAAATATCCAATTACATAATGAAAGCCATACCTTCGAGGTTGGAAGGCACACCTTCAAACATACGATCATAATGGATGGGTGAGGGCACATAATGGTTGGCTCAAGTGGTAGAGATGATGGCACATCAAGCTATCTAGTGGCTACAAGGGGTTGTTGGCCTTCGACTGGAGACAATCTAGGAGAAAATATTCTCTTATGATTGTCACCTACTAGTGGTGGGCAACAAGAACTCTAAAAATGAGAAAGATGCCTGAACATCATGTCCCAATGACTGGTATACCTTCCAATCTGTTGCAAACAACTCCTCTTCTAATGTAATCATGTTTTGTCTCTGTTGACCACTACTAGTCAATTTCCCATGCGGTACACCCTCTTTTCTTGACAGAAAGAGATAGCACCTAAACGACGTGTCCGTGCCAGCCTACAGTCATCAGCAGCTTGATCATTTCAATTGTAAACCCAGTCTGCATGTATGAATTGTAAATAATCTAAGCAGATCAGAGTCATGTATGTAAAATTGCCTAGGTGGACCTAACTTTCTATGATAATCTATGTCCCGGAAGGTTTTTTGTCTCACCGATCCATGGATCGGCAGAGTTTTCCTTCAAACCTGACCCCAAAGCCGGGATGGATTTTGTCATTAGAACTTTAGGATAATCCTAGTGTGTTAATCTGCTAGATTATAGTTGTGTCGCAGAACTGGGTGATTTATGAGGGTCTGTATTAAGCGGGTTTGTCCCCTTGAGATGTAAATTGTATCATGAAATGTGTCTTGAGGGTTGAAAATATTTTAAATCCCCTCGTGAGTCCTAAGTCCTAGGTCCTAGGTGATGTTCCCAAAGGCTTGGTTCGATGATCCATTTAAAAAATGAAATAAATAAATAAAAATTAAGAAATTTAAAAAAATTTAAAAAAAAATTAAAAATTTAATAAAAAATTTAAAATTTAAAAATTTAAAAAATGAAATATAAAAAAAAAATAATTTAAAAAATAATAATAAAAAATTAATTGAATAAATCGACGGATGAGATCAAGAGATGTCTTGATCCTCATCAACGGTCGAGATCATTTTTACATGGATCAATCGAACTAGCCGTTGGAGCATTTCCTTTAAATAGGGTGCTAGGAGTCATTTTCAGATCATTCGATCTGTGAGTCAATACTGAAAAAGCTCTCTTGTAATCTGATTTCTGGTTAATAAAAGAAGACTTTGGGGTCCATATCTTGCTGGTGTTACTCTCTTAAAATGCTGTGAGATTGTTTCATTTTCTGCATATGTTATTTTCAGCCGTTAATAATAGCTTTTCATAAAGTATTGTGAGCACAGGTATCTTGTTCACTTGCTGGGGTTTGGGTGCTGTTAAGGTTTTCCGAAGTAATGGCAGGTATCTCCATTACTTCCTGAGATCTAGCAGCATTTTGCCCTCTTTATTGACAGTTGTTTTGAGCTGTGCAGAAAACATCATTGAAGGAAATTTTGTGGGAGTTCGGGGAAGTTCTCGGCTGAACCAGCCAACTCCCGCAAGCATTTTGCGTTGAGCCCAGTCGGATTTTGATCCTGGGTCTATCATTCGGTTTATCTTTCCAAGTTTGCATGAGAGATCTTCTGATATTCTTCACAGTGACAGTCTGAAAATTTCTGTTCTTTTAAATATCTTCCGTGCTGATTGCGAAATCTGGCTATTAAAAGGGGCTAAAATCGCAAATTTTGCTTAACTGATCCAGGGCTTTGAAATTTTGTTTCTGCGCATACATTTCACGTCTATCTTCTGTGTCGAAATTGCATTTTTAAAGGGTTGTTCCTTTACATTTATTAGATCTGTAACAGGGATGTAATTTTGCAGGGCCACGTGGTTACAATCTTCATTCGAATCAGGATATGCGACAGTGTAATAAGAGATATCCGTTACCAGCGCTCTGAGTTCTGGGCTAATACAGCTGAGCATTTACGTATCAATCTGCTCCTAGTATTCGAGTAAATAGATGGTGGTGTGTCCGCTTTAAATCAGACATGATATACATCGCCGCCGTTGACTGCGTCTTTTTTTTTGAAAGGTTTATTCACCGGTTAAGAACCCTTGATAGCATCACCGGGCCAGAGGAAACGCGATCTCGAATTTTTTGGGTCTAAATCTCCATTCGTCAGTTGTCATATCTTTGCGTTGAAGGCGTGGTTACCATTTACCTGGTGTCGTCATTTGCTGTGCCATTGCCTGTGCATTACATGGTGAGCAAATCGCTTTTGGAGAACACCCATCCCGTGCATAAAAAAAAAAACTTCTGAATCGAGCTCCCCTGTCCAGATTTTCTTCCACCATCGACGGGTTCTCTGCATGACCAAAGGCACAAGGTAATAGCCTGAAATCGTATTCTGATTTCTCTAAGCTCACGTGGGTACCGAAACTGATTCGCGCGGCAGAGGGTTCATTCCTTTCATTTCGCAAACGGTAATTTCGATCCAGGTTATGAGAAGGTAAGAGGTATTGCGTTTTATCCTGAGCGTTTCATGCCTTAGGTTCTAGCTTAAAGCAAGCAAACAAAAAAAAAAAAAAATTAAATCGATTTTCTTTCTTCAGATTTAGGGTTTTAGTCATAGTTTCGATTTCTTTAGACGCTGAATGTTCTGTTGATAAGATTGGCGTAGGGTAGCGTATAGTTCGTAGTCATTAGGATTTAGATTTGTTCAGATTTTTCTTTTTTTTAATCCTTAGTTTAGATTCATGTAAATTCGATTTTAAATTATTGCCTTCTAGTTTAGCTTAGGGTTTGTTTAATCATATTTTAAAAGAAAATTAAAGAGCTTAAGCTTAGATTAGATATAGTTTTAGTTTTAGATTTTTTAGATTTTGATTTTAATAGTTTAGTTTATATTTATTTTGTTAGTTTTTTTTTTTAATAGTTTAGCCTTAGTTTTATTTCTTATTTTAAAGAGTTTAGATTTAGGTTCTTTTAGATTTAGATTTTATAAAAAAAAAAAAAAAAATCAAAAGATTTATTTAGATTTAGTTTTATTTTATTTTTTTTAAATAGTTTAGTTTTAGACTAATTTTTTTAGATTTCTTTTTTAGATATATATAAAAAAATAAAAAAATTAAAAAAAAAAAAAATTGTTGTGGAATTTTTTTCTTTGTCAGATCCAGTTATTTTTCGGGAATTATTATTTTTCACGCTGAGATCTGAATTTTCAAGTCGAGATGCGAAGTTGATATATGATTGTTGTTCATGGTTCATGTTTCTATATCATTTAACAAGTAATCGTTTTTTATAAGGCACTGGTCTGCTTCATTAATCAAATCACTTTAGTGCTTATCTTGATCGTGTCTCGTGTCTCCCGACCAACTGGTCGACAGTTGGTCTCATCATCTCATAGGGACTACCCCCCTTAGCCGCGGGAGACAGGCTTAAACGGAGGGATCGGGGATCGGAGTGACAGCCCCCGGTCTGAGCGTTGTCGTGCCAATCCGCGCGACAACAGTCTCTTTATTGCATTGTCCAAAATTTGGGCAAGGTGGGTCTAGTGGATTAACATATTAACTAAATTACCTTGAACTCTTAATCGAATTTACACAATGGAGCATGAAGGAGTGACAACAACCTCAAAGAGTGAATGAATGATGAGTTACTAACATAGACTTCCTCTTTCCAACAATTTCAGTGAGGAGCATACTTTGGTAGAACATACGTGCAACAAGCTTGTTCTGATGCGCACTCAGTGGCAACTATAGTTTTACCCTAGTTGCGAGCAAACCACAACTCACACAATCCAATTTGCATGGCCATCCTTCCTCCTTTAGATGTTAGCTCCAGACTTCTATCATCTATGGCTACCAACCTAAATGGCCCTTTCTCCCATTGTTTATCCAATTTTTGGCATGATAACTCCTCATTTTCCTTCAGAAGTGCCTCCTTCTAGTGCACTCGAAACTAATTAGAGAAAGACTTAACCGGCCAAGAATGGATTTATCCATCCATAAGCTTTCAAGTCGCAAACAAAATAAGAAATGGTTTTGAGCACGGCCTGTTAAAGGTAAGTGCATTTGAGAGACACGAAAATGCTCAAACAAATGAATAAAATGCAAACATGAAAAAGCTCAGATAGATGAAAACGCTCAGATAGTGAACAAACACAAATTCCTCTAATAATATAAAACCTGACTGGAAAAGAAGTAGAGACTGGATCAAAATGGTAGAGACATTTCTAAGCTACATTTGGGACTTGTGGGTAGATAAATGACTAATGGAGAATAAATGGTCATCATTGTTAAGAAGCAAATCTAACATATTTATGAGCAAAACCCTACTCTGATACCATTGTTAAACTCACATAAATGGAACACGGGGTAAGATAAGACTTAAGATACATATTATTAACAAGACATACATGTAATACACATTCCTCTGACCCTTGGTTTCATATTCCAACAGGTTCCAAGAGGTTTCTTGAACTTATCATGACTATTGACGACTTTTCGCCTTCCTCTCAAGTGAATAAGCCAAAATTACATAACCCCAAAGGATTATGTTCTCTATTGTATAAGTGGTTTACTCAAGGACTTTAAGGTCTCTAGTTCGTGTGTTCTTAAGAGGACATGGAAAACATGAGAATGTTTCACATTTAAATGGTAAATGTAGCCTTTCTAATCTCAATGATATAATCAATTTGATGAAAACTTTAAGATCTCTAAGTCATGCATCTTTCCACAGATATGGAAAATTTGAGAGTTAGTATCTTCATAACTACAATGGGATTATATGGATTATTGACAAAGTTGAGATTTATCTACATGATCTATTTGCACCATCACAACAAAATAAGATCAACTTAGGTCAAGTCCTTCCTTTGCAGTGGAAAAACTAGAAGATAAGGGATTCCACACACAGGGCCATTTAATGGAGAAGAATGCAAGAAAATGGCTCTCTTAGCAAGCTCTGAATCTTTCCCAAAGAATACAAGCTAATGAGCCACCCACTTTCTTTGCCATATGTCAAAAAATCCCAAAACAATTATTCATTCAAGCTAAGTTTTGATATTCATAGATCCATTTAGAAGGATAGTACATGGTCATATGAGAAGCCATTTATGGACAACAATGCAAAGGATGCATACAATAAAATCCAACCAACTTGTTCAATCGTAAATCATATTAATAGGAAGCGGAATGTTTAAGATCATGAATCAAGGAGGCTTAAGAGGTGTCACAATATTTAGAAGACTCAAAGGCTCAAGTACTTAAGTGGTTGATTCTCCAAAGCAAGTTAGTGGTAAAGTATCGATTGCATCGCAGTTGGATAAGAATCGAGTGCTGCCAAGTTTGTCAGAGGTAAGCACATATTCTA
Source organism: Pinus tabuliformis (assembly GCA_031772625.1). NCBI lineage: Eukaryota > Viridiplantae > Streptophyta > Pinopsida > Pinales > Pinaceae > Pinus > Pinus tabuliformis. The sequence continues at coordinate 942,305,890 of CM062817.1, read as the reverse complement.
GATTTATGAAGTTGCCAAAACCTTTTGAGCATGGGTTGTTGCTAAGAACTTGATTCTCCTCTACATTAGAAAGGTGTTACATCTAAAGAAAAAATGATTTGATGAACTGGCAAGATTGTGCGATATGATTTGCTTGACTGAGAAATTTCCTCTATATGGAAACATTCTTTGTAGGGTTAATTTTGATGAGAAATTCCTATATCTAGATATGATTTGGCTATCAACAATGTAAACTTTGAAACAAGAATTGCTACGATTACCCTTTTCGTAGAGGTAGCAAAAAAGTGACCTGATTTTGAAAAGCGGTGATGCAGAATACACTTCTTCTTTTTCGGGGCATATTTTTGACACTTTAAATAACTAATACGATTACCCGTTTCGTAGAGGTAGCAAAAAAGTGCCCCAATTTTGAAAAGTGGTGATGCAGAATACACTTCTTTTTTTTCGGAGCGCATTTTTGACACTTCAAATTTTCTTATGTATCAAATATAAATATTTGTTTTTAAATGTTAGTGATTTTCATGTAGATTTTAAAACGTATTAATGCAGCATCAACCTTTTTTTTAGAGGGCTTATTTTTTACACTTTAAAATTTATTATATCCAATTTTTTTTGAAATCGTGATTACTTAATGAATTTTCAAGTTGTTTTATTTTTCTTTTTTTAAATGTTGATTGCTTAAGTAAAAAATAAAAAAAAAATTAAAAATTAAAAAAAAATAGAAAATTTTAAAAAAACATTAAAAAATAAAAACAAACTAGATTTAAAAATAAATAAATAAAATTAAGATTAAAAACATTTAAAAAAAAACTAAAAAAACAAAAATATACTCAAATTTAAGAAGAACAAAAAATAAAAAATAAAAATAAAAGCAACAATAACACATTTAAAATTTTAAAAAATACATATATTTTTTATTTAAAAAAAAAAAAAAAAAATTATAAAACCATATATTTTTTATTTAAAAAAAATTAAAATTTTTATAAAACCATATATTTTTTATTTTAAAAAAAAAATTAAAATATATATATATATATATATATATTTGATTTTTAAAAACCCACAGACATAATTTTTTTTTAAATAAATATGTTTTATTAAAAAAACAAAAACAAAATTATGAGCGTTTTTTTATTCTTTTTAAATAAACATTTTTTATTTAAAAAAATTATTGCCATTATTTATTTTTTTATAAAATAGTCGCTTCATTTTTTTTAAATATAATTTTTTATTAAAAAACAAAACAGTCTTGCCGCCGCCCGACCGCCCGTGGGGGCGGGGCGATTCGACCGACCACCGATGGGGGCATGGCCCTAAGCGACAGAGCTACCTACAGCTCCACCGCCCAGGGTCGTGCCCCCACACGCGGCCTAGCAGCAGCAAAACTGGCCTTTTTTTTTTAATTTTGAAAAGTGGTGATGCAGAATACGTTTCTTTTATTTTGGAGCGTATTTTTGACACTTTAAATTTTCTTATGTATCAAATATAAATATTTGTTTTTAAATGTTAGTGATTTTCATGCTGATTTTGTAACGTGTTGATGCAGTAACAACTTTTTTTTAGAAGGCTTATTTTTTACACTTTAAAATTTATTATGTCCAATTTTTTTTGAAATCATGATTACTTAATAAATTTTCAAGTTGTTTTATTTTTCTTTCTTAAATGTTGATTGCTTAAAAAATAAAATATAATATATATATATATATATATAAGTCAAGAAAAACATTAAAAATGTAAAAATAAAAACAAACTAGATTAAAAAAAGTAGAAAATTAACAAAAAAAAAATACTACTAAAATTAAAATTAAAAGCATTTAAAAAAGAACTAAAAAAAACAAAAATATACTCAAATTTAAGAAGAACAAAAATTTAAAGAAAAACACAAACACGAACAACACATTTAAAATTTAAAAAAATATAACTATTTTTTATTTAAAAAATAAATAAATTTTTTATAAAACCATATATTTTTTATTTTAAAAAAAAAAAGTTAAAATATATATATATATATATATATATTTGATTTTTAAAAACCCACATACATTTAGTTTTTTTTAAATAAATATCTTTTATTAAAAAAACAATAACAAAATTATGAGCATTTTTTTTATTTTTTTTATTCCTTCTGAACATTTTTTAGTCAAAAAAATTTATTGCCATTTTTTTTAATAAAATAATCATTTCATTTTTTTTAAATATAATTTTTTATTTAAAAAAACAAAACAGTTGTGCCGCCGCCCGACCACCCATGGGGGCAAAGCCCTGGGTAGCGCAGCTACCCGAAATCGCCCCGCCGTCGATCGCCGCCCAACCGCCGGCAGGGATGTGGCCCTGGGCAGCCGCCCAACCGCCGGCGGGGATGTGGCCCTGGGCAGCAACAGCAGGACTGGCCTATTTTTTTTTAAATAAAAATTTATATTTAAAAAAAATGAAATGATTATTTTATAGAAATGAAATTTAAAAATGCCCATAATTTTTTTTTTTTAATTTTAAATGTTTCTTTTTTGTTTAAAAAAAAAAAAAAATTAACCATGTTAAACGTGTTTATATCTATATATATATATATATATATAAGTTTTTTAAATTTTATATATATTTTTTAAATATTTTAAATGTATTTTTTCTTAAATCAAAAATATATTAGATTTTCTAGCATGGGGGAGGAGAACCTGAGAGGATGGGAACAGGACGGGAGAAGGCGCGCGAGGGTTTGGGTTAGGGTTTCAGAACCCTCTGCAGTTTACTGAACCGCGCCGGATCGCCGTTAACCTGCACTGCACAGCTGCCGTTCACCATACATCCGTTTAACTCTCCTCTATCGCTCGAGCTGGTTGACTATTTGGGAAGGAAGGGTTACTGTATCGCGACCCCCGGTCGTCTACCCGTGACGGTTATAACTTACCTGCCCAGCTCGGTCCGTTTACCCGGAGACCTGTCATTTTCTCCGGTTTTCTCTACTTTCTGAGGTGTACGCCGTTCCGAGACGCAGCTGGCAAGATGGAGGACCTCGAAGCTGTCGATTACTCAGAAGACCCGTTGGAGGGGGTATCCATCTGGCGCTCATCCTTCTCCACATCAGAAGGTATGTTCAGCTCTGGCCTTTCCGAAAACTACTCTCTGTTTTCACTTGGGGAACAGTCAAGGACATATCCTGTGGTCCTCCCGGATGTACCACCTACTTGGCCAGCGCTCTCTACCCCCCCACTCTCCGGCAACCCTCGGTTTTGTATCCGGTGTATTGAACCCTAACCCTGGTCTAGATCCCGCGGCATCTGGTACCCTTTCCCGACCGTATACAACCCCTTCATTGCCCACGGCCTCGGCCGGTTTCGCCGGATCTCTCGGTCTTTCGTCGGGAAGTTTCACCACTGTTCCCCCGCTCTCTGGCCCCCCCCCTGTCACTGGCATCGGAGACCCTTCCTCCTCGTACCGAAACCCTACACCTCTGACTGTTACTGCCCCTCCCTTGGACCGGCCTCTCAACCCTCCTCCCCCCCAAGGCCCTAAAAAGAAGTACAGGTGTTTCAAATCAAAGGCGGACGACATCTTTCTCAGACTAGAGGAGGACATTCAGTGGGGTGAGGCTATGGAATTTGCAGATCGAGTACTGGTTGGGCGCATCAGAGGTCGGAACTACACGGCAGCACGCTTGAAGACCTGGGCAGCGGAAGTTTGGGGTCAACATTTGGTGGACATCCCCTTCGTGCAAACATTTGTGAGGGGATGGTTCGCGTTGAGGTTCGCTCGTGCTGATCATACCAACTGGGTCTTGTCCTCATACTGGCACTTTGAACATGCCCCGGTGCTCCTCAAGCGATGGACCCCCCTATTCGACCCTGAGACGGAGCAGATTGGCATCGGGCCTGTATGGATTCGACTCCCAGGCCTACCACTTCAATACTGGTCAGAAGATATCTTCAGGAGGATTGGCAACGCCATTGGCTCCTACATGGACTTCGACAAATCCTACCAGCACACTGGCATGATGGCATATGCCTGGATTCTTATCAATCTGGATACCAGAGGAGGACTACAAGAGTACATTACTATACAATGGAGAGACACGGCTCGCAAGCAAATCATCGACTATGAAGGTATTCCGTATCGCTGTCGCAGATGTCATAAAGTGGGACACCTATACTGGGATTGTCCACTCCTTAGGAAAAGAAGGGAAAATGTACAGGATGGAGACATTGAACATACTTTGAACCATTCTCCCAGGCTGAATCCGGAGAAGAATCAAGAGGAGCGAGCAAATGATGCTGGAAATCCACAAGGCACTCCTAATAATGCCGAGGCTGCAAAAGAATCTACAGCACCCCATCCTTCATCTCCAGCTCCAGTACACTCAGCGACTGTTCAGGAGGGCATCACGACGACGGGTATGTTAAATTCATCTCCCTCTACTTTGCCTCCTGTTTCTTGTATATCAGTTGGCAATATATCTCATCACATTATTTGCACACCTCCTATAACAGCACATTCGACCTCTGTGATTTTCCATCCTTCTCGGGACTTTTCCCCTTCACCCTCCCTCATTTGCTCCCTCCCGCTCCCATCTCCTGTATCATCCCCTTGCCAGCCATCTATGATTTCATCCTCCCTCGCATCCCTCTCCATCCCCTCACCTCCGGTATCTCCCCGATATTCCCTTCGATCCCGATCGAAAGATAGAGGATATGATGCCTTTGGTCTGGACTCTGAAGTCGCCCCTGTAGTTCACAAGAACTCTCGTGGTCGACCCTCTCGCATTACCAAAGCTAGACATACTGCTGACGAAGAAGTCGCCCTTGGGCGACAACAAACTATTCTCAGGGCCCTTAGAGCGAAGAACGCCCCCCCCCATCACCCTTCATGAAGATTATATCCTATAACTGCCGAGGGTTTGCTAGTTTGGCCAAAAAACTAGCACTCAGGAGACTGCTCACCTCATCACAGCCGGACATTATATTCCTTCAAGAAACCCTCTGTTTGGTTGAACCTCTTGTTCATACTCTCAATTCATGGCTGCCCAATTGGTCCTTTCATGCACTGGATGCGTCCGGGAGATCTGGAGGTTTAGCCATTGGGATTTTTAACAAAGCAATGGAGATCAGGAATATTTGGGGAGGCAGAGGTTTCATTGGCTTAGACATTTTTACTTATTCCAATGAGATGGAGATTCGCATCATCAATGTCTATGGCCCTTGTACTGACAGAGCAAATTATTGGAGAACCTTACTGGAATCGGAATCACTTCAGGCAGATAACATTATACTTGGAGGCGATTTAAACTTCTCACTGGGATTCTGTGAGTCATGGGGGCACTTGGCGCAGGTAGACTCTTTATCCGACACTATTTCCAATCTACTGGAGGATCACCAGTGGGTGGACATCCCTTCTGCCAGAATTCAGTATACCTGGACAAACAACCGTAGTGGAGAACAAAGCTTGGCTAGAAGACTAGACAGATTCCTTATCAAGGAGACACTTCTCAACAGACTCCCCCGCATTCGTCAATGGGTTGGAACTGGAGGCATATCGGACCACCGACCAATTTTTTTAGAAATGGTCGACAATAATCAAAAGATCAAGAGCCCCTTTAAATTTAATGCCTCCTGGTTAAAGGACCCCTCATACATACAGTTGGTAACTAACTATTGGCAAACCAACCATATTGGGGAAAATGAAGATCATACAGATGGATTCGTTAGAAAATTATCTGAACTTAAGAGAATATCTAAAATCTGGGCACATCAGAAACGTATCCGTGATGACAATACTTTGAAGGAGGCTGAAAGAGTCATCGCTCTTCTCGAGGACTCATCAGATGGGACCTTCCCCACTCCAGAGAGCAAAGAACAGTACTCCTCTCTCATTGCGAAGCGCTCACTTATACTGAAGGAAAGAGAAGAAAGTTGGAGACTAAGGAGCAGGGCGATATGGCTCACAGAGGGGGATGATAACACAAAATTTTATCATAAATTTGCCAATGGACGCAAATCCATCAATACTATTTGGGAATTGCAGGATGAGCGAGGGCATCCAGTTTCATCACAGAAGAACCTGGCCAGATTAGCTACTGAGCACTTCAGGAATATTTACAGAGCTCCAAGAGATATAAATATCATGGAGATCATGAGGGTGGCCGAACATTTCCCCAGGTTTGTGCTACAAGATGACTCGGAAGAACTACTGAAGGAAGTGACTATGGATGAATTGGAGGCTACTATAAAATGGTTCAAAAAGGATAAAAGCCCAGGCCCTGATGGGTGGACCATTGAATTTTATATCGCCTTCCTTGAAATCCTGGGGAATGACCTTCTCAAGATTGTGGAGAATTGCAGAAGGAGGGGCAGAATATCCTCTGCCATCAAATCCACATTCATTGCTCTTATCCCTAAATCGAACAATCCTGTCTCTTTCGATGATTTCCGCCCTATATCCCTCTGTAACTGCCTATACAAGATCATTGCCAACCGGCTGAAGCCTATTCTTTCTCGGCATATATCTCCTGAGCAATTTGCCTTCCTTCATCACAGACAGATTCACGAAGCCATTGCCACGGCACAAGAACTCATGCATACTTTGCAGGTCAAAAAGCAGAAAGGAATGATTCTTAAAGTGGACCTTTCCAAGGCGTTTGATAGAACAAACTGGCTCTATATTAGACTGCTGTTGACTCATCTTGGTTTTCCCTATGATTATATCAAATGGATGATGAGCTGCATCACTGATGTGTCCTACAATGTGCTTCTCAATGGCGAAGCTACTTCGTTTTTCACATCAGAGAGGGGCCTCAGACAGGGATGTCCGCTTTCACCTCTGCTATTCTTGCTTATTATGGAAGGATTAAGTAGGATTATTACATCTGCTCGAGATAGAAATCATCTGACTGGCATTAAAATTGCGGATAATTTTTATCTTACTCATCTATTATTTGTTGATGATATTCTGATATTCTTAAATGGCAGCATTGGGGACTCCACTACTCTTCAGAACTTAATCCTACTTTTTCAACAAGCTACAGGTATGAGGATAAATGATAGCAAGTCCACGATCACTACTGTTGGATGCTCACAACATGAAATCACCTATGCATCACAGCGCTTCCCTTTCACCTCATTGAATTTGACTGATGGTATAAAGTACCTGGGGTTTAGATTAAAACCACTCGGATACAGGATAGCTGACTGGACTTGGCTCATAGCGAAAGTGGAAAAAAGACTACAGATATGGTACCACAAATATCTCTCTCGAGCAGGCAGATTGGTTCTCATAAAAGCAGTTATTGAAGCCACACCAGTCTACTGGATGACCTTGGCCTGGATACCAAAAGGTATATTGAATCGATTACAAAGCATATGCTGTCGTTTTCTTTGGAAAGGACATCAAGCGGGGAAGCTTTTTGCTTGGGTCAAATGGGACACCATTGCAAAGCCCAAAAGATGGGGAGGATGGGGCATAAAGAGACTTGATCTATTCTCCAGAGCATTAGCAGCCAAGCTTGGATGGCAGCTCCTCACCACAGATAGTCTCTGGACCCGAGTTGCACAGGTAAAATACATCAAGCCATTGAATCTAATGGACTGGTTCCGTCTGCAACATGGAACTAGCAATAACATATCTAATATCTGGAAAGCGGTCATCGGCTCACTATCACTACTGCGAGAAGGTATTACATGGCGTATAAAAGAAGGGAATGTTGTTCAAATTGGTTTGGACCCGTGGGTCGGCTGTGGCAATGCCCACAGATTATCTGCAGACCTTATTAGATATCTACACAGCCGAGGAGTAACACACATAAAGCACATCGGCGACAATGACAATTCTACCTTTCTCCAACAGGCATGGACATCAGCGCAAGCGTTAGAGATACCAGCTCAGTGGCAGCACGAATGGCAGGATTATACGGATGCCCTTACCCAGGCACATATCAGACTTACAGAAGGACCGGATGAGATCATCTGGGCCCTTGCTAAACATGGATTATACACCCCGAAACAAGGTTACTTAAGGCTCATGGAACCCTTCAAGCCTCGGGACATCCTCCCAACCTGGAAAACGCTCTGGAAGCTCAAGGCAGCTCCTCGCACACGCTTGTTGATGTGGAATATCCTCTTCGACAAGATTCCTACTGGAATCAATCTAATGAAGAGATCTTTTTATGGTCCCTTCCGATGCCACTTATGCCACAAGGAAGAAGAAAGTACAGAGCATCTATTCTTAAAATGCTGCACTGCTATAGAATTTTGGCAATCCCTCATCTCTCACTTTCCAAGCTTAAAGAACTGGCAAGGCAACAATCTCATGGAAGCTTGGAATGATTGGTGTCAAAACCACTCCGGAAAATCCATCAACATACCTTTGCTGGTTTGCTGGGCCTTATGGATCGCGCGCAACCAGGCCATCTTTAACTTAAAGACCCCCCACTGGCCGGCCATTTTGCAACGCACGATTGCAGACTTTGACATGCTCCCCGACGTGGATTCCTCAGCACCCCCCCGCACCATCAGACCTGAGATCATAGACAAAACCAAGCCCTGGGCTTATTTCGATGGCTCTGCTCAGGAAGCAGGCTGTGGGGGTGGCGCCATCCTATATCTCACTGAAACGCACTGCTACAAGATACAAATCAACCTAGGCAGAGGCACCAATAATTTTGCAGAACTATGCACGGCAAAACATATCATACACTTTGCATTACAAAAACATTGCAGACACCTACAACTATTTGGAGATTCTAAAATTGTTTGCAACTGGCTGAATGATGCATCTCATTGCTATGCATTCTCATTGAGGCATATATTAGATGAAGCAAAAAGACTGATTACTTCTTTTGAATCATTTGTCTGTCATCACATCTACAGGGAACGAAACACAATTGCAGATCAATTATCCAAAGAAGCAGCGCACAGACAAGGAGATGACTGGTTGATACAGGAGGAGTTAGACGGAACATTCTACCAGCATTATCATAGACCTTTTGACGATCCCATTGGAAATGGGCTTTAAGGCCCTCATACAGCAAGCACTGTTTTTTTGTACTGTTTATTTTGTATTATCATGTATATATAATCCACTGCATGGACATGTTTAACAACTTTTTTTATGACAGCATATAGCTTATATATCGCTCTCTGCGTAGAGCAGGACATAAATTTTGATCATATTATAGTCACAACTAGTACAGACTTTGCAGACTCCCTGCGTGGAGACTTCTAGACTATCTATCAGATCTATAGACTGTGAACTCCTCAAGCACAGCAGCCTCCATATGAATATGCATTGCATCTACAAAATGTAATTTCTTTATATTAATAGAAATTACGACTTTTTCCCAGGGGAAAAATATATATATATATATATATATATTAGATATCATTTTGGAATTCAATTGTGTTAAGTAAGTCATTCATGTATGACCATTTCCATGAGAGGCAGTTGTAACTGACTAATTTCTCATGATTTTTTAATAGTCCACTTAGCATTCATTGCATCGGGTGATGCTCATAGGGTGAACAAAATGGGATTGAAACTAGTGAAATGAATTACATGGCGCTAATCATCACTTTTGGGGCTTGCACCTGGTAACCAGAACTTCCCGGGAGGTCACCCATCCCAGATTGCCTCTGGCTCAAGCGCACTTAACTATGGAGTTTTCCCCACAATCAAGCCCACTTAGTTTTAATTTTAAATGTTTTTTTTTAAATCGAAATTTTAAATTTTAAATTTTTTAATATAAATTTTTAAATGTTTTTTTTAATCAAAAATATATCGTTTTTTTAATTTTAAATATATTTTTTTTAATTTGAAACTATATTTATTTTTTTAATTTTAACTGTTTTTTTTTTAATCAGTACATTTTTGTTTCTTTAGGGTTTTTTTAAATCTTAATTTTAGTAGTTTTTTAATTTATTTTTTTTTGTATTAATTTTCTATTTTTTTAAATCTAGTTTGTTTAAAAAAAAAAAAAAATTAGTTTTTGTATATGCTTTTTAAAAATTTTATATATATATAATTTTTTTTATGGTTTTACTAGACTAAAAAAAAATTGCAAATTTTTTTGAAAATATGTTTTTCTTATTATTTATTTCTTTAATTTTTTTTAGTTTTTTAATTCTTATCTTTTATAAGGTTAATTTATTTTTTTTTACATTTTTATGATTGGTTTTTTTTTTGTTATTTTTTTTTATGTTTGAATTTTTTTTTGTCTTTTTTGTATATTTGATTTTTATTTTTTTTTTATTTTATGTTTTGTTTTTAATATATATTTTTATTTAGTTTTGCTATTTTTTTAACCCTTTTTTTTTGCTTTTCATTGTTTTAATTTTGAATTTTATGTTTTCATTATTCTTTTGAAATTTTAATGCATTTCGGAGTCATAATAAAATCTTTTACACCATTATTTCAAAATGTTGAAAATTTAGCCTTTAAAAAAAAAATGTTATTCAAGCATCAACACTTTTCATTTTGAGAGTGTTTTTTGCACCATTTTTGCACATAAAAAATTGTTTTTACTAGCATTTTTTAAAAATGTTGAAAATTGACCCTAAAAAAAACCATCATTCCAATATCAACGCTTTTCATTTTCAGGTGTTTTTTGCACAATTTTTGCACAAAAAATTCGGTTTCACTGCAATTTTTAGAACATGTTCAAAATTGACCCTTAAAAAAAAAAAAAAAATCATTGTTCTAGTATACACACTTTTCATTTTTAGCATTGTTTTTCATGTTTTTTCGGGGTTTTTTTTGTCAAATTTCCTGTTTTGAGTTCATAGTTCCCATTTCAAAGTTTACATTGTTTATCCAACTCTTAACCAGAACTGTTGTTTTTGGGCAAGATGTAGATTGTCTTCAAGTTGGGAGCAAAGTGAAAACGCTAACTCCACTTGCTAACGTAGCTAAGAGTCTTCTATCTAACTACTCATTGGCCCTCCAATGTACCAAATTTGAAGTCCATGGATCTCGGTTTATAATGTAATACATGAAACATTTACAAAAGTTAAAAAATCCTCCAAATAAGTTTAGCTACACAATCTTATAAAAAACATATTGAAACTCTATAAGATGAGTTGGGACAATTGATAAAAGCTCAAAAGAGAGAAATGAAGCTAGAGTCACTGTGGGATTGTTCATCCAGTTGCTAATCAACCGAAATATCTGTCTCCGGATAGAGGTATTGCTGCCAAGGATATTCTCTTAAAGGTGAGCCATTTCTAGCAGCCTAGTTGTATTCAGACTATGCTTAATAATAAAACCCTTATATCTGTTGCACCGGTTTTTCCCGCATTGGGTTTGTCCAGGAACAATTGTCCAAAAATAATAGTGTCCCTTGTATTGTCTCAGTTTACTTCAGTTGTTGATTTGTATATTTGCGAAGGCTACAATTGTGTTTACTTCGATGTTTATATAAGTAAATAACTTGTTAATGTAAAGAACAAGTAGGAGATAGTAAACCAGAAAATGCAGTCAGGGCTTCTGATGTGTTAGATTCAGGAATTTTCACAAAAAGTGCTAAAAAATGCGACTTGTGTTCCTTTTTCACTCCTTTGACTTTGCAGGTTGAAGTGTTAAGGGGTTTTGGAGCGCGGTTGAAGATTTTAATTCAGGGATCAGTGTTGCCGAGGAACGAACCCCCCCTCCCCCCTTCGATCTTGCTCACAATCCGCGCTACTGGTGGGAGCAACTCGGAAGCAGGTCGAGAGTGCGCTCCCAAAAAACAAATCCGCTCCCTTCCATTTTCCGATTCGAACTAGGGAGCGTGGCTCCGGGAGCAATTTTTACAACCTGGGAGCAGTTGGGGAGCGATCGCTCGCAACCGCTCCCGGGTTGTAAAAATTGCTCCAAGCAGCGGTGAGCGACCCCCGCGAAAAAAATAAAAAAATAAAATATATAAATAAATAAACAAAAACAAAAACGTGCGGATAAATACTTAAAAAAAAAAAAAAAAACAAGGCCGGAAAAAAAATACGACGACAAGGAAAATAGAGGGAGGAAGGGTGAAAGGGAATATAAATAAACCCTCACCCTCATATTCATTTCTTTATTTGAGAGAGTGAGAGTGAGAGTGAAAGAGTGAGAGAGTGAGAGCAAGAGAGAGCGAGCAAGGAGCAAGAGAGAGCAAGGAGCAAGATAGCCAGAGAGTGAGAGACCAAGAGAGAGCAAGGAGCAAGACAGCTAGAGAGTGAGAGACCAAGAGAGAGAAAAGCGCTAGAGGAGATTGAAGAGCTTGCAAGAGCTTGCAAGGGGATATTGGAGGCCAAAGAGGTAGGCTCTACACTCTATTCCAACAATTTTTTTTTAATGTTCATTCCTAAATAAATAAGTAATTTTTTTTCTCTATTTCCCATTCCATTTTTTTGCAGATTCAAAACTTCAAATTTCTAACATCATGGTTATATTTCTTGACATTTTCTTCTTCTTGGTTCCTTTTTTTGTTATTATGGTGTTCGAAAGTAGAAAAAAGAGGGTTGAAAATGAAGAAGGGGATGAAGAAGTGGGTTATAGTGGATTTGATGAAAACTCCGGAGAGGAGTACCTTGGTGAGGAAGAGCTGGAGGAGAGTGAACATGAGTCAACTCAAAAAACTAAACAAGACCAAACCCCATTGTGGAAATATGTTAATAGACCTGAAGCAGGGAAAGGGGGTGGAACCACTAAATTTCATTGCCCCCATTGCAACAATAATTACACAAGTTCATACACCCATGCCAGAAAGCACCTCTGCGGGAAAAGGCCATGGGATGGAGATAAACAAATAGGAATCAAAACTTGTACAGGTGTGTCAGCAGCAGATAGAGCCAAATACATAAGGGAAGAGGAAGAAACCCATTACAAATCTAAAAAATCAAAGAGTTTCTTTGAACCAAGCTCACAATCACATGCATAAAGAACTCCTTCAGCATCCTCCCATGGCAGTGGATATGGAGGCACAGAGTCACCAAGTTTAAGGTGTAGAACCATATCAAATTTCCTTGATGAAGGGTGTAGGAATGATGTAGATTCAAAAGTTTACAGGTTTCTATATGCATGTGGGATACCATTCAATGTTTTTCGCTCACCTTATTGGCATGAAATGGTTTCTGCCATAAATGATGCCCCTAAAGGATACAAGAGCCTTGGGTATGACAAGGCTAGAACTGTTGGACTTGATCATGAAAAATAAAAAATATCACATTCTTTGAGTAGAATGACAAATTCTTGGACTTACCGTGGGGTGTCCATTGTATCTGATGGATGGACAAATATAAAAGGCAAGCCATTGATAAGTGTCCTTGTTCTGTCTGTTAGTGGTGCCATCTTTCTTTCAGCATATGATTACTCAGACAAGTTCAAGACTGGCATCAACATTGCAGAACCATTACTTGAAACAATTGACCGTATTGGGCCATACAATGTCATTTAAGTCATCACTAATAATGCTCCTAATTGTAAGGAAGCGAGAGCAATTATTGAGGATGCCCCAACATATTTTGGTTTGGGTGTTTGGTTCACATAATGAACCTTTTGATGCATGTTATTGTTAAGAGCAAAAACCAACAATACAAATGGATTGGTGATTTGTACAAGAGAGGCAAAGAAATGATAAAATTTATTACAAATCATAGCAATACCCATGGCCTTTTCCGCAGTCACTCAAGATTGGAGTTGTTGAAGATTGCGAGGACTAGATTTGGTAGCTATTACCTCACCTTCAGGTGCCTTTTGAAGGTAAGAGAGTCATTGGCTAGCATGGTATCAAGTCCACACTGACAGGTATTAAAAGAAAGGGCTACAAATTCAGTTGAAAGGCAAGTTTTGAACAGGTGGAGGAGACCGCTCTTGATGTTATGTTTTGGGCACATGTGAGGCAAGTATTGGAATTCACCAAGCTCATTTATCAAATGATTCGGTTTGCAGATACAGATAAACCAGTGATTGGGGAGGTGTATGAGCAGATGGATACCATGTTGGGGCAAATAAAAGATATTTTTCATAAAGATGATCCCAACATGTATACACTGATTCACAATTGTGTGTGTGCACGGTGGGATAAACTTAATGTTCCACTACATGCCTTGGCATATATCCTTACACCAAAATACTACTCTGCATCTTTGTTGGGCCAACCTGCACCAGGGGGTGGGGTTAAGGTCAAACCCCATATAGATGAAGAGGTATCTACAGGATATTTGCAAGCATTAGACAAGTTGATACTTGACAGGGAGGAATGTGCTAGTCTGCGTCTTGAATTAGGCAAATACTTCAGTTGCACTAGTTTGTTTGGTACCTTCCATGCAATGGAAGATAGAGACATATTTGACACTCTCACATGCTGGGAAGCATATGGCAGCCAGGGACTTTTGCCAAAATTGGCAAAACAAGTTCTCTCATAGGTTGTAAATACTTCTTCTGCAGAGAGGTGTTGGAGCACCTATAACTTCATACATAATGTGAAAAGAAACAGACTTAATGAAAACCGAGCAAAAAGCTTGGTTTATATGCACTACAACTTGAGGTTGTTGAATCATTACTTTGATCGTGCTTATGAGGATCCAACATATAAAATTTGGGACAACCAACCAGAGGATGATAATTTGGAGGATGGCACTATACATCTTGAAGAATTGGAAGCGGAACTTATGAGAGAGGAAGATGAAGCAACAACCATGCCACCTCCACCATCCAGTAGCAGTGCTCGAGTTCCGAGTCTTGTTCCTTTGTTGTCGTCACCTCTATATACACCCTCACGTGGAGGGCATGTGTCTTCTGGTTCTGGTCGTCGGTCTGTGCGGGAGGAGACTCCTAGAAGACCACCACAACCTGTTCAAACATCAGACGTTTCTCGTGGTAAGGGCCACATGAAATAGTAGATAATAGATTTATAGTTTACTTGTCTTTTCTAGTTTCTAGTAGTTTTCATAATCGTTGACTCTTTCATATTTATTATGATATTTTTGTAAACAATATATGACAATTTAAGTTTGAAGTTTGAAGTTGGAAATTATAACTCATTGGTAATGAATTATGAATATGATGCTTCGTGAAAGTTGTTTCATTTCATTTCATTTTATAACATCTCATTTCATGTCAGATATTATTTGTTGTAATGGTTAAACTTAGCTTACAAGTACAACTTTGGTGATCAATGATGATAAATGCTATATATTGAATTTTCAATTCGAAAACTTGAAGTTGAAACTTTAAGATTGATGAATCATGATTCATGAGACTCAATATGTTGTATGTTACCAACTTGTGGACGTGGTTGATGAAGATTATAACTTCTAGATGATTGTTGTTATATGGTCCAATGATCAATCTATGTTTTTTTATATCTAATTCATCATTCTACATGTTTTTGTTAACATATATGTACCAAAATATATATATATATATATATATATAAAATGCTCCGAGATTCGCTCCCAAACCATGAGGTTTTGAAAATGTTGCTCCCGCACCCGTTTTCACTCCCGCTCCCACTCCCAAGTAACACTGTCGGCGATGAAGGGATCCCAAGTGTTGGGCAAGAGGATCTGTCCACTAGTGATCAAGTTTTTTCCTACAGCAGCCCATTTTCTTCCTTATTTCATAGAAATCATGGCTCAATCAACAAGGGCAACAAGAAAAGGTCAAAGAAAAGGGATGAATTGTTAGTTTTTGTAGTATTGGACAGGGGTTCCAGTCTCGACTTGTGTCAAAGAGGCTAAGAACACAAGATCTTCAAAACCCAGAAAACGTTTTGAGAGATAAGCTTATGAAACACCTTAATTAAACTAATTAACCATCTTTTAAAATTTTCCTAAGTTTAGCTTAGGAAAATCGACTAGCAAGACAATGGGGACGGAGAAGACACATCGAGTGAGAGGGAGATCTAGGCAGATCGAATTTCCCAGAGCAAAGATTCAATGTCAGGAAGAATTCGAGCCAGAGATTGAGTAGCAGAGATTGAGGAGCAGCAGAAAAGTGATTTCGGAGGATTTTCCTGTTCCGGAAGAGGCAGCAAAGATAGACCAAGTTATTCCACAGCAGGCTTGGCAAGGGCTTGCACAGAGCTTCAAGGAGGCAGTTCGATTCAGCCAAAGGAGAGATCGATTCAGTAGTTGAGTGTCAAGAAAATTCTTCTAGAGGGCCAACGAATCCTTCTCAATGGCAAAGACAGTCAACAGAGGCAGATTGCAACTATTCCAGGTAGTGCGAGTTTCAGCCTGTGCAGTGCCTACGCAGAGGTTGACACAGAGGCAGATTGGGAGTTGATTGTGAGCCTAGATTAGGCCAGGATTGCTTGTGGAGAGAGAAAATTCTCTCAAATATTTTGTAAGTGATTTCTCGGGAGAGGATTTCCAATTTCGCATCCAAACATTGTACTCAGATTTTGTTGTGGAATAATAATAATAATAACCCTCATCTACTGCACTCGTTTTCCAACATTAGATTTTTCTGGGGACATTTATCCAAAAATAATGGTGTCAATTTTATTTTGTGTATGCTCTATTTTCTCAATTCCAATTTTACTTCAGCAATGCGTTTTATTTTTGGTGAAAATTGTAGTAGGGATTTTATTCGTTGTTTGTTGTAATAGCAAATAACTGCAGATAATAATATTCAATTAGAAGAATAATTTCCAATTGCTATAATAGTGAAAATTTCACATGGTTTCAGAGCATCGATGATCAGATCGGAAGCTCAGTAGTGAGATGGAAACTTTGTGCAAGTTCAGAGGGAATCTCTAGGCAAAATTTCTAGATTTGCGCAAACCACCAACAGGAAGTGCAAATTAGCATAGCAGAGTTGAATTTTTAGTTTGCAGGCAACAGAAAATTCGAAGAGCCTCAATTGCAGTGAATTGCAAGCAGTGGTGTTGTCAGGAAGCAGTTTCAGTGAGCAAATCAGTCAGTTCGTTGAGTAGAGTTGGGCACAATTGGTTTACAGCTAGACCACCAGTAGAGAATCAGTGCTGGGTGGAAGAGAAAAGCACATTGAAGATAAATTTTCAAAATTTCTCAGAGGGCTATTTATATTAATCTAATGACTCATACAAGATGTAACATGCCCAAGAAGGGTCCTTCATACATGACATAGACTCAAATTGACTTTTATGACTAGATGACAAATCCTAAAGGCTCACAATGGAAGCCATCACTAAAAATAAAATTCCTTGCTCATGAAACCCATGAGACAAGCATTACAATAATAATTATTTTCTCTTCTTCTCATCAATTACATAAAATCACAATTATAGATGTCATTATGAAAATCGAACCTAGTTACACTTTTCAACACTCCCTCTTAACTAGGGAGGTATTCATAATGGTACTTGGTCATTCTCAATGTGAATAATTTCTCATAAGAAGAGTCAAATTGGTAACCCATCTGTTTAGCATCATATCAACCAGCATTGTCACATAGCAAGGCCTTGACTAACAACTCTATCTCTCCGCGAGGTCTGAGCACAATGCTGGGGAGACCAATGATGTATAGACACCCTCATCCTTGTCTCTCTCTTCTTATCTTGGATTCCCATTCCTGAAAGAATATCGGTCCTCTACGACTACTCTTACCTTGGATGCCTTAACTCATCCTCAAAGAGTATCAGATGCCAGATGTTTACCCAATCCTCCATTTTGTCTTCTGAAGTGAAGACAAGAATGATGTGTCGATCTCTCCCTCTTAATTAGGGAGGACATATCTATTCCAATAAAGGAATGTACTCTTTCCTATGAAAGGAATGTACCTAAGCTCCCTCTTGGCTTACAAATTTCCAAGCTTCTTCAAAGTAAGAAACTTGTTTCTAGGCTCCCTCTTAATTAGGGACCTACAACAGCTCCTCAAGTGGAGATGATGGGACAACCAGTTGTTTGAGGAACTCCTCTTCACGATGTCATGAACTTCTTTTCGTTATCTAGGAGTCTCCATGTTTGGGACATCTACATAGGGCACTGACCATCCATCACTTTCATCCATGAGTCAGCCATGTCATCATCGAAAAGTGATCCATTAGTCCATATCTGGCCTTCTTTCATGCCATGTTGCTTTCTTCATGCCATGTTGCTTTCTTCATGCCATGTTTACTTAAGGATCTTTCATCCTACTATATGTGCATCGGTGGTGGACGACATCCATAGATCTTCCCTTAGAAGCCCTTCATAAACACATCCAGATATTTGTTCAAAAATAAAGGAATGGACATTAAATTTAACATTACCTTTTTGATGGTTTTTCATCATGACATCTTTTAGTTTGCATCATCGACATATCTCCCAAAGATATATATTGTCAAGGGTCTCTTTCTTTTTTAGACTCCATCAGAGTCTTCATATCTTCCATGGAGATATGCTAGTCAAATCTTCTTGGTCTTTCAGATGTCGATTACATTTACCATGGTTGCATATTCCATGATCTCTTCCTTCCTTTCTTCACATATTTCATTCCCAGTAGCTTCCAATCAGAGTTCCTTAATTGCAGTCAACCACCTCATACTTCATATGAGGACATATTATGTTGATTTCATCTAGTGAATGTGACCCATGCATTCTTGCATCCCTTTGAGGGAGGAGATCCTTTCTTTTGATCATGCTCTTAAGATAGAGCATTGATCCATGATATCTGCAACCATATGACATGACTTCTGCAATATCAAATGTAAGCATGCATACCTCATTTTTCTTTTGAGGAGATCCTTTCTTTTGATCATGCTCTTAAGATAGAGCATTGGTCCATGATATCTGCAACCATATGACATGACTTCTGCAATATCAAATGTAAGCATGCATACCTCATTTTTCTTTTGAGTCATCCAGTCTTCCAACAGTTGCTTCCTTGATTGAAAGAGTTTCAATTCCTTGATCTGCTTCACTTTTATGTCATCATACCATCAACCCATGAATTCCACAAGTTTGGAATTCTTGATGAAACATTTGCTTTCCCTCACAATCGGTGAACCTTTCAATGAAGATTCCATCAGAGAATCTTGAGGATCTAAAGTATCCCCATTAGCAGATGTTTCCTTTTGACAGATGTATGATGAAGCTTTAACTCGATGACCTTGCCACTTATGTTTCCAATGAGATTCCCAAGGGCTATATCCTTGACTTCCATAGATTTTAACCATCTTTCATGCTTCTCTATGATGACGTCCCAAGCTCTTGCTTTCAATGCTTTTATGATGCTTATCCCATTTAGTGAATTATGATAGCCATATCTTACAACAGAAGACTTAGGAACTTGAAAAGACCTTATTTGGGGAAGACTTCTCAATAGTGGAGATCTATTACTTCCTCCTTCTTGGATTTCTTATTTTCAGCTTCCTCCACTTACTCGGTGATGTGGGTTTCTTCTCTTCCTCTTTTGTTATTGTCCTTCTTGAGCTTAGGACAATCTCTCATATAGTGCCCATATTCTTGACACCCATGGCATTGTATTTTAGCCATGTTCTTCTTTTTTTTCTGAGGACAAAACTTTCCAAATTTTCCTTTTCTTTTTTTCATTGCAGCATATGCTTGATTTTGTTTGCCTGCTCCCACATTAGATTTGACCTTTAGTCTAGATTCTTCAATCTTGCACAGTGACCGTAGATCCTGAAATGGAGTAGCTTCTTTATTCCCATATATACTTGAAGTAAAGCTACCCCACTACTCTGGTAGTGCATTTAATACAACTATAGTCATTTCTCTATCAGACATGACTTCTCCCAGATCTTGTACTTGATCCCGGATTTCAGATATCCTCATAAAATATGAAGCTATTCCATCTTCCCTTGACATATTTCGCTGGTAGAGTTCTTGCCTCAATGAGATGAATTCTCCAGCAGTGCTTACGGAATACAACTCTACTAGTTTGTCATAGATTTCTTTTGAAGTTTCAAGTTTGGATACATATGGGATGAGAGGATCCTTGATAGATTCTATGAGAATCCTTTGAGCCCTAACTTCCCCTTTCATATACTCTGCAAGAGTTTGAACATCTTCCTTTCTTGGTTTAGTGATAGATCCTTTGACATGTTCCATAACCTCATTTTCAGTGAGATTCAGATTTGTCCTTTTCTTCATGGAAGATAGTTTGAAGACCCAACAAATTTGTTGTTTTCCTTGCAAAAATACATTTTGACAGATTCAGATGTGGACATAAATGTACTTACTTGATAGGATGCTCATGTGAAAAAATTGTTGCAGTAACTGATTTATTTATCCTACTTATTTACAATAAGTTATTCACCAATGCTTCAGTAAATATCAAAATAAATTCAGCTGCAAACTTCACAAATTAAGAACTAAAAATTAAAAGGCAAGAGAAACATCAGCATATGTACAATCACATTAACACATTTGTTTTTGGACAATCGTCCCCGGAAAAACCCAATGCGGGAAAACCGGTGCAACAAATCTGAGGGTTTCTAATATTGGCAGTAAAATTCTAATTACAATATGGATGCCCCAGAGAAAATGACAATCCACTCAAAGAAGATAACTGAGAATTTTCTCACTGAATCTGGAGATTTTATAGTGTCCCCAGCTACTGGATGACCCACTGCGCAGTCTCTACGCAGACACTGCGTGACTTCTACGTAGAGACTCCCTCTGACTGCGTCAACCTTGGCTGTTGCTTCTTCTGCTGCTGAGAAATCAAGATTTCCCCTGCCAATCACCCGTAGTGATTCCTGGCACTGATCTCTGCTATCCCCCAACACTTATGCGTCAACCTCCTCCAATTGTTGCATTATCCCTCTGCGTCAATCTCCTCCAGTTGTTGTGTTGTCCCTACTTGGCACAGCGCTGGCTCTATTATCGTTCACTGTCTTCTCTAACGTACATTCACTAGCACTGGAAATCACTTCCTTCCAGTACTGCCTCAGATCCTCACTGCTTGATCACTAGTTTGAATTCCTTAGCAAACCCTACTCTAGGAAAATCGAACTGATTGATCAACTCTCTATGTGTCTCTAAATGAACCCCAAGCCTCCTTCTTAGACTTTTCTCTTTGAGACTTCAACGACCGAGATTAAGTCTCTAATCAACGGCTAAGATTAAAACATGACTATTACAAAATGACTTGATCCGCCTTCTAGATCATTCTCACCCATATTTTGATTAATACCCATTAATATTTTTATTTTCCGAAGTTTAGACTTAGGTACCCCATTAAAATAATTAATTATTTTAATAAAATAAAATCTGGGTGGAATTTCACCAAACGGTTTCTGGGTTCTTTAGAACTCATGTGCCTTAACTTCTCCACCAATTTTCATGGCTAGAGCACATTTGATGCTACCAAAAACTAACACTCCCTCTTAGCAAGGAAAGTGCTCTAGCAAAAATGTCCAACTGCATGTTGCTCTGTCTCTAAAGCATTTCCTTTTCCACACTGTTGTTGCTACCAACATTGTGTTACTGTTGCTACTGTACAGTTGCCCATGACACTACCACTGTTGCCTCTGTACTACAGCTCCCTCTCAAATGTTGCATTAAGCTATTGAAAGGGGTTTTCCAACATACCCATATGTTCCCAAAATTGAACAAACTTTGTTCTTCCTAGAGCCTTGGTGAATACATCTGCTACCTGATTTCCTGTGGGAGTATACTCCAACTGTACCACCCCATGCTGAACACAATCCCTGATAAAGTGACAACGAATATCAATGTGTTTGGAGCGTTCATGAAACACTGGATTTTCAGAGAGCTTGATACAACTCTGATTATCATAGAAGATTTTTGTTGCTGCCATCCTTTTCCTGAATAGATTTACAAGCAGTTTCATGAGCCATATAGCTTCACGTGTTGCTTTGCTAGCTGCCATATACTCAACTTTAGCGCTCAGTGCTACAAACTTTTGCTTCTTACTGCACCAAGAGGTTATCCCAGATCCAATACCGAAGCAATACCCAGTGGTACTTTTCCTGTTTACTGAACTTCTTGCCCAATCTGCATCAGTGAATCCACTCAATTCGATATCATTGCCTTTGGTGTATCTTAATCCAAAAATGATTGTTCCCCACACATACCTGAGAATGTGCTTTGTTGCTGCCCAGTGCGCCCTTTTTGGTTCCACCATGAACTAACTAAGGGTGTTGACAGCATAACATATGTCTAGCTTGGTGTTGACCAGATACATAAGCGACCCAATGAGCTATCTGTATAATGTGAAGTCCACTTCCTTATCTCCAGAAGCATCTATTTTCTTCCAATTGGTAATCATAGGCATAGCCATAGGTCGACAATTCTGCACTCTGAATCTTTTCAGAATTCCTGACGCATATCTACCTTGGCCAAGGAAGATCTCACCATCCTGCTGCCAAACTTCCAATCCCATAAAGTAGTGCATTAGGCCCAAATCCTTCATATCAAACTTTGTTTCTAGGTTCTTCTTGCCATCCTCTGAGTTTGGATGATCCTGTCAAAAATAGATGATCCACATACAATACCAGAATCAACGGCTTACCTTCTACCAACAGATAATAAATATTGGGATCGGCATCGCTCTTGATGAATCCCAATTGTTGTAAGTAGTTGTCAATTCGACCATACCAAGCTTTGGGTGCTTGTTTCAGCCTATACAAGGCTTTCTTCAATCTACACACACGAGTTCTCTTTCCATGTGTTTCGAAACCTTCTGGCTCTTCGATATATACCTCTTCTTCTATCACCCCATTCAAGAACATTGTCTTGACATCCATTTGGTGAATCTCCCAACCCATCTGTGCTGCAAGGGATATAATGGATCTGATAGAGTTATACTTAGCTACTGGGGCAAAGGTTTCCTTATAGTCTATTCCTTCCTTTTGAGCATATCCTTTTGCAACGAACCTAGCCTTTTACTTGTCTACACTGCCATCTGCAGCATACTTGATCTTGTAAATCCATCTCAAACCCACAACATGTCTATTCTCTGGACTCTTCTACCATGGCATCCACCCATACCTGGTGTTGTATAGCTTCATGAAAGCTAGAAGGTTCTTCGACCTGAGCTACCAATGCTTGGTACATGTCAGGTTGTCTACATTATCTTTTCTCGGCTCTAAGAGCTCCAACGAATTCCTCTGAATCCCTCAAAGTATGTCATACCTCTAGGCTAGTCCTTCCACTGGTGGTGGGAGGTTCCATCTGTTCCTCCTCCTGTTGTTGTACCTGATGTGACACTCCTGGCTCCTCTTCTCTTGAGGAGATGCTAGTAATGGTTACAATGCTTGAATCAAATACCTGCAGCCTTGCCTGATATGATCCTTGTTACTAGACCAGAGGAGCATCTTCAACCTATTCTTCAAACGCCATCTTTTGAGATTTCCTGAAAGCTCTATCTTCCATGAACTTTACATCCCGCCTTACTACAATCTTCCTACTGCTCGGAATGTAGATTCGGTATGCCTTTGAAGTCTCGTTGTAACCCACGAGATATCCAACTTCGGCAGTCTGCTCTAACTTGCTCCGCTTCTCTTCTGGAATATGACAATAAGCCACACTTCTGAATATCCTGAGGTGACTTACTTCTGGCTTCTTTTCCATGAAAACACCCTCTGGCGTCTTCTTTCCTAAAGCCCTGTGAGGAGTCTTGTTTTGAATGTATATAGTTGCGTTGCATGCTTCTGCCCATAAAAACTTGAGTAGATTCTGATCATATAACATCACCTTTACTGCTCCAACAATAGTTCTGTTACTCCTTTCTGCGACTCCATTCTACTCTGGATTATAAGGTGTTGTCCATTTTCTTCAAATCCCTTCCCTTGTGCAAAAATTTGTGAAGTCTTTATCCGTGTATTCTCTGCCATTGTTTGAGCACAATATTTTGATCTTCCTTCCTATCAGGTTTTCCACTAGAGCCTTAAACTCCTTAAACTGATCAAAGACCTCATCCTTGGTTCTTAAAAAATAAATCCAAGTTTTCTTGGAATGGTCATCTATGAAGGTGACAAAATACTCAGCACCACTAATAGCTCTTGTAGACATTGGACCGCAAATGTCTGAGTGTATTAAGCCTAATACACTCTTAGCTCTATTGTTGCTTCTGGAATAAGCTACTTTGGCGTACTTGCCTAGTAAACAGACTCTGCATGTATCATCATGCTTGGTAGTAAGCACTGGAACCCCCGTAACAGTTTCCTTGAGCATCCTTAATGCCCCATGATGTAAGTGTCCCATCCTTCTATGCCACAGTTCATTCAAGTCTTTTTCTCCACTAACATTATTGCTTATCAGTTCCATAGGAGACTCGCGCTGCAACTTGTATAACCTGTTGCTTTGAGTTCCAATCTAGGCCCTCTTTTTCCACTTAGGATTCTTGACATATACTCTGTTACCGATGAAGTACACATCATGTCCTTTATCTTGTAATTGAGATACAAAAATCAAATTCATTCCCATACTTGGCACATGTAGTACGTTCGTGGACCAAAGACTATCTCCTGCTACTGTCTAGAATGTAACGATTCCCTTTCCTACTAGGGTGCATTTTGTCTTGTTACCCATTGTGATTTGGAAGTTCATTTGTTCCTCCTAATAGCTTGAGAAATATTCTTGTTCTCCAGTCATATGAGTTGAAGCCCCACTATCAATGTACCAATCCTCGACTGATGCAGAACTCGATAAGCAAGCAAATTACTCTTCCAACTTGGAAGCTAATTCGGAAATATTTTGATCCCTACTGTTCTCCATGCTCTTTTTCTTTGCTTCCATCTTGCCTAGACCTTGCTTTGACACCATGTGAAAAATTTGTTGCAGTGATTGATTTATTTCTCCTACTTATTTAAAATAAATTATTCACCAATGCTTTAGTAAATATCAAAATAAATTCAACTGCAGACTTCACAAATTGACAACTGGAAATTAAAAGGCAAGAGAAACATCAGCATATGAACAATCACATTAACACACTTGTTTTTGTACAATCGTCCCCAGGAAAACCCAATGCAGGAAAACCGTGCAACAGATCTGAGGGTTTCTATTATTGGCAGCAAAATTCTGAATACAACCTAGATGCCCCAGAGAAAATGGCAATCCACTTAGAGAAGATAACTGAGAATTTTCTCACACTCAATCTGGAGAATTTATAGTGTCCCCAGCTGTTGGATGACCCACTACGCAGTCTCTACGCAGACACTGCATGACTTTTGTGTCGAGACTCCCTCTGACTACGTCAACCCTCGCTGTTGCTTCTTCTGCTACTGAGAAATCAAGATTTCTCCTGCCAATCACCCACAGTGATTCTTGGCACTAATCATTGCTATCCCCTAGCGCTTATGCATCAACCTCCTCCAGTTGATGCACTATCCCTCTGCATCAATCTCCTCCAGTTGTTGTTGTTGATTTTGGATAGCATCGGATGTGATCTAGCTCCGAAATTTTGGGGAGGGGCTAGAATTCATGAGATCTCCAAGACCCAGAAATCATTTGAAGAAATTCCACCCAAATGATGAGTTATAAAAATAATTAATATTTTTAATGGGTTCCTAAGTCTAAACTTAGGAAAATAAAAATATTAATGGGTATTAATAAAGATATGGGTGAGAAGATTCTCAGAGACAAGGATCAAGTATGTGTTAATCTTAGTCGTTGATTAGGGACTTAATCTCGGTCATTGATTCATCAATAGAAAAAGCATAAGAGAAGACTTGAGAGTCATTTGGAAACACACCGGGCAAATACTCAGTAACCCGAGGGAAATTGATTCTCAAGGAGAAAGATTTCGATTTAAGAGGGAGAGTTGCAGGGTGAAGGAAGAGGAGGGTTTCAGCATCAGTCAGAGACTGAGGAGGAGGTCACGCAGTGCCTCAAATAGACATCATAGAGGGAGAGCTCTGAGAAACAGTGTAGGCAAAGATGAGTTCTCACGCAGTCCTCATGCAGATGATGCGGGGATGACACAGTCCTCACATAGATGATGTAGGGGTGACACAGTGAAAGCTAAAGGGTCTCTAGGGTGTCAGAATTTCTCCTAGCTGAGGAGGAAAATTATCTCAGGTGTTTTCTTGAAGATTTCTCTATGTACTACAAAATCATTCCTTGTAAAGAGATTGTTGCTGAAGAATAATAAATAAACCCTCATCTGCTGCTCCAGTTCTCCCTCATTGGGTTTTTCCAGGGACAATCGTCCAAAAATAACTGTGTTGATGTGGTTGATTCTCGTGCTTGTATATCACTGTTATTTTTCTCTATGCTATTATGTGATAACTGTAGTAGAATTTATTTAAATGTTTACTGAAGGGTTTTATAAACAACTTATTGTGAGAAATAAGTAGGAGAAATAAATCAGTTACTGCAGTAGAATTTCGTATTAGAAATTCTAACAGTTGTGTTGTCCCTCCTTGGCACAACGTTGGCTCTATTATCCTTCACTGTCTTCTCTGACGTACATTCACTGGAACTGGAAATCACTTCCTTCCAGTACTGCCTTTGATCCTCACCGCTTGATCACTGGTTCGAATTCCTTAGCAAACCCTGCCCTAGGAAAATCGAGCTGACTGATCAATTCTCTGTGTGTCTCTAAATGAACCCCAAGCCTCCTTCTGATACTTTTCTCGTTGAGACTTCAAAGATCGAAATTAAGTCTCTAATCAAAGGCAAAGATTAAAACATGACTTGATCCGCCTTCTAGATCATTCTCACCCATATTTTGATTAATACCCATTAATAGTTTAATTTTCCTAAGTTTAGACTTAAGAACCACATTAAAAATATTAATTATTTTAATAAAATACAATCCGGGTGGAATTTCACCAAACGGTTTCTGGATTCATTAGAAATCATGTGCCTTAGCCTCTCCACCATTTTTCATGGCTAGAGCACATCTGATGCTACCAAAAACTAACAGCTCCTTCTCCTTGTTGCTTCCTTGATGTTGATGACGATATAGAGAGTAGAAAACTTCTCCTTGATGAAGATAGTTTTCTTCAAGAGTGATCCTTGATCCCATAGAGAGTGAGATCTCTTTGGATCCTTTGATGAAGATCAATGATGACTTCTTGGTGATGTCTTCAATGGTAAGGACCTTGATTCGTAGATCTCTTCAACTTGGCCCTCTTTTCTTGATGATGATCCGAAGACTTCTTTGTAGACTCCTTCTTCGATCTAGGGCTATAATGCTTTCTTTGTAGATCTTGTCTTAAAGATGATCTTGCTTTGATGCCTTTCTCAAGATTTGATCCTTGAGTGCCCCTTGATAGGATGCCCTTCATTGACTTTGTCACCTTAGCTCTAAAACCATGTTGAGAAATCTAGGGCATCGGGATTAAGTGATTTCTCTTCTATTAGTAACTACTTGTGAGAGATTTTTACTTCTTGGATTAGGATCTTCTTTTACTGAGATTATTAGTGTTCTTCTTCATCAAACAGTTACCAATGCATAAATCATAAAGAGACAAGAGACACAGAATATAGCCCATCAGTTAAGGCCAAAACCTCTCCTTCTTGAGAGGAAAACCCGAACAAATTCTTCTTCTTATAGAGATTCCAATTGACGAATACCAAGACCAAGACCCTAGACCTTTTTGCCACTCCAAGACCAAGCCACAAGACCTCTTAGTTTAACTCCTTTCTTCAATGGTCAAACTATTTGCTTCTCCTTCCTTCTTTGCTATCTTTCAGATCTCGGCTTCTTAGATTAGACCTGCTACCTTGTTATCACTTTCCTTACATACTTCGGCTTGATGAATCTTCCCTTGATTCGGCTTCCCAAGTGACCCTACTAGCCTTGGCCCTTCTAGAACTCTTCTCGGCTTCTTCTGCAACTAACTTTGCCTTTCTTCTTGCACAAGTGATAGGAGAAAGCCCCAAAACAAATTTAGATATCTTCTTGTCTTCTTCGCTAGTGAGGAGGTTTCCTTCTTGAGCTTCTCGCTAATTATAGTACTACCCTCATTGGTTCTTTGCACTACTTCTAACCGCAAACCACTACCGAAAATACTTCTCTGAAATTATGTGCCTAAATGAAATCCGCACAACCCTATTTATAGTTGTTGGAGCCTGTAATAAGCCGACATGACTTGGAGATGAGCTGACGTGTCCTCTAGAGAGATATAATTATTCCTTTTGCAGCCGACTTGAAGGGAGATACTTGTGCTTGTCTTGGAGGGCTATTTATACTTATCTAATGACTCATACAAGATGTAACATGCCCAAGAAGGGTCCTTCATACATGACATAGACTCAAATTGACTTTTATGACTAGATGACAAATCCTAAAGGCTCACAATGGGAGCCATCACTAAAAATAAAATTCCTTGCTCATGAAACCCATGAGACAAGCATTACAATAATAATTTATTTTTCTTCTTCTCATCAATTACATAAAATCACAATTACACATGTCATTATGAAGACCGAACCTAGTTACACTTTTCAACAAGATGAGAATAGTAGATCGTGTTCTCAGTTGCAGTCATTACAGCAACAACAACAACATGAGATCAGTTGCAGCACAAAGCAAAGTTGGCAATAGTGCAAAGTGGCAAAGTGCAGTGTCAACAACAACATAGATGAAGGTGATTCGGCTACAAAGTTGGCCGATGAATTAAAGTATGTGCGGTAACATGGTGGGCAGTGACAGGTTGTCACAGATGTCAGACATCAGCAGCGTGAGGGAAGATGTTATAGGTGAAGACAATAGAACACCTTCCTCACTAAGAGGGAGTGTTAGTTTTTGTACCACCAGACAAGTATTCTAGTCTCAACTTGTGTCAAAGAGGCTAAGAACACGAGATCTTCAAAACCCATAAAAGGTTTCACGAGATAAGCTTGTGAAACGCCTTAATTAAATTAATTAGCCATCATTTAAATTTTTCCTAACTTAGGAAATCTGGTTAATTAATAGCAATTAATTAAGAAAAGGTGAGAATGCTCTATAAATTCACACAGATTGAGTTTGAGATGATCTAAGCCGTTGATGGAGATCTAATCATGGTCGTTGGTTCACCAACAAGAGATTATAAGAGCAGGACGATCATGATGCAGACCCAGTGCCCTAGGCCTGCCATATTCCAAATACCTTCAATGATGATCATTCCTCCCAGCATTGCCCTGTTTTGCATTCTCATAAAATGCGGGTTCTGCACATCTGCACTTCCCTTTCAACAATAGATTGACTCCATTAGTCAATTCGAAATTGCCATGCAATTGATCCTATGGTCACTTCCTTGGTCTCCTCTGAAACCTACATTGATTTCTTTTAGCAGAAAACATCTTGCTCCGTATCCACCCATACTTCATCACCATGTGCGTTCTCACACCAGTCAGATCTCAACACAGATGTAATATTCCTAATTAGCTATGGCTAATTGGAATATTTGATTTTGCTCAATTTTGCCTTCTATAGTTATTTATAAATAAAAAGGTGAGGAAAGGGGGACACAACTCACTTTATGAATAAAGTCACTCCCTAGTAGCACAACGTTGTAACTTAAAAGGGGAGCTAAGGGGGCCCAAGGACCACGTAGGAAAGGGGCCCACATAGACACTTGGAGGGACTGCGCAGATGAAAAAGAAACACGTGGCAAGAGAGAGGCTACATTGGAGGAGGTGGACCTTAGGGTTTTGAGAGAGGCCAACGCTATAAAGGAGAGAGGAGCCTCCTCATTTTGATCATTCGATTATGTTGCATATGAGCTAGTCATTTCAACTTAGAGCACGCTGGTTGTTTAGCCTGTCTATAGCATTGTTTAGTGCATCGAATGTCTCCGTTCGGAGATCTCACCCTTAGCCCCAGGGGACTTCGAGTGCCTGCTGGTAGTTTCAGTAGTATTTTGCAAGAGGAGCGATTTCTAGAGTTGAGGAGGAGCTGAGAATTTTGATAACTGCGCAGTCTTGAGAGGGGAGGACGCAGTTTCTTTTGGTAGGAGCTCCAGATTGGGGTTTTGTGGAGGATTTGAGCTTAGAGATTCAACAAGGGATCAGCCCTTGCATATTGGCGGGTTTTGGCAGAGTTACGGGTAGAGTTTTGGAGGATTCTCTTCAGGAGCAGCACACAGCCTTGAGGGATTGCGTAGATCCCCAAGGGGGTGATTTTCGGGGGTCAGCTATTTTAGAAAAGCTTTCTGGGCTTTTCGGGTTTATTAAGCAGAGGCTGATTCCAGAGTTTCAGAATTTTCTGAGGAGGGGAACAGCCCCAAATCCTCATTTGATTCCAGCAGTAGCAGCAGCACAGCAGTTCTCCGGCAGTTTGGACGTAGTTCAGAGAGAGGCCATTTCCTTACCATTCTGAGTGTATTTTCACTTGCATTGTGCAAATCGAGGTGCTATCTGTCTGTTCACCTCTTGTACTCTTTCCATTACTCAGTATAATAAAATGGCTTAGAATTTCTCTCTGCATTTCTCGAGTATCTGCTTATATTCCATGTATACGTTATTGTATGTTGCACTACTGTTATTTTTGTTTTATCTCGTTGAGCACCCCGGCTACTATATTGCTTGTGTTTGAGGGATATCTCTGATAGGGGATATTACAGTGGTATCAGAGCATAGATCTAGCTCAGCCTGTGGAGCTAACACTCTCTATGACACCGAGGGAGAAGCCCTACATCTGTTACAGAGGTAGGAAATACAGAGATATTGAGCATAGGTTGGAGAACACCTACGGAGAGGGAGACTGTGTTCGGGTGGTGGACACAGAACAGGAGGAGCCTGTGGTGAACACAGAACAGGAGGAGCCTATGGTGGACGCAGAGCAGGAGGATCCGATGGCAGATGAGGACGGGAAGAGATTTGCGGACATGCTCCTCAAATCAGTGCAGGATCTGTCGAGGCAGATCGAGGTGATGGGGCAGAGATTCACGGCGGTGGAGGCTAGATAGCGTGAGAGCCCACAGGTTTTCCAAGTTGGTGAGTGTTAAAATTGGCAACTAGGGCAAAACTTCATGTGAGTCATCTTATTGATGGCTGATAATATTTTTATTAGATTCCCCTCATCGAGAGGTGTAGGATTGATATAGAGATCATCCGATTCCGATAAGTATTCATGGAGATATGAATTTATTTTGATTATGGAATTATTATCAAGCCGACCTACAACTCATGTAGGCTCAGAAGCCCAACAGTTGCATCTATTCAAACACCAACGTTGTGTATAAATACAGGAGGACTTTTCCTCATTTGGACTCATTCATCTCATCACATCTCTCTCTCTACTGCCCAAAAAAGAGTCTCTTCTCTACTGCGCACAAAAGGGTCTCTCTCTCACACATGTGAAGCCGAAAGCTGCCGAAACTGACGCTGCAACTGCAGAAGTAAAGATTGACCTGCGTGGACTAGAAGATCTCCTCATTTGAACTACGTTGTAGATTCATCTGAACCTCTTCTGAAAGCCACAACTTTTGGTGGTGGAATCAAGTCAATCCGATGGACGGTTTGCAAGATATCAATGGCCCTAGTTTGAAGCTGGAAGCTGCCGAAACTGACGCTGCAACTGCAGAAGTAAAGATTGACCTGCATGGACTAGAAGATCTCGTCATCTGAATTGTGTTGTAGGTTCATCTGAACCTCCTCTGAAAGCCGCAACTTTTGGTGGTGGAATCAAGTTAATCCAACGGACAGTTTGCAAGATATCGACTGCCCTAGTTTGAAGCCGGAAACTGCCGAAACTGAAACTACAACTGCAAAAATAAAGTTTGACCTACATGGACTCTAGAAGATCTCCTCATCTGAATTGCGTTGTAGGTTCATCTGAACCTCCTCTGGAAGCCACAACTTTTGGTGGTGGAATCAAGCCGATCCAACGGTCGGTTTGTGAGATATCATTTGCCCTAGTTTGATGATGAAGCTGCTAATGTTGATGCTGCTGATTTAGGGTTTGCTACTGCTGATATGAATTAGATTTATTGTACTATTTCTCTCTACTGAATTATTGAAGATAAAAGAAGATTTGATCAAAGGGTTTCCCCACACATTGTGGGGTTTGTCCCTGGCTAGCCGCCACATCTTGTGTCTCTTGTCTCGGCTTGTTTTCTGTCGATCGTTTAATGTTCTATCTGCACTTTACTTTATGTACATGTGATTGCTAATCTGTGGAATATAATAAGAAAAAGAGGTAAACTGTTATAATCATAGAACATACCATAACTTAACATGGTATCAAAGCTGAAGGGAAGACAAAGCCTGAGCAAGAGCAAGAGCAATCACCGAAGAGAAGACTGGCAAGGCTATCCTAAAAGAACTATGGGGTCTTCAACACTCTTTCCTGCCAAAGACAAGCTCAGTGAGAAAGCTGACTATCACGGATGGAAGATGTCTATCAATCTAATCCTTGAGGATCAAGGAGTGTTGGATCATGTGAGAGGCAATATTATTGAGCCTCCATCAAGTGCATCCGCTGCTGCCTGGAACAAATGGAAGAACGGAGATGTTAAAGCGAAGAAGATCATCCGGGACTCTATCGACAAGCACTTGGTGGCCTACATCTTTGAGCTGGACACCTCCAAGAAAATCTACGATAGACTGGTGAGTTTATTTAAAGTTAATGATGCAAATCAAGTTTTGTTTCTTAGAAATAAGCTGAGGGAAATCAAGAAGGGTAAAGATGAGAGTATGCAAGCATACTTCTTAAGAATAATTGAGATCAAGAACGATCTCCTATCTATTGGGGAGGCTATTACTGACAAGGAAATGGCACTCATGACTCTTAGAGGATTACCATCCGAATGGTACGTGTTCAGGACTACTCTTCTGAACAATAATGTAATTCCTGGTTTCAAGGAATTAATGGCTAGATGCATTCAAGAAGAAACAAGGGAAGAAGAGCAAGAAATGCCCATGCCTAAAGGTCCTCCTGCTGCCTTTTCTT
Organism: Pinus tabuliformis; assembly: GCA_031772625.1. Taxonomy (NCBI): domain Eukaryota; kingdom Viridiplantae; phylum Streptophyta; class Pinopsida; order Pinales; family Pinaceae; genus Pinus; species Pinus tabuliformis. The sequence continues at coordinate 942,273,172 of CM062817.1, read as the reverse complement.
CTCATGCTAAGAAAAGAAATAATTCTGGGACTAAATCAAAAGGAAAGGCTGGACCTAAGGGTGGAAGAAAAGGACGATGTTACATCTGCGATAAAACAGGTCACCATGCAAGGGAGTGCCCTAATAGAAAGGACTCACACTAGGACGATGATCAAAATCCCTCTGATGGCAATCAAAGGAATGACAAATTCAATAGCAAAGGTAAGAGGAGAGCTGGGAATCAAGGAAGAGGACAAGCATTCAAGAAGGCTACAAATTCCAAGATGTATTAAATACACCTGACCTCCAAAAGAACTTGGTGTCCATCTTGGCAATGGAAGACAAAGGCTACAAGGTAACCTTCAGCGATGGCAAGGTACGTGTATCGAAAAATAATGTTAGGATGCCTTTACTCTTGGGTTTCATGTTGATTCATTATATCAGGTATATGGAAGTCCCCTACGTGTCATGTCTTATGACACATCTCTTTAGTCTGAACTTTGGCATCGGAGGTTTGCCCACCTTCATTATAAAGCTCTACTCAATGTAAGACAAATGGTGACAGGGATGCTCGAATTCCGAGTAGAAAAAGAAGGTGTATGTTCAGGATGTGTCGAAGGAAAGCTCAAAAGGGGACCATTCCCCTCAAGCCTAAGCAAGACCTCCGATATATTACAGTTGGTTCACTCAGGCATACCTGAGGTTGGCATTAAGAGGGAGACTACTACACCACATACTCCAGAGCAGAATGGTGTGGCACCGTACGATTGTGGAAGCTATCTCTATGATGATGTAACAATGCCTGATGTGGAAGAACCAATGGATCCTATTTATCCACCTGAGCCTTCCTCTTCCAGGAAGAGGCCTTCATGGCTTAGGGGGATACTTCATGATACTGAAAGACATACTACACCCCGAGGAACCTTCCGTGGAAGTAAGAAACCCAACAGGTATCAGGGATACCTGACCAGTAAAAGCACAATCATACAAAATGAGCCTTCATCATTCTCAAATGTCGTCAAGCATAAAGTATGGAAGGATGCTATGACCATTATGGAGAATGATGTCTGGGAAGTAGTTCCCAGACCCCAGGACAAGACAATTGTTACTTCAAAATGGCTTTACAAGATAAAGCTGCAGCAGATGGAAGTACGGAATAGTATAAGGCTTGTTTTGTTGCTCGTGGTTTCTCCCAAAAGGAAGGTATATACTATGATGTGATATTTGCACCTGTTGCCAGATATATGACCATCCGCTTGATCATAGCCCTTGTGGCTTCACAAGGATGGAACCTACATCAGATGGATGTCAAGACCATGTTCTTGCACGGTTCGATCAAAGAAGAGGTCTATGTGGAGCAACCCAAAGGATTTGAGATTTAAGATTGAAAATCTCATGTATGTAGGTTGAAGAAAGTTCTCTATGGGATGAAGCAAGCACCCTGAGCATGGTATGAGAGGATCGATAGCTACTTGATGAAGCTGGGATTCACTAGGAGTGAAGCCAATCCTAACCTTTACCTTAAAGTTGAAGATGACAAGCCTCTCATACTGGTGTTGTATGTGGATGACCTCTTTCTAACAGGTGCAGACCCTCTCATTCACAAATGTAAGAGGGAGTTGGCTTCTGAATTTGAAATGAAGGACCTAGGACCGATGCACTATTTCCTAGGACTTGAAGTGTGGCAGAAGCCAAGGGAAATTTTCCTATCTCAAGGAAAATATGTGGTGAAGATTCTGAAAATATTTGGTATGATGGACTGCAAGCCTGTGACTACCTCAAGGATCTTAACTTTCAGAAGTTATATGGTAGTGATGTCGGATCAGATTTGGGAAATGCCTATGAGTTTCAAAAACTCATTCGCATTGATGTTCTTGGTGAACCTCCGTCTAAACATATGTTTTGCAGTTAGCATTGTGAGCTCATATTTAGTTGAGCCTCACTAGATTGGTGCCAAGAATCTTCTGAGGTATCTTCAGGACACAATCTCTCATGGATTGAGATACATTGCCGGAAATATGAAACTGCATGATTATTCGAATGGTGATTAGGCAAGTAGTGTGGAAGATCACTGGAGCACTTTTTAGTGTTGTTTCTCTTTGGATTCTGCTTCGATATAATGGATGAGAAGGAAGCAAAAGTCGGTTGCCATAAGCACCGTCGAGACCAGATACATATCTACGAGTATGATCTCATATGAAGCTGCCTAGTTGGGGAAGCTCTTCAGTGAGTTGTTTGAACACATACCACTGTGATGCTCTGTAACAACCAGATGTGGGATTGGATTATTGAGGAATCCCGTATTCGTCGATTACTCCAGTAGATAGACATCATCTGGGATATGGTAAGTCGATGAGCATGGAGGCTCCATCGCATTAAGATGATGTACAGGTCAATACACCTTGTCAAAGCCCCGAGGAAAGATCTAATCTGTGATTTTCCGAAACGACTTGGCGTCGTCAAGAAACCCTTGTACAAGGGTCCTCATTGTTGCATACATTGAGCTTTGGGAACTCTGAGGGCTTACGGTTCTTACTGGAGCAACATACGAGCATAGGGTGACTCACCCTCCCCTGGTGGTGCGCACTGGAACAAGATGATTCGCTCTCTTGTGGGACAAGATGATTCGCTCTCTTGTGGAACAGGGTGATTCGCACTCCTGTGTAGCAGGATGATGTGTTCTCGTGTGAGGCCTAGATTGATGTGTTCTCGTGTGAGGCCTAGATTGATGTGTTCTCCTGTGATGCCTGGATTGATGTGTTCTCCATGGCGATTGTAGCAGGATTGATGTGTTCTCCTGTGAGGCCTGGATTGATGTGTTCTCCATGGCGGCCTGGATTGATGTGTTCTCCATGGCGATTGTAGCAGGATTGATGTGTTCTCCTATGAGGACAGGATTGATTAGTTCTCCTGTCGAGGCATCCTACCCATGCAGTCTGGGACTCATGGGAAGTACCTCTCATCTGATCAATGAGCAGGGAAATGAAGTTAGGGACCATAGTAGTACTAATGGACGCATTGTTGTATCTACCATACTCCCTACGCTAGGATGACCTCCATTGATCTGGGATCAATGATACTGGTCTGGGACTAGTGGTAGGAGTTGTACCATACTATGACACTGACTTCGGGTCGGTTGAGACTGGTCTGGGACTAATGGCACATACTCTGAGACTGACTTTGTGTCAGTGCAGTACTGGTCTAGGACCAGTGAAATTCGTACATACTATGACGCTAACTTCGGGTCGGTTGAGACTGGTCTGGAACCAGTGGTACACTCTCTGAGACTGCAATACTGGTCTGGGACCAGTGGTAGGAGTGGTACATTCTATGACGCTGACTTCGGGTCAGTTGAGACTGGTCTGGGACTAGTGGTACGGACTCTGAGACTGACTTTGAGTCAGTGGAGGATGTTACTGGTCTAGGACCAGTGGTAGGAGTTGTACATACTATGACGCTGACTTCGGGTCAGTAGAGACTGGTCTGGGACCAGTGGTACATACTCTGAGACTGAATTTGAGTCAGTATGATACATCCTCGATCATTTCTTCTTCTTCATATTTCGGACAAAAGCAGAGCAGAACAGAACAAAGCAAAACAATGCAGATCAGTACAAGGCAAAACAAGACAAAGCAGAACAGGCAGAATAGAGCAGAGCAAGGAAAGGGTAAGGTTGTATAAGGCAGTGCATTTGATGGATGAATAGTAACGACCGATAGACAGATTGCAGTTGAAGTTCTCCCTAGTTGAGAGGGAGTGTTAAAATTGGCAACTAAGGCCAAACTTCATGTGGGTCGTCTTATTCATGGCTGATAATATTTTTATTAGATTCTCCTCGTCAAGAGGTGTAGGATTGATATAAAGATCATCCGATTCTGATAAGTATTCATGGAGATATGAATTTATTTTGATTATGGAATTATTATCAAGCCGACCTACAACTCATGTAGGCTCAGAAGCCCAACAGTCGCATCTATTCAAACACCAACGTTGTGTATAAATACAGGAGGATTTTTCCTCATTTGAACTCACTCATCTCATCACATCTCTCTCTCTCTACTGCGCTAAAAAGAGTCTCTTCTCTACTGCACAGAAAAGGGTCCCTCTCTCACACATGTGAAGCCGGAAACTGCAGAAACTGAAGCTGCAACTGCAGAAGTAAAGATTGACCTGCGTGGACTAGAAGATCTCCTCATCTGAACTGCGTTGTAGGTTCATCTGAACCTCCTCTAGAAGCCGCAACTTTTGGTGGTGGAATCAAGTCAATCCGACAAACGGTTTGCAAGATATCAATAGCCCTAGTTTGAAGCCGGACGCTGCCGAAACTGAAACTATAACTGCAGAAGTAAAAATTGACCTACATGGACTAGAAGATCTCGTCATCTGAACTGCGCTGTAGGTTCATCTGAACCTCCTCTGAAAGTTGCAACTTTTGGTGGTGGAATCAAGTTAATCCAACGGAGGGTTTGCAAGATATCGACTGCCCTAGTTTGAAGCCGGAAGCTGCCAAAACTGAAACTACAACTGCAGAAGTAAAGTTTGACCTGCATGGACGAGAAGATCTCCTCATCTGAATTGCGTTGTAGGTTCATCTGAACCTCCTCTGGAAGCCGCAACTTTTGGTGGTGGAATCAAGTCGATCCAACAGTCGGTTTGTGATCTATCATCTATCCTAGTTTGATGATGAAGCCGCTAATGCTGATGTTGCTGATCTAGGGTTTGCTACTGCTGATATGAATCAGATTTATTGTATTATTTCTCTCTACTGAATTATTGAAGATAAAAGAAGATTTGATCAAAGGGTTTCCCCACACATTGTGGGGTTTGTCCCTGGCTAGCCGCCACATCTTGTGTCTCTTGTCTTGGCTTGTTTTCTGTCAATCGTTTAATGTTCTATATACACTTTACTTTATGTACATGTGATTGCTAATCTATGGAATATAATAAGAAAAAGAAGTAAACTGTTATAAGCATAGAACATACCATAACTTAACAGTGATGGATCAGGTGCATCCCACCATTTGCCAGAGCAGGGTGCCACTCAGCGTGATACTACTCAGCAGATGGCCTCACATGCCCCTACACGCTCTACCATGCCCACTTTCCAAGGAGCAGATACGGGGGCCGAAGCCCAGCAGGAGGCAAAGCCCGGTCATATGGGCGACTATTTTGTAGAGTACTAGGCCTATGGGCAGGAGTTCAGTGATGCTCTCTCATTCAGAGACTTTGTTCAACTCCAGCGGGATAGTAGACCCCGCGACCATCAGAGAGGATACCAGCATTATCATGATAGAGACACCCACCACACAGCTACTAGATTCCACTTGCCTACGTTTGATGGCTCATGAAACAATTCGGCAAAGTCTTGGGTGGAGAAGCTGGACATCTATTTCCAACTTAACCAGGTGTCGGAGGCAGAGGCCATCAAGGTGGCGACATCACATTTGGATGGTGAGGCCCAGGACTGGTGGTTCCATGGGATGGTTACACTCGGACACTCCACAGTGACAACATATGCCGAGTTCACCAGGGGATTGCTAGAGAGGTTTGACCGGAGGGATCCGAAACAGCACTTTGTTGAGCTGACGAGGCTCAAACAAACCGAGAACCCAGAGACCTACATTGCAGACTTCTTGAGGGTTTCAGTGATGGTGCTAGATCTATCCGCGGCACGGAGGATCTACATGTTTGTTGAGAGGTTAGTAGAGCCACTTCGGGGTCTAGTCATATCCACTAGACCAGCCACACTCCAGGATGCTATTAGCAGGACCCGGGACTTACAGGATGCCTTACCCAGGACCCGGACACCTTACCCCCAGAGACAGGCTTTCGAGCCTATGGGGAAGGATGTGAGGATTTCGCCTCCAAAGGGGAATCCAGGACGAGCACAGATTGATGATGATGCCAGGAGGGAGCTGAAGAAGAAGCAGTTGTGCTTTACTTGTCAGGAGCCGTGGGCACCAGGACATAGATGTGCTGCGAGCAAAGCACATTTTATTGAGGTCTTCTCCGAGAGCAGCGGGGAAGAGGATGAGGAGGATGATGTGGAGGTGGGAGATAGTCATGCCACGCAGGATCCTTTGCCACCTCTGTTAGCGCTTGAAATTTCACCTCAGGCTGAGAAAGGTAAACCTCAAGGCAACATCAAACCACTTAGCCTCGTAGCTAGCCCTACGGGGCTGGAGAGGGCTCTCTCCAGTCTATCTCGGTGGAATCTTCAATGGAATGAGATGACCAATAGGGTAACACTGATTTTAGGCTAGTAAACTGATCAAAAAGGTTGATTTGGGGTTTTTAGGGTTTTTTGGTGGTAATTTGAGGGGATGGCAATTTTGGGTGCAGGGATTGGACACAGTTTCTGCAGGGGGTTCTTTGGGGCGAGGTAGGAGACAGTATTGATGCTTTTGATTGAGGTGGATGGTCCAGAATGACAGGTGAGGAGCTAAGGAGAACAAACAATAACTTTGAATTCTCCTTAAACAGTAGAAAACATTGAAATTAAACAAACTTAAAAGCAGAGCATGACAGTCATGAATTCTTACTTTAACACTTCGTTTGTTTAATGTGCAGAAGGAAAAGAAGGAAATGATTCACATAACACACTTACAGGTACATAGAGAAACACACCATCAATACATGTAACCACAAGAATCCCAAAAAGGACTGCAAAACCCTGGTCTTCCTTAACCAAAAATTGCAGAGATACAATGAATAATACAATGATAGCTTCTCCCTCGAGAGTCCAACCATGAAAATGAGCAAGAAAGTACATAATATAGATGATCTAACCTCTTTCCCTGCCTCCATGGGTCGAGCTCACTATCCTAGGAGTTGTTTCAACCACTTCTAAACTAAGCACTACAAACTAGGCAGTCAAAACAACTTGCCTCTATAAGCTAGGAAACCAATTCATTCATTTAATATTTACCCTTTTCATGAATGAATCTTCTAGAAGTGTTACACAAGAGTAAAAGTGTCTTAAAAGTACAATAATTACATCAAAGAGAATCATAATTCACCCCAAAAAGTCAAACTGGGTCAAACTGCGTTTTTCTGAGCTGTATAGTGCATTTTGGAAAAATCTGCCTGACGGGTCGCGCGCCCCTGCCTGACGGGTCGCGCGCCCCTGCCTGACGGGTCGCGCGCCTTTGGAGCCACTTTTGAGGCACTTGCAGGTGTCCAAATTGGGCAAGAGTAGGCATGTTGGAAAGGTCTATGAGTCTACTTTCCAACCCAACTGGAATTTTTGAATTTGGAGTTCATTTGCCCTGTCAAAAATCAAATCTCCCAAGACTGCTTTCTGTAACTCAAAAAAGTGGCAGAAAGTCATTTTTTGCTAGTTTTTTTACTTTCTGGAGGCCCAAAACTTCACCAAATCTCAAGTCCATCCATGAGCATGTGTAACTTTGCATGAAAAATCTGGAAATGCTGAGTTTTTGCCAAATGGAGTTGCCATGATGAAGGGTCGCGCGGGGGGTGAGACCCGTTAATGAGCAAAAACCTGTAAATTGCCTGAAAAATCAAAATTGACCCAAAATTTTCAAAATTTCTTGGGATTTGTGTTGTGGCTGGGCTATTTAGTGCCTTGGTCCTTCAGTGAGGCCTCAGCCAAGATATGGAGGGGATCGGGCCTCTTTCTCCCTTTTTGTGCCTTGGCCAACCGCCTTTGAAACATTTTCATCTTTGCCTTGCACACATGCATTCTTGCCCAGTAATGGTTCTTCATGTTCCTCAGCAATTTCTTCTCTTGGTTGGCCTTAGCCAACAGCCTCTCCAAGTGTGCATTTACCCGGATGAGCATGGACTCTCGGTCAGCGGGCAATGGATCACCGGGTCTTCTCCGGTTCAAAATGCGGTCACTACGAATCCTCCACAGCTCATCAAGTGCTTGCTCATCTTCCAACTGTTTGTTGCGCTGCTCGAGGTATGTGATGGTCCATTGTGCCCCCTCTAATCTCCTCTGCAAGGCATCATTTTCAGCTCTGAGATGCTGAATGATCTCCTTTGCCTCTCGGCTAGGAGAACTGACATCAAGATCAATAAGCTCTATATCCGGAACACCTGATGGTCCCTCATCAATCTTGGGCTGTTTGCCCCTCCCTGGTACCTGTGCTGGTGAAGAAAGCGAGGCCCCTTCCACCTGATGTGGAGATAACACTCGCTGAGCCGATGAAGAAGGCGAGACCCCTTCCACCTGCTGTGGAGAAAGTACTCGCCTGGCTGCTGCAAATAAGGCCCTCTGGCCTCTCTGATAAGTAACCAAAGGTGAGGAGCTGACATGTCTAGTGACAGGGATGTCATGCTGCTGTGATGGTCCTCCCTCCTCATGAATAACCTCAGGATGTGGCGGTGATGGTGCTGTGAAAAGCTCACGAGAGATGAAATCCTCCCATGAGATGCCCTGCTGAGCCAACTGATGTAATACCACTAGCTGAATCAAACCATAATGATAAAGGCTCCTGTACTGCTGTGCCGGGGTCTTCCTCTGCATCATGGACACCATCTTCTCAATGTTCTGATAGGAGAAAACAGGGATGTTCATCATCCTCACTCGGGTGAAGTGCATCAAGAGGCGAATATGTTATGAATATACCTGTGAAAATCTGCCCTCACAGGTAAAATAGTGCATGATGAGCCTCATCATGGAAGCATACTCGCTCCTGAGAAACCTGAATGAAAACACACCTGCCAAATGTCTCATGAATGGTGGCCGGACAAAAGGATCAAAGTGAACACTATCCAGCACCTTGCGCTTATTCCATATCTCCCCGACATTTGGTATCCCTGTAGCCTGTGCAATCACCTCGGGTGTCAAAGTGAAGTCCACCCCGGCAAGGTTGACATGTCCATCATGCAAGTGTAAAACAAAAAGGCGAGCCAACTCTCGGTGGTGCTGAATCCGAGAGATCCTCTCGCAAAACTCATAACAAGACATGTACTGGAAACATGAAACTGCCATAGGACAAGCCTGTAAACTTGTCAAAGAAGTGGGCTCCTCTCTCCTGTGATGGCCACCTTTTCCACCCTTATGTGGCCTCCTCTGTACCTCAATCTCGGAAACGGATGCTTGGTCATCACTCTGCTCATATGTTTCGGTTTCTGACATTGTTTAAGAAGCAGAGTGGACAAAATGTACTGTTGTTTCTGCCTTTAAAAGTGCTGATTTCTTTGCTGTTTCAAGGGGACAAGGAACATGAGGGGAAAGTTAGGGAAGGGACATTTTTGAAAGGAAAATGGGAATACATGTATATAACAGGGAATTTAGGGAAAACATTGCAAAAAAAAAAAAAATCATTGCATATGCATCATCAAATTCATGTGTTTACATGGGCATATGGAGAGGTAGGGTTAGGGTTTGAGTTTTACTGTTTAGGGAGAAGGGTAGGGTTTGTATTTCTTTTACAAATTAGCAGGGGAAATTACATGGAAATACAAGGAAAGTGAAAAGAGGAAAGAGGAAAATAGTTACAAGGGAAAAACCATGAAACAGCAATAAACCCTAGCACACTTTTACAATGTAACATACAGCCATATGGAGGTCTTGCTCTTGCACAATTTGATCTTCAACAACAAATGCATAATGTCCCTCTAATATAATCAACAACCATTTCAAAGTTTGGAGAACCTACCTCAAGCAATTTGATGATTTGGAGGGTGCTTGAACGAATTTGCAGTTAGTTTGAAAGGGAGGTCGCTGACGGGTCGCGCCCGTTATGAAATTACACTGCGGGATGAGCTCTGACGGGTCGCGCGCACCTGACGGGTCGCGCCCGTTATGAAATTACACTGCGGGATGAGCTCTGACGGGTCGCGCGCCGTTGACGGGTCGCGCGCCTTGCCTGACGGGTCGCGCGCCTGTCCTGCTCCCCAATTTCGACCAGTTTCACTCAAAACCGCTTGGATGCTCGCCCAATCTCTCTTGCAAGTGTCTTGGATGCATAATGAGGGTAAAAGGAGGGAGATTGGGCTTATATAAGCTTTATTTGAATAAATTTCATGCTCAAACCCACTTTCTAATGTTTCTTTTTGACACTTTATAAAACTGACTTTTTTGGTTTCCTTTGTCCTGAAATTGACTCATTTAGTGCTTTTGCTTGATTCTTTTGCAGGGAGATCATCTGAGGGATCTTGGCAAGGGAGCCAGGGTTACATGCTGTCCTTTGAAAACTTTTGAATTTTTACATTTTTTGCAAAATCATTTAAAAATGACCTTGGCTTTAAAAACAGAGTTTTTAAATCCAAGGTGAAGATTAACTGTACAAAAGAGAAATTTGCGAAGAAACACCATTAAAACCATCCCTTTGGCTTGCTGAGCACTTACTGACCTTCAGAGACATGACCTTGTAAACCATTTTGACCAAAACCCTAGACCTAGGAATTTGACCTCAAGACAAGACAAGACAAGCTTGAAAGTGACTAAGGACTGAAATGACCTGATCCAGCAATGCCAAGAGGGGGACAAAGACACCAGCTCCTCCATCAGGTTTATGGCATGCCTAATGGGATGCAAAAATTGACACTTATGAGACACCTACTTATGCAAATGCAAAGAGCTTTGATCTGATGGAGGGCTACTAGACCGACTCTAACAACCTCCACCACCACCACCAGGTGGTGCAACTTTTGCACCTACCAGAAGGACCCTTGCAGCATTGCGAGGAGTTCCCAAGTATTTGATGTTGTGCATATGGGGGACAGTACGTGGCTAGCGAGTATCAGTTTTTGTTGAAAGTGGGGCAACCCACAACTTCATCAATGCACAGATGGTTGAGCGGAGAGGTATACAGAGAGAGAGAGCTTCGATGGCTTTTCAGTTTTGGTCCCAGGAGAACAGACCATGGTGTGTGCTCGTTATGTTCCAGAGTTATCAATGACGATGGGCACCTACACACTGACTGACCACTTTTTCGTGGTCGATATTCCGAACACCAACATGATACTAGGTGTTCAGTGGCTTATCACTCTAGGGAAGGACACGATAGATTGGAAGGCCCTAGAGATGGAGTGGGATGATGAGAAGACAGGGAGGCATGAGAAGATACGGGGACAGCACACATATCCGCCTCAGACAGTTTCGGCTCATCGGATGGAGGCAGTCTTTCGGAAGGGAGACGTAGAGTGGGCAGTGGAGTTACGTGCATCAGAGGCAATGACTACAAGGCAGACGATGCACCCAGAGATACAGTCCATCCTTGACCAGTATGCCACAGTGTTTGGGGAGATTCCGCCGGAACAGCCACCGGACCGGGGGTTTGAGCACACCATTGAGCTTGAGCAGGGCATATAGGCAGTGATTACTACCTTCTATAGGCATCCCAAGGCCTATCGGGATGAGATTAAGCGGGCCATGCAGGAGTTGCTGGCTCTTGGGCACATTCGGTCGAGCACGAGTCCTTTTGCTTGTTCTATGGTGTTGGTGAAGAAGAAGGATGGCACATTGAGTATGTGCATTGACTACAGGGCCCTGAACAAGAAGACCCTGAAGAACAAGTACCCCATACCCAGGATTGATGAGTTGATGGATGAGTTGAGAGGAGCACGATTCTTCTCAAAGATTGATTTGAGATCTAAGTACCATCAGATTCGCGTGAGGGAGTAGGACATTCCCAAGACCGCCTTCAGGTGTCACTATGGGCACTTTGAGTTTTTGGTGATGCCCTTCGAGCTAACCAACGCCCCAGCTACATTCCAGTCCTGCATGAATCACATCTTCCTCAATCACTTTAGGAAGTTTGTGTTGGTGTTCTTTGATGATATCCTCATTTACAACAGGACTTGGGAGGAGCATCTCCAGCACATTGAGACAGTGTTGCGCATCTTGGAGGAGCAGCAGTTCTATTCCAAGCTCTCCAAGTGTGAGTTTGCGTTGACGGAGATGTTGTACTTGGGACACATCATAGGGGTGGATGGAGTGAGAGTCTACGAGGAGGAGATCAGGGCCATCAGAGATTGGCCGGAGCCGAGGAACGTGACAGAACTTCAGGGATTCATTGGCATTTGTACTTACTACCGGAAGTTCGTCAAGAGTTTCTCACAGCTTGCTGCACCCCTAACAGATCTAACAAGGAAGGGGGCCTTTAGTTGGTCGAACACAGCGCAGCGAGCCTTTGATAGACTCAAGGAGGTTATGAGCAGCTGCCCAGTGCTTGTATTGCCGGATTTTTCACAGCCATTTGCTTTGGAGTGTGATGCGTCGGGAGAGGGGATCAGCGCAGTGTTTATGCAGGGAGGTCACCCTATAGCCTTTGAGAGCCGGAAGCTCCTTCCGCATGGGAGGTTGTATTCTAAATACGACAAGGAGATGCTGGCCATTATGCATGCATTGGCCAAATTCCGGCAGTATTTAGTGGGTAACAAGTTCAAGGTGAGGACTGATCACAACAGCCTCAGGTTCTTTTTGGAGCAGAAACAGCTACAATAAAGGCAGCAGAAGTGGATCAGTAAGATCCAAGCGTATGACTTTGACATTGAGTATTTCAAGGGTAAGAACAACGTGGTAGCAGATGTCCTTTCACGTAGACCAGCCACGTTGTCTCTTATGAGCTTGGACACAGACTGGAGGGCTCGACTCTTAGTAGAGTACTCCAAGGACAGATTTGCATGTGAGGTTTTGGATGGGCAGGTGGCGGATGATAGGTACAGGGTAATCGATGAGATCATCTACTATAGGGACCAGATCTTCTTTACCGAGGGATCTCAGCTCAAGAAGAAGATACTTCATGCATCACATGATTCACCATTGGCCGGCCATCAGGGGTTTACCAAAACCTACAGGGCCATTAGAGAGAGGTTCTCATGGAAGGGCCTCAAGGAGGATGTACTCCAGCATATCCGGGAGTGTGATATTTGCCAGAGGAACAAGGGGGAGATGAGCCATCCCGCAGGATTATTGCAGCATCTTCCCATTCCGAAGGGGAAATGGGAGAGTATTTCGATGGACTTCATCACAGGGTTTCCCATGGTGCAGGGCAAGGATTATATCTTTGTGGTCGTCGATCGACTAACAAAGTACGCACATTTTTTCGCCATATCCACACACTACACAGCAGCACAGGTGGCCGAGTTGTTCTTCAAAGAGGTCTTCAGGCTACATGGTCTTCCTAAGACCATCATCAGTGACAGGGACAGTCGTTTCATAAGCACGTTTTGGTAGGAGCTTTTCCGGTTGGTGGGGACGGAGTTGACACCGAGTACCAGTTATCACCCACAAACGGACGGGCAGACAGAGATAGTTAACAAGTGGCTGGAGGGCTACTTGCGTAACTATGTCAGTGGGCAGCAGCGAGCATGGCTGAAGTGGCTGCATCTAGGGGAGTACTGCTACAACACTACACATCACTTGTCCATTGGTATGTCACCATTCTATGCTTTGTATGGATATCATCCTTTATCTTTTGCTGACGTGATGTTTAGTGTTAGCAAGACTCCGAGAGCCAAGATTTGGATCCAAGAGAGTCAGGATATCCTCTGAGCTCTCAAGGATAATATGGCTACAACACAGAACCAACAAAAGTTGTATGCTGACAAGGGTCGGGTGGAGAGACAGTTTGAGGTAGGGGACTTGGTCTACCTACGATTACAGCCATACCGACAGTCGTCACTGAAGCAGAAGGGAGCTGATAAGCTCAAGCCCCGCTTTTATGGGCCATATAGGGTGATACGCAGGATTGGACAAGTTGCGTATGAATTGGAGCTGCCCCAAGGCAGCAAGATTCATAACGTTTTTCATGTATCATGCCTGAAGAAGGCATTGGGGCAGCAGGTGACTGTGACAGATGAGCTACCACCCACAGATGATGAGGGGCATTTGGTGTTGCAGCCAGGGGCTATTATTGATACTAGGGAGAGGCAGCTACGGAGCAGGACGGTCCGGGAATTCTTGGTGAGGTGGAAGAATTTACCGAATGAGGATGCCACTTGGGAGAGCGAGAAAATTTTGCAGCATCCATCACTTCAGTTGCTTGAGGACAAGCAACATTTTGTCGGGGGAGACTGTAATATTCCTAATTAGCCATGGCTAATTGGAATATTCGATTTTGCTCAATTTTGCCTTCTATAGTTATTTATAAATAAAAAGGTAAGGAAAGGGGGGCATAACTCACTTTATGAATAAAGTCACTCCCTAGTAGCACAACGTTGTAACTTACAAGGGGAGCCAAGGGGGCCCAAGGACCACATAGGGAAGGGGCCCACATAGACACTTGGAGGGACTGCGCAGATGAAGAAGAAACACGTGGCAAGAGAGAGGCTACGTTGGAGGAGGTGGGCCTTAGGTTTTTGAGAGAGGCCAACGTTATAAAGGAGAGAGGAGCCTCCTCATTTTGATCATTCGATTATGTTGCATCTCAACTAGTCATTTCGACTTAGAGCACGCTGGCTGTTTAGCCTGTCTGCAGCACTATTTAGTGCATCGAGTGTCTCCGTTCGCAGATCTCACCCTTAGCCCAAGGGGACTTCGAGTGCCTGCTCGGCAAGGTAGTTTCAGCAGTATTTTGCAAGAGCAGCGATTTTTGGAGTTGAGGAGGAGCTGAGCATTTTGATGACTGCGCAGTCTTGAGAGGGGAGGACGCAGTTTCTTTTGGTAGGAGCTCCGGATTGGGGTTTTGTGGAGGATTTAAGCTTGGAGATTGAGCAAGGGATCAACCCTTGCATATTGAGGGTTTTGGCAGAGTTACAAGTAGAGTTTTGGAGGATTCTCTTCAGGAGCAGCGCAGAGCCTTGAGGGATTGTGTAGATCCCTAAGGGGGTGATTTTCGGGGTCAGCTATTTTCGAAAAGCTTTCTGGGCTTTTCTGGGTTTATTGAGAAAAGGCTGATTCCAGAGTTTCAGCATTTTATGAGGAGGGGAACAGCATCAAATCCTCAATTGATTCCAGCAGTAGCAGTAGCACAGCAATTCTCCGGCAATTTGGACGTAGTTCAGAGAGAGGCCATTTCCTTAGCATTTTGAGTGTATTTTCACTTGCCTTGTGCAAGTCGAGGTGCTATCTGTCTGTTCACCTCTTGTACTCTTTCCATTACTCAGTATAATAAAATGGCTTAGTATTTCTCTCTGCATTTCTCAAGTATCTGCTTATATTCCATGGATACGTTATTATATGTTGCACTACTGTTACATTTGTTTTATCTCTTTGAGCACCCCGGCTACTATATTGCTTGTGTTTGAGGGATATCCCTGATAGGGGATATTACAACAGATCTGCAATCGATTTACCAATCGATCTAATCACCTATGCATCCTAGCATCCTCCCATAAACAATTTCTCCAGTAGACCCACTAGGTCGACTTCCTTCCATGTAGACATGCATTCCTCTGTCTTTGCCATGCCTATCCCCAATCGAATTCCTTTCGGCCCTATCTAGATTGCCCTCAATAACCAACGATTTCTTTTATTGGGGTTTGACATGCCCACACACATACCTTTCCTTTCACAAATACATTTTCCAATGCAAGCCATTATTCTTTCAGTTGGGAATTAATCTCACTGCAAATAACCCTTTCTCTTTCCAACACAGTTTCAAATGTGCCCTTCCTTTCACAATCAATGATACGAATTCAATCCAATCGACTTTCAACAAATAACCACTCCTTCTCCAGTGCCATACACACGTTCTATCAATTGTTTACATATGTCAGACTACAAACCTTCCCTTCAACTTGAATTCTCTACTCTTTCAGAATCGCAAGGTAAATCAACAAGTCAACTCAGCAAATCGACTTCTTTCATACATCAATTCACCCTTCCCAATGAACAATTTCCCATTAGAATGACCCTATGGTCAACTAGTTCTCATTTATCCACGAGCTGCTTCTTGATCTATTTGATCTGCACTTGCCCTCTTTCCAATCGATTTCAAATCAATTCTACCAGGTCTCAAAATCCCTCATACCACAGTCACTATGAGTTGACTGTGTAGCTCCTCTTTAAAATGCTCGCTACCAGATATTTGTTTCATCAATTCTCACCCACATTTATTCCACAATCATTCTTCAATGACAGGATGTGCATAATCATACTTCTCATTAACTAATCGAAATTATACATACATTAAATAGAAACTCATCATACATAAAACTGGAATAAACTTGGTCTTTCCATTAAATGAACCTGTGATTACATCCAGTCTAACTGGTACTGCTACATGTGCTCTTCCAGCCTATCCTGTTAGGATATTCCGACACATAGGAAATAGTTAAGTACAACTTGGTCTAGTTTAGAGTTAGGTAAAGTGTGTTTCTTTACCGTTGTACATATTGTAACTTCCAATCCGACGGTCACGATATGTAGTGATCCGACGAATCATTCTCTCCTCGGTATTACCGACACTTGATCCGTGGCTTGACACCCGATTGGTCCATGAGTTCTATTTAAAGCGCATGGAGGGTCATTGTTCGGGTAATCCGTGCATGAGAGAAGCTTATGTAAATTTTCATTCTTTGATTAATAAATTGCCTGTAGTAGCCACGTTGGCGCAGGCCGTGGACTGTTTCCCTCTTTGAGGGTTTTAACCACGTCAAAAATACTGGTGTATTGATCTGTGATCTGGTTGTGAGCGGTGTCCTTTTGGTGTTCTTTCTGAGGAACTTACCCTGTAAATTCCTACCTGGTATCGGAGCTATTTGAGGGTCGCGTCCGTTGGTGATCCAAATCTGAAGCCGGTAGAACTGCACGCGGCTGTCGTTTCCTAGATCTGCTGTTTCTGACTGCTTTCGGGCCGAGAGGACTGCTCTGTTGCGTTCGGAGCATCTATTCCAGTGAGGAACCCCTTTCCTTTCACGCGAAAAGGTTTCCGGTAGCCCTAGCTGCGTCATTTTTCAGATCGGGAGGTATATAGTGTTTTTGCAGTTTACTGTTATTTTCTCTCTGCTTATTTCGGTTTCGGTTTATTTACCCTTTTTTTTAAACCGGATCTATACCTTTCATTTCTGCGTATGCTCTTTGCCCTGCGACTCTGTGCGATCTAGGCAAATCAGAAACAGAAAGGAAGGATTTTTCTCATGCGTATGCTTTTTTCCCTGCACCTTAGTGTGATCTCGGAAAATCAGAAACATTGAGAAAAATATTTAGTTTTTCGGCTAAAGCTAACTTTGAGATTTTTTTTCAAAAATATCTAGTTTTTTTGCTAAAGCTAACTTCGAGCCGCAAGGTTCGTTTTTCTTTGCATATTCGTGTTGGGTTTTGTGTTTTGTGTTTTGTGTTTTGTAGGGAAAAAGAGCTTTCTCAAGGCAAGCACGCAAACCGAGGCCCCCCCTCTCTCTCTCTCTCTCTCTCTCTCAAATTTTTTGTATAGATCAATTGGTTCAAAGCTATTTTAAGAGAGTAGAGGTCTTGGGTTCAAGTCTCCATTTTGTGGGGGCGTTTTTTTTCATTCCCGCACATTCGCGCACTTTGCCGACAACTTCAACAAATTTTTTTCAAAAAGCCATAACTTCTTCATCCGGAAGCCTTTTTCAGAGCCATTTTTTTAAAACAGCCTAATTTTTCGAGATCTATCCATTGGAACACTTACTTTCAGCATCTTCAGCTTCAGTTTTTTTTAAAAAAATGGAAAGTCCATGCCAAGTCATTCTTGACAGCACTAACTACTTCCAATGGATAGCCTACATGGAAGATTTACTTAGAAGTAAAGGTCTCTACAGAATAGCCACAGACCAAGAGAAGAAACCAAAAGATGAAGACAAGGCTGCAAAATGGGAAAATAGACAAGATCAAGCACGTGGTTTGATAGGGATGTCTATTTCTCCTGATCTTAGATTCCATATTGCAGAACTTGAGACTCCTCATGAAGCATTGGAAAAAATCGCTAAAGTCTTTGGGATTAAAAATGAAATTAGAGCCCATCAACTTGAAAATGAGTTGCTTACTTTGGATCCTAATAATTTTTCTTGCATTGAAGATTTCTTGTCCAAATTCAAGACCCTTAGATATCTCTTGGAAGGTGTTAAGGTTAAGAAAGAAGATGGTAACCTTATTTATTCCATCCTTACTAAGTTGGGACCAGCCTACTCTGTATTTGTTTCCACTTTCCATTCTACAAGGGAAGCTTTCATTTGTCAAGGAAAAGACTACAAAGCCCCTTCCTTTGACTCCTTTTGTGATTCCTTAATAAGAGAACAAGAAAAACTCTTACACCTTGGTCTTCTTAATCTTGGAAACTCTTCCACGAAAGCGTTAGCCGCCCAGCAGCAACCAAATTCAAAGAATCCTAAGAAGTCATATCCTCAAAGGAATGGTCCTAAACCAACTCAGCCTCAAAATGAAAAATCATTTCAGCAAAATGATAAGACCAATAAAAACAAATGGAAGAAGACTGATAGACATTGTAACTTTTGTAATCGAGATGGCCACTTAGAATCTAAATGCTTTAAGAAGATGGAAGCCTTGGAAGCCGCAATGAAGAAACATAACATCCATGTGGAGCCTACTTCAACTTCAACTTCCGGAATGGCACTTTCTGCATGTCGTTGTCAATCATCTCAGTCTGGTTATGCATTAAATGTATCTTCTTCCTCTCCTTCTCATGAGTGGCTCATTGATTCTGGAGCCTCTTATCACATGGCCAAAAACCAAGCCATGTTTTCTTCTTTAAATGATTGTAACACCAAAAATATATATGTTGGTGATGATAGATCTCTTAATGTTGTCGGGACTGGAACTATTCATCTAGACAATGGTCAGTTTAATGATGTATTATGTGTTCCAACCTTATCCTGCAACCTTCTATCTGTATATCAGATAACTCATTCAGGTGAAGGTAAAATTGTTGAATTTTCACCTCATGATGTTGTAATCAAGGATCTAAGAGATCCTAAACAGATTCTAGCTACTGGTATTGTTGATGATTCCACAAGGTTGTATAAGTTTCACAATTTTGGTTCATCAAATCTTCCCTCAGTATTTGTTGCTCATAATGATGAAGTGAGCAAACTTTGGCATGAGCGATTTGGTCACTTAAACTATCGCTCCCTTCAGCATCTATGTAAAGAAAATATGGTGACAGGTCTTCCTATGGTATCTTGCAGAGATGGTGTTTGTTCCGGATGTGTACTCGGAAAACATCATCGGGACAGTTTTGACAAACGTGCCTCTTGGCACGCCTCAGCCCCTTTACAGCTTGTGCACAGTGATTTATGTGGTCCTCTTCCTGTTGCTTCATTCTCTGGCTGCAAGTATTTCTTAACTTTCATTGATGATTTCTCCAGACGCACTTGGGTATACTTCTTAAAACTCAAGAGCGAAGTATTTAACACATTTTTGGCCTTCAAAGCCTTTGTTGAAAAACAATCTGGACATCAAATTCTTAAGCTAAGAACTGATAATGGTGGAGAATATGTTAAAAACACATTCATCAACTTTTGCACCGAAAATGGAATTCAAATGCAACATACTGTTCCATACACTCCACAACAAAATGGTGTAGCTGAAAGAAAAAATCGCACCTTAAAGGAAATGGCTAATTGTATGCTGCAATCTAAAGGACTCAGTCTTAGTTTTTGGGCCGAAGCAATTAATTGTGCAAATTATATAATCAATCGCACTCCTACTAAGGTTCTAGAGAATATCACTCCAGAAGAAGCTTGGAGTTCCATTAAACCAGATGTAAGTCACTTTCATGTTTTTGGAAGTGAAGCATGGGCCCATATTCCAGATGAAAAGCATAAAGCTTTAGAACCTAAGAGTGAGAAATGTACTTTTGTTGGATATTCTGAAGATGTAAAAGGTTATAGACTTATTCCATTTAAGTCCAAAAATGTTATCATTAGAAGAGATGTAAAATTTGATGAAAATAAATCGGCCTGCGAGCCTAGTCCGGCGGATGTGCCACCTCTTCCTATCTCTTCTACTTTTGAAAACATTTCTTCTTCAGATGATGAAAGTGAGGATGATAATCCTCCCCCACCTTCTCAGGATCCTCAACTTCCAAGATGGGTCCGTGCTACTCGGGATGCAGCAGGTGATCTTGCCGGTGATCCTACAGATCAGCGACGTACACGTTCTCAGTTTGAAAGAGCCTCTTCTTTACTGGCTCAAGCTCCAGTAAATCATGATCCTGACACTTTTGCAGAAGCTTCAAGCCATCCACATTGGGAAGCAGCTATGAATGAAGAATATCATTCATTGTTGGCAAATGATACATGGGATCTTGTTCCTCTACCAAAGGGACGCAAACTTGTTAGATGTAAATGGGTTTACAGAACCAAGTATGGACCAGATGGGAAAGTTGATAAACATAAAGCTCGTCTTGTTGCTAAGGGCTTTTCACAGGTTGAAGGCATTGACTACACTGAAACCTTCTCCCCTGTTGCCAAAATGAACTCTATCCGCCTTGTTCTTTCCCTTGCTGCCTCTTTAAATTGGGAAGTCCATCAGATGGATGTTAAATCTGCCTTCTTGCATGGGGACTTGCAAGAAGAAATCTATATGGAACAACCCATTGGCTTCATACAAACAGACTCCAGCCTTGTTTGTCGACTTAAGAAATCCCTTTATGGTCTCAAGCAAGCTCCTCGGGCTTGGTATGCCAAAATGGATAGCTTTCTTTTAGAATCTGGCTTTTCTAGGTGTTATTCTGACAATACTGTCTACACCAAGAAAGTGGGCAACTCTCTTATCATCCTTGTTCTTTATGTTGATGATCTTATTCTTACTGGTAGTGATCCCAACCTTATAAACCATGTGAAGTCCAGCCTTAAAAAGAAATTTGAAATGACAGACTTAGGACACTTACACTATTTTCTCGGTCTTCAAGTCTTGCAATCCAAGGAGGGTATTTTCCTTTCCCAGTCCAAGTATGCTTGTGATATTCTTCGTCATTTTCACATGGAAGACTGTAAGCCAGCCCCTTCTCCCTTTCAGTCTGGAGTCAAACTTTCAGTCTCTTGTACTTCTCCTGAAGTTGATGCTACCTTATACCGTCAACTTGTAGGAAAACTCTTGTATTTAACCCATACTCGTCCTGACCTTTCCTTTGTTGTTGGCCTTGTTGCTCGTTTTATGCAAAACCCTCGTGAAAGTCATTGGAAAGCAGCTAAAAGAATACTTCGTTATGTTCGAGGTACAGTACAGTTTGGGATTCATTACAGTGCCAAAGCAGCTCCTCTATTAGTCGGTTTCACTGATTCTGATTGGGCTGGTGACCCTGATGATCGAAAGTCTACTGCCGGTTATGTCTTCACTCTTGGTTCAGGACCTATTACATGGGCTTGTAAGAAACAGGCTGCCATTTCTCTTTCGTCAGCAGAAGCAGAGTATCGTGGTGCCGTGGAAGCTAGTAAGGAAGCCTTGTGGCTTCGTCAGATCCTATCAGAGTTCGGCTTTGAGCAGCAGCATCCAACCACACTTTGGTGCGATAATCAAAGTGCCATTCAGCTATGCAAAGATCCAGTCCAGCATCAGCGCAGCAAACACATTGAACTACACATGCACTTCATCAGAAAGCTCATTCATGACCATGTTCTTGAAGTTCAATATTGTTCAACAGATGATCAGGTTGCAGACATCTTCACAAAGGCTCTCACATAGGCAAAGTTCACTAAACTTCGATATATGCTTGGAGTTCAGGAAGTTGTCACTAAGGGGGGATAGGCTCTAGTGCCTCCTTCCTTCTCCTATTGTGTCATATTTGTAAATCCTTCAATCCTATCCCAAGTTGTTCTTAAGGGGGAATGTTAGGATATTCCGACACATAGGAAATAGTTAAGTACAACTTGGTCTAGTTTAGAGTTAGGTATAGAGTTAGGTAAAGTGTGTTTCTTTACCGTTGTACATATTGTAACTTACAATCCGACGGTCACGATATGTAGTGATCCGACGGTTCATTCTCTCCTCGGTATTACCGACACTTGATCCGTGGCTTGACACCCGATTGGTCCATGAGTTCTATTTAAAGCGCATGGAGGGTCATTGTTCGGGTAATCCGTGCATGAGAGAAGCTTATGTAAATTTTCATTCTTTGATTAATAAATTGCCTGTAGTAGCCACGTTGGCGCAGGCCGTGGACTGTTTCCCTCTTTGAGGGTTTTAACCACGTCAAAAATACTGGTGTATTGATCTGTGATCTGGTTGTGAGCGGTGTCCTTTTGGTGTTCTTTCTGAGGAACTTACCCTGTAAATTCCTACATATCCATCCTCTTGGATTGAGTCCACTGAACTAACTTCTTTTCCTAAGCTAGCTAACCTCGAAAATGATCCTCCAGTTTACATTTATACTTGGATTTGATATTGCCAACATAACACAACTACCCTTACAATTCTGTAACTGATTTCTAAACATAGACATTCATCCTCATCTCCTCAATGACTCGTTACTCAAACTCTGCCATCATACTCATTTCAGTTACATGATTCGTTAGATTGAATTGACACCTATCCTCATGACTCATTCTTAGAAACTTCTAAAAACCTATGACTTGTATTTTCTAGAGCAAGTCTCAAACTATGGATTTGTTTTTTTACAAATAATTTACAATCATTTTTATAAACACATTCACAATTTAACCCTTCCTTGGGCTTTCAAGAACCCTTGGTCCAATTAAACTTTGAAGTTTCCCTAGAGATCAGATGCTCTTGGATTAGATCATGATGGAGAAGACACATCGAATGAGAGGGAGATCTAGGTAGATCGAATTTCCCAGAGAGCATAGATTCAGTGTCAGGAAGAATTTGAGCCGGAGATCAAATAGTAGAGCTTGAGGAGCAGCAGCAGAGTGATTCCGGAGGATTTTCTAGTGTCAGAAGAGGCAGCAGAGAGAGGTTGAGTTATTCCACAGCAGGTTGTGCAGGGGCTTGCACAGAGCCTCAAAGAGGCAGTTCAATTCAACCAAAGGAGAGATCGATTCAGTATCTGAGTGCCAAGAAAATTCTTCCAGAGGGCCCGCGAATCCTTCTCAATGGCATAGACAGTCAATAGAGGAAAATTGTAGCTATTACAGGAAGTGTCTACACAGAGGTTGACGCAGAGGCAGATTAGGAGTTGATTGTGAGGTCAGATTAGGCCAGGATTGCTTGTGGAGAGAGAGAAAATTCTCTCAGATATTTTTTCAATGATCTCTTAGGAGAGAATTGTCAATTTAGCATCCAAACATTGTACTCAGACTTTGTTGCTGAATAATAATAATAAAACCCTCATTTGCTGCACTGGTTTTCCCACATTGGGTTCTTCTGAAAATATTTGTCCAAAAAAAAACGGTGTCAATTTTATTTTGTGTGTGCTCTCTTTTCTCGGTTCCAGTTTTATTTCCGCAATGCATTTTATTTTTGGTGAAAATTGTAGGAGCGATTTTATTCGTTGTTTGCCGTAATAGAAAATAAACTGCACATAATAATATTCAGTTAGAGGAATAATTTCCAGTTGCTGCAATAATGAAAATTTCACAGGAATGCCCTTATTGAGGTTGTCCTCCCTCCTCTAATTTCATCACCCTCTACTATTGTTCCATCTGCTGGAGCTTGGAAGTGGGGCTGCAAGTGCAGCTTCAAATGCTGAAAAGGACATTGTTGTAGCAAGACAGCAGGCTCAAGCGCAAAAGGTCTAGAGCTGATCATTTTTGAGGAGTCATCCTCCACATTGGAAGATTCACCGATTGGATTGGATATAGAAGAGGATGGAGGGGAGAGCAGTGGCAATGATGCTGATTTGATGATTCTGAGATGGAGGGTTACTGACAATCATGAGCCATGAGTTCTTTCATCTACGGTTCTAGCATCTACCCTATTTTTTATTTCCCATTGACATTCCAACCAATAGCGACAGTGACTTATTATCTATGTAATGCATCTAGATTTTGATGACATAATGAGAAAACTGCAGTTTATGGTTCTAATTTATTGTGATTTTGTCATTTGATCATCAATGATGTAGTACTTGTAAGTACTAAGTCGTAACTGGTTGTAAACTTATATGATTGAATCCGTATCATCATCATGTAAATGTTTTAGTTTCTAGCTTTAACAAAATTTGAATCTTTATGTCTATATTTCATTTTGTGTAATTCACTAATTTGTTATTTTTTTAATATATATATATATATATATATATATATAAGGTGTCCTCTTTGCCCTGTTTCTGGGATCGTCGTGTCTCATGTCAGACACATATTTCCATGTCCTCCAAGTCCCATGTCATCATGTCAAGTGACTTAGCAAATGTGCAACATTGTGTGCTTAATTGATAGGCTGGGTCTTATCCCAGGACGACTGAAAAAAGCTGAAGGACAAGTTGGACAAAGGAGACAAGAAGTTCAAAAAAAACAAGAAACAACACAGGCAGTCATCTTAGTCTAAGAAACTAGTTACCATGCAGCATTCCTAACAATTCTGAAACAAATCTTCCAATTCATCTTGCTTCAGTGTTAGGGTGTCTTTTTGCAGGGTTAATGGATTAAAAATACAAATAACAGATGCAGATAAATTAGAAAAGAAACTGAAAGTACTGGTCACAGATAACAAGGTCAGAACCAAAGTCCATAAGCATTCGGTATATGAATAAAATGAATATTGAAGGTTAGATCTCATAAACTTTGAATACCTTCAAGCATATTCAGTAAACCAAAGTAATAAGATTAAAGCCAGATTTTACAGTGGAACTCTGAATATGAACCAAAGATGCCTACCATGTGGGGAAAATATGCTAAGATGAATTGGCGAAGGGGAAATCCTCTTCATATGTCCAGCTACCCTATCAGTCTCACCCTGGATCTCTTTCTGCACTGCGGCTGCATGTCTCAGACATATTTCAAATTGACTTTTATGTGTCAGGGACAAAGAATAAACAAATAATGTAAGAGAAAAATCAATTTTTTTTAATCAATTAGCTAAATTGCAAGCCATTACAGAGTATCTAATTCAAGGAACAGAAACCAGTTTCCATGCTATGCATACACGAGAATTTGGCAATATATACATAGGCATTGTATATTTATGCACACAGTACAAACATGAAAATTTGAAGCTTAGTGATGGTAATGAATATGGAGTCAATCTTTATTTGACAAGTTCAAAAAGACTCAAATTCAAGGAAAGCCATTTGAATAAGAATAAAGACGGGCTACTTCAATTGAACAGACCAACCAATCAAAGTGTTCATTTTACAAAGTTACTGAACATATAACTCTCTTCTTCCAAGAATGTTGGAAGATGGGCTTCGCCCTGTGACAATTCAGGCTCTGAGAATGCAGAACTCCACAAAAGGCAAACCCATGAAACTAGACAACCACTAGCTCAAAACTGTTTTGTACAGCTGGATAAAGCATAATATATAAACTATAAACCAGTTTAGCTGCAACTCTCATCACTACATACTGGACTTAATCTTTTGAATAACATCACAATCTTTTGGAATGTAAAACTTGATATCTAGAATGGAGCTCCAAAAGCTCTGTTGACCAGAGAGGCTTGATTGATATTAGTCTGCAAGGGACAATTTTGTGATATGAGCACAATATCAACAGTGCAAGGAGATACTCCCACACAGAATTCACAAGGATAAAAGAATGCAAGTATGAAGAATATCACCAGAACTGTATACATGCAATACACTCAGTTCTATTACCATATATAGAGTATAGAATTGTGGGGATGCTGGACAGTAATCAAAGTTGACCAAGTCTCCAATTAATACAGTAAAGTGGGTAACTGATCAATTGAGACTATGTCACCCAAAAGAGACCAGGATAAAAAACAAAGCCCACCAAAGTCCCCAATAAAATAAAATAAAGTGGATAACTGATAAATTTGGACTAGGTGACCAAAAAGAGATCAGAATAAAGAACAAAATCTACTAAAGTGCAAAAGTATAAAAATAAAAATATAATACAGGTTCAGTAGACTATATCTCTTCAATTCCTCCCTCCCAAGAGGAAATCATCCCTCATTTCTTTTGAAGGGGAAAATCTTGCTCAAATGCTCATTTGAACATCTACTTGGCTTGAGTGTACAAAAAGTGCCTTTCCAGCCCACCAAACGGTGATTTGGTGACACCCAGTGGATATGGTGCAAATGTTAACAAGAGTATCTTCAAGGAGAGGCTAAAAATCTAGAATTGTGATATCCACATGTGTGACTGGAACAGATTCCTCCTAATGAGGTGGCTCAAATGACTTCAAGTGGATGAACATCAGATCTATCTGATCACGTCAGATTTCAAAGTGGAATGTTTTTAAAGCTGAAGTTAGAGTATGTTGGCCAATCAGACCTGTTTTTCAGATCTATTGTTTGAATAAATCACTGTCAAGATTATTTCCAGAATCTGTCAAATTCCCTGTCGGAGCTTAAATTTGATGCACTTAGAATCTGCGAAGCAATGCTTTCCAATTGGTGACATACTTGCATGATCCGGAGAACTTGCTACAGAACTCTGAGCTGGAATGTGATGCCGTGGAGATAAACTCCTTTCTAGACAGAAGATCCAGATTGGAAGTTGAAAAGATCTAATCCATTAGTAGTTGCCTCAAAGACTTTTGCATCCCACTCACGCTTGGAGGTAGTAACATGCATATTTCCATGAGCGCCAGCCATTTTTCAGCCGAAATAACCTTTGGTGTAATTCTCTGGTGAACCTAGTAGAGCGCTCTCTCTTTCTCTTGATCTCCCCTTCCTTTAGGAAGAAAATGGACTACAATGATTACAAATGTAGATGAGGGGATGGACAGCCAAGGCGCTTACGGCTCAGAGGTCGAGTACAAAAATATAAAAATAAAAGTATAATACAGGTTCACTAGACTATAACTCTTCAATTCCTCCCTCCCAAGAGGAAATCATCCCTCATTTCTGTTGAAGGGGAAAGTGTTGCTCAAATGCTGATTTGAACATCCACTGGGCTTGAGTGGGCAAAAAGTGCCTTTCCAGCCCACCAAATGGTGACTTGGTGACACCCAGGGGATATGGTGCAAATGTTAATAAGAGTAACTTCAAGAAGGAGAGGCTAAAAATCTAGAATTGTGATCTCCACATGTATGACTGGAACAGATTCCTCCTAATGAGGTGGCTCAAATGACTTCAACAGGATGACATTCGCCACTCGGATCTATCTCGATTCTCATCACATCAGATTTCAAAGCCAAAGATTTTTAAAGCCGAAGTTAGAGTGCATTGGCCAATCAGATATGGCTTTCAAATCTATTGTTTGAATAAATCACCGCCGAGATTATTTCCAGGACCTGTCAAATTCCCTGTCGGAACTTAAAGGGGAGATAAATTCCTTTGTAGACAGAAGATCCAGATTGGGAGTTGAAAAGATCTAATCCATTAGTAGTTGCCTCAAAGACTTTTGCACCCCACACACACTTTGAGGTAGTAACATGCATATTTCTACGAGTGCCGACCATTTTTCAGCTCAAATAACCTTCGGTGTAATTCTCTGGTGAACCTAGTAAAGTGCTCTCTCTCCCTTGATCTCCACTTCCTTTACGAAGAAAATGGACTACAATGAATACAAATATAGATGAGGGGATGGACAGCCAAGGTGCTTAGAGCTCAAAGGTCAAGAGAGATGGGGAGATTTTATAGTTTTAATGCAAAGAGAAAACAAAAGTTCCAACAAGATTTTGCATTCTGCCTTCAATTCTACATGCTTTGAACTTCAGTTTGAGGCCAGATTGATCAGTCAATTTTTGGTAGTTTTCCTCTTCTGCTAAATTGTCAGGAACAAAAACATATCAATATTGATCGACAGTAAGAGAACCAGAGCCAATCTGGTCAAAGTCCGTGATTCCTGTTTTTTGGTCGGATGTTGTATAAGTCAATTAACTGGACAGTTTCTGTTGAGACAATGGTTTTTGCACAACCAACAGCAGCATAATATAGTTGCTTGCCTCCTTTTGAATAGCCAATTGTAATTTTGACATCCCTCCAAGCTGAGATTCAAGCAATGGAGCATTTGCACAATTTGGAATCATTAGATAATAATCCATGTGGTAGAGAGATGTGCCACCATTCCAGAGCATTCTTCCCCATATGGAGGATTCGTGTCACTCAGATATTTGGAGGAAGACTGCCTTGAAGAGGTTTATAAGAAGACTGCATTGAAGATTGAAGACATCAGAAGGCAAATATCCAGTGAGATTGTTCCTTGACAAGCTTTTAAGCTCTCCAAATCCAAACCCAGCAAATAAAATCAATCAAGCAATCTGCCCACAGCAATTCACACTCAGCAACTCACCACAATTTTCAAACCAGGGATGAAGGAGGATTTGAGTATACTGTGCAGAACCTAACTGCATGATGACCATGCAGCCCACGGAGATATTTAATTCGTGAAAGAGAGGTAATCCATTCCTTTCCTTTGTACACTCCATATGGTAAAAAGTTCATATTATATTAAATATGAATTGAGGCTTTTGAAGTTTGCTAGTTTTAGTTGAAGTCTCTCTTTTGAGAACATATATTTTTTTATGTAGAGTAATTAAAAAGAAGAAAATTATGTTTTTGCTTTTATCAAGTCAAAAGTGCAGGTGATTGGAACTATTCATTTGTTAATGAAACACTAAAGAAATTAGTTTTGTACATTCTCCTCCTCTTATGCATTGTACATTCTTTAGATCCTCCCACCAAATATCGGCCTTGCCTTTCAGGCTGAAGGTTGCCACCCTTGCTTTCATATTCTCATAGTAGTTATGAATTTTGAAGAACTTTTTCATCCCCAGCAGCCATGATTCGGCATCTTCTGCTTCCTTTACCTCACCATCAAATGTAGGAGGCTTAGATTTCTTAAATTCCTCTTGTACATATTCTTTTTCCCTCCTATCATGATGATGATGATGATAATGCCTTTTATGAGTGCCTTCAAGCTGCTGCTCATGGGTGCTGATCCTCTTCTCTGGAGTGTCTAGCAGAGTACCTCCTTTCATTGTATCTTCACTTGGCATTCTGTCTCTTTCTGGATCTGCTCCCATCTGCTCCATTTGTTCTTTCTTCTGGTTCTAAGGGACTCTGTGTGTCCCTAGAACTATCTCCCAACTTATGTTGTCTTTGCCCTTGTAAGTCTAAAAGACTCTGCAATAGGATTGCTACTTGCCTCTCTTGTGCTTTGACAAGCCTTTCATTGTCAGCCTTGCAACTCCTTATTTCAGCCCTTAGACTCCTCAATGTGTCCATTAAGTCAGGAGAACCTGTCTCTCTTCTCTGCTCAACTGATCTTTCCTCTTCATATCCATGTGACTGGTTAGTGTTGTATTGCACCATTTTTGTCCTCATTTATTTTTTGGCCTTTAGTTTCCTCTTATGTGTTGTCATACACTCGCATAATTGTCAGATTATATGTACATAAGTGCACAATGTAGATCATCACCTTGGTTTGTTATTGGGAGTTTGTTGCGGTAAGGCTAGCTGGAACATCACATCCAAGGTTAGCATTTCCATAACAATAAAAATCATATCCAAGCATTAGTATCATGTTATACATAATCAACTCATTAGCAACACACATAATCAATCCACAAGACAATCAGGCTTCTAATGCTTATCACAAGGCTTTAAGGCCTTACTCAATCTCCAAAGGTCTTGTATTGAACCCTTGACCACATTTCTCCTACGATAGAGCCCATCCAATCCAAGTGTTGATCCTGGAAGCTCTAATACCACTCTGTAACATACCCCCTACAAATCCCAACTCAAAAACAAAGGTTAGAAGGAGGTATTTACTGCAATGACCCAACCCCCAAGGTTCAATTATGGAGATAGGGTCTAAATTTTTTGTTGTTTTTACTCCTTTGAAACTCAAAGCAAATGACACCATTACGTCCATCTCATCGAGATGAATCCGACGATATATAAATTTGCCTCAATCGGGCTTTCAGATTGGAAATTATAGTCATTCAAAGATTGGCCTACCAATGAAGGTCGCGTCATCCTGACCTGCCATGTGGCGCCCACGTGGCTATCCGAGTCATGGGGTTCATGGCAACTATTAACCCGCACATACTTGTTAAACCCCATTACAAGGTGCAATGTATAATGCGCATAATGGATATACATGTAATGAAATCCCACATATAATATACAAGCACGAGCTTTTTATGGAAACATCACCCCAGGAGTTATATCCCGGCAGGTCTCAACACATCTCCCCATTGAAACCTTCGGGGACAATCTTCTGGGCTACACTGGCAGCGCCAGCTCTGCGTTGGGATTCGCCTTCTCCTCGACCAGTAAATGAATGCATATATGCCACACAACCCTTGCACCCACAGAATGGGCCTTGTTGATTTTTGGTAGCACCAGATGTGCTCTAGCCATAAAATTTGGTGGAGAGGCTAAGGCACATGAGATCTCCAACACCTAGAAATCGTTTGGAGAAATTCCACCCGGATGAAGAGATATTAAAATAATTAATATTTTTAATGAGACCCTAAGTCTAAACTTAGGAAAATTAAAATATTAATGTGTATTAATATAATATGGGTGAGAAAGTTCTAAATAACAAGGATCAAGCCAAATCTAATCTTAGCCGTTGATTAGGGACTTAATCTTGTCCGTTGAATCGTCAATAGGAAAAGTATAAGAGGAGGCTTGAGGGTCAATTAGAGACACACCAAGAGAGATCAAGAATTTGATTTTCTGGGGTTGGGTTTGCTAAGGAAATCGAGCTAGAGATCAGTTGCGGTGAGGCCCAGTTCAGCAAGAGGCTGAAGAATACAAATTAGAGAGGTAGCACAAGTGTCGAAGAGGCAACGTAGAGCCTAGGAGGGCTGACGCAGAGCCTAAGGAGGCCAGCGCAAAGGACGCATAAGCCGCAGAGGCAGACGAATAGGACACAGAGGCAAACGCAAAGGACGCAGAGGTTGACACAAAAAGCCGCAGACGCTGACGCAAACAACGCAGACAGCTGTAGACGTTGATGTTGGGCTGAAGAGGTTGCGCTGAGGAGGTTCTGTGGGGCAGACTGAGAGCAAATCAACCAGGAGAGGGTCACACAGTTCCAAAGAGGGTGACACAGTTCCAGAAGAGTGTGGAGCAGCTTTCGGTGTCCAGCACAAGGAACAGTCAAAGTCACTATGGGGTTGATCATCTGGTTGCTGATTTGCTGGAATATCTGTCTCCGGAGAGAGGTACTACTACCAAGGATATTCTCTGAAGGGTGAGCCATTTTTGGCACCCTAGTTGTATTCAGAAATCTGCTTAATAATAAAACCCTCATACATGCTGCACCAGTTTTCCCAAATTGGACTTTTTCAGGGACGATTGTTCAAAAATAATGGTTTCCCTTGTGTTGTCGCCGTTTATTTCAATTGTTGATCCGTATATTTGTGAAGGTTGAAATTGTGTTTACTTCGATGTTTATGTTATTAAAGAACTTGTTAATGTAAAGAACAAGTAGGAGATAGTAAACCAAATATTACAGTAGGGGTTTCTAATGAGTTAGATTCAGAAATTTTCACATGGTATCAGAGCGATTGTGGATCAAAGAGGACTAAAGACACCAACCGAAGAAATCTGTGAATTTGCAGCAAAAAGCAGCTGTCCCGAGAGACAGTGTTGTTCCAGAGCTAAAGAGGCAAGAGGAGGAGTGACGCAGAGGCTCATGCAGAGCCTACGTCAACATTCTAAGCTAGGAGAACAGCCAACACAGAGGCAGAGAGGGGCAGACAGGCTCACGCAAAGCCACGTCATCCTTCTCAGCCAGGAAGGTTTGACGCAGTTGGCAGGGAGGCACAGATTCAGCCCAAGCTGTGATTACGCTGAGCCTGAAGGGCTTAGATTCTTCAGTTGTTGGGGCTAAGGGAGCTGTGTAGATTGTGATTTGAGGAGCTAGTAGGACATTGTTTCTGTCTATGCAAAACAATGTCCAAGGAGACAGAACCAAGGTAGAGGGAAGCACTACCTCGACAGATTTCTAGCCAAGAAATCCAGATCCAAGTTGCAGCAGCAAAGGGGGATTGGAGAGGAGTGATTCGAAAATTGGCAGAAGGATTTCCAGGAGGTAAATCAGGACTCAAAGGGAGTCTAGCAGAGCAGAGATGGCAGTGAACGGATTGAGGGATCAGGACAGACTGGATGGGGCTTCCAATTTTGTCATCTGGAAGGCTAAGATCCTGGCAATCCTGGATAAACATCGCATCAAGGACTATGCCTTGAAAACCATAGTTGTCCCAATTGACCCTGATGCGAATGAAAAGCATGAGGAGGCCATGGCAAAGGCAAAATGAATGATCCTAGACAGGGTCAAGGATCATGTAATACCACATATTGCTGAGAAGTCAACAGCAAGGGAGATGTGGGAGACCCTGACCACCTTATACCAGGGCTCTTCCATGCAGCGGAAGATGTTATTGGAAAATCAACTGAAGTCATATCAGATGCAAAAAGGAGAGGAGATAGATCACTTCCTTCTCAAGTTGCAAGGAATTCGCGACCAACTTACTTCCGTGGGGTCTACACCAGATCCAGAGTTTATGGTCAGGGCCACTTTGAATGCAGTCTCCAAGGACTAGGAGACATTTGTCCAAAGCGTTTTGGGCAGAGCAAGTCTCCCCAATTAGGAGGAGATGCGGGCAGCTCTTCGACAGGAAGAGATCAAGAGGTTGACCAAGGCAAGGAGTAGCGGTAAGGGAGTTCGAGTCAAGAAAGAGGAGGATGCGGTTCTAGCATCTACGGGACAACAGGGGGTTTAGAAGAGGAAGAAGAAAGACATCTCCAAGGTCAAGTGCTTCAATTGTAGAGAGTTGGGACTTTATGCATCTCAGTGCCCCAGGAAGAAAGGCAAGGGAGAAGCTTTTGATTCGAAGGCTGCTCCAACAAAGGCAGAGAAGGATGTCGTGACTGATGATGATTATGCCAAGAGTGCTCATGTGCCTCTAGAGAAGAGGTGGGGAAACATAGAATTGTAGTTAGGAGGACTACATGCAGGGGCAGGATCCTTGAGGTGCCCAAACTCTTGGATCACATCCGGCTACGAGAGCCCTTAACGACAATAGCATGATGACAGGTGTCGGGTGGAGCAAGGTGTGATGGAGCGACAAGGCATTGCTAGAGTGCAGAAGTCTGTAGCAGTGCAGTGGAGGTTGCAGCAGTGCGAGAGGCACAAAGGGTTTTGTAGCAGCGCAATGGCAGCAAAGGGAGCACAGGATAGCAGCTAAGGTAGCTTCAGCATCACGAGGCTTCCAGACTAACCACGATGTCAGTATTTGGGTGAAGTCAGTTACTTACTTCTCAGTAACTGAGTTGCACTGCAGCACTTAGCAGTGGCAGTGCTATGGGCAACATGATGCAACATGTTGAGAGGGAGTTGCAGTACGGATGTAGCAGTGGCAGTGTCATGGGCAACAGTATAGGAAGCAGCAAGTGCAGGGGATGTAAGGCAGCAGGCCAAGCATCAACACAGGTACCGATGCAGAAGATCAATGTGATGTTTCTATGGTGAAGCATTATTAGAGCACATTCCTCGCTAAGAGGGAGTGTTGATTTTTGGTATCATCGGATGTGCTCTAGCCATGAAATTTGGTGGAGAGGCTAAGGCACATGAAATCTCCAAGACCCGAAAATCGTTTGGAGAAATTCCACTCGGATGAAGAGATATTAAAATAATTAATATTTTTAATGAGACCCCAAGTCTAAACTTAGGAAAATTAAAATATTAATGTGTATTAATATAATATGGATGAGAAAGTTCTAAATAACGAGGATCAAGCCATATCTAATCTTAGCTGTTGATTAGGGACTTAATCTCGGTCGTTGAATTGTCAACATTAAAAGTATAAGAGTAGGCTTGAGGGTCAATTGGAGACACATCTAGAGAGATCAAGAATTCAATTTTTTGGGGCTGGTTTTGCTGAAGAAATTGAGTTAGAGATCAGTTGCAGTGAGGGGTAGTTCAGCAAGAGGCTGAAGAATACATATCAGAGAGGCAACAAAAATGCCAGAAGAGGCAGCACAAAGCCTAGGAGGGTTGATGCAGAGGCCAAGGAGGCCAGGGCAGAGGATGCAGAGGCTGACGCAGAAAGCCGCAAAGGCTAATGCAGACAGCGCAGAAGGCTGTAGAGGTTGATGCTGGGCTGAAGAGGTTGTGCTGAGGAGGTTCATTGGGGTAGGTTGAGAGTAGATCACCCGGGAGAGGGTGATGCAGTTTTAGAGAGGGTGACACAGTTCCAGAAGAGTGTGTGGAGTAGCTTTCGCTGTCCAGCACAAGGAACAGTCAGAGTCACTATGGGGTTGATCATCCGATTGCTGATTTGTCGGAATATCTGTCTCCAGAGAGAGGTACCACTGCCAAGGATATTCTCTGAAGGGTGAACCATTTCTGGCACCCTAGTTGTATTCAGAAATCTGCTTAATAATAAAACCCTCATATATGTCACATCGATTTTCCCGAACTGGGTTTTTCAGGGGACGATTGTCCAAACATAATGGTGTCCCTTGTGTTGTCTCAGTTTATTTCAATTGTTGATCTGTATATTTGTGAAGGTTGCAATTGTGTTTACTTCGATGTTTATGTTATTAAATAACTTGTCAATGTAAAGAACAAGTAGGAGATAGTAAACCAGATATTGCAATAGGGGCTTCTGACGTGTTAGATTCAGAAATTTTCGCAAGCCTCACATGCCAAATCATCCCATGGAATAGATCCCAGCAGTTCTATCAGTCCCTGCATCCAAATATTTTTGGGTCTAGGGTCCATGATGATGTCATTCTTCATCACTCTCCCCATGTAGGCAGGGTCCCACGTAGCCTTCAAGCCCAGCCATTCATAGCTTCCTAGGTATACACAAGTCAGAGTGTTTTCCCCACCTTATGCATTGGAAACAAGCCCCACTGCCACCTCATCCCAAGCATTTGATCTCGGGAGTTTCCCTTGGTGCTCCACTTGAAACCTCCATGGTACCAAACCTCCACAGTCATCCAACGACCATGAGTGCTCACCCATCGATGCCCTGAATTTCTCCATTCTAAGCACTTGATCACAGGAGCGAAGGGAGTTTGCGCCATTTCCTTGTGACTTCTTATGCTTCAAATTTAAGGATTTCAACCCCGCATACTCCACCAATTCACAATGCGAAAGTAAGAGGCCTTTACTAGGCTCTAATTGCGCATGACTTTATATGCATACAACGAGTATACAAGCCATCTAGGCTATCTTTCTTGACTTTTGTGTTAAAATTCCTTGATCTGCAACTACTGGAATTTATTCTCCTAACTAATTATCAATTTATTAATTTCCTAATTAATAACGAATAAATCTCACTGCAATTCTTCACAACAAAATAAATACATTGCCGAAAACTAAAGTAGAACTGAGAGATTCATGCACGCAATTAACACAGTTATTTTGGACAAATGTCCCCAAAAAAACCCTAAGGGAAACTCGGTGCAGCAGATGCGGGTTTATATTAATATTACGCAGCAGTGAAAATTGAGTACAATAATCTAGACGCCTCACTAGCAATCCTCCGGCAAATAATCTGGCAAAATTTCTGGGAGAGAATTTTCTCCCTCTGCAAATCAACTGGCCTCCTTCTGGCCAGCTCACACAACTTACTCGTTGCTCACACTATTGGCTTGCGCAAGTCGGGATCACCCTTGAAATTGGCTCCGACTGGGCAATCTAGCCTCCCTCTGCCTCTAGAAATGACTCGCTCTGCCTTCCGACTGCTCTCCCAGCCTTCAACAACTTAATCGATCTCTTCCTAGCACTTACACTAGGGTTTCTGGCTCACTCAAACTGCCTGGATGGCTTTTCTGCGGAACAATTCAACCTCCCTCTTCCCTGCCTCTTTGGCACTAGAAATCTGCAAGGAAATTCCTCTGCAAATCTCTTTGTTGCTCCCTTAGTCACCGATGCTCCTCAATTGGCTCGAATTCTTCCCTCACTGAATCATTATGCACTGGGAAATTCACACTTTTTGGATAATTCGCTCTCCCTTTTGTGTCCCTCCTCATCCCATCGATCTGCTCTTATAATCTCTTGTTGGATCTTCAACAACCATGATTAGATCCTCATCAATGGATAAGATCAACTTAGACTCAATCCATGTGAGTCTCTAAAGCATTCTCGATCATCCCCAATTAATTCCCATTAATTAATCAAATTTCCTAAGTTAGACTTAGGAAATTTTTAATTATTGATCAATTAATTTAATTGAGGCATTTCGTAAGATTATTTCGCAAAACCTTTTCTAGGTTTTGGAGAACTCATGTTCCTTAGCCTCTTAGACACAAATTGAAACTAGAACACTTGTCTGATGCTACAAAAAATAACATTTTCCGAAGGTCAACCATGGCCATAAACCCATGTATACATACGTGTATACATACGTATATATATATATATATATATATATATATATATATATATAACATGACATTGTCTTTTTTGAGCTTAGCAAAATCTTGGCCCTGTAGAAATTAATTTGTAGATTCAAAACTGCTCATGAAATTTACTAAATCACAAAACTACTCTATTGATCTGCAGAAGTTAATTCACCATCTAGAACACAAATCATAGACATGAAAAAGGAAACATCACACATGCACAAAGATTTATTTAGGGGAAAGCAACTGCTCAAAACCCCTTCCTATCTGTATTGCATTAATCAGAGAATAGAGATGAATACATATGCTTGCTCAAGCCTGAGCACAACCTGCAAGTGTATAGTCTATCCCTCTGCCTGACTAACTGACTCTGGCCAACACTTAGCCAATTTTCAAGCCCTCCAAGCTCCTATTTCCTTGTGTTGTTCCTTGAGGAAATTAGCCCCTATTATTTAGGAAATTCCCTCTATTGAATTGCACAATTCCTCTAGGTCTTTCCTAATTGCATGCACCACCTATACACATGGAAATAGCCTACAGCAGATAGTACACTACCTTGGAATCCCTATCTCAACTGGGTAACTCGAATTCCCTGCATGCATCAATTATTTTGGGTTGATTCATCAATTAACTAGTTGATCATTGAGTGTGGATAAAGTTCCCTTCCACAACTTGACCTCAACTAGTTCTTCAAAGAGTTAGAACTAGTTTAACTGACCATCACTAAATTTAACTGAATTAAATTGCTACAACTGAAATTAACTCAACCTAGGCTCATAAAATTTAGGAATCACTGGACACAATTGAACTGCATACCCTTAACTCAAATTAACTATGCTAGACTCCTATTTTTTAGGAATCAACTCAAGCAAACTGAACTTCAACTCATTAACTCGAATTGAGTGTTCTTAACTGAGTGACAAGAACCATGTCACCTCAGTTAACTCCTTCAAGTTGTTTGTTGATGTGAAATTTCGAATTTCCTCAATTTAATCGAGGCAAAAATAAAAACGAGACCAGCTTGCTGCATTTTCAACACTCCCTCTCAGCAAGAAAGGGATTATCAACTACCCCTATCCTGCACTTATGGAATGTATTGCATGCAACACCTCTCACTGTTGTTGTTGCTACTGCAACATCTGCCACTGAGAAGCATCCAAAAAAATTGAATCAATTGTGTCAACAATTGTCTACTGGGAAAACAGTGTTGTCGTTGACTCTGCTACTGAGCCTCCTGCTCTGCTGTCAACACTCCTCAGTATCTCACTGACACTGATACTCTTGCTACTAAATATTGTGGGCCCCTGTAGCAAGGTAGTGATCCATGAGGAGAATGCCTCAATGGACCCTACCCAAATTTCTGCAACTCTTGGACTAGGGCTTCATATCACCCCACCTCACACATGGAGGTATGGTTGCATGTGCTCCCTCTACCCACTTGGCTCGAACTCTCCCACTACTGGAGGTCTCTGCTTAGTGGGTGTCTCCACTCTGCCTCCTCTTTGCCTCTCCATTTGTGGCCGCTCCACAACTTCTTGAGACTCCTTTTGAGGCTCCATTTTGAGAGGTAAATCATGCTCACTCTCAACCACCATGTCTCTAACCCTTGCCTTTCTCCTCAAGGCTTTGCATGCATCTTCTACCTCAAGTGCATGCAGGTTCTTAACTCGAGCACCAATCTGTTTCACCTGCCCTGTGGCTATGTGTCTCAAGAATGCTTTCCCTTTCCTGAAGATCACATCATAACCACGGTCTTCCAACATTGCTTCAAACATGAGATTTTTCTTTAGTCCTGGAACAAACATGACATCCTTGAGTATCAGAGGAGAGCCCAACTCCCTCTGAAAGGTGACTATACCGATCCCAGTCACATTGTACCTTCTGTCATCTCCAATCTCAATGTTCATCTGGAGATCTTTCTACTCCAAATCATTGAAAAACTCTTTATCCCTGTCATGTGGAACGAGGCAACACTATCCAAATACCACACTCTCCCCATCACTATGCTCGCCGTGCATGCGATCAGAGTGAAGTCAAGCTTGAACTGTGAAGCCAAAGCTTCACCTGCTGCTACTACTGCAAGCTTCTTCTTTCTTTCCTTCTTGTGTGGACACTTCATGGCATAGTACCCAAATTCATGACAATTGAAACACTTGATTTTGGACAAGTCTTTCTTCTTGCCAATGTGGAATTTCAAATTTCCTCAATTTAATCAAGGCAAAAATCAAATTGAGACTTTCTTGTTGCTTTTTCAACAAGCCTAGCTCGACCAGTAGCCTGTAAGCATATATATATATATATATATATGAATGATTGCTAATCCTCTTGAGCTTACAAGTTATAATCCAAGGCCTACTGGCCTCATTTATTCATACAGTCATTCAACTAATTAACAGAAGTTGTCTACCTCTTCATACATAGGTCATTTAGACCAATTTGTAGGCTCAAAACAGATATGACAATAAACCATTTCCTAAGGGAAACATTTAGGAGCACCTCTACACAGGAATTCACATTCCTTATTGTTACCATGAGCAAGTTAATAAGACAATGACCAAATATACCAACAAATCAGTACAAATAATTATTCACTAACAAAAAATGTTATCCCTTCAAGCTCAATCAATCTTAGGATTACCATCAAGCTCAAAATATCCACACGAAATGAACCACTCCATAAATATTTATACGTGATAATGACATTCCTTACTCATGCAAGAAAACAACACTGCTCAGCATTAACATAGTATTATCTCAACACAAGGAACAGAGACATAATAATCACCGGCACAAATCATAAGATTATACTTATCTTATAAGAGATATGGCAACTAAGTGTGGGACTCTAACTCTCCACCCAACCGTAGACAAGTTGCAACCAAGTCTCTCTTGCAGTTGTCACTCCAAACCAAATTCTAAAGCTTGAGGTAGAGTGTTTTCAAAGGTGTTTTTAAACCGATAATATCATCTGAAACAGGGTGTCTCGTGTTGATTTGGGGTAGCACGAAATGTGCTCTAGCCATGAAAATTGGTGGAAAGATTAAAGCACATGAAACCTCCAAGACCCATAAATGGTTTGGGTAGATTCTAACCAATTTAGGAGATATTAAAATAATTAATATTTTTAATGGAGTTCCTAAGTCTAAACTTAAGAAAAATAAAATATTAA
Source organism: Pinus tabuliformis (assembly GCA_031772625.1). NCBI lineage: Eukaryota > Viridiplantae > Streptophyta > Pinopsida > Pinales > Pinaceae > Pinus > Pinus tabuliformis. Next base: position 942,233,783 of record CM062817.1, on the reverse strand, counting down.
TGGGTATTAATATAACATTGGGTTAGAAGGTTCCAAATGACATGGATCAAGCCAAATCTAATCTTAGCCGTTGATTAGAGATGTAATCTTGGTCGTTGAAGGACCAACAAGAAAAGTATAAGAAGAGGCTTGAGGGTCAGTTGGAAAACACACCAGAGTGATCAGTCATTCGATTTTCTAGAGCAGGGTTTGCTAAGAGAAATCGAATCAGTAATCAATTGCAGCGAGAGGCAGTGAGTACAAGGGAGAGAGGCAGAGATAGTGCCGGAAGACCAGTGCAGAAGCAAAGAGGCAGATGCAGAGCCAAAGGGAGCCATGGAGAGGCTAGCAGGGATTGCGCAGAGGCCAAAAGGGCCTGTGTCATCCACGCAGAGGCTGCAGGAGTGACACAAAAGGTTAGAGAGGTTGCGCAGAACCTCAGAGGTCTAATGCAGAGGGGTTCAGGCTGACGCAGAGGCCAAGAGGACTGATGCAGTGCTTCAAATTGTGTTGGAGAGGGTTTCGTGGGGCAAACTTTTAGAATATCTACTTCCGAAGAGAGGTATTACTGCCAGATTTTTTTATCTCTGTCGGGTGAGCCAGTTTGGAAACAATGTACTCAGAAACACTGCTTAATAATAAAAACCCTCAGAACTGTTGCACTGGTTTTCCCAAGTTGGATTTTTCTAGGGACGATTGTCCAAAAATAACGGTGTCACTTGTGTGTTTGTCTATTTCTTTCAGTTGTTGATCTGTAGATGGTTGAGACTATATTGTGTTTATTTCAGTGTTTATATGGTTAAATAACTTGTTAGTAATTAAACAAGTAGGCGAAATAAACCAGAGAATACAGATAAAATTTCTAACGAGTAATACTTAGAAATTTCAACATGGTATCAGAGCGTTGCAGATCACAGGAGAGTTGAAGGCGCCAGCTGAATCAGAGAATTTGCAACAGAAACAGTTGTCCCGAGTGACAGAAGTTGTTCCTAGGCAGAAAGCAACAGAGAAGGGTTGACGCAGAGGGACTGCGTCATCAGTTTGAGCCAGAGAGAGGCCAGTGCAGAGGCAGAAGAAGGCAGAAGAGGCTCATGAAGAACCACGCAGAGACCAAGAGGGCTGACGCAATTGGCCAAGGGAGCAAATTAGCCTTCCCGGGATTATTCACAGTCTCGAGGCTCAATGCTTCAGTTGCTAGGGCATAGGAAGTTGTGGGCAGATTGCGGGGAGTGAAGCTGGTGGGGTGTTGTTGCTATCGAGATAGAACAGTACCTAACGTGGAAAAACCAAGGTAGAGGGAGTCGCTACCTAGGTGGATTTCTAGCCAAGAAATCCAGATCAGTGTTGCAGGTGCATAGGAGATCGGAGAGGTGCGACTCGATGGTTGGTAAGCAGATTTCCAGGAGGGAAATCAAGACTCAGAGGGAGTCTAGAGAGAACTTCCGGGAGGGAAGTAGAGACTCAGAGGAGTCGAAAAGAAGAGCAAAGAGATGGCCATGAATGGATTAAGGGACCAAGACAGGCTGGACGGGGCATCCAACTTTGTCGTTTGGAAGGCCAAGATCCTATCCATTCTAGAGAGACATCGCATCAAGGCCTTTGCCTTGAGAACAGTGGCTATCCTAGTTGACCCAGCTAACAATGAAAAGTACGAGGAAGCAATGACCAAGGCAAAATGCATAATCCTTGATGGGGTCAAGGATCATGTGGTCCAGCATATTGTCGAGAAGGAGACAGCACAGGAAATGTGGGACGCCTTGAAGACGTTGTACTAGCATACTTCCGTGCAAAGGAAGATGTTACTAGAGAATCAGCTGCGGTCATACCAGATGCAGAAGGGGGTGCAGATAAATCACTTCCTCGACAGATTGAAGGAGATCCGGGACCAACTGACTTCCATAGGGGCCACGCCGGATCAGGAGTTGATGGTGAGGATTGCCCTAAACGTAGTCTCCGAGGAGTGGGAGACATTTGTCCAGAGTATTCTGGGCAAGGCGAATCTTCCAGATTGGGAAGAATTGTGGGCAGCTCTTCGCCAAGAAGAGATCAAACAGTTGTCCAAGACGGGAAGTAGCAGCAAAGGAGTCCGGATCAAGAAAGAGGAGGAAGAGGATGCAGCTCTGGCATCTGCGAGGAAGCAGGAGAAGAGGAAGAAAAAAGACCTCTCCAAGATAAAGTGCTTCAACTGTGGGGAACTGGGGCATTATGCGAACCAGTGTCCGAGAAAGAAGAATAAGGGAGATGCGTCTGACTCCAAGGCAGCGCCAGTGAAGGTAGAAAAGGAGGTTGAGGAGGATGATGATTGTGCCATGAGTGCTCATGTACCTCTAAAGAAGAGGTGGGGAGACATCAAGCTATAGTCAGGAGGACTACAGGCGATGAGGGGCAGGATCTTTGAGGTACCTAAACTCTTGGATTATACCTAGCTATGGGAGCCCCGAAGTGAGAGTAGCAGGATGGTGGATGTCGGTAGAAACAGATGCGGATGAAGTGGCAGAGAGTGCTACAATGCAGTAGTTCCTAGCAGCGCAGAGAGGGCTGCAACAGTGCAAGAGGCACAGAGGAGGTTGAAGAAGTGCAAGATGTCACAGAGAGGGTTGCAGCGATGGAGAGGCAAGGAGTTGTTGCAGCAGCGCAGAGGCAGTAGAGGGAGCACGAGATAGCGACAGAGAGATCTTCAGCATCGGGAGTGTTTCTAGCCTGACAGGGATGTCAGTAGTTGGGTGGATCAGTTACTTCTCAGTAACTGAGTTGCAGTGCAGTAGAAGTTATCAGTAGCACGATGCAGCATGATGAAAAGGGGTTGCAGTGCAGACGCAATGTTGGGAGAAAGGACCAGCAGCATCACAGATGCAAAGGGAGATGTCGTATGGATGTAACAGTGGCAGTGGCAGAGCCATGGGCAACAGTACAAGATGCAACAGTGTAGAGGATGTTGGGCGGGGAGACCTATCATCAGCACAGGTACTGATGCCGTATAATTAGGATGATGCTCAATGTGGAGTATTAATATAGCACAGTCATTGCTAAGAGGGAGTGTTGATTTGGGGTAGCATGGATGTGCGCTAGCCATGAAAATTGGTGGAGGCTAAAGCACATGAGATCTCCAAGACTCAGAAATGGTTTGGGCAAATTCTAACCGGTTTAGGAGATATTAAAATAATTAATATTTTTAATGGAGTTCCTAAGTCTAAACTTAGGAAAAATAAAATATTATGGGTATTAATATGAAATTGGGTTAGAAGGTTCCAAATGACATGGATCAAGCCAAATCTAATCTTAGTCGTTGATTAGAGATGTAATCTCGGCCATTGAAGGACCAACAGAAAAAGTATAAGAAGAGGCTTGAGGGTCAGTTGGAAAACACACCAGAGTGATCAATCATTCGATTTTTTAGAGCGGGGTTTGCTAAGAGAAATTGAATCAATGATCAGTTGCAGTGAGGGCCAATGAGTACGAGGCAGAGAGGCAAAGACAGTGCCGGAAGACTAGCGCAAAAGTAGAGAGGCAGACGCAAAGCCATAGGGACCACGCAGAGGCTAGCAGGCACTATGCAGAAGCTAGAAGGGCCTGCGTCATCCACGCAGAGGCTGCAGGAGTGACACAAAAGGTCAAAGAGGCTACGTAGAGCCTCAGAGGGCTGACGTAGAGGGTTTCAAGCTAACGCAGAGGCCAGGAGGATTGACGCAGTGCTTCAGATTGTGCTGGAGAAGGTTTCGTGGGGTAGACTTTCAGAATATTTGCTTCCAAAGAGAGGTATTACTGCCAAATTTTTTATCTCTGTATTGGATAGCCAGTAAGCCATCCAAAGATTGTATTCAGAAACTACTGCATAATAATACAAACCCTCAGCCGCTACATCGGTTTTCCCGCATTAGGTTTTTCCGGCGACATTTGTCCAAAAACAACGGTGTCCATTGTGTGTTGTGTATTTCTTCTTGCTCAGTTCTTGTTTCCGCATATTATTTAAAAGCTATGAAGGTTGCAGATGTATTTACTTCGATATCTACAATAGAACACAGTAAATAACTTGCATGGATTAACAAGTAGGAGAAGTAATATCAGTTTGTTGCAGTAGCGATTTGGGGATTCTCAAAATTTCACATGGTATCAGAGGGCGGGTGAAGCAAGAGAGCAAACCAGAAGAGTCCAGCGCCGAAGAGGAGGAGGGAGATCGAAGTGTTGCGTAGGCAACAGATCGAATCCCTAGAGGAATTGCGCAGTCCAAGCCAGGAAGGCAAAATTCTCAAGGAAGATCTCTCTCTGAGTGAGCCGACAGAGAGGTAAGGTTTCCAGATCGAGATTTTTCAGTGGTAGAGGGAACAACGCAACAGCGAATTCAGCGCAGAGCAGTTTTCTGCAGCAGTTGCTGGAGCAGAAAATGTCAAAATAAGGAAGGAGACACTTTTGAGAGAATTTCTTCCTCAGAGAATTCCTAGCCAGGGAATTCAATTTCTCAATTGTTGAGAAGCAGTAGAGAGGCAGATCTACTAACTCCAGCAGGGAGTTCATAGGCCAACTTAGCAACAACGCAAAGGAGGGAGGAGGCAGTTGGACATTTTGTTGGCAGAGATGGCATCTAATGGGCTGAGAGATCAAGATCGATTGGACGGAGAATCCAACTATGTGTCTGGAAGGCTAGGATCTCATGCCTTCTAGATGAGCATAATCTCAAAGCCTATGTTGATAGTGTGGTAGTTGAACCTGCAAATCCAGATTCATTCAAGAAAAACAAGGATAAAATGGTGAAGGCCAAGTGGTTGATCCTCGATGGAGTAAGGGATCATGTTGAATGTCACATTGTTGGCAAAAACACTGCCAAGGAGATGTGGGTTGCCTTGGCTACACATCAAGGATCTTCCGAGCAGTGGAAGATGTACTTGGAGGAGAAGTTGAGATCAGCAAGGATGGAGAAAGGGGAACGCATTGATCCGTTCCTATCAAAGCTTTAGGAAGTCCGAGATCAGTTGGCATCTGTAGGATCAACACAGCCTACAAAGATGGTGAGGTTGGCCCTGAATTCAATCTTAAAAGAATGGCAAGTATTTGTCCAGAGTATCCTGGGCAAAGAAAGATTATCGGATTGGGAGGTAATGTGGGCCGCTCTTCAGCAGGAAGAGATGAGGCGAGACTTAGTCAAGTGCAAACTTGATGGTAGCAACAATAGTGGGACGAAGCCCAAGGAGAACGAAGAGAATGCATCCCTTGCATCGAAGGGGCATCAAGAGCAGTGGAAGAAGAAGAAAGATGTCTCAAAGATCAAATGTTTCCGGTGTGGTGAATTTGGTCACTACACTACACAATGTCCTCTCAAGAAGAAGGACAAGGACAAGAAACATGATCCGCAGGTTGCAACAGCAAAGATCGAGGAAGAGGAGTTCGCCATGATTGCCCAGATACTTTCAGGGGAGAGGTGGGATGATCTAGTACTGTAGTTTGAAATAACTGTAGATGGGCAAGATCCTTGAGGACATTACCTTGCTACAGAAGCCCATATCAGAAGTAGAGGATGGACCAGCGTCAGTTGGTGCAGGGGAGTGTCGAAGTGACAGTTGCAATGGCTAGAAGCGACAGAGTCTGAGCAGCTCAAAATTAGTGTTGGCAGCAGTGCAGTTGGCACAGAGCAAAATAAGAAACAACGCAGTGCCTTTAGTGACAGCACAGAGACTAGCAGCAATTAGAACTCCAGCAGCAGATGCATCACGCTGAACATCTTTGGTTCAGTATTTTGGATGCTTTTCCATTGTTGTTGCAGCAGCAACAGCAGTTGGAGAGGGTTGCAGTGCAGATGCAGAGTTGTCAGTGATAGGGCTAGCAGTAGCACAGATGCAGCATTTGCGCAGTAGTTGGCGGGCAGTGATGTCAGACATCAACATAGAGGGAAATGTTATAGAGTAAGGGTGATGCTTCAACAGATTGCATTACTAGAGCACATTCCTCGCTAAGAGGGAGTGTTGATTTCTAGTAGCATTGAATGTGCTCTATGCCTCAAAATTTGCAGGGAGGCTTGGACACATGTATTCCAGAATACCTAGAAATCGTTTTGTGAAATTCCACCCAGAGAAGGTTTTATTAAAATAATTGATCATTTTTAATGAAGGCCTAAGTCTAAACTTAGGAAATTAAAATAATTAAAGGGTATTAATTAAACTGGGGCTGTAACTTCTAAAAGAAGATGAGGATCAAGCCAAAATGATCTAAGCCATTAATTAGAACCTAATCTGGGTCGTTGGTTCTCAACGAGAAGACTATAAGAAGAGGCTTGACGGGCATTTGGAAAACACATCAAGTGAGATCAAGAGATCAATTTCTCAAGAGAGCAGCGCAGCAGTTGCCGGAGAAGTGATCGAGGTGATTTCTTGCAGTGAGGGGCAAGGATAGTTTTCTGGTTGGAAATTTCCTGATCCAGGGATACTTCGCAGAGGAGGCAGAGAGAGATCCATAAGAGAGCGTAGAGCCACCTTGCGCAACGTAGAGCCAAGCTGAAGCAGTGCAGAGCCTGAGAGGAGATTCGAAATTTGTTGGAGTGTCGAGTTCTAGAGCCAGGAGTCGGGGTGTGAGACCAAGAAGGCAGAAAGTCGAAGTTCCAGAGGCAAATCGATCAACCAAAGGAGTGATGCAGTCCCCAGAAGTTGTGACGCAAAGCAACACAGTGATTGCGCAGAAACTGTGCAAAGGCAGCTAGGGGCTAGCCATTCAATGGTTGGATCAATATTGGATCGCCAGTGATAGTGTGAGGTATATCTCACTCATCTCTCAGTCAGTCGGATTCTCTGTATTGGATAGCCAGTAAGGCATCCAAATATTGTATTCAGAGACTACTGCATAATAATACAAACCCTCAGTTGATGCATCAGTTTTCCCGCGTTGGGTTTTTTCCGGGGACATTTGTCCAAAAACAACGGTGTCCAATGTGTGTTGTGTATTTCTTCTTGTTCAATTCTTGTTTCCACATATTATTTAAAGTTGTGAAGGCTGCAATTGCATTTACTTCAATATTTACTGTAGAACACAATAAATGACTTGCATGGATAAAGTAGGAGAAGTAATATCAATTTGCTGCAGTAGTGGTTCGGGGATTCTCGAATTTTCACAGTGGTTGTTCTTTCTCTATGCACATCGCCTCTTCCTCCTCAGCGCGTCTGATAAAAATGTTCATGGAGAATGATGTGTGCCCCTTTTTTTCCATCTCTTCCTTGGTGGTTCTCCCTATTCCCCAGGCAATCTATGCAAACCAACCACCTCGACAGCATAGCCCATATTGCCTTTAATATTTGTCCTCTTCTTGCTTGTAATTGTTGCCCAAAGAGAACATGAGCACGTCCTTCATTTCTAGCTGAATTTAATATGTAGTCAACCCATCAAACCCACTTAGTTAGCCCATGACTAATATTTAAAACAACCAACTCTTCAAGAAATGCAATTTGTGTCCCTCTCTCAACCATTTAAATTTTATAGTTACATAATTATAAGAAATCATTTTATATGTTTATATAGGGAATTAACTCGCAATGGATGTCACAAGATCACATCTCTCCAATAGGAAAAGAGGTTGAGATACCTAAGAAGAGAGGCCATGTTCACAAATGATGATGATGAGAAATGCAATAGTCCTCTCCTCTATTTATATGAGGAATAATTCCTAATTAACCTGAGAGCCCATGAAAACAAGTAAAATCATAATGATGCATTGGGTTACAAGCCAACCCAATAGCTTAGACATAAAACAAATGATTTGCCCACACGTGTGAGTTGCAGGGCCTAGAAAGGTCGACGTCATCCATGTGTTGAGCTCCATGTAGCATGTGTTAAGGCTCTAAGGTGCCATGAGTGGTGTAAAAGCCTCTAAAAATCATGATGTGAGTGTTGGCCCTCAAATCTCTTTCAAAATCCCTTTGTGGACACCAACATCCCTTTAGGGCACCAAAGGTGGTCTCTTGGTTCTCCAACTGCTCCAAAATGTCCATATATGCTCCAACATTGAGTGCTTTCCAAGTGTGCTACTAGCCTTCCTGTGTCTCAAAAGGTGAGACCATCATCTGGGCTCTAGATCAACTTCCATCTCTTCATGAATCTTAAGGTCGGCCTAGGGGCATGCTGGTCCAAGTGCATCATCCTAAAGAATCATCAAATATAGTGCAAAGTGGCAAAACATCCCGAGTGCGGAAGGTGCTCGGGGGTAGGTGTGATGTGTTGCTACTACTTGGAGACCCAAGGCTCTCAATGCTTCACCTATGAGTGCCAATATACTTCCTAAATGGCTTGGGTACCTATGGGTAAGGTGCCCAATACCTATGTTGTGGAACCACCTGAAAATTACAACATAAAGTCTAGTGAAAGCAACCACTCATCAATGATAATAATCATTTTTGCATCTAAGTGAACCAGGCTTCAATGTAAAGGGCTATTTAATACCTCAAATGAAACTTCCCTTCCAAAATTAGGGCTTTGAACTTGTAATGGTGTTTCCTCCCTAGGTAGGAGTGGCTAAAGGACAACCCTATCAAGTGTTTCCAGCCCCCAAGGGGAAGTAACCTTTCCTCGATGTACCCTTCAATCGATAGGTGTTGGTGAATAATGGTTGTACAGAGAGGAGAAGACTTCATGTCCAAGTGCCATGGTCAAAGAGACCAAATTGATGGGGATCCACATCGTGAGTGTATAGATGTGAGGAGGAAGCAATCGTGGATGCACGAGTTCCCAACTCGACCTTTGTTTTCCATCACTCTTGTGCGCCTTTTAATTTTGCTTGATGTTTCTTTGTATTACTACTCATAGCTCAAAGGGTTAGAGCTTGCTTTGAATGTAGTTGTACTATCCCTCAAGGATGAGTTGCTCATCGAGATTGAGACATGCAAGGATTCCTTTTTATGAGGTAATGGAGCAACATGTCCTCAAGAACTAGGTGATGGCCATAATGAGTGAGGTAGAGCTCATGCTAGGCTTTTTCCCACATGCTAATGTGTATGTCCCAGCCATTTTATTAGTCCATTAATAAAAGAATCATGGGGCTCCCGTACCCCATGGCCCTCAATGTATGATACAACTAATATACATAGTATACAACTAGGGCTCGCAGTCTGAAACATCAAATCTACAATCAGCCCGCAAAGATATAAACAAGAACAAATACATAGCTTACTTGTTGAAGTATCCCATATAGACCAGCCCTTTATGCGCTTCTTGTCCTTAACACCGGACAGGTCCTTTGCCTCCTTCAATCAACTGCTCACAAGGGTTTTGCTGCTCCAAAACACTTGCACACTTCAACTCCAACAGAACTGCCTTCTCTCAATGACTATGTTGCTCCAAGGTCATTGAACATAGGCTCAACAAATATGGCCTCTCATGGTGATTTGCCACTTCAAAAGCCATTGTATGACAACCCTCATCAATTAGCTAACTTACAACAGATTACTCTATCAACCCACTATACACTAACCCTCAAAATGCACTTTGTTCAAAACTACATTTGTGAACAGACTTCTAAAGACAATACTTAACAACCCAATACTCCAATGCATCATCCCCTTCACTGCCCTTATTATCATCTCTCTGTAACTAAGACCACTTGTTGATCCAATCCAAGGTTTTGAGACTAATTCGACCTCTCTTAGGGCTCGGCCTACCCAAAGAAAAGCAACGTACTTCTTCTAGCATTATGGCCCTCCACAACTAGACAAAGGCATGTTAGGTTTGGAAAATTATTTTGGCCTGTTCAAACCTCTGTTAGGGCATGAATCTCTAACAATTTCGTTGGTTGCTCCTCCTAACCACGATCTAGACAAGGCCCTCTTAGGGAAAAAACATGACACAGAAATTTGGCCTTCTTTCACAAGCGGACTCGACCTAACAAATATGACCATTATCACTTGCTTTACTTCTTGCAGCTCGTATTGTGTCTTCTTCTTGGGCTTGACTGCGTCATGACAATGGTCACTAAGGTGTTTAGGCTCTGCCATCGACCCTTATCCTTACTTTTGTTCACTTGGCCTAGGATCTAGTAGTCCTCGGCCTACATTCTTCAAGCCTTGACCTCCATTTCCAGCCTGATTTCTCAACAGAGATCATGACCAAGCCATCCTAGAGACCCTCAACTTCCTTCTCATTACCTCGGCCCTCAGATCTAGGGATTTATTCACCTCTATGACTTCTTAACTTAGTTGTAGCTAAACCCAACCTTCAAAGAGCATAACTCGACACCTTTCCATCCCTACTCGACCTTCTTAGAACAAGAGTAACTCGACCTTATGGACAAAACCTGGCCCTCCTCATAGCATGAGCGACTGCATCTTCTCTTGCACACATATGTTTAATGAACCTCTTTTAAGCTCTCTTTATACCATTTCTTGGGTCACTTAGGAAACCTTCTAGATCTAGGGTTTTAGCCTCTTTGACCCTTAGAATAAATTAATATTTCTTTCTTGGTCCCCTTACTTGTGTCCAAAACCCCATTTTGGGTAAATCGCCCAACAAACAACTTATTGATGGGTTGTCCTCTCTCGGAAATACCTTCCAAGCTACCCAAAATTTAACACTCCCTCTTAGTGAGGAAGGTATTTCCTTCATGCTTTCAACTCCATGACTTTCCTTGCATGCCCATGACCATCCTCGTTGAGTCATGACTTTCCTTACATAGCCATATTCGTCCACGTATGTGCCACAACTTCTTTGTACTAGGCCTAGCTTTGTCTTGCATGGTGCATGAATATTCTCGCATGCAACAAGACTTTTCCAGCGTGATCCCTGTTTGTCCTCGCATTAGCTCTGTTTGTCCTCGCAGCATCTACAACTTTTCTTGCTCCACCACGAGTCTCACATGGTCTATGATTGTCCTTCATAGGCTGAAACTTCTCGAAATCACATGAACCTGAAGATTCAAACTTCCATAGGGCAACTAACAATCCTTCGCAAACTCCCTCTGAAGCTAGACTCTCTCTGAGTCTACACAACCTTCACTAGAACACTCTACTTCCTGCGCACACTCTGATCCACGTGCACTTCAAAGTAGCTCTGATACCATGCTGATTTTTCTCCTAGTACTAAAGATTGAAGTCTATGTCTAAAACACAATCACAAACACACTGAAATACCCAATCTACTAGCACTTTGCACAACGAAAATCTTCAGCAATAAAATCAATTTAGTACACAGTTATTTGAGCCCAAAGCTCAATTATTTTATTAGTCCATTAATAAAAGAATCATGGGGCTTTCGTACCAAGGATCATGGCCCTCGATCTTTTATACAACTAGTATACATAGTATACAACTAGGGCTTGCAGTCTGTAACATAAGATCTGCAATCTATCGAAAAAGAAATAGACAAGAACAAACACATAGCTTACTTGTTGAAGTAACCCATCTAGATCAACCCTTTCTGCACTTGTTGTCCTTGACACCTGGCAGGTTCTTTGCCTCCTTCGATCAGTTGCTCACAAGGGTTCTATTGCTTCAAAACACTTGCACACTTCAGCTCCAACAAAACTTCCTTCTCTCAATGACTATGCTACTCCAAGGTCACTAAACATAGGCTCAACAAATTTGGCCTCTCATAGTGATTTGCCACTTCAAATGCCACTATATGACAATCCTCATCAATCAGCTAACTCCAAGCAGATTAGTCAACCCACTATACACTAACCCTTGAAATGCACTTTGTGATCAACTACATTTGTGAACAAACTTCTGAAGACAATACTTAGAAACCCAATACTCCAATGCATCAACCCTTTCACTGCCGTTATTGCCATCTGTCTATAACTGAGATCACTTGTTGATTTGATCCTAATAGTTTTTGTAGCATGAGATGTGTTCTAGCCATGAAATTTAATGAAGAGGCTAGAATACAGAGGTCTCCAAAACCCCGAAATCGTTTCTAGAAATTCTGCCTAGAAATGTCTCAATTAGATTATTAACCGATTTCTAAATATTTCCTAAGTATAAACTTAGGGAACATGGTTAATTAATTAGTATTAATTGAGATAAGGCGAGAATGATCTAGAAACTCACACGGATAGATCCAGAGATGATCCTAGCCATCGATTATGTTTTAATCTTGGTCGTTGGTACTCCAACAGTGGATTATAAGAGGAGGTCGATGTGGTGATGGAGTAGACACATGAGTAATTCGATTTTTCGGCAGATCGATTTCCTGAGTAGCAACAGTCAATTGTCGGAGAGAGCCAGAGATCGAAGCAACGAGTGAGGGGCAGGGACAGTGATCTGGAGGAATTTTTCCAGATTCGGAGAGGCAGTAGCAAGAGGGTCGAGTTATCCCAATGAGGTAGTGCAGAGCACTATGCAGTAGCTTCAAAGACTTAGCTGCAGAGAAAATTGTTCTCAATTCCAGAGGTTGGGCAAAGGTTCCAAGAGGCAGGAGAGATGATTTCCTCAACAGCTAGAGGCAGAACGACTTCATCAGAGACTGGTTGGAGGCTTGATGTCAAGCAGAATGTGCAGAGCAGCACAAAGGTTGACGCAGAGGGTCAAAGGGTCGAGTTCTCTGTAGGCAAGTTGTGTCGGGATTGCTTGGGAAGGAATGGTAATTTCCCTTCAATAATTTTTCCCATAGTTTTTTGTTGTGGATTTCCAACTTCAGGTATCCAGATTGTACTCAAATTTTCACTGCTACATAATAATAAAAACCCTCACTATTGCACCGATTTTCTCAATTTGGGTTTTTCCGGGGACATTTTCCAAAAATAATTATCTCATATTTTATGTGTGTATGCTAGCATTTCCCAGTTTCCAGCGCATTATTTTTCCGCGGAATTTTATATGTCAAGGTTGCAAGGTTTTTATTTCGATATTTGTCGTAGTAGATAAATTGTTAAATTAATTAACAATTAGGAGAAATAATACCAGTTGCTGCAATAGGGTTCCAGTTTTGGAACTTTCACATGGTATCAGAGCGCAATTGATCAGCCGAAAAGCTTGAAAGCAAAAGAAGGAATTTCGTTGTTCAGTAAGAGCAGCAGGTCGAAATTCCTAGGGGCAACGCAGTGTTTTGCCAGGAGGCCAAGTTACTTTAGGAAACTCGAGTTTTCAAGAGCAGAAAAAATCGATTTCTAAATCAAGTAATTCTAGAGGCAGAGGGAGCAACTCAGATTTTTCATTAGGCAGATCTTTAGCTGGACGCAGAGGGTTTCGCAGCAGTTCGCTAGTGCAAGACCAGCGTCGGGGTGGAAGAAAGAAGAGCACACATAGAGGGAAAATTTCTCTCAGGGAACTTTTAGTCTCAAGAAGTTCGATTTTCCTTGCAAATTGGCAGTAGTTGTGAGCGGATCTTCTCACTATGGAGGGGAGTGCAAGTAGCAAAGTAGCAACCAAGCAGAAGGAAAGAGGGAGTGTTCAACAGTTCGTTGAGATGGCCACTGTTGGGCTTCTTGATCATGATAGGTTGGATGGAGCTTCCAACTATGTCATCTGGAAGGCAAGGATGTCCTTCCTTCTAGATGAATATGGCCTGAAAGCCTACATTGATAATGTAGTGGCAGTTCCCCAGGATGCAGATCAGAAGAAAGAGTACAAGAAAGAGATGGTGTGGACGAAGCGATTGAACCTGGATGAAGTCTGAGATCATATAGTCTCACACATAACTGGGAAAGATACTGCCAAACAAATGTGGGATGTTCTCTCCACATTATACCACGGAACTTCCAAGCAACGGAAGATGTTTCTTGAGGAGAAGTTGAGATGCATCCGAGTGCAGAAATAGATCCCTCCCTAACCAAGATTTGGGAGGTCTAAGACCAGCTAGCTGTCTGTTGTTGGGGCAGCGCCTCAACCCACAGAGCTAGTACGATTGGCACTCAACAGTATCTCAGAGTGGCAGGTCTTTGTCCAAAGCATATTGGGTAGAGATAGGCTACCAAAGTGCGACAGGATGCGAGCCGATTTGCAGCAAGAGGAGTTGAGATGAGCTTTGTTAAAGAGCTCCATTAGTGGCAACAGTAGCAAAAGATTGAAGACAGTGAAGGAGGAGGAGAATGTGGCCCTCGCATCTAAGGGTCCCAGTCAAGGGCATGGGGAGCAAAGGAAGAAGAAGGACTTGTAAAAGCTCAAGTGCTTCATATGTGGTGAGCTTGGTCACTACAGTACCCAGTGTCCTCTCAGAAAGAAGGACAAGGAGGAGAAGCAAGACCAGCAGACAGCCACATCAGAGATCGACATGTTGTCCTCCAAATTGGAGGAAGACTTCGCGATGTTTACAAATATACCTCCAGGAGTGAGGTGGGGAAATTTGATATTGTAGCCCCAAAGAGCTACAGAGATTGGGCAAGGTCTTTGAGGAGTCCACCTCATGGATCAATACCTTGCTACAGGGGCCCACAGTATTCAGTAGCAGGATCAATCAGTGACAGTTGATGCATTCAATACCAGAGTGACAATTACATACTAGTAGCAGTCAGATGCTGGGGAGCGCAATGCAATGTTGAAAATAGAGCAGGTGATTCAATGCAGAGTTGGCAGCAGCGCAGATTCCTCAATGACAGTGCAAATGCTAGTAGCAATCAGAGACTCAGTAGACAAATGCATCATACTAAACACAGTTGATTCAGTATTTTGGATGCTTTTCAGTTGCAAATGTGGCAGTTGCAACAACAATAGATGAAAGGGAGTTGCGGTGCAGGTACAGTGTTGGCAGTAGTACGATTGCATCAGCAGCAGCAAAGATGCAGCGTATATCAGAGTTGCGCAGTGGTTGGTGTGCAGTATAGCCAGACATCAACAGCCTGACAGGAGATGATGCAGAGACAATGTGTTGTCGCAGGGAGTGCAGTAGTAGAACACATTCCTCGCTAAGAGGGAGTGTTAGTTTTTGTAGCATCGGATGTGTTCTAGCCACTAAATTTGGTGGAGAGACTAGAATACATGAGATCTCCAAAACCCAGAAATCATTTATGGAAATTCCAATTAGAAGTATCTCAATTAGATTATTAAACAATTTTTAAATATTTCGTAAGTCTAAATTTAGGGAATATGGTTAATTAATATGTATTAATTGAGATAAGGCGAGAATGATCTAGAAACTCACACGGATCGATCCAGAAATGATCCTAGCCATCGATTATGTTTTAATCTTGTTTGTTGGTGCTCCAACAGTGGATTATAAGAGGAGGTCGATGTGGTGATGGAGTAAACACTTGAGCAGTTCGATTTCTTGGCAAGTCCATTTCGTGAGTAGCAGCAATCAGTTATGAAAGAGAGCCAAAGATCGAAGCAATGAGTGAGGGGCAGGGACAGTGATCTGGAGAAAGTTTTCCAGATCCATAGAGGCATCAGTGAGAGGGCTGAGTTATCTCAGTGAGGCAAGGCAGAGCACTACACAGTAGCTTTAGAGAGGGCAGTTCGATTAGCTGGAGAGAAAATTGTTCTCAGTTCCAGAGGTCAGGCAAAGGTTCCAAGACGCTGGAGAGACAATTTCGTCAATAGTTGGAGACATAATGACTTCATCAAAGACTGGTTGGAGGCTTGACGTCAAGCAGATTGCACAAAGCAACGCAAAAGTTGATGCAGAGGGTCAGAGGTTCGAGTTCTCTGTAGGCAGGGTGTGTCGGGATTTCTTGGGGAGGAAGGGTAATTTCCCTTCAATAATTTTGCACATATTTTCTTTTTGTGGATTGCCAGTTTTAGGCATCCAGATTGTACTCGAATTTTCACTGATGCATGATAATGAAAACCCTCACTGTTGCACCAGTTTTCCCAAGTTGGTTTTTTCCGAGGACATTTGTCCAAAAATATTTCTCATATTTTATGTGTGTGCTAGCATTTCTCAATTTCCAACGCATTATTTTTCCGCAAAATTTTATTTGTGAAGGTCGCAGTGTGTTTGTTTCAATATTTTCCATAGCAAATAAATTGTTAAATTAATTAACAATTAGGAGAAATAATACCAGTTGCTGCAATAAGGTTCCAGTTTTGGAATTTTCACATATCCAAGGTTCTGAGACTAATTTGACCTCTCTTAAGGCTCAGCCTACCCACAAAAAACCAACGTACTTCTTGTAGCGTTGCGTCGCTCCACATTCAGCAAGGTAGAGGCACATTAGGCCTCTTTCAGGGTATCGACCCTCCTCCCTTTTGCTCAGATATGAACATTGATCTTCAACAAAACTTTGGAAAATTATTTCGGCCTGTGAAAACCTCTATTAGGGCATGGATCTCTAAAAATTTAATTGGTTTCTCCTCCTAACCTGGATCTGGACAACGCCCTCTTAGTGCACAAACATGACATAGAAATTCAATCTTCATTCACAAGCAGACTCGACCTAACAAACCTAATTATGATCACTTGCTTCTCTCCTTGCAGCTCCTGTTGCATCTTCTTCTTGGGCTTGACTACTTCATGAGATAGGTCACTAGGGTGTTTAGGCTCTACCATCGGCCCTTCTCCTTACTTATGTTCACCTAGCCTAGTATCTTGAAGTCCTCTGCCTTCATCCTTCATGCCTCAACCTCCATTTCCAGCCTGACTTCTCAGTGCAGATCATGATGAAGCCATCCTAGAGACCCTTGGCTTCCTTCTCATTACCTCTGCCCTCAGATCTAGGGCTTGATTCTCCTCTACGACTTCTTCACTTCGTTGTAGATGAAACGCAACCTCCTTAGAGCATAAGTCGGCACCTTTCCAGCCATACTCGCCCTTATTTGAACAAGAGTAACTCAACCTTATGGGCAAAATCTAGCCATCCTCATAGCATAAGAGAGATTAAATCTTTTCTTGCACACATGTTTAATGAAACTCTCCTGGGCTCTCTTTATAATTTTCCTAGAGTCAATTAGGAAACCTTCTAGATCTAGGGTTTTAGCCTCTTTGACCCTTAAAATAAATTAATATTTCTGTCTTGGTCCTAAACCCCTTACTTGGGTCCAAAACCCCATTTTGGGTAAATCGCCCAACAAACAACTTATTGATGGGTTGTCGTCTCTCGGAAATACCTTCCGAGCTACCCAAAATCTAACAAGATGGAACTACGTTATCTCAATCAAGGCTTCTAGAAGTAGTGTCTCTCCCATACTCACTAGGCCATTAGGGGAGATCCCACTTCACTAGGATCGAAGATTAAACCCCCCATTTAAGGTGAGGGAAAAAAATCACAGTCAAAATCCCTCATTCTTCCAAGTCACCTCGTTATCATATCAAATGCGCAAATACAAATAAGTATAAGTACCTAATTGCAAAATGAATAAAGTACCTTTTGATCATAAGTCTGCCTTCATTCATGTGCACATGTAGAATGGGTAAGAAGGTATATGACTGATGCCGGTAGCGGATATATAATGGCACGTCATCAACTAGTGGTGGTTGTCAGGGGCTGCATGGTTGGTCGGCTAGATGTGATGAGTAGGATAAAAATTTTCTCCTATAGGGCTACCCATTTTGGTGGGTAATAATTCTCATGTTCTACAAAACATTTGGGGAACTAGCATCGTGTCTCTATTAGCATTGGAGAGGGCATAAGAAAGGTTTTGACATTACGAGTGATTCAATATGTATGTGGAAAATTTAGAACTTTCTTATTTCTCATATTGAAATGCTTCTTCCCAAGAGACTAACCAAGAAAGGACTCTTCTACTAAAGATATCCTTGGGATGAGGATATGAGAAAGTGGAATACCTAGTGTTGCAAATATCGCAAAAATATCCCTGACATCACGAAATATTGTGATTGTTACAATCCGACAAAATATTACCATAAAAAATCACAATTTTTCCAAATTTTAAATATATAACAATGTATCAAGAGAAAATAAGAAATAACAATTGAGTCAAGATTTTTTTTGCTCACCTTGAAGTGGGAGAACAAGAGATTGAGAAGAGGAATGGGAATAGGTTGAGCGAGTCCAGGAAATGGTGGAAGCAACCTAGGGTTTGCAGCTGCAACCTGTAACCTCAGCAACAGTTCTGGCAGCACAAAGGGACAGATTAGCAGATCTACTCCACAGAGGTCGAGGACTGACCCGACAAATGGTAAAAGAGGGGTCCACTGGGACCCCAACCTTCAAGCAGGTCGTCATGCACAAGCAGAAAACGTTAGAAGGGTTTAAAATCAATGGCTCTGGAGACCGTAAGGATGGCAGTGGCAGCAGAGGAGAAAGGACACAGCCGCTGCAGAAAGAAACAGGAAAAAACCCCTCGATGAAGGGCAAAGTCAATAATGAACAGGAGACAGAGGGTAAAAGACCGGAAGCAGAGCAAAGGAACACAGTACCAATAACAGCCCACAATGAAGGCGGGAAAGAAAATGATAAAGAGCCGCAATCACAAGCGGAAAAGGAGCAAGCAAAAACAGACAACCCCGGCTCAAAACAGCCAACTCAAGGGGCTTGCAAACCTAAGAAAAAGGAAACCCTCCGTGTCGTTTTCTCAGATCCAGATATTCAGGCCTACAGAGACCACATGATGGAGCACGCAGTTATCTGCAAATTTATGGGACTATGGCCAACAGAACGCACTCTTTGCCAATGGATAAAACAGCACTGGAAGCCAAAAGGGGACGTTAAACTCCACCTTGGAGCTAAAGGCTTCTTCACGGTTGTCTTCACAAACCTAGAAGACAAGGATAGAATCTTCGATGGCGGCCCTTACTTCTTTGCCTCCGCTGGACTCTACATGAGGCCATGGAAGGCAAACTTTGTACCTGAACAAGAGACATTCACACAAGTTCCAGTGTGGATCAGGCTATTTTCACTACCCATAGACTATTGGGGACTGGCAACGCTCAAGCAGATTGGAGACCGGCTCGGAACCTTCATCAAGGCATCTGAAGCCACAGTGCAACGAAGATATACCTCCTGTGCGCGCATTTGTGTTGAGATGGACGTCTCGGGGGCCCTGCATGAAGGACTGTGGTTGGAATTCAGAGATGAAGACTACTATCAGGCCATCGACTACGAACAGATCCCCTTCCGTTGCAGGAAGTGCCATGAGCACGGACACCTAGTCAGAGAATGCCCTCTCAACAAAGCAGGGGATGAACACAAACCGGAACAAGCAACAAAGAATAAAGAGGCTTTCACAAGGCCAAAACTACGACAGAGAGCCAACAGGAAACGAATACACAGAGCAGAGACAGGACATGGCATCATCACTAACAGCTTCAGCATCCTGGAAACGGACACAGACTCAGAAGGCACTAACAGAGACACAAAACGCATTGAAGCACCAGACAACCAGACAGAACATACTATTCAGGATGGGGAGGAAAATACACTCAGAACAGAAGAGCAAATGCAAGAGCACGACGAGGTACATGATGAAGACACTGATATGTTAACCAGCGATGGGGGAAGCGAGGATCTAGAGCTCAATGCAATCCTAGAAAAAGAAGGAGTCAACCTCCCAGCTCTGGAAAAAAGCTGGAAATCCCAAGGGCTAGACAACATACCTGAAGAAGAAATCAGGAAAATCAGTGATCTCTTCATAGAAAGACAAAAAGTGGAAATCGAAAGGCAAAACAGAAGATTAGGCATCGCAAAAGGTACAAGTAAGCAATCAAAACTCATAGCTCTCAACCCTACAGGCCGAAAGCCAAATAAAAGAAGAGGCAGAAGAACCAGCGGAGAGGTATTGCATGACCTAGGGATTCTAATGATTAACTCTGGGAAAATGAAGGCTCTTCATGCCTTCCAGACCTACCAATAAGTCTTTAGTTACCAATGAAGGTCATCTCATGGAATGCAAGAGGGCTAAATAGCCAAGCTAAGCAGAGACTACTCAAGCGAAAGTTCCAACAGGAAAAGCCAGATATCATGTTCATCCAGGAGACCAAATGCGCCACCAACCAAATAGAGATCATCAGCAAGAGACTTGGCAAACCAATCAAATATATAGAGGTAGCCAGTCACGGATGGGAAGGAGGCATAGCTACATTTTGGGACACCCGAGCAATAAACATCATCTCAATGGAGGCTGCACGCTCGTTTATTGCCACTGAAGTTCAAATAACAGGTAACTCTGATACCTACCTATGCATTAATGTCTATAGCCCGCAAAGAATAGAGGACAAATTTTCTTTTCTTAATTCTCTTATGAATTTAAAGTTAAGATACCCCACCTCTAAGATCATCATGGGGGGAGACTTTAACATGATAACATCCCTGCTGGAGAAGAAGGGAGGTCTCAGAAAGCTCAACAAAGATTCAGAGCTATTTGTTGATTTTATAGAAGCTGCAAAGCTCGTAGATATCCTCCCCAAAAATGGTTCCTACACATGGAACAATAGAAGAGGAGGAGACAATAGGATTGCCTCCCGGCTAGATCGATTTCTGATCTCGGAAAGCATCCTACTCGGAGGAGCTACTGTGGATTCTGATATCCTCCCCAGTGGAGGATCGGATCACTGGCCCATAGCTTTGGAAGCAGCCATTCTTGGCACCCCCAGAAACAAGCCATTCCGATTTGAAAAGTTTTGGTTAACTCATCCCGACTTCCCAAATCTGCTGAAGGAATGGTGGCACGAACCATTGAATCTAACAGGTACCAAAATGTTCAAGTTTCAAAGCAAGCTAAAACACATCAAGCACAGAATCAAGGAATGGAACACTGAAAAGTTTGGAAACATCTTCCAGGAAAAGAACATTATTGAAGGAAAGTTAAATCAAATTCATACAGAATGGGCTTCCGGGACCTACAAAGAAGACTCAAAAGAACAAGAGAAGGTTCTGATGCAGCAATGGCAACTTCGCTGCCAACAGGAAGAAACCTTGTGGAAACAAAAATCAAGGATCCATTGGCTGAAGGAGGGAGAGCAAAATACAAAATTCTTCCACAGATCAACTATGGACTACAGGGGAGCAAACAAAATCCTTAGACTCAAAAATGAAACAGGGGAAATCCTTCAAAACCACAAGGACATATCAACGCTACTCACCAGGCACTTTCAGCACATAGCTAAGGAAACGCAAGAAGATAGATCCGAGGCCATAGAGGAACTAACTAAAGCAATACCACGCACCATAACCTCAGAACAAAACTCTGCACTGCTCAGAAAAGTTTCAATGGAGGAAGTGGAGGAAGCTGTCAAAAGCATGCCAATGGATAAAGCACCGGGACCGGATGGCTTTACAATCAACTTCTACAAAGCTTGCTGGTCAACCATCAAAACAGAGGTTTGGGAAATTGTCGAAGACTCAAGACGCTCAGGCTCTATTCTCAAATCCCTGAACGCCACCTTCATAGCGCTTATCCCCAAGGAAGAAGAAGCCAATTCCCCTAACAAGTTTCGGCCTATAGCCCTCTGCAATGTGATCTACAAAATCATTTCTAAAGTCATTGCAAACAGACTTAAGCCTGTTCTTCCTAACCTCATCTCAGAAGAACAATCAGGGTATGTGGAAGGCAGGCAGATTCTAGACAATATCCTCTTAGCTCAGGAGATGATCCACACCCTGCAGACAAGGAAACTTCCAGGTATGCTAATGCAACTAGACCTCTCAAAAGCATTCGACAAAGTAAACTGGAATTACTTGGAGGCCATTTTAAAGGCCTTCGGTTTTGACACGCAATGGATCAAATGGATCCTCGCCCTAATCAAGTCTTCCAACTTTTCCATCCTAGTAAACGGATCCCCCTCTGCTCCTTTCTCCCCATCCCGTGGTATTCGTCAAGGAGACCCTCTCTCCCCTTTCCTCTTTGTAATCCTCATGGAAGGGCTCAGTAGGCTCATTCACAAAGCAAGAGAGGAGAGAAAGCTTTCTGGCCTACGACCTTTCCCCTCCATTCCTGCCACTACGCACCAGCAATTTGTTGACGATACAATGTTACATGGCTCCCCTACTGTCAAAGAGGCTACGGCCTTCAAAAGTATCCTCCATCTCTTTAGTAAAGCTTCAGGTATGGAGATAAACCAGGCCAAATCGACCATTTTCTTCTTCAACACTCATCCTGCCATCCAGATTCATCTTTCCAATATCCTGGGGTTTCGAAAAAGCTCTCTCCCTTCTAAGTATCTGGGAGCCCCTCTCACCACCAAGCCTTGGCAAAAAATTCACTGGGAAAACATCTTAGCAAAACTGGAGAAAAAATGCAAGCATTGGACTCACAGGGCGCTTAACCTAGCAGGGAGACTGGTCCTAACCAAAGCTGTTTTGCAGGCCATCCCGCAGTATTTGATGTCCATAATGCCAGCCCCTAGCGGCATCATGCAGAAGATTAGAAACATCCAACGATCCTTTCTATGGAGTGGTAATGCGGAAAAAAGAAAATGGGCACTAGTGGCCTGGAGCAAGCTTTGCACCTCGAAAGCAGCTGGAGGTTTAAACTTAATTGACCCCCATATAGTCAACAAGACATGTGGAGCCAAGTTATGGTGGCGTTGGCTGAAGGAAACCAACCTTCCATGGGCCAGACACTGGAAGGAGAAATACACTCCCCACTACAACAATCAGGACCTAATCAGGATACAAGAAACTCCGGAGGGCTCTCCAATATGGAACTTAGCCAGAAGAAACCGCAACTTAATTCAGGACCATAGCTTTTGGGAGATACGCAACGGAGAAACTGCCCTCTTTTGGGAAGATGCATGGCAGCAGCTCCCAAAACTAGAACAACCAGAGCTAGAAGAGTTCAAAACAGATTGCCAAAACAGGGGAAAATTCACAGTCCACCACTACTGGAACCCTAACAGTTGCGACCAGGAATGGAGGGAGTGGGCTGTCCAGGATGAGGGGAACCCAATTGAAGAAAATAACAGCACAAAAAATCTCCTGAAAGGCCTAAATAACCGCACTATCAGGAAAACCACAGAAAACGACATCCTGAGATGGGGTATGAAAGGCAGCGGGAATTTCACCCTCAAAGAAGCCAGAGAGCAACTTGAACTCTCGGAGCAACTGGAAGCGCCTCAGTGGAGCAGCAAGGTTTGGGACGCCACATTTTGGCCTAAAATAAAAACATTCTTATGGCTTCTCATGAACAGAAAAACCCTAACGTGGGAGAACTTGCGCAGAAAAGGTTTCGAAGGCCCCTCCATTTGCCCCATGTGCAAACAGGCAGAAGAAACCATGAATCACCTTTTCAACTCCTGTAACTGGGCCGATCAATTATGGCAAAAAATGGAAACTACATTGAAGCAAACAAACAGAGACAGGGAATCCATACACAATACCATCATGCACTGGCCTACCAATTACTCCAACAACACAAGAATCAACAACATATGGAAAATTCTACCAGGCTTCATCACTTGGACCCTCTGGAAAGAAAGAAACCGCAGAATTTTTCAGGATGAGCATAGAAGCATAGAATACCTGCACAGCATCTTAATCCAAAACATGCGCCAACTAATCCTCGTGAAATGCAAGGTAGAACCTGACAATCATCCTTCGGCCGAGGACCAACGAATACTGGAAGCCTTCAACCTGCTCAATGCTCCTCAACAGGGCTCATCCGGTCAACAGCAACACTTCAACACAGAACCAAAGAGCTGGAGGCCACCACCGGAAGGGTTTTTAAAACTAAACTTTGACGGTGCCTCAAGAGGCAACCCCGGCCAAGCAGGGATCGGAGGAGTCATCAGAAATCATGAAGGAGACATACTCTACATCTACAGCAAAGCTCTGGGGGAAGGCACCAATAACGAAATGGAGTTTGCAGCGCTGGAAAAAGGGTTGAGGATCCTCCAAACTATTCAAACAGGCAAGGCAGTAATTGAAGGAGACTCAGAGGTGGCCATTAACGTAGCCAGGAGAATCCAGGGAGGAACGCCGGCTAGCAAGGTAACTAAACATTGGCGACTGTCCAAAGTCACAGATAACATTGCCAAAATGATCGGGGAAATGAAAGGACTCATCTTTCAAGCAGTAAGGCGTAATGCCAATGCAATCGCTGACCACTTGGCTAATCATGGGATTGAACACCCCAACGAAATTTGGGACAGCTGTTGGCAGCAGGTCGACAACCCGCAGTTAAAGAGCAAGTGCATCCAGCTCTCACAATTGGATATGGTGACGACAGTGGAGCCCGTCCGGAGGGTCGAATAGACATTCTCCATAATGGCATGAACAGGCTGACTAGGCGTATAACATTTATTCCAAGCAGCATGCGAAGGACATATAGGATGAGGGCAACCAGGAACGCAGCAGATGACAAAGATTTGGGCAGAGCCATAATCTGGAATGATATGAGCCGCCGAATCATTTCAACGAACAGGGACAGATGGCGCATTTTGGGGCATGCAGGGCGCGGCGACCGTAGGCGGGCTCAATTATCCCAAATCCCAAACAAAATTCCTTCACGTCGCAATAATGTTGAGCAGACGTGCAAGTTGCACAAATTTATCCGATCACACGCCGGAAACCTCACCAATTTTGATTATAAAATCACTCTCAATCTCCCAACGAAATTCATTGTTTCTGTAGAAAGCACTCTCGTCCCTCCTCTTTCAGCAATTAACGAGCGGGATTCGGCTAGGCAAGCAAGCAGCACTATGGCTGGGGAGACTAGCCGCAATCAATCTGCCAACAGAGATTTGCAGCAGGCCAAGGAAATGTTCGAGAGGCGAACATCGCAGCGGAACAAGCGCAGAATTATTGATTTAGAGGCCGCGGTCCAGGATGAGGAAATCAAACTTTCTGATCAACAAATCGAAAACGAGGTCGACTGGATTCAGGACCCGGGAACTCCCAGCACCAGAGCCACTCAGTTCGTAAGAACTCAGGCAGAAGCTTGGCGAATGAAGACCCTCCTTGCCAAAGCCATGGACGTCCAGGGGGAGCACGCGGACCAGCTGCGTAAACTCAAGAAGTTTGCTGAAACCATTGCGCATGATCACATGGCAGTGGTGGAAAGCAGCGAGTTTAAGCTGAGTGCCATCCAACAGCAGGTCGACACCATAACGAAGAAGCTCGCAGTGTTGATCAAGATCCTGCAGCAATTCATGGGGAAAGACAACAAGCCTGCTGACGAGCAGAAGACTGAATCTCCAGGTGACCAGCAGGGTGCCTCTTCCAGGCCAGGGCAAAGCTACATGGCAAAACCCAACCCGACTCTGGAAATGTTCAAACGACTTTGATTCAGCAGTCCTCCCGGCCTCCCCTGCTCTTCTCTTCTCTGCGGGTTTTATGTCTTTGTTCCAGGTTCCTTCTGTTTGTGTCTACTGTCTACTAGTGCTTATTGCCGCCCTGCGTGGTGAGCATGTTCTCAGTCCTCAGTCTTGCAGTTTTTTTCAATCTTCTGTCATTTTAGACACTTCTGTTTTCATGGGGCAAGGCCCACAGTTCAGCGGCCTGTAATCTGCTTCCGCAGAATTTTTGTACCATATTTTTGTTAATACAAAGCTTACTTACACAAAAAAAAGAACAAGAGATTGAGAACAAATGGTTTACTCACTATTATATTTACCCATAAAAGGGCTAGAGGGAGACGATTTCTTTAATTATTTAAAAAATTGATTAAAAATGAATATTTATGTCTTTTTAAGTTTGCCAATATTTTCCTTGATGTTGCTCATAAGTTTCTTTCTGGAACCTCAGACAATATATCCACAAACACAATATTTGCAACATTAGGAATACATAAGTCTCACTGCCTAATGTATCATATAAGCTAGATATTTACACTCAAGGACATATTCAATGGGATTGATCATTGGATGCGGTATTATAATCCCCACAAATTGCATCATCTCTTCATTCATCGTATACATTCTATGAATCTCTCAAAGATAAGATGGTCACTCGCAGATGAGGATGTTGAGTCAATTGCTTGCAATCAGTGTAGTCCTTCAAACTCTCTTATTTTGCATGGCTATTGATCAGCCAAGGACTTCCTCCAAGAAGATATCATCTCAAATGAGATTCGTAGATGTTTCATTCCCTCAAGTGGTTGAAACCATTAGTTGCATTTTCTAAACCCGTAAGTGTGCTCAATAATGTTTGGAATTTGTATCAAGTACTTGGCATTATGAAATTTCCTCGAGTGCACCAACTAGATATTATTCTCCTAACTGATTTTTAATTTATTTGTTTTACGACAAATAGCAAATAATTCACTGATGCATTCTTCACAAATAAAATATGTTGTAGAAGTAAAATAAGGAACTGAGAAATAGTTGCACACACATAAAAATTTGACACTAATATTTTTGGACTAAAAGTCCCCAAAAAAACCCTAAAGGGAAAACTAGTGCAACAAATATGGGTTTATTTTATTATGCAACAAATATGGAGAATTACAACAGCTAGCCTTCCTAGCTCAGCTGTAATAATTTTATATCAATGGAGAAATACTACGAGAAACCTTCTCCCTCTCAACAAATCAATCTGGTCTCTCCTTGGCAACTCACACTCTCCTTGGCACTCGCACCACTAGGCAGAAATGCGCACTGCAGCCTCTGGGACTTTTGCACTGCCCCAAAAACACCTCCTACTAAGTCGTCCTACCTATCTCTGCTCTAAAAACAATTCGCTAAGCTTCCCAAGAATTGATCTGGGCTCTAGCTATTGAATCAATCACGACAACTCACACTAGAAAACTAGGCAACTCACACTGTCGAAAGTGGCCTCCCTGCTAGATAATTTGGCCTTCCTTTCCTGGCACTGGAAACTAGAAAACCACCTGAGAATCTCTCTAGAAATTCTCCCTATTACAACCCCTGCTACTCTCTAGCTTGAATTCTTCCCTTATTGAATGTTACGCACTAGGTAATTCGTACTACCTTGCTCCCATGCTCTCACAACCGTGTCTATCTCCATCCCACCGATTTGCTCTTATAATCTCTCGCTAGAGCATCAACAGCCAAGATTTAATCGTGATCGATGACTAAGATTAATTTGACTCCATCAACACACTTTCTAGAAGTCCCTAACACAAAAGTCGATTTCATCAATTCATACCCATTAATTAATCAATTTTCCTAAGTTAGACTTAGGAACTCTTTAATTATTAATCAATTAAACTAATTGAGTGGTTTCTAAGTGTTTTCTCTTGAAACCTTTTATGGGTTTTGGAAATCTCGCGTTCCTTAGCCTTTCTGACACCTTAGAGACTAGAACACATGTTTGATGTTACCCCAAATCCATAAACTAACATGCACCATATCTTATCCAATAAAAAAAAATTGGTAATCCGACTTACTAGTTGATGTTGACTCCATAGCTCCTCTACTCTACAAAGGTGTTTCATATTCAATTAGAATTTAAAGTTGCTTCATTGAATGTTCTTTGGAAGAATAGAGTGAGGCTGTCTTTGGAGGTCCCTTGTTCTCTATCTCTTCTTCTAGAGAACACCTTTCTGATGAATCAGTTGTACAATTCGGAGCTAGAAGCACTTTCAATAATAGAAATGCACAAGATTGTGAACCCAAGGATCATCTGACCTAAAGGTGTTATAACTTCCTACCATCCTTTAGATAGATTTGAGCCTTCTTGTACATTACTGTTGTCACATGTATCATGTTTTTAACTTTTTTCTTCTGTCAATATCAATAGCATTTCACCCTCCTCCCTTATAAAATAAAAAGTTAAAACCCAATCACACCACGGCAGCACACATACAAAAGCTGAAATGTAGTAGTCAGTCAATACCTTTGATAGGAAATGTAAAGAATCCTCTGAAAACTTATAGCCAAACAAATATGAATTAATCATTTCTTGACCACAACATAGTTGGAATTTCTAACAACAGAAGTTTGTGAGTAGATGGTAAAATGCTACCACTAGTTACCTGCATTTGGAAAATTTAATGGATGTCTACAGAATGTGTTGAGAAATCAGTGCTAGTAGTATTAGGGTTTGATTTCTCTTTCTTGATAATTACTTGTGAATTATGTTGCCTTATTTACTTCTTTATTATATTATCTCTCATCAAGCAATTACCAAATTATGTGTGTATGAAGATCACAAGAACAAGAGACACAAGATGTAAGCACTCAGCCAAGGCAAAACCCCTATCTAGGGGAAAACCCAGTCAAACTTCTTCCTTCATTAGTTAAGACGAGGTAAACCAAGACTCTTTGAAATAGACACAGACTTCCTCCAATCACCAAGTCATCCTTTCCTTCCAACAACTTCGATCTAGATCTTCGACCCTACAGCAGTAGAACTTCGACTTATCGAACAACAGAACTATGACCTATGCAGCAGCAAAACTTCGACCTAGCAAATCGAGAAATTCGACCTCCCCAGCCGCAAATCTTTGATCCCAGCAACAACCTAATGACTTTGTACGAAAGAGAGAGGGAGATAGTCCAAAACTTCGACTTGTTCTTCTTTTGTAATTCAACCTTCTTCTCCTTGAACTTCACACTTTTCTGCACTTCCTTCTTGTGTATCAAACTTGTTGAGTTGGTGGGCAAACAGATCAAACTGCACTTGTAAGTTGTATATATAGCCTCTTCTATGGGTTGAATTGTCCTCTTGTAGGCCAACTTGGTGTGGAGGTGACAAATTACATATTTGACTCAATAATAATTCTTTTAAAATGATTCAAATGCCCAAGAAGGGTCTCATTATATGAACAATGACTCTAATGACTTAATATAAAACCTAGAAGTCTTCAATGGGGAATTTATTCTAGAAGATGATGACCCAAGCATGAAACTCATGCTTTAATGTTGAAGTTTCTAAGTCTACCAGTTAGAAACCCTCCATGCACTTTACTGATTTATTCCTACCCACTTGTTCCGTTACTTAACAAGTTATTTACAATGTAAATACTGAAAAATAAACACTAGTGCATGCTCAACATATTACATATCATCAACTGAAGGAAACAGAAACAAGCACACAAAATGACACAGTTATTTTTGGACCAATGTCCCCTGAAAAAACCCAATGTGGGAAAACTGGTGCAGTTATCTGAGGGTTTTCTTATTAAGCAATTTCAGAGTACAATTTGGGTGCCAAATCTGGCTTACCCAACAGAGAATTTCCTTGGCAATAGTACCTCTCAGTCTGAGACAAATGTCCCGCCTGACACCCCGAATAAACCTTCCGGCAGCTCCTCAGCTCCAATTTGCCCCAAAAACCCCAGCGTCTACCTTTCTGGATTGCGTCAGCCTCTCTCTGCCCAGCGTTGGCCATGTGTCACCCTGAATGGCACTGCATCAGCCTCAGGAGGCCCTGCGTCAGCGTTTTGGCCCTCTGCGTCAGCAACACTGGCCTCTCTGAAGCACTGCGCAGCTCCTAGCTGCCTTTGCGTGGCCCAACATGAGCCCTGGTTGCTACTACGTCACTCTTTGGCTCCTGCGCTAATCTCCCGGCACTATCTATGCCTCTCTGTCTCTTTGTACTCACTGCCCCTTAGCTGCAACTCTGATCACTGATTCTATCTCTCTTAGCGAACCCCGCTCTATAGAATAAAATGACTGATCATCTGGTGTGTTCTCCAAGTGACCCTAAAGCCCCCTCTTATACTTTTCTCGTTGACATATCAACGACCGAGATTAAGTCCCTAATCAACGGCTAAGATTAGATCTGGCTTGATCCATGTCTTTTGGACCATTCTAACACAGTTTTATATTAATCCACATTAATATTTTAATTTCCCTAAGTTTAGACTTAGGGACTCCATCAAAAATATTTATTATTTTAATATCTCCTGAACTGTTTAGAATCTGCCCAAACCCTTTCTGGGTATTGGAGATCTCATGTGCCCCAACCTCTCCACCAGATTTCATGGCTAGAGCACATCCAATGCTACCACAAATCAACACTCCCTCTTAGCGATGACTATGCTCTAGCGATACTCCTCATTGAGTATTACTCTGATCATCCGACATCGGTCCCTGTGCTAATGCTAGGCTTGGTGCCCACCATCCTCTGCACTATTGTATCCTGTACTGCTGCCCATGGTTCTGCCACTGCCACTACTGCATCCATATGACAGCTCCCTCTGTATCTGTGTTGCTGCCTAAGTAACCAGATTCGTTAGGGAGGGGCCACGTGTCCGAATCCGGCATGTCAGACATGATTTGCCCAAAAAACATGTCCAAAAAACATGACACGTAGAATCCTGTGCGTGTCCCGAAAATCGCCATCGTGTCACGATTTTGGACTGCGTGTCCTGCTTTCTAAGACTCGTTTAGCGGCAAAGTGACGTCCGCGAGTTAGAAAAAGGCCGCAATTGCTCATTACAGTCACGCTTTTCATCATTTGGCAAGCATTGTTTTATTAATGTTTGATGTATGGCTAAGTTAACAGCAATGGATGGCAGTCGCATTTGAGTATTCTACGTTTCTCAAGAGATGTTGTTGTATGCTGTGTTCTAACAAAACATGTGCTTGAAATACCAGAACCATTATTGCCTGGAAACTCTGAGAACTCGCTTTTTTCACAGTTTCGAGTGACAGTTTTGATTTCTCAAATCTGCAAAACCCAAAGGACCCTTGATTCTTTCATATATCGTTCATGGCTTCTGTGTACCAATTATTTCTACTGCAGCAGCAATTTCTTACAAGTTATCTATTGTGCCAGATAAGGAGTTAAACTAGTTCAGTTAAAAAAAGTGTAGTTTGGTTTTTGACTAGAAGATTATTCAGGATAATGTTTTGAAAAACCACTGGGATGGGATTTGAACTGTTAAAGGAGATGCTATTGACAAAAGCAAAGATAAAGCTGAACAGTACATGAATCTGATCATCTCGTCGACAACCTTCACGGGAATTCAAGAATAAGATTTGAGTTCAATGTTTACTGCGAGGGGGAGATGTAGGGTTGTCTTGGTGTCTGTAAAATTTCAGATCATACATATAATATCTTCTTTATTATTATTATTTTATTGAGACATATAAATTAAAAAAAATAATGATAAGATTATATATGAAATGGGGTTGAATAATGTTCAAGTAGTCTTTGATGGTGTAAAAACTTTGAGGTTTGCATTTTTAAAGTTTTTGATGGTGTAAAAACTTTGAGGTTTGCATTTTAAAGTTTTTGATAATTCATGATGGTTATTTTTTTATAGGTTAAAAATTTGTCAATGTGTTTATCTTACTATCTTGTAGTTGTAAGTTGTCTTTCAGTTATGAATTATGAATCATGATTTATCATTTATGTGACCACTGACATGTATTTGAATTTTGTATGTACTATGCATGCTATAGATGAAGATCTATGTTTGAAATCAATAAATTTGTATCATTAATTAAAATTTGTGTAAGAAATATCTAATTTTTAATATATATATATATAACGAATCCTATGTATCCTGTTCCGAGGGGCCAATGTGTCCAAATCTGACACTACGAATCTCGAATCCCCGTGTCAGGTGACTTAGGTTGTTGCTGATCCTTTCTCCCAACACTGCATCCGCACTAGACTCCTCTCATCATGTTGCATCATGTTGCCCACTGCTACACTGCAACTCAGTTACTGAGAAGTAAGTAACTAATCTCCCAACTCTAACCTCTCTGTTGTGCTAGAGACCCACCTGATGTTGAAGCTCCCTTTGTCGCTGACAAGTGCTCTCTCTCTGACCTCTGCGCTGCCGCAACAACTCCCTGCATCTTGCACCGTTGCACTCCTCTCTATGCCATCCTGCATTGGTGCAACACTCCCGTGCCTTTCGCACTGTTGCAGCCTGCTAACCTCGCGTTATCTCGGGACTCCTGCACTGTAGCTCTCTCTGCTGCTCCATCTGCATCCGTCTCTACCAATATCAGCCAGTCCTGCTACTCCACTTCAGGGCTCCCGTAGTAAGGTATAATCCAAGAGGCTAGGTACCTCGAGGATCCTACCCCTCGTTACCTGTAGTCCACCTCACTACAGCTCGATGTCTCCCCACTTCTGCTCAAGTGGTGCATGTGCACTCATGGCACAATCATCATCTGTCTCCACTTCCTTCTCTGCCCTTGCTAGCGCTGCCTTAGTCTCGAAAGACTCTCCCTTACTCTTCTTCCTTGGACACTGGGTCACATAATGAACCAGCTCCCCACGGTGGAAGCACTTGATCTTGGAGAGATCCTTCTTCCGCTTTTCTTGCTTTCCCTCAAATGTTAGGGCAACATCCTCCTCCTCCTGCTTGACTTTGATCCCCTTGCCACTGCTTCCCACCTTTGACTATCGTCTAATCTCTTCTCGGCAAGAGCCACCCACATCTCATCCCAAGGTGGAAGTGTCCCTCTATCTAGTATAATCTGGACAAATACCTCCCAGTCTTCTGAGACAGCATTCAGGACTATCCTCACCATCAATTCCTGATCCGGCGTGGCTTCTATAGCAGTCAACTGATCTCGGTTCTCATTTAGTCCTCCGAGGAAGGTGTCAATCGGTTCTCCCTTCTTCATCTGATATGACCTCAACTGATTTTCTAGTAACCTTCTTCTCTACACAGAAGTATGCTGGTGCAATTTCTTTAGGGCCTCCCACATCTCATTTGTCGTTTCCTTCTCGGCAATGTGTAGTACTACATGGTCCTTGACCCCGTCAAGGATGACGCTCTTGGCCCTTGCCATTGCCTCCTCGTACTTGTCGTTCTCAACTGGGTTGACTAGGATAGCTATCGTCTTCAAGGCAAAGTGCTTGACATGATTTTTGACAAGTACAGATAAGATTATGGCCTTCCAGACTCCAAAGTTTGACGCTCCGTCCAGCCTGTCCTGGTATCTTACTCCGTGTAGTGCCATGATGCTCTTCTACTTCCCTCTGGGAAGTTCTCGATCTAACTCCCTTTGAGTCTTGATTTCCCTCCTAGAAATCCTTCTGTCGATGTCGAGATGCCCCCTACTCTGATTGTCTGGGCAACCGCACCACCGATCCCAATTTCTCGGCTAGAAACCCTCGGTAGCAACTCCCTCCTCTTGGCCTTGCCCTGTCAGGAACTGTTCTAACTACAGTACCTCACCAGCTCCACTCTGCAACTTTCCCACAGCCTCCTAAACCCCAACAACCTGAAGGTGAGAGCTCCTAGGCTCTACGCAATCCCGGCACCAACAACCCGGCCTCCTCAGCCAACTGCATCAACCCTCGTGGCTCTACGTGAGTCTCCCTATGCCTCCCTTAGCCTCTGCGCTGCCTTTTCCTGGCTCACACTTGATGACACAAGCACTGCGTCACCCTTCCCTTGTTGTTGCTTTGCTAGAAACAACTTCTATCACTCGGGACAGTTGTTTTCTGCTATTATTGCTCCGCTCGGCTGATGTCCTCGATTCTCCTGTGATCTGCAACCACGCTCTGATTCCATGTTGAAGTTTCTAAGTCTACCAGTTAGAAACCCTCCTTGCATTTTACTGATTTATTCCTACCCACTTGTTCCGTTACTTAACAAGTTATTTACAATGTAAATACTAAAAAAATAGACACTAGTGCATGCTCAACATATTACATATCATCAACTGAAGGAAACAGAAACAAGCACACAAAATGACACAGTTATTTTTGGACCAATGTCCCTGGAAAAAATCCATTGTGGGAAAATCAGTGCAGCTATCTGAGGATTTTCTTATTAAGCAATTTCAGAGTACAATCTGGGTGCCAAATCCGGCTTACCCAACAGAGAATTTCTTTGGCAGTAGTACCTCTCAATCTGAGGAAAATGTCCTGACTGATACCCCGGATAAACCTTCCAACAGCTCCTCAGCTCCAATCTGCCCCAGAAACCCCAGCGTCTGCCTTTTTGGATTGTGTTAGCCTCTTTCTGCCCAGCGCTGGCCCTATGTCACCCTGAATGGACCTGCGTTAGCCTTAGGAGGCCCTGCGTCAACCTTCTGGCCCTCTGCGTCAACAACATTGGCCTCTTTGAAGCACTGCGCAGCTCCTGGCTGCGTTTGCGTGGCCCTGCATGAGCCCTGGCTGCTACTACGTCACTCTCTCCAGCTCCTGCGCTGATCTCCCGACACTATCTATGCCTCTCTATCTGTCTGTACTCACTGCCCCTCAGCGGCAACTCCAATCACTGATTCTATATCTCTTAGCAAACCCCGCTCTAGAGAATAGAATGACTGATCATCTGGTGTGTTCTCCAAGTGACCCTCAAGCCCCCTTTTATACTTTTCTCATTGGCATATCAACGGCCAAGATTAAGTCCCTAATCAGCGAAGATTAGATCTGGCTTGATCCATGTCTTTTGGACCATTCTAACACAGTTTTATATTAATCCACATTAATATTTAATTTCCCTAAGAGCACATCCGCTGCTACCACAAATCAACATTTAATAGGTCATTGTAATAATAATATTTTTTTCTTTTTCATTCTTTAATAAATACATTTCATAATGACTCAAATATAAAATTTAAATATGAAGACCGAACCTAGTTACATTCTTCAACAGTCCCTCTTAACTAGGGAGGTATTCATAATTTACACATATATACAAGTACAAGGAAGATCTCAAAACACAAGAACTATGAAGAGTTTAGGCACATACGGTGCCACAAAGTAGATTCCTGACCAAGGAAATATATCCAGGTGGGACTAAGATGGACTAAAGATTTCAGCCTCTCTAGGTACCATCAAGTTTACTTGCTAACCATCAACCCAAGGAATTAGGTGCGTAATGCAAGGTCAAATCTCTATGACCAACGCCACCCTCCCTGCGTCGGGAACTAGACATCAACACATAGATCGGCCAGATGCCTTCTCAAATCTCTTCCAAACATTTATCATCAACGAGATTAGTGATATCAACCAAACCAAACATGCTTTTAAGATATTCGAACTTCTTATTAGGAAGAGTCATTGTTAACATATCAGCTACCTGTTCATCAGTCGGGACATACTATAGCTCCACGATCCCATCCTATACCAAACTTCTAATGTAGTGGTACTTATTGTTGATATGCTTTGTCCTTGCATGGAACACAGGATCTTCAAAAATTTTAAAGTTGCTTTGATTATCACAGTAGGACTTAGAGGCTTCTCAAACAAATCTGACAGAAGTTTCCTCAACCATACAACCTCCTTTCCTCCTTCACATGCAGCCACATACTCAGCTTCAGCACTACTCAAAACAACAGGATCTTGCTTTCTACTCATCCATGAGATGATCGCAAATCCCAAACTAAAACATCCACCAATAGTGCTTCTTCCATAAATCTCACTGCCACCCCAATCAGAATCTGTAAAACGTGTCAACTTGACTTCCTTGTTGTCATACTTTAGGCAGTGATGTATAGTGCCACATAGATA
This sequence comes from Pinus tabuliformis, assembly GCA_031772625.1. NCBI lineage: Eukaryota > Viridiplantae > Streptophyta > Pinopsida > Pinales > Pinaceae > Pinus > Pinus tabuliformis. The sequence continues at coordinate 942,198,733 of CM062817.1, read as the reverse complement.
TCTTAATATATGTTTGGCAGCTATCCAATGATCATGACAAGGCTCCAAATGAAATTGACTAAGAATGTTCACAGCAAAACATACAGTATTTACCATATACATCATAGAACCCACCAACTTATGATAGGTGGTAAGATCTACGAGACTTGAGTCAGTGCTTCTCAACTTCTTGAGATTGGTGATCATGGGAGTAGTCATGGGCTTGGAATCCATCATACCAAATTTTTGCAACAACTTGATTATATACTTTCATTGCCCCAGATATATCTCCCAGGTTTCTACCAAACTTCCAGACCTAGGTAATAATGCATCAATCCCAGATCCTTCATCTCAAATTCGGCTACCAGCATCTTCTTGAATTCTTGTATCCTTCACTCTACACCTGTAATAAATAGATCATCCACATATAGTATGTAAAGTTTTGTAGATGTTCTATGCTAAGAGCAATTTCACTTTTCTCACAGCAATCATACAAGTAGATAAGCAAAATGCAGATAGAACATATAAGCAGATCTTACAGAAGACAAATCAGAAACAAGAAAAATGTATGTGTTTGTTTCGGCGGTCAACAGGATGCTTCAACCAGCAAAGTCTCCTTTGGTCAGCCAGCCCAGCATGTGTCACAACAACCCTCCAACCAGTAGATGAGTCAACCCAAGTCAGTTCTACAAAAGTCAACGTTGTCCTGAAAAGTCAACGCAGGGGCAGCAAGCTAAAAGTCAACGCAGCAGCAAAACGGTCAACCCTTTGACCTCGATTTTTGTGCCAGGTAGTATGGCCTTCAAAAATCGAACCTCCCACAAGTTTTTAGCTTGTTTGGACCAAGCGTTGACCAAAGTCAACGCTGGTCAAACTTCTGCGAAACCCTAGCAGCAGAAACCCTAGCAGCAGAAAAATCCTCTTCGTCCTTCCCACATGTGGCTGAAATTCGTCCTCCAAGTAGCTCGTACTTTTAAGGATGAGAGAGGAAGATGTGAGTTGTGTTGTGATCAAATTCTCTCCAACTTTTCCTGTATATATATATATTCATCAATGAGGGTGTGTGACACATCTGTTGGGCATGTGAGCCTACATTACAAAACTGGCTGACCTTTGCACATATAATTTATTAAGAATAATAAATTCAAAATATAAGTTCTGCTCATCGGATTAAGACTATTTTTATATGGATTTTACACCTCTCAGAAAGAGGAATCCAACAAAAATATTAGCCTCTTAATCTGAGCATCAGAACATGGAGTTTGGACCTAGTTGTCCAAATTTAACACTCCCTCTCAACTAGGGAGAACTCCATCTATTAGTGCAATTAACATCGTGAGTCATCCCGCCGAAACTTGCTTTGCTGGCTTCTTTATTTCAGAACAGAAGTGGGTCAGTCACAAAGACATCATTCCCCGACTGACATAATCAGTCCAGAGGTCCCAGATCTCACAAATCTTGATCCCAGATCAAGTGGTTGGACCATGCCATCCTAGATAGAGAGTACGGCAATCTCTGATGCGTCCATCAGTCTTTGCTAATAGTCTCTAGCTTTTCCACACCTCATTGGCCAAATGAGAGGTACTTCCCATGAGCCCTGAACTCAATGGGTAGGATGCATACGGGGCACAGATTAAATGAGTGGCGAACCAACTCAATAATCACAAGGGTGGGGCAGAAGCATTATGAGTGCTTATAGCTCCGAGAAGCTATCCCCAAAGCCCCCCAGAGCTCCCAGAGCTCATCGTCCAACAGGACCCACATCATAGGGTCTTTCCACGACACCAAGACTCTCACGGAAGGTTAGGAACTTGACCTTCCCCAGGGGCTTAGTGAGAATATCCGCGACCTGCTCATCAGTTCCTATATGATCGAGCCTTACGGCGCCTCGCTGTACCATATCCCGGATAAAGTGGTACCTGATATCAATATGCTTGGATCGGTCGTGGAACACAGGATTCTCAGTCATACGAATCCCACTCTGATTATCACAGAGTATTACAGTGGTATCTAGCACATGTTGGAACAGCTCACTAAAGAGCTTCCTCAACCAAACTGCTTCACAACAGGCCATACTAGCAGCAATGTATTCGGCCTCCGCGGTGCTCAAAGCCACCGACTTCTGCTTCCTGCTCATCCATGAGATCGAAGCAGAACCAAGATTGAAACAGCATCCAGATGTGCTCTTACGATCCACCACACTGCCAGCCCAATCGGCATCAATATATCCCCGGAGTATCACACTCCCGGCAGTGTATCTCAGCCCATGGTTTATCGTGCCCCGAAGATATCTCAAAAGATTCTTGGCACCAACCCAGTGAAAATGATGAGGCTCAACCATCTGTTGACTCAAAGTATTCACTGCAAAACATATGTCCGGACGGGTGTTCACTAAGAACATCAAAGCTCCTATGAGTTGACGATACTCAGTAGGATTTGCCAAGATAGGCCCTGCAGCGCTGCCACTCAACTTCTTAAAGTTGAGTTCCATTGGTGTCGACACGGACTTACAGTCCACCATCCCAAATCTTTCCAGAAGCTTCACAATATACTTTCCTTGAGAAAGGAAAATCTCTCCAGGTCTCTGCCAGACCTCCAGGCCTAGGAAATAGTGCATCAGTCCTAGGTCTTTCATCTCGAACTCAGCAGCAAGCTCCCTCTTACATTGATGAATGAGAGGGTCATCACCTGTCAGGAAGAGGTCGTCCACATACAGCACTAGAATGAGAGGCTTTCCTTCCTCAACCTTAAAGTAAAGGTTTGGATCAGCATTGCTTCGAGTGAAGCCCAGCTTCATCAAGTAACTATCCATCCTCTCATACCAAGCTCTGGGTGCTTGCTTTAACCCATAGAGGGCTTTCTTCAACCTGCAGACATAAGTGTCTCGATCTTGAACTTCAAATCCCAGAGGTTGTTCTACATACACCTCTTCCTTTATTGCACCATGCAGAAAAGCAGTCTTGACATCCATCTGATGAAGACTCCATCCTTGCGTAGCAGCAAGGGCTATGATGGATCGGATGGTGGTATATCGAGCCACAGGTGCAAATATATCGTCATAGTCAATTCCTTCCTTTTGAGAGAAGCCACGGGCAACAAATCTTGCCTTAAACTTTTCAGCACTCCCATCAGATCCATGTTTATCTTGTAGAGCCATTTAGCGGTGACAACAGATTTGTCCTTCGGTCTCGGGACCACATCCCAGACATCATTCTTCATAATAGCCTCATATTCTTCATGCATAGCATCCTTCCAGACTTGATGCTTGATGGCTTCTTCAAAAGATCCAGGTTCAAATTGTATAATAGTACTCATGGCAGCTAGATACCCTTGGTATCTACACGGCTTCTTGCTTTCTCGGAATGTTCCCCTTGGGGCAGCATGACCCTTAGCATCTTCGAGGGTGTCCCTGAGCCATGATGGCCTCTTTCCTAGAGAAGGGGAAGGATCAATAGGGTCCATTGGCTCTTCAACATCAGGCATAGTCTCATCCTGGGGTTCTTCCAGATTTCCAGGTCTTTCTTCATGGTTTTCTTCAGATCTAGGAAGATCTACTACTTTCTTCAGGGAAGCATCTTCGTCAAAAGTGACATCATGGCTTATCTCTACTTCCCTTTGACCAGGTACATAGACTCTATATGCCTTAGAAGTCTCACTGTAGCCCACAAACATTCCTTTCTTCCCAGTAGCATCCAACTTACTTCTCTTTTCTTTCGGCACATGAAAATAGACAGGACATCCAAAAATTCTAAAATGTGAGACATCAGGTTTCTTACCAGAGAAAACCTCTTCGGGAGTTTTGGAGTCCAAAGCGGAATGAGGGCATCGGTTTTGAATGTACACAGCAGTATTTGCAGCTTCTCCCCACAGAAACTTTGGAAGACCCTGGTCACATAGCATGGCACGGGCAGCTTCCACAATAGTCCTATTCTTGCGTTCAGCAACACCATTCTGCTCAGGAGTATATGCAGTGGTAGTCTCCCTCTTAATGCCAGCTTCTCTGCAAAAGTCTTTGAACTCATTTGACTCATATTCAGTGCCATTGTCAGTCCTCAAAATCTTGATCTTCTTTTCGGTCATATTTTCCACCAAGGCTTTGAAGGTACGGAACCACATGAAAGCCTCATCCTTCTTCTTCAAGAAGTATATCCAGGTTTTGCGAGAGAAGTCATCAGTAAATGTCATATAGTAAGAACATCCCCCCAGGGATGTTACAGGCAACATACCGGAAAGATCAGAATGGACCAGTTGCAATATCTCAGATGTCTTTGTGACACTTGAGGGGAAAGGTCCCCTTGTATGTTTTCCTTCAGCACAGCCCTTACATACACCTTTATGATTATTTCCAAAATCAGGCATCCCTGTCACCACCTTCCTTGCTTCGGGAAGAGCCTTGTAATGAAGGTGTCCAAATCTTCGGTGCCATAGTTCGGTTTGACGGATAGTATCACAAGTCATAGCTCCCAACGGACTCCCTCCAACCTGGTAGAGTGTACCAACTCTAAAACCAATTGAGATAGCTTCCTTGAAGCTCTTCTTCCACATGAGTACCTTTCCATCAGAGAAAGTTACATTGAATCCTTTGTCTTCCATGGCAGATACAGACACAAGGTTCTTCTTCAATTTGGGTACATAGAGTACATCTTGTAGATGGAGGACTTGTCCTTGAGACAAGTGGAGGGTCACAGTCCCGGTCCCTTTCACAGGATAAGTGGCATTATCCCCAAGGGTAATTTCTAGATTAGTATCCCTTTCAACCATGTCAGAAAGTGCTTCCTTGAATCCGGTGATGTGTCTTGAGGCACCACTATCGATTAGCCAGACATCCATAGTGTCGGGCGGAGATGCAGCTGAGAGAGCAGATATTAGAATATACTCATTTCTTTTATCAACAACATTAGACTCCTCATACCTGGTATTTCTGGTCCTTTTAGAAGGTGGATGGTTTCCTTCAAAGTGAGCCTTCCTCTTTTCTTTGGATTTGTCATTTCTTTGATTCCCATTCCTTCGGTTGTTGTTGTTGTCGTCACTATCGGGAGAATTCTTCTGGAAGGGGCATTCTCTAGCATAGTGTCCAGTCCTATGGCAGGTGAAACATTTTCCCTTCTTCTTTTGAGTCTTAGTCCTTCCTTTGTCCTTGGAACCACCAGAGTTCTTCTTTCGGGAATGAGCAACATAGGCAACATTTCTTTCATTATCAAATTCCTTCATCCTTGTTTCTTCTTGCATACATCTAGACAGAAGCTCATCAAAGTTAGGGATGGTATTATTGTTGAGAATGGTAGTTGTGAATACTTGCCATTCATATGGAAGTCCTCCAAGTGCGGTGAGAACCATCTCACGATCAGCTATTGTCTCCCCAATAGCTAGCAGATTGTTCCTGGTTTCGGTCAACTTCATAAAGAAGGTTTGAATAGACTCGTCTCGGCCCTTCTTCATATTCTTCAACTTGTTCTTGAGGAATAGCACTTGGTTCACATTGTTTACTCGGAACATAAGTATTAGTTTGTCATACATCTCCTTGGATGTGCCTAGTTCAGATATGTAGGCAACCAGACTCTTATTTATGGATTCCCTGATCAGCAGTTTTGCTCTGATTTCTCCCTTCTTATATTTGTGTTTAACAGCAGCAGAGGCATTTGATGGAGGTTCTTGAATCTTCCCTGTCACATGATCTAGGAGATCATGATCTTCTAATTTGAGATCTAATAACATCTTCCAGGCATGGAAGTCATCACTTCCAGTCAGCTTGTCATTCTCCCTGAATTCAAGCTTAGAGGAATCCATTTCCTTCGATGATGATTGCTATAGATAGAGTTTGTCTTCACCTTAGCTCTGATACCATGTAAAGTTTTGTAGATGTTCTATGCTAAGAGCAATTTCACTTTTCTCACAGCAATCATACAAGTAGATAAGCAAAATGCAGATAGAACATATAAGCAGATCTTACAGAAGACAAATCAGAAACAAGAAAAATGTATGTGTTTGTTTCGGCGGTCAACAGGATGCTTCAACTAGCAAAGTCTCCTTTGGTCAGCCAGCCCAGCATGTGTCACAACAACCCTCCAACCAGTAGATGAGTCAACCCAAGTCAGTTCTACAAAAGTCAACGCTGTCCTGAAAAGTCAACGCAGGGGCAGCAAGCTAAAAGTCAACGCAGCAGCAAAACGGTCAACCCTTTGACCTCGATTTTTGTGCCAGGTAGTATGGCCTTCAAAAATCGAACCTCCCACAAGTTTTTAGCTTGTTTGGACCAAGCGTTGACCAAAGTCAACGCTGGTCAAACTTCTGCGAAACCCTAGCAGCAGAAACCCTAGCAGCAGAAAAATCCTCTTCGTCCTTCCCACGTGTGGCTGAAATTCGTCCTCCAGGTAGCTCGTACTTTTAAGGATGAGAGAGGAAGATGTGAGTTGTGTTGTGATCAAATTCTCTCCAACTTTTCCTGTATATATATATATTCATCAATGAGGGTGTGTGACACATCTGTTGGGCATGTGAGCCTACATTACAAAACTGGCTGACCTTTGCACATATAATTTATTAAGAATAATAAATTCAAAATATAAGTTCTGCTCATCGGATTAAGACTATTTTTATATGGATTTTACACCTCTCAGAAAGAGGAATCCAACAAAAATATTAGCCTCTTAATCTGAGCATCAGAACATGGAGTTTGGACCTAGTTGTCCAAATTTAACATAGTAGAATAATGACTGGATCATTATCCACAACTTTGATATAGATATTTGGATTAGCAGTACTTTTGACGAACCTGATTCTTAGAAGGTATGCATCCATTCTTGCATACCATGCCCTAGGAGCTTGCTTCAAACCATATATGGCCTTCTTGAGTCTACAAACATGAGTGTCTTTGTCATTTATTTCAAAGCCTTCAGGTTGTTCAATATATACTTCTTCATTGATGGTTCTATTCAAGAATGTTGTTTTTACATCCCTTTGACAGATATTCCATCCCATTGTAGCAGCCAATGAAACCAAGGATCTTATAGTAGTATATCTTGCAGTAGCTGCAAAGGTTTCTTCATAATATATACCTTCCTTTTGAGAGAAACCCCTTGCAATGAATCTAGCTTTGTACTTGTTTATCCTTCCATCAACAACATGCTTGATCTTGTAGATCCATTTAGAAGTGACAACCGATTTGTCACTTGGTCTAGGAACTATTTCCCAAACCCCATTCTTCACGAGGGATTGATATTCTTCCTACATTGCCTTTTTCCATACTTCTTGATGAGTAGCTTCTTCAAATGTAGTTGGTTCAGCTTCTATTAGTTTTGTCAAGTATGCAGCATATCCAGAATATCTATTTGGTCCTTTGTTTTCTCTAAAGGTTCCTTTCGCAACTCCATGTCCTTCGACATCTTCAAGAGTAGATTTTAACCAATTTGGAATCTTCCTTATGTTAGGTATGATCATAGGTTGAATAGGTTCACTTGGTCCTTCTTCTTCTTCTTCTTGATTTGTAGTAGGATTGTCGTGGTGCTCTTCTTCTTTGAATAGTGGTATGTTGTCATGTCCCTTCCTAATAATTTTCCCAAGGTAAGGAGGAAATCAATTTTGGCAATTTTGATATTTTTGGCTTTAGGCAAATATGTGGGGAAAACTTAGGAAAAGGGGGTCGATGTGCTTTTAGTGGATTGTGGGGGCCACTCACCCACCCAAAAATATGCACCCATGAAGGCAATTCGAATTTCCTAAGTGGGGTTCGAAATATTTGATGGGGACCCACGTGGGGCCCAAGGGAGCAAGCATAAATAAGATGAAGTGAGCAGCATTTGGGGCTTTTGATCATTTGAAGAATTTCATTGTTGCTTTGGCTGTTTAGCTAAGCTACAGAGTGTTGTTCAGCACAAGAGCTTCCCAAGGAGTGAAGCTCACCCCTCTTCAGTGGACTTCGAGTGCCACCCTAGGAGGGCTTCCATTGCCCACATCGAATTGTCATCTTCTGGAGGAGAATTTGTAACAGTAGAGCCAACCATACACCCAATTCGAATTGCAGGTTGGAGGGACTGCGTCATCCCCACTCTGGACTACGCAGTCACTAGAGAGGGACATCTTGGTTGGAGGTTTAGCAGGTGGATTTGGGAGCTAGGTTGCAGAGAGATTATTGGGAGTTTGATTTTGGGTGGTTTACAGTATTATAGCAGCAAGTTACAGAAGTTCCAACTACAGGCAGTGAGCACCAGCGTTGGAGGAGGGCCAATCCCCAAGGAGTCGAAATTGGCAAGTCAAAACCAGGCAAAACCCTTTCTGCATTTTTCTGGGTTTTTGGAGAAGAGTACATCCCCAAAGTCACGTAAATTCTGGGTTGTTTTGAGGGGGTAAATCAAAGTCAGAAGTCAGCCAAAAGAGCAATTTTCAAGGGACAACGCAATATTTTGGAGGCAGCAAAGATTACAGCAGCCAGGCACTATTTTATCATCCACCTGAGGCTTGTAGCTTGCCTTGTGCAAGCCCAAGTGCACTCCTTCCACCTCATATTGTACTCCAACAGTTATAATTAATAAAAATTGGCCAATTTGGTGTTCCGAGCAAATTTTTGTTTACATGTGTGTTTACTGAGTAAATTTTTGTGTTGTAATTGTTGCATGTCTTTGTTATCTCTGTAAATTTCTACTTTGGAACATAACATATGTCTTCATCATTGGAATCAATAGGAATATCTTTGGATCTTTTGTAGGCATGATTTTCATCAAATATAGCGTCCTTGCTTACTTCAATATGTCTTCCTTCCTTAATGTAGATTCTATATGCCTTTGAAGAAAGATTGTAGCCAACAAAAATCCCTTTAATGCTTGTAGAATCTAGCTTCTTTCGTTTGTCCTTTGGAACGTGGATATAGGCGAGACATCCAAAGATTCGAAGATGGTCCACACATGGCTTCCTTCTTGTGAATGCTTCTTCCGGTGTCATATTATCGATGATTTTATGAGGACTTTTATTTTGTATATATATTGTGGTCATTGTTGCTTCTCCCCATAGAAATTTTGGTATATCTTAATCAAAAAACATTGTTCGTATACATTCTTCAAGTGTTCTATTTTTCCTTTCTGCAACTCCATTCTGTTCGGGATTGTAGGGAACAATAAGCTCCCTCTTAATTTCTGCTTCTTTACAATATGCAATTATTTCTTTTGAAGTGTATTCCCCACCATTATCAGATCTCAAAGTCTTTATTCTTCTTTCAGTCAAGGTCTCTACTTTAGATCTAAATTCCTTAAACTTTTCAAATACTTCGTCCTTTGATTTGAGTAGATAGAACCATGTCTTTCTAGAGTGATCATCAATGAAGGTTACATAATAAAGATGACCTCCAAGTGATTTGTCAGACATAGGCCCACATACATCTGAATGAATGAGGTCCAATATTTCTTTAGACCTTGGTTCACTGCATGTAAAAGGATTCCTTGTATTCTTTCCTAAGGCACATCCCTTGCATATTCCTTCACAATCTTCTTTGATATTGGGAATGTCATTTACCAATTGATTGAGAAAGGGAATAACCTTATAATGTAAATGTCCATATATTCTATGCCATAGTTCAATGGGATTGATTTCCATGCGAATTAAGGCTTGAGGAGATGGTTTTATGACTCTATATAGACTTCCTTCACGTACTCCAACAACCCTAGCTTTATCGATGCTTGAATCTTTTCCCCAAGCCAGAACTTTTCCATCTACAATAGCAAATTTATCACCTTTATCTTCTAAGCAAGAAATTGGAAGTAAATTATTTTTGAAACTCGGAACATAGAGTGTATTGTTGAGATGTAGCTTTGCTCCATTGTCCAGCTTCAAAGAAGTTGATCCCAATTCTTTAACAACATAACTTTTGTTGTCTCCCAATTCCACTGCATGAGAAGATTGTTCCTTTGATAGAGTGTGAAGTTGTTTGTTATCTCCTATCATGTGCCTTAATGCTCCACTATCAATAATCCATGCATTGTCATCATTGAGTGGCCCGTGGACCTATGAGTGCAGCGAAGAACCCTTTGCTTTTGACCTTATTGAATAAGTTGTAGATCATTCTTTTGATCCAGCTTCTTGCAATATTGAATCCCATTTTCAAGTATCTTATCATAGAGGGAGTAAATTTTCCTTTCAAGCCAACAGAGTGGTCTCCAATCTTTCTTGACCTTAGCTCTAATACCATGTTGAGAAATCAATGTTAGTAGTATTAGGGTTTGATTTTTCTTTCTTGATAATTACTTGTGAATTATGTTGCCTTCTTTTACTTCTTTATTATATTATCTCTCATCAAGCAATTACCAGATTATGTGTGTATGAAGATCACAAGAACAAGAGACACAAGATGTAGGCACTTAGCCAAGGCAAAACCCCTCTCTAGTGGAAAACCCAGTCAAATTTTTCCTTCAGTAGTTAAGACGAGATAATCCAAGACTCTTCGACCTAGACACAAACTTCTTCCAATCACCAAGTCAACCCTTCATTCCAACAACTTCGATCTAGATCTTCAACCTTGCAGCAGTAGAACTTCAACCTATCCAGCAACAGAACTTCGACCTAGAAAATCCAGAACTTTGACCTCCCCAAGAGCAAATTTTCGACCCTAGCAACAACCTAGTGACTTTGTACGAAAGAGAGAGAGAGATAGCCCAAAACTTCAACTTGTTCTTCTTCTGTAATTCTACCTTCTTCTCCTTGAACTTCGCACTTTTCTGCACTTCCTTCTTGTGTATCGAACTTGTTGAGTTGGTGAGAAAATAGATTGAACTGCACTTGTATATATAGCCTCTTCTGTGGGTCGAATTGTCTTCTTGTAGGCCGACTTCATCAGGCAAGGGTTGACTTGGTGTGGAGGTGACAAATTACATATTTGACTCAATAATAATTTGTTTTACATGATTCAAAAGCCCAAGGAGGGTCTCATTAAATGGACAATGACTCTAATGACTTAATATAAAACCTAGAAGTCCTCAATGGTGACATTGACCTATAAAATGATGACCCACTCATGCTTTGACAAGTCATTGTAATAATAATAAATTTTTCGTTTTCATTCTTTGATAAATACATTTCATAATGACTCAAATATAAATATGAAGACCGAACCTAGTTACATTCTAGTTACATTCTTCAACAGAATGCACATTATGGAGTTAATTCATTTTCAAAAGGGAACCCACGAAATAAAGAATTGCTACAAATTTTGCATGCAAGAGAGAGGTTTAAACTTGTGAAATGAGAAAACAGTGGCAGAGCTCTCCATCAAGACAAACTCATTTAAACTGCACCATACAATTCCTTCGCATCGGAGGCTCATCTCGCTGAAAAGGGGAGGACCAACTCACCTTGAATGATATTTCTCACCCCCCCTACAAACAACCTAGTATGTCTAAAAGGAGCTATTTCAAAGCACCAACATTGCTGTTATATTTTAACATCTCACAGAACTGTGGACACAAAGTAACCACTTACCATAATCTGTAAAACGCTTCTTAGGGATATGTAAAAACTCTGCATACTCTTGTTGATTGGCATCTATCTTGTGAAGCTGTAGAACCAGAGGTCTCCTCGTTATAATACCTGCATTCCAAATTCAGGCACTGAAATTAACCCAAACCGCAAATCTACTGTCATATTCTTTTATTCTAAACAACACAGTAAAAGAGCATTCAGTTTTACCTGAACCCCGAGGGAAAAAGTCCCTTCCAACAATGCTCTCCAGAACTGAAGATTTCCCAGAGCTCTGCCTCAAATCAAAACAGTGGTAAAATACCATTAATAAACCATGTTCAACCTCTAATGGAATGTAAACTAGCACAATTATATTAGTAAATGTGGTTGATATACCCCTATCCGCCTCATTTGCCCTTTTGAAATTAATGACTCTACCACAAACATTGGTTTTATAAACCCTCTACTACAAACATTGGTTTTATAAACCCACATATTCACTTGATGCCCTTTGTTATTAGATAATTTCCCTGCTAATTTCACAATTATACTGTAAATCTAAAATGGTAAACATGTATTCACATGATATCATTTGTTATTTAAGAATTTGTATGGTGATTTCATAATTGTATTAGGTAAATGTGAAACAGTAAACAAGATGTCATTTGCTATTTCATAATTTGCATGGTAATTTTATAATTGTAATAGGTAAACATGAAAAGTCAAACACAGATTTAGAGATATAAGGTAGTTAAAATTTGAAATTCTATTCATTGATGCAGAGAAGACAACGAGAATATGCCAGCAACTTTCATTTATGACCATAAAATAAAGATTTGGATTAAAAGAGAGATTAATTTGCAGATGTTAGCCAAGGGATGCCTATCCACCTAATTACAAAAAAATAAGATTAAACTCATAATTATTCAGCCTCTTAAATTCCTACACAGACTGCACTTAAATCCTCCCCTTAAAAGTATCATTTTACACCGTGAATTCAAAGCAAGAAATGCAAAATTAACATTTACAGAGTACAGCCGGTAAAAACTCATATTTTACATGAAAAAATATTAGAACAATACACCTTGACTCATATTCACAACAGAAAGGCATATAACCAGTCCAATTCACCAATCCAATTAGCTTGTCGTCCACGCTTTATAATTATAGATTTTTAAACCATGGTATTAACTCTAAACATAAAATTTACCAAGTATAGCCAGTAATACCTCAAAATCTCTAGTATGTCGATCCATGACATTGACTACAAACAACCTACAATTGAATATACTTACCAAGAACAACCTACGATTCTAGATATTTATCAGAACTTCAAAAGTAGCCTGTGTCAGTCAATATTTACCACAAACAACCTACAAATGTTGATGACTACTGTGATCGACATACCATGCTAATATTTATACCATGAATTTGCCATGATCAAGCTAAAAATACTAATATCAGCCTACAATCACTGATATTACATCAAATAGAGATATTCAACATGAGTGAGTGACAATAACAAAGACGTATTACAAATTTATTGTGTTCTATCTTAGACTCTTTAAATACCATGTGTTCTATCTTAGACTCTTTAAATACCACGCGTTGGGAGAAGAGTAAGTAAACAGTTTTAAGAAATGACTACTGAAGTTAGTCACAATGAATAAGGTACAACGACAAACATTTACAGTCTTCAACTTTAAAGTCTTCATAATTTACCACCGCATTGGCAGCAAAGTGTCTAAAAAGTTTTAAAATTTTACTATTGAAATTAGTCACCGTAAATAAGCTACAATGACAAATATTATTACAAATTTATAGCCTTCAACTTGAAATTCTTCATAATTTGCCCAACATTGACAGTAAAGTGCTTAAATAGTTTTTTAAAATGATTAATAAAGTTGTTCGCTATCAAACAAGGTACCAGGACAAACATTTATTATGAATTTGAAATCTTCTAACTTCAAAATTTTCGTAATTGACTACACAATCGACGGTAAAGTGTTTAAATACTTTTAAAAAGAAGATTATCAAAGTTAGTCACCAGAAATAAGCTACAATGACAATTTTTTATCATAAATTTAAAGGCTTCCTTGTATTCTTCCTAATTTTCCACGGCATTTACAATAAAGTGCTTAAATCGTTCAAGAAATGGCAGCTATAGATATTGACAATAAATAAGTTGCAACTAAAAACAAAATTATAACATATGTTCATAAATCTTTGGGAGATAATCACATTATCTAAAATCTTCTCACTTCAAAATTTTCGTAATTGACTACAGCATCGAGGGTAAAGTATTTAGATACTTTTAAAAAGAAGATTATCAAAGTTATTCACCATAAATAAGCTATAATGACAATTTGTTATCATAAATTTAAAGGCTTCCTTATATTCTTCCTAATTTTCCATGGCATTTACAATAAAGTGCTTAAATCGTTCCAGAAATGACTGCTATAGATATTGACCAACCATAAATAAGTTGCAACGAAAAACAATATTATAAATTTTACTCTCTTCAACTTAAAACTCTGCCTAATTCACCATTGCAAGGACGGTAAAACGTTTAAATATTTGAAAAAACGGCCATACGACGTAACTACCCTGTAAACCACCTAAAAAGGCAAGAACAGACCTGTCCTCCGACGACCACAATAGAAGGGAGAGATAGCCAGAGCGTTGGCAGTGTGTTATCAACTCCATCGTCTCCCAGCAAAGTACAAACAGTCTGTACTCTGTTTACTAGGCTTATCAAGCTCTCCATGGCTTTCAATTCGCATAAGATGATTGTACTGAACCTCGGGTTTTGAGCTCGCCAAGATTCTCGAAACCCTTCAATCTCGCATTTTGAGGTCGCAATTGAAATTAAACCCTTCAATTTGAAGTTTTTGTAGGTGTTTGGAGGGAATTTGCATGAGCGGCAATAACTCCGCGATAGTAGCTGAGGCCACCCCAAAGAAATGATATTCGAAATTTGAAATATTAATGCATTTTAAGTGGAAGTCTACGTGGTAATTTTTAATTTATAATATTGAAATGGCAAATTTTAATGAATGATTATTTATAATATTGAAATGGCAAATTTTAATGATGTCCACAAGGTTGAACAGCGTAAGGCATAAAGAAAATTAACCACCATAAGTTATTTTCATTATTTTTAATGTCGGATTGGATTGTTATGAGTAGGCTAGCAAATTCATTGATCTTATCTTCATAGGCTGCACACTCTATGTATCATTCCGTCTCCACCAAAATGCAAATTCTCTCTTCAAATTTTTTTAGGAACTTTCTGCCCGCCAATCTCACATTTAAGATGATGTCAACCTCTCTTTATAATATATATATATATATATATAAAATCAACCATTTTCCAAGTTATTACACATAAAAAGCAAAAATTTTAGTATTAGGATAATTAATAACAAATACACGAGTGGTGATTAAGGAATAAGATGTTTCACTCATAATCGATATATTGGTGAATTGTTTGATAATTGATATATTTGTGAATTGTTTGATTTTATGTTGAAAAGGAATTTAATATAGATTAGAGATGGTTTTGAATTATTTATAGGAAAAAATTTAAAGTTTACAAAAAATATTTTTCGGCGAAGATCACATGAGACATCATTTAAAATTTACAAAAAATATTTTTCACCCAAAAATATTTTTTGTAAACTTGATATGGATC
Source organism: Pinus tabuliformis (assembly GCA_031772625.1). Taxonomy (NCBI): domain Eukaryota; kingdom Viridiplantae; phylum Streptophyta; class Pinopsida; order Pinales; family Pinaceae; genus Pinus; species Pinus tabuliformis. Next base: position 942,183,621 of record CM062817.1, on the reverse strand, counting down.
ACAGAAGCCTAAACTCTACTAAAAAATTTAAAGGTTGAATTCATATTTTATATTAGTATTATCTTATTGATAATTATATAAAGTTTTTATTATTTTATAATTTTTATGTTTTATATATATATAAGGAATTTATATATATAAGGATGTGATCTAATAGTTAGGTGGGGAAGTTTGGTTCGTGTGATCTAATCTTTAGCATGGATATGTACACATGAGACTTGCTCCGAGTGTGATTTCTATATATATGTGAAATAGAAATAATTTTGAATTAGATATTTGTTAAGATTTAATTAGTATTTTATATTCGTATCACAATTTATAGTTATATAAAGTTGTTATGGTTTATAATTATAATTATTATATTTTATTATAATTATATTGGTTTGATTTTATAATAATTATAATTGTTTAATTTTATATTGGAAAGGGATTTAATATATTTCAACATGGAATAGAGGTTTAGGTTTAAGTGTTTATTTTTTTAAATTGTTGAGGTTTAATTCATATTTTAGATTAGTATTACATTATTTATACTTATGTAAGGTTGTTATTGTTTTCTAGTTCTTAATGTTTCTTATATATAAAGATTTTTGAATAATTATTTTATTTTTATGATTAATATATTAAGTAAGAATTATATATATAAAGAGAGAGATATTTATTTTGTTTAAGTATGTTATTATTGAATTGATGACTTATATGTTTAGTTTATTGTTTGATCACATTTTTTATCATAGTAAATAATTCTTAATTTTCCTTGTTCAAAAGAGTCATTTTACGATTTTTGCTACAATTTTTTTAAGACATTAGATTCCTGTGAAAATTGCATGGTTGGAAAAAAGAAATAACAATGTATGTTCCATCAAATTTTCAAAATTTAATCCTCTTTATTTTTAGAGTTATAAGATCTACAAGTTAGGGCTTAAATATGTGGTGTTGATAAAACAATCATATTGGAAGATTATGAGGTCCAAACTATGTCACCTATGACATTGTAAAGAAGACAAGTCGTGATGTTTTGGGTCAAAATTTCAAAGGCAAATCCAAAAAAATGAATATTGGTAATGCATTCAAGTTCGCTTGCTAAAAGGCCCCAAAATCAAAGTTCTAAGATAGTGAATTGAACTTTTGATTGAATTTTTTGAATTTAGTGAAACCCTTGACATTATGAAGCGGACATTGGGATTTTATAAACCAAATATTCGTACTCACCAGAGCAAAGATTTTTGTGATACATCAAGTACAAAATTGATCCATAGAGAAATGCCCAAACGAAGGGCTTAAAATGAATGTGATCTTAAAATTGACATAATTATTAATCAAAATGTATAATTGAGGTGATTTAAAAACTTTTGGAAATATAAAATCAAGTAGAATATATTGTTAGAAGGTTTTCTTCAACCATTTGGGTGACTCTTTAAAGTGTAGGGAGATTTGACTCACATTCATATAGCAAATCTTATTCCCAATGGTCATAACTAAGTGTTTGGCCATCATGTCCATATGTAATAAGAAAAATGTTACTCTTGTTGAAGCTTTGAAAGATTTATCCATGACACATGAAAATGATGATTGGAAATTTTTCTTATCCCAAGTAAAAGGGAAATTCACCACTATGGGAACTATAATGGTGAAGAAGGTTGAGCTCTAAAATATTGCAAGTAGAACCAATCAAGACTCTTTTTGAACTCAAGAAATTTGTTGAAAATATCAAGACAAGCAACAAAGCGGATTTGTAAGATCTCAAAAACAAACCTAACATGTAATGACGACTTAAGAACTCAAGACAAACATGGCATATGAGGAGTATTTATAAGAGACAAAGCAGGACACCATAAAAAAACTAGCAAGTCCACTTCTCATCAATTATCCTCCTCGATAAGAGGATAAGGAGAACATAAGGATTAAGTTCCAATCACATCTTGAGAACACATCAAGAGAATGGGAGGACTAAGTCCCAACTGTGGGAGTATTCATTACACCAAAATCCATGTAATCATGACTTTGGCTTTAGGCCAAATAACTACTTCATCCCCGATAGAGATGAGAAAGTTCAATGGTAATAATCCTGTGAATGGATATTTCAAATGGAGAAAATTTTTAGTACGCAATAAGTTTCAACTCTAACAAGAAGTAATGATTACATCTTTATATTTACATCATGATCAATATGTGTAGCCTATAATGTGCCAACATATTGTATGTGGTAGATTTAATCTTACGGAATCATCTGCCTAGCACACTTAATAAAAATGAGGAATTATGTCTTCTTGGCTACTTACAATGTGTTGTTGGATATTTAAAAATGGTTTTCCAACTCATCCCATTGAACTCGAACTCTAATCAGACCAAAAGATAACAATCAAGTATGAGAATTCTCATCCAAGGAGTTTGGGAAGTAAAGCCTTGAAATTTATCTTCGATTGAAGGGCTTAGCTCACCACATTTGAGTAATATAAATATAACTCAGGTACCAACACTGAAAAAGGTCTGTAGAATTTCCTGCAAATTCTCTACAAATCTACCTCTGAGATCTATGTAGAAAATCTAACAGGAGATTAACTCAATAATGCAATGTACTAAAGCAAAATACTTAATCTACTTCTACAATCAAACTTGCAGAAGCTTAATCAATTTTGAGCAAGATCAATCAAAACACATATAACAAAGAAGAAGATTCAATTACACATGAAACACATAAGAATACTCTGGGGAAAGCCTTAGCTAAAAACCTCGCTATCTGTATTATCATACAAGTGGAAATATCTCAGGATTATACAAAGCTTTAGCTCTCAAGCTATCCAGCTCTCAGTACAATCCCTCGTTGCTGCTCATAGACAGAATAGACAACACATATGCCTTCCTTCAGTCCTCCAAGCCTCCTATTTCCTTGCGTAATTTCTCCTAGGTCCTCCAGCTGCCACCTGTGTGATTCTCACCTCACCCACAACACTGACCTCTGAAATAACTGCGCAATCCTAAAGGAGTTAATTCCTTATGCATGGATGAGTTTCCTTTATAGGAAAATTCCTCCAACTGATAGTACAATGTCCCTATATTTAATCTCAATTGGGTCTCTGTCTGAACTGACATGCATGAGTTATTTATGAGAGAATATTCAGTTATTTGGAGAACACTAGTTGCATGCATGCATGCATTAACTCACTAAACTCACAATTAGTTCCTCCAACTGTTTGGAACTAATTTAACTCGACTTAACTCTGTTAACTAATCTAACTAATTACAACTCAAATACAACTCATCCTTATCTCCTTAATTAAGGGATAACTTCCTCAATCAAAGGGATAATTGTTGCATGTCTTCACAAAGACTTCATGTTTGAATTTCTCCTAGGTCCTCCAGCTGCCACCTGTGTGATTCTCACCTCACACACAACACTGACCTCTGAAATAACTGCGCAATCCTAAAGGAGTTAATTCCTTCTGCATGGATGAGTTTCCTTTATAGGAAAATTCCTCCAACTGATAGTACAATGTCCCTACTTTAATCTCAATTGGGTCTCTGTCTGAACTGACATGCATGAGTTATTTATGAGAGAATATTTAGTTATTTGGAGAACACTAGTTGCATGCATGCATGCATTAACTGACTGAACTCACAATTAGTTCCTCCAACTGTTTGGAACTAATTTAACTCGACTTAACTCAGTTAACTAATATAACTAATTACAACTCAAATTTACAACTCATCCTTATCTCCTTAATTAAGGGATAACTTCCTCAATCAAAGGGATAATTGTTGCATGTCTTCACAAAGACTTCATGTTTGAATTTCTCCAACTAATTAAGTCAAGATGAATTAATTAATTATTTTTCAAACAGCTAGTGAGACTAAATTCGAATTTTAATTCTCAATTTTGATTCAAGGACAAATCAAAATTGGAATATATCCAGAAATTCTATTTATAGCAATGTTATTTTTAGCATTTCTGTTTTTTGCTATTTCCAACAGAGTTGGTGTATATCCTGAACTGTTATTTATAGCAATGTTATTTTTAGCATTTCTTGTTGTTATTTTCAACACTCCCTCTCAACAAGAAAGGCATTCAACTCGAACTCGATCCTGAACCTTTGGAATGTTCTGCATGCAACACTTCTCTTAAGTGTTATTGTTGCAGTAACTCCAAAAACAAAACAAAATATACAACCTGAATCAGCATGATGCCTCTATCATCAAAGTCTCTGACTGTTATTGCCTTTGTCGACTGAAAACTCTGCACCTCTGTGCTCTTCAGTATCTAACTGCTCTAGCCTCTGTCACTTTGATCTCTGACTACATCAATCACATTGATTCCTCCTGCTGCATCCGTGCTGCTGCTGGTCCTATCTCCCAGCATGCATCCGCACTGCACCTCCTCTCATCATGTTACATCGTGTTGCCCACTGTTGCATTGCAACTCAGTTACTGAGAAGTAAGTAACTGATCTCCCAACTGACCTCCCTATTGGGCTAGAAACATCCTCTGATGTTGAAGCTCCCTCTGCCGCTCCATCTGCATCTGTCTCTACCCACTTAGCCAGTCCTGCTACTCCTCGTCGGGGCTCTCGTAGCAAGGTATAATCAAATAGGTTGGGTACCTCAAGGATCCTGCCCCTATTTCAGCCTTCTTGGGACTATCACTTCACATCGCCCCACCTCACACCTGGAGGTATCACTGCATGTGATCCCTCTACCCACTTGGCTCGAAATTTCCCCCTACTGGAGGTCTCTACATGAGTGGATGCCTCCTCCACAATTGTCTAAGACTTATTCTGGCATTGCATGTTGAGAGGTAATGTACTCTCCCTCTCAACCATCAAGTCTCCAACATTTGCCTTGCTCCTCAAGGCTTTGCATGCATCTTGAACCTCAAAAGCATACAGGTTCTTGACTCATGAACCCATCTGCTTCACTTGTCTCATGGTGATGTGTCTAAGGAAAACCTTTCCCATAGTGAAGACAACATCGTAGCCTTTGTCCTCCAACATTGTGATCGATACCAAGTTTTTCTTTAGTCCAGGCACCTACTTCACATCAGTCAAGGTGATAGGAGCTCCATGCTCCCTCTGAAACACAACCGTATCTTCACCTGAAACACGATACTTTCCATCATCGCCCATCTCTATGCGCATCTTGAGGTCTTTCTCCTCCAAGGTACTGAACAAACTCTTATCGGCGGTCATGTGGAATGAGGCTCCACTGTCAAGAAACCAACCAAAACCCATCATCAATGAAACCATGCATGCGATAAGGGTAAAATCCAATTCGAACTAAGAGGCCAATGCCTCACCTTCAGATCCTTCCGAGGATCCCTTCTTGGATTTCTTCACTGGACAATTAGTTGCATAATGGCCCACCTCATGACAATTAAAGCATCTCACTTTAGATTTTTCAATCTTCTTCCCACCATGGGAAGAACTTGATTTGGAATGAGAATCCTTCTCCTTCCCTTTCCTTGCCTTACTGGCTAAGGCTTGATTTTCTTCATCCTCCTTGGATGAAGAACCATCTCTAGTGCTCCTCCTAATCTCCTCCTGCATCAGATCTGACCACAGTCGTTCCCAATCTGGCAATTTATCTCTTCCATTCACTGAGTCCTGGTAGCTATGCCAGCTCTTAGGAAGACCGAAGAGAGCAAGACTCACCATGTCATCATCGATTGTCATGATTCCTACACTTCCAAGCTCATCTCTACAGGTGGTGAGCTTGTTGAGATATGTAGAGATCGTGTCGCCCTTTTCACACTTGATTTTCCGAAGCTTGTCTTTCAGCGCCAGCTTCCTCTAGTCATTGTTGTTTTGATATAGATCCTTCAATGTCTTCCACATTGAAAACAGAGTCTCCTTCCTATGGAGACTCGAGACAATATGGTCTCGAACTCCCTCCAGAAGAATCCTCCTCGCTCTCGCCACACATTTCTTCCATTTTGCCAATTCTTGGGCATTAGCTGCTGCTGGCTTGGGGACTTCTTGATCAATGAAGTCCTTCAAACCGTTATCCTCTAATACAGCTTCCATCTGATCGTTCCAGGCTATGTAATTTTAGTTGCTATCTAGGGCATACTCGAGTCTCAAGCCATTGAACGCCATTTGTGAACTTTGTGATAAGAAATTGATTATGTACCTACAATCAAGAACTTGAAACTTCGAACTTCTCCCTTCTTTGTATATTGTTCTCCACTTTGATCACCTTTGCTCCAATACCATGTAGAAATTTCTCTATAGATCAGTTAGCTATGATACCATGTAGAATTTCCTGCAAATTCTCTACAAATCTACCTCTGAGATCTATGTAGAAAATCTGACTGTAGATTAACTCGATAATGCAATGTACTAAAGCAAAATACTTAATCTACTTCTACAATCAAACTTGCAGAAGCTTAATCGATTTTGAGCAAGATCAATCGGAACGCATATAACAGAGAAGAAGATTCAAGCACACATGAAACATAGAAGAATACTCTGGGGAAAGCCTCGTCTAAAAACAACGCTATCTGTATTATCATACAAGTGGAAATATCTCAGGATTACACAAAGCTTTAGCTCTCAAGCTATCCAACTCTCAGTACAATCCCTCACTACTGCTCATAGACAGAATAGACAACACATATGCCTTCCTTCAGTCCTCCAAGCCTCCTATTTCCTTGTACAGTTTCGCCTAGGTCCTCCAGCTGCCACCTGTGTGATTCTCACCTTACACACAACACTGACCTCTAAAATAACTGCGCAATCCTGAAGGAGTTAATTCCTTTTGCATGGATGAGTTTCCATTATAGGAAAATTCCTTCAACTGATAGTACAATGTCCCTGTCTTTAATCTCAACTGGGTCTCTGTCTAAACTGACATGCATGAGTTATTTATGAGAGAATATTTAGTTATCTGGAGAACACTAGTTGCATGCATGCATGCATTAACTGACTGAACTCGCAATTAGTTCTTCCAACTATTTGGAACTAATTTAACTAGACTTAACTTAGTTAACTGAGGTAACTAATTACAACTCAAATACAACTCATCCTTATCTCCTTAATTAAGGTATAACTTCCTCAATCAAAGGGATAATTGTTTCATGTCTTCACAAAGACTTCATGTTTGAATTTCTCCAACTAATTAGCTCAAGATGAATTAATTAATTATTTTTCAAACAGCTAGTGAGACTAAATTCGAATTTTAATTCTCAATTTTGATTCAAGGACAAATCAAAATTGGAATATATCCTAAAATTCTATTTATAGCAATGCTATTTTTAGCATTTCTATTTTTTGCTATTTCCAACAAAGTTGGAGTATATCCTGAAATGATATTTTTAACAATGCTATTTTTAGCATTTCTTGTTGTTATTTTCAACAAGGTCTGAGTTCGTCTTCAATTACTTTTTGGTTACTATTATACTTATAGATTCCTAAAGAGATTGGATCCCCACTCCATTATTGTATCATGCTTTGGTGAATTAGTGGAGAATTTATACTATCTTGCTTATTAGTCCTCTAGTTAAGATTCCCCATGTTGCTTGGATAGGGTGTTACGAACAAGGTTCATTATAGCAAGTTAAACAATATGTTGATATCCATTGAAGATACAAAAATATATATTAAAATGTGTGAATGAGAATGGTGTTACAAATGAGAGTGAGGACCTACTTATATACCCTAGGCAGAGTGTCCCTCTATGAACGGTCGTGTCCTTTAGGGACATACCTCTTCATTAACAAATTACTAATTAATCATTATTTATGATTTTTTATTATTTATATCTATGTTTTATTCATAACATTGCTTTCCTCCTCAAAAAAATTTATCCTCAAAGCTTGTTGATGAAAAGGATTTATCTCTTTTTCTATTTCGAATGTCTTCTCGCCTCAACATCGTCATCTTTGTTGGTACAAGTTGATATGATCCTTGGAGTGATAAATCAAATTGTTGAACTGAGAATGGACATGACCATCCTAAGTTAATATTTTGTGGAATCTTGCAGTGGTTGGATACTTCGTGTGAACTTTTATCACAAGACTGAATTGCACTGACATTAGTAGTTTTCGAAACAAAAGTTCGTTGTTTTTTATCTGAGTGACACAAATATGCAGATTATTTGAGTTGTCTGCTCTTGTGATTTAAATGTCGATAGGGAATTCTTATGGTTTGATTTTCCTTTATCTTGTGTGCGACAACTTCCTGATTTACTTCAAACACTGATGTCGTTGAGTTGGTTACAAAATCTTCATTTGGATTTTTCAGCATTTGAATTGCAACATTTGAATATGTTTTTCCTTCAACTAGTTTGTCATCTTTTTGAGTTGTGATTTTGACTGGATCGGTATTCATTCTCTTATATTCAATTTGGATGGTTACATCTAGCGACTTCGATACATCTTTCGTGATGAGTTCTTCTAATTTATTTTCAATGATTGCTTATCATTTTTAAGTTTCTTAATTTGAGTGAGTAATTTCTCACTATCGTCCTTAAGATGAGTAATTTTTTTCTTTTTTGTCAACGATGATTTTGTCAACTTCCCTCTGCACATTTTGTATCGCTTTTTGACTTTCTTGAAGAATTACTTTTGAGATTTCTTGTATATCTTTTGGCGTCATTAAATCTAGCTTCAAAGTAACATCTTGTAGCGTTATTTTTTCTTTTTGTGGGAAAATGTCAAAAACTTATTTTTCGTATTTAGGATAAAGGACCCTAGATTTTCCATCCAGGGTGAGCCCAAAACAATGTCACTGTCATCAAAAAATAAGGTTTACATCATGAATTGTGAAATAAAAGTATAATCCCCAATACTTAGTTGTAGGTTATTTATGTTGTATTGTTTGTCACTTGTGTCAACGAAATTTGTTTCAATTATATTCGATTCAAGAATCACTAATTGGTTAGCACATTTAGGACTAACATAATTATTCTCTTCAATAGGACTGATAGAGATTATAATTTCTCTTCCTGCGAGTGATCCTTCAATTTTAGTACTAATACATTTACTAAAGGTATTAGGAAATCTTTCATTATTGGTCTCCATTTTTCTTTTTCCGGATGAAATTTAAGGTTTTTAAGGTAACCCCTTCCTAATTTCTATAATAAATATTAGTATTCTCTTCTTTTTATAACCTTGAACCTTAGTATTCTTTTTTCCTTAACGGTTTTTTTTATATAATATATTTCTTTTCCAATTCTTTTTTCTTTGTTTTTATATATATATATTTCAATTAATACTCTATACTCTTTCGGCAAACCTTTTCCCTTTTTGCTTTAAACTACTTCTTCTTCTTTTTTTATTCAACTATGGCAATATGTTTCACGAATTTAAAAAAAAAAACACAAATTTTCCCCTTTTAAAAGGTATTTAACTCTTTTTATTTACCTGTTTAATTTTGCTAGTAATTTTTATTTTTAATTGAATGGAACTTTATTATTATTTAATAAAATTTATTTTCCTCACTTTATTTATCTATCACTTTCCATTAATTAGTTATAGGTCTCCAATAATAGATTCTAGGCAGTAATTTAATTTCTTCTATATTTTTTTTTGACTTGTAGCGTCTTGTCTCTTCGGATGCGACTCCATGTGTTGCTTTGGGAGATTTGACCAAAAATTTTCCCTTCTACGTTTGCCTTATAATCAAAATTCTATGCACGAGGAGTGGTAGTAGTGATTGCTAGCAAGGGCAATCTAGATGGCAGTGCTGGATTGCTTGTTGATGACGGTTGTAGCAGATAGAGCAGCAGCGATGGTATGGATCTCGTATGGTTGTATTAGAAAGAGCAGCGACAAACAAAATTAGAATGTATTGATGGTTGTATTGATGGTTGAAGTCTTTGGCGGTTAGCAAACTGGGTGTGTAGCAGATAGATGTGGTCGACAGGTGAAAGGTTATCTGCAAAAAGTGGTGATTGTTTTTTCGCAAAATCGACGGTTTCTTGCAGAAACTCGACTATGGGTTGTGAATAACATGGTTGTGATTAGGGCCGGTGGAATGAAGGGTGATGTCAGTATTCCAGTAAGTTGTCGAATGGCAGTGGTGTTGAGCAATGTCGAGGGTGGCAGAGAGACAGTGGCCCAATGGGTGGCTTGAGTGACCCGATTAGTGGCTTGAGCAGTCGGAGGACGAGACTGTTTTTTTTGTCAGAAGAGCGTTTGTAGAGTTGTGGTAGCTTGGGTGGCTACTGTTGGACGATTGTTATGCAACTTCTTTTTTTCTTTTTTCTTTTCTCACATATACATATATAACTTATATATATATATATTTATAATTTATTTTTCTTTTTAATATATATATATATATATTTTATCTTTTTTTAACATATATAGCTCCCTTTCTCAATCTTTGATTTCTTTTTTTTTAATATATTATTTTCTATATATTTTTTAATCTCCTTTTTTTAAATATTTCTAATTTTTTATTTTTATTTTTTCCAATATATATTGATTTTTTTATAATTTTTTTAGATTATTATTATTATTATTAAATGTCCAAAGGCCTAAATGGCAATTTGGAGAAACTTCAAATTCTTGTAGCGAAACGCTTCAATGGTAACAATGTTGACGAATTTGGCGTTCAAAGACCTAGATTAGAGAACACAACTTTGTACAACAGTTATGCGACGAGAGGATCGAACAACTTTGATACCAATGTTACGAACAAGGTTCGTTATAACATGTTAAACACTCCAAAAGACTCAGAATATGTAGATATCCATTGAAGATACAAGAATATATATTAAAAAGGATGAATGAGAATGATGTTACAAATGAGAGTGAGGGCCCTGCTTATATAACCCATGCAGATGTTCCTTTATGAACAGTCATGTCCTTTAGGGACATACCTCTTCATTAACAAATTACTAATTAATCATTATTTATGATGTGTTATTATTATTTAAATTTACATTATTTATACCATAGTAAGACCTAATATGCCCCAAGCCCTGTAATGGCCTCCTCCCACATTTACCCATTTCTACAAGCTCGCTAGGGTAAACATGAACTGAGAGTTACTATGAAATGACCTGACCTCCAAGATCTAGTTATGGAAGTGGAGCTGACACACTGGCAACTCCCATACATCCATCAAGGACTACTGACCACTCAGGATCCTGTAAACCACCCTAGATGGCCATTCCATGAGCTCGAGCTCTTTTTACAAGGGAAACTCCCCAACCTCATGAACAACACATAATCAATGCAGTTATGAGGTCTCAACCACACACATAGGCATGCCTATGTGCAGTTATGAATGAAATTCCTTAGTTCAGTGCCAGCGGTCTCGAGATCTGAGCCACCTTTCTAGGCTAGCCTCTAGATTAGTGCCCAAAAATACCTATAACTATCTAGAATCATAAATAACATGATAACAAGGCTAGCCATACAAAACCTTAATGATAACATAAACAGTGTGTGTCTAGTACATTATAGTGTGTGTCTAGTACATTATAGACATTTCATCAAACATGTGATTAACATGTAAGCTACAGGTCATGAATGCATATCTGATCATAGGGATCTTAACTTCATCTGAGAATCACCAAGAAGGTTTTATGCCCTCTTTAGCGAGCTGGAATAACAATTGTTATCCCATGCATTCATCAACCATTCAATGACTTATCAAAACATGTTAAGAGACATAGATAGAATACATCATATAACCAACAAATAACCATAACAGAAACCATGGAAAATCAGCCATAATGTCAACATGATAACCAGTACAATTGCTCATAGATCACAATAGGGAAATAATTCTTATTAACATATGAAAATGCCAATCAAGTCAGGGAATTCCACGTACCACCTGACCATAAATTAGGCTGAACCAAATATATCTTTCAGGCAATCACCCTCACACCATATTCTAAGCATGAATGTGGGATCATAAGAGTTAAACCAAAACAAAACCAACCATTGTTTCCAGAGGCCAAACCACCTCAACTCTCAACCACAAGGATCTCATCTATATGGTCCAGAAATCACTAACATCAGGCATAGCGGTCTCTACCAAGTTGTCAAGGGCTCTAGGAACTAATAACTCAACCCACAACTAAATTAGGGCTCCAGAGCGTTTGTTCCACCAGCGGCTCCAGGGACTAGTAACTCAACCCACAAGGCTCCAGTGCATTTGTCCTAACTTGCAGGTTTCAGGAACTAGTAACTCAACCCAAGGTGTTCTAGTGTTTCCAGAGAGTTGTTCCAACTCACAATCACAGGGAACTTGAGAACCAATCAGAAAAATAAGTGGAAAACCCACAACACCATGGCTATCCAAGAATTGGTTGTAGGTTTTAACCCTATATAGAAATTACCTACAAATGAATTCTTAAAACAAAAAAAATATACAATGGAAAGAACATAAAACAACTATACACAAAGATTTCCCCTTGATCCCAAAATCGGGGCTACCAGATTGATTTTTTATTATATTTCTTTCAATGTGACAATACATATATATACATGTCAAAGAAATCATAAACCACGATACATTAACCCTGGATTATAACATAATTGTAGTTACCTTGACCGAATCTACAACATACTATGGGCATAAAACCATCATGCCAAAAACCATGTGTGAAAACCATGCGCAAAATTGCTTAGAAAACAAATTCTGGGGCGTTTCCCTAGACCCCAAAAAAATTATTCCAAGACCAATTGTGGAAATAATATAACGCATAACCAACATTGGCAAGGCAAGGTTGAAACCACTGTCAGTCCATGAAAATTTCCATACTAATGACAGTACATAACCAGAGAATCAATTGCATATACCATGCATTCAAAAACCAACAAGGAGATCATACATGTAACATGTTACATGCAAATCAATCTAGTTGTAGTCGTTGATCCAACAATTTCCTTGTGCTTCCTTGCTTTCCTTTATTTTGTTTCTCCAATACAAGTGAATCCCAAAATGCTCTAAGTGTGCAAGAGTATGAGAGAATAAACTAGAGCTCCACCACAAAACTGTCAAAAGCTAGCAATTGTTTCTCTAAAGATTTTTTTTATCATTGATGTCCTTTTTTTCTTCATTTTCCTCCATTTTCCCTCTAATTTCTCTTGCATGCAATTTTGTGTCTCTTCACCTTGCTTTTCTCCTATTTTCCTTTATTTTCATAATTAAATGCCATTTATTATCTCTTTTCCTTTGTGAATGCTTTGCTAAAGCAGGGAAAATTTTAGGGGCTAATATTTGCAGGTGGGCTAATTTTCTATACTTAAAAAAAAAAAAAAAGATTCGCTAATTTCCATTTTTTTCTAAAAATGATTCGCCGAAATTTTATAGTATGAAATTATTTTACCCTAAAAATCGCCATAAATTTATATAGAGACTACATAAAATTATTAGAAATTTGAATATTTTTACAAATATATCTCCAAACATTCTACAGATTGCATATTATGGACTAGTGAGATTCGCCAAGGTTTCTAAAATTTAAGATAAATTCCCATCCTTAAAATTTTCCCTATTTCGAATTTCCATAGTTATTGATTAATCCACAAATTGATGTCCATTATAATGGTTTGCCCAACATTTAGCTTGGAATACGTGTCCCATGACCTTGGTCTTATTTTATTTACATAGAAAATCAACCAGGGGTTGTTACAAACCCCTCCCCCTTGGGGGAACACCATCATCAGTGTTCAATGCCACTTATAACTAGAAAAACATGTTTCCCATGGAGCTTTATAACATAGCTTGATGCAACATTTACATCATACCAAACATCTAAAACCATTAACAACATATTGTGTAATGGAGATTTATAACACAGCTTGTTGCAACATTTACATCATACCAAACTGCTGAAACCATGAACAACATATTGTATATTGGAGCTTTATAAGACAACTCAATGTAGTATTTACAACGTACTGGTTATTCGAGCTTTATAACACAACTCATTGCAGTATTTGCAATACACATGCACATATAAATATAAAACCAAACACATATATCAAAGACATATTCTCTACTATCAAATAAATAAGGATACAAAGCCTGCATTTGATCAACCATCTCCCATGTAGCTTCATCGAGCCCAAAGTGCTTCCACTGTACTTTGACTTTCTTGATTGCTTTATTTTGAAGCATGAGTTGTCTCCACTGCAAAATGCACTATGGCTTTGGCTGGAACTCTCCCTTTGGTTCCACCTGCAATACAGACCAATCAATCACAAGATCAACATCCTAGACATATCTCTTAAGAAATGAAACATGGAAAACATCATGGAATTTCACCGTTGGTGGCATTGCAAGTATGTAGACCATTGGTCCAATCCTCTCAAGGATCTCAAAAGGCCCACAATACTGAGGTGCCAACTTGGCACATTACCCAATCCTCAAGGAGCTCCTCTTGGGCTTGATATGCAAGTACACATTCTCCCCAACCTGAAACTCCTTGAATTCTCTATGCTGGTTTGCATAACTCTTTTGCTTGTCATGTGTTGCCTTTAAATTCCTCTTAATAATCTGCATCTCCTACTCCATCTCAGTCAACATATCCGGCCCAATCAACACTTTTTTCATTGGATCACTCGATATGATAAGAGTATTAAAACTCTGCCCATAAAGCGCCTCAAATGGACTCATCCTCAAGGATTCCTGATACACCTTATTATATTCAAACTCTACCAGTGGAAGATACTCCTCCCACTTCTAGTGTTGATGCATGACATACATCCTCAACATGTCCTCAAGAATCGTGTTAACTGTTAGGTCCTTATAATAATAGTGAATTCCCCTTATTGTTATTGTTACTGTAGCCCCCTATTGTTGTTGTTGTGCACATGTTTCCCCCATGTTGTTATTTTTGTGCCTCATAGAAGCCCACTATTGTTATCGTTGTGCCCTTACATTGTTATTATTATGTAGGCTTTGATTATATTGTGACCCCTTAAACTTATTATATTCCAAGGAGGTCTTATCATTTATATCATCCAAGAATTGTTCATTTATGTAATTTAAAGGAGATTTCCCCCTTGAAGTGGCTAATTTTTAAGTCATTGATCTATCTTTTATTTTATTTTGTGAGCTGGTTGCATAAAATTTAGTATCAAAGCTTTGGATTCTAGGGTTTCGCTTCTTCAAATATGTCATCTTGGAATTTTCTCTATAACGTTTTTTCTATGAGGCTTCATAAGCTGAAATTATAACTACATAGAGTCTAAATATTGGTGAACTTATCATACAAATTATAGATCTTGGTTGGCTATATTTTCGGAGATATGATCCGAGGAAGTTATTGTTTTTACAGGCTTCAGAATTCAATCTCAAACAGGTGACCTATGGAAAATCGTGATATATTTTTATCCAAGCATCAAATTTGAATTTCATAAAAATTGGTTGAAAGTCCACGAAATGTAGGTTTTTGTGTATCATTTTCAGGGCCGAAGGTTGAAATAGTGACATGTGGCACTCTGTACAAGTTCGCTCTGTTGAACTAGTCGATAATCAGGTCATTGTGGTAGATTGGGCATAACACTTTCTTGAAGAATCAAATATCAGTTTGATTTGTGGGGTTGGAAGGAAGACTTAGAGCGATACCACAAGACAAAATTTCAGACCTTGGAGATTCGAAATTACAGAGATACAACATTTTCAATATCAAGCTCCTAAAAATCAAGAAAAAGGTGTGTATTTTTTTTAATTTTTCATAACATTTGTTTGGAAAACCAATTTGAAGTGATTCAAAGGGCATATTGAAGCATAGATATTAGTATTTAGTTCTAAAATGCCTCCCAAACAAAATAATTATACACCCATTAAGCCCTCAGAAATCTCTCCTATGACACATGACGAGGAATAATTGCAACATGATATATCAAAATTACGGGACCAAGTGCAACAAATTTATTTCTCACAAAGAGAAACCAAATATGACATGGATAGCTTAAAACATGACATGGATGGTATAAAATGAAACATGGAGGTTTTTAAAGTATACATGAATGTGATGAATTTCAAATTGGAAGGGTTGACAAAGTTGTTGCAAAAAAGGCTTCCTAGCGGTGACAAGGTAATCCATGAAAACCATTATGAGAACACAAGGAATATGAATTATGATTTTAGAGACTCCATTGTGGGGTTTAAGAACGACCACATTCGATAGATATGATGAAGTTTGATGGTAAGGATCTGGTAACAAGGATACTACATATGGAGAAATATTTTGATCTACATGATGTGCAGCCCTCACAAAAGATACATATGGTATAGATGGCTTTGTTCTTGTAAACCACTTGTCACTTGGTCAATTTTTACGGAGGAAATGATAGCACATTATGAAGATACAAAGAGCAACACCTTCCTTAGCCAATTGATAAATCTCAAACAAAAGGGTTCAATGACAGAGCACATTGAAGACTTCAAAAAATTGAATTAATTGATATTCCAGAGGAGCATAGGATTGATGTTTCATAGGGAATTTAAAAGATAACATTCAACATGAGGTTCGCCTTTAGGAACCTGATTCATTGGAGAAGGCATTCAGGATGGAAGAAAAGTTGAAAGAAAAATTATGGCAACAAGGAAGTCTACCACTCACAACTATAAAGATGGAAGTGTTCTTGCTCCTAGTCTTCCACAACCCACAAAGTTGACACCGCAAAAATTAGAGGAAAAAGGAGAAAAAGGGATTTGTTATAGTTGTGATAACAAATACACTAAAGTTCATAAGTGTGCCGAGAAGAAATTATCCTACATAGATTGTGAAGAGGAGGAAGAAAAGGGACAAGAAACATCAAAAGATGAGGATATACCAGGAACCAACCCTAGATAAATAAGAAATAAATCCAACCATATCTTGTAATGCATTGGCTGAAATTACCACTCCTCAAACTCTCAAGATAGAAGGATATATCAAGAGGAAAAAGGTAATAGTTCCGATTGATTCGGGTAGTACCCATGATTTTATTCATTGTAGGATAGCCAAGGAATTGAATTTCTTCCTATATCCAACACCAGAGTGTCAAGTGATGGTTGCAAATGGAAGAATTATAAATTTCCCTAGAAAGTTCCATAATATCAAGCTAACCATGGGGGAATATGTATTGAATATTCCAATGCTTTCCATTCCAATGGGTGGCGCTGATGTTGTTCTAGGAGTTCAATGGTTACAATCATTGGGGATGATAGCTTTTAATTTTTAAGAATTTTTTTTGGTTTTTTTTTTGGGAAGGAAAGGAAGTTGAATTAAGGGGTATCACAGGGAAACTAGGAAAGATAATCAACTCTAATGGCATGAAAAAGCTTCTAAAGAAATAACAACTTGGCGTAATTACACAATTATGCTCACTAGAGGTTCAAACACCGAAATCGTCTATTTCTCCATATCTCCAAAAAGCCTTGGACAATCATTCCAAGATATTTGAGACTCCCAAAGGCCTCCCACCTATTCGTGATCAGGATCATGCTACTCATTTGATTCCAAGAAGTGTTCCACCAAACATCAAACCTTACAGATATCAGTAGTATTGGTGCACAAGAAGGATGGATCATGGCGTATCTGTCCATATTATAGGGAGCTCAACAAACACACTATTAAAGATAAATTTCCTATTCATGTCATTGATGAATTGTTGGATGAATTACATGGAGCAATTTACTTCACCAAGTTGGATCTTCGTTCAGCATATCATCAAATTAGAATGAATACTAAAGATATTTCGAAAACAACATTCATAACTCATGAGGGTCATTATGAATTTGTGGTCATGCCTTTTGGCCTTACTAATGTACCTTCCGCATTTCAAGGTTTGATGAATTCCATTTTAAAACTCTTCCTTAGTATTTTCAAACCCTTCCTATAGCAAGTATTGGAAGCATCATGTTCAATATGTTGACAGGGTGCTCAAACTATTGGAGGAGAATAAATTATATGCAAAAACCTACAAATATTTATTTGGAGTACAGGAGGTGGAATATTTGGGTCATGTTGTATCTCATGAGGGTCTCAAGGTAGACCCTAACAA
Source organism: Pinus tabuliformis (assembly GCA_031772625.1). NCBI lineage: Eukaryota > Viridiplantae > Streptophyta > Pinopsida > Pinales > Pinaceae > Pinus > Pinus tabuliformis. Next base: position 942,165,666 of record CM062817.1, on the reverse strand, counting down.
AATTAAAACCATTAAGGAATGGAAAATCCCCACAACCATAAAGCATCTTCAAGGATTTCTCGTTTTGACAGGGTATTATCATAAATTTGTTGAGAATTATGGGAGAATAGCAACACTTCTAACAACATTACTGAAGAAAGATGCATTTTCCTGGAATCTAGAAGCAAATAAGGCCTTTGAATGGCTTAAAGAGGCAATGTGCCAAGCACCGGTCTTAGCTACACCAGACTTCACAGAAACCTTTATTGTGGAATGTGATGCCTCAAGAAATGGAATTGGAATTGTTTTAATGCAAGAAGGAAAACCCATTTCTTTTGAAAGTCATCAAATCAAAGGAAAGTATTTACATAAACCTATTTATGAGAAGGAAATGTTGGGGCAATACTACATGCACTAAAGCAATGATGACCTTACCTAATGGGAAGACACTTCAAGGTAAAACCATATCATGATAGTCTTAAATACTTTTTGGAACAAATATTATTTTCAGAAGAGTAGCGAAAATGGGTCACAAAGATGTTGGGTTATGACTTTGAAAACATCTACAAAAAAGGGAAGCAAAATGTTTTTGCAAATGCACTGTCAAGAAGGTATGAGGATGTGGATGCATTGCTTTTTTCCATTTCTATTATCCAACCTAATTGGATAACTGAAGCAAGGGATGAATGGAAGAATGAGAAAGAGGTGTGGACACTCATTCAAAATTTGCAACAAGATCCTAGTACATCTGATACATTTCGTTGGAAAAATGATTCATTATGGTACAAAGATCACTTATATCTTTTTAAGAATTCCTAACTCAAGCAAAAGATTATTTTGGAATTTCACACCTCCCCTTTAGGAGGGCACTCGGGATTTTTAAAAACCTACCACAGGGTCAAGAAGTAATTTTTTTGGGATGACCTTAAATCTGATATGCAGAAGTTTGTGGCAGAATGTTTGGTTTGCCAAGAAAATAAAGTTGAGACAATTAAGACCTCGGGTTTGTTACAACCTTTAGCCATTCCAAGTCAACGTTGGGAGGAGGTCTTAATGGATTTTATCATATGTTTACTCAAGTCTGAAGGAAAGAATGTCATCATGGTGGTAGTTGATAGACTTACCAAGTGTGCACACTTTTGGACATTATCTCATCCTTTTAAAGCGAGTACAGTTGCTACTGCATTTATGGAAACAATTCAAAAGCTACATGGAAACCCAAAGATTATTGTAAGTGACAAAGATCCCATTTTCATTGGAAATTTTTGGACGAAATTATTTTTTGGTCTTGGTACTCAATTAGCTCATAAATTATCTTATCATCCTCAATCTGACGGGCAAACTGAGATAGTGAACAAATGTTTGGAAGGATATCTTCGTTGCTTTGTATCTGACAAAGAACACACTGGGTCAAGTGGTTACCTATAGCTGAATGGTGGTATAATACTTCCTTCCATATTGCAACAAAAATGACCCCATTTATGGCACTATATGGATATCATCCACCATCCATCACATCATATTTAAGAGAAATTTCTAAGGCTCAGCAGTGGAAGATCACATTGAGCATCAACAAAAAGTTCTCCAACCCTTAAAGGATAACCTCACTCTAGCGCAAAATAGAATGAAACAACAGATAGATCAATATCACAGTGCAAGAAGTTTTGATGTACGTGACTCGATATTTTTACGGCTACAACGATACAAACAAATGTCCCTCAAGCAAGCTAATAAGGATAATAAATGATCACCCAACAGTTTTCCATGTTTCATGCTTAAAGTAGGTTATCAGTGACAAGCTCCTAGTTCAAATAATGTTGCCAAAACTTGACGAAGAAGGAAAAATCATATTTGAGAAGCATTCACGGAAACAAGAACCTAAAAACTACATAATCAATTAATTTAAGAGATCTCATTAAGTGGAAGAACTTACCCATTGAATAGTCCACATGGGAGGATGAGAATTTTATACAAAAGCATCCATAACTACTCAAGCATTGAGGACAACACTTTTTTTAAGGGGAGGGGCATGTTAGGTCCCTATAATACTAGTCTATTCCCCTCATTGTTATTGTTAGTGTAGCCCCCTATTGTTATTGTTGTGCCCATGTATACCCCATGTTGTTATTGTTGTGCCCCATAGAAGCCCACTATTGTTATTGTTGTGCCCTAACATTATTATTGTTATGTGGGCTCTGATTATATTGTGACCCCTTAGACTCCTATATATACCAAGGAGGTCTTATCATTTGTATCATCCAAGAATTGTTTATTTATATAACATAAATGAGGTTGCCCCCTCGAAGGGGCTAATTTTTTATTCGTTGATCTATATTTTTATTTTATTTTGTGAGCTAGTTGCATAACATTAACCCTCTCTATTTGTCCATCTGTATACGAATAATAATTTGCACTGAAGGCCAACTCTGTCCCTAATCCTGCAAACAACTCCTTCCAAAAAATGGAAGTGAACTTGGCATCTCTGTCTAATATGATCTTCTTAGGAACACCATGCAACCTCACTATCTCCCTAATGAAGAATTGAGCTACCTCACTAGTTGAATTAGTAGCCTTCACTGTAATGAAGCAAGTTGCCTTACTCAACTTGTCAACCACAACCATGAATGTTGCTTCGATGTCCTCGACAAACTGGTAATTAAGTCCATGGAAATAACCTCCCATTTCCATTATAGAATCGGAATAGGCTACACAAAACCAGCTAGTGTTGGAAACAATGTTAATACTGAGAGGGGGGGTGAATTAGTATTAAGGTTAATTTTTACTTTTAAGCCAATTTATTTTTCCTCATTCAAACTTGGCATCCATTATATGAGAGCAACCATTAACGACCATAATAACATCCATATCACCATACAAGCATACATATCATGAGCAACAAACACATGAACACAAAGGTTTTACGTGGAAACCCTTTCGAGAAAAAACCACCAAAGTTTGTTGTTGTTATTAATGTAAAATAAGAGCACCTACTCTATTACATCAATCTGTTTTGTGAACCACCACTAATAGGAAGCACTGAATCCCTTTGATTGTTTGCTAGCACCCACTAGTAGGAAGCACTAACTCCCTCCTTTTTGTAGACACATGTCCAGCTTACCAAGAGCACCATGTGAAGCCCCAACTTCACAGATTTGTTGCAAGAACCAACTTGCAACTCCTTGGATTTATGCAAGCACCAACTTGCAAGAGGCACCAACCCCCAAGCCTTCTCAAGCACCCACTGGAGATGGAAGCACCAACTTCCTGTATGCAGGCTCCAACCCGCACTCAAATATGAACTCAATGTTTGTTGTCATTGGTAGCCACTCTACCTAATATCAGCTTTGTTCTCTTCATTCCTTAGCCCACGCAACACTTTGTCTCTGCTCACTCTACTCACTCTACGACATTCTAATATCACCACCTGTTGTGTCCACCAACAACCCCCCTCTTTCTTTAATATTAGCAATAACACTAGGTAAGTGGGGACCCTTGGTAAAAAATTCAAAAAAATCAATTAAGGCTCATGTATTTTGTAGGAATTTACAGGGTAAGTTCCACAGAAAGAATACCAACAGGACACCGCTCACAACCAGATCTCAAATCAATACACCAGTATTTTTGACGTGGTTAAAACCCTCAGAGTGCAAGGAGGGAAACAGTCCACGGCCTGTCCCAACGTGGGTACTACAGGCAATTTATTAATCAAAGAATGAAAATTTACATAAGCTTCTCTCATGCATGGATTACCCGAACAATGACCCTCCATGCGCTTTAAATAGAACTCATGGACCAATCGGGTGTCAAGCCACGGATCAAGTGTCGGTAATACCGAGGTGAGAGTGAACCGTCGGATCACTACATATCGTGACCGTCAGATTGTAAGTTACAAAATGTACAACGGTAAAGAAACACACTTTACCTAACTCTAACCTAACTCTATACTAGACCAAGTTGAACTTAACTATATCCTATGTGTCGGAATATCCTAACATCCCCCCTTAAGAACAACTTGGGATAGGATTGAAGGATTTACAAATATGACACAATAGGAGAAGGAAGGAGGCACTAGAGCCTATCCCCCCTTAGTGACAACTTCCTGAACTCCAAGCATATATCGAAGTTTAGTGAACTTCGCCTCTGTGAGAGCCTTTGTGAAGATGTCTGCAACCTGATCATCTGTTGGACAATATTGCACTTCAAGAACATGGTCATGAATGAGCTTTCTGATGAAGTGCATGTGTAGTTCAATGTGTTTGCTGCGCTGATGCTGGACTGGATCTTTGCATAGCTGAATGGCACTTTGATTATCACACCAAAGTGTGGTTGGATGCTGCTGCTCAAAGCCAAACTCTGATAGGATCTGACGAAGCCACAAGGCTTCCTTACTAGCTTCCACGGCACCACGATACTCTGCTTCTGCTGACGAAAGAGAAATGGCAGCCTGTTTCTTACAAGCCCATGTAATAGGTCCTGAACCAAGAGTGAAGACATAACCGGCAGTAGACTTCCGATCATCAGGGTCACCAGCCCAATCAGAATCAGTGAAACCAACTAACAGAGGAGCTGCTTTGGCACTGTAATGAATCCCAAACTGTACTGTACCTCGAACATAACGAAGTATTCTTTTAGCTGCTTTCCAATGACTTTCACGGGGGTTTTGCATAAAACGAGCAACAAGGCCAACAACAAAGGAAAGATCAGGACGAGTATGGGTTAAATACAAGAGTTTTCCGACAAGTTGACGGTATAAGGTAGCATCAACTTCAGGAGAAGTACAAGAGACTGAAAGTTTGACTCCAGACTGAAAGGGAGAAGGGGCTGGCTTACAGTCTTCCATGTGAAAATGACGAAGAATATCACAAGCATACTTGGACTGGGAAAGGAAAATACCCTCTTGGGATTGCAAGACTTGAAGACCGAGAAAATAGTGTAAATGTCCTAAGTCTGTCATTTCAAATTTCTTTTTAAGGCGGGACTTCACATGGTTTATAAGGTTGGGATCACTACCAGTAAGAATAAGATCATCAACATAAAGAACAAGGATGATGAGAGAGTTGCCCACTTTCTTGGTGTAGACAGTATTGTCAGAATGACACCTAGAAAAGCCAGATTCTAAAAGAAAGTTATCCATTTTGGCATACCAAGCCCGAGGAGCTTGCTTGAGGCCATAAAGGGATTTCTTAAGTCGACAAACAAGGCTGGAGTCTGTTTGTATGAAGCCAATGGGTTGTTCCATATAGATTTCTTCCTGCAAGTCCCCATGCAAGAAGGCAGATTTAACATCCATCTGATGGACTTCCCATTTTAAAGAGGCAGCAAGGGAAAGAACAAGGCGGATAGAGTTCATTTTGGCAACAGGGGAGAAGGTTTCAGTGTAGTCAATGCCTTCAACCTGTGAAAAGCCCTTAGCAACGAGACGAGCTTTATGTTTATCAACTTTCCCATCTGGTCCATACTTGGTTCTGTAAACCCATTTACATCTAACAAGTTTGCGTCCCTTTGGTAGAGGAACAAGATCCCATGTATCATTTTTCATTAATGAATGATATTCTTCATTCATAGCTGCTTCCCAATGTGGATGGCCTGAAGCTTCTGCAAAAGTGTCAGGATCATGATTTACTGGAGCTTGAGCCAGTAAAGAAGAGGCTCTTTCAAACTGAGAACGTGTACGTCGCTGATCTGTAGGATCACCGGCAAGATCACCTGCTGCATCCCGAGTAGCACGGACCCATCTTGGAAGTTGAGGATCCTGAGAAGGTTGGGGAGGATTATCATCCTCGCTTTCATCATTTGAAGAAGAAAGGTTTTCAAAAGTAGAAGAGATAGGAAGAGGTGGCACATCCGCCGGACTAGGCTCGCAGGCCGATTTATTTTCATCAAATTTTACATCTCTTCTAATGATAACATTTTTGGACTTAAATGGAATAAGTCTATAACCTTTTACATCTTCAGAATATCCAACAAAAGTACATTTCTCACTCTTAGGTTCTAAAGCTTTATGCTTTTCATCTGGAATATGGGCCCATGCTTCACTTCCAAACACACGAAAGTGACTTACATCTGGTTTAATGGAACTCCAAGCTTCTTCTGGAGTGATATTCTCTAGAACCTTAGTAGGAGTGCGATTGATTATATAATTTGCACAATTAATTGCTTCGGCCCAAAAACTAAGACTGAGTCCTTTAGATTGCAGCATACAATTAGCCATTTCCTTTAAGGTGCGATTTTTCCTTTCAGCTACACCATTTTGTTGTGGAGTGTATGGAACAGTATGTTGCATTTGAATTCCATTTTCGGTGCAAAAGTTGATGAATGTGTTTTTAACATATTCTCCACCATTATCAGTTCTTAGCTTAAGAATTTGATGTCCAGATTGTTTTTCAACAAAGGCTTTGAAGGCCAAAAAAGTGTTAAATACTTCGCTCTTGAGTTTTAAGAAGTATACCCAAGTGCGTCTGGAGAAATCATCAATGAAAGTTAAGAAGTACTTGCAGCCAGAGAATGAAGCAACAGGAAGAGGACCACATAAATCACTGTGCACAAGCTGTAAAGGGGCTGAGGCGTGCTAAGAGGCACGTTTGTCAAAACTGTCCCGATGATGTTTTCCGAGTACACATCCGGAACAAACACCATCTCTGCAAGATACCATAGGAAGACATGTCACCATATTTTCTTTACATAGATGCTGAAGGGAGCGATAGTTTAAGTGACCAAATCGCTCATGCCAAAGTTTGCTCACTTCATCATTATGAGCAACAAATACAGAGGGAAGATTGGATGACCCAAAGTTGTGAAACTTATACAACCTTTTGGAATCATCAGCAAGACCAGTAGCTAGAATCTGTTTAGGATCTTTTAGATCCTTGATTACAACATCATGAGGTGAAAATTCAACAATTTTACCTTCACCTGAGTGAGTTATCTGATAGACAGATAGAAGGTTGTAGGATAAGGTTGGAACACATAATACATCATTAAACTGACCATTGTCTAGATGAACAGTTCCAGTCCCTACAACGTTAAGAGATCTATCATCGCCAATATATATATTTTTGGTGTTACAATCATTTAAAGAAGAAAACATGGCTTGGTTTTTGGCCATGTGACAAGAGGCTCCAGAATCAATGAGCCACTCATGAGAATGAGAAGAAGAAGAAGATACATTTAATGCATAACCAGACTGAGATGATTGACAATGAGATGCAGAAAGTGCCATTCCGGAAGTTGAAGTTGAAGTAGGCTCCACATGGATGTTATGTTTCTTCATTGCGGCTTCCAAGGCTTCCATCTTCTTAAAGCATTTAGATTCTAAGTGGCCATCTCGATTACAAAAGTTACAATGTCTATCAGTCTTCTTCCATTTGTTTTTATTGGTCTTATCATTTTGCTGAAATGATCTTTCATTTTGAGGCTGAGATGGTTTAGGACCATTCTTTTGAGGATATGACTTCTTAGGATTCTTTGAATTTGGTTGCTGCTGGGCGGCTAACGCTTTCGTGGAAGAGTTTCCAAGATTAAGAAGACCAAGGTGTAAGAGTTTTTCTTGTTCTCTTATTAAGGAATCACAAAAGGAGTCAAAGGAAGGGGCCTTGTAGTCTTGTCCTTGACAAATGAAAGCTTCCCTTGTAGAATGGAAAGTGGAAACAAATACAGAGTAGGCTGGTCCCAACTTAGTAAGGATGGAATAAATAAGGTTACCATCTTCTTTCTTAACTTTAACACCTTCCAAGAGATATCTAAGGGTCTTGAATTTGGACAAGAAATCTTCAATGCAAGAAAAATTATTAGGATCCAAAGTAAGCAGCTCATTTTCAAGTTGATGGGCTCTAATTTCATTTTTAATCCCAAAAACTTTAGCAAGTTTTTCTAATGCTTCATGAGGAGTCTCAAGTCCTGCAATGTGGAATCTAAGATCAGGAGAAATAGACATCCCTATCATACCACGTGCTTGATCTTGTCTATTTTCCCATTTTGCCGCCTTGTCTTCATCTTTTGGTTTCTTCTCTTGGTTTGTGGCTATTCTGAAGAGACCTTTACTTCTAAGTAAATCTTCCATGTATTCTACCCATTGGAAGTAGTTAGTGCTGTCAAGAATGACTTGGCATGGACTTTCCATTTAAAAAAAAAACTGAAGCTGAAGATGCTGAAAGTAAGTGTTCCAACGGATAGATCTCGAAAAAATAGGTGGTTTTAAAAAAAACGGCTCTGAAAAAGGTTTCCGGATGAAGAAGTTATGGCTTTTTGAAAAAAAATTGTTGACGTTGCCGGCAAAGTGCGCGAATGTGCGGGAATGAAAAAATCCGCCCCCACAAAATGGAGACTTGAACCCAAGATTTCTACTTTCTTAAAATAGCTTTGAACCAATTGATATATACAAAAAATTTGAGAGAGAGAGAGAGAGAGAGAGAGAGAGAGGGGGGGGGCGGGGGGGGGGGGGGCTTGGTTTGCGTGCTTGCCTTGACAAAGCTCTTTTTCCCTACAAAACACAAAACCCAACACGAATATGCAAAGAAAAACGAACCTTGCGGCTCGAAGTTAGCTTTAGCCAAAAAACTAGAATTTTTAAAAAAAAATCTCAAAGTTAGCTTTAGCCGAAAAACTAAATATTTTTCTCAATGTTTCTGATTTTCCGAGATCACACTAAGGTGCAGGGAAAAGAGCATACGCATGAGAAAAATCCTTCCTTTCTGTTTCTGATTTGCCCAGATCGCACAGAGTCGCAGGGCAAAGAGCATACGCAGAAATGAAAGGTATAGATCTGGTTAAAAAAAAGGCTAAATAAACTGAGACCGAAATAAGCAGAGAGAAAATAACAGTAAACTGCAAAAGAAACACTGTATACCTCCCGATCTGAAAAATGACGCAGCTAGGGCTACCGGAAACCTTTTCGCGTGAAACGAAAGGGGTTCCTCACTGGAACAGATGCTCCGAACGCAACAGAGCAGTCCTCTCGGCCCGAAAGCAGTCAGAAACAACAGATCTAGGAAACGACAGCCGCATGCAGTTCTACCGGCTTCAGATTTGGATCACCAACGGACGCGGCCCTCAAATAGCTCTGATACCATGTAGGAATTTACAGGGTAAGTTCCACAGAAAGAATACCAACAGGACACCGCTCACAACCAGATCTCAAATCAATACACCAGTATTTTTGACGTGGTTAAAACCCTCAGAGTGCAAGGAGGGAAACAGTCCACGGCCTGTCCCAACGTGGGTACTACAGGCAATTTATTAATCAAAGAATGAAAATTTACATAAGCTTCTCTCATGCACGGATTACCCGAACAATGACCCTCCATGCGCTTTAAATAGAACTCATGGACCAATCGGGTGTCAAGCCACGGATCAAGTGTCGGTAATACCGAGGTGAGAGTGAACCGTCGGATCACTACATATCGTGACCGTCGGATTGTAAGTTACAAAATGTACAACGGTAAAGAAACACACTTTACCTAACTCTAACCTAACTCTATACTAGACCAAGTTGAACTTAACTATATCCTATGTGTCGGAATATCCTAACATATTTTACTCATTAAAGAAACATCGCATCGCGCAAAGGAGGATAGGACATTTCCTTATGAGTAAAAATGATAAACTGCGAGATTGCGACGCGAAATCCATCGCATCGCATGCATTAAGAAACGTTCACGTTGGAAAACCTTAAAAATCGCCGATATGCGATATCGCATATCGCATATCGCAAAATTGCAGGAAAGACACATAACAATTATAACGATATTGCATTCCGCGATACTGCGATCCGCGATCTTGCGATATCGCGATCAATCAACCTTGCGATAACACAGCATGATGAAATTGCGGTAATGCGATACTGCGATAATGCGATGCGAATCGCAGAAACATCCCATCGCAAATTTCCCTGGCTCAATATTCAAGAAAAAGTTTTCCATAAACCAAGAACTGGATACGCGCTTTAATGATAATTAATGAAGTATATGCCAGTTGTTAATGAAAGATGGTTTTGTGTTGTTCGAAGAGCCAGGTTACGTCAGGTGGCATGTTTTTGTACATCCGTAGAGTTTAAAGCTTTCCTATTGATTTTTATTGTCATTACTCTTTCCTCACTTGTGAACTGCAGGAAAGAAAAACAGAAGTTACACGAAGTAATGTGGAGGAAGCGGTGAAGAAAAAGGGTAGCACTCCAATGTTCAAAGACAAAGAAAAGATGCCCGCATGCAACGGAGCCGCAGATTCACAGAACGCTGCTGAGCTATCTATTACAGATCTTTCATTTACAACCATGGTTGAATGAGTATTGAATGATGCTAATATCAACAGGCGGTTTAACGCTCAAGGCCAGGAGCTCACGAAAGCAGTATTTTTACAAATTTTGAAGCTTATACCCAGTGAAGAAAAAGGCACTAAAGGCGAAAAACACATCAGAGAAGCCCGGATCAAGGAACGGAGGCAGTTTCCGATGCGCGATTAGCGCCTAGTGCTAATCGCGCATCGCTGAGAAAATTGTGCGAGAAGGAAAGCCTCTAACTGCTCAGTCCCTTGTAAACCCGAAAAATGTAAGAAATCAATGGTAAAAAACAAACTGGAAACAGAAAGCTAGAGAAAAAGGCAGAAGCAATTCAAGGGTTAACCAAGTTGAACTTGGATTATTACTAGGCATACGCAGTAATTCCACATAGCCAGAGGATGACTCTCGACTATATCATCCATGTTGCTGAAAAGATGGTGCCAACTCTTACCATTTATGTTTGCTTAGCTCAACCAAAAGCGGAAGAGAGTTAGCCGACTCTACCCAGGCAAATACTGAATGCTTGCAACATTAAGGAGCAAATGCAGAAATAGTTAGATATTAGATTTAGTTTTTAGAAATAGTTTTGCTTAGAAAAAAGGGCGGTCATTTAAACCGTATCCTAAATCTGTGTAATTAAGTTATTTAGTTAGTAGTATTTAAACCCTTCTCATGCATTTAGAGAAAGGTCCAGAAATTTATTAAAAACTTGTCCTCAGAACATGCACTTTTGCACCCTCCGAGGAGGTTTTGGTGAATGAATGGATCAAGATTTGTTGATGTTTGCATTTGATATCTGCTACTGATGTTGCACTTCTGTACTCTTAGTGGATGTTAGAGCAAGGAGAGATAAATCATTGTTGCTTGAAGCTTATGAGTAGGACTAGTCATAAATGGTACTTTTATCTCTTGACCATTTCTGCTTATATGTTAGAGTGATATACAATTTTTAGTTGTTTATGTATTATTGCATGAATGCTTGCGTTATCATTTGGCACTTTTGTACGGTGATAGCTATTTATTTATGCTTAATATATGAATAGCTCATTATGCGATATGTTTTTCACAACTGTTTCGTATAACTTTTTATGCGAAGTGGTCCATCTTTATTGATTTCTTTTCTTATAATCGCTGAATGATCTTTATTACCAGTTGTTATTTGAAATCTCTTTAGATCGCATAATAGAAGAATTACATCCCGAGTTAGTATAGATTTAGATGTTACTGTTTATTAGATTACAATAGCATAGAAATAGATTAAAGTTTGAATTAGAATATCTTAAATAGGAACTGTTAGATCAGCAACATCGAATTCTACACACACACACTCATAGATTGGAAAACTGGTCCCTTATCCCCAGTCGGACCCGCTATACCAAACGGATAAGGAGCTGCCAACCAAGGTCCGGACTGGGCGGGTATCCCCCTTGTTGTCGACCCGATTTTCGGGGCCTTCAACACCACCAAAACAACATACCTCTCTCAACCCTTTGTCCACTGCACACAACATCACACCCTTCTTGGCCTTCTTTCTCTACACAGGCACCTTCGACCTTTTGCACAAAAACACTAGATCTCTCTTGGGGTCTCCTTCTTCCGCTTAGGCACTCTCAACCTTTCACAACATAACAGGATCACTTAGACTTACATGCAACAAAACACTCTCAGCACAGAGCTCTCCACGCAACTCATCTCTACACAATGATGCTTCCCCCACTTTGCTCATATGAGCCCCGGGTCTTGTTTCTATGCTACACTCTGCTTGATGTTACCTCTATTGCCTATTCCCACACTGCCCGAGTGTACCTATGCATGGATTTCCATTTTGATATTGCGTCTGACTAGGCCACGACTGCATCATTAAACTCAGAGTATGGGGTCCTGAGCGCTTCACCAACTCTCTGTGTGATTCTCCATGCTAAGAATCCAATCTCATTCCAGCTGCACACTTCATCCAGGGCTCCCATGCTTATTCACAACTCTCTAACATTGATTGTACCTCGAGATGGCGTCTTTGTTCTTCATTTAATACAATGAGGCGTGCATAGGAAAATAAGAGGTGGCTTACTTCTCAGCTCACAGACAGACTCCTTCAAGTCATCTTGCACAATCATGGCACTCTTTGTCACTGTCTCTTGCCTACAATAGTTGCCATTGAATACCTGTGACGCCAACCTCTTCTATGCTCATTTACTTGGCTTCCAACTCAACCATCCTTCATACACCTCTTTATTGCCATATCAGAGCTCCCACTCATCGTATCTTTTATTAAAACAATGTTATGATATTACTAAATTCTTATGCCTTCAACTCCTTCTTTATTAGCCCCTTTTCTTGTTTCCCCTCCATGGGACCATATGTTGTGATCGACGACTTCATTCTTCTCTTTATAGTAGTATCAGAGCCCCCCATATCGTAACTTGTATTAAAAATATTTTACAAGGTCTTGAGGTTCCAAGCTCCTTTTGATTGGCCCTTTCTTGTTTTACACCATGGAACCGAGACTTGTGACCGAAGGTTTAGCGCTAAGGTGCTAAGGCCTTCAGATCCTGTTGGGGGCCTATCTTTCTTTGTTGACTGCTCTCATCTTTGGTTCTTTTGGGTTTATACATCCAGATGTCAACATACATTGGAGTTCCCTGTATCAAGACTTCCTTCATATTTCAATTTTGGAGGAGTTCTGAAATTCCAACCTTCGAAATACTTCATAGCACTTGGGCATTAGATCTACTCCGCGCCCTCGATTCTTTCAACTCCATGACCACGTGCTAACAAGAAATCTGAGCCCCTAGTATTGAAACATTTATTCAAATGCAATTACAAGGGATTTACGAAAACTCCAACCTCTGAAGTTCTGACCTCCGAGATGACGTCATGCTGATGTCATCAAATCCACATGGCATCTCCTTAGTGGTGACATGTGTCACCTAGATTTTCCCTATTAGGCCACCCAATTTTTCCAAATTTGACTACCACGTGTTCATAGTACATCCAAGTCACGTTGTCATCATCTTCCTCGTCAGCTTTTGAGGACCAATAAACTATCGCCATGTGTCCCGTCTTGAGGAGAGAGAAAGGGTCCCTCAAACCTTTGGTTTTGCAGTAATTTCCTTTGCAATTCTTATTCTTTGCATCCTCAGCACTTTTTAAAGAATCACATTCATAAGAACTTATGAGGTTTTGAAAACCTAAAGTTCCGAACATACGAGGTTTTGTTTCCCTCATGCCATTTCGGGTCCTTTTTTTAAAATTAAACCGCCTAAGTCCCAAGGCTCTGAGGCTCCAAAATGTTGCCATGTGTCCTGTATTACTGAGGTTTCGACGTGCCTAACCTGTCGAAAATTGGCTTTGATATTCAACACAATGTTCGGTCCTTTCGAGGTTGCAGCTTGCTTCAACCCACCAAAATTCTGACCTCTGATATTTAGGCCTCCTGAAGCTCCAATGTTCCGATATAACCATCCTTCTGAAATTCAGGGTTCGAAATTCGGCCTATTGAGGACTTCAAGACCCTAACTTTTGATCCCGAAGGCCATTCCTGGACTTCCACATACTGTTGGAAAGTTGTTTCAAAGCACTTTCCAGTGGAGAAGGTCCAATGTAGTCTTTGAGAAAATATTCTACCTGAAAAATGGTTGCAAACTCTTTACTATTATTTCCACCTTGGCTCTTCTTTTTCTACCTAGAAACTGCCCTTCAGAGGCATTTTGCAAGGTTCCACATACTATTGAAGAGATATTTAAAAGCACCAACCAATTCTTCCAAATCCGAGAATATATGAGCTGATCTCTTGAGGCAAAACCCCCTCCAAATTCTGGGACTCCCAACCATCATAGTCATCTTTTTATGGCTTCTCCAATAAGCTGCTACTATGATGATTCTCTATAAGAGACTACAACAACCATGGTATGGATTCCAAACCACCATAGTCATAATGTTATCACTTCTCCAATCAACTTTCTACTATGATGATTCTCTACAGAGCATTGTAGAAACCATGGGACTACCCCTGAGCTTGAAAATTCAATCACATCAAACTAGCCCAATTACCATCACAACTAGGTTAGGGGACATCAAAGCCAACGTCTTCTGGCATAAACATCAATGTTATCTGGTTGAAATCAATGCCAACATTCTTTCCAACAGTTGGATAATGCCAATGATCCAGATTCTCTCAGGTACCAGAATTAACCAAGATCATTTACTTCTGTGATGTTGGTAGAATTGCATGTGAAAGAGTATGAAAAATCACATGTGCATAATTTAAAGGAGAGGAAACCATTAAATGAAAGAACACACACAACTTGATAACATAGTTCACCCTGTGTGGGTTACGTCTCTGGGCCTGATGTCAAGATTGGGGAGGCCACTTCATTAATTGTTGCAAGATGATGATGAATACATGATATGTTATTTGTCAATACAAGGAAGAACTCCATTAACTAGAGTGGCATGTCTCTCCACGAGATGCTCTTCTATAAGAAATATCAATCATAAAAATATCTCCTTCAACATGAAAAAATGACAAACTCTCATATGAAGTGGCATACAAGGACCTGTTGGAAATACTGAGAGGGGGTGTGAATCAATACTCCTTAGCAATTAGCACTTTAAATCTTTATAATGACGATTCTTTTATAAATGACTCTTTTACAACTTTACATGATGACTCTTGGCCTTAACAATACTTCACGATATCTGGATGGATGTCATGTCTTCAAGGATGTCTCGCTGCAGTTCTTCCTTTGATTTGATACTTCTGCTCTTGAATTCTTGCTTCATGTTGTACTTAAATCTTCTTCTAACTACATGCAAAATTTTCCCGGCAAAACGAATCCCAAAACAAAAAAAATACTCTTCAACTTACCTCTGCCTATAAAACACATGTAAGTGCATAATAATGAATAAATTAAAATTAAAATTACAATGCGTACTCGAAGTGTGCTTGTCACTTTTGTTGTTGACTTGTTGCAGCAGTAGACAAAGAATCCCACTCTTGATATAGGCCGGGACTCTATGCAGGACTATATCCAAAACTAGCCTAAAGATATATGCAATAAAAACTGATGACAAGCCCTAGACTTGTGATGGACCAAGTTCTAAGTACAGCAACATAGACCATTCTATCAACCATGACAAGACAAGTGACATGAAATTACAACATCATATATATTTAGCAGACTTGGTGTAGCATCAAGACTATGTAGCATCAAATGTGTAGTATCAAGAATAGGACATCCTAAATGTGGTATCAAAACTAATTGTGACATATAGAGACGTAGAGATATAACCGAGACCCTGTATATACTTATGTTGTCCTACAAAAACATATGTCAGAGATGATACTCAAAATTAAAATGTAAACACTAATCATACATATCTTGTTGTAAGAGACTTACCCTTGACTATTGATGTGTGATCCTTACTACAGTGATCCTTGAATGCATGTTTTTTCTTGCCTTCTAGGAGCTTGATATTGAATCTATTGTATCTATGTAATTTCAGATCTCCACGGTCTAAAATTTTATCCTGTGGTAGCCCTCTAAGTCCTATTTCCAACAACACATGTCTGATCAAGATTGGATTCTTAAAGAAATAGTTTTGCCCAATCTCCCACGATGACCTGATTATAGACTAGTTCAGTGGAGTGAACTTGTACGAAGTGCCATGTGTCACTGTTGCGACATTCAACCCCGAAAACGATACCCAACAAACTAAATTATGTCCTCTTTTTGCTACTATTTACAAAATGTGAATCCAATGCTCGGAGAAAAAGTTATGACGATTTTCCCAACGTCACCTATTTGATATTGAATTCAGGAGCCTGCAAAAATATAACTTCCTTAGATCATATCTACGAAAATATAGCGAACCAAGACCTGAAATTTAGTCACGAGGTTCACCATGATTTCACCTCAAATGGGTTTTAATTTTAGCTTTTGAAGCTTCACAACAAAAATAAAATAAAATAAAAAATAAATAAATAAATATTTTTTTAATAAATAAAATCCACGATGACCTGTTTGAAGCCACAAAATCCTTACTAGAGAAGCATATGAGGGTCACTATTTATATGAATGTCTTGAGTTGAGAGAGTCCTAAACAAGTGAATGTTGGAGAGATTTTAGAAGCAAAAAAACATTATTAATTATTGACTATTCAATGACCACAACCAATTATGAGTGCCATGCCACAACCCCATAGGGTTTTAGCCCGTTAACTGGGGTTACTAACTTCAAACACGAATATCTCTCAAACCGTGAAGGATTATGTATTATGCAATATATCAACGGAAACATCTCAACGAGTAGAATCAATCTAGAATATCCTTGACTCAGAATAGAGTAAGTTGTCGAGTCAAAATGACCATGCAAGATCGGAGTTTCCCTTGGTGATGCTTGGGTTGACATCAATGACAACCACTTAAAGGAGAGGAAATCATTAAAGAAAAGAACACACACAACTTGATAACATAGTTCACCCAGTTTGGGTTACGTCTCTGGGCCTGATGTCAAGATTGGGGAGGCCGCTTCATTAATTGTTGCAAGATGATGATGAATACATGATGTGTTATTTGTCAATATAAGGAAGAACTCCCTTGACTGGAGTGGCATGTGTCTCCACAAGACACTCTTCTATAAGAAATATCAATCATAAAAAGGTCTCCTTCAACATGAAAAAATAACAAGCTCTCATATGAAGTGGCATACAATGATCCTCCAACAAAATGGCAAACAAGGATCTCAACATCAAATCATCATCTTAGTAAAAATCAATTAAAGACATTGCAACGATGCATCTTATACCTCCAAGTTCAAAGACGACTTGAAAATCAACTACTCGGATGAAGGATCTGCCTACACCATCGTGTTCCTTATGAAAAAACATGAAATATGACTGTAAACTCGACCCCTTTCTGACTTGGTCAAATATGGTCTATCCAGGAATTTAAAGATTCTTCAAAGATTCTCTTTTGCGGGTTGAATGAAATTTGGCTAATCAAATGAAAAAAATTGATCATGCCATCGCATTCCCTATGAAAAACTAGTTCAAATGAGTACAAACTCAACATATTTCTGACACCTTCAAAATTCTACCCCCAAAGAATCTTAAAGATTCCTCATAGAGAATATTCTTTGAAATATTCTCTAACATATACTATAACAATATTCCTAGAATCTTCTTGAGATTCATGTCTTCATTGGTCTGCCTGTGCCCTCATCTCTCATGTATTCTCAAGGGTTCTCCATGGTTCCCTTTGAACCATTTGAATGACATTTTCTAACAAAGTGTGAGGGTGAATAAAATAAAATGTGTGGTTGGCATAGCCATATTAAGTTACTTGTTGTTGGGGAGGTTTTGAGTTCAAAACCCATGGACTCCCTATTTTTCTTTAATATTGTTTTAGAGCTAATTTTTGTTTCAATATAGTTTTTCAGAACATATAATATATGAAAATCGTATGTCCATCTTGTAACGACTCCCAAAACCATGAGAATAAGAAAAAAATGAAGGTTGCACCATGCTAAGGCCACTTGGGCCTAATTTAAGGTTCCATGTGGCAGGTTCTCATTAGTCCACATTATATTCCACTTATGTCACCTACTTTCCATGTGTCAACTTGTGGTGCTGCCACATCCCTTGCTTGTGGGTCCACCTAGTTTTCTAACTGGTCTGCCACATTGGCTCTGTGGGTCCCACTAGGCTTGCTAACTTCATTGCCACACATCATATGTACAGCCTGCCACATGGCAGAAGGTTGAGTTTGAATTTGACTTCTTTTTTTTTTACAAACTTCAAACTGCAATCACTTTCTCATATAGACTCGGATTGAGGCGTCGTTGGAAATATCTCGTCGATCTCTACGACTTGGTGCTAGTTTCATAAAATTTTGAACACTTTTATTTTTGAGGCTTGTTGGATCCACCTGGATCATTCCTCCCCAATAGGGAGATTTTGATCCTCGAAAATCATAAACATTATCTGAAATATGTTGTACTCCCTCATCTACACCAAAAGTGCCCTGACAGGGCACACCATTGGCGGTAAAAATTTATGTAAGGTAAGGGTTGACAACCTCAATAGATCGAAGGTAGGAAATCAACAAGAAGCATATGTTCAAGAAAGTAAACTATACAAACTACCAAAGTTGTGTTTGAGAGGAGTACCCGTAGGTCCTACGTTTGATGTCTATCCCATAAGGTCCAAACCCTCTTCTTCTTCCCAAGCGAGCAGACCTGAAACACAGTTCAAAGAAGCATATACATAGCAAGTGGTTTAAAGTGCGTGCATAATAAACATGTTGAATCATCAAGAATAAACATATAAATCAAAACATATTACACATGAACCATAAAAACATGAGATGTAGCATATTGGAAACGAGATAGAACTTCTTTATTGATATCAACAAAGAGTAGTGGAGAGATACAAACTGATCTGACCATGACACCAACGAAAAATTTCTCTGGATCTGTTGAGCCCAAGCCTCAAATATCACCTCTCAATCATGTGCAAAATGATGCCATATAGTGAAGGATGAGCATCTACGAAAGGAAACAACGATTTCCTATGACTGGAAGTGCAGGAGGCACAAGGAAAATCAAACTTGATTTGAGGACAAAAAAGACTATAATGTTGATATCCCATCTCCTTGATGTCATTAGGCCTTCCCATGAGGTGTATAACTAGAAATTGCACCAGATGTTGCAAAGGAAACGCTGTAAGGCATAAATTCAAGACGAATAGTAACATATAAAAGATTCACAAATTCAAGAAGAATAGTGACATATAAAAAATTCACAGGTGGAGGAGGCTAGGGAGACTTGAGTGAAGAGACAACAATAGTGAACCAACATGATGAGCATGATCACGAGGGGGAGCATGACAGAGATAGTGTGCAGGATGAACCATTCCTTCTGCTAGCTAAGGTCCTAGCTATGCTATTACTATAACCCCTGTCTATTGTGCTTTCTCAAATGCCTTCGCCTCTAGTGGTTGTACCCGTGCCTTTAATGCCTTTGCTTTAGCTGATGGGTAAACAACTGGTGCTTTGGTTGGGTCCAATTGGACTTGGATGGAATATAATGCTTGTCATGGCACAAGCTTAATTTATGTATATAGATGCGCAGAAGGAGTAGGGAATGATGAAAGCCCATTTCTCAGAAGGAGCAGGGAATGACGAAAATCCATTTCCGTTTCACCTAAAATAGGGATATGTGGACCAGCATGATGAGCATGATCAAAAGGGGGTGCATGACAGACATAGTGTGCAGGATGAACCATTCCTAAAGAGTCAGTCAAAGGATGAAGTTGGAGCTATGATAATGGGGCATCCAATGCCGACAAATACAAAGACATTCAACATGGTACCAAAATTGCAAGTAGATGACTTTTGAGAAAATACCAATCATTTCAAGACAAAACTTATGATGCTGAAGGAGAGAGACTTTTGGGAAAATATCAATCATTTCAAGACAAAACTTATGATGTTGAAGGAGAGAGTCTGGACATCTCGAGACACTATCTTACAAGAGAACAAAAAAATTGAGGAGCTCATAGGGGTGTGTGCCAATTCAGCAGCCAAGTTGTCTAGTGTAGAGGAACGTCTCAAGACCCTCAGAAGGCATAAATAGTAGTACAATTGCGATTTCCAGAGCAACCATCAACATGAGTACATAGATAGGGTTTGCGACACTACCAACCTGGAGTAGCATGAGTTGAGCATTGGACATCATCAACATAGTAGACTTATTATATGTGCAAGCATTCATGCATTAAAACCGTCCCAGAGGATGGATTGGCGAGAGATTACGAGTTGGAACTTTATTGATCAGATTATTCCTAAGAGGATACTCTTAGCCAAGGGCATATTACAGTTTGGGCCTTTAGGCATTGACAATGATAGAGGGCTAAGGTGGTATCATAACCCACAAGTCTCATGACTTAGGTGGAATTGGGATCCAGGTGAATCTATTGAGGGTAAGATTGGTTGGAGGATTATTTGGGATCCAGATATCAAAGGATCCATTTAGGATCATTTAGCACAGAGGTTTGTATGGTATCTCAGTATCAGTATACAAACACTTTTTTTATGGGTAGAAGTGGTACAAACACTTTTGTTGTGTGTAGAAGTGGATTACTTGAAGGCAAGAAATATTTGGGTGAGAGGATTTGTAATATTCCATTTTCTTGATATGGCCAAAACGGACGGAATCTACCCATGGCATTTGCCTTTATTTTTCAAGGGAAAATAATAAAATAAAGTCTCTAAAGAGTCCATCAATCCTATTAAAGTAGACACAGGCTAGGCATTTGGATCATCCTAGACACGGGTTAGGCATTGGGATCATCCCAAGTTTGTCTATCTTATTGTGTTTGTTGAGAAGTTGGTGTGGCTAGTTCTAGCTTGATCTTGGGGTTGTCTATCTTATTATGTTTGTTGAGAACTTGGGGTGGCTAGTTCTAGCTTGATCTTGGGGTTCTCATCTTGATCCCGAGATGAAAACCCCACGTTGAGATTTGTGTGGTGGATCCATCTAAGATTCATAAGTGGGCTTCAATGTCTTAGATTAGTCATTGTTGAGCATCCATACGTGTCATTGGTAGGGGCTTCAGTATGACTTGAATGACTTGTATGATTTAAAAGGTGCCACATTAGATATTCAGCCCCACAATAATGTCTCAGATTAGTCATTGTTGAGGATCCATACATGTCAGATTAGTCATTGTTGAGCATCCATACATGTCATTGGTAGGGGCTTCGAGTATGACTTGTATGACTTAAAAGGTGCCACATTAGATATTCACCCCCACAACCGTGTCTTAGATTAGTCATTGTTGAGCATCCATACATGTCATTGGTAGGGGCTTCAGAGTATGACTTGTATGAATTAAAAGGTGCCACATTAGATTTTCACCCCCACAACAATTAGTCATTGTTGAGCATCCATACATGTCATTGGTAGGGGCTTCAGAGTATGAATTGTATGACTTAAAAGGTGCCACATTAGATATTCACCCTCACAACGGTTAGTGATTGTTGAGCATCCATACATGTCATTGGTAGGGGCTTCAGTGTATGAATTGTATGACTTAAAAGGTGCCACATTATATATTCACCCTCACAACTAGATGTTTATTTATTTATTAAAAAGCATAGAGGGATAGAATGGAAGTTCTAAATGACTAATGAATAATTAATAGTGAATAAAAATAGACATAAATGATAACATGGAAGTTCTAAATGACTAATGAATAATTAATACTGAATAAAAATAGACATAAATGATTAAAAGTATGGTTATGGAAAGCGCTAACAATATTTTAAAGACAATTTTGGAAGTAAAAGCTAATTTTCCTAATGTATAACTTACCATAACAACAAAAATCTAGTAAACCCTGAACTTTGAAATAAAATAACAAAAAAGAATTACTAAAAGTTGAAAGAAGTCAATGGGAAATTCTAAATAACTAATGAATAATTAATAGGCAAATAAAAAACATAAATTAAAATAAATAAATAAAAGAGAAATTGAAAGTGTCAACAAATTTTTTTACATGGTTTTTGAGGTAAAAACTAATTTTCCCAATATAGAACTTACCATGAGATCAAAAAATCTAGTAAACTCTCAAACTTAAATGGAGTTACATTTACATAGTTTTTGTCTTAGAAAAATCTTTGATAATATCTTACACTCTTACTTTAAAATCAATTGCGATCCCTTTCATAGTTTTTATTAAAATGGATCATTTGGAGTTTTTCATACCATAGTTTTAATAATTTAATATCATATAAATTTACATTAAATATTTAAATATTTGTAATGAAATTTTGTAAATGAAACTTAAATGAAGTTACATTTACGTAGTTTTTGTCTTACAAAAACCTTTGATAATATCTTCCACTCTTACATTAAAATCAATTGTGATCCCTTTCATAGTTTTTATTAAAATAGATCATTTGGATTTTTCATACCATAGTTTTAATAATATCATATAAATTTACATTAAATATTTAAATATTTGCAATGAAATTTTGTAAATGATTTTAAGAGAATAAAATGTGATGAGAAAGGAAAAGTAAGAAAAAGAATTAATAATTATAAAATAAATTAAAAATATATATATATTCAAAAATGAAAGCAATTAAAAAGAAATTATAAATTACTAATAAATATTTAATAATCAATATTCATTAGCTAAGTGTTGTCCTATATGTTTCTGATGTATTCTCCATGTGTTGAATTTTAGATGCCCTAACTTCCATGTAAAGTTAACATTTTTGTCATAGTGAAACATTTCTGACTCCATAAGCCCAAGGAATATTTTCTAATTGTGTTTCAACCATTTCCAGTTCTTTATTTGTTTCATAGAGTTAGCCATCTTATCCATTATCAAAATCTTTAATCTAGTGAGAGAGCCCTCTCAGGTTGAGGAGGCTAAGCCTCAGCCAAAAGTTGGTTTCAAACAGTTACTCAAGGTCTACCTAATTAGCAGCTTGTCAGGGATAAACGCCGTAAGGCATAAATTCAAGAAGAATAGTAACATATAAAAGATTCACAAATTAAAGAAGAATAGTGACACATAAAAAATTCACAGGTGGAGGAGGCTAGGGAGACTTGAGTGAAGAGACAACAATAGTGAACCAACATGATGAGCATGATCACAAGGGGGAGCATGACAGACATAGTGTGCAGGATGAACCATTCCTTCTGCTAGCTAAGGTCCTAGCTATGCTATTACTGTAACCCATGTCTATGGTGCTTTCTCAGATGCCTTCGCCTCTGGTGGCCGTACTTGTGCCTTTAATGCCTTTGCTTTAGTTGATGGGTAAACAACTGGTGCTTTGGTTGGGTCCAATTGGACTTGGATGGAATATAATGCTTGGCAAGGCACAAGCTTAATTTATGTATATAGATGCGCAGAAGGAGTAGGGAATGATGAAACCCCATTTCCCAGAAGGAGCAGGGAATGACGAAACCCCATTTCCGTTTCACCTAAAATAGTGATATGTGGACCAGCATGATGAGCATGATTACAAGGGGGCACATGACAGACATAGTGTGTAGGATGAATCATTCCCAAAGAGTCAGTCAAAGGATGAAGTTGGAGATATGATAATGGGTCATCCAATGCCGATAAATACAAAGACATTCAACATGGTACCAAAATTGTAAGTAGATGACTTTTGGGAAAATATCCATCATTTCAAGACAAAACTTATGACGCTGAAGGAGAGAGACTTTTGGGAAAATATCAATCATTTCAAGACAAAACTTATGATGTTGAAGGAGAGAGTCTGTACATCCCGAGACACTATCTTACAAGAGAACAAAAAAATTTGAGGAGCTCATAGGGGTGTGTGACAATTCAGCAACCAAGTTGTCTAGTGTAGAGGAATGTCTCAAGACCCTCACAAGGCAGAAAGAGTAGTACAATTGCGATTTCCAGAGCAACCATCAACATGAGTACATAAATAGGGTTTGTGACACTACCAACCCACCTTTATACATTCAGGCGACCAAGGCAGAGTTCTCCAAATGGATCATGTTGGGCGACCCGGTGGAGCAGCATGAGTTGAGCTTTGGACATCATCAACATAGTAGACTTATTCCATGTGCAAGCATTCATGCATTAAAACCGTCCCAGAGGATGGATTGGCGAGAGATTACGAGTTGGAACTTTATTGATCAGATTATTCCTAAGAGGATACTCTTAGCCAAGGGCATATTACAGTTTGGGCACTTAGGCATGGACATTGATAGAGGGCTGAGATGGTATCATAACCTAGAAGTCCCATGACTTAGGTGGAATTGGGATCTAGGTGAATCTATTGAGGGCAAGTTTGGTTGGAGGATTATTTGGGATCCAGATACCGAAGGATCCATTTAGGATCATTTAGCACAGAGGTTTGTACGGTATCTCGATATCAGTATACAAACACTTTTGTTATGGGTAGAGCTTTGGACATCATCAACATAGTAGACTTATTCCATGTGCAAGCATTCATGCATTAAAACCGTCCCAGAGGATGGATTGGCGAGAGATTACGAGTTGGAACTCTATTGATCAGATTATTCCTAAGAGGATACTCTTAGCCAAGGGCATATTACAGTTTGGGCACTTAGGCATGGACAATGATAGAGGGCTGAGATGGTATCATAACCTAGAAGTCCCATGACTTAGGTGGAATTGGGATCCAGGTGAATCTATTGAGGGCAAGTTTGGTTGGAGGATTATTTGGGATCCAGATATCAAAGGATCCATTTAGGATCATTTAGCACAGAGGTTTGTATGGTATCTCGATATCAATATACAAACACTTTTGTTATGGGTAGAAGTGGTACAAACACTTTTGTTGTGGGCAGAAGTGGATTACTTGAAGGCAAGCAATATTTGGGTGGGAGGAATTGTAATATTCCATTTTCTTGATATGGCCAAAATGGACGGAATCTACCCATGGCATTTGCCTTTATTTTTCAAGAGAAAATAACAAAATAAAGTTTCTAAAGAGTCCATCAATCCTATTAAAGGGGACACAGGCTAAGCATTTGGATCATCCTGGACACGGGTTAGGCATTGGGATCATCTTTGTCTATCTTATTGTGTTTGTTGAGAAGTTGGCGTGGCTAGTTCTAGCTTGATCTTGGGGTTGTCTATCTTATTGTGTTTGTTGAGAACTTGGCATGGCTAGTTCTAGTTTGATCTTGGGGTTTTCAGCTTGATCCCGAGACGAAAACCCCATGTTGATATTTGTGTGGTGAATCCATCTAAGATTCATAAGTGGGCTTCAGCGTCTTAGATCAGTCATTGTTGAGCATCCATACATGTCATTGGTAGGGGCTTCAATATGAATTGTATGACTTGTATGATTTAAAAGGTGCCACATTAGATATTCACCCCCATAACAGTGTCTCAGATTAGTCATTGTTGAGGATCCATACATGTCAGATTAGTCATTGTTGAGCATCCATATATGTCATTTGTAGGGGCTTCGAGTATGACTTGTATGACTTAAAAGGTGCCACATTAGATATTCACCCCCACAACAATTAGTCATTGTTGAGCATCCATACATGTCATTGGTAGGGGCTTCAGAGTATGACTTGTATGAATTAAAAGGTGCCACATTAGATATTCACCCCCACAACAATTAGTCATTGTTGAGCATCCATACATGTCATTGGTAGGGGCTTCAGAGTATGAATTGTATGACTTAAAAGGTGCCACATTAGATATTCACCCCCCAACCTGATTTTTATTTATTTATTTATTTATTAAAAAGCATAAAGGGATAGAATGGAAGTTCTAAATGACTAATGAATAATTAATAGTGAATAAAAATAGACATAAATGATAACATGGAAGTTCTAAATGAGTAGTGAATAATTAATAGTGAATGAAAATAGACATAAATGATTAAAAATATGGTTATGGAAAGCGCTAACAATATTTTAAAGACAATTTTGGAAGTAAAAGCTAATTTTCCTAATGTATAACTTACCATAACAACAAAAATCTAGTAAACCCTGAACTTTGAAATAAAATAACAAAAAAGAATTACTAAAAGTTGAAAGAAATCAATGGGAAATTCTAAATAACTAATGAATAGTTAGTAGGCAAATGAAAAAAAAAATTAAAATAAATAAATAAAAGAGAAATTGAAAGTGTCAACAAATTTTTTTACATGATGTTTGAGGTAAAAACTAATTTTCCCAATATAGAACTTACCACGAGATCAAAAAATCTGGTAAACTCTAAAACTTAAAAGGAGTTACATTTACATAAATTTTGTCTTAGAAAAATCTTTGAAAATATCTTACACTCTTACTTTAAAATGGATCATTTGGAGTTTTTCATACCATAGTTTTATCTTTGATAATATCTTACACTCTTACTTTAAAATCAATTGCGATCCCTTTCATAGCTTTTATTAAAATGTATCATTTGGAGTTTTTCATACCATAGTTTTAATAATTTAATATCATATAAATTTACATTAAATATTCAAATATTTGTAATGAAATTTTGTAAATGAAACTTAAATGGAGTTACATTTACATAGTTTTTGTCACACAAAAATCTTTGATAATATCTTACACTCTTGCTTTAAAATCAATTGTAATCCCTTTCATAGTTTTTATTAAAATAGATCATTTGGATTTTTTTCATACCATAGTTTTAATAATTTAATATCATATAAATTTACATTAAATATTTAAATATTTGCCATGAAATTTTGTAAATGATTTTAAGAGAATAAAATGTGATGAGAAAGGAAAAGTAAGAAAAAGAATTAATAATTATAAAATAAATTAAAAAATATGTATATTAAAAAATGAAAGCAATTAAAAAGAAATTATAAATTACTAATAAATATTTAATAATCAATATTCGTTAGCTAATTCCCAACGGCCCCTAAAACAAAAAATTAATAATTATAAAATAAATTAATAATGAATAAAAATATATGAAAAAATGAAAGCAATTAAAAAGAAATTATAAATTACTAATAAATATCTAATAATCTAGTCAATATTCGTTAGCTAATTCCCAACGGCCTTTAAAACAAAAAATTAATAATTATAAAATAAATTAAAAAAAATATATTATAAAATAAAAACAATTAAAAAGAAATTCTAAATAACTAATAAATATTTAACAAACAATATTGGTTAGAGAATTAATAATTATAAAAAAAAAAAAATTTAAAACAAAAAATTAATAATTATAAAATAAATTAAAAAAATATATTATAAAATAAAAACAATTAAAAAGAAATTCTAAATAACTAATAAATATTTAACAAACAATATTTGTTAGAGAATTAATAATTATAAAAAAAAATAATAATTAAAAAATATATATAATTAAAAAGAAATTCTAAATAACTAATAAATATTTAACCAATGATATTAGTTAGAGAATTAATAATTATAAAATAAATTAAAAAAATATATATTCAAAAATGAAAGCAAGTAAAAAGAAATTATAAATTACTAATAAATATAAATTACTAATAAATATTTAATAATCTATATTCGTTAGCTAATTCTCAACGGCCTCTAAAACAAAAAATTGATAATTATAAAATAAATTAAAAAATATATTAAAAAATAAAAACAATTAAAAAGAAATTCTAAATAATTAATAAATATTTAACGAACAATATTCGTTAGCTAATTCCCAGCGGCCTCTGAAACAGGAAATTAATTATTAAAAAAACATATTAAAAAATAAAAACAATTAAAAAGAAATTCTAAATAACTAATAAATATTTAACCAACAATATTCATTGGCTAATTCCCAGCGGCCCGATCGATCTTTTTTGGAATCCCTACAAAATATATTACACAGGACCCCATCACTCAGAAAACAAAATAAACTTTTTTGGAATCCCTGCAAAATATATTACACAGAACCCCATCACTCAGAAAACTTAAACAAGAAAATCCCAAACCGAAAGATAAAACAGCAAAAGGCAGTGCAAATGAATATTTTAGCCGATCTCAATTGCAGATTTAAAAAAATGTCAAGGAGATTGTGGGATTAAACGCCATCTGGGACTGGCGCGGTGTCGTGTACGGCATAGAAAACAAACACAGTAGCCAGGAAAATTGCGAAGAAGAGTATGCGGACCATGAAATTCTTGCCTAGGCAGGTGTAGATGAGCTCTACCTTCAACTGTACCCATCACAGGGCAGTTAACTGCAAAGACCGAATGCAACCGTCATTCAATTCCACCGCAACGCAGTTAACTGCAAAAACCGAACGTAACCGCCATTCAATTCAAATCAACGGACAATTATAACCCAATCGTCTAACAAAGGATCGAATGGCTCAGACGATGACAGGAAGGTATTTAGGAGAGTTATTTTCATAGAGAAACGCCTTACGACGTAAATACCACCAGAAATCAGTTGATTCAATTATGCCACAGGCTCATGTAAGTGGGATTTCGGTGAAACCCATAAACCTTGCTCGAAAAATAGGATATTATTTTATTTTTTCATATTTTAAATAGTATATGCGGGTTCTGTATTATGGTACCCACGTGTGTATGCGCTTTTTAAAGGGAAGAGTGACGTGTGGAATAATTTTTTTTGTTTTTTAATAAATGATCAAGTCTGTATGGGAAAGGGCTTCCCAAGGCCATATGAGAGCATTAGAACTACATGAGTGTTGAGTGATGCTATAACATATGCCCCCAATATATAAGGTCAGAAGGAGTACATGACGGCCGAAATGTATTAAGTACAAAGAGCAATCATTTGAGGCCTGAGAGGAGATCACCAGATTCCAGCCCATTGAATACCTGTGGAAGGAGTCAGAAAGAAGACTCATGTCTGAGGCGGGCATACCCATGCTTAGAGATAGTAAAGCATGTTCGTTGATTAAGTATAGAGCGGATCCAACATGTATACATTAGTGTACATAAAAGACTGAAGAATACATAGTATATCATCTGATCATAGCCACAAAGGAACACAACGGAACTATGTCTCAATATCACATATAGAAGAAAATTTGATCAATGATATTGCATAACTGATCCTCATAATAATACCAAGTCATATAGCTAGAATAGTGGTACTACATAAACTCGGGTGTCAACATACATGATGCTGCTGTGATGAACTGCAACATATAAGGGTGGCTGGTAACACTAGTAGAAAAATGAAGGAGTTGTCAAGTGAACTAAGATGTTGACACAACCTAAGGTCTTCACCAATCGCAAATGGTACATTTCTATACTATGGGAATAAATGAGCTGAAGTCGACCATGTGAGAAACCGTTTGATTACCGATCATTTACATATATCGTTAACAAATGCAAGACAACTCACTGATAATGATGATGAGAGCAAAGGTACCCCAATACAATATAAAAAGTGCGAATAAATGTGTTGAAGTCGAACACTTGATAGAATCTATCAATCAGGAGACATTGATGTATTCTCACTATCGATAGTGAAGGAGTCTGCCACTGATGACTGCAAACCCTAAGGTACTAAAAAAATGACTCTAGATCTTGTTCCCAGAGTAATGAGTTGGAGTCGACAGGGAAAGATCTTCTGGAAGGAAGGCATTAAGGCATCCCACATGAATCAATGCGAGTGTAACCCGCATGCTAATAATTTGCAAGAACTTGGATGAAATTCTGAAGTACGTTTCCGATGTACTCAAGATGTGTCTAGCGCAATGAAAAAACCCTTTGAACCAACCAATAATGAGGGTTGACACAGAGGCGAGGAATCCACCAATAGGTTCAAATGGAAACCAAGGTATTGCACGAATCCCAATGTGTGATAATGTAAGATGACGTTGAATACAATGAAACCACTCAGTCAAAGACCCATGATACTAATCAATGTTGAGCACAAGGTCACCTATCAATGATGTAAATAGGACCAGACTGCATCTCTAGGCCTGCTCTCAGAGGAAACCCGCCAACAAGAAGTCAACGGGGGCCTTCTTAACCAGCACGAGCGAAGGACCAAACAACTGATGTGATGAAGATAACTTGACAAACCATGTATGGCCGACTGAAAATGAGTTAAGAGACACCGCAAAATGGCCGACACAGGTTGACTTCCCTTGAACAAAAGCACGATTCAAATGTGACTCTATGGCAGCATAAAATAACTTTGTATAAGTTTGCAATGTAGGAGGCATTAACAAACTCTCCATATGATTGGAAGAGATAACCAACTGGAGGAGGACTGACTCAATAACAAGGTTATGGCTCTCCTAAAGTAAAACTAAGACCCATCCCAAAGGAGGAAAGAATCGTTTTGAGTGATTTGTTCAAGGACGACACAATTGACTCTTGCTACCATCAAAAACCTCATTCATTTCAAAAAAATAAAATAAAATAAAAATGATAGTACAAGGGTCATAAATGTCCCATTCTCACTCTTTTTTGGAATATATTTGTTTTTTTTTTGTTATCTTTTTTCATATTTAAATCCTAAAAAATAATAATAAAAGAATGCCTATAATATAATGGAAAGAACGAGTGTTAAGGGCAGATGCACTAATTCCTATGACTGGAACATTCCTATGCTAAATGCAAGGTGGCAAATACTTCTCGTCAACACTTCAAGGAATGTTCTTTCCACAGATAAAAGGTATCAAGTCGCAGACACTAATGAATGCATGGTTTGAACTTTCAGAAAGTTCATGGTCAAAAGTGCCTTATACACGAGTCCAGATGAAGTTGGCTTAAGGCTAAAAGGGTACAAGTAGTCAATATGGAATGCAACAATACAACTTAACACATGGGAGCATCTAAGGTATAAAACCAGAATAATAGTGAAGAAGAAGAGGAATGAGGCTTCATCGCAAAGTCATGGCGGGACTAAAGATGACTCTCGATGATCTAGGTGGATATTAGTGGCCACTTGCCTATTCCACTTGGACCCCCACCACTATCTCTTTTAGTTTTTTGATTTCCTTAATTGTAGCACAATTTACTATTTTTGGCAATTTTTTGGGTCCTGAACTTCTGGAGCCATTTTGAGGCCTTAAATGGCGTTTTTAGGGAAAACAGAGAGACCAAAAATATCCCAAACTAGCTTGCTAATTTGTTTTCAATCTTCTCTTCAAGATATTCAAAATGGGGTATTATGATAGCCAAACGGAGATCGTATGCCAAAGTTACGACCCCATGAAGTTGATGTATCAATTTACCCAAACGGGGCCCACAGTTTTGGCGCTTCATCTCCTAGGGTTAGGTTTTTGGATGTTTAGGGTTTTCCATTGTTTCTGAACAACAAATAGGCCTTTGAGCCTCATTGTAACATAGTTCAGAGGCATGTAGCTGCCACATGTCTCCTCAAAGATAAGCTAACATTGCTCGAGCTATCTTACTTCCATGCTGTTTGTAAGCATAGTTTAATATTTTTCCATTAATGAAATGAAGTGTTTTTCTGCCACATCTCTGATGGGATGAGAATTTGGGGGTTGCCCAAAATCCCAATTCCTAGATAAAATTCGATCCTGGACTGTGGGTTATGGCCCACTAAGTCCTGACAGAAGCATTCTAAATAACTTAAACTCTTCGAATTTTTTTTAAACCGTGGAATTTCATTACTATCGAGCCATCCCTCTAATATCTTGAAACAGCATTGGCGCTTTTGGAAACAACCGCATGCATATAGGATATGTGCACGCAATAAAACTCTGTTGCAAATTATAATACAACACACAGAAACATCGGTCTTCGATTCTATGAATGCATGCAGTTTCAAACACCACGGAGGGACGAATTCTGAACCGGATGTCAACCATAGCCAGCGAATGAACCTGCGCCTTTGTCATACAGTAAAAGCATTTGAATGGAAATTCGATCAAGCGATATCGATTCTGCACTTAGTTATTTTTGAGCGTCCTTTTTAACTCATATATGAATTAATATTCTAGCAACCTCAGACGCATGACAAAACAAGAATATGTATGTCAAGTTCCATCGATTCTGAAACATAGGTTCATATTCCTACTCTCCATGCAGACTTATACAAACACTGTCACTTAACACTACTGGCGCAGTCAACAACTTTTAATACAGAACCGATGCAATTACACAAGTTTCTCAATACAGAATTTAACTTCTTACAAAAGACACACACGCGCATTAAATCAATTATAAAATGCACATAAACGTAAACACTAAACCCAGGTTTTAAATATCACACAAAACGGTTACATACTAAGGCGTTTCAGCCTTAGAAACGAGCTCACGCTCAGCTACATCTTCATCACTCACAATTACTTCCCAAAACAGATATCTCTCACCCCTATCACACTACACATATATATACAAGAAGTGTTAGATTCAAAGCATCGATCCTATCCTTGTTTTTCTGCATGCATGACAGATAAGTATCCTTTATCCGCTTTAAAGCCGCTTTAAATCTGCTTTATCTGCTTTAAATCTAATTTTCTACTTTAAGGCAGACTTTCCTCTGTTCTGATCCTCCGGTCCACGTTTGCTGCTGAGTACTCCCGCATCAGACTCCCGAGGCACAAAAATTTATGACCTCCTGGTCATATGCTTCTAGTCTTCGTAATAACTTTAACTTGTGAGTTGCAATCTACCTCTGCAACAACAAGCCCTCCTTGCCGCCTCTTACCTCACCAAGCTCTCCTCTAGACTTGGTCTTTTGGTAAACGCTTTAGGCTATTGCAATCTTCTCACCTTCCTCTGCTGCTACCTACACAAAATATAAAGACCATACCACTTCATACTTTATCAAGAACTGTACCTCCTTCCGCAGAATCTTTTTCTCGCTCTGATACCAAACTGATGGGATGAGAATTTGGGGGTTGCCCAAAATCCCAATTCCCAGATAAAATTCGATCCTGGACCGTGGGTTATGGCCCACTAAGTCCTGACGGAAGCATTCTAAATAACTTAAACTCTTCAAAAAAATTTTAAACCGTGGAATTTCATTACTATCGAGCCATCCCTCTAATCTCTTGAAACAACATTGGCGCTTTTGGAAACAACCGCATGCATATAGGATATGTGCATGCAATAAAACTTTGTTTCAAATTATAATACAACACATAGAAACATCGGTCTCCGATTCTATCAACGCATGCAGATTCAAACACCAATGAGGGACAAATTCTGAACCGGATGTCAACCATAGCCATCGAATGAACCTGTGCCTTTGTCATACAGTAAAAGCATTTGAATGGAAATTCGATTAAGCGATATCGATTCTGCACTTAGTTATTTTTGAGCGTCCTTTTTAACTCATATATGAATTAATATTCCAGCAACCTCGGACGCATGACAAAACAAGAATATGTATGTCAAGTTCCATCGATTTTACACGCTGAAACACAGGTTCATATTCCTACTCTCCATGCAGACTTATACAAACACTGTCACTTAATACTACTGGCGCAGTCAACAACTTTTAATACAGAGCCGATGCAATTACACAAGTTTCTTAATACAGAATTTAACTTCTTACAAAAGGCACACACGCGCATTAAATCAATTATAAAATTCACATAAACGTAAACACTAAACCCAGGTTTTAAATATCACACAAAACGGTTACATACTAAGGCGTTTCAGCCTTAGAAACGAGCTCACGCTCAGCTACATCTTCATCACTCACAATTACTTCCCAGAACAGATATCTCTCAACCCTATCACACTACACATATATATACAAGAGGTGTTAGATTGAAAGCATCGATCCTATCCTTGTTTTTCTGCATGCATGACAGATAAGTATCCTTTATCCGCTTTAAAGACGCTTTAAATCTGCTTTATCTGCTTTAAATCTAATTTTCTACTTTAAGGCAGACTTTCCTCTGTTCTGATCCTCCGGTCCACGTTTGCTGTTGATTGCTCCCGCATCAATCTATGTTTATGATTATATATGTAAGTTGTTGCGTTCCTGTTTAAGTTCGGATCAGTGGTATCAGAGCGGTCTGCTCTTTCTTTATTTTTCTTTGCATGTCCCCAATGAGGTCAGGATATAAGGAATTAGGGCTCAATCTGGTTGAACCACTGGAGGATCAACCTCGCAAAACCCAACGACCTCCCATGGCGGAGGAAAAGAAAGACGAGGGGGCAGGAGATCCTTTCAAAATATTGCTCGAAGAAGCTCTTGAGCGACAGAGGGACATGATGATGGATAAATTTGCCCAGATCCTTTGATGGCTACCCACAGGTGATGCATCTTCATCCATCAACCACTCTGGAGGTGCCACTCTTTTTAAGGTACAAGTTAACTTCAATATTCCCATATTTGAAGGCCTGATAGATGCAGAGGTCGTAGATAAATGGTTAAATGTATTAGAATGATATTTTTTAGTTCATGACTTTTCCAATCGGTAAAACATTACATTTTCACTTCTCAAAGGTGCCCCACACATCAAGGACTGGTGGGAAACCTACTATGAACAAAATGACGAGAGTGAACCCTCGTTGTTTTTAGTTGCACCCACTTGGAATTATTTTCAAGACACCATCAAGGAACAGTATTACCCTGTCGGAAGCTATGAAGATAAATACATAAAATGGACCACGCTACGGCAGGGAAGGGACCAAGATGTGTTGGAGTTCACAAATACTTTCCATACCCTTCGCATGAAGGTGGGTATCAAGGATACTGAGCGACATTTGGTGCTCAACTACCGGGCTGTCTACACAAGTACATCTAGGATGAGATGGAGTTCCTAGACATTTCCTCGCTCGGCACGATGTATCGGTACGCTGTAAAGATTAAGCAGAAGTCTAAACAGAAGAAGCGAGACTTTGGAGCTGCGAATCCAAAGCAAGGAAAAGGTGCCCCCAAACGACAGAACAAGTGACCAAGCCAAGGCGGGGCTACCTAGGACAACCTGCCGAAGCTACGAGCAAATAAAAACACCACAAAGACAAAGAAGGACACGGGAAAATGGTGTGAGTTCCATAAGAGCTCCACTCACAATAGAAGTGAGTGTCAGGCCAAGCAATCACTAGTGGCCGAGCTGAAGGATTTCGAATCAGATGTAGGTTCCGACTATGAGTCTGAACCCCATAAGGGGACTGACAAATGGAAGTAGATCATTGATGCAGAGCCCAGTGCCACCGTGGTCACCACAAAGATCCATAAAATTGAGCCTGAAGATCCAGAGGAGTGGGAATGCCTCTTCCACTCATAGATGTGGGTGAAGGGTTATCCGTTGTAGTTCATTGTCAATAGCGGGAGCCAAAAGAACCTCATTTCAGCAGAAGTCATGAAGCGGTTAGGCCTAAAGACTATAGCACAACCACAGTCGTACACCATTGGGTGGCTTCACCAAGGGTGAGATCTTCACGTCAGCGAGCAGTGCCACCTTCCCTATAACATCAAGCCCTTCACATATGAGGTATTGTGTGATGTTTCTCCTCTTTAAGTTTATGACGTATTGTTAGGACAACCATACTTGTGGAAGCGACATGTTGTATATGAGTCTAGACCTCGCTTTGTGATTATTACTTTGGATAATAAGTTGTAAAGGATACCGGAGGTAGCCCCGCCTACCACCATCTCTTTGATCAATGTAAAGCAATGCAGTAAGATCATTTTCCAGACCAGGAAATTCGTTTTCCCTATGATTCGCCCCCAAGGAAAGAAGAAGGTTGTGGCCACGACTTCCAGGCAGGGCTCCTCTGCACATCAACAATAGATGGACAAGGTCGTGGAGGAGTACAGGGACATTTTTGCCTCGCCCATAGTGGTACCTCTGCACTGTCAGGTCAAGCACTCCATTGATATGATCCCAGGCGCGTCGCTGCCCAATGGACCGATTTATCGACGCTTTGTTATGGAGAACGATGAGATCAAGAGGCAGAGTTAGGAACTACTATAGAAAGGGCACATTAGGCTAAGCTCATCACTCTGTGGGAGCTTGATTGTATTGGTACAAAAGAAGGATGAGACCTGGAGACTCTGTATTGACTATCGGTGCTGAACAAGATCAGTGTCTCAAATAGGTACCCAATCCCGCAGATTGATGACCTTCTGGACGAGCTCAAGGGTCCAAATATTTCAACAAGATTGACTTGAAATCAAGTTATCACCAGGTGCCTATCGAACCCTCCGATGTGTGGAATACTACCTTAAAATCCAAGGAGGGCCTTTTCGAATAATTGGTCATGCTGTTCGGATTGACAAACGCCCCTACAACCTTCATGAGACTGATAGACGAGATCTTGTGTCTCTTCACTAATGCATTCATGGTGGTGTATCTAGATGACATCTTGATCTTAAGATAGAGTTGGGAAGAACCCTTCCACCGTATTCGGCAGGTCCTTCAAACCCTTCGACAACACAAGCTGTGTGGTAACATGGAGAAATGCACCTTTGGCCTGACCTAGGTTCAATACCTGGGGTACATAATTGATGAGGAGGGTGTACATGTGGACCCATCCAAGATACAAGTCATTTAATATTGGTCAGCCCCAACCACTCTAATAGAGCTCTGTAGCTTTTTGGGTCTTGTCAATTTCTACCGCAGGTTCGTGTTGGGGTTCTCCCATATCACTTGGTCTTTAAGTCAAGTCACCAAGGGCGGAGCGAACGCAAAGTTATTTTGGTCGGAAACCCAGCAGTGAGCGTTCTTCGAGTTGAAGAATCGCCTCTATTCTGCACCAGTGCTCACATTACTAGACCTGCAACAACCATTTGAGATTGAGATAGATGCCTCCGACAATGCTATTGGGGCAGTTCTAACTCAACATGGGAATCTAGTGGCTTACCACAGTGAGACACTTTCAGACACGGTCCGAAAGTACCCCACTTACGACAAAGAAATGTATTCCATTGTGTAGGCATGTCGTCAATGGAAGCATTACATTCTGGGGAAGGAAACGGTCATCCACACAGACCACTGGCCTCTATAGTTCATACAGACACAAGGGAAGTTGCAGAACGATCGCCATAAGAAATGGTCCACCTATTTGCAATAGTTCCATTTGAACATTAAGTATAAGAAGGGCAACACCAATAATGTCACTGATTGCCTCAACAGACCACCGATCATGGCATTGATCATTGTGCTTGACTCCTGTGGGCATGAGACATTGGGGTGGCCGCATGTTTACAAGAGTGATCCAGAAGTCGGTAGCATATACCAGACACTCCTGGAAGGGAAGAAAGTTCCAAATTTTCACCTTTGGGATGCATTGTTATGCCACTTGGAACGCATATGTGTTCCTTCAAGTGAGCATGCCAAGATGATTTAGGAGGCGCACTATAGTCAGGTCACTAGACATTTCAGAGTAGAGAAAATAGTGGCGGTATTGTAGAAGTATTTTTATTGGCCGAAACTTCGTCAGGATGTTGGGAAGTACATTAGATCCTGCACCACCTACACCATTGCCAAACCAACCATCAAGAAGCATGGCTTGTATACTCCTCTACCTACTCCTAGCAGGCCTTGGGAATTTGTCTCCATGGATTATATGTCGGGGCTTCCTTCTACTAAGCATGACAATGACTGCATTTTCGTGGTCGTTGAAATATTCTCTAAGATGGCCATCATGGCGGCCTGCAAGAAGAGTATCTCAACAAAGGCCAACCCTAAGCTCTTCTTTGACCGAGCGTGGGCACACTTTGGGATCCCACAGTCCATTATCTCAGGTCAGGACAACGGATTCCTGAGTGCACTTTGGTCAAGTCTTTGGTCGATGTTGGATACAAAAATCACTAAGTCCACAGCGTTGCATCCCAAAACTGATGGCCAAACATAGGTTTTCAACAGAATGATCGTACACATTCTGCACATGTACAACTCGAAGCATCCATGCACATGGGATGAAAGTCTCCCCTATGGACAACACAACTAAAACAGAGCTCTCCCTAGCTCAACAGGCCACAATCCCTTTTAGGTAGGGCTAGGATTTCAGCCATTATGCCCCATTGATGTGGCCATACCATTTAGAACCACTCAGGTAGATTTGGCTCATGTGCAGTCCGAAGCTAAAAGGGCTAACAACTTCATTGGGTGCATTCAACACATCCGCCAACAGGTACATGATATATTGGAAAGATCCAATGCTAAGTACAAGCAGCGCCATGATCAACATCGAGTGTTGCACAAGTTCCAGGTGGGCGAAAAAGTTTGGCTTCATTTGCAGAAAGACCGTCTTGTTGGGCCCCACCGCAAGCTTCGCTCGCTCCGATATGGGCCATACACCATCACCAAGGGTGTCGATGATAATGCCTTTGAGCTTAGCATTCCACTGTTGTTGGACACATCTGACATTGCAGAACAGCTCACACCAACAGAGCTAAACCCAGACTGCATGGAAAAGACCACCACTGATCAGATCATGGATGCATAGATCAAGAGCACTCACCAACAGAAGATCCAACTATATCGGGTTGTTAAAGCTAGCCAACTCCTTCACCAAGGGAAGTGGCTCACCAGGGACCAAGTTCAACAAAAGATTCCCCATCTCATGTAGGCACTCAATGTAATGGGGACCATTTCTTCCTAAAGGGTAAGGAATGATCCAGGCGGATATTGGCAGCCACCTGCCTATTCCACTTGGACCCCCGACATTGTCTCTTTTAGTTTTTCGGTTTCCTTAATTGTAGCATAGTTTACTATTTTTCGCAGTTTTTCGGGTCCTGAACTTCCAGAGACTTTTGAGGCACTGAATGAAGTTTTTTTTAGGGAAAACAGAGAGACCAGAAACATCTCAAATTGTGTTTTTTTTGTTTTTGTTTTTGTTTTTGTTTATTATAGGCCTTCTCTTCAAGATCTTCGAAAGGAGGTATTACAATAGCCAAACGGAGATCGTATGCCAAAGTTATGACCCCGAGAAGTTGATGTACCAATTATCCAAATGGGGCCCACAGTTTTGGCGCTTCATCTCCTAGGGTTAGGTTTTTGGATGTTTAGTGTTTTCCATCGTTTCTCAATATTAAATAGGCCTTTGAGCCTCATTGTAACACAGTTCAAAGGCATGTAACCACCACATCTCTCCTTGGAGATAATCTAACATCGCCCGAGCTATCTTACTTCCATTCTGTTTGTAAGCATAGTTCAGTATTTTTCCATTAACTAAATGAAGTGTTTTTCTGCCGCATCTCTCTGTTTATGATTATATTTGTAAGTTGTTGCGTTCCTGTTTAAGTTGGGACTAGTGGTATCAGAGCGGTCTGCTCTTTCTTTGTTTTTCTTTGCATGTCCCCATCAAGGTGAGGATATAAGGAATTAGGGCTCAATCTAGTTGAACCACTGCAAGATCAGCCTCATAAAACCCGAAGAAAAGAAAGACGAGGGGGCAGGAGATCCTTTCAAAATGTTGCTAGAAGAAGCTCTTGAGCGACAGAGGGATGCGATGATGAATAAATTTGCCTAAATCCTTCGACGATTACCCACATGCAATGCATTTTCATCTAGTAGCCAGTCTAGAGGTGCCACTCCTTTTAAGGTACAAGTTAACTTCGATATTCCCATATTCGAAGGCCTGATAGATGCAGATGTCATAGATAAATGGTTAAATCTATTGCAAGGATATTTTTCAGTTCATGACTTTTCCAATCGGGAAAAGATTACGTTTGCACTTCTCAAAGCCGCTGTTAAGGACTAGTGGGAAACCTACTATGAACAAAAGGACGAGAGTGAACCCAATATTTCAGCTCAAGGGGGCCAAATATTTCAGCAAGATTGACTTGAAGTCATGTTATCACCAAGTGCTTATCGAATCCTCCGATGTGTGGAAGACTACCTTAAAATCCAAGGAGGGCCTTTTCGAATTGTTGGTCATGCCGTTCGGATGGACAAATGCACCTGCAACCTTCATGAGACTAATGGACGACTTCTTGCATCCGTTCACCAATGCATTTATGGTGGTGTATCTATATGACATCTTGATCTTTAGCCAGAGTTGGGAAGAACACCTCCACCATATTCGACAGGTCCTTCAAACCCTTTGATACACAAGTTGTGTGCTAACTTGGAGAAATGCACCTTTGGCCTGACCCAGGTTCAATACCTGGGGTACATCATTGATGAGGAGGGTATACATGTGGGCCCATCCAAGATATAAGTCATTCAAGCTTGGCCAACCCCAACCACTCTGATAGAGCTCCGCAATTTTTTGGGTCTTGCCAGTTTCTACTGCAGGTTAGTGATGGGGTTCTCTCATATTTCTTGGCCTTTGAGTCAAGTCACTAAGGGCAGAGCAAAAGCAAAGTTCTTTTGGTCGGAAACCCAACAACGAGTTCTCCAAGTTGAAGAATCACCTCTGTTCTGCACGAGTGCTCACATTACCAAACCTGCAACAACCATTTGAGATTGAGACAAATGCCTATGACTATGCTATTGGGGCAGTTCTTACTCAACATGGGCATCTAGTGGCTTACCATAGTGAGACACTTTCAGACACAGTCCGAAAGTACCCCACTTACGACAAATAAATGTATTCCATTGTGCAGGCCTGTCATCAATGGAAGCATTACATTATGGGGAAGGAAACGGTCATCCATTCAGACCACTAACCTCTACA
The DNA here is from genome assembly GCA_031772625.1 of Pinus tabuliformis. Taxonomy (NCBI): domain Eukaryota; kingdom Viridiplantae; phylum Streptophyta; class Pinopsida; order Pinales; family Pinaceae; genus Pinus; species Pinus tabuliformis. The sequence goes on along the minus strand of CM062817.1, from coordinate 942,125,398 downwards.
GTTCATACAGACACAAGGGAAGTTGCAGAATGATCCCCATCAGAAATGGTCCACCTATCTACAATAGTTCCATTTGAACGTTAAGTATAATAAGGGCATCACCAATAATGTCGTTGATTTCCTTAGCAGACCACCCGTCGTGGTGCTGATCACTGTGCTCGACTCCTGTGGGCATGAGCCATTGGGGTGGCCGCATGTTTACAAGAGCAATCCAGAATTTGGTAGCATATACCAGACACTCCTGGAAGGGAAGAAAGTTCCAAATTTTCACCTTCAGGATGCACTATTATGCCACTTGGGACACATATGTGTTCCTTCAAGTGAGCGTGCCAAGATGATCTGGGAGGCACACTACAGTCAGGTCACTGGACATTTCAAAGTAGAGAAAACAGTGGCGGTATTGCAGAAGTATTTTTATTGGCCGAAACTTCGTCATGAGGTTGGGAAGTACATTAGATCCTACACCGCCTGTGCTGTTTCCAAACCAACCATCAAGAAGCAAGTATTGTATACTCATCTACCTCCTCCTAGCCGGCCTTGGGAATCAGCCTCCATGGATTATAAGTCGGGCCTTCCTTCTACTAAGCACGGTAATGATTACGTTTTTGTGGTTGTCGACAGATTCTATAAGATGGCCATCATGGCAACTTGCAAGAAGAGTATCTCAACAGAGGCCACTGCTAAGCTCTTCTTTGAGCGATCGTGTGTACACTTTAGGATTCCACAGTCCATTATCTCAGATCGAGACAACATATTCCTGAGTGCATTTCAGTCAAGTCTCTGGTTAATGCTAGATACAAAAATCACTAAGTCCATGCCTTTCCATCCCAAAACTGATGGCGAAACTAAGGTTGTCAACAGAATGATCGTACACATTCTGCGCATGTACAACTCGAAGCATCCATGCACATGGGATGAAAGTCTGCCCTATGTCCAATACAACTACAACAGAGCTCTCCACAACTCAACAGGCCACAACCCCTTTCAGCTAGGGATGGGATTTCAACCATTATGCCCCATTGATGTGGCCATACCATTTACAGCCACTCAAGTAGATTCGACTCACGTGTAGTCCAAAGTTGAATGGGATAACAGCTTCATTGAGGGCATTCAACACATCCACCAATAGGTCCACGATTTATTGGATAGATCCAATGCTAAGTACAAGTAGCGCCATGATCAACATCGAGTGCCGCACAAGTTCCAGGTGGGCGAAAAAGTTTGGCCTCATTTGTAGAAAGAGCGCCTTGCTAGGCCCCACTGCAAGCCTCGCTTGCTCCGATATGGGCCATACACCATCACCAAGGCCGTCGGTGACAATGTGTTTGAGCTCAACATCCCTTCGTTCCTTGGTCTGCACCCAGTGTTCAATGTAGATCGCCTTCGACCATACTTCCCACCATTGTTGGACACAACTGACATTGCAGAACAGCTCACACCAATAGAACTAAACCCATTCTACATGGAACAGGCCACCACTGATTGGATCATGGATGCACATATCAAGAGTACTTGCCAGCAGAAGATTCAACTATATCGGGTTGTCAAAGCTGGCCAACTCCTTCACCAAGGCAAGTGGCTCACCATGGACCAAGTTCAGCAAAAGTTTCCCCATCTCATGGAGGCACTCAACTCAATGGGGACCATTGCTTCCTAAGGGGGGGGGGAAGATCCAGGTGGATATTGGTGGCCACCTTCCTATTCCATTTGGACCCTCGACACTGTCTTTTTCAGTTTTTCAGTTTCCTTAATTGTAGCACAATTTACTACTTTTTGCAATTTTTTTGGGTCTTGAACTTCTAGAGCCATTCTTTTCGGCCTCCTCTTGGAGATCTTCGAAATGAGGTATTATGATAGCCAAACGGAGATCATATGCCAAAGTTACATCCCCGGGAAATTGATGTACCAATTTACCCAAAAGGGGCCAACAGTTATTGCGCTTCATCTCCTAGGGTTAGGTTTTTGGATGTTTAGGGTTTTCCATTGTTTCTCAATAATAAAGAGGCCTATGAGCCTCATTGTAACACAGTTCAAAGGAATGTAGCCACCATATCTCTCCTCATAGATAAGCTAACATCGCCCGAGATATCTTACTTCCATTATGTCTGTAAGCATAGTTCAATCTTTTTCCATTAATGAAATGAAGTGTTTTTTTGCCACATCTCTGTGTTTATGATTATATATGTAAGTTGTTGCGTTCTTGTTTAAGTTCAGATCAGTGGTATCAACGCGGTCTAATCTTTCTTTGTTTTTCTTTGCATGTCCCCAACGAGGTCAAGGTATAAGGAATTAGGGCTCAATCTAGTTGAACCACTACAGGATTAGCCTCACAAAACCCAACGACCTCCCATGGCGGAAGAGAAGAAAGACGAGGGGGTAGGAGATCCTTTCAAAATGTTGCTCGAAGAAGCTCTCGAGCGACAGAGGGATGCGATGATGGATAACTTTGCCCAGATCCTTCGACGGCTACCCACATGCAATGCATCTTCATCCAACATCCACTTTGGAGGTGCCACTCCTTTTAAGGTACAAGTTAACTTCGATATTCCCATATTTGAAGGCTTGATAGATGCAGACATCATAGAAAAATGGTTAAATCTATTGGATGTATATTTTTCAGTTCATGACTTTTCCAATCGGGAAAACATTACATTTGCACTTCTCAAAGCTGCCCCACACGTCAAGGACTAGTGGGAAACCTACTGTGAACAAAAGGACGAGAGTGAACCCTCGCTGTTGTCAACTGCACCCACTTGGAATTCTTTTCGAGATGCCATCAAGGAACAATATTATGCTGTCGGGAGCTATGAAGATAAATACATAAAATGGACTACGCTATGATAGGGAAGGGACTAAGATGTGCCGGAGTTCACAAATACTTTCCATACCCTTCACATGAAGGTGGGTATTAAGGATACTGAGCGGCGTTTGGTGCTCAAGTACCGCAGCTGTCTACACAAGTACATCCAGCATGACATGGAGTTCCTGGAAATTTCCTCGCTTGACATGGCGTATCAGTATGCTGTAAAGATTGAGCAGAAGTTTAAACAGAAGAAGCGTGACCTTAGAGCTGCGAATCCAAAGCAAGGAAAAGGTGCCCCCAAACGATAGAACAAGTGACCAAGCCAAGGCAGGGCTACCAAGGAAAACCCTTCGAAGCCACAAGCAAATAACAACACCACAAAGATGAAGAAGGACACGGGAAAATGGTGTGAGTTCCATTAGAGCTCCACTCACAATACAAGTGAGTGTCGGGCCAAGCAGTCACTGGTGGCCGAGCTGAAGGCTTCCAAATCAAATGAAGGTTCCAACTCTGAGTTTGAACCCAATAAGGAGACTGACAAAGGGATGTGGAGCCCAATGCCACCGTGGCCACCACAAAGATCCAAAAAATTGAGCCTGAAGATCCAGAGGAGGGGGAACGCCTCTTCCACTCATAGATGTGGGTGAAGGGTTCTCCGTTGCAGTTCATTGTCGACAACAGGAGCCAAAAGAACTTCATTTCAATAGAAGTCCTGAAGCAGCTCGGCCTAAAGACTACAATACATCCACATGCGTACACCATTGGGTGGCTTCACCAAAGGCGAGATCTTCACTTCAGCCAGAAATGTCACCTTCCCTATAGCATCAAGCCCTTCACGGATGAGGGATTGTGTGATGTTTCTCCTCTTAAAGTTTCTAATGTATTGTTAGGAAAACCATACTTGTGGAAGTGACATGTTATATATGAGTATAAAGCTCACTCTGTGATTATTACTTTGGCTAATAAGTTGTACAAGATACTGAAGGTAGCCCCACCTACCGCCATCTCTTTGATCAATGTAAGGCAATGCAGTAAGATCATTTCCCAGACCAGTAAATTCGTTTTGCTTATGATTCGCCCCCAAGGAAGGAAGAAGGTTGTGGCCATGGCTTCCAGGTAGGACTCCTCTACACAGCAGCAACAGATGGGCAAGGTCGTGTAGGAGTACAGGGACATTTTTGCCTCACCCATAGGGGTACCTCTCCACTGTTAGGTCAAGCACTCCATCGAGCTAACCCCAGACGCGCCGCTGCCCAATGGACCAATCTTTGGATGCTCTGTTATGGAGAACGATGAGATCAAGAGGTAGATTTAGGAACTACTGCAAAAAGGGCACATCATGCCAAGCTCATCACCTTGTGGGAGCTCGATTGTATTGGTACATAAGAAGGATGGGACCTGGAGACTCTGTATTGACTACCGGGTGCTGAACAAGATCACTGTCCCGAATAGATACCAAAGCCCCCCGATTGATGACCTTTTGGACCAGCTCAAGGGGACCAAATATTTCAGCAAGATTGACTTGAAGTTAGGTTATCACCAGGTGCCTATCGAACTCTCCAATGTGTGGAAGACTACATTCAAATCCAAGGAGGGCCTCTTTGAATGGTTGGTCATGCCGTTCGGATTGACTAACACCCCTGCAACCTTCATGAGACTATGGATGACATCTTGCATCCCTTCACTAATGCATTTGTTGTGGTGTATCTCGATGACATCTTGATCTTCATCCAGAGTTGGCAAGAGCACCTCCACCATATTCGGCAGGTCCTTCAAACCCTTTGACAACATAAGTTGTGTGCTAACTTGGAGAAATGCACCTTTGGCTTGAACCAAGTTCAATATCTGGGGTACATCATTGATGAGGAGGGTGCACATGTGGACCCATCCAAGATACAAGTCATTCAAGATTGGCTAGCCCCAACCACTCTAACAGAGCTCCACATCTTTTTGTGTCTTGTCAATTTCTACCGCAGGTTCGTGTTGGGGTTCTCTCATATCGCTTGGCCTTTAAGTTAAGTCACCAAGGGCGAAGCGAAAGCAAAGTTGTTTTGGTCAGAAACCCAACAACGAACGTTCTCCAAGTTGAAGAATCACCTCTGTTGTGCACCAGTGCTCACATTACCAAACCTGCAACAACCATTTGAGATTGAGACAGATGCCTTTGACTATGCTATTGGGGCAGTTCTTACTCAACATGGGCATCCAGTGGCTTACCACATTGAGACACTTTCAGACACAGTCGAAAGTACCCCACTTACAACAAAGAAATGTATTCCATTGTGCTGGCCTATCGTCAATGGAAGCATTACATTATGGGGAAGGAAACGGTCATCCAATTAGACCACCGGCCTCTACAGTTCATACAGACACAAGGGAAGTTGAAGAGCGATCGCCATTCGAAATGGTCCACCTATCTACATTAGTTCCATTTGAACATTAAGTATAAGACAAGAAGCACCAATAATATCGTTGATTTCCTTAGCAGACCATCGATCATGGTGTTGATCAGTGTGCTCGACACTTGTGGGCATGAGACATCGCGGTGGCCGCATGTTTACAAGAACGATCCAGAATTCGACAGCATATACCAGACACTCCTAGAAGGGAAGAAAGTTCCAAATTTTCACCTTCAGGGTGCACGGTTATGCCACTTGGGACACATATGTGTTCCTTCAAGTGAGTGTGCCAAGATGATTTGGGAGGCGCACTACAGTCAGGTCGCTAGACATTTCGGAGTAGAGAAAATAGTGGCGATATTGCAAAAGTATTTTTTTTGGCGAAACTTCGTGAAGATGTTGGGAAGTACATTAGTTCCTGCACCGCCTGCGCCATTACGAAACCAACCATCAAGAAGCAAGGCTTGTATACTCCTCTACCTACTCCTAGCCGGCCTTGGGAATCTATCTCCGTGGATTATATGTCAGGCCTCCCTTCTTCTAAGAACGACAACGATTGCATTTTTGTGGTCATCGACAGATTCTCTAAGATGGCCATCATGGTGGCCTGCAAGAAGAGTATCTCAGCAAAGGCCACTGCTAAGCTCTTCTTTGAGCGAGTGTGGGTACACTTTGGGATCCCACAGTCCATTATCTCAGATCGGGACAACAGATTCCTGAGTTCATTTTGGTCAAGTCTCTTGTCATCACTAGATACAAAAATCACTAAGTCCATGACTTTCCATCCCCAAACTGATGGCCAAACAGAGGTTGTCAACAAAATGATCGTACACATTCTGCGCATGTACAACTCGAAGCATCCATGCACATGGGATGAAAGTCTCCCCTATGTCCAACATAGCTACAATAGAGCTCTCCATAGCTCAACAGGTCACAACCCCTTTAAGGTAGGGCTGGGATTTCAGCCATTATGCCCCATTGATGTGGCCATACCATTTACAGACACTCCATTAGATTCGGCTCACGTGCAATCCGAAGCTGAAAGGGCTAACAGCTTCATTGAGTGCATTCAACACATCCACCAACAAGTCCATGATATATTGGAAAGATCCAATGTTAAGTACAAGTAGCGCCATGATCAACATTGAATGTCGCACAAATTCTAGGTGGGAAACAAAGTTTGACTTTATTTGTAGAAAGTGTGCCTTGCTGGGCCCCACAACAAGATTCCCCCGCTCCAATATGGGCCATACACCATCTCCAAGGCCATCGGTGACAATGTCTTCGAGCTCAGCATCCCACTATTCCTTGGTCTGCACCTAGTGTTCAATGTAGATCACCTTCGGCCGTACTTCCCACTATTGTTGGACACATCTGACATTGTAGAACAGCTCACAACAACAGAGCTAGACCCATACTACATGGAATAGGCCACCACTGAACGGATCATGGATGCACAGATCAAGAGAACTCGCCAGCAGAAGATCTGACTATACCGGGTTGTCAAAGTTGGTCAACTCCTTCACCAAGGCAAGTGGCTCATCAGGGACCAAGTTCAGCAGAAGGTTCCCCATCTCATGGAGGCACTCAACGCAATAGGGACCATTGCTTCCTAAGGGGGAGGAATGATCTAGGTAGATATTGGTGGCCACGTGCATATTCCACTTGGACTGTTGACACTGTCTCTTTCAATTTTTCTATTTCGTTAATTGTAGCACAATTTACTATTTTTTGTAGTTTTTCAGGTGCTGAACTTTCGGAGCTGTTTTGAGGCCCTAAATGATGTTTTTAGGGAAAACAAAGAGACTGAAAACATCCCAAACAAGCTAGGCTATTGGTTTTCAAGCTACTCTTTAAGATCTTCAAAACGAGGTATTATGATAGCCAAACGAAGATCGTATGCCAAAGTTACGGCCCCAGGAAGTTGACGTGCCAATTTACCCAAACGATGCCCACAGTTTTGGCGCTTCATCTCCTAGGGTTAGGTTTTTTTATGTTTAGGGTTTTCCATTGTTTTTCAATAATAAATAGGCCTTTCAGCCTCATTGTAACACAGTTTAGAGGCATGTAACTGCCACATCTCTCCTTAGAGATATGTTAACATCGCCCGAGCTATCTTACTTCCATTCTGTTTGTAAGCATAGTTCAATATTTTTCCATTAATGAAATGAAGTGTTTTTCTGCCGCATCTTTGTGTTTATGATTATATTTATAAGTTTTTGCATTCCGTTTAAGTTCGGATCAGTGGTATCAGAGCGGTCTGCTCTTTCTTTTTTTCTTTGCATGTCCCCAACGAGGTAAGGGTATAAGGAATTAGGGCTCAATCTGGTTAAACCACTACATGATTAGCCTCGCAAAACCCGATGACCTCCCATGGTGAAAGAAAAGAAAGAGTAGGGGGCAAGAGATCCTTTAAAAATGTTTCTCGAAGAAGGTCTTGAGTGACAGAGGGACGTGATGATGGATAAATTGCTAGATCCTTCGACGACTACCCACAGGCGATGCATCTTCATCCAGCAGCCATTATGGAGGTGCCACTCCTTTTAAGGTACAAGTTAACTTCGATATTCCCATATTCGAAGGCCTGATAGGTGCAAACGTCGTAGATAAATGGTTAAATCTATTGGAAGGATATTTTTCAGTTCATGACTTTTCCAATTAGGAAAAGATTACGTTTGAACTTCTCAAAGTCGCCCCACATGTCAAGGACTGGTGGGAAACCTACTGTGAATAAAGGGACGAGAGTGAACCATCGTTGTTTTTCGTTGTACCCACTTGGAATTCTTTTCAAGATGCCATCAAGGAACAATATTACCTTGTTGGGAGCTATGAAGATAAATACATAAAATGGACCACGCTATGGCAAGGAAGGGACCAAGATGTGTCGGAGTTCACAAATAATTTCCATACCCTTCTCACGAAGGTGGGTATCAAGGATACTTAGCAGCATTTGGTGCTCAAGTACCGCGGCTGTCTACACAAGTACATCTAGGACGAGATGGAATTCCTGGACATTTCCTCACTCGGCACGGCATATCGGTACGCTGTAAAGATTGAGCAGAAGTTTAAACATAAGAAGTCGGACTTTGGAGCTGCAAATCCAAAGAAAGGAAAAGGCACCCCCAAACCACAGAACAAGGGACCAATCCAAGGCGAGGCTACCTAGGACAACCCGTCGAAGCCGCAAGCAAAGAGAAACACCACAAAGACAAAGAAGGACACAGAAAAATGGTATGAGTTCCATAAGAGCTCCACTCACAATACAAGTGAGTGTCGGGCCAAGCGGTTACTGGTGGTCGAGCTGAACTCTTCCGAATCAAACACAGGTTCCGACTTTGATTCTGAACCCGATAAGGGGATTGACAAAGGGAAGTAGATCATTGATGCGGAGCCCAGTGCCACCATGGCCACCACAAAGATCTAGAAAATTGAGCCTGAATATCCAAAGGAGGGGGGACGCATCTTCCACTCATAGATGTGGGTGAAGGGTTCTCCGTTGCAGTTCATTGTCGACAATGGGAGCCAAACTAACCTCATTTCAGAAGAAGTCATGAAGCGGTTGGGTCTAAATACTACGGCACATCCACAGTCGTAGACCATTGGGTGGCTTCACCAAGGACGAGATCTTCACATTTAAGCCAACAGTGCTGCCTTCCCTATAGCATCAAGCCCTTCATGGATGAGGTGTTGTGTGATGTTGCTCCTCTTGACGTTTCTGATGTATTGTTAAGACAACCATACATGTGGAAGCAACATGCTATATATGAGTCTAGACCTCGCTTTATGATTATTACTTTAGCTAATAAGTTGTACAGGACACTGGAGGTAGCCCCGCCTGCCGCCATCTCTTTGATCAGTGCAAAGAAATGCAGTAAGATCATTTCCCAGACCAGGCAATTCATTTTCCTTATGATTCGCCCCCAAGGAAAGAAGAAGATTATGGCCATGGATTCCAGGCAGGGCTCCTCTACATAATAACAACAGATGGACAGGGTGGTGGAGGAGTACAGGGACATTTTCACCTCACCCCCAGGGGTACCTTTGCACTGTCAGGTCAAGCACTCCATCGATCTAACCCTAGGCACGCCGCTGCCCAATGGATTGATCTATCAATGCTCTGTTATGGAGAACAATGAGATCAAGAGGCAGATTCAGGAACTACTACAAAAATATCACATTAGGCCAAGCTCATCACCCGTGGGATGTTGATTGTATTGGTACAGAAGAAGGATGGGACCTACAGACTCTATACTGACTATCGGGCTCTGAACAAGATCACTGTCTGGAATAGGTACCCAATCCCACGGATTGATGACCTTTTGGACCAGCTCAAGAGGGCCAAATATTTCAGCAAGATTGACTTGAAGTCAAGTTATCACCAGGTGCCTCTCGAACCCTCCGATGTGTGGAAGACTACCTTCAAATCCAAGGAGGGCCTTTTCGATTGCTTGGTCATGCCGTTCGGATTGACGAACACCCCTGCAACCTTCATGAGATTGATGGATGACATCTTGCATCCCTTCACTAATGCATTCATGGTGGTGTATCTAGATGACATCTTGATCTTTAGCCAGAGTTGGGAAGAACACCTCCACCATATTTGACAGGTCATTCAAACCCTTCGACAACACAAGCGGCGTGCTAACTTGGAGAAATGCACCTTTGGCCTGACCCAAGCACAATACTTGGGGTACATCATTGATGAAGAGGGTGTACATGTGGACCCATCCAGATACAAGTCATTCAAGATTGGCCTACCCCAACCTCTCTAACAAAGCTTCGCAACTTTTTGGGTCTTGCCAATATCTACCACAGGTTCGTGTTGGAGTTCTCTCATATTGCTTGGCCTTTAAGTCAAGTCACCAAGGGCGGAGCAAAAGAAAAGTTCTTTTGGTCGGATAACCAACAACGAGCGTTCTCTGAGTTAAAGAATCACCTCTATTCTGCACCAGTTCTCACATTACAAGACCTGTAACAACCATTTGAGATTGAGACAGATGCCTCTGACTATGCTATTGGGGTAGTTCTTACTCAACATGGGCATCCAATGGCTTATCACAGTGACACACTTCCAGACACAGTCCAAAAGTACCCCACTTATGAAAAAGAAATGTATTTCAGTGTTTCACTACAGGCCTGTCATCAATGGAAGCATTACATTCTGGGGAAGGAAATGGTCATCCACACAGACCACCGGCCTCTACAGTTCATACAGACACAAGGGGAGTTACAGAACGATCACCGCCAGAAATGGTCCACCTATCTGCAATAGTTCCATTTGAACATTAAGTATAAGAAGGGCAACACCAATAATGTCATTGATTGCCTCAGTAGACCACCGGTAATGGCACTGATCATTGTGCTCGACTCCTATGGGCATGAGACATCGGGGTGGCTGCATGTTTACAAGAGCGATCCAGAATTTGACAGCATATACCAGACACTCCTAGAAGGGAGAAAGTTCTAAATTTTCACCTTCAGGATGCACTATTATGCCACTTAGGACACATGTGTGTTCCTTCAAGTGAGTGTGCCTAGATTATTTGGGAGTCACACTACAGTCGGGTCGCTGGACATTTCAGAGTAGAGAAAACAATGACGGTATTGAATAAGTATTTTTATTGGTCGAAAGTTCGTTGGGATGTTGGGAAGTACATTAGATCCTGCATCGCCTGCGCCATTGCGAAACCAACCATCAAGAAATAAGGCTTGTATACTCCTCTACCTACTCCTAGCTGGCCTTGGGAATATGTCTCCATGTATTATATGTCAGGCCTTCCTTCTACTAAGAATGACAACGATTGCGTTTTCGTGGTCGTTGACAGATTCTCTAAGATGGCCATCATGGCAGCTTGCAAGAAGAGTATCTTAGCAGAGGCGACTGCTAAGATCTTCTTTGAGCGAGTGTGGGTAGACTTTGGGATCCCACAGTCCATTATCTCAGATTGGGACAATAGATTCCTCAGTGCATTTTTGTCAAGTCTCTGGTCGATGCTGGATACAAAACTCACTAAGTCCACGATTTTCTAGGTGGGCGAGAAAGTTTGGCTTCATTTGCAAAAAGAGCGCCTTGTTGGGCCACACCAAAAGCTTCGCCTGCTCCGATATGGGCCATAGACCATCACCAAGGCCGTCAGTGACAATGCCTTCGAGCTCAGCATCCCTTCGTTCCTTGGTCTGCACCTAGTGTTCAATGTAGATTGCCTTCGGCCATACTTCCCACCATTGTTGGTCACATCTGACATTGCAAAACAACTCACACCAACAGAGCTAAACCCAGACTGCATGGAACATGCCACCACTGATCGAATCATGTACGCAAAGATCAAGAGCACTCGCCAGCAGAAGATCCAACTATTACCCTGATCTCAGATCTCATTACCCTGATCTCAGATCTCATTACCCTGATGATGGACTCACCTAGCTAGTCCGAAACGTCGGTTTCTTAAATTGCTCACAGGTTTTTCCATTAACAATAAAAAAAGATCCAACTATATCAGGTTGTCAAAGTTGGCCAACTCCTTCACCAAGGGAAGTGTCTCACTAGGGACCATGTTCAAAAGAAGTTTCCCCATCTCATGGAGGCACTCAATGCAATGGGGACCATTACTTCTTAAGGGGGGAGGAATGATCCAGGTGGATATTGGTGGCCACCTACCTGTTCCACTTGGACCCCCGACACTGTCTCTTTCAGTTTTTCGGTTTCCTTAATTGTAGCACAATTTATTATTTTTGGCAGTTTTTCGAGTCCTGAACTTTCAGAGCCATTATGAGGTCCTAAACGACGTTTTTAAGGAAAACAAAGAGATCGGAAATGTCCCATCCTTGCTTGCTTATTTTTTTTGGCCTTCTCTTTTATATCTTCGAAACAAGGTATTATGATAGCCAAACAGAGATCGTATGCCAAAGTTACGACCCCAGGAAGTTGATGTACCAATTTACCCAGATGGGGCCCATAGTTTTGGCGCTTCATCTCCTAGGGTTAGGTTTTTGGTTGTTTAGGGTTTTCCATTGGTTTTCAATAATAAATAGGCCTTTGAGCCTCATCGTAACACAGTTCAGAGGCATGTAGCTGCCACATCTCTACTCAGAGATAAGCTAACATCGCTCGAGCTATCTTACTTCCATTCCGTTTGTAAGAATAGTTTAGTATTTTTCCATTAATGAAATGAAGTGTTTTTCTGCCACATCTCTGTGTTTATGATTATATCTGTAAGTTTTTGCATTCATGTTTAAGTTCAGATCAGTTGTATCATAGCGGTCTGCTCTTTCTTTTTTTTTCTTTGCATGTCCCCAACGAGGTCAGGGTATAAGGAATTAGGGCTCGATCTGGTTGTACCATTGCAGGATCGGCCTCGCAAAACCAGATGACCTCCCATTGTGGAAGAAAAGAAAGATGAGGGGGTAGGAGATCCTTTCAAAATGTTTCTCGGAGAAGCTCTCGAGCGACAGAGGGACGTGATGATGGATAACTTTGCCCAGATCCTTCGACGGCTACCCACAGGTGATGCATCTTCATCCAGAAGCCACTCTAGAGGTGCCACTCATTTTAAGGTACAAGTTAATTTTGATATTCCCATATTCGAAGGCCTGATAGATGTAGACGTCGTAGAAAATGGTTAAATCTATTGGAAGGATATTTTTTAGTTCATGACTTTCCCAATCAGGAAAAGATTATGTTTGCACTTATCAACACTGCCCCACATGTCAAGGACTAGTGGGAAACCTACTGTGAACAAAAGGACGAGAGTGAACCCTCGCTGTTTTCAGCTGCACCAACTTGGAATTCTTTTTGAGATGCCATCAAGGATTAGTATTACCTTGTCGTGAGCTATGAAGATAAATACATAAAATGCACCACGCTACGACAGGGAAGGGACCAAGATGTGCCGGAGTTCACAAATACTTTCCATTTCCTTCACACGAAGTTGGGTATCAAGGATACTGAGCGGCATTTGGTGCTCAAGTACCACGACTATCTACATAAGTACATCCAAGACGAGATGGAATTCCTGGACAATTCCTTGCTCGGCACGGCGTATCGGTACACTGTAAAGATTGAGAAAAAGTTTAAATAGAAGAAGCGGGACTTTGGAGTTGTGAATCTAAATCGAGGAAAAGGTGACGCCAAACCACAGAACAAGGTACCAAGCCAAGGCGGGGCTACCCAGGACAACCCATCGAAGCCACAAGCAAAGAACAACACCATAAAGATGAAGAAGGACACAGGAAAATGGTGTGAGTTCCATAAAATCTCCACTCACAATACAAGTGAGTGTCGGTCCAAGTAGTCACTGGTGACTAAGTTGAAGGCTTCCAAATTAGACGCAGGTCCCGACTTTGAGTCTGAACTCGATAAGGGGACTGACAAAGGGAAGCATATCATTGATGCGGAGCCCAGTGCCACCATGGCCACCACAAATATCTAGAAAATTGAGCCCGAAGATCCAGAGGAGGGGGAGAGCCTCTTCCACTCAAAGATATGGGTGAAGGGTTCTCCATTGCAGTTCATTGTCGATAGCGGGAGCCAAAAGAACCTGATTTCAGCAGAAGTCGTGAAGTGTCTAGGCCTAAAGACTACAACACATCCACAATCTTACACCATTGGGTGGCTTCACCAAGGGCGAGATCTTCGCATTAGCCAATAATGCTACCTTCACTATAATATCAAGCCCTTCACAGATGAGGTATTGTGTGACATTGCTCCTCTTGAAGTTTCTAATGTATTGTTAGGACAACCATGCTTATGGAAGCGACATGATGTATATGAGTCTAGACCTCACTCTGTGATTATTACTTTGGCTAATAAGTTGTACAGGATACCGGAGGTAGCCCCGCCTACCACCATATCTTTGATCAGTGCAAAGCAATGCGATAAGATCATTTCCCAGACCAGGAAATTCGTTTTCCTTATGATTTGCCCCTAAGGCAAGAAGAATGTTGTGGCCACGACTTCCAAGCAGGGCTCCTCTGCACAACAACAATAGATGGACAAGGTCATGGAGGGGTACAGGTACCCACAGGGGTACCTGTTGAACCTCAGAATTACCTTCCCCTTGACATTTGTTCTCATCTTTTTCTCTTGATTTCTCACAAGACTACAGATCTAATAAATGACAAATACTATATTTTATCTTAGGAAAGCATTGAAATGATCACCATATTATATTTTCATGTTCTTTCTATTTTAATAGATTTTTGTAAATTAGCTACAAAACACAGCCTATTCTGCAGCTAACTCTGGGTTCCATAGCTACTCTTATGGTTTGACAGGTTACAGGTGTCAAATGAAGAACTGGGCCACATGGGCATCTCTAGAATCATCACTACATGGATTCTATCCTACTCACTCGGTCCAGATCGACAGAAAAGAATGCCTAAATTCATGGTCAAAGATGGAGTCAAATACATTATCTAGTAGCGGTAGGACTCTTGATTTGCTCTTTCGTGGCTAATCAAGAGTCTAACAATTCTTTTGAAGAGTTAATGTGGATTAAGCCACTTGTAGCTGATCTGAAGTTGAGGAGTTAATGCAAATTAGGCCACCTGTATCTGATCAGAAGTTTAACAGTCTCATTACAATTCAATTAAGCCACTTGTAGCATGTCTTCTTATAAGCAATCATGATAGATTCAGATGAAGCCCCCTGTAACAAGATTTTCTCTTAGACAATTATGTTGTTTTTCTATAAATATCGGTTGAATGAGACTGAGAAGTAGTTAGAAGCTAGAAGGAATTATAGGCTTTTGTTAAATACTCTGTTTAGACTTCGTTTTGTTGATAATACAAACTCTGTTTTGTCAATGGTGGTTTAAAAGTGCATCTTTAACTAGTTGTCATCCAGCCACATCAGTTGCAGAGGGCCCCTGCACTAAAGGAGGTTTTTCACTTGTTGTTTTCATTTTAATTTCTATTACTCTGTTTTATACAAGTCTGTTTTCTCTAATTTGTTTCATTTCAGTTTGTAACCAATAGTGTAAGGATAAAAATCACAACTGTGCAAGTCTTATTCTTCTGAGATATTTTATTGGAAATGACTGAATGAAAAATGAAGTAATGAGAATACACAGTTGCTTAGCTTCTTACTGTTTTTATTACTCATTTTCTTAGCATAGAACTATCAATTAGCTGTATTAATAGATGTTCTCAAAACCATTTCGAAATGATGACAATTCTAACTTAATTGGTTGAATATCTAATTCATGCAGTGATTGAGCTTACTCAACACATTGTTAGTTTTACAAACTATTATATTTTCTTTTTTTGTTTTCAAGTCATTACATAGTTGCATCACTTGACATTCCAAACAATCATTTCAAGGAGATTGATTCTATCATATTCCAAAATTGAATTATTTAATGGCTAAATGAATGCAATTATTGAATTACCTTCTGCATCAGTATTACTTTTGGTTTTAAGAATTAGATCCATGGATTAGGACTAAATGGTAGATAAGATAGATGCCATGTTTCTCTTATTACGTCCTAACTAGTTAAAATGATTCTTGGTCCATTTTTAAGAGATTAGACTAACTTAGGAACCTATCCTTCCTTTAAAACTCATTAGATCTATGTAAATCTCTCATAGATTGTATATTCTTAAACATCAAAGAACAAAAAGCCCCAAAACAAACATAAAAATACAAAACAACGAAGTAAGAGAAAAGTTAACTAAGCACATATAGTGCATCACACTTCATCAGTCTACAAACCTCGGTTGATAATTCATGCAAGCAATTTAGGACACTAAATTGACTAAACATTTTGGCGCTGTTGTCGGGGAAGTGTAATTGGGTAACCTTATCTCTTACATTCAAAAAAAAAAATTGATATGCGTAGAGAAAGAGACTCTAGGGGTAGATTCATAGGTAGAGGCAGGAGTTCAATTCCTACAACACCACCTACTCAACCAAGACTAAGAAGAGATACACCTCCATCTCAAGCTCATATTCCTAGCCATAGACCTCCTGAAGTTTTAAGGTTAGAAATTCAATCAAGAGGATCTCCTACTTCATCTACTGAGGGAGTCCTAGAGGAGGAAAATCATGGATCTCCAACAGAGGAAGTAGCCTTTTTCACCTGTATAGGGGAACATATTTTAGTTGAAGAATGAAAGATATCTAGTGAAGAAGAAGAAGTAGAACCTCTCTTCCACATACCATTAATAGAGGAACCAGAGGAAGAGCAATTAACCTTGCAGGTTGAATCTTATATTAACTCTGAAGAAACTATAATGGCAGAAGAAGTAGAGGATGGAGAATTCTCACTGTTTGGTGAAGGAGGAGGTAAAGGAAATAATGGAGAAGGCAGAGGAAATAATGGAAGAGGTAGAGGAAATAGGGAAGTTGATAATTCTTTTGGATTCCCTATAGTTGATGAAGAAATAGATGCCACAATGAAAAATATCTCACCTTCTGTCCTCCAAAATTTTCATGGATTAAAAGTGAAGACCCTGAAACCTTCTTATTTGAATTTGAAGTCTTGTGCAGAACTTATGATTATTTACAAGACTCTCAAAAACTCAAATTGTTCCCTTCAACATTGAAAGGAGCTGCTTAAAACGGTTCATGGGATTGGTCACTCAGTCCATTAGAGCATGGAATGACATGAAGAAAGTGTTTTTGGACAAGTATTTGGATTATTGCATGCCTATCAATCACAAGGATGAAGTGTTCAAATGATGCAAAGAGAGGATGAAAATTTAATGGATTTAATTGAGAGATTAAACTATAACTTAAAAAGAGCAAAAATGGATAACTTAGATCAAGATACTCTAAAAGCTCTTTTATTAAAATCCATTAGAGATGAGTGGATAGATATCCTTAACATGATGGGGAAGGGAGATATCTCTCAACTCCCATTACGTGACATAGGAGAATTATTTGTTCATATCTCAAGAGGAAAATCCAAAACTGGGAAAGGTCCAAGAGATCCTTCTCTTGTTAGGATGAATAGATCTGCAACTGGATCAGTGAGTAGGGCAAAAATTGGAAACATGCTTGATGAATTTAAAACATATATTCTAGGGAGCCTTAGTGAAAAGATAGACACCCTTAACAAAACAAGCAGAAAATCGAGACTGATGCTTTGGCTATTTTTTGTCCCAAATGCAGAAAGAAGCATGCTTTAAGAGAATGCCCTTTAGATGCAAAAGTCATAGAGACTTGTGTGATTTGTTCAGAAAACCATGAGACCAAAAGTTGTCCTTCAATCCCTAGTCTTAAGGCTGTTTTTCAAGAGGAAACAATTTCAAATCCAATAGAGTCTCTTTGCTTTGTCTCTAGAAGACCTTGGCAAGGGCAACAAAATCAGGGTTTTAACAACCAAATGTATATGCAGCCCCCTCCAAATTGGAATTCTTGGCAACAACCTTGGCCTCAATCTCAATCTCAAACTCAACCTTGGGCTCAAGGAATGCAAAATCCTTATGGAAGATTCTCTCCATACTATCAATATCCTCCATCATATCCAAACTATCCTCCCCAACAAATTCCTCAACAAAATCAACAGCCCCAACTTCAAAACCAAAACCCTCAACTTTCACTGCCATTTCCACAAAGACCAAATTAGTTACCTACCCAATCATTACCTAAACCCAACAATAAAAATCCTCAAAATACCTATATGGTGGAAGGATAGGAATTTCCAACTTACATGATCACTCCATTAGATCTCAATGATGTCCAATTGAGATTTGGTAGGATATTAGAAAAGAAAAAACCTTTTATGGTTATTCAAGAACAAGACAATTTCGAGGAAGATTCTCTACAACAAAATAAAAGTTTTGAAGGAACATCTCCTGAAAACCAGAATATTGAAAATGAAAAATAGAAAGAACCAATAAAATCAATTCCTATCATAGAGAAACAACCAATATCCACTTCTACACCTCCTTTTCCAAAAAGATTACAAGTTTATAGAGGGGTAGAAAAACATATTATGTTGCTTAATTACGATTTTCTAGATGAATTGAAAAATGTCTGTATCAAAATCCCTTTGTTACAAGCCATTAAGGAGATTCCAATTCTAGCTAAAACAGTAAAGGAGTTGAACATGAAGAAACTAGGAAGAAAAACAAAAGAAGTAAAAAGAATTCAGCTAGCAGGAAAAATAACAGACATAATGATGGGAAAAATTGCCATACAAAAATATGTAGATTCAGGAAGTCCAGTTGTAAAAACACATATCAATGGAGTTGAAATCCCAAATACATCGATTAACTTAGGAGAAACAATAAACATCATGAGCAAACAAACCATGGAACAACTCAAACTTCCCATTCTTCTTTATACACCTACATTACTGCAATTGGCAGATAGATCTGTAATCAAACCAGATGGTGTGTTAGAAGATATTTCAGTGCCTTTAGACTCTTGGGAGTACCCTGTTGATTTTATGATCCTAACCGCAAAGAGCAATCTAAGAGGACATCCACTTATATTAGGAAGACCTTGGCTGGCTACAGCTGATGCTTTCATAAGTTGTAGATCTGGTGATATGTATATCTCTGATGGTAATTCAACTAAGAAATTCACTATATATCCTCCAACAAGAACAATCACAGAGATAGATGAAAAAGAATGGATTGACAATGAAAATCATATTCAGCCTCTCTTTACTATTTCAACCATTAGTGAAGATATTCAAATCTTAAATATAATGGAAAATTTTGAATCATCTCCAGAATATGAACATGATCATATTAAAGAAAAATCTAATATTGAATGTTTGTCATCTAGGCAGATGTCTCTTTATTCTATGGAAGAATTTGGTAGCTCTATAGTTGAAATCTTTCCAGGGAAAACATTGAACATAAATAATAACTTGGAAACATTACAACAGGAAAAGCTAATCAAAACTTCACAACAACATTCTTCTGCATATGCATGGGAATACACTGACATGAAAGGAATTAGTCCTAAGATTTGTATACATCACATCTACATTGAGGAAAATTGTAAACCTATCAGACAACCTCAATGAAGGATGAATCCAAATCTTAGGGAAGTTGTGAAAGAAGAGTTGCAAAAATTGCTGAATTTAAATTTTATTTACCCAATTTCAAATAGCTAGTGGGTTTCTCCTCTAGTGATTGTGCCTAAAAAGAATGGTAAATGGAGGGTATATATTGATTATCAAGAATTGAATAAAGCTACCCAAAAAGATCATTTTCCTTTGCCCTTGAAAATAGCAAAAAGAAATTCTAAAAATAGAAATGCTAAAAATAACATTGCTATAAATAGCATTTCAGGATATACTCCAACTCTGTTGGAAATAGAAAAAAATAGAAATGCTAAAAATAGCATTTCGGGATATATTCCAATTTTGATTTGCCCTTGAATCAAAATTGAGAATTAAAATTCAAATTTAGTCTCGCTAGCTGTTTGAAAAATAATTAATTAATTCATCTTGAGTTAATTAGTTGGAGAAATTCAAACATGAAGTCTTTGTGAAGACATGCAACAATTATCCCTTTGATTGAGGAAGTTATCCCTCAATTAAGGAGATAAGGATGAGTTGTATTTGAGTTGTAATTAGTTAGCTTAGTTAACTGAGGTAAGTCAAGTTAAATTAGTTCCAAACAGTTGGAGGAACTAATTGTGAGTTCAGTTAGTCAATGCATGCAACTAGTGTTCTCCAGATAACTGAATATTCTCTCATAAATAACTCATGTATGTTAGTTTAGACAGAGACCCAATTGAAATTAAAGATAGGGACATTGTACTATCAGTTGGAGGAATTTTCCTATAAAGGAAACTCATCCATGCAGAAGGAATTCATTCCTTTAGGATTGCGCAGTTATTTCAGAGGTCAGAGCAGTGTGTGAGGTGAGAATCACACAGGTGGCAGCTGGAGGACCCAGGGGAAACTGTGCAAGGAAATAGGAGGCTTGGAGGATTGAAGGAAGGCATATGTGTTGTCTATTCTATCTATTAGCAGTAGTGAGGGATTGTACTGAGAGCTGGATAGCTTGTGAGCTAAAGCTTTGTGTAATCTGAGATATTTCCATTTGTATGATAATACAGATAGCGGGGTTTTTAGTTGAGGCTTTCCCTAGAGTATTCTTCTGTATTTCATGTGTGATTGGATCTTATTTTTTATATGTGTTCTATTTGATCTTGCTCAAAATCGATTAAGCTTCCACAAGTTTGATTGTAAAATTAGATTAAGTATTTTGCTTTAGTACATTGCATAATTAGATTATTCTAAAGTTTCTCTACAAGACGTGTAGAGAGTTGAATTTCTACATGGTATCAGAACAAGGTTTTGTAGTAAAAGTTCTACATGGTATCAAAGCAAAGGTTATCATAGCTGTGAATAATTTACTGAGAAGAATTCGAAGTTTGAAGTTCGGGGATATAGGTGTAAACCGAATTCACAAGATGGGACATTATGCAACTAATTTCCCATCGAAGAAGTCCAAGAAGGGATCCTCGAAAGGATCGGAAGGTGAGGCATTAGCCTCTCAGTTCGAAATGGAATTTACCCTCTTCCCATGCACGGTGTCATTGATGATAGGTTGTGTTTGGTATATTGACAGTGGAGCCTCATTCCACATGATTGGTGATAAAATTTTATTCAATACCTTGGAGGAGAAGGACCTCCAGATGCACATAGAGATGGGCTATGATGGCAAGTGCCGTGTTTCAGGTACAGGTACGGTTGTGTATAAGGGAGCATGGAGGTCCCCTCACCCTATTTAATGTGAAGTATGTGCCAGGACTGAAAAAGAACTTGGTAGCAGTCACAATGCTGGAGGATAAAGGCTACGATATTGTCTTCAGTAAAGGAAAGGCGTTCCTTAGACACATAGCCATGGGTCAAAACAAGAGGATTGGGATTCGAGTGAAGAATCTCTACAAGGTGGAGGTAGATGACTGTGCTGCATTGAGTTCTAAAGCAAAATTGGTGCAAAGCCAAGATATTGGCGAGTTATGGCATAGAAGGTTGGGCCACTTGCATCATGGGGCCTTGAAGATAATGCAATAGATTTATATCGGACTTCCCAAAGGTAAACTTGAGCAAGTGGACACATGCAAAGGTTGTACCTTGGGTAAGTATGCAAAATCTTCCTTTCAGGATCGAGACAGTCGAGCTGAAGTAATCCCGGAGTGAGTTCATACAAATGTGTGTGGACCATTCTTGACAGCCTCCATCGCTAAACAAAGTTACTATGTTATTTTCATTGATGATTTTTCTCATAGATGCTGGATCTATTTCACGCAGAAGAAGGATCAAACCTTCTCAAGGTTTTGTGAGTTCAAAGCCTTGGTTAAGAAAGAATCAGGAAATAAGATTAGGGCCTTGTGAAGTGACAATGGTGGAGAGTATGTCTCTCAAGAGTTTAAGGACTTATGTGCTGCAGAAGGAATTAAACTGGAGTTGACGACACCCCATAACCCACAATAGAATGGGGTGGTTGAAAGGAAGAACATAACGAATGTGGGAGCAGCTCGGGTGATGTTGCATGACCAAAGCCTACCACTTAATTTGTGGGTTGAGGCATGCAACACACCAGTTTACTTGCAGAATAGAAGCCTGCATCACATACTTGGGATGAAGACACCAAAGGAAGCTTTCTCCAGGAAGAGACCAGATGTGAGTCACTTCAGGATCTTTGGCTCATCGGTTTATTGCCATGTGACCAAGGATGCCTGGAAGAAGCTAGAGCCGACAACAGAGTTGGTGATACTTGTGGGGTACACTGATACACCCCACAACTATTGGGTGTACTTTCCTACCAGTCGGAGGATAGTGGTTCGCAAAGATCTCAAGTTTGATGAGAAGAAGACCATGTGAGTTTCCCCTGAGAGGGAGCTCAAACTATAGGTTGTGGAGGAACTGTTGGTTCCTAAGGAGGAGGAGCCTCAGACTGATGTGGAGCAGCCGCATGCAGAGGTTCCAGGAGTGGAGACATCCACTCATGCATAGTCTTCCAGAGATGGGCGGAAGCGCACAAGAGACGCTAACAGATTGTTGTTGGATGCGTGAGAGAATGTGGGAGAACCATCTTCTCAGCGCAGACAGAGGAGGTCACCTGAGAGGTACACTGGATACATGACCCTTGTTGGGGAATGTGTTGAGACCGAGCCATCTTCCTTTGAGGAAGCAGTGCAGCAGCCGATTTGGGTTGATGCTATGGTGGGGAAGTATGAATCCATAGTTCAGAACAATGTTTGGGATGTGGTTCTAAGACCGGAGAACAAGTCAGTTGTGAGTTCACCTTGGCTTTACAAGGTAAAACATGTTGCTAATGGTACTGTGGAGAAACATAAGGTAAGGTTTGTTGCCTGTGGTTTCTCACAGGTCGAGGGGATCAACTATGATGAGACTTTTGCTCCTGTAGCAAGGTAATCATCTATCAGATCGATGTTGGCACTATCAGGACAGATGCGTTAGAAGATCCATCAGATGGATGTGAATACTGCATTACTTAATGGCAAGATTGAGGAAGAGGTGTACATAGAGTAGCCAAAAGGATTTGAGACCTTCGCTTATGAGTCGCATGTGTGCCAACTCAAGAGAGCTTTGTACGGGCTGAAGCAAGCACCCTGTGCTTGGTACACCAGGATCAACAACTACTTCACTGGGTGGGGCTTCACAAAGAGTGAAGTGGATGAAAACTTGTACCACATCATGGTGGAAGGTAAGCAGTTGATCATTGTTCTTTATGTTGATGATCTGATATTAACAGGTGATGATCTGTTGATCATGTCTTGCAAGGAGGACCTTGCAAGAGAGTTTGAGATGAAAGACATGGGTCTCATGCACTACTTTCTAGGCATGGAAGTGTGGCAGAAGGATGGGGAAGTGTTTGTGTCTTAAGACAAGTATGCAAATGAGATACCCAGGAGATTCCACATGGAGAAGGGAAAACCAATGCAGACTCCTCTAGCAGATAACTGGAGGAAGGAGGATGCTACTTCAGGTGAGGTAGTAGAGGCTATTGTGTATCGACAGCTTGTGGGTTCACTGATGTACTTAGTGAACATGTAGAAATTTTGAATAATAAACACTTATTCACAGAGATTATCCCGATTATACACTATTTCAGAATACATTCACAATACATAATCTCCTCTACGTTGATCATCAATTTAGCAGCATAAAAAACAATGAAACATCAATCGCATGCACACATTAACACAATATGTAACCCGGGGAAAGCATACAGCTGAAAACCCCACACTATTTGTATATTATAATGATTGAGAACATGTAACAATACATAGTACAATACTCCTCTCATGTATCCAGCACTATCTCCACCTGTTACACACAAAACTAGCTCAGATCCAAACAAGTCACAGGTTCAAATCTTCTCCGCTGCTTTGCCTGCCTCCACTGTACAATGCCAAGTGAAAATCACGTGAGCACAAGCTACAATTGCCTTGATATTGGCCCACACTATGCAATCCTCATTGGCATTACTCAATCCATGCATGTGCACAATCTCATGCACAACTGATAGTCACAACTCTCCCTTTCACTTACCTCTAACACCTGTCTCTGTTGAACTGTCCATGCACTGAGTTAACTGATGTATCCTTTAGTTTCTTTATGAGTTAATAATTAGTGAATTAATTAATATTTAATTCACACAACTCATCACTAGTGTATTCTTTAGTTAGACTAAATACAACTAGTTCAACTAAGTCAAACTGAACACAACTCCATGAACTCCACATCCAACTCCACAGAACTCACATACTTGAGTTCTAATTGAAGTCCTCCATGCAATAGCTCAACTAACACATAAGAAACCACGTGATTCCTTTTGTGAGCTGCATGTGCTACATCCGAAGCTCGAACTGAAGTGCTCCAAGAGAATAAGATAATGTTTAGAGTCCAAATATTACTAAGGGCTAATGATATTTGACTGTTTCTATTTTTGGCCTGGCAGTCTAAAAATAGACTCTAATCACTCCGTTGTGAACCAAAAATAGAAGTTCATCTATTTTTCCCAACATGACCAATCATCCACAAATAGCATCCTGCAACTCATAGACCATGATCCATATGTCTAAAAATAGACATAGTCTAAAAATAGACTTTGCGCCAAAAATAGCCTGCGGGCCCACTTAGTGAAGGTGACTCCTTTCCACTAAGCTCCACCATCTTGTTGCATTTTCAACAGAACACACGACCAGATTTGTGCTTTATGGTGAACCAGCTGAGTCAAGCTATGGTTCAGCCTACCAAGCTGTTTTGGAAGGCAGCGAAGCATGTTTTGAGATACCTCAGAGGCACATCCCAGTTTGGATTATGGTACAGATGGTCAGATGGAGTGAAGCTACAGGGCTTCATAGATGTATATTGGGAAGGGAGTCCATCAGATCGGAAGAGCACATCAGGAGGAATTTTCAACCTTGGTTCAGCTGCAGTTTCTTGGTACAATACGAAACAGAGGTCAGTTCCACTTAGCTTAGCAGAGGCTGAATACATTGCTGCAAGTCAGGTAGCATGTGACGCCATTTGGATGCGGAAAATTCTAGTTGGTTTGTTTGATCAGAGGATGGATCCAACTGTGATCTATTGTGATAGTAAGAGTTCTATAAAACTCTCTGAGAATCCAGTATTTCATGATAGGTCCAAGCACATAGACATTCGATATCATCGTCTCGGAGACTGTGTGGCAAGGAGGATCATGTTGTTGCGGTATGTTTTGACCGATGAGCAAGATGCTAACATTTTGACGAAGGCATTTTCAAAGTTAAATTCGAGTTCCATAGAGACAAGATAGGGGTGACGGATAATACCTTTCTTGTTGAGAGGGAGTGTTGAAAATAACAACAAGAAATGCTAAAAATAGTATTGCTATAAATGGCATTTCAGGATATACTCCAACTCTGTTGGAAATAACAAAAAATAGAAATGCTAAAAATAGCATTGCTATAAATAACATTTCAAGATATATTCCAATTTTGATTTTTCCTTGAATCAAAATTGAAAATTAAAATTTGAATTTATTCTCACTAGCTGTTTGAAAAATAATTAATTAATTCATCTTGAGTTAATCAGTTGGAGAAATTCAAACATGAAGTCTTTGTGAAGACATGCAACAATGATCCATTTGATTGAGGAAGTTATCCCTTAATTAAGGAGATAAGGATGAGTTGTATTTGAGTTGTAATTAGTTAGCTCAGTTAACTGAGTTAAGTCGAGTTGAATTAGTTCCAAACAGTTGGAGGAACTAATTGTGAGTTCAGTCAGTTAATGCATGCATGCATGCAACTAGTGTTCTCCAGATAACTGAATATTCTCTCATAAATAACTCATGCATGTCAGTTCAGATAGAGACCCAGTTGAGATTAAAGACAGGGACATTGTACTATCAGTTGGAGGAATTTTCCTGAAAAGGAAACTCATCCATGTAGAAAGAATTCATTTCTTCAGGATTGCGCAATTATTTCAGAGGTCAGAGCAGTGTGTGAGGTGAGAATCACACAAGTGGCAGCTGGAGGACCCAGGAGAAACTGCGCAAGGAAATAGGAGGCTTGGAGGACTGAAGGAAGGCATATGTGTTGTCTATTCTGTCTATGAGCAGCAGTGAGGGATTGTACTGAGAGATGGATAGACTGTGAGCTAAAGCTTTGTGTAATACTAAGATATTTCCACTTGTATGATAATACAGATAGCGGGGTTTTTAGCTGAGGCTTTGCCCAAAGTATTCTTCTGTGTTTCATGTGTGATTGAATCTTATTTGTTATATGTGTTCTGTTTGATCTTGCTCAAAATCGATTAAGCTTCCGCAAGTTTGATTGTAGAAGTAGATTAAGTATTTTGCTTTAGTACATTGCATAATCAGATTATTCTACAGTTTCTCTACAAGATGTGTAGAGAGTAGAATTTCTACACTTTATAGATCAAGTGTCAAATACATTAGCAGGTAAGAAGTACTTCTCCTTCTTGGATGGTTTTAGTGGTTACAATCAGATTCAGGTAGCACATGAAGATCAAGATAAAACCACATTCACCTTCCCATGGGGAACTTATGCCTACCAAGTACTCCCTTTTGGATTATGCAATGCACCTGCAACATTCCAAAGAGCAGTACTAGGAATTTTTCCTGATCTGATACATGATTGTGTAGAGGTATATATGGATGACTTTACAGTTTATGGGAATACATTTGAGGAAGCATTAGAAAATTTGGAAAAAGTTCTTAAAAGATGTAAGGAAGCAAATCTTTCACTAAGCCATGAAAAATGTTTTATGATGTTTACAGAAGGGATTGTTTTAGGACATCACATTTCAGGAGATGGAATTAAGGTTGATAAATCTAAATTTTCCAAGTTGTCAAAAGGATGTTAGAAGTTTTCTAGGATTCACAAGATATTATAGAAGGTTTATAGAAAATTTCACTAAACTAGCATCACCACTCTTTAAATTGCTCACCAAAGATTGTGAATTCAATTGGAATCCTGATTTCCAATTGGCATTTGAGACTTTGAAAGCAAAAATTTCAGAGGTACCCATCTTAAGAGGTCAAAATTGGAAACTGCCTTTTCATATTTCAACAGATACTTCAGATACAGCTCTGGGAACTGTATTAGGACAAAAAGATTTGATCCCTTATGCCATCTACTACACAAGCAAGAATTTGACTCCCACCGAGTTCATGCTATCAACAAGTTCAGACATTATATAACAGGCTATGAAATCTTTGTTCATACAGATCACTCTGTAATTAGATACTTAATGAATAAATCGATTACTAATGGCAGAGTTACAAGATGGTTATTACTCCTGCAAGAGTTCAACATCACTGTTTTAGATAGACCTGGAAAAAAAAATACAGTTGCTGATTTCTTGTCTAGAATTCAAAATACTAAAGATAACACTCCAGTTGAAGATAAATTTCCTGATGAATACCTTTCTGCAGTAACTACTCAAACCCCTTGGTTTGCAGATATTGCTAATTACTTAGTCACAGGAAAATTACCTTCACATCTGTTTCCTAAGGAGAAAAGAAAAATCATTCAAACAAGTGCAAATTACTCATGGATTACTAATGAATTGTATAAAACAGGTCCAGATCTCATGATTAGAAGATGTGTTCGAGAAGATGAAATGCCTGAAATTCTTAAGGCATGCCATAATAAACCTTGTGGTGGACATTTTGTTGACAAGAGGACAACCAATAAAATCCTTCATTTAGGATATTATTGGCCCTCCATCTTCAGAGATGCCAAAGAGTATGTTAAAAGGTGTGACAACTGTCAAAGGGTAGGGAAACCTGCTCCATCAGATGAAATGCCACTACAAACTCAGGTACTCATTGAACCTTTTGAAAATGGGCCTTGGATTTTGTTGGACCAATTAATCCTCCATCTAAACAAAAGAAGTATATTTTGGTATGCACTGATTATGTCACCAAATGGGTAGAAGCTAAATCATTACCTTTTGCTAATGAGAAAACTGTAGTTAATTTTCTTTTTGAGGACATCTTCACTTGTTTCGGTGTTCCAAGAGAAATAGTGACAGATTAAGGATCTAAATTTACATCTAAAATGGTGGAAATACTTGTGGAAGAATACAAGATAAAACATAGGAAGTCTACTCCTTACCATCCACAAGCAAACGGTCAAGTTGTATCTAACAATAAGGTGATTAAAGGAATTCTCACGAAGACTGTACATCTACACAGAAGAGATTGGGCAGAAAGGCTTCCTGAAGCCTTATGGGCCTACAAAACTACAAGAGGAGCACAACAGGACATACTCCCTATGAGCTTATTTATGGGAAGCAAGTCCTATTCCCTATAGAGTTTCAAATTAGAACCTTCAAGATGGCAGTGCAATTGGGATTGGATTTATCAAAAGCACAGAAACATATATTGGAGCAACTCAATGAGCTTGATGAAATCAGGCAAGATGCAATTCAAAGAACCAGTTTAGTTGAACAACAAGGGGCTAAATGGCATGATAAATATATCAAGGAGAAGAAGTTTCAAGCAAGAGATTGGGCACTTTTGTTCGATTCAAAATGCAAAGATTTTCAAGGGAAGTTTCAGACCCATTGGCTTGGGCCAGATGAGATTGAAGAAGTCTTTAATATTGGAGCAGTGAGAATAAGGACAATAGATGAGAGAAAGGTACATCTTATTGTAAATGGTCATCAGATAAAGATATATCATAAGCCAATTTCAAGGGAGGATTTTGTCAGAATTTTCCAAGATAACACTGAGATGAAGTTGGTGAAGAAGAATTATTCTTCTCCACTAACTTAGTTTTCCTGTACATATATATATATATATATATATATATATATATATATATATATATATATATATATAAGTCTGAAAACCAATTGTTCATTGGCTTACTTATACAGGAAATACAGGGTGAAAATAAGAGATTTCTGACATCCTATATTTCCTATTTTCTTTATGTAATAAGTAGTGACATAAAGCTACATTCATTTGCAGTGCCTAATCTGCAAATTCATTTCATTTCATTTAATCTCACTTCACTTTCATTCCCTTTCACTGTTATATTCCATTTTCCTTTCATTACACTCCATTTTCATTTTATTTCACATCCATGTTCCATTTCCATATTTCATCTTTATCATGTTTTGCGGCTAATTCCATTCTGCAACCACATCTCATTCCACAGCTCTGTTCCAAATAAATGTTGATTGCCGGGAATTGAAGAATTATTTTTTTGAAGACTGATATGCTAAGAAAGGTATCCGTGGATCAACATCAAAGAAAAATAACAAACAAAAAGGTTAAGGTTTAAAATAGCAAGGTTAGAACATAGAGTATGTATAATATGGGCATTCATATGTTTCCATGACAAATCATCATTTGATTTGATTGCAATCTCTATCGTACTACATATCTGCCACACCATCCATCTTCCGTCACATAACAGTCCATAATTAACTCCCTCATTGTTTTTAACGGTCATGACTACGACGTGACATACTTGTCCACGTTTCTCCAAAACCCTTACCATCTACTTATTTCATGCAAACATGCAATTCTTTTCACCATACTCGCAGTCAATCCATTTCATAAACCAGGAAGGGTAATTATGAAGGTTAAGGAATTTTTCGAAGCAGAAGGCATGGGACTCATTGTCAGTTTAGAACCGGTAGGAGCAAAGTATATGGAGGGATACCCACAGTTCAAGGAAATGTTGCAGAAGGTTGGATGGTTTAAATTCATCAAAAAATTTGATGGTTTTGATAAAGAGATCACAAAATCTTTTGCTAGATATTTTGATGGTACAGAGGTAGAAATTGGAGATATTAAGTTTGCAGTAATGGAGTCATTCATAGCAAAGGCTACAAAACTTCCAATACATGGTGAAATATGGTTCAAAAACAAGGAATTCCACAATGAATCATGGAAAGTAATACTCAGGAACCCAGGTATGGATGTCTCATTTTTAGAAAAGAAATTCCCATTTCAACTCTTAAAGTAAATGGAGGAGCATGCTTTTGATATTACAAAAATTTATCACCTGTGAGGGGAGATTCGGGTGCATGTATGTCTACCATATACGTTTACTGATGAATTTCCTAGAAAATGGAGAAATCAATCTTCCTTTCTTCCTACTAAATAGTTTAAGAAGGATGGCCTCAAATGTGCAAAAGAAAATAGAGTTCATAGACACAACCATGTACCATCATGGGTTGATAAAGATATTGATTGAGTTTCATTTAAAAGGCATAGGAGATACCTGGGAGGATTTCCTCATTAGAAATCATTTTCAAGAAGCACCAGAGTCACCCAAAGAAGATAATGTTAGAAAAAAACAAGAAAGAAGATTGGTATAACCATTAAAGACAAACTTGAGTCTTCATCACAGAAAGATGATGAAAAATTAATATCTAAAGAATTGACAGAAATCAGGAAACAAATCAGAGTAAGAGGAAAGATAAGAAAAGAGAAAAAGGTCACAGAGAAAGAGAATGTAAGTCATCCACAACCTAGAAGAAGCTCTAGACTCCGAGGGTTGGCAAAGAAAACACCGTCAAAAGGGACATAGTTCATAAACTTAGAAGAGGAAACCTCAGAAACTTCTCATGTTAACATCTCTTCTGCACATAGTGCTCAAAATTCTCCTGACCATAATTTTGAAGGTAGCCCAAGCAGAAGATATCCAGGCATAGATCTTGTACAACAACAAATATATGATTATATAGAATCAATGGAGAAGAAAAGTGCCTCAATGAATCCAAAACCCTTTGTCAATCCACAAGAACCTCTAATTGACTCTCTCAAACAGGAAATCTATGAATTAGAGATATTGAACAGACATATCAAAAAGGAGAATGAAACTTTGAAAGAACAAAGTAAATTGGACAAGGCTATTCATGATAATACCATTCTGCATCTAGGACCGCGGTATAAGAAAAATAGGAAGTTGAAAAGAAAGAATAGAAGTCTGAACAGAACATTCATCAACCTCAAATACAAGCTTCTTATGAGGAAACCCAGAATGACAATCACTTCAAAGAAGAGAAAAAGAAGAAAATTGGATGTACTAGCAGAAGTGTCTGAGCAAATGCATTAGAGAATAAGAACTCACATTTTTGGCAAATTGCATGAGGACATGCAATGATTTTGCAATGGGGGTATGTTGAACCTCAGAATTACCTTCCCCTTGACATTTGTTCTCATCTTTTTCTTTTGATTTCTCACAATTCTACAGATCCAATCAATGATAAATGCTAGATTTTGTCTTAGGAAAGCATTAAAATGATCACCATATTATATTTTCATGTTCTTGCTATTTTAATAGATTTTTGCAAATTAGCTATAGAACGCAACCTATTCTGCAGCTAATTGTGGGTTTCATAGCTACTCTCATGGTTTGGCAGGTTACAGGTGTCAAATGAAGAACTCGGCCACATGGGCATCTCCATAATCATCTCCACATGGATTCTATCCTACTCACTCGGTACAGATTGACAAAAAAGCATGCCTAAAATCATGGTCAAAGATGGAGTCAAATACGTTATCTAGTAGTAGTAGGACTCTTTATTTGCTCTTTCGTGGCTAATCAAGAGTCTAACAGTTCTGTTGAAGAGTTAATGCGGATTAAGCCACTTGTAGCTTATCAGAAGTTGAGGAGTTAATGCAGATCAGGCCACCTGTAGCTGATAAGAAGTTTAACAGTCTCATTACAATTCAAATTAAGCCACTTGTAGCTTGTCTTCTTATAAACGGTCATGATAGATTCAGATCAAGCCATCTGTAACAAGATTTTCTCTTAGACAGTTATGTTGTTTTTCTATAAATATCGGTTGAATGAGATTGAGAAGTAGTTAGAGGCTAGAAGGAATTATAGGCTTTTGTTAAATACTCTGTTCAGAATTCGTTTTGCTGATAATATAAACTCTGTATTGTCAATGGTGGTTTAAAAGTGCATCTTTAATTAGCTGCCATCCAGCCACATCAGTTGCAGAGGGCCCCTGCATTGAAGGAGGTTTTTCACTTATTGTTTTCATTTTAATTTCTATTACTCTATTTTCTACAAATTTGTTTTCTCTAATTTGTTTCATTTCAATTTGTAACCAATAGTATAAGGATAAAAATCACAACTATGCAAGTCTTATTCTTCTGAGATATTGTATGAGAAATGGCTGAATGAAAAATGAACTAATGAGAATACACAGTTGCTTAGATTCTTACTGTTTTGATTACTCATTTTCTTAGCATAGAACTGTTAATTAGCTGTATTAATAGATGTTCTCAAAACCATTTCGAAATGATGATAATTATAACTTAATTGGTTGAATATCTAATTCATGCAGTGATTGAGCTTACTCAACGCATTGTTAGTTTTAAAAACTATCATCTTTTATTTTCTGTTTTCAGGTCATTACTTAGTTGCATCACTTGACATTCCAAAAGATCATTTCAAGGAGATTGATTCTATCATATTCAAAAATTGAATGGTTGAATGGCTAAATGAATGCAATTATTGAATTACCTTATGCATCAGTGTTACTATTGGTTTTAAGAATTAGATCCATGGATTAGGACTAAATGGTAGATAAGATATATGCTCTGTTTCTCTTATTAGGTCCTAACTAGTTAAAATGATTCTTGGTCCATTTTTAGGAGATTAGACTAACTTAGGAACCTATCCTTCCTTTAAAACTCATAAGATCCATGTAAATCTCTCATAGATTGTATATTCTTAGACATCAAAGAACAGAAACCCCAAAACAAACATAAAAATACAAAACAACGAAGCAAGAGAAAAGTTAACTAAGCACATATAGTGCATCACACTTCATCAGTCTACAAACCTCAGTTGATAATTCATGTAAGCAATTTAGGACACTAAATTGACTAAACAAGTCGTCTCCACTGTCAGGTCAGGCACTCCATTGATTTGACCCCAGGCGCGCCGCTGCCCAATGGACTGATATATCAACGCTCTGTTATGGAGAACGATGAGATCAAGAGGCATATTCAGGAACTATTGCAGAAAGGGCACATCAGGCCAAGCTCATCACCCTGTGGGAGCCCTATTGTATTGGTACAGAAGAAGGATGGGACCTGGAGACTCTGTATTGACTATTGGGCGCTGAACAAGATCATTGTCTCGAATAGGTACCCAATCTCGCGGATTGATGAACTTTTGGACCAGCTCATGGGGGCCAAATATTTCAACAAGATTGACTTGAAGTCAGGTGATCATAGGTTCATATTAAACCCTCTGATGTGTGGAAGACAACCTTCAAATCCAAGGAGGGCCTTTCCAAATGGTTGGTCATTCCGTTCGGATTGACGAACGCCCCTGCAACCTTCATGAGCCTGATGGATGACATCTTGCATCCCTTCACCAATGCATTCATGGTGGTGTACCTAGATGACATCTTGATCTTCAGCTAGAGTTGGGAAGAACACCTCCACCATATTCGACAGGTCCTTCAAACCCTTCGACAACACAAGCTGTGTGTTAACTTGGAGAAATGCACCTTTGGCCTGACCCAGGTTCAATACTTGGGGTACATCATTGATGAGGAGGGTGTACATGTGGACCCATTTCCACGCGCTGTTTGGTGATTTCTGCTATTGAACTGCTACCCTAGATATTTTGATAAGTTGCTTGCAGTTGCACGAGCTTTCCTTCAATGGAGGCTGTAATTGATAAGCCTCATCTATCCATGGCTGTAGGCATGCTTTTAAGACCACTTCTTTGTGCCGAGCGGCATACACTTGTTCCTTGAGCGCCTTTTCCTCCTGCATCCGTGCAAGCCTTTGTGTAAGGACAACTGTCTGTGTGGTCCCTTTTACCTTGTCATACCGCTATTGTAGCTCACGTGCCTCTGTCTCTAGGCGCTCTACATTTGGGTCCTCCTATAGGGTGGTTAGAACCTTAAATGACTGTTTGAAAAGCTGCATGCAGTCTGCCACTGCACTGTCAACCGCCGCTATTTCTGTTGTAACAACGATGGTACGCTATTCCCTGACTTCCAGCGGAGTTGAAGCCTACGCCTTCAACTCTAATTCTGCGATCTGCAGGTTCAACTCTAGCTGAACCCTAGCCATCTCTGCTCGGACGTCACACACCCATGTGGCTAAATTTATGGACGCACGCCTCAACCGGTTCCTCTGCCTGAATGGCCAACTCCCAGACCATCTGGAAAGCTTCCTCCACTACCTGCATTATCTGCTTATTCTTCTCTACTGCTTCGTTGTGTTGCAGGTCCAACTACTCGATGTTGATGCGTTGCTCGCTCATTACCTGTAGAACACGACTCTCCTTGGCCCAAAGTTCTGCGGTGACTCCATCCTGTAAGAGGTAGAGCGTCTCCTAAGGGAGCACAAGCATGTTCAATCCTACCCCTTTCAAATTGCTAACCGTGGGCCTTTCAGCCTCATTCTTTGTAGTAAGTTCCCCCTCTTGTAGCACTATGGTGTTGGTCACCCTTGTGTGCAACATTTCCACGGCAACTGAAGTGCCGTTCGCGAGGCTGGTGGACACTGTGCCAGCCTGTGGAGTGCGAACCTGCAACTCTTGTAGTTCTGTTCGAAGAGCCCCCAATACTAGCTGTTGTTGTTCTTTGAATTGCTGGAGTGCCTCCGCCGTGACATCCTGCACCGTTTCTCCAATATCATGCAAATCCCCCTTAGTGAAGGTGATTGGGTCGAAGGAAGTTTTGGATGCCTTGGTTTTCTTTCATGGCACTTCCTTGTCTCACAGCCGCAAACACTTGAGTTGGGTGGATGTCATCTACGTGTCCACGCCACCTTGTTTTGTCTCTGTCTCTGGTTCAGTCCCAGGCGAAGGTGACTTCTGTCCTTTGCGCTCTTCTTCTCTTGTTTTCTGTTGTTGTTCGACCAATTTCACAACGGTGCGTGCTACTTGGGCCTTAGCCTCTGGTTCCTCTTTCCTGCGCTTCTCAACTAGCTGCGCCATTTGGAGCTTTGTTTCCTCCTTTTTACGCTACGTGGCGGACTTGTCCGTTTCCACCACAGAGCCTGCTGGGGCTTACCACTCCAGTGGCCAAGACTTGAGGACTGCAAATATCACATCGTCAATTGCCAGCTACGGTAATTTTTTCCATGTCATTGTGGGGTCCTTTCACGCCCTAATAAAGACATGGTGGAAATCTGCTTTGAACTCTGCAAAGATTTGCAAACTGGCATAGATTGTGGGTGACAACCGCGGCTTGCGATTGATCCCCATTTGGATGATAATATCCATTAAGACCTAGAAGATTTTACTTTCTCTGATACGCTGTGCATCCTTGGTTGCCCACAGCGAAGCGTACTTCGCTTCCTCTTAAAGGTCTGAGACGACCGAAGGGATTGGCTATCTTCGGGAAAATCCCATGCCACCAGTACGATTGAAAGTAGGAGCCATACATAGTGGAATGTTTTTCCTTTCTGCTGTGCCTCGTGACAGTTCGCAAAGAACTCGCTGCATAGATAGTCCAATAGTTGAACTGGACTCCTTCAGCGCATTGGGTCGCTAGTTCAATCACTGGCGCGGGCACCTCATCCGCGCGGCAATTTCGCATCACCTTCCCAGCTAATATTTGTGTTATGACCTTGATTGTAGGGTTGTCAATGCTGGAGATGGCATATCCTTGCTTCTTCTTCTCCAACTTGAACTTCTTCTTCGGTTCCGTGAGGGCCAACTCGCCACCTATTCCTTCTGAAATATTGGCTGGATCCTCCCCTGAGTAAGGCAAACGTGTAATACAGTGAATCAGATGGTCTGTGATGGGGATGGGCTCCTCCAACCACAAACACCCATCATGCACCAAGCAGAGCACCTGCTTGATGACAAAGATGGTCACTGGGGCGCAGTGGTAATGTGGCACCCTGTAATATTCCTAATTAGCTATGGCTAATTAGAATATTCGATTTTGTTCGATTTTTGCCTTCTATAGTTATTTGTAAATAAAAAGTGAGGAGGGGGGAACATAACTCACTTTAGAATAAAAAGTCACTTCCTAGGTAGCACAACATTGTGACTTAAGGGGGAACCAAGGGGACCAAAGGGGGACGCAAAAATGGGGCCCACGCAGACACATGGAGGGACTCTGCAGGAGGGAAGGAACACATGGAAAGAAGGGGATCACGCAGGAGAAAGTGAGCCTAGGGATTGTGAGAGGCAGAGGCTATAAAATAGAGAGGAACCCCCTCATTTGGGATCATTCTGGTTATGAGCATTTGTGATAGTCATTTCGACTTAGAGCATGCTAGCTGTTTAGCTAGTCTGCAGCACTGTTTAGTGCATTGAGTGTCTCCGTTCGGAGATCTCACCCTTAGCCCCGGGGGACTTCGAGTGCCTACTCGGGCAAGGTATTTCCATTGGCATTCTAGCAGTAGATTCATTAGCGTTTCAGCAACAGTTTCATCATCATTTCAGCAACAGTTTCATCAGCGTCTTTGAGGAACTGCACAAAACCCTAAGGGGGTGATTTTCGGGGGTCGGCCATTTCAGAAAAGCTTTCTTTCTGGGTTTTTTGAGTAGAGTCCAATTACAGGGTTTCAATCTTTTTTGAGGAGGGGAGCAGCCCCAAATCCTCATTCGACTTCTAGTAGCAACAACAGCACGACAATTTCCCAGTAGCTGGGACACAGATCAGTGTGAAGTCATTCCAGGAAAGCTTTTTGGGTTTTTCTGGGTTTCTTGAGTAGAGCCTGAATCTAGAGTTTCAACTTTTTCCAAGGAGGGGAGTAGCCCCAAATCATCATTTGTTTTCAGCAGTAGCAATAACACAACAGCAACATCCACGCAGAGAGGCCATTCTTGTCATTCTGAGAGTATTTCTTCAACTGCCTTGTGCAATCGAGGTGCCATCTGTCTAATCACTTCTTGTACTCATTTATTGCTCAGTATAATAAAATGGCTTAGCATTTCTCGCTGCATTCCTTGTGTATCTGCTTATATTTCTGGTTTACATTATTATATGTTGTTCCATTGTTATTTTATCACTTCAAGGTTATTATATCATTTGCACATATTTGGTTGGAGTTTTTGCTGGGGTTTGAGGAATATTCCAGGTTAGGAATATTATAGTGGTATTACAGCATAGATCTGGCTCAGCCTGTGGAGTTAGTAATCTATGACACTGGGGGAAAAACCCTATATCTGTTACAGAGGTCAGAGATACAGAGACACTAGGCGTAGGTTGGAGAATACCTACGGAGAGGGAGATTGTGTTCCTATGGTAGACGCAGAACAAGAGGAACCTGTGGTAGACGCAGAACAGAGAGAGCCAGTAGTGGACGCAGAGCAGATGGCAGACGAGGACGAGAAGAGATTTGTGGATATGCTCCTCAAATCAGTGCAGGATCTGTCGAGGCAGATTGAGGTGATGGGGCAGAGATTCACGGTAGTTGAGGCCAGATAGCGGGATAGCCCATGAGTTTTTCAGGTCGGTGAGGGATCAGGTGCATCCCATCACTTGCCAGAGCAGCGTGATACTGCGCAGCAGGGGGCCTCACATGCCCCTACACGCTATACCATGCCCACCTTCTTAGGAGCAGACACGGGGGCCACAGCTCAGCAGGAGGCAGATCCCGAGCATATGGGCGATTATTTTGCAGAGTACTAGGCCTATGGGCAAGAGTTTAGGGAAGCAGAGGCAGAGGCCATCAAGGTGGCAACGTTGCATTTGGATGGCGAGACCCAGGATTGGTGGTTTCATGGGATGGTTACATTGGGGCACTCGACAGTGATGTCATATGCTGAGTTTACCAGGAGACTCATGGAGCGATTTGATCGGAGGGATCCAGAGTAGCATTTCGTTGAGCTAACGAGGCTCAAACAAACAGGGAGCCTAGAGACCTACATTGCAGATTTCTTGAGGGTCTTCGTGATGGTGCCAGACCTCTCCATGACACGAAGGGTCTATATGTATGTTGAGGGGTTAGCAGAGCCACTTCGGGGTCTAGTCCGATCCACTAGACCAGCTACACTCCAGGACGCTATCAGCAGGATCCGGGACTTACAGGATGTCTTACCTAGGACCCGTACACCTTACCCCTAGAGAAATACTTTCCAGTCTAAGGGGAATGATGTGAGGATTCCACCTCCAAAGGGGAATCCAGGATGAGTACAGCTTCACGATGATGCCAGGAGGGAGCTGAATAAGAAGTGGTTGTGCTTCACTTGTCAGGAGCCATGGGCACTAGGACATAGATGTGCTGCTGGTAAAGCACATTTTATTGAGGTATTCTCTGAGAGCAGTGGAGAAGAGGATGACGAGGAGGATATGGAGGCAGGAGATAGCCATGCCATACAGGGACGTTTGCCACTTCCACCACCAGCAGCAGGTGGTGCATCTTTTGCACCCATTGGAGGGGCCCTTGCAGCATTGCGGTGAGTTCCCAAGTATCTGACGCTACACGTACGAGGGATAGTACGTGGCCAGCGCGTATCAGTTTTGGTTGATAGTGGGGCAAC
This sequence comes from Pinus tabuliformis, assembly GCA_031772625.1. Taxonomy (NCBI): domain Eukaryota; kingdom Viridiplantae; phylum Streptophyta; class Pinopsida; order Pinales; family Pinaceae; genus Pinus; species Pinus tabuliformis. The sequence goes on along the minus strand of CM062817.1, from coordinate 942,087,297 downwards.
CCACAACTTCATTGATGCCCAGATGGTTGAGCGGAGAGGTATACAGACAGAGAGCTTCGATGGATTTTCAATCTTGGTCCCAGGAGATTAGACCATGACGTGTGCTCGTTATGTTCCAGAGCTTTTAGTGACGATGGGCACCTACACATTGATTGACCAATTTTTAGTGGTTGATATTCCGGACACCAACATGATACTGGGTGTTCAGTGGCTTATCACTCTACGAAAAGTCACAACAGATTGGAAGACCCTGGAGATGGAGTGGGATGATGAGAAGACAGGGAGGCATGAGAAGATACGAGGACAACACATATATCCGCCTCAGACTGTCTCGGCTCATCAGATGGAGGCAGTCTTCTGAAAGGGAGACATAGAGTAGGTAGTGGAGCTGTGTGCATCAGAGGTAGGAACTACAGGGCAGATGGTACACCCAGAGATACGGTCTATCCTTGATCGGTATGCCATAGTGTTTGGGGAGATTCCACCAGGACAACCACCAGATCAGGGGTTTGAGCACACCATCAAGCTTGAGCAGGGCATACAGGCCGTGATGACCACCCCCTATAGGCACCCCAAGGCCTATCGAGATGAGATTGAGTGGGCTATCTAGGAGTTGCTTGCATTGCCAGATTTCACGCAGCCATTTGTTTTGGAGTGTGATGCGTCGGGAGAGGGGATCGGCGCAGTATTGATGCAGGGAGGTCACCCTATAGCATTTGAGAGCCGGAAGCTCCTTCGCATGAGAGGTTGTATTCCATATACAACAAGGAGATGCTGGCCATCATGTATGCATTGGCTAAGTATCGGCAGTATTTGGTAGGCAACAAGTATAGGGTGGTCGATGAGATCATCTACTACAGGGACCAAATCTTCTTGAATGAGGGGTCTCAGCTCAAGAAGAAGATACTCCAGGCATCACATGATTCCCCATTGGCAGGACATTAGGGTTTTACCAAAACCTACAGGGCCATTAGGGAGAGGTTCTCATGGAAGTGCCTCAAGGAGGATGTACTCCAACACATCCGGAAGTGCGATGTTTGCCAGAGGAACAATGGAGAGATGAGACATCCTGCAGGATTATTGCAGCCTCTTCCCATTTCGGAGGGGAAATGGGAGAGTATTTTTATGGACTTCATCACAGGCTTGCCCATGGTACAGGGCAAGGATTGTATCTTTGTCATCGTTGATCGATTGACGAAGTACACACATTTCTTTGCCATATCCGCACACTATACAACAACATAGGTGGCCGAGCTATTCTTCAGGGAGATCTTCAGGCTACATGGTCTTCCTAAGACCATCGTCAGTGATAGGGACAACCGTTTCATGGGCGGGTTTTGGTAGGAGATTTTCCGATTGGCGGGGATGGAGTTGACACCGAGTACCAGCTATCACCCACAGACGGACGGACAGACAGAGATAGTTAACAAGTGGCTGGAGGGCTACTTGCGTAACTATGTTAGTGGGCAGTAGCGAGCATGGCTGAAGTGGCTGCATCTGGGGGAGTACTGCAACAATACTTCGCATCACATGTCCATTGGTATGTCACCATTCTATGCCTTATATGGTTATGTTGAGGGCCCCGAGGTCGGGTCAACAACAAGGGGGATACCCACCCGGTCCGGAACCTGGTTAGCGGCTCCTTGCCCGTTTGGAGTAGCGGGTCCGACTGGGGATAACGGGACCAGTTTCCCGATGTATGGGATGTGTATGTGTGTGTATGTGGAATTTTGGTAGGTTACTTCTAAGAAACGTTCTTAAGACTACTGTAAATCTATCTTACAAACTTGAGCCTAAATTACCATAATCAAATGAAAACAACACACAGAATTTACATTAACCCGGGATGTTTCTTTTTGTCATGCGATCTAGAGAATTTCTAACAGCAGCTGGTAATAAAGATCATTCAACTGATATTAGAATATAAATCAATAAAGATAAACCATTCTGCATAAGAAGTTAGACAGAGCAGTTGTGAACAACACATCGCATAATCAAATCATTCGCATATTAAACATGAATAGACAAATCCACCGTACAGAAGTGCCAAATGATAACTTATATATACATTAACATGCAAACAATATCAGCTGTATATCGTTTTAAGAATACAAGCAGAAATTAATCAAGAGATAAAAGTACCATTGATGACTAATTCTTACCCATAGACTTCAAACAATAACGATCTACCTCTACTTGCTTCTAACATCTACCAAGAGTACAGAAGTGCAACATCAGTAGCAGACATAAGAATGCAAACATAAATAAATCACGATCCTTCCATTCATCAAAACCTCCTCTGAGGGTGCAGAAGTGCATGTTCTGAGGACAAGTTTTTGACAAATATCTGGACCCTTCTCCAATGCAATGAGAAGGGTTAAAATACTACTATCTAATCCTAATAATAGTATTATTACAAAATTTTAGGATACGGCTCTCAAATGACCGTCCTTTTTCTAATTCTATAAAACAAAAAGAAAAACAACTTTCTAAATTGAAATTACTTCTTAATCTGGTCTCTGAAATTGCAGTTTTCAAGCATGGGCTTGAGAAGAGTCGGTTGGCCGACTTCCGTGCTTAGTTGGGCTGCGAAAACAGCGTCCATAAGAGCTGGCGCTACTTTCTCGGCCGCGTTCATGATGCACCTTACTGTCATGCATTGGCTGTGGGGCTTAACTAAGAAAGTCCAGTAACTTTCCCAGTTTAGCCTCGATAATGCTCGGATTGTCTCCCCATTTGCCTGTGCTTTCTGCTTCCATTCAGCCCCCAGTTGCGATGCGATTGGTAGGTACCCCGGAGTGGATTCCGAAACTAAGTTGGCCCTGTGTAAATTTTCATTTACACAATCGATAAGTATGGTCGCCTGTGTTGCCGCTGACTCTGCCGCCTGCTCCGCCTGTGTTATTTGCTCGTCCCACTTGTTAAAGAGCAGTTCTTTATGATTTTCATTAATCTTGGGTGCCCCTGCTCTTTTCCCTTCCTCGTCATTTTGCCAAGCCAGGTATTCTGTTATTCTTTTGTTGGCCTGGTCATAGTCATTCCGTAGTTCCACTACTTGGCTGGTGATCTTGTCGCTTATTTCACAAAACTCCCTCCACTGTGATATTTTGCGCACCATTTCCTCCTGTTGCTGTGACAATTGGTCGTTCAAGCCAATGGACTCTGAAATAAACTCTGTCAGCCTGGGTTCATCCTTATGCATTTCTTGCACCGTCTGCAGCTGTTTTTCTTTTTCTTCAATACTTCTTTGGTGGCTCACCTGCATCTGGCGAAAGCTTTCTTGTAACTCTTCAAGCTGCTTGGAGGCTTCAACGTTCTCATTGGCTTGTCGCAACTGTTGTTGCAGCAGTTGTATTTGACTTTCACGTTCTTTTAGAAGCTGTTGAAATTCAGAGGCCTTGTCGATAGTTGCAGAAGCATATGCTCCCGCAATTTGGGACAATTTCGTGAGATTTTCTGTTGGATTGTTATTCGGGTCTTTCCACAAGACATCTAGGTGTTCAGCATTCTGAGCCAGTGCATTTTCAAGCTTCCTTTTCTTTCTTTGTCTCCTCACAACTGCCTTGTGCTGTGGACTGTAAAATACGTCCAGTGGAGGGATTTCTTCTACGCCGAGTAGAAGTTCTGAGGATGGAGCGATAGGGAGATGCTCCGTCTCTACGGTACCACTGACTATGGTTGAGAAGACCTCTTGCACCACCTGAGTATTGCTCACAGGTGTTTGCGGGACTTGGCCTTCAAGATTTATCAGTTCATTGAAGGTCTCCCATTCTTTATCTAGTTCTGCTGTAACCAGAGGTGCTTCAGTGACGGGAGGGGGAATTCCTCTTGGTGGCGAGACGGCAACTTGCTGCTGAGCCATCGAACTTGACTGAGCCGTGTCTTTGATTGTTTCTTCGTTCTTGTCTTCTTTGTGGACAGACTCTTCAGGATCTGGAGATATTTCTTTTACGGCACTGGAATCAGATTTGGAGGCGTTGGAGTGTTCACTGAGGCTGACGCTCGGAGTTGGTTCTCTAGTGGCCACTCGCAGTCTTTCCAGGGGAATGTTAGCCAGCCTTCTTTCTCTATACAACTTGAATTTACGGAGGTTGTCTGGAGACAACCTTGACTGAGCTTCTTGCAAAACTTCTTTGATCGAGTTCTTACTCTGAAAGAGGTCGTCAAACGGATCTTTCTGTCCAGAGAACACACTTATCCTGACGCTAGTTGTAAATTCCTGGGCGACTTTATTTGGGTCGAATGGCCTTGGTGGGAGTTTAAATAGTTGGAGACACGTCACATTCTCCACCTCACCAAAAGCGTGTCCCACATCGAATAAAGAGAAGGCCCCACATGTGACGGGGAATGGAGGCCAAATGGCCTTCTTTTTGTTCTTTAGGTCCTTAGTTAAACCACCTTCAGAACAAGTCTGATAAGCGATCTCTCGGGCCAACAATTTATCTGGGATGTACAAGGGTAGGACATGAGGAGGTACTGTGCTTCCAAAAACTCGAATATAGGTAAACCATTCTTCTCCAAACCATCTTGCTACGGAGGTGATGTCGTTTTGTGCTTCGGGAGAGCATCTCGGAGGGTCTTTATCATATATCATTCTATGGATGGGTAGTATGAGCCCGTGGCAAATCTGGTAAAAATGGGGGGAAAACTGAGAATCCCACAAGACTTTATGGTAGACATGAATGGGCAATGGGTCCTGGGTAGTCCATTGCCAGCCCATAGTGGGGAATTTAGACACATAACAGATAGAGTCCATTATGTAGGCAGACATATAAAAAGGGGGATAAAACCTTTGGGAGAAGGATCTTTTAGAACGATAGTGAAGAATGGCCGTGTATAGAGTGTCAGAAAGGATTTTGGCCCAATCTATTACCTCGGAGTTAGTCGCAGCATCAATTAACGGTAGCCATTCAGATGGAAATTTATTGATATCAGGCTTACCGAATAGCCTACAGAGCATGGCTGCAGCAAAACAATACGGAGAAGTAAGGGAACCGGTGCTATACATACCGTTCTTATCTTTCTTCAGTGGTTCATCCCTTTTCGACCATTCTTTGGTAGTGTCTGATAGGTCCGGATTCTCTGCTGCGAACTTCCTAACAAAATCTGCATTGTAGGTCGTTTGAGGTTCGGGAAGGTGATACATGAGCTTCAGGTCTTGAGCCGCGAACGATCCTACGAGCCCATGTCCTTTGACTTTGAATTGCCTATGATGCAGCTCTGCGTCATCTAAAATCCACTTGATCATGTCCGTATACGGTAGGATCTTCGGCCTTGATGCTATTCTGTGGAGGAAAGAGCACGCTAGATCTTCCAGGGATGCTTCTGAAGAGCGTGGTGCATCTGCGAGAGCAGCAGTTGCCTTGATTATTCTAGGGTTCTCTTCCTCCAACAGTCTATACATGCTTTCCCATGTGGAAATTCCTGCATCTTTATTGCATGCGGTATCTGTGTAAAGGGGCGCCATCTCCTTGGTCTTTTCTCTTGTTTCTGAGCTCTGAGCTTTGTTCTTCTTCCCCATCTTGCTTATCGTTTCTGTTTGATTTTTGCCTTCGCACTTCGCTCCTGCAGGTTATGAGAGAAATGGAAAGATTGATCAAAAAGGTGATGGGAGAGTTTTGAATGCAAGAGATAAATCAGATACGCCACCTTACGTGAAGTAAATCCGCATTAAGGCACGCGTCTTTATGCCACTTAATAACTGACAACTAATTCATTACTAACATTAAAAGCGCAATAATTTCCAAGTCAGGTTACAGTAAGTGGATTTTCTTTGGGTGGTGTGCCCGAAGGAGTCGTATCAAGGTGCTTTTATGACCTGCCAACGCATCCTGCATGCTGCGCGATCGCAAATGGTAGCTATCGCAATATCGCATATCGCAGCATCGCAACATCGCGGATCGCAATGGTTCAATGTTTGCTAACGTACCCCGCCTCATTTCTGCGATGTGCGATCGCGCCATCGCAATATCGCAAATCAGCGGACTCGTAAGCTTTTGTCTATGGATGTTAACGTATTGCGATGCGACGTGGTTTATTAATGCCGAGATGATGTGCATATTGGCCTTTAGAAGGGAAATGCGGGCGTTTCTTACCCTTTCGTGCTGCGACCTTGAAGATTTGCTTTTATGAACACAGGTTTAGGCTTAAGTTGTCCAAGAAACCTTTTCTAAGCTGATGCTTGCAATTTCAAAAGAAATCTTTATTATTATTATTTTTCTTTTTTGAAATGTAACTAAGGGTCCCCATTCATTCTAGCATCGTGGTCGATACTAGTTTGAACAAAGGGGGGGGGGGGTGTTGCTGGCCACAACAATTGGCGATTCACTTGGGAGAACCAGTTATCTCTGCTCTTTTTCTATTGACGTTTCAGACCCTTTTCGAAAAAATTTCTCAGGGAATTCGAACTTTATTATAAAAGGATAAGACAAATAATACTTTAAAGCGTCAATGATGTTTTGTCTTCGCCCCATTCTATTCCAATTACTTGCATTCCCAGGTTGTTTTCGAGTTTAGATCAGTTATTACTTGGTCTTGTAGAACATAAAAATAAAGTGTTCTCTACGTATCAGCCCCTTTTTAAAGAATGTCCCTTTGTCGCAGGTAGAGCCACTGCTACCAGCAGGCGTCCATAGCCTCGACAGGGTTACCTATTATCCAGGAATGATCCTTTATCCTGCCTCAGTTTCTTGCAACTTTTTCAGAAGAATTATACCTTTCTTGATGCTTTTTTTTTTTTTTTTTTTAAATAAATCCTCAAAAGAACAATGTCTTGGTTTGGTGGCCAAATTATGACACAGTCATTCACTTGATTTATACTTTTGCTGAACAAGCTGGCTCGTGATGAGACCCCTTGTCTTTTGATCGCAACAATCTTGAGTCATTGCCCTGTTTTGGTAGACAGTTTTGGCAAAGTCAGCAAGTTATAATATCTGTGATCATGATAAGTCAGCTCGTGATGAGACCTCTTATTCTTCGAGATATAGCATCCTTTCGGGTTATTCTCCTGAATCGTTGCATTCTTCTTCAGCAGGGAGGAAGTCAAATTCTCTTTCCTTAAGAAAGTTCTGGACGACAATGATAGGGCTATTTTTGATAATGGCTGTTTTCACAGAGAACCTTTATTCTAATATTGATACCTTTTATTGTGCTGATCTAACACGAATTCCTCACTGAGATAGCTTTCTTTAAAATTTTCTGGGTTTGAATTCTAACACCATCTTCCGGGTTAAAGATTTATTGACAATAAAGACCGAATTCCCACAAGCTTAGTTGTTCATAAGAGCCGAAATTCCAAAATCTTTAACAGAGACAGGGTTTCTTTCGCAAACGTCAAATATTGCTTTGCCAGAACAAACTTTTATTTGGGAGAGGCAACTATTCTCTGGGGTTATGTAGAGAATATAACTAACTTTGCCTATCAATTATTGGAAGCGAAACTAATAACCTAGTTAAACTACTCCTACTCCTATTCTAATTATGTGCAGGAAATAGCTAAGAGAAATGGTATTTCCAGTGGAACCAACGATTCATTATTATTCCTAGTCGCATAGATTGCCTCAGGATAAAAAAAATGAATCGAATTCCCCATGGATAGGACTTGTTGTTTAGGGGATAGGGAATCATGAATCCAGTTGGAATCTTGTTTGATTTTATTTTCTTGTGATAGGTTTCTTCCAACTGAATACCTATTGGATCGCAGAAATTGGGATGAATTTCTTTTGTGAATGGGTGATCTTTCGATGGAAAGGACAGCAAGCCAATCCGTGAGATATGTTCTTCGATTTTGGTGGCTTGTGACCCGTCGATTGTTAATTCTGAGTGTTTAGCGATCTCGTTTGGAATGAAAGCTTTTATACATAAATCGCCAAAATCTAATCTATCAAAATTTTGGAGTTTTAAAGAGAGATTCGATTTCGTACACAAAGAAAATAAGTGAGAAAGAAAAGATTGGGTAGCTGTATATACAGTGGTGTCGCACATCTGGGAGTTACTTGAAACTCTGTGTTTTTCACAAGAACTGGCCGGGTTCTGTGAATCAGGAATTGAATCATGATTGCGATCAGGGATGGAGATCTCCTCTGGATATGAATCGTAGATAGGAGTATCGCTTCGGACAGTGAAATTATTCAAATGAGATTTTGCTTTGAGATGAGGGTCAGATAGAGCAGTTTCTGATCTAAGATGTTTCTTATAACCAGACCTTAGTTGAGTTACTTGCGACAATTCAATATCATCATAAATATCAAAGCAACTATCACGAAAGATTTCACAATTTTCCCTAGGTTCCTCTTTTTCATTATATGTTTTTAGACAAGGGAGATGAGGCAGCTCTTGTTTGATATGAATCGTAGGCTGTGATATAGTGGTCTCTTTATTTTGGAAACCCAGTGATGTCTCGTTTGAATAGCCCTCTATTGGAATAGACTTGATACTATGAGGGAGAAGATTGTCATTACAAAAAACATCGGGGTAAAGAGAAAAATGTCGATCTGGAACAATGTATTTAAAATCATCAAACAAATCTCGTTCATCAGATTCACAATAAGCATCGGGCTTTAGATCGTACCTTTTTGCGTCGATACTTTTCAAAAGAGAAACAGTAGGTGGATCTAACCTTGGCACCAGGAGTTGTTGATTTGAAATGATGTTGTCTGACTTTACATTAAAGTCAACTTCTGATGTCAGGGCACCTTCCCCTTCAGTACTTTCGCCTGCGTTTTCTGATGTTAGAGCATGCAAAACTCCTAGGCTAAATTCTGTCTGATCAGGTGCAGGAGGTGGGAAACACTCATCATAATCCGAAGATTCTTCATCTGTGAGTTCATCTTCAAGATCATATTGTAGACATTTAAGATGAAATCGTATATTGAAATCCCTTACGGGCTCGTCTTGTTTCCGCAGATGGTCGATCTCATCGTATACCTGGTCGTATTCATAGCAATCAAATTCCAAGATGAAAGCTCTAACAAGTTGGTCCCAGCTGTGGACTGATGCAGTTGGGAGGTTCCTGCACCATCTCCTAGCTTCTGCTGTGAACGTGAGAGTAAAAATCCTGCACAGAACGCCTTCGTCAATTTTCTGAATATCAGCACTAGAGACTCTATGAATGAACTGTAAGGCGTGATGAAATGCAGAAGAATTATTCTCACCATTAAATTTTACCTGAGATAATAGTCTTACCACGTCCGGTGGAGTGTTGGAAGATGTAGGAACCTGGATGCAACTCCAAATGGGAATTCTGTGAGTAGACATCCTTTTCCAGGACTTCTAGTTTTAAACATATCCCAACAGACAATATGCTCAGGCCCTCCTTCTAGCGCCAGAAATGTTGAGGGCCCCGAGGTCGGGTCAACAACAAGGGGGATACCCACCTGGTCCGGAACCTGGTTAGCGGCTCCTTGCCCGTTTGGAGTAGCGGGTCCGACTGGGGATAACGGGACTAGTTTCCCGATGTATGGGATGTGTATGTGGAATTTTGGTAGGTTACTTCTAAGAAACGTTCTAAAGACTACTGTAAATCTATCTTACAAACTTGAGCCTAAATTACCATAATCAAATGAAAACAACACACAGAATTTACATTAACCCGGGATGTTTCTTTTTGTCATGCGATCTAGAGGATTTCTAACAGCAGCTGGTAATAAAGATCATTCAACTGATATCAGAATATAAATCAATAAAGATAAACCATTCTGCATAAGAAGTTAGACAGAGCGGTTGTGAACAACACATCGCATAATCAAATCATTCGCATATTAAACATGAATAGACAAATCCACCGTACAGAAGTGCCAAATGATAACTTATATATTCATACATTAACATGCAAACAATATCAGCTGTATATCGTTTTAAGAATACAAGCAGAAATTAATCAAGAGATAAAAGTACCATTGATGACTAATTCTTACCCATAGACTTCAAACAATAACGATCTACCTCTACTTGCTTCTAACATCTACCAAGAGTACAGAAGTGCAACATCAGTAGCAGACATAAGAATGCAAACATAAATAAATCACGATCCTTCCATTCATCAAAACCTCCTCTGAGGGTGCAGAAGTGCATGTTCTGAGGACAAGTTTTTGACAAATATCTGGACCCTTCTCCAATGCAATGAGAAGGGTTAAAATACTACTATCTAATCCTAATAATAGTATTATTACAAAATTTTAGGATACGGCTCTCAAATGACCGTCCTTTTTCTAATTCTATAAAACAAAAAGAAAAACAACTTTCTAAATTGAAATTACTTCTTAATATGGTCTCTGAAATTGCAGTTTTCAAGCATGGGCTTGAGAAGAGTCGGTTGGACGACTTCCGTGCTTAGTTGGGCTGCGAAAACAGCGTCCATAAGAGCTGGCGCTACTTTCTCGGCCGCGTTCATGATGCACCTTATTGTCATGCATTGGCTGTGGGGCTTAACTAAGAAAGTCCAGTAACTTTCCCAGTTTAGCCTCGATAATGCTCGGATTGTCTCCCCATTTGCCTGTGCTTTCTGCTTCCATTCAGCCCCAGTTGCGATGCGATTGGTAGGTACCCCGGAGTGGATTCCGAAACTAAGTTGGCCCTGTGTAAATTTTATTTACACAATCGATAAGTATGGTCGCCTGTGTTGCCGCTGACTCTGCCGCCTGCTCCGCCTGTGTTATTTGCTCGTCCCACTTGTTAAAGAGCAGTTCTTTATGATTTTCATTAATCTTGGGTGCCCCTGCTCTTTTCCCTTCCTCGTCATTTTGCCAAGCCAGGTATTCTGTTATTCTTTTGTTGGCCTGGTCATAGTCATTCCGTAGTTCCACTACTTGGCTGGTGATCTTGTCGCTTATTTCACAAAACTCCCTCCACTGTGATATTTTGCGCACCATTTCCTCCTGTTGCTGTGACAATTGGTCGTTCAAGCCAATGGACTCTGAAATAAACTCTGTTAGCCTGGGTTCATCCTTATGCATTTCTTGCACCGTCTGCAGCTGTTTTTCTTTTTCTTCAATACTTCTTTGGTGGCTCACCTGCATCTGGCGAAAGCTTTCTTGTAACTCTTCAAGCTGCTTGGAGGCTTCAGCGTTCTCATTGGCTTGTCGCAACTGTTGTTGCAGCAGTTGTATTTGACTTTCACGTTCTTTTAGAAGCTGTTGAAATTCAGAGGCCTTGTCGATAGTTGCAGAAGCATATGCTCTCGCAATTTGGGACAATTTCGTGAGATTTTCTGTTGGATTGTTATTCGGGTCTTTCCACAAGACATCTAGGTGTTCAGCATTCTGAGCCAGTGCATTTTCAAGCTTCCTTTTCTTTCTTTGTCTCCTCACAACTGCCTTGTGCTGTGGACTGTAAAATACGTCCAGTGGAGGGATTTCTTCTACGTCGAGTAGAAGTTCTGAGGATGGAGCGATAGGGAGATGCTCCGTCTCTACGGTACCACTGACTATGGTTGAGAAGACCTCTTGCACCACCTGAGTATTGCTCACAGGTGTTTGCGGGACTTGGCCTTCAAGATTTATCAGTTCATTGAAGGTCTCCCATTCTTTATCTAGTTCTGCTGTAACCAGAGGTGCTTCAGTGACGGGAGGGGGAATTCCTCTTGGTGGCGAGACGGCAACTTGCTGCTGAGCCATCGAACTTGACTGAGCCGTGTCTTTGATTGTTTCTTCGTTCTTGTCTTCTTTGTGGACAGACTCTTCAGGATCTGGAGATATTTCTTTTACAGCACTGGAATCAGATTTGGAGGCGTTGGAGTGTTCACTGAGGCTGACGCTCGGAGTTGGTTCTCTGGTGGCCACTCGCAGTCTTTCCAGGGGAATGTTAGCCAGCCTTCTTTATCTATACAACTTGAATTTCCGGAGGTTGTCTGGGGACAACCTTGACTGAGCTTCTTGCAAAACTTCTTTGATCGAGTTCTTACTCTGAAAGAGGTCATCAAACGGATCTTTCTGTCCAGAGAACACACTTATCCTGACGCTAGTTGTAAATTCCTGGGCGACTTTATTTGGGTCGAATGGCCTTGGTGGGAGTTTAAATAGTTGGAGACACGTCACATTCTCCACCTCACCAAAAGCGTGTCCCACATCGAATAAAGAGAAGGCCCCACATGTGACGGGGAATGGAGGCCAAATGGCCTTCTTTTTGTTCTTTAGGTCCTTAGTTAAACCACCTTCAGAACAAGTCTGATAAGCGATCTCTCGGGCCAACAATTTATCTGGGATGTACAAGGGTAGGACATGAGGAGGTACTGTGCTTCCAAAAACTCGAATATAGGTAAACCATTCTTCTCCAAACCATCTTGCTACGGAGGTGATGTCGTTTTGTGCTTCGGGAGAGCATCTCGGAGGGTCTTTATCATATATCATTCTATGGATGGGCAGTATGAGCCCGTGGCAAATCTGGTAAAAATGGGGGGCAAACTGAGAATCCCACAAGACTTTATGGTAGACATGAATGGGCAATGGGTCCTGGGTAGTCCATTGCCAGCCCATAGTGGGGAATTTAGACACATAACAGATAGAGTCCATTATGTAGGCAGACATATAAAAAGGGGGATAAAACCTTTGGGAGAAGGATCTTTTAGAACGATAGTGAAGAATGGCCGTGTATAGAGTGTCAGAAAGGATTTTGGCCCAATCTATTACCTCGGAGTTAGTCGCAGCATCAATTAACGGTAGCCATTCAGATGGAAATTTATTGATATCAGGCTTACCGAATAGCCTACAGAGCATGGCTGCAGCAAAACAATACGGAGAAGTAAGGGAACCGGTGCTATACATACCGTTCTTATCTTTCTTCAGTGGTTCATCCCTTTTCGACCATTCTTTGGTAGTGTCTGATAGGTCCGGATTCTCTGCTGCGAACTTCCTAACAAAATCTGCATTGTAGGTCGTTTGAGGTTCGGGAAGGTGATACATGAGCTTCAGGTCTTGAGCCGCGAACGATCCTACGAGCCCATGTCCTTTGACTTTGAATTGCCTATGATGCAGCTCTGCGTCATCTAAAATCCACTTGATCATGTCCGTATACGGTAGGATCTTCGGCCTTGATGCTATTCTATGGAGGAAAGAGCACGCTAGATCTTCCAGGGATGCTTCTGAAGAGCGTGGTGCATCTGCGACAGCAGCAGTTGCCTTGATTATTCTAGGGTTCTCTTCCTCCAACAGTCTATACATGCTTTCCCATGTGGAAATTCCTGCATCTTTATTGCATGCGGTATCTGTGTAAAGGGGCGCCATCTCCTTGGTCTTTTCTCTTGTTTCTGAGCTCTGAGCTTTGTTCTTCTTCCCCATCTTGCTTATCGTTTCTGTTTGATTTTTGCCTTCGCACTTCGCTCCTGCAGGTTATGAGAGAAATGGAAAGATTGATCAAAAAGGTGATGGGAGAGTTTTGAATGCAAGAGATAAATCAGATACGCCACCTTACGTGAAGTAAATCCGCATTAAGGCATGCGTCTTTATGCCACTTAATAACTGACAACTAATTCATTACTAACATTAAAAGCGCAATAATTTCCAAGTCAGGTTACAGTAAGTGGATTTTCTTTGGGTGGTGTGCCCGAAGGAGTCGTATCAAGGTGCTTTTATGACCTACCAACGCATCCTGCATGCCGCGCGATCGCAAACGGTAGCGATCGCAATATCGCATATCGCAGCATCGCAACATCGCGGATCGCAATGGTTCAATGTTTGCTAACGTACCCCGCCTCATTTCTGCGATGTGCGATCGCGCCATCGCAATATCGCAAATCAGCGGACTCGTAAGCTTTTGTCTATGGATGTTAACGTATTGCGATGCGACGTGGTTTATTAATGCCGAGATGATGTGCATATTGGCCTTTAGAAGGGAAATGCGGGCGTTTCTTACCCTTTCGTGCTGCGACCTTGAAGATTTGCTTTTATGAACACAGGTTTAGGCTTAAGTTGTCCAAGAAACCTTTTCTAAGCTGATGCTTGCAATTTCAAAAGAAATCTTTATTATTATTATTTTTCTTTTTTGAAATGTAACTAAGGGTCCCCATTCATTCTAGCATCGTGGTCGATACTAGTTTGAACAAAGGGGGGGGGGGGGGTGTTGCTGGCCACAACAATTGGCGATTCACTTGGGAGAACCAGTTATCTCTGCTCTTTTTCTATTGACGTTTCAGACCCTTTTCGAAAAAATTTCTCAGGGAATTCGAACTTTATTATAAAAGGATAAGACAAATAATACTTTAAAGCGTCAATGATGTTTTGTCTTCGCCCCATTCTATTCCAATTACTTGCATTCCCAGGTTGTTTTCGAGTTTAGATCAGTTATTACTTGGTCTTGTAGAACATAAAAATAAAGTGTTCTCTACGTATCAGCCCCTTTTTAAAGAATGTCCCTTTGTCGCAGGTAGAGCCACTGCTGCCAGCAGGCGTCCATAGCCTCGACAGGGTTACCTATTATCCAGGAATGATCCTTTATCCTGCCTCAGTTTCTTGCAACTTTTTCAGAAGAATTATACCTTTCTTGATGCTTTTTTTTTTTTTTAAATAAATCCTCAAAAGAACAATGTCTTGGTTTGGTGGCCAAATTATGACACAGTCATTCACTTGATTTATACTTTTGCTGAACAAGCTGGCTAGTGATGAGACCCCTTGTCTTTTGATCGCAACAATCTTGAGTCGTTGCCCTGTTTTGGTAGACAGTTTTGGCAAAGTCAGCAAGTTATAATATCTGTGATCATGATAAGTCGGCTCGTGATGAGACCTCTTATTCTTCGAGATATAGCATCCTTTCGGGTTATTCTCCTGAATCGTTGCATTCTTCTTCAGCAGGGAGGAAGTCAAATTCTCTTTCCTTAAGAAAGTTCTGGACGACAATGATAGGGCTATTTTTGATAATGGCTGTTTTCACAGAGAACCTTTATTCTAATATTGATACCTTTTATTGTGCTGATCTAACACGAATTCCTCACTGAGATAGCTTTCTTTAAAATTTTCTGGGTTTGAATTCTAACACCATCTTCCGGGTTAAAGATTTATTGACAATAAAGACCGAATTCCCACAAGCTTAGTTGTTCATAAGAGCCGAAATTCCAAAATCTTTAACAGAGACAGGGTTTCTTTCGCAAACGTCAAATATTGCTTTGCCAGAACAAACTTTTATTTGGGAGAGGCAACTATTCTCTGGGGTTATGTAGAGAATATAACTAACTTTGCCTATCAATTATTGGAAGCGAAACTAATAACCTAGTTAAACTACTCCTACTCCTATTCTAATTATGTGCAGGAAATAGCTAAGAGAAATGGTATTTCCAGTGGAACCAACGATTCATTATTATTCCTAGTCGCATAGATTGCCTCAGGATAAAAAAAATGAATCGAATTCCCCATGGATAGGACTTGTTGTTTAGGGGATAGGGAATCATGAATCCAGTTGGAATCTTGTTTGATTTTATTTTCTTGTGATAGGTTTCTTCCAACTGAATACCTATTGGATCGCAGAAATTGGGATGAATTTCTTTTGTGAATGGGTGATCTTTCGATGGAAAGGACAGCAAGCCAATCCGTGAGATATGTTCTTCGATTTTGGTGGCTTGTGACCCGTCGATTGTTAATTCTGAGTGTTTAGCGATCTCGTTTGGAATGAAAGCTTTTATACATAAATCGCCAAAATCTAATCTATCAAAATTTTGGAGTTTTAAAGAGAGATTCGATTTCGTACACAAAGAAAATAAGTGAGAAAGAAAAGATTGGGTAGCTGTATATACAGTGGTGTCGCACATCTGGGAGTTACTTGAAACTCTGTGTTTTTCACAAGAACTGGCCGGGTTCTGTGAATCAGGAATTGAATCATGATTGCGATCAGGGATGGAGATCTCCTCTGGATATGAATCGTAGATAGGAGTATCGCTTCGGACAGTGAAATTATTCAAATGAGATTTTGCTTTGAGATGAGGGTCAGATAGAGCAGTTTCTGATCTAAGATGTTTCTTATAACCAGACCCTAGTTGAGTTACTTGCGACAATTCAATATCATCATAAATATCAAAGCAACTATCACGAAAGATTTCACAATTTTCCCTAGGTTCCTCTTTTTCATTATATGTTTTTAGACAAGGGAGATGAGGCAGCTCTTGTTTGATATGAATCGTAGGCTGTGATATAGTGGTCTCTTTATTTTGGAAACCCAGTGATGTCTCGTTTGAATAGCCCTCTATTGGAATAGACTTGATACTATGAGGGAGAAGATTGTCATTACAAAAAACATCGGGGTAAAGAGAAAAATGTCGATCTGGAACAATGTATTTAAAATCATCAAACAAATCTCGTTCATCAGATTCACAATAAGCATCGGGCTTTAGATCGTACCTTTTTGCGTCGATACTTTTCGAAAGAGAAACAGTAGGTGGATCTAACCTTGGCACCAGGAGTTGTTGATTTGAAATGATGTTGTCTGACTTTACATTAAAGTCAACTTCTGATGTCAGGGCACCTTCCCCTTCAGTACTTTCGCCTGCGTTTTCTGATGTTAGAGCATGCAAAACTCCTAGGCTAAATTCTGTCTGATCAGGTGCAGGAGGTGGGAAACACTCATCATAATCCGAAGATTCTTCATCTGTGAGTTCATCTTCAAGATCATATTGTAGACATTTAAGATGAAATCGTATATTGAAATCCCTTACGGGCTCGTCTTGTTTCCGCAGATGGTCGATCTCATCGTATACCTGGTCGTATTCATAGCAATCAAATTCCAAGATGAAAGCTCTAACAAGTTGGTCCCAGCTGTGGACTGATGCAGTTGGGAGGTTCCTGCACCATCTCCTAGCTTCTGCTGTGAACGTGAGAGTAAAAATCCTGCACAGAACGCCTTCGTCAATTTTCTGAATATCAGCACTAGAGACTCTATGAATGAACTGTAAGGCGTGATGAAATGCAGAAGAATTATTCTCACCATTAAATTTTACCTGAGATAATAGTCTTACCACGTCCGGTGGAGTGTTGGAAGATGTAGGAACCTGGATGCAACTCCAAATGGGAATTCTGTGAGTAGACATCCTTTTCCAGGACTTCTAGTTTTAAACATATCCCAACAGACAATATGCTCAGGCCCTCCTTCTAGCGCCAGAAATGTTGAGGGCCCCGAGGTCGGGTCAACAACAAGGGGGATACCCACCCGGTCCGGAACCTGGTTAGCGGCTCCTTGCCCGTTTGGAGTAGCGGGTCCGACTGGGGATAACGGGACCAGTTTCCCGATGTATGGGATGTGTATGTGGAATTTTGGTAGGTTACTTCTAAGAAACGTTCTAAAGACTACTGTAAATCTATCTTACAAACTTGAGCCTAAATTACCATAATCAAATGAAAACAACACACAGAATTTACATTAACCCGGGATGTTTCTTTTTGTCATGCGATCTAGAGGATTTCTAACAGCAGCTGGTAATAAAGATCATTCAACTGATATCAGAATATAAATCAATAAAGATAAACCATTCTGCATAAGAAGTTAGACAGAGCGGTTGTGAACAACACATCGCATAATCAAATCATTCGCATATTAAACATGAATAGACAAATCCACCGTACAGAAGTGCCAAATGATAACTTATATATTCATACATTAACATGCAAACAATATCAGCTGTATATCGTTTTAAGAATACAAGCAGAAATTAATCAAGAGATAAAAGTACCATTGATGACTAATTCTTACCCATAGACTTCAAACAATAACGATCTACCTCTACTTGCTTCTAACATCTACCAAGAGTACAGAAGTGCAACATCAGTAGCAGACATAAGAATGCAAACATAAATAAATCACGATCCTTCCATTCATCAAAACCTCCTCTGAGGGTGCAGAAGTGCATGTTCTGAGGACAAGTTTTTGACAAATATCTGGACCCTTCTCCAATGCAATGAGAAGGGTTAAAATACTACTATCTAATCCTAATAATAGTATTATTACAAAATTTTAGGATACGGCTCTCAAATGACCGTCCTTTTTCTAATTCTGTAAAACAAAAAGAAAAACAACTTTCTAAATTGAAATTACTTCTTAATCTGGTCTCTGAAATTGCAGTTTTCAAGCATGGGCTTGAGAAGAGTCGGTTGGCCGACTTCCGTGCTTAGTTGGGCTGCGAAAACAGCGTCCATAAGAGCTGGCGCTACTTTCTCGGCCGCGTTCATGATGCACCTTACTGTCATGCATTGGCTGTGGGGCTTAACTAAGAAAGTCCAGTAACTTTCCCAGTTTAGCCTCGATAATGCTCGGATTGTCTCCCCATTTGCCTGTGCTTTCTGCTTCCATTCAGCCCCAGTTGCGATGCGATTGGTAGGTACCCCGGAGTGGATTCCGAAACTAAGTTGGCCCTGTGTAAATTTTCATTTACACAATCGATAAGTATGGTCGCCTGTGTTGCCGCTGACTCTGCCGCCTGCTCCGCCTGTGTTATTTGCTCGTCCCACTTGTTAAAGAGCAGTTCTTTATGATTTTCATTAATCTTGGGTGCCCCTGCTCTTTTCCCTTCCTCGTCATTTTGCCAAGCCAGGTATTCTGTTATTCTTTTGTTGGCCTGGTCATAGTCATTCCGTAGTTCCACTACTTGGCTGGTGATCTTGTCGCTTATTTCACAAAACTCCCTCCACTGTGATATTTTGCGCACCATTTCCTCCTGTTGCTGTGACAATTGGTCGTTCAAGCCAATGGACTCTGAAATAAACTCTGTCAGCCTGGGTTCATCCTTATGCATTTCTTGCACCGTCTGCAGCTGTTTTTCTTTTTCTTCAATACTTCTTTGGTGGCTCACCTGCATCTGGCGAAAGCTTTCTTGTAACTCTTCAAGCTGCTTGGAGGCTTCAGCGTTCTCATTGGCTTGTCGCAACTGTTGTTGCAGCAGTTGTATTTGACTTTCACGTTCTTTTAGAAGCTGTTGAACTTCAAAGGCCTTGTCGATAGTTGCAGAAGCATATGCTCCCGCAATTTGGGACAATTTCGTGAGATTTTCTGTTGGATTGTTATTTGGGTCTTTCCACAAGACATCTAGGTGTTCAGCATTCTGAGCCAGTGCATTTTCAAGCTTCCTTTTCTTTCTTTGTCTCCTCACAACTGCCTTGTTCTGTGGACTGTAAAATACGTCCAGTGGAGGGATTTCTTCTACGCCGAGTAGAAGTTCTGAGGATGGAGCGATAGGGAGATGCTCCGTCTCTACGGTACCACTGACTATGGTTGAGAAGACCTCTTGCACCACCTGAGTATTGCTCACAGGTGTTTGCGGGACTTGGCCTTCAAGATTTATCAGTTCATTGAAGGTCTCCCATTCTTTATCTAGTTCTGCTGTAACCAGAGGTGCTTCAGTGACGGGAGGGGGAATTTCTCTTGGTGGCGAGACGGCAACTTGCTGCTGAGCCATCGAACTTGACTGAGCCGTGTCTTTGATTGTTTCTTCATTCTTGTCTTCTTTGTGGACAAACTCTTCAGGATCTGGAGATATTTCTTTTACGGCACTGGAATCAGATTTGGAGGCGTTGGAGTGTTCACTGAGGCTGACGCTCGGAGTTGGTTCTCTGGTGGCCACTCGCAGTCTTTCCAGGGGAATGTTAGCCAGCCTTCTTTCTCTATACAACTTGAATTTCCGGAGGTTGTCTGGGGACAACCTTGACTGAGCTTCTTGCAAAACTTCTTTGATCGAGTTCTTACTCTGAAAGAGGTCGTCAAACGGATCTTTCTGTCCAGAGAACACACTTATCCTGACGCTAGTTGTAAATTCCTGGGCAACTTTATTTGGGTCGAATGGCCTTGGTGGGAGTTTAAATAGTTGGAGACACGTCACATTCTCCACCTCACCAAAAGCGTGTCCCACATCGAATAAAGAGAAGGCCCCACATGTGACGGGGAATGGAGGCCAAATGGCCTTCTTTTTGTTCTTTAGGTCCTTAGTTAAACCACCTTCAGAACAAGTTTGATAAGTGATCTCTCGGGCCAACAATTTATCTGGGATGTACAAGGGTAGGACATGAGGAGGTACTGTGCTTCCAAAAACTCGAATATAGGTAAACCATTCTTCTCCAAACCATCTTGCTACGGAGGTGATGTCGTTTTGTGCTTCGGGAGAGCATCTCGGAGGGTCTTTATCATATATCATTCTATGGATGGGCAGTATGAGCCCGTGGCAAATCTGGTAAAAATGGGGGGCAAACTGAGAATCCCACAAGACTTTATGGTAGACATGAATGGGCAATGGGTCCTGGGTAGTCCATTGCCAGCCCATAGTGGGGAATTTAGACACATAACAGATAGAGTCCATTATGTAGGCAGACATATAAAAAGGGGGATAAAACCTTTGGGAGAAGGATCTTTTAGAACGATAGTGAAGAATGGCCGTGTATAGAGTGTCAGAAAGGATTTTGGCCCAATCTATTACCTCGGAGTTAGTCGCAGCATCAATTAACGGTAGCCATTCAGATGGAAATTTATTGATATCAGGCTTACCGAATAGCCTACAGAGCATGGCTACAGCAAAACAATACGGAGAAGTAAGGGAACTGGTGCTAAACATACCGTTCTTATCTTTCTTCAGTGGTTCATCCCTTTTCGACCATTCTTAGGTAGTGTCTGATAGGTCCGGATTCTCTGCTGTGAACTTCCTAACAAAATCTGCATTGTAGGTCGTTTGAGGTTCGGGAAGGTGATACATGAGCTTCAGGTCTTGAGCCGCGAACGATCCTACGAGCCCATGTCCTTTGACTTTGAATTGCCTATGATGCAGCTCTGCGTCATCTAAAATCCACTTGATCATGTCCGTATACGGTAGGATCTTCGGCCTTGATGCTATTCTGTGGAGGAAAGAGCACGCTAGATCTTCCAGGGATGCTTCTGAAGAGCGTGGTGCATCTGCGACAGCAGCAGTTGCCTTGATTATTCTAGGGTACTCTTCCTCCAACAGTCTATACATGCTTTCCCATGTCGAAATTCCTGCATCTTTATTGCATGCGGTATCTGTGTAAAGGGGTGCCATCTCCTTGGTCTTTTCTCTTGTTTCTGAGCTCTGAGCTTTGTTCTTCTTCCCCATCTTGCTTATCGTTTCTGTTTGATTTTTGCCTTCGCACTTCGCTCCTGCAGGTTATGAGAGAAATGGAAAGATTGATCAAAAAGGTGATGGGAGAGTTTTGAATGCAAGAGATAAATCAGATACGCCACCTTACGTGAAGTAAATCCGCATTAAGGCACGCGTCTTTATGCCACTTAATAACTGACAACTAATTCATTACTAACATTAAAAGCGCAATAATTTCCAAGTTAGGTTATAGTAAGTGGATTTTCTTTGGGTGGTGTGCCCGAAGGAGTCGTATCAAGGTGCTTTTATGACCTGCCAACGCATCCTGCATGCCGCGCGATCGCAAACGGTAGCGATCGCAATATCGCATATCGCAGCATCGCAAAATCGCGGATCACAATGGTTCAATGTTTGCTAACGTACCCCGCCTCATTTCTGCGATGTGCGATCGCGCCATCGCAATATCACAAATCAACGGACTCGTAAGCTTTTGTCTATGGATGTTAACGTATTGCGATGCGACGTGGTTTATTAATGCCGAGATGATGTGCATATTGGCCTTTAGAAGGGAAATGCGGGCGTTTCTTACCCTTTCGTGCTGCGACCTTGAAGATTTGCTTTTATGAACACAGGTTTAGGCTTAAGTTGTCCAAGAAACCTTTTCTAAGCTGATGCTTGCAATTTCAAAAGAAATCTTTATTATTATTATTTTTCTTTTTTGAAATGTAACTAAGGGTCCCCATTCATTCTAGCATCGTGGTCGATACTAGTTTGAACAAAGGGGGGGGGGGTGTTGCTGGCCACAACAGGTTATCATCCTTTATCTTTTGTCGACGTGATGTTTGGTGATAGCAGGGCTCCTAGAGCTAAGATTAGGATCCAAGAGAGTCTGGATATCCTCCGAGCTCTCAAGGATAACATGGCTACAGCGTAGAACCAACAGAAGCTGTATGCCGACAGGGGTTGGGTGGAGAGGTAGTTCGAGGTAGGGGACATGGTCTACCTATGATTACAACCATACTGACAGTCATCGCTGAAGCAGAAGGGGGCTGAGAAGCTCAAGTAGGGAAAATTTTAAGAACCCCCCCAAATTTATAAATATAATAAATGGGCGAATCTCCATGGTATATAGGAAAAATGGAAGGCGATTTTTTCAATAATATAATATGTATATATAATTTTTTGGGGAATGTCTCACCAGGCGAATATTTTACTCAATTATAAAATCTTGTAAGATCTTGGCGAGTCTTTCACTAAATAATAAAACTTTGTAAAGTCCTAGTGAATCTTAGCATAGGCTACATGTTGGTTTAATTCCCCCATTTAAATAGGCTACATTCCAGGTGAATACCATGGGTCAATACCATGTGCCATTTTGGTGAATACCATGGGTCAATACCATGTGCCATTTTTATTTTTATTAGAATATTTTACTCAATTATAAAATCTTGTAAGATCTTGGCAAGTCTTTCACTAAATAATAAAACTTTTTAAAGTCCTAGTGAATCTTAGCATAGGCTACATGCTGGTTTAATTCCCCCATTTAAATAGGCTACATTCTAGGTGAATACCACAGCTCAATACCATGTGCCATTTTGGTGAATACCATGGGTCAATACCATGTGCCATTTTTATTTTTATTAATTCTAATATTAGGGTTAATAATGGTTTTTTGCATGGTATTAATAACAATCTAGTCCATGGTATTTGTCCCATAGTATTTTGGCCATAGGTTTCACCTAAATATAACCCATTTTTTGAGTGTTCGTAAATATAAGGTGACTTATGGAGTAAATATAAAAAAATGTTTTATTTGTTTACCATACCTCTCGTTTATTTATATTTTTATTAATTTACCATACCTTTTTTACAAATATGGTATTTGGCCCATAGGATTCACTTAAATAAAACCTCTTTCTTGAGCCTTCATAAATAGAAAGAGGGTTATGGACTAAATATAAAAAGAGGTTTTATTTATTTACGATACGTCTAGTTTATTTTTATTTTTATTTATTTACCATACCTTTTGAGTAAGTATAAAAAGACGTTTTATTTATTTACCATACCTCCACTTTACTTATATTTTTATTTGTTTACACCCTTACATGTATATAAGGTGACTTATGGAGTAAATATAAAAAATATTTTATTTATTTACCATACCTCTCATTTATTTATATTTTTATTAATTTACCATACCTGTTTTATAAATATGGTATTTGGTCCATATGATTCACTTAAATAAAACCTATTCTTGAAAATGGGCGAATGGATTCACTTAAATAAAACCTATTCTTGAAAATGGGCGAATGGAAGGTTGTAAGTCCTACTTTCAAGGGCTAAATTTACCTTTTTTACCCTCTCCCTTAAAATAACGTGGGCTATTTGAGGTGATTTGTAAAAATGTACTATGATACAAAATATTCGCCCACTAAAAATTTAAAACCCCTTAATTTCGCCAAAGGGCGAACATTCGCCCCTAAAATTATCCTTGAGCTCAGGCCCCGCTTTTATGGGCCATACAGGGTGAGACGTAGGATTGGACAGGTTGCATATGAGTTGGAGCTGCCCCAAGGCAGCAAGATTCATAAAATTTTTCATATATCATGCCTGAAGAAGGCATTGGGGCAGCAGGTGGCAATGAAGGATGAGCTACCACCCATGGATAATGAGGGGAATTTGGTATTGCAGCTGGAGGCTATCATTGACTCTAGGGAGAGATCGTTGTGGAGCAGGACGGTCCGAGAATTCTTGGTGAGGTGGAAGAATTTGCCAGATGAGGATGCCACTTGGGAGAGTGAGGAGATATTATAGCATCCATCACTTCAATTGCTTGAGGACAAGAAAAATTTTGCCGGGGGAGACTATAATGTTCCTAATTAGCTATGGCTAATTGAATATTCGATTTTGCTCGATTTTTGCCTTCTATAGTTATTTGTAAATAAAAAGTGAGGAAGGGGGGACATAACTCACTTTAGAATAAAAAGTCACTTCCTAGGTAGCACAACATTGCGACTTAAGGGGGAACCAAGGGGGCCAAAGGGGGACGCAGAAATGGGGCCCATGCAGACACATGGAGGGACTGTGCAGGAGGGAAGGAACACATGGCAAGAAGGGGATCACGCAAAATAAAGTGAGCCTAGGGATTGTGAGAGGTAGAGGCTATAAAATAGAGAGGAGCCCCCTCATTTGGGATCATTTTGGTTATGAGCATTTGTGATAGTCATTTCGACTTAGAGCACGCTGGCTGTTTAGCTAGTCTGCAGCACTGTTTAGTACATTGAGTATCTCTGTTCGGAGATCTCACCCTGAGCCCCGGGGGACTTCGAGTGCCTGCTCGGGCAAGATATTTCCATTGGCATTCCAACAGTAGATTCATTTGCATTTCAGCAGCAGTTTCATCAGCATCTTTGAGGAACTGCACAGAACCCGAAGGGGGTGATTTTTGGGGGTCGGCCATTTCAGAAAAGCTTTCTGGGTTTTTTGAGTAGAGTTTGATTCCAGAGTTTCAACCTTTTTCGAGGAGGGGAGCAGCCCCATATCCTCATTCGACTTCTAGTATAGGAAACAACACGACAATTTCCCAACAGCTGGGACGCAGATTAGTGTGAGGCCATTCCAGGAAAGCTTTCCGGGTTTCTTGAGTAGAGCTCAAATCCAGAGTTTTAGCTTTTTCTGAGGAGGGTAGCAGCCCTGAATCATCATTTGTTTTCAGCAGCAGCAACAACACAGTAGCAGCATCCACGTAGAGAGGCCATTCTTGTCATTCTGAGAGTATTTCTTCACTTGCCTTGTGAAAGTCGAGGTGCCATTTGTCTAATCACCTCTTGT
This sequence comes from Pinus tabuliformis, assembly GCA_031772625.1. NCBI lineage: Eukaryota > Viridiplantae > Streptophyta > Pinopsida > Pinales > Pinaceae > Pinus > Pinus tabuliformis. The sequence goes on along the minus strand of CM062817.1, from coordinate 942,062,462 downwards.
ACTCATTTATTGCTTAGTATAATAAAATGGCTTAGCATTTCTCGCTGCATTTCTTGTGTATCTGCTTATATTTCCGGTTTACATTATTATATGTTCCACTGTTATTTTATCACTTCTAGGTTATTATATCATTTGCACATATTTGGTTGGAGTTTTTGCTAGGGTTTGAGGAATATTCTGGGTTAGGAATATTACACACCCATTGCAGGTTAGTCAATTCGACTTTATCTACACCTCTGAGCCATGTTCGTTGCTCCAATTGAATTGTTTCAGCAGTCGCGTCAATCCTTTGGTGCATTAGCTGCTCAGTCGCTAAATGTGGGAACTTCTCATGGTCTACGAGGCCTCAATCTTCAAATTTCAACACAGGAACTCACCCCAAGTACGTTCCCTAAAAAACAATATTGTCTGGGAGTAGCGAAGTTTGTAGAGAGCTCTTGCTCTCATCTATGTCCTTTGGCACCTTGGCTTTACCCTTGCGCGAAGGAACATATTTAGGTAACCGGGAAATAGGGTCTACACCCTGGGTTTAAACTTCCATCTCTACGTCCTCCTCATTCACCAGGATTTCTTCAAATTCTTCCTCTTCAGCATCCAGATTAATAGCCTTCCCCTTTTCTTGCAAGGTGAGTTTGGTCCTTCGTGGGTTTCTTGGCGAGATGCGCATCGGGATCATAGCCTACTTATCCTTCTTAGGTCTTAGTGTTCTGGGTGATTTAGGGACCTCAACTATCGCTCTGGCACTCTCTAGGGCTTCCACTTGCACAATTTCCTGCGTGGCTTCCTTGGGTGTCGACATCAGTCTAGTTAGAAGGTCCTGCGTCTCCTTCAAAAATGATTCAAACTCGAAACTTTCTCTCAAAGCCTCAAAGTTCATAAGGTCCATACACACTTGATAGCCAAGTGTTTTTCGCTAGACATCCACTTGTAATTTATAGAGCTTTTTGAATTCAAATTCGACCATTCCCCCCACATTCAACCGATTAATGCTAGATTGGCGGCAGATTTTCAAGATTCTAGCCCATAAATATCACCTTAAATGCCTGCCGCCACTCCATTTGGCCTCAAACTGACCATCAAATCATGAATAGTGACTTTAACTGTCACTTTCCAGCGGACCTGCGCGCTAGCGCAACTGTTTTCGCGCTGTTGCGAACCTTGGGACACTTTGCTGCTGCGCACAATCCTGACATCGCGCAACCCCCGTGCAGTGTAGTTTTTAGTCCCTCACCTCCTTTCAGCGGTTTGGAGCACTAAGAGTATGCCACTTTCATATAGTCACATGGCCAGATCACCGGTGTATGGCTTCAAGCGATCGCCATTCACTTTTCCTGGGAAAGGTTCTCCATTTAACTTAATCAGTTGTACCGCACCTCCATCGGTAATCTTCTTAATAACATAAGGCCCTAACTAGTGCATCCTGAGTTTCCCTGGAAATTTATCATACTTACTATCATACAACAGCACCAAGTCATTCACCTTAAAGGTGCGCAACTTAATATGTCAGTCATGCCATGATTTTTTGCGCTGCTTTTGGACCTGTTGGTGAAATCCAGCCAAAAATCGTTCGTCTTCAAGCTCATCCAACTGTGGGAGCCTCTCTTCCGGGGCTCTGCCATTTGTCATACCTATGACTGCTATTCTCAGACTAGGCATGATGTATTCGATAGGCATTACGACTTCAACCCCATATACCAGCCTAAAGGGTGTCTGTCCCGTCAGTGTTTTGTACATCATCCGATAAGCCCATAACACTGCAAGTATGCATAGGTACCAATCACTTCATTGAGCATTTCATACCTTGGCCAGCGCATTTTCAAGCACTTTGTTGAACGCCTCCACTGTCCCGTTAGCCTATGGGTGATAAGGTGTGTTCTTTTGGTGATACACCTAAAATTCCTGAGTTAGTGCACTGATTGTCTCATTCAGAAAGTGCGTGCCACGATCACTCATTAAGATCTTTGGACATCCAAATCGCGTCACTACATGCTCAAATAGAAACTTCATGGAAATCATGCCCATACAATCCTTCACTGACTGTGCTTCTGCCCAACGAGTTAAGTACTCTGTCGCAGTGATAATGTACCTCACGCCTATCTTTCCTTGGGGCTGAATCGGTCCTACAAAATCTATTGCCCACTTTTTGAAGGGATGCAACGTTACTTGTGGATTTAAAGACATTTCATCCCTTTGCAATGGCCTTCCTGTCCGTTGACATACATCACATGCCTTGCAATATGCTTTTGAATCTTGATGAAGGGTTGGCCACCATAACTTGACACGTAGAATCTTCTATGTGGTTTCTCTTCCTGCATAATGTCCTCCCGTGGCACCCCCATGAGCGTCCGCAAGGATGCTGCTTTGTTCAAACTTAGGTACATACCTTCACTATATTTCATCATTCCCCATCTTGTATAGATTCCCAACAATGACAAAGAAGTTTGCCGTGCGCACCACTAATTCCTTCTTTTGCTGGACAAAGTATCCTTCCGGCGCAGTTCCAGTTGTTAGGAAGTGTATTATATCCTCAAAATTTCCATCCGCGATGTGCATAGCAAAGAGCTGCACTTCAGGTAATCCTTCCTCCAAACTAGTAGGTTCCTCCCCTGTCTCGATGCGTGATAGGTTGTCAGGGCCCGTGTTCAATCATCTAGGCTTTACAACAACTTCAAAATTGTATTCTTGGAACAATAAAAGCCATATGCAAATTCGCCCCCCCAACACAGGCTTATTGACTAGGTACTTTAGCACGGAGTGGCCCATATACATCTTGAAGTGGCCTCCTAGCAAGTAGTGTCGATACTTCTGGAGCGCATATACCATAGCTAGCCCTTCGCGCTCAGTGGTGGAATAATTCTTCTCTACTTTGGATAATCTGCGGCTTGCGAACGTGATAGGGTGGTCCAAGCCTTCTTCGCCATCCTATGTTAGTACTGCCCCCAGCGCTATACATGATGCGTCGACATGTACATGAAACTCTTTCTTCCAGTTCAGGAAGACGAGAATCGGCGCAGTAACCATCTTTTCTTTCAATATATCCAAGCTCTTCTTATAGTCATCGTTCTAGCAGAACGTGACATCCTTCTTCAACAAATTTTCCATTGGTGCGGTGATCTGGGCATAACCCTTGATAAACTTTCCGTAATATCCTATGTGTCCTAGAGTAGCATGCAACTGTTTCACACTCATCGGCGCTTCCAAGTTCATAATCACTGCGATCTTTGCAGGGTCTACCATCAGCCCTTGTCTGCAAACCACATGCCCCAATAGGTTTCTGAAAGGGAGACAAAACAAACACTTCTTGAGGTTGAGCGGGATCTAGTATCTTTGACAGGTATCCAACATCAAGTGCAAGCTTGCTACATGGCGCTTAACCAACCCAAATATAGTCCAGTCATCAAAATAGACCTCCAGGAACTTATGAATATATTCCTTAAATGCCGCAACAACCACACGCAAAAATATAGCAGGCACATTTTTCAATCCAACCAGCATTACAATATATTGAAAGCAACCCCATTCAGTCACGAAGGTCATCTTGTTGCTATCATCCAGCACGATTTTGATTTTGTGGTACCCAGAGAATCCATCAGTGAAAGAATATGCTTCCTGACCACCTACATTGTCCAACACTTCATCCCCTAATGAAGTTGGGAAAGGATCATGCACACAAGTGTCATTAAGTTTTCTGAGCTCCATGCATATCCTTATCTCATCCTTCTGCTTCATCTCTTGCACCACCATTGAACTTACCTAATCAGATTCTTCCACAGGCTCAATGATGCCAGCTATGAGCATTTTTTTTAGTTCTACATGGACCTTCTCCTTGTATTTTAGATTTAAGTGGTAAGGCCTTTTCTTAACTGGCTTCGCGTTGGGTTTTAACGTGATCTTCATCACTCCTAGATCTCTGATTATTCCTTTAAAATTCGTACACTTGGTTGGGAATGAGTCCTGATATTCACAGAGTAATTCAGTGATATTATCCACTGTCACGTCGTCCCAGTAGTCTCCAATCTTTGCGAATTTGGGTTCTGCCTCCATACCAATGTTCACCTGTTTAGTTTTCAGCGGCACGGTTATATCAAGGTTCTCAATCTATGGTCCCTAAACCTCGCAGTGCCCTTTTGTTTCTGGAATGTTAATCTTCCGCGAATCCTCATCCTCCTCTTCAGCAGTTACATTATAACATTCCAGCGCGCGAGTCAACTGAGTAGCCCATTCAGGCTGAATCAGGTCTAAAGGATCCTGTGGTATCCTAAAGATGGCTGCTTTCACCTCTTATAGAGCTTCATCAATACTATCAAATCCATCCTCAAAATTGAATGTCATCATGAATCCTTCACGCAGGATATCCCATTCACTTGTCCCATGGTGGAGCTCTGTTTCTATATACCAATTCATTGGGATAACATCCAGGGTATGACAGAACATGTGCACCCACTTAGGTTGCGACTTTTCCCCATAAGCCTGCGTCCATTTGGCCAGATGCATGCGTGGATCATCCTGCCCATCATACTTTTATGTCAGTCACATCTTAGGCTTCCCAAATCATGTTCGCATCATTCTCCTACATTCACGCCAATCATCAAAGCTTCGTTTGTGCGTATACCACCATCTTGTGCGCGTAGCGCGCAGTACCTAGTCCAAGGCATGGAAGCGTTGGTTTTCTGACGCCTCCCTTTCAAATGCATCCAAGAAGGTATCTACCTCATTTAGACCATCATAAGTAGGCAGATTTCTTACTTTTGTCGACACACAGTGCAACAACCGGGTCATCATATTGCAATTTAGCGTAGTTACCTCGTGTAACCGATTCTACCAACGTTCCATTTCTTTGTCAGAATCCGAAGTGCAAGAACTCTCGCACTCTCATGTAATCCGCCCATCTATGGTGGGATTCACCTAGTCTTGGTCTTGTGCTGTTATCTTATAGATGCAGTCTAGATCATCATCACTCTCATAGTCGCAGATTGTTTCCGTATAGCGCGATCCTTCAGCAGGATCCAGGGGTAGTATTATGCGTAGTGAATTCTTCTCAAAGATCATGTTTTGCTTCTTCAAATTGATTACCCCGTTCATATCAGTAGCCCAGTCAATTCCCAAGAGCGCAGGGTAGGGATTGCTGTCATCAACAATATCTATTACTTCAAAATCTACCAGCGCACTCACTCCCTCAATATCCACGGTTACTCCTTACAATCACCCCATGGGTATGATTTTCTATTGATTCGCCATCCTTAGCTGAATCGGAGACCATTGCAGCATAGGTCTCCCCATTCGCTCCCATGTCTGTTTTAGTAAAACATTCGCATCTGATCCAAAATCCAAAATGACTTGATCCATCTCATATTCTTCGATCTATGCGGTGGGTCTCATTTCACACCCTGTCCTTGTTTTATGCTTTCCGATCTTTTAGACTACGCATGGTTCTCATGGTGTAGTCCCAACACATCTGTTGATGAGTTCCTGTAACCCTGTCACAACCTTACTGTCGCATAGTAACTTCATATAGGTTTCCAGGAAAGTTTTGAGCATAGAGGGGTCCATCTTCGGCTCCAGTTTATTTTTGCTTCCTGAAGTGGAGGCCTCAGCGAAGCTCTTCTTAGCTTCCATGAAGGTTTCCCAAGTGCGCTCCAAATCAAACTCAACTTCTTTCGCCGGGGCTTTATGAACCTAGGTACTATCTTCTGGCTATTTCCCCTTACCATCTCCCATCACGATTCCACTTCGGAGCACTATATTTACGTTAGGATCTTCCTTGTGTGGCTCAGACCTCATCATTTGCAGGTTTTGAGTCGGGGGAGGTGGTGCCGCTCCTTTGTCACGTATCCTGGCTATCAGTGTAGGAAAGTCTTCTGTTTCATGATCAAATAGCGTGCAATACTTGCACGATGGGCGCATTGGATTAGTGTAATCACGGGCATAGTGTCCTGGCCTTCTGCAATTATAGCAAATCAATTGTCCGTGACCTCTACCAGGTCCTCCTCCATCTCAACCTCGTTCATTTCCCTAAAATCTTGTCTTCGCCATCCCTGCGTTCTGGTCAAGGGGCTGCATTTCGGCATGAACTCTATAGGCGGGCGTTCTATCCATCATCAATTCATATCTCCTGCAAGTACGCTCATCATTTCCCACCGATTTGCAAAAGTTGCAGAACAAATGTTGTGGAGTTTGCGTATACTTTTGTAACAAGTGGCAGTTGTCCGTGGCATGCTTTCTGACTATTTGACAGATAATGCACCCCAAAGCAGGCACCGCACTAGGTCCTGCTTGAGCTTCTGGCCTTAAAGGCATCGGTCCTCCTCCTGCAAGGTAATTTGTAAAGACCAGGCAATGGTCTTTGTCATGACCCTGAATCTTGCATTTCACGCACCATACCTCTTCGCATGCCTCTGGCCAAACCGTCCTATCCTGCTTTAAGCTTTGCATCTCAAGGCACAAATTCTTTAGTTGCGCGTGGATTTGCTGAACTCCTAGATTAGGATCTTGCATTGGGGTCTCATGTAGTCTCATGGCAATCTCCAAGGCCTCTGCCTGAGTTGTTATCTTCTGTTGCGACATCGCACTTCTTAAGTGTGGTAGTATCGAAGCCACAAACCACTCACGATGCTATCCATCTGTCAGATTCATGTTGGCTTCACAGATCGTACATTTCAGCCTCTGATCTAGTTCCCAAGGCGTCTCGCTTGGTAGCATCGCGATCTCTTTGAATCCCACAATCGACTGTGCTTCAGATTTAGGCCTGCTAAATTCCCTGTTCAGTGTTGCTTGGATGTCCTCTACTCTAGAATTCGGGTTATCGCTAGAGTACTTAATATAATAGGTTAGCGCGCGATCTTGCAGAGAACTAGCCAATGTTGCCTTCTTTATATGGTCATTTGTAACACCTTGAGCTTCCCATACAACCCTCACAACGAACCAGAATTGGTCTGGGTTCTCATTTCCCAAGCCTTTGAACAAAGGCAACTTCACTGTGGTTGCCATACTGAATCGCGGTGGAGGTGGAGGTGATGGTGATGAAGCTAGTGGTGGTGTGGGCGGAGGTGGTATTTGCAGAAATCGTTGTCTTATCAACTGAATAGCACTTCAGAGAGAGACCTTCGCGATCCCTTCTTCGTCCCCTCGTGGAGGTGAAATCAAGGGGCTATTCTCTGCACCCTTATTTCCTTCGTTTCTGTAAAATCTTCCACTTCGCGTAGTCCCAAACATCAAGGTAGCTGCATAACCTGTTTTTCGCACAACAACATTTTAATCCAAGTATTCAAAGATTTTACGTACTTACCTCGTGATCCTTTGAAAAAACATCGCTATGCCTCACTATAACTGACTGAGGTGTCGGCCACAAACTCAGTAACAAATCCTCCTATGGTGCGATCAAGCTAATGATCGATGGCGCATGCGATCTTATATTCCGGTGCTTCCAACCTTCACACTAGCTTTGGGGTCCACACAATAGGACCGTCAAGGTTCCACCTTCCTTGGCTATCTGCTAGCTTCGTGATCCACTCATATAGCTCAATAGGGAAGGACGTGAAAAGAGATTTCGTGGATCTCTGTATACAGGTATTGATCCAACCACTGTTCTTTCGATAGTCGCGAGTTTCTGTTTTCCTGTGTCGCGAACTCGTGAATCCTTCTGTCCAACCAGCCTTCGATTTCTTTCTTAGTTGGATTCCGGTGATATGACATCACACATCTCTATGAAAATTCTGGTCCTGACAACGAAACTATTTATTGGCTTGTGGGGGCTTGACCTAGGTTCAGCATTAGTTAGCCAAACAAATGCAAGGTTTTACGACTTCTAAAGCCAAAGTCACTACAGGACCAATGCAAAAATCAAACCCTAGGGAAAAATCTCTATGAATTTCACTAAAACTCTCGACACTGACGAAACAAGCTTAGGTGAAGATTGATGGCAGATAACCAGTGGATCTGGGCAGAAAAAACAAATTAAAAACAAAATCTAAAAGGCAAAAAAGGAGAAAATTGGAATTTTCTCAATTTTGACAGGGTACGCAAGCAACCTGTTTCCACAAGTGCGTGTACGCTCTGTGCACAAAGCTGCAGTGCGTACAAGTACACACTGTGCTCAACGCAGAGGCTGCGTACTTCTAGCAAAACTAAGAAAAACTAAAATCTAATTTAACCCTAAGCTAGCCCACCCAAAAACACAGTCAGACAGCCAAAAACCAGAAAACAAACGACTTTTCTCAGACCAAAGTTTCACACAAAGGAAAAAACATTCACATCAATGGATTCCCTAGCGGAGTCGCCATTTTGTCATGCGGAAAGAGTCGATAATGCGGACAAAACCGACCTCCCTAGAAGCAAAGGATTTCTAGTGACAAACAAGACAAATAAACACTACCTTTCTCTAAACATGCATTTAGAATACAAGTAATCAGGTGATTTTAACATACCTTTAGTCCAACGCTTTGTAGTAGTCCAGCCTCGCCGATCTGGATGAGCTCCTCCTTCTCTTCGAAACCTGAGCCTTGGTGTTGTGCAGGTTCCTCCTAGGGTCCAGCAAGAGTTTTCCTTTACTTTGATCAGCTCACCCACTTCCAAATAAGGCTAGGAAAGGATGGGAATCTCTCCTCTCAAGCTTTACAAGGGAGTCCTAATTCCAGCAGCATCTACCCTTAGGAATGTTCAGCTTTCAACCTCTCCTCCCTCTGGCCCAATGCCTGTATTTATAGTGCTCTAGAGGAAGTTATTTAGGTCCACCATCAATGGGATAAGCCCCTCTTTGGATGGGATAGCTCCCCTCTTGATGGGATAAGTTCCTCTTTGATAGGGATACATGAACCATCTGGAGGCGCTCCATACACGTCAAACAAGCTTCTAGAATGCTCTAGAAATGACCACAAGTAACTTTTTTGGAGTGAAACTTGCACCTTTTGACCTTTACAGGAGTACGCACCCTCCCCTTTATAGACAGAGCGTACAAGTACGCAGGTATTGTGAACTTGGGGTGCGTACATGTAGGTAAGGCTAAGAGAAACTGCGTACCCAAAGATATATAGATTTTTAAAGACTTTCTCTCTTTCTTGGAGTTTGACATGGAGAGCAGAGGTATGAGACTTGCCAAGTATGACAGTTGATGGAGCCATACTAACTGCAAATAGTCATGGTGACAAATTTTAGTGTAACAGATTGCCCCCTAAAGTGCGAAGCCTGTAGTAGATAAGGGTTTCATATCATCTAGGAAGGGTGAAGTACTTTATCATTTCAAGGATTATCTTGTGGAGAGCCCAGTCAGAACCTGCAAGTATTCAACACAAAATATATAAGATCATATCATCGTTGAGGTAGGCATTCCCATACTTAGATTGACAACTTTAACTAACAAACTATCTACTGCTCTGATACAGGAATGATTTTGCAGTACATCATAATCATAGACTTTGTAGACACAGTATGGGCGCAGCCATCTGTTTATGATTAGTCTACTGTATAATGAATACAAAACTCCTCGCAGCCTGGATGGTGGAAATTAGATCCAGGGTCTTCATTTCTACTTCCCGAATAGGTACGATTCTATCCATGCGAATAAATGAGTTGATGTCGAACATGGTAGAAACCACTTGATTACCAGTCAATGATGTAAACTGTTAACAAGCGTAAGGGAGACCACCAGTGATGTCAATGGTTCTCAAAGTACCCAGTACAATCCATGAGATGTGAATGAATGAGTTGATGTCGAACATTTCACGGAATCCTTCGATCGAAAGTCAATGATGTAAACTGTCGTCAAAGGCGAGAAACCTGCCATTGATGCATGCAGACTTCAAGGTACTGACGATTCCTAGGTCATCTTTCTAGATAATGTGCTGATGTCGATAGAAAGCGACCCGTTGCAGGCAAGCCCACAACACGAAATCATAGATCAAGTTGAAGAAATGTAGCTGTAAGGACTGACTCAGGGATGGTCAAGATGGATGACGGGTATTTTGCAGATGAATGGTTTATATGCAGTGACCTCTTGAACACATAACGACACAACAGATGGCTTGGTGACATTTGACCCAAAGTTAATACCCGGCTGAAGACTTTCAATGTGGTTTGATCAACTGTGAGGCAAAGGATTTCCCAACCCCGGTGAAGGAAAAGTGTCATGTTCAAGAGTGGTGATAAGGCTTCTTCTGAGACAAAGGATAACAAATAGGCTCATTTTTCTCTCTTTTCCCCCACCATTTCTGGCAAGTACCTCTTTATTTTTTACAAGCTTGAGGAGGATAACATATGCTTGATTATAAGCTCATCCTTCGGATGAGTCCAACTTAGTTTTGATTCGAACCCTAAGAAGGAGTGGTCCGTTCCTGTTTGTAATCGAACAGGTCCTTTACTGTGAAATTTTAATGAGTCCAGTATAGGAGAAACTCGGCGTTTGTCAATTTTAGAGAGTCTGAAAAAACTTAAGAAGACTCCAGGTTGAACTTTTTCGTAAAGTTGTGTCTCCCAAGCCCGAAAAAGTATAAAATAATACTTGAGAGAACCGCTTGATCTTGCGACCAAGGAGTACTTTCATGATTAGTGTCTTTGACCTGAAAAGTAAAAAGCGATCAAGGACACGTCGTTTTATTTCCAGTATCGAATTTGAAACGACAAAAATCCGACAATCTTTTCCTGTTTTTACGGTCAGAAAAGGGCTATAAGGGGACCGTCTTTTAATTCTGTTTTAACGAGTGTAAAAGAAACGCTCGACAATCTTTTCATGTTTTGGGAGTCAGAAAAGGGCTTAAAAGATGACTTTGATATTTTTGTTTGCGGAAAATGACATTTTCCCTGAAAATCCTTTTATCCTGCACAAAAACCAACACATTACTCATACCTGTTTAAAGATAGATAAAAATACTTGAAAAATACCTTTTCATGGTGGAAAATAAATAAATTTGACATTTATTTACTCAAAAAACCTATAAAAGGGCTTTTACCATTTCATTTTTACCATTTTACTATTGAGGAGAGAAAAAGGGCTTTTGGCAAGAAACTTCCCGTGGACATTGCGTAGAATCCGACCGTCGAAACCGAACTCCGTCTCATCAGGTATTCTACAACATCCTCCCTTGCATTTCCATCCGTTTAGAATTCGTTTTTAGGCTTTAGATTTATTTTTTGGAGACCTTGGGGTTTTCAAGGTCCGCTTTTCGGGGTACGCAGGTGCCCCATGGGTGACCTGCGTAGCCCGACATTTTCTCCATTGGGAAAATGACGGGCGTACGTAGCTTGCCTTAAGAGAAGGTGCGTACATACGCCCTGTCTCTAAAGCGCTGGCTGCGTACACCGCGGAGTGGATTTTTAAACTCCAATTTCTCCAAAATGAACTAAAAACTTTCATTTTTATGGACTCTAACAGATGTTTTATGGTGTGTAGATTGCCCACCATGCTTGATTGGCGCGAGAGGGAACACGAAGATGTTGATTTGGCCGCGATTAATCATCAACCTTCCATTGATGCTTTGAAGGCATGCGGTCTTTACAAATATTGGGCCATACCTGGCATGAGGGCCCAGGTGCGCTTTCTAGAGTGGCTGGTCAAAAGGTGGAACGTTCAGGATCAGTTCTTTTACATTGGAGGGCACCAGCTCGAGATAGAGCCCTTTGATATTTACTTTCTCACTGGTTTGCCCAAGAGGGGCGAACAATTGACTCTGTCCGGGACTAGGCCGGGTGGCCAGTCCATTGCTAGCCTCCGGCTAGAGTGGTGTAATAACCAAAACCAGGATAAGGGGATAGATATCAAAAAGATATCCCGACCTGAACTTATGGTAATTGCCTTTACAGTTACCAGACTTTGCGGGGCTGCCGCTTTGCACATTGCCACTGGATCCCAGATGCGGATGGCGATTGATTGCTATCAGGGCACCATTTTCAACTGGTGCGATGCTGTGTTGGCCAACTTAAAGGGCCAACTGACTAGGACCAAAAACGGACAACTGAAGACTTTTGGTTATGGGCCCTTAGTTGTGAGTTTTGCCCTAGAGAGGGTTCCGATGCTGATCCCACAGCAGCTCACTGTTGAGGTTGGGCCTCCCCGAGAGCCTAAGTTGATGCGATGGGTTGCGGTGATGGCCCGTCATCCTGACGAGGGCACGGAGGTTGTCCGATTTAGACTGGAGTATTTTCACTGGTTAGAGAACCAGGTCTTCTCGATTCAGGATTTTTCGTATGCCAGAGTTGATTTTCGCGGAGATCCGGACATGATTCTTCCACCGGGAGAACAGTGGGGCGACACAGGTACTTCATTTTCCACAAGTTTTTAATTTTTTTTTTTTTTTTTTTTTCGTTTTTATATCGTCTCAAAACTGACAGTGACAATTTTCAAAATGCAGATGTAGGTCCACAACGTCCGGCCAATCTCCGGCCTTTCGAGAGGAGAGTACCAGTTGCACCAGCACCGTCCCCACAGGATGCGGCCGCAGATACCTTAGCCGAGTTGGAACAGGACCTAGAGCGTCTTACGGCAGACATACCAGAGACGACTATAGATGATATCCCTATCAAACTTCAGCGCTATGTGGTCGCAGTCCCAGGACCTTTTAGGAGGTTCCTGTGTAGGGTAGCGCGTGCAGTGGTGTCGTATAGAGAGCACCACCAGTGACTGGCTGGTCACTTTTGTAGACACATGTGACATTTTGGTTTTTTGTACTTATCATTTTTGCCGATCATAAGGTGTTTTTCAACCTATGATCGAAGATGATGTATTTTTTGACACACTCCTATCTATATATATCATTATTACCGGCTTATCTTGTTAAACATGTGTGATGAAATGTTTTTAAATTTACATGTATGATTATCGCAAATGTCTGTCTAACATTCGAGAAGCAATTGCATCTGCTAATGTATTTAATGACCTTGGAATATGCTGATATTCAATGTAATCAAATTCACGTTCCAAGAGGCGCACTCTCAAAAATAACCTTAATAACACTGGATTTCTAATGGCATATACTCTATTAAGCTGTAATACAACGAGTTCAGAATCTAACCTCACTATCAAACTCCGAATCCCAAACGAAATAGATTCAGACAATAATTCAATCACTGCACTGTATTCTGCAATGTTGTTTGTTGTTTGACCGAGGCTCACCCCATGCATAGAAACTAACTCGTCAGAGGGCGAATAGATAACCCAAGCTGCGGAAGAGATATTCCGTGTACTACGACAAGCACCATCAGCAAATCCAATGTACGTTTGGAGAGGCGTCGACATCTGCAATATCAAGAGTAAAACCAAGATAAGCCAGAATAACGACAAAAAACACACTCTCTAAGCTAAGCACACTGTCTATACTAACAAACACACCAGCTAGAAAGAAAAATCTTACCTAACTAAATCTCCATACCCATCATTTAAGCATAATACCTCTTTAGGTAAAGTCCATTTCTGGGTTTACCCAAAGAGTCCCCATCAAAATCTACCAGCTCATAGGCCCCTTTTTCTAGCTTTCGCTTGACAATGTAGGGCCCATGCAACATAGGAACGAATTTTCCAGCACCTAATTTATCATTAGCTTGATCATATAATAGCACTAGGTCTCCTTCCGAAAAATTTTGGGGGGTCACATTACGATCATACTGAGCTTTCATCCGTTTTGCGTGAGTCTCGATTGCCAGTGCAGCATCACGTCGAGTCTCATCTAATTGAGCTAAGTATAATAGACGCTTCTCCTCTTCGGAAGTAGCTGGAAGTAATTCGACAGCCATTTGAAGTGACAGGATTTCGCATTCAATGGGCAGCACTGCTTCCAAACCATAAACTAGTTGGAAAGGAGTGAACCCTGTTGATGTTTTCACTGAGGTTCGGTACGCCCAAAGCGCGGAAAATAACATGTTGTGCCAATTCGACCGATGAATACCAATGATTCGTCGGATCATGATAACTAAAACTTTGTTGATAGACTCAACCAGGCCATTAGCTTGAGGATAATAAGGAGTTGAGCTATCGTGACGCAAACCAAGCTGGCCTGTAAGTTCTGTCATCATAACGTTTCGAAAATGGCGCCCATGGTCAGTGATTATCGCTTGTGGGACACCAAACCTAGCAATAATGTGATTGAATACGAAAATCGCAGCTGTCTTGCCGTATGCCTCGAATGTAGGCATCGCCTCGGCCCACTTAGTAAAATAATCAACCGCAAGGATGATATACGCATGCCCCCCGGCCGAGTGAGGGTTACATGTAATAAAATCGATACCCCATTTAGCAAAAGGACCAACGGCAATTATAGGGTGGAGAGGAGCAGGTGGTGCGCGCATCTTGCGATCAAACACTTGACAGTTGTGGCATTTCCTGACCGCAATAATACAGTCTTTAAACAAGGACGGCCAGAAGTAGCCAGCGCACAATATCTTTTGTGCTGTGGAAATGGGTCGCTTTCTATCGACATCAGCACATTATCTAGAAAGATGACCTAGGAATCATCAGTACCTTGAAGTCTGCATGCATCAATGGCAGGTTTCTCGCCTTTGACGACGATTTACATCATTGACTTTCGATCGAAGGATTCCGTGAAATGTTCGACATCAACTCATTCATTCACATCTCATGGATTGTACTGGGTACTTTGAGAACCATTGACATCACTGGTGGTCTCTCTCACGCTTGTTAACAGTTTACATCATTGACTGGTAATCAAGTGGTTTCTACCATGTTCGACATCAACTCATTTATTCGCATGGATAGAATCGTACCTGTTCGGGAAGTAGAAATGAAGACCCTGGATCTAGTTTCCACCATCCAGGCTGCGAGGAGTTTTGTATTCATTATACAGTAGACTAATCATAAACAGATGGCTGCGCCCATACTGTGTCTACAAAGTCTATGATTATGATGTACTGCAAAATCATTCCTGTATCAGAGCAGTAGATAGTTTGTTAGTTAAAGTTGTCAATCTGAGTATGGGAATGCCTACCTCAGCGATGATATGATCTTATATATTTTGTGTTGAATACTTGCAGGTTCTGACTGGGCTCTCCACAAGATAATCCTTGAAATGATAAAGTGCTTCACCCTTCCTAGATGATATGAAACCCTTATCTACTACAGGCTTCGCACTTTAGGGGGCAATCTGTTACACTAAAATTTGTCACCATGACTATTTGCAGTTAGTATGGCTCCATCAACTGTCATACTTGGCAAGTCTCATACCTCTGCTCTCCATGTCAAACTCCAAGAAAGAGAGAAAGTCTTTAAAAATCTATATATCTCTGGGTACGCAGTTTCTCTTAGCCTTACCTGCGTGTACGCACCCCAAGTTCACAATACCTGCGTACTTGTACGCTCTGTCTGTAAAGGGGAGGGTGCGTACTCCTGCAAAGGTCAAAAGGCGCAAGTTTCACTCCAAAAAAGTTACTCGTGGTCATTTCTAGAGCATTCTAGAAGCTTGTTTGACGTGTATGGAGCGCCTCCAGATGGTTCATGTATCCCTATCAAAGAGGAACTTATCCCATCAAGAGGGGAGCTATCCCATCCAAAGAGGGGCTTATCCCATTGATGGTGGACCTGAATAACTTCCTCTAGAGCACTATAAATACAGGCATTGGGCCAGAGGGAGGAGAGGTTGAAAGCTGAACATTCCTAAGGGTAGATGCTGCTGGAATTAGGACTCCCTTGTAAAGCTTGAGAGGAGAGATTCCCATCCTTTCCTAGCCTTATTTGGAAATGGGTGAGCTGATCAAAGTAAAGGAAAACTCTTGCTGGACCCTAGGAGGGACCTGCACAACACCAAGGCTCAGGTTGTAATGGTTTCTTTTGTTTCCACTTAATACAAATGAACTCATTTTTCTCAACAGATTGTTATTCATGATTTGTTTCATATACTCCTTGGTCTGTATGATGGATATGTATTATTTTATGAGTTTATCAGGTGCTATTTAATCTTTTGGCTTGTTAGTGAATGCAGGTTTCGAAGAGAAGGAGGAGCTCATCCAGATCGGCGAGGCTGGACTACCACAAAGCGTTGGACTAAAGTTATGTTAAAATCACCTGATTACTTGTATTCTAAATGCATGTTTAGAGAAAGGTAGTGTTTATTTGTCTTGTTTGTCACTAGAAAGCCTTTGCTTCTAGGGAGGTCGGTTTTGTTCGCATTATTGACTCTTTCCGCATGACAACATCAGCAGTTGGAAGCTTAATGTATGCAATGGTTTGCACAAGGCCTGATATTGCACATGCAGTGGGAGTTGTAAGCAGGTACATGAACAATCTAGGAAAAGAACATTGGATGGCAGTGAAATGGATTCTCAGATATTTGAAAGGTACCACGAATCAAGCATTATGGTTTGGTGGTTCAAACATTTCTCTACAGGGATATGTTGATGCAGATATGGCAGGTGACAGAGATAACAGGAGGAGCACTATAGGATATGTATTTACTGTAGGTGGAACAACTGTCAGTTGGGTTTCAAAAATCCAAAGTGTTGTTGCACTTTCCACAACAGAAGCAGAGTATGTTGTTGCTACAGAGGCTAGTAAATAAATGATTTGGTTACAAAGGTTTATGGGTGAATTGGGTAAGAAGCATGATATGGGCACGTTATACAGTGATAGCCAAAGTGACATTCATCTTGCAAAGAATTCAACATTTCATTCTAGGACTAAACACATACAACTCAAGTACCATTTAATTGATCAGTGTTGGAAGATGGAGAGTTGAAGCTGGAAAAGATACACACTAGCTAGAATCCTGCAGATATGATAACAAAAGTTGTAACCAGGGAGAAACTAAGAATATGCTTAGGTTTCAATTGGTCTTCAAGTATGATGAAGAAGATGAGAAACAACCAGGTCCAAAGAGGAGTCATTGTCCAACAAATGAAGCAGCGGTGGAGTTGCTATAATCAGTCTCCAAGTGGGAGATTGTTGGGTGTGAAACCTGATTATCTTCTGTATTCAATGGTATCGCCGCATTGGACCCCAGTTCGCTCGTAAAATATTTGCTGCATGGGGGTCCGGGGGGGGGGGGGGGGGGTGGTTACAACCTTTGGGGAGGCTCCCCCCTAGCGGGGGGTTTCGGGGGCAGCGTCCCCAAAGCTAAGAATAGACGTAAAATTGCCTTGTAAAAGTATAATAATTTCTAGTCAATCTGGACCGTTCATTAGGCGGAGATCTGATGGTATAAGTTATGTTTAATTTAGGGTTTTTTGCCCTAGAAGGCAACCCCTCACTATATATGAGGGAATTGTATTGCGTCTATGTAGATCTGTATTCTGAGTGAGAAAGAGAGAGGAGATTGAGAGCGAAGAGGGTGTTACAATGGATCTGCTGTAGGTTGTATCTCTTTAGTTTGCTGGATAAAATAAAAGAAAGGACTGGTTGTTTCTCCGTGGATGTAGCCCAAACTGGGTGAACCACGTATATATGTGTCTCTCTTGTTTTATGCGTTTTTTGTGTTTATATTTCTGCAATATTTTATGTGTTCCATTGCTCCGTAATATATAATTTTATAACATTACAATCGGCTTCCGCGCAACCCTAACCAGGGGCTGAAGTCCTTTCACACTGCTAAGGCAACGAACTACGATATATCCCAAACTGGGCTAAGTATCTTACTTATGTTAGTTAGTTTCATGTAAACAAATGTTCTTACTGCGTTCACTTAACTAACACATTTACATATATTCGTGCATCATATAAGCATTAGAAGTGAAATTCATACCCAATATAACAGATGCATAAACAGGAAATAAAGACACAAAAATTATAGAATACTTCTCTTTATTGATAATTCAAAATGATTACAGACTTGACTTTCCCTGCGCACTCAGCTGCAGGGGTCCGCGCACTCAGCTGCAGACTTTTGGGCCTCTGCGCACTCAGCTGTAGAGCTTCTACCTACGCTACGACCCAAACTTAGACTTCTACTTCAGAGCTATCTCCCAATCCTTCATGATTCCATTATTCCTATTATTATCAAACTACTTAGAGCTTAGCTCTATTTATACAATCTCATGGTTCGCAGACCATGGGTAGATATTTTACAGCCGACATTACATTACCAAATTAAGGGCAGACAACCCTATGAATCTTTAACTTCTACACGTTCCGCGACCACAAAATGTAGAGTCTTTACATTTGGATTACAAAATTGGACCAAAATGTAGGCTTTAAGCCCCAAAATTACCCTTGGGGGATCCCACGCCCAACAAGATGGCCATCATGGCAGCCTGTAAGAAGAGTATCTCAGCAGAGGCCACTGCTAAGCTTTTTTTTCGAGTGTGGGTACACTTTGGGATCCCACAATCCATTATCTTAGATCGAGACAACAGATTTCTAAGTGCATTTTGGTCAAGTCTCTGGTCGATGCTGGATACAAAAATCACTAAGTCCACGACTTTCCATCCCCAAATTGATGGCCAAATAGAGGTTGTCAACAGAATGATCGTACACATTATGCACATGTACAACTCGAAGCATCCACGTACATGGGATGAAAGTCTCCCCTATATCCAACACAACTACAACAGAGCTCTCCACAACACAACAGGTCACAACCCCTTTCAGGTAGGGCTAGGATTTCAACCATTATGCCCCATTGATGTGGCCATACCATTTACAACCACTCAGGTAGATTTGGCTCATGTGCAGTCCGAAGCTGAAAGGGATAACAACTTCATTAAGATCATTCAACATATCCACCAACAGGTCCATGATATATTGGAAAGATCCAATGCTAAGTACAATCAATGCCATGATCAACATCGAGTGTCGCACAAGTTCTAGGTGGGTGACAAATTTGCCTTCATTTGCAGAAAGAGCGCCTTGCTGGGCCCCATCGCAAACTTCGCTCGCTCCAATATGGGCCATACACTATCACCAAGGCTGTCGGTGACAATGCCTTCACGCTCAACATCCCACCGTTCCTTGGTCTGCACCAAGTGTTCAATGTAGATCACCTTTCGGCCATACTTCCCACCATTGTTGGACACATCTGACATTGCAGAACAACTCACACCAACAGAGCTAAACCTAGACTGCATGGAACATGCCACCACTGATCGGATCATGGACACACAGATCAATAACAATCACCAGCAAAGGATCCAACTATATTGGGTTGTTAAAGCTGGCCAACTCCTTCACCAAGGCAAGTGGCTAACCAGGGACCAAGTTCAGCATAAGTTTCCCCATCTCATGGAGGCACTCAACGCAATGGGGACCATTGCTTCCTAAGGGGGGAGGAATGATCCAGGTGGATATTGGTGGCCACTTGCCTATTCCACTTGGATGCCCGACACTTTCTCTTTCAGTTTTTTCGGTTTCCTTAATTGTAGCACAATTTAATATTTTTGGCAGTTTTTCGAGTCCTGAACTTCCGGAGGCATTTTGAGGCCCTAAATGACGGTTTTAGGGAAAACGGAGAGACTAGAAACGTTCCAAATTGGCATGGCTATTTGTTTTTTGGTATATTTTTGAGATCTTTGAAACGAGGTATTATGATAGCCAAATGGAGATCGTATGCCAAAGTTACGACCCCGGGAAGTTGATGTACCAATTTACCCAAACAGGGCCCACAGTTTTGGCGCTTCATCTCCTAGGGTTAGGTTTTTAGATGTTTAGGGTTTTCCATTATTTCTCAATAATAAATAGGCCTTTGAGCCTCATTGTAACACAGTTCAGAGGCATGTAGCCGCCACATCTCTCCTCAGAGATAAGCTAACATCACCCGAGCTATCTTATTTCCATTATGTTTGTAAGCATAGTTCAATATTTTTCCATTAATGAAATGAAGTGTTTTTCTACCGCTTCTCTGTGTTTATGAATATATCTGTAAGTTGTTGTGTTCCTGTTTAAGTTCGGATCAGTGGTATCATCGCGATCTGCTCTTTCTTTGTTTTTCTTTGATGTCCCCAACAAGGTAAGGATATAAGGAATTAGGGCTCGATCTGGTTCTTTTGTTCATACTTCTAGAGCATGTACACCATAGCCAAACCTTCACACTCTGTCCTCGAATAATTCTTCTCAGCCTTAGAAACTTCCTACTTGCAAACGTGATAGGGTGATCCAACTCTCCCTCACCAGCCTATGTCAGTACTACTCCCAATGCAATACATGACACATCCACATGCACATGAAATTCCTTCTTCCAATCTGGGAAGACTAGGATTTGCGCGGTGACCATCTTTTCTTTTAACACATCTAGGCTCCGCTGACATTCCTCATTCCAGTAGAATGTAGCATCCTTTTTCAATAGTTTTTGCATTGGCGTGGTAATCTGGGCATAACTCTTGATGAGCTTTCGGTAATAACCAATATGCCCTAGCATTGCACGCATCTGTTCGACACTTGTTGGCACCTCCAAATTGATTATAACCGCGATCTTAGCTGGATCCACCAATAATCCTTGTCTGCATACTACATGACCCAACAGGATTCCGAAGGAACACAGAATAAACATTTCTTGAAATTTAGTGTGATCTGATACCTCCAGCATGTATCCAACATCAAGCGTAGACTAGCTACATGGCATTTTAGAAGATATCTTAGGGATGATCGTAGCATGCCATGATGGACCTTGTGGGGGACACTTTGTTGCTAAGAGGACAACCTAAAATATTTTACAAGTTGGTTGCTACTAGCCTACTCTAGATCAATATGAAAGAAGGTACACCACCATGTGTGATCAGTGCAAGAGGATGGGCAAGCCTACACCCAAGGATTAGATTCCCTTGAAAGCTCAAGTGACTTTGGAACCATTTGAGAAGTGGGGCATGGACTTCATTGGGCCCATTCATCCACCATCAGGAAAAAGGAAGTACATCATTATGTGTACTGATTACTTGACCAAATGGGATGAAGCAAAGGAAGTCAAGGAAACAACCGAGCAAAAAGTGGTTGAACTCCTAAAAGAAAACATCTTTTGCAAATTTGGCTTTCCGAGGTAGTTGGTCACTAATTAAGGGACAAAGTTCACATCAAATCTAATTGAGTACATCATGGAGCAGCACCACATCAAGCACAGGAAATCCACTTCTTATCACCCTATGGAAAATGGCCAAGTGGAGGTCACAAACAAGGCTTTACATAACATTTTTTCCAAGGTTATTAGCAGCAGCCAAAAAGATTAGGAAGACTAACTTATAGAAGCCACTTGGGCCTACAATACCACTTGGAAGATCACCACTAGATTTACCCCATTTGAATTAGTCTATGGAAAGAAGGCCGTGCTATCAATTTACTTTGAATATAATGCCCTAAGGATGGCAAATCAGTTAGACTTAGGCCTTATTGCAAGACAACAAAAAAGGATACTCCAACTCAATGGATTTGATGAGCTCAGATTGCAGTCTCTCGGGCACACTGAGGTAGTTCAAATACAAAGTAAGGCTTGGCATGACAAACACATCAGGTAGAGATCCTTCCAAGAGGGTGATTGGGCCCTTCTATATGATTCAAGGTTCAAGGATTTTAAAGGGAAATTGATGACAAGGTGGTTGGGCCCCTATATAGTGGAAAAATATTATGAAAATGGGTTTTTCCAAATCAGAACAATCGATCAAGAAGGTATTCATGGTTACAAGTTGAAGTTATAAAAATTACCTTTGTCAAAGGAGGAGTTTACTAGTTCAATAAGAAAAGAGATGAATGTAATTGGGTGTCTCAAAGCCTTTAGTTCACCCAACCTCTGACCAACAAAAGAAAAAAAGGGGAAAATAAGGTGCCTAGGTGGAAACCTCTATGAGGAACCTAAGGTCAACTCTAGGGTTGAAAACCTCCATGAGGCAGCCCAAGAGCAAAAAAAAAGAAAAATAAGATAAAAATATCCCCAGGTGAAAACCTCCTCAAGCCCTAATTCCATTATACCAGATCTATTGAGTCAATAGAACCTTCGTTCACTAAAACAAAATAACCTGGCGACCTCCCATTGGGGAAGAAAAGAAAGACGAGGGGGCAGGAGATCCTTTCAAAATGTTGCTTGAAGAATCTCTTTAGCAACATAGGGACGTGAAGATGGATAACTTTGCCCAGATCCTTTGACGGCTACCCACAAGCGATGCATATTCATCTAGCAGCCACTCTGGAGGTGCCTCTCCTTTTAAGGTACAGGTTAAATTCGATATTCCCATATTCGAAGGCCTGATAGATGAAGACATCATAGATAAATGGTTAAATCTATTACAAGGATATTTTCAGTTCATGACTTTTCTAATCGGGAAAAGAGTATGTTTGCACTTCTCAAAGCTGCCCCACACGTCAAGGACTGGTGGGAAACCTACTGTGAACAAAAGGACAAGAGTGAACCCTTGCTATTTTTAGCTACACCCACTTGGAATTCTTTTCGAGACACCATCAAGAAACAGTATTACCCTATCAGGAGCTATGAAGATAAATAGATAAAATGGACCACGCTATGGCAGGGAAGGGACCAAGATGTGTTGGAGTTCACAAATACTTTCCACACCCTTCGCACGAAGGTGGGTATCAAGGATATTGAGCGGAATTTGGTGCTCAAGTACCGCAAGTGTCTACACAAGTACATCAAGGATGAGATGGAGTTGATGGACATTTTCTTGCTCAACACAGTGTATCAGTACACTGTAAAGATTGAGCAGAAGTTTAAACAAAAGAAGCGAGACTTTGGAGCTGCGAATCAAAAGCAAGGAAAAGGTGCCCCAAAACCACAGAACAAGTGACCAAGCCAAGGCAGGGCTACCCAGGAAAACATGCCGAAGCCACAAGCAAAGAACAACACCACAAAGATGAAGAAGGACACGGGAAAATAGTGTGACTTCCATAAGATCTCCACTCACAATGCAAGTGAATGTCAGGCCAAGTAGTCACTGGTGGCCGAGCTGAAGGATTCCGAATCAGACACAGGTTCTGACTTTGAGTCTGAACCCAATAAGGGGACTGAAAAAGGGAAGTAGATCATTGATGCAAAGCCCAGTGCCACCCTGGCCACCATAAAGATCTAGAAAATTGAGCTTGAAGATCCAGAGGAGGGGGAACGCCTCTTCCACTCACAGATTTCGGTGAAAGGTTCTTCGTTGTAGTTCATTGTCAACAACAAGAGCCAAAAGATCCTCATTTCAGCAAAAGTCGTGAAGCGGCTGGGCCTAAAGACTACAACACATCCACAGTTGTACACCATTGGGTGGCTTCACCAAGGGCGAGATCTTCGCGTCAGCCAACAATGTTGCCTTCTCTATAACATCAAGCCCTTCACGGATGAGGTATTGTGTGACATTGCTCCTCTTGAAGTTTCTAATGTATTGTTAGGACAACCATACTTGTGGAAGCGACATGCTGTATATGAGTCTAGACCTCGCTCAATGATTATTACTTTGGCTTGTAAGTTGTAAAGGATATCGGAGGTAGCCCCGCCTACTGCCATCTCTTTGATCAGTGAAAAGCAATGCAGTAATATCATTTCCCAGACCAGGAAATTTGTTTTCCTTATGATTCACCCCTAAGGAAAGAAGAAGGTTGTGGCCACGGCTTCCAGGCAGGGCTCCTCTTCACAGAAGTAACAGATGGATAAGGTCATGGAGGAGTACAGGGACATTTTTTCCTCACCCATAGGGGTACCTATCCTTTTTCAGGTCAAGCACTCCATCAATTTGACTCCAGGCGCGCCGAAACCAAATGGACCGTTCCTTTGACGCTCTGTTATGGAGAATGATGAGATCAAGAAGCAGATTCAGGAAATACTGTATAAAGGGCACATTAGGCCAAGCTCATCACCTTGTGGGAGCCCGATTGTATTGGTACAAAAGAAGGATGGGACCTAGAGACTCTGTATTGACTATCGGGCACTGAACGAGATCATTGTCTCGAATAAGTACCCAATCTCGTGGATTGATGACCTTTTGGACCAGCTTAAGGGGGCCAAATATTTCAACAAGATTGACTTGAAGTTAGGTTATCACGAGGTGCCTATTGAACCCTCCGATGTGTGGACGACTACCTTCAAATCCAAGGAGGGCATTTTCGAATGGTTGGTCATGTCGTTCAGATTGACGAACACCCCTGCAACCTTCATGAGACTGATGGACGACATCTTGCATCCCTTCACCAATGCATTCATGGTGGTGTATCTAAATGACACCTTGATCTTCAACCAAAGTTGGGAAGAACACCTCCACGATATTCGTTAGGTCCTTCAAACCCTTCGATAACACAAGCTGTGTGCTAACTTGGAGAAATGCACCTTTGGTTTGAACCAGGTTCAATATCTGAGGTACATCATTGACGAGGACGGTGTACATGTGGAGTCATCCAAGATACAAGTCATTCAAGATTTTCCAGCCCCAACCACTCTAACAGAGCTCCACAACCTTTTGGGTCTTGCCAATTTCTACCACAGGTTCATGTTGGGGTTCTCTCATATTGCTTGGCATTTAAGTCAACTCACCGAGGGCAGAGCGAAAGCAAAGTTCTTTTGTTCGCAAACCCAGTAGCGAGTGTTCTCTGAGTTAAAGAATAACCTCTGTTCTGCACCAGTACTCACATTACCAGACCTACAACAACCATTTGAGATTGAGACAAATGCCTATGACTATGCTATTGGGCAGTTCTTACTCGACATGGGCATCCAGTGGCTTACCACAGTGAGACACTTTCAGACACAGTCCAAAAGTACCCCACTTACGACAAAGAAATGTATTCCATTGTGCAGGACTGTCATCAATGAAAGCATTACATTCTCGGGAAGGAAATGGTCATCCACACGGAGCACCAGCCTCTATAGTTCATACAAACACAAGGGAAGTTGCCAAATGATCACCATAAAAAATGGTCCACCTATCTGAAATAGTTCCATTTGAACATTAAGTATAAGAAGGGAAACACCAATAATGTAGCCGATTTCCTTAGCAAACCAAAGGTCATGGCGCTGATCAGTGTGCTCGACTCCTGTGGGCACAAGACATCGGGGTGGCCACATGTTTACAAGAGCGATCCAGAATTTGGCAGCATATACTAGACACTCCTGGAAGGGAAGAAAGTTCCAAATTTTAATCTTCAGGATGCACTGTTATGCCGCTTGGGACACATATGTGTTCCTTCAAGTGAGCATGCCAAGATGATTTGGGAGGCGCACTATAGTGGAGTCGTTGGGAATTTTGGAGTAGAGAAAACAGTGGCGGTATTGTAGAAGTATTTTTATTGGCCAAAAATATGTCAGGATGTTGGGAAGTACATTAGATCCTCCACCGCCTGTGCCATTGTGAAACCAAACATCAAGAAGCAAGGCTTGTATACTTCTCTACCTACTCCTAGTCGGCCTTGGGATTCTATCTCCATGGATTATATGTTGGGCCTTCCTTCTACTAAGCATGACAACGATTGCATTTTCGTGGTTGTCAACAGATTCTCTAAGATGACCATCATGGCGGTCTGCAAGAAGAGTATCTCAACAAAGGTCATTGCTAAGCTTTTCTTTGTGCGAGTGTGGGTACACTTTGGGATCCCACAGTCCATTATCTCAGATCGGGATAACAAATTCCTCAGTGCATTTTGGTCAAGTCTCTGGTCGATGCTGGATACAAAAATCACTAAGTCCATGGCTTTCCATCCCCAAACTGATGGCCAAACAGAGGTTGTCAACATAATGATAGTACACATTCTGCGCATGTACAACTCGAAGCATCCACGCACATGGGATGAAAGTCTCCCCTATGTCCAACATAGCTACAACAAAGCTCTCCATAGCTCAACAGGTCACAACCCCTTTTTGGTAGGGCTGGGTTTCCAACCATTGTGCCCCATTGATGTGGCCATACCATTTACAACCACTTAGTTAGATTCAGCTCACGTGCAGTCCGAAGCTGAAAGGGCTAACAGCTTCATTGAGCACATTCAACACATCCGCCAATAGGTCCATGATATATTGGAAAGATCCAATGCTAAGTAAAAGCAATGCCATGATCAACACTGAGTGTCGCACAAGTTCCAGGTGGGCGACAAAGTTTGTCTTCATTTGCAGAAAGAGCGCCTCGCTGGACGCCACTGCAAACTTCGCCCGCTCCAATATGGGCCATACACCAACACCAAGGCCGTCGATGACAATGTCTTCGAGCTCAACATCCCACCATTCCCTTGTCTACACCTAGTGTTAAATGTAGATCACCTTCGACCATACTTCCCACCATTGTTGGACACATCTGACATTGCAGAACAACTCACACCAATAGAGCTAAACCTAGACTGCATGGAACAACCCACCATTGATCGGATCATGGACGTACAGATCAAGAGCACTTGCCAGCAGAAGATCCATCTATATCAGGTTGTCAAAGCTGGCCAACTCCTTCACCAAGACAAGTGGCTCACCAGGGACTAAGTTCAGCAGAAGTTTCCCCATCTCATGGAGGCGCTCAACGCAATGGAGACCATTGCTTCCCAAGGGGGGAGGAATGATCGAGGTGGATACTATGGCCACTTGCCTATTCCACTTGGACCCTTGACACTGTCTCTTTCAGTTTTTCGGTTTCCTTAATTTTAGCACAGTTTACTATTTTTGGCAGTTTTTCGGGTCCTGAACTTCCGGAGCCGTTTTGAGGTCCTAAATGACGTTTTTAGGGAAAACGAAGATATCAAAAACATCCCAAACTAGCTTGCTTACTTGTTTCAACCTACTCTTTGAGATCTTTGAAATTAGATATTATGATAGCCAAACGAAGATCGTATGCCAATGTTACGACCCCGGGAAGTTGATGTACCAATTTATCCAAACAGGGCCCACAGTTTTGGCGCTTCATCTCCTAGGGTTAGGTTTTTTGATGTTTAGGGTTTTCCATTGTTTCTCAATAATAAATAGGCCTTTGAGCCTCATTGTAACACAGTTCAAAGGCATGTAGCCGCCACATCTCTCCTCAGAGATAAGCTAACATCGCTCGAGCTATCTTATTTCCATTCTGTTTGTAAGCATAGTTCAATATTTTTCCATTAATGAAATGAAGTGTTTTTTTGCCGCATCTCTGTGTTTATGATTATATCTGTAAGTTGTTGCGTTCATGTTTAAGTTTGGATCAGTGGTATTAGAGTGGTCTTCTCTTTCTTTGTTTTTCTTTGCATGTCCCCAACGAGGTTAGGGTATAAGGAATTAGGGCTCGATCTGGTTGAACCACTGCAAGATCAACCTCGCAAAACCCAACGAACTCCCATGGTGGAAGAAAAGAAAGACGAGGGGGTGGGAGATCCTTTAAAAATGTTGCTCGAGGAAGCTCTCGAGCGACAGAGGGATCCAATGATGGATAACTTTGCCCAGATCCTTCGACGGCTACCCACAGGCGATGCATCTTCATCCAGTAGACAGTTTGGAGGTGCCACTCCTTTTAAGGTATAAGTTTACTTCGATATTCCTATATTCAAAGGCCTGATCGATGCATACATCGTAGATAAATGGTTAAATCTATTGGAAGGATACTTTTCAGTTCATGACTTTTCCAATCTGGAAAAGATTACGTTTACACTTCTCAAAACCACCCCACACATCAAGGATCGGTGGGAAACCTACTGTGAACAAAAGGATGAGAGTGAGCTGTCGCTGTTTTCAACTACGCCCTCTTGGAATTCTTTTCGAGACACCATCAAGGAACAATATTACCCTGGCGGGATCTATGAAGATAAATACATAAAATGGACCATGTTACGGCAGGGAAGGGACCAAGATGTGTTGGAGTTCACAAATACTTTCCATACCCTTCGCACGAAGGTGGGTATCAAGGATACTGAGCGGAATTTGGTGCTCAAGTACCGTAGTTGTCTACATAAGTACATCCAGGACGAGATTCAACAAGATTCACTTGAAGTCAAGTTATCACTAGGTGCCTATCGAACCCTCTGATGTGTGGAAGACTGCCTTCAAATCTAAGGAGGGCTTTTTCAAATGGTTGGTCATGCTGTTCAGATTGATGAACGCCCCTGCAACCTTCATGAGGCTGATGGATGACATCTTGCGTCCCTTCACCAATGCATTCATTGTGGTGTATCTAGATGACATCTTGATCTTCAGCCAGAGTTGGGAAGAACACCTCCACCATATTCGGCAGGTCCTTCAAACCCTTCGACAACACAAGCTGTGTGCTAACTTGGAGAAATGCATCTTTGGTCTGACCTAGGTTCAATACCTGGGGTACATCATTGATGAGGAGGGTGTACATGTGGACCCATCCAGATACAATTCGTTCAAGATTGGCCAACCCCAACCACTCTAACAGAGCTTCGCAGGTTTTTGGGTCTTGCCAATTTCTACAGCAGGTTCATGTTGGGGTTCTCTCATATCGCTTGGCCTTTAAGTCAAGTCACCAAGGGTAGAGCGAAATAAAAGTTCTTTTGGTCGGAAGCCTAGCAGCGATTATTCTCTGAGTTGAAGAATCACCTCTGTTCTGCACCAGTGCTCACATGGCCAAAGTTGCAACAACCATTTGAGATTGAGACAAATGCCTTCAACTATGCTGTTGGGGCAGTTCTTACTCAACATGCGAATCCAGTGGCTTACCATAGTGACAGACTTTCAGAAACAGTCCGAAAGTACCCCACTTACAACAAAGAAATGTATTCCATTGTGCAGGCCTGTCGTCAATGGAAGCATTACATTCTCGGGAAGGAAACGGTCATCCACATAGACTACCGACCTCTACAGTTCATACAGACACAAAGGAAGTTGCAGAATGATCGCCATTAAAAATGGTCCACCTATCTGTAACAGTTCCATTTGAACATTAAGTATAAGAAGGGTAGCACCAATAATGTCGTTGATTGCCTCAGCAGACCACTGTTCATGGTGCTTATCACTGTGCTTGACTCCTATGGGCACGAGACATCGGGGTGGCCGCATGTTTACAAGAGTGATCCAGAATTCGGCAACATATACTAGACACTCCTGGAAGGGAAGAAAGTTCCAAATTTTCACCTTAAGGATGCATTGTTGTGACACTTGGGACACATATGTGTTCCTTCAAGTGAGCGTGCTAAGATGATTTGTATGGCGCACTACAGTCGGGTCACTAGACATTTCGGAGTAGTGAAAACAATGGCGGTGTTACAAAAGTATTTTTATTGGCCGAAACTTCGTCAGGATGTTGGGAAGTACATTAGAACTTGCATCGCTTGCACCATTGTGAAACCAACCATCAAGAAGCAAGGATTGTATACTGCTCTACCTATTCCTAGCCAGCCTTGGGAATCTATCTCCATGGATTATATGTCGGGCCTTCCTTCTACTGAGCAAGAAAACGATTGTGTTTTCGTGATTGTCGCTAGATTCTCTAAGATGGCCATCATGGCAGCGTGTAGGAAGAGTATCTCAGCAGAGGCCACTACTAAGATCTTCTTTGAGTGAGTGTGGGTACACTTTGTGATCCCACAGTCCATTATCTCAGATCGGGACAGCAGATTCCTGAGTGCATTTTGGTCAAGTCTCTAGTCGATGTTGGATATAAAACTCTCTAAGTGCATGACTTTCCATCCCCAAACTGATGGCCAAATAGAGGTTGTCAACAAAATGATTGTACACATTATCCACATGTACAACTTGAAGCATCCATGCACATGGGATGAAAGTCTCTCCAATGTCTAACACAACTACAACAGAGCTCTCCATAGCGCAACATGCCACATCCCCTTTTAGGTAGTGTTGGGATTTCAACCATTATGCCCCATTGATGTGGTCATACCATTTACAACCACACAGTTAGATTCGGCTCACGTGCAATCCGAAGCTGAAAGGGTTAATAGCTTCATTAAGCACATTCAACACATCCTCCAACAAGTCCATGATATATTGGAAAGATCCAATGCTAAGTACAAGCGGCACCATGATCAACATCGAGTGCCACACAAGTTCCAGGTGGGCGATAAAGTTTGGCTTCATTTGCAGAAAGAGCGCCTTACTGGGCCCCACTACAAGCTTTTCCCACTCCGATATGGGTCATACACCATCACCAAGGCTATCGTTGACAATGCCTTCGAGCTCAGCATCCCACCATTCCTTGGTTTGTACCCAGTGTTCAATGTAGATCACCTTCGACCATACTTCCCACCATTGTTGGACACATCTAAAATTGCAGAACAACTCACACGAATAGAGCTAAACCCAGACTACATGGAACAAGTCACCACTGATTGGATCATGGACGCACAGATCAAGAGCACTTTCCAACAAAAGATCCAACTATATCGAGTTGTCAAAGCTAGCCAACTCCTTCACCAAGGCAAGTGGCTCACCACGGACCAAGTTCAGCAGAAGTTTCCCCATCTCATGGAGGCACTCAACGCAATGGGGACCATTGCTTCCTAAGGGGGGGAATGATCTAGGTGGATATTGGTGGCTACCTACCTATTCCAGTTGGACCCTCGACACTATCTCTTTCAATTTTTCGGTTTCCTTAATTGTAGCATAATTTACTATTTTTGGCAGTTTTTCGAGTCGTGAACTTCCAGAGCCGTTTTGAGGCCCTAAATAGTGTTTTATGGAAAATGGAGAGACTAAAAACGTCCCAAACCAACTTGTTTGTTTTTTTCGGCCTTCTCTTCGAGATCTTCGAAATGAGGTATTATGATAGCCAAATGGAGATCGTATGCCAAAGTCACAACCCCGGGAAGTTGATGTACCAATTTACCCAAACGGGGCTCACAGTTTTGGTGCTTCATCTCCTAGGGTTAGATTTTTGGATGTTTAGGGTTTTCCATTGTTTCTCAATAATAAATAGGCCTTTGAGCCTCATTGTAACAAAGTTCAAAGGCATGTAGCCACCGCATCCCTCCTCAGAGATAAGCTAACATCGCCTGAGCTATCTTACTTCCATTCTATTTGTAAGCATTTTTCAATATTTTTCCATTAATGAAATGAAGTGTTTTTCTACCGCATCTTTGTATTTATGATTATATATGTAAGTTGTTGCATTCCTATTTAAGTTCGGATCACTCGAGCCTAAGAACAAATGTTCAACATGGGTGCCAATGACAACAAGGTACTATCTAGGGCGCCTATGATAAGGTAGGATCCTACAACACAAGTTATGACACTTCTAAGCAGCGAGAAGGTTTCATGTCACATCTTGGTGGGGTCGATCCTAGGGCCAAAACAGAAAAGGAAACAAATAAATGCAAAATGAAGGTGGGAAACCTAACCTATATGCCACTTTCGAGAACCAATACCTGTTAGTTTGGATCAACCATAAAAATACCCAATGGAGAAGTCTTCAAAGTTCTATAAAAATAATTAGGAACAATAGGCAAGAAGTTAATACATCCGATATATAAACTTTAGATAAAAGCTTGTGTTATAGAATACAACACTTGAAAATACACACCTTATATATACAATATGTTATAGGGAATCACGCAGCCTTGCGGCTTAGGCATAATAGTTCTTGAGGACAAGCCCCTTGTGAGACTCAGGCCAAGGAATCCTTTGGTAGCTAAAATTTTCATGGCTTCAAAAAATTCTTCCTGTGAAGGCAACTCAACTTCCAAGAAATCATGAGAACTAGAAGGATGAAAAGAGGGAATTAAGGGGTCCCATGTACCCATAGGATAAATCACTTAACCAACTGTTAGGACCAAGTCCCGAGAAGAAAAATAATAGTTCAAAGGATCCTTCTCATAAGCAATTGAATATTGAGGATATAATTCCACATAGTTCACCTATGGCAGGGCAGAGTCTACTTGAAAACTTGAAACATACTAAGGGGTATTCTGAAATAAATTCGAATTAGGAGGGTTATTATTAGACACAAGTTGATCAATAGTGACAATACTTCCGTTATGAGGAAAATACATTACTCGAAAGAGTGAAGACACCACAACATTCATAACATAGACATAATCACGCCCAATTATCATATTAAAGTCTAAAGGGAAATCAACCACCACCATATTGATTAAGAAAACCTTCCCACCTAAAGTAACAGGAAATTGAGGAAGAACACCCATAGATTCACCAGGTCTTCTATCGTAGGCTAAAAACTTACTATCAGCTGCCAACAACTTTAGAGAACCCAAATCTTTCCAGTTCGAGGAGGATATAATACTCGTAGAGGATCCTTCATCCACCATACATCGATATATATTTGTGGAACTAATCATAACCCTTATTTGGAAAGGTGCAATAGAAGGAAGATGAGGCTCGACAAGATTATCCCAATCAAAGGAGACACTCCTAGAACTTGGAGGGGGTAGACTCGAAGAGACTGGAATGCCCCCTAGACCAGAAGACTTTGAACTAGAAATCAAGAAGACTTTGTTGTTAGGAACTTCACCCCCCAAAAGAGGAGTGGAATCGACCAAAGATTGCATTGCTTGACCACTTCATCAACCAATGGATGACTAGATTTTTGAGAAAACATAACAGATTCAGAAGTAGAAGAACCTTTAGACTCGGACCATAACCTTTGTACCACTAAAATACTAGGGCACAAATGAGTAATATGGTCTCCCTTACATATCTTACAAGGGAACTTAGGTTTAAATCTTCTACGCTTAGGTTTCTGATCAACATCCATTCCCCCAACATGACTAGCAATGGTTGGTGGAGAGTCTCCAACATGACTTGCAAAGGTTAGTGACTCTTTCTCAAGAGAGATAGGACTTGTGCCCCTAGTCCTACTCATAGAAGCAAGTGATTCAACAGGAATATGACTCACAGAGGTAGGTGATCCATTGCTAGTATGACTTGCAGTGACAAGACTTATTGCCCTAGCATGACTCACAGTGGTTGAAGGTTCATCTCCAACATGACTTGCAGAGGTTGGTGATGCATTGCTAGTATGAATTTCAGTGAATAGACTTATGCCCCTAGCATGACTTGCAGCGGCTGAAGGCTCATCTCCAACATGACTTGCAGAGGTTGGTGATGCATTGCTAGTATGACTTGCAGTGACTAGACTTATGCCCCCACTGTGACTTGCAGCGGCTGAAGGCTCATCCTCAACATGACTTCTAGAGGTTGGTGATGCATTGCTAGTATGACTTGTAGTGACTAGACTTATGCCCCCAGCGTGACCTGCAGCGGCTGAAGGCACATCTCCAACATGACTTGTAGAGGTTGGTGATGCATTGCTAGTATGACTTGCAGTGACTAGGCTTATGCCCCCAATGTGACTTGCAGTGGTTGAAGGATCATCACCAACTTGAATGTAGAGGTTAGTGATGTATTTCTAGTATGAATTGTAGTGACTAGACTTATGCCCCCAACGAGACTTGTGCGACTGAAGGCTCATCTCCAACATTACTTGCATAGGTTGGTGATGATTCATGGAGAGAACCATTCTTCTTCTTATTCTTCCTCTTTCTCTTCTTTTTATATTTCTTATTACAATATGGAGGAGAAATCAGAAGCCTATATTTCTCTTATGAATAAGATGAACAATTAACACCCATTTTATGCCCTTGAAATAAATAATTCATCTGAGAAGCTTCAATAACATTTGGAATATTTAGAGTGGACCACAACCAAACTTATAGTCCAACATTCAATCCAGGAATATTCAAAGTCACCATCAAGGGGGTATCAACGTTTCCAAAGAAAGGAAAAGCACAAGGATCCCCTTTTGGAGGAGTCCCTTGGTTGGCCTCCACAGGAATATTGGTCAAACCCAACTTATACGTGGATCCTTCCCTTGTGGGATTGTTCAAATGGATTTTAAATTAATAGAGATGCACAATCAAACCTTTTCCCTTAAGGAGGAAACTTCACAATTTCAAAAGAAAGATCAAAAGCCTTTCAAGACCAATGGAGTGGTTGGACAATCTCTTAGAATCAAAGGTCCAAAAGTGACAAGAGAAGTCCACCTAAATCCAGCTAAATACAAAGAGAAAATATCACTCCACTATAAAGTCCTAAAGATACAACCAAACAAGAAACTTCCAAGTATTTCTGCTCTGAGTGGTTAAGACCAGACACCAAAATACAAGAAAGTGAAGTAAAAGACCTCCCAAAGGTAATTTGGGATGATAAGGGCACAAACCTACCAACAAAGGTATCATAAGCAGTTACGTTAACCTCCAGACAATAGCCTTTGTCAGTGCAAGTACCTGAGCTTTAAATGGGCACCCTCTAGAAGTATTATGAAATTGATGCAACGTTTGCCTCAGGTACCATGGGCATTCCCCCCTGCGGTCACCTATGTGGTCCCTAGGAAAGGCAACTAAGGTCACCCGTTTGTAATCAGAAGCCGAGAAGAACAGTAGCGGGCACGTGATCCAACAAGTAGGAGAGGGGGTATCTCTCTTTCCTTATCTTCACATGCCCTCGTGCTTAACTCATGTGTTAGAAGACCTTTCCCGGACATCTTAACAAGACTAGATTTCCACTCTTTAGTAAACTTTTATACTTTCAGTTCAAGTGGCCTTGGAGAGTTTACTCTCCACAATCCTATTCCAAGGCCCTAATGTCCTAGACTAGTTGATGTATCTATGACAAAAATAAAAGCTAGTTCATTTTAACTAAGCGCCTATTTTAAGTGGTTGTTATTTTGGACATAGGGAAACAGAAGTGCAACTGATGGCATTTGGACACGAAATAAATCAATAGAAAACCTAGCTACATGAAAATGCAACTCATTTTATTCAATTAAAAGTGATTTCTACAAAGAAATTATGAGGAAATTAATTAAGTAAAAATTTCTTTTATTTATTTATTTTGTATTCACAGATTCAACATCTATCAAAAGAGACTAAAATGCTTAAAATGAAAACTACCTTAATTCATACTAAAATGCCTAAATGCAAGATTCTGTAGAATGCTCTAAACAAACAAATGGGTTCTTTTCAAAGATGAGAAGCCAAAATTTGACAAATAAGGAGAAACAAATATCCAAGAAAAGATCTCCTAAACAAAGCAAATTTCAACCTCAAGCAAAGATTTGCACACTTGTTGAAAAACCAAAAAGACAAAAAAAAACAAAACCAAAGAAAAGAAAGGCAACAAACAAATGTTTTTTCTCTCTTTTTATTTTTAATGACTTATGACAAAAGTTTCAAGAAGGCAAAGCAATCAATCAATTTAAGATCAAAATCAAGTGAAAAGACTCCAAACTTCACAAGGCATAAACATTCACCAAGATGACCAAACTAAAGTGAATAAGAGACCAAAACACTTGAAAAAATTGACCTGAAAGAAACATAAAAGATTCAAAAAGATTTTAGAGAACCAAAATCCTTCACAGAACCAAAATTGTGAAGACTCTTCTCAAATGATAAAAAAGAAACCAAATGAGTCAACTTCTAGAATGCAAAGAAAAGTAATGAAAAGATTGGATTATAAGAAAGTTGAGAACCAACTCACTATCCCAAAATCATAGAACAGTTAGACACTTCACAAAGAAGGGTTGAAACCTAAACTTCAAATGCAAAAACTCCGAAAAAATGTGAACCCTAGGTTGACAAAATGTTTTTGCAAAAGGAGATAAAGGAACGAACACCAGCAAGAAACAAGACCATTCTAGACTGTAGATGACTTCAAGAAAGCAGAAAAAACCAGGCTACACCCATCGCTGAAGGCAAAACTTTAAAAATTCAAAAATTTCCAAATATATGTGATTGTGTAATAATAGACCCACGTATACATGCAACCGTTGCAGAAGAAACTCGTGTAAACGATGGTTTATTTGGCAGAAACCACATATGTACTCTTTTGTGTACAATTAAAAGAGCGTATATATTTATATAAAAAACAGGGAAAAATAAAAGAGACACACCTAATCCAGAAGATTAGACTAATTGTCCAGACTGCAAATGAGTCAAAAATACTGGAAAAATCAAGAAACAAGAAAGAAAAACCCAGATCAAGGGAAAAACAACCGTTCTAGGAAATATGTGATTGTATTACCCAGTGGAGTCGCCAATTCTGTTGGTGGGGAAAAATTCCCTAAGGTAAGGGTTGACAAGGATAAGCTTGACAGATCGAAGGTAGATAATCAACAAGAAGCATATGTTCAAGCAAGAAAACTATACAAACTACCAAAGTTGGGTTTGAGAGGAATACACGTATGTCCTGCGTTTGATGTTGATCCTGTAGGGTCCAAACCCTTTGCTTCCTCCCAAGCGAGCAGACCTGCAACACAGTTCAGAGAAGCATATACATAGCAAGTAGTTCAAAGTGCGTGCATAATAAACATGTTAAATCATCAAGCATAAACATATAAATCATGACATATTACACATGAATCATAAAAACATGAGATCATAACATATCGGAAATGACACAGAGCTTCTTTATTGATATCAACAAAGAGTAGTGGAGAGATACAACCTGATCTGATCACGACACCAACGAAACCTTCCTCCGGATCCATCCAATCCAAGCCTCAAAGCTCACCTCTCAAGCATGTGAAAAATGATGCCATATAATGAAGGATGAACATCTATGCAAGGAAATAGGGGTTTCCTGTGACTGGGAGTCCAGGAGGCATAGGGAAAATTAGACTTCATAGGGGGAGAAAATACTATAATGTTGATATCCTATCTCCTTGATGTCATTAGGCCTTCCCATGAGGTGTATAAATAACACCAGAAATCAGTCGATTCAGTTAGGTGACCGGTTCCTGTAGGTGGGATTTCAGTGAAACCCTTAAACCCCACTTGAAAAATAGGATATTATTTTATTTTTTCATATTTTAAACCATATATGTGGGTTCTGTATTATGGTACCCACATATGTATGCACTTTTTACAGGGCAGAGTCGCATATGGAATTCATTTTTTTTTTTTTAATAATGATCAAGTTTGTATGGGAAAGGGTTGGCCAAGGCCATACCAGAGCATTGAACTACATGAGTGATGAATGATGTTATAACACACACTTCCTTCTCCTTCACCTTTGTACTTCAGAGCCATAAGTGATGAATTGACACTTGTATCACGTGCAAGCATGTAGTACAATTTGCAAAATACATGTTCAATTACATGACCTATCATGACCCAAGCAAACCCTATGCTTTCCAACAGTTTATAACATACTCTTTGGACAAGTTTACATTAGAATCATATGAGAAACCAATACCCCAACTATCAATAAAAAGGGCCAAAAACATCATGTTTCTTTCATAAGCGATGGAAAACACAACATCACGTTTACAATCATTTCACAATATATGATTTAGAAAAATGTGGCCACGACAAGCTACTATATCTAATAAAACCATCTCTCACTCATCAAAGTGAATGGGTCTTCATTTTAGAGTTGATTCTCTTGTTGAAAAGCTTCATTTATTGGTTCCTGCACATGCACTTTGTCCTTCTTGAGATGCTGCTATGGATGGGGCTCCCAACATGTGGCTCTCTAATGTCCACCTTTGTTGCAATGACTGCAAAAATTCTTCTTCCTCTAGACCTTGTTCCTTCCTTGATGTGAAGAAGGTATTTCATGTCTTATCCTCTTTCTTGCTACCATTCTCTTCTAACACTCGACAACCACATGGTTATACAAGCCATACAAACTACATGTTTTTCTATTCCACAAGTTTGTTTCACTATTACCAATTTACTTGTAATCAAAATGAACTTTAGAATACCAAGACTTTTTATACCTTGCTTTGTTGTTTCTGGTGCAATCGTGATGATGAGAGCTTGCCTTACCTCTTCTTTTGCAATGTGCATTGCCATGTGAAGATTGTGATGTGTTCCTATCATTATATTTCCTTGATGATATTTTACAATGGCTTGGATTCCTTCCCTTAAGAACCCCTTGCTTTTTTTGCCTTCAAGCATTCTCGTTCAGTGTACCCCAATCCTGAAATGGGTACCTCAAGGCTTCCAACATAAATAGAATAATGTGAAAATGAAACTGAAGAACTATCAATATTGTTTACCTTAGCTATCGATTATGAAGCAGGTGATTATGTCTTTAGTAAGCCTTTGTTGCACTTCAACTTTTTCAAGGCCTCTTTTGTGGCTCATAATTGAAGATGCAATATATGTTTCTCCTCTTCTGGTTCTTGTATAAGTCTCCTCAATTCAACATTCTCTTCTTGAAGGCTCTAATTAATCTCCTCGTTTGAATGATGAGAAGAATATTCAATCAAATATGGAGATGGAGCATCATCTTCTGCTTTCTCTTTCTCCTTTTCCACTTTTTCCATTTTCTCCTCATAATCTGCATACATTATATATACCACGCTTGGCATCCTGTAGAAGGCCTCATATTGATCTCTGTGATCCTCAGTTTTCTTTCTTGTTGCATGTTCAATCTCTAGTTATCATTCACACTCACAATTTGCATTAGCAAGAAGACCGCTCTGATACCAAACTTGATCCAGATTTTCTTAGCTACCGGAATTAACCAAGATCTTTTACTTCTGTGATGTTAGAAGAATTGCATGTGAAAGAGTACGAAAAAACACGTGCATAATTTAAAGGAGGGGAAACATAACGAAAACTATCAAATCAAAGAGTACAAACAACTTGATAACGGATTTCACCCAGTGTGGGTTACGTCTCCGGGCCTAATGTCAAGATTGGGAAGGCTGCTTCATTAATTACTGCAAAATGATGATGAACACATGATGTGTTCTTTGTCAATACAAGGAATAACTCCGTTAACTAGCATGGCATGTCTCTCCACCAGACACTCTTCTATAAGAACTCTCACTCATAAAAATCTCTCCTTCAACATGACGAAATAACAAACTCTCACGTGAAGTGGCATAAGAGGATCCTCCAAAAAAATGGAAAACAAGGATCTCAACATCAAATCATCATCTCAGAAAAAATCAAATGAATACATGGCAACAATGTATCTTATACCTACAAGTCTAGGGACGACCTGAAAAACCAGCTACTCGGATGAAGGAATTGCTTGTACCATCGCATTCCTTGCGAAAAACTGTGAAATATGATTGTAAAATCGAAACCTTTCTAACTCGGTCAAATATGGTCTCCCCAGGAATCTCAAAAATTCCTCAAATATTCTCTTTTGCAGTTTTACTAAAATTCAGCTACTTAGATGAAGAAATTGATCATGCCATTGCGTTCCTTGTGAAAAACTGGTTCAAATGAGTATAAACTCAACATATTTCTGACACCTTCAAAATTCTACCGCTAGGGAATCTTAAAGGTTACTCATAGAGAACATTAATTGAAATATTCTCTAACATAGACTCTAACAATGGTCCTAGAATCTTCTTGAGATTCATGTCTTCATTGGCTTGCTTGTGCCCTCATCTTTCATGTATCCTCCATGGCTCTCCATGGTTCCCTTTGGACCATTTAAATGACATTTTATAACAAAGTGTGAGGGTGAATAAGACAAAGTAAGTGGTTGGAATGATGGTTGAAATAGTCATATTAAGTTACTTATTGTTGGGGAGGTTTTGCGTTCAAAACCCATGGGCTCCCAATTTTTCTTTAATATAGTTTTAGAGCCTAATTTTGGTTTTAATATAGTTTTCAAACCATATAATATATGGAAATCATATGTCTATATTGTAACGACTCCGAAAACCATGATAATAAGACAAAAAAGAAGGTTGGACCATGCCAAGGCCATTTTGGCTTAATTTAAGTGCCATGTGGCACCAAAATATTGGGACATGTGGTAGGTTCTCATTGGTCCACATCATATGCCACTTTTTCCACCTACATGCCATGTGTCAATTTGTGGTGTTTCTGCATCACCTGCTCATGGGTCCACTTGGTTTGCTGGATGGGATGCCACATTAGCTCTGTGGGTCCCACCAGGCTTGCTGACTTAACTTCCACGTGTCATATGTACGACCTACCATGTGGCAGACTGTTGACTCTGACTTTAACTATTTTTTTTTTGGGTACAAACTTCAAACTGCAATAACTTTCTCATATGGACTCGGATTGAGGCGTCATTTATGTTGTTAGAAATATCTTGCCGAGCTCTACGACTTGGTGCTGGTTTAGTAAAATTTTGAACATTTTTATTTTTGAGGCTTGCTAGAGCCACCTCGATCAACGAATTTCCCAACACATCTCCCAACATGATTGTTCACATCAATGTCAACACACTTGCAACCACTAGCCATCTAGACAATGCCAACTTTCCAATAGTTGGATGCTTACAATATGCTTTCACCTATTGATAGTCCAAACATCTTGCAACAAATTCAACTGCTTCTTTCTTTAGATTCGACCAATGATATAACTTCTTAACAACTCTCAAAATATTCTTGGTATCCTGAGTGCTATGAATACAACTTGACATGAAACTCTCTCACGGTAAGCTTCTTGAGCTCACTGCCATCTAGTGCATAAATATTGTTCCTGAATCTAACTAAGCCATCTACCATGAGGTGATACTCCTCATCCCTATAACCTTCACCTTATCGCTGCAATATTTCTTTAGCTATTGGTACCTCTCATTTTGTTGCCCTGCATGTAAGATGTGTTCCTGCAAATCTATCCCATATGAAATCATAAATGAAATAAGATTCACCCTCACTCTTCTACTAAGAGCATGTGCAACCTTGTTCTCCTTTTCCTTGATGTACCTGATCTCTAAGTCAAACTTACTAAGGGTAGCCAACCATATAGCTTGCCTAACATTTATATTAGGTTGGTCAAACAAAAACCTCAATCCACTATGATCACTCATCAAGACGAACCTCCTGTCATGAAGGTAATGTATCCACATCTTCAATCCATGAATGATAGTTTCCAACTCAAGCTCATGAGTCACATAGTTCTTCTCATGCTCATTGAACTTCTTTGACTCATAGAAAACCACATGTCCTACATGCATCAAGACTCCACCAAGTCCTTCTTTTCCAGCATTTGTACATACCACAAACTCCTTATCAGAATCTGCAATCTTCAAGGCTGGAGCATTTGTAAGCAAGTGATTCAACTGCTCAAAACTAGTTGCACACTCTTCAGTCCATTCAAACTTCTTTCCTTTTCTCTGCAAAGATGTAATAATATATCCAATCCATGATAAGTTCATGATGAACCAACTATAATAACCTGCTAGTCCCATGAATGATTTGACCTCATCCACATTCCTAGGAGTTGGCCACTCCATGTTAACTTTAATCTTTTATGGGCCCACAATTATCCCTTCCTTGGAAACAACATGTCCCAAGTAATGAACTGTAGTTTAAAAGAAAATTTACTTGCTAAGCTTGGCGTGCAACTGATTCTCCTTCAACAATATCAACATTATTAACAAGTGCTTTGCATGCCCTTCCTCATTCTTAGAATATATCAATATATCAACAATGAAAACTATCACAAACCTATCCAGATAAGGATGCAACACATTGTTCATAAAAAACATACAGGTGATTGGAGCATGAGTAAGACCAAAATGAACCACCACAAACTCATAATTCCCATACCTGGTACAAAATGTGGTCTTGTAGATGTCTTCTTCTTTCATGTTCACATAATGATATCTCGATCTAAGATCAGTCTTTGAGAACACTGATGCTCCCTTCAACTGATCAATCAAGTCATCAATATGTGGCAATGGATACTTGTTCTTCATAGTCAACTTGTTCAATTGTTTGTAATCAATGCAAAACCTAAGAGAACCATCCTTCTTCTATGCAAACAGTATTGGTGCACCCCGAGGTGACACATTTGGCCTTATGTATCCCTTATCAAGAATTTCCTTAAGATGCAACATTCAATTCCACCAAATTTAGAGTGCTCATTCTGTATAGTGCCTTAGATGTTGGTGCTGCTCTCGGCATCAACGCAATAGAAAAGTCCACCTCTCTATTAGGAGGAAACTATGGAATCTCTGGAGGAAATACATCTTGAAATTGTTGCAAAAAAAGATACTTGATTATGACTTCCTCATCCTCATATTCCTTCACTTTATCACTAGAAACATGCACTACAAATAATAAACATCCTTTCATGTTGTTGCGCTTTGCTTGCAGAGTTGTAACTGTTGTCACTGATATAAGATTCTTCTTTCCCGGTAAGATTCTCCTTTCCCTCTCATCATCCAGGCATTCAATAGTCTTATCATAGCCAACCACTTTAGTCCTGTGAATGAACAACCAATCCATGCCCAAAATCATACTATATGAACCCAAAGGAAACACATTTAGATATGTTGATGTAGGCATACCATTTAGATCAAACGCACAAGATCTCACACAATCATGAACTCTTATCTTGGTCCATGTAAGTGGTTGGAATGATGGTTGAAATAGTCATATTAAGTTACTTATTGTTGGGGAGGTTTTGGGTTCAAAACCCATGGGCTCCCAATTTTTCTTTAATATGGTTTTAGAGCTTAATTTTGGTTTTAATATAGTTTTCAAACCATATAATATATGGAAATAAAATGTCTGTATTATAACGACTCCCTGATTTTAAGACAAAAAAGAAGGTTGGACCATGCCAAGGCCACTTGGGCTTAATTTAAGTGCCATGTGGCACCAAAATATTGCGCCATATGGTAGGTTCTCATTGGTCCACATCATATGCCACTTTTGCCACCTACATGCCATGTGTCAACTTGTGGTGTTTCCACATCACCTGCTCATGGGTCCACTTGGTTTGCTGGATGGGATGCCACATTAGCTCTGTGGGTCCCACCAGCCTTGCTGACTTAACTTCCACATGTCATATGTACGACCTACCATGTGGCAGACTGTTGACTCTGACTTTAACTATTTTTTTTTTGGGTGCAAACTTCAAACTGCAATAACTTTCTCATACGGACTCGGATTGAGGCGTCATTTATGTTGCTATAAATATCTTGCCAAGCTTTACGACTTGGTGCTGGTTTAATAAAATTTTGAACATTTTTATTTTTGAGGCTTGCTAGAGCCACCTCGATCAACGAATTTCCCAACACATCTCCCAACATGATTATTGACATCAATGTCAACACACTTGCAACCACTAGCCATCTAGACAATGCCAACTTTCCAATAGTTGGATGCTTACAATATGATTTCACCTGTTGATATTCCAAACATCTTGCAACAAATTCAACTGCTTCTTTCTTCATATTCGACCAACGATATAGCTTCTCAACAACTCTCAAAATCTTCTTGGTATCCTGGGTGCTATGAATACAACTTGACATGAAACTCCCTCACGGTAAGCTTCTTGAGCTCACTGCCATCTAGTGCATACATATTGTTCCTGAATCTAACCAAGCCATCTACCATGAGGTGATACTCCTCATCCCTATAACCTTCACCCTATCACTGCAATATTTTCTTTAGCTATTGGTACCTCTCATTTTGTTGCCCTGCATGTAAGATCTATTCTTGCAAATCTATCCCATATGAAATCATAGATGAAATATGATTCACCTTCACTCTTCTACTAAGAGCATGTGCAACCTTGTACTCCTTTTCCTTGATGTACCTGATCTCTAAGTCAAACTTACTAAGGGTAGCCAACCATATAGCTTGCCTAACATTTATATTAGGTTGGTCAAACAAAAACCTCAATCCACTATGATCACTCATCAAGACGAACCTCTTGTCATGAAGGTAATGTATCCACATCTTCAATCCATGAATGATAGTTTCCAACTCAAGATCATGAGTCACATAGTTCTTCTCATGCTCATTCAACTTCTTTGACTCATAGAAAACCACATGTCCTTCGTGCATCAAGACTCCACCAAGTCCTTATTTGCAAGAATTTGTACATACCACAAACTCCTTATCAGAATCTACAGTCTTCAAGGCTGAAGCATTTGTAAGCAAGTGATTCAACTGCTCAAAACTAGTTGCACACTCTTCAGTCCATTCAAACTTCTTTCCTTTTCTCTGCAAAGATGTAATAATATATCCAATCCATGATAAGTTCTTGATGAACCGACTATAATAACCTGCTAGTCCCATGAATGATTTGACCTTATCCACATTCCTAGGAGTTGGCCACTCCATGTTAACTTTAATCTTTTAGGGGTCCACAATTATCCCTTCCTTGGAAACAACATGTCCCAAGTAATGAACTGTAGTCTGAAAGAAAATTTACTTGCTAAGCTTGGCGTGCAACTGATTCTCCTTCAACAATATCAACATTATCAACAAGTGTTTGCATGCCCTTCCTCATTCTTAGAATATATCAATATATCAACAATGAACACTATCACAAACCTATCTAGATAAGGATGCAACACATTGTTCATCAAACACATAAAGGTGATTGGAGCATGAGTAAGACCAAAATGAACCACCACAAACTCATAATTCCCATACCTGGTACAAAATGTGGTCTTGTAGATGTCTTCTTCTTTCATGTTCACCTAATGATATCTTGATCTAAGATCAGTCTTTGAGAACACTGATGCTCCCTTCAACTGATCAATCAAGTCATCAATATGTGGTAATGGATACTTGTTCTTCATAGTCAACTTGTTCAACTGTTTGTAATCAATGCAAAACCTAAGAGAACCATCGTTCTTCTATACAAACAGTATTGGTGCACCCCGAGGTGACACATTTGGCCTTATGTATCCCTTATCAAGAATTTACTTAAGATGCAACATTCAATTCCACCAAATTTAGAGTGCTCATTCTGTATAGTGCCTTAGATGTTGGTGTT
The DNA here is from genome assembly GCA_031772625.1 of Pinus tabuliformis. Classification (NCBI taxonomy): domain Eukaryota; kingdom Viridiplantae; phylum Streptophyta; class Pinopsida; order Pinales; family Pinaceae; genus Pinus; species Pinus tabuliformis. Next base: position 942,018,013 of record CM062817.1, on the reverse strand, counting down.
GCTCTCGACATCAACTCAGTAGAAAATTATACCTCACTATTAGGAGGAAACTATGGAATCTCTGGAGGAAATACATCTTGAAATTGCTGCTAAAAAAGATACTTGCTTAGGACTTCCTCATCCTCATCTTCCTTCACTTTATCACTAGAAACATGCACTACAAATAATAAACATCCTTTCATGTTGTTGCGCTTTGCTTGCAGAGTTGTAACTGTTGTCACTGATATAAGCTTATTCTTTCCCGGTAAGACTCTCCTTTCCCCCTCATCATCCAGGCATTCAATAGCCTTATCATAGCCAACCACTTTAGTCCTATGAATGAACAACCAATCCATGCCCAAAATCATACTATATTAACCCAAAGGAAACACATTTAGACATGTTGATGTAGGCATACCATTTAGATCAAATGCACAAGATCCCACACAATGATGAAACCTTATCTTGGTCCATGTAAGTGGTTGGAATGATCGTTGAAATAGTCATATTAAGTTACTTATTGTTGGGGAGGTTTTGGGTTCAAAACCCATGGGCTCCCAATTTTTCTTTAATACGGTTTTAGAGCCTAATTTTGGTTTTAATATAGGTTTCAAACCATATAATATATGGAAATCATATGTCTGTATTGTAATGACTCCCAAAACCATGATAATAAGACAAAAAAGAAGGTTGGACCATGCCAAGGCCACTTGGGCTTAATTTAAGTGCCATGTGGCACCAAAATATTGGGCCATGTGGTAGGTTCTCATTGGTCCACATCATATGCCACTTTTGCCACCTACATGCCATGTGTCAACTTGTGGTGTTTCCACATCACCTTCTCATCGGTCCACTTGGTTTGCTGGATGGGATGCCACATTAGATCTGTGGGTCCCACCAGGCTTGCCGACTTAACTTCCATGTGTCATATGTAGGCCTACCATGTGGCAGACTGTTGACTCTGACTTTAACTATTTTTTTTTAGGTACAAACTTCAAACTGCAATAACTTTCTCATACGGACTCGGATTGAGGTGTCATTTATGTTGTTAGAAATATCTTGCCGAGCTCTACGACTTGGTGCTGGTTTAATAAAATTTTGAACATTTTTATTTTTGAGGCTTGCTAGAGCCACCTCGATCAACGAATTTCCCGACACATCTCCCAACATGATTGTTGACATCAATGTCAACACACTTGCAACCACTAGCCATCTAGACAATGCCATCTTTCCAATAGTTGGATGCTTACAATATGCTTTCACCTGTTGATAGTCCAAACATCTTGCAACAAATTCAACTGCTTCTTTCTTCAGATTCGACCAATGATATAACTTCTTAACAACTCTCAAAATATTCTTGGTATCCTGGGTGCTATGGATACAACTTGACATGAAACTCCCTCACAGTAAGCTTCTTGAGCTCATTGCCATCTAGTGCATAAATATTGTTCCTGAATCTAACCAAGCCATCTACCATGAGGTGATACTCCTCATACTTATAACCTTCACCCTATCGCTGCAATATTTGCTTTAGCTATTGGTACCTCCCATTTTGTTGCCCTGCATGTAAGATCTGTTCCTGCAAATCTATCCCATATGAAATCATAAATGAAATATGATTCACCTTCACTCTTCTACTAAGAGCATGTGAAACCTTGTTCTCATTTTCCTTGATGTACCTGATCTCTAAGTCAAACTTACTAAGGGTAGCCAACCATATAGCTTGCCTAACATTTATATTAGGTTGGTCAAACAAAAACCTCAATCCACTATGATCACTCATCAAGACGAACCTCCTGTCATGAAGGTAATGTATCCACATCCTCAATCCATGAATGATAGTTCTCAACTCAAGATCATGAGTCACATAGTTCTTCTCATGCTCATTAAACTTCTTTGACTCATAGAAAACCACATGTCCTTGATGCATCAAGACTCCACCAAGTCCTTCTTTGCAAGCATATGTACATACCACAAACTCCTTATCAGTATCTGCAATCTTCAAGGCTGGAGCATTCGTAAGCAAGTGATTCAATTGCTCAAAACTAGTTGCACACTCTTTAGTCCATTCAAACTTCTTTCCTTTTCTCTGCAAAGATGTAATAATATATCCAATCCATGATAAGTTCTTGATGAACCGACTATAATAACCTGCTAGTCCCATGAATGATTTGACCTCATCCACATTCCTAGGAGTTGGCCACTCCATGTTAACTTTAATCTTTTCTGGGTCCACAATTATCCCTTCCTTGGAAACAACATGTCCGAAGTAATGAACTGTAGTCTGAAAGAAAACTTACTTGCTAAGCTTGGCGTGCAACTGATTCTCCTTTAACAATATCAACATTATTAACAAGTGCTTTGAATGCCCTTCCTCATTCTTAGAATATATCAATATATCAGCAATGAACACTATCACAAACCTATCCAGATAAGGACGCAACACATTGTTCATCAAACACATAAAGGTGATTGGAGCATGAGTAAGACCAAAATGAACCACCACAAACTCATAATTCCCATACCTGGTACAAAATGTGGTCTTGTAGATGTCTTCTTCTTTCATGTTCACCTAATGATATCTTGATCTAAGATCGGTCTTTGAGAACACTGATGCTCCCTTCAACTGATCAATCAAGTCATCAATATGTGGCAATTGATACTTGTTCTTCATAGTCAACTTGTTCAACTGTTTGTAATCAATGAAAAACCTAAGAGAACCATCCTTCTTCTATACAAACAGTATTGGTGCACCCCGAGGTGACACATTTGGCCTTATGTATCCCTTATCAAGAATTTCCTTAAGATGCAACATTCAATTCCACCAAATTTAGAGTGCTCATTCTATATAGTGCCTTAGATGTTGGTGCTGCTCTCAGCATCAACTCAATAGAGAAGTCCACCTCTCTATTAGGAGGAAACTATGGAATATTTGGAGGAAATACATCTTGAAATTGCTGCAAAAAATATACTTGCTTAGGACTTCCTCATCCTCATCTTCCTTCACTTTATCACTAGAAACATGCACTACAAATAATAAACATCCTTTCATGTTGTTGCGCTTTGCTTGCAGAGTTGTAACTGTTGTCATTGATATAAGCTTCTTCTTTCTTGTTAAGACTCTCCTTTCCACCTCATCATCGAGGCATTCATTTGTCTTATCATAGCCAACCACTTTAGTCCTATGAATGAACAAGCAATCCATTCCCAAAATCATACTATATGAACCCAAAGGAAACACATTTAGATATGTTGATGTAGGCATACCATTTAGATCAAATGCACAAGATCTCACACAATGATGAACTCTTATCTTGGTCCATGTAGCCAACTGCACCAACCAATATTTTTCATGCACTTATTTATTCAAGAAACATTTATCCACCAAGTCAAGATTGATATAACTATAATTAGATCCAGAATCAATCAAAATAGAAACAACTTGATTATGAAGCTTAGATTCCATATCAATAATGGATGCCTAATGATCAACCTGGCTTTTATCCACTGTTGCATAAATTTGAGGAATACTTTGCCCAACATCTCCAACTTTTTGTGCCTCCTGAGCACTATGAATCTGAGGTTTTCCACCCTATTTCTCCTGCAATTATCTCCACCACAAGTCCAACACTGCAAGGGCAACTTCCATGACCAATATTTCGTTCCTCAGGCTAATATCCATGTCCTCTGTCAACTACATTGAACTTTTTTATGGTGCTACATTCTCCTTATCATATGGATGCCGAGGTATTCCTCAATCCTTAGCCTACTTTCCTTTAGTCTTCTCATTACCCTTCCAGTCCTACTTAGGCTCAGACTTGGACTTTGATTGCTCATAATAATGCTTCAACTTCTCGATGACTTCCTCCAATGATCGAGGCTCATCATACTCATTTCGATCCTTAAATGATAAAGGAAATCCACTGATGAACCTTTGTACCTTTGTCTTCTCATCCTTGAGGTAGGGTACATACCTCAAAAATTCCAAAAACTTGGCTGTTTACTCATCATATGTCATAAAACCCATCTTCAACTCAGCAAAACTCCTTGGCCTTTCCATCATAATATCTCTTTGACAAGTAGTTCTTCCTGAAGAGTCTTTTAAAACATGCCAACTAAGTTCTTCTACCCTGATGCCTATGACATGCTTCACATCTTCCCACCATATGTATGCTCTTCTGTTAAGACTAAATATAACTATATTATCTTTCATATTCTATGGATAATCATGCAATCCAAAGAACTTCTTCATCCCAATCAACCATGCTTATGCATCTTCTAATTTCTTTACATCCCTATCAAAAGTAGGAGGCTTGGATTTCCTAAACTCCTCTGGAAAATACTGCTTCTCACTCCTCCTATAAGGATGTTAGCAGTAATGATGATGATGTTACTTAGAATCAGAGCTAGAATAAAATCCATGAGTGTTAGTGTAACACCCTCCTCCCACATCTACCCAAGTAACCGACCAACTGAGGTAAACATGTGATGAAGAGTTATTATGATATGATTCAACTCCCTATATATCAGTTAAGGAAGTGGAACTAATGGAACACAACAACACAAGCCTTCTAGACCTACTGTAGAAACCCCAAGAGCCATCCAATCCTTCCAGGTGACTAGCCCCTAATACAAACTAGCTTTTTATTGCATTAATCCCTCAACCATTCCCATAACATGGGCATGAGTGCGGTTGGGACCCTCCAATCGCTCCCACAACATGGGTATGCCTGTGACCAAGGAATTTACCAAGCAATTTTGTGCCTGTGACTCTAACTTCTATGACACTTTTTCAGGCCCAGAGCTCAGGTCACTACACAGAAATCCATGACACTTTAAAAAAAGAAAGATAACAATGGAATAATGATACAACTTTAATTATTTGAACAAGGACTTGACTGGACCCCTACTAGCCATGACATGCATTTCGTTAAACACGTCACAAATATGCATTTTGCAGGTTGAAACAACAGATCTGAGCATAGGGGTCTCATACTTATCTGAGAATCACTAAGAAGCATTGATGCCTCATCACAATAATTGCATTACCATATATTAATTCACATATTCATTGTAAATTCAGTGATGAACCAAAACATGATGAGAGCCATACATTTTCACTGTCATAAAACTCATTCAGAACCAACATATAGCCAACAGAGATATCAAGGATATAATAATCATATAAGCCACATATAAACAAGTATATTTACCCATAAAATACCAATGATAAAGAGAGCTCTTATTGATGATTTCATAAGCCGACCAGGTATGAGACTTCCACGAACCACCAAACCATAGACTAGGCTGAACCAAATCTTTCTTTCAACCAACCACCATTGTGCCATATTCCAAGCACGAATGTGGGATCTCAAAAAACAAATCAATCAAAACCATCCAGGGCTTCTAGAGGCCAAACCACCTCAACCCTCAACCAGTGATTCCACCTCGATGTCAAACATCACTAACCATCACCAGATTGGTCTCTACCCAAGCTGTCCAGGGCTCTAGAGCGTTTGTTCCAACCAGGGTTTCCAGGACTATTAACTAAACCCACAACTATTATCGGGATTCCAGATTGTTTGTCCAACCAAGGCTTCCAAGACTAGTAACTCAACCCACCAAGGGCTTCCAGAGTATTTTTCAAAGGAAGGTTTCCAAGACTAGTAACTCAACCCAAGTTGTTACAGGGTTCTAGAGTGTTTGTCCAACCAAGGCTTAGAGGTACTAGTAACTCAACCCATAGCCAAAGGCATAAAAAAACCAACCAGAAAACAAAGGTAAAACCCACAACACCATGGCTATCTAGGAAATGGCAACGCCAGGAAAATCCATTGTCAATCCAGGAAATTCTCCATGCCAATGACAGATCATAACTAAGAAACCACATGGATATGCCATGCATGCCAAAACTAGCGAGGAAAACATACATGGAACTCTATACGTGCAAGCAAAACTCGTTGTAGCTGTTGATCCCGATGTACTCTTGCACTTTCATACTCTTCCTTTTCCTTCTTGCTCCAAAACTCCAAGTATGCCACACTCCTCCAAGAGTGCCCCGAGAAAACTCTAAGTGTCCAAGAGTATGAGAGAGAGGGAATAGAGAGAGCTCTAAAATTGAATTGACAAAAGCCATGAACTGATCCTCAAAATCATTTTTATTAATGAGGCCTCTATTTTCTTCATTTTCCTCCTCACATGAAACCTGTGACTTTTCACCTCCCTTTTCTCCTAATTTCCATTATTTTCACAAATAAATGGAAATAAATGCCTTATGCCTTTCCAAAGCCTTTGCCAATTTCCTTAGCCATTAAAAAACCACAAGTGATACCCATTCAACTTGGAATATGTGTCCCATGACAAAGGCCTTATTTTACCTTTATTAGTTTTTACATGGATTTTTGACCAAGGTTGTTACAACTAGCCCATTTTTTAGGTATATCCAAAGATATACTACCTCCGACAATGCCATCCCTGTCCAAACTGTATCATGATTGAGACATGCTACCATATTTCCCATTAGGCTTTTCCTCCAATCCATGACTGATCCTTAGTTGTCCCTGCTTCTAAAAATCTGTAAGGCTTTGAAGGATGACTGCATTAACCTTTGCTTACTTTTCTTGAGCTCTGGCAAGCCTTTCCTGTACCTCAATCAACTTGTTATTATCTGCCTTACAAATTTTGATTTCTGCCTTTAAACTTCTCAATGTATCTACTATGTCAAGAGAGTACTCTTCTCCATGCTTCTAAACTAACCTGTCCCATTTCATTGAATTCACATCAGGTTTGCAAGGGGAGTCATGTGAACTGTAGTCCACCATTATTCTCTTCATCTATGATTTTTTATCTCCTGCAAACATGTCCTGTTAGATAAACCAAATAGAAACATAATCAAAATCACACCTCAATGTATTTCAAGGGAGGATATCTCATTTCGACAATCAATTTATATTAACACGACCTAGATATAAATGACATCAACATATCAACATCTCAACATCATGCACGATAACACAAACTGTAACACTGACTATATACATGAAAACCATAGCCATTACATTGCATCTTTGACCTATTATGCATGTGTAACAACATACCTTTACCCTGAGGTCTAGCGCTCCAACATTTCTTTGATTCCACCCTGTAACTACCTCCTCCCACATTTACCCATTTCTACAATCTCGTCGGTGTAAACATGAGATGAGAGTTACTACAAACCACTCAGGAGCCGACACATTGAAGAATCACATACATCACTTAGGGACTACAAACCACTTAGGAGCCTATAAACCACCCCAAATGATCATTCCTTGAGATGGAGCTCTTTTCACAGGGGAAACTCCCCAAACACACACAACAAAACATCAGTGTGGTTATGAGGTCCCAACCACATGCACAACATAACATCAGCGTGGTTATGAGTTCCCAACCGCACACACACCACATCATTTGTGCAGTTATGAGGTCCCAACCACACACATAGGTCTACCTTCATGCGATTATGACCGAAATTCTAGAGTTCAGTGTAAGCGATCCTGAGATCTGAGCCACCTTTCTAGGCTAGCCTCCAAACCATTGCCATAACCACTTGTAACTATCTAGAATCATAAATAACATGATAAAAAGCCTAACCATAAAAAACTTGAATGAGAACATAACCAGTACGTGCCTAATACATGATAGACATTTCGTCAAACATATGATGAACATGTAAGCTACAGGTCATGAATGCATATCTTATCATAGAGATCTAAATTTCATTTGAGAATCACCAAGAAGGATTTATGCCCTCTCTAGCTACAATAACACTTGTTAGCCCATGCATGCATCAACCATTCAATGACTTATGAAAACATGGCAAGATCCATAGGTAGAATACATCATATAACCAACAAATAACCATAATATAAACCATGGAAAATTAGTCATAATATCAACATGATAACTAGTACAAGTGCTCATATATCACAATCAGAAAATAGCTCTTATTGACATATGAAAATGCCAACAAAGTCAGGGACTTCCACATACCACCCAACCATAGATTGTGCTAAACTAAATCTCTCTTTCATTCAATCATTCCTGCACCATATTCTAAGCATGAATGTGGGATCATAGGGGTTAAAACAAATCAAAACCAACCAAGGCTTCTAGAGGCCAAACCAACTCAACCCTCAACCACAATGATGTCACAACCAACGAGGAGATCGTACTTGCAACCTGTTACCTGCAAAACAATCCAGTTTTAGCCATTGATCCAACAATCTCTTTGTGCTTCCTTGCTTTCCTTTGATTTATTTCTTCAATCCTAGTGAATGCCATAATGATCTAAGTGTACAAGAGTATGAGAGAATGAACTAGAGCTCCACTAAAAAACTGTCAAAAGTTAGAAATTTTTCCTCTGAAACTTTTTTATCATTGATGTCCCTTTTTTTCTTCATTTTCCTCTAATTTTCATTACATGCAATTTTGTGTCTCTTCACCTTCATTTTCTCCTATTTTCTGTTATTTTCATAATTAAATGTCATTTATTGCCTCTTTTCCTTTTCCAATTTCCATATCCATTAATTAATCCACAAGTGATGACCACTATAATGTTTTTCCCAACATTTAGCTCGTAATACATGTCCCATGATCTTGGTCTTATTTTATTTACACGGAAAATCAATTAGGGGTTGTTACAAGCCCCAACAGTAGATAGGTTCATGAAGTCTTCAACAGTTGCATGTGAAAGAAAATAGGTGTGTATTTCATATACAATGCACAACACCTTGACATTTTATATGAACCTTGGGTTGATAATTAAAGTAGGCAATTAAGGGAGGCAATTGGGGGAGATTATCATTCTTGTTGCAGTTCCTTGATCCACTAGTATCAATGGATTTGTGACCAAAAATGTATTCTATATCTCTTGGTTCATATTTACTAAAGAATTGATAGCACATTATGGAGATAGTTTGAGTAATGCCTTCTTTGGCCAATTGGAAAAGCTTAAGCAATATGTGGGAAGAAAGCTAGCGTAGTGGGTTAGCTTTGATTGTTGAGTGACATGATTTCCAAGAAAGGGTTCCCAATATCACCTTGGATCAATTGTATCTATGACATGTTGATATGTTAATACTCATTGTCCCCATCAACTTAGGCATCCTATTGCCTACTCAACAATTTACACTAGTTATGGCCTATCTATAATGGTTAAGTCACCATAGATTTTTATGCATGGTTACATGGGAAAAAAGGTTCAATCACATATTTTATTCAAACAATTTCAAAATTCAAGTCTTGGAATGAAGGATAATCTAGATGATAAATTAATGGATCTAATTGTGTTTTCATTAATGGAGAATGTTCATCATGAGGTATGTTTCTTTGAGTCTAAATCCTTGGATAAGGCTTTGATGCAAAGGCATATCAAAGTAAAAATATTACTACTATGAGGGTTTCCACCACTAATGAATTTAACATAACTCCCCCTACTTACCTCACTTTACCTACAAGATTGAAACCTCAAAAAATGTATGAAAGAATAAAAAAAGTCAAGTCTATGTTCATTTGTGATAATAAGTGTAGTTAGGAGTATAAATATGGTAAGAAAAAATCACTTTATGTAGATTGTGAAGAGGAAGAAGAACAAGAGGTATAAAATTATCAATGTCCAAAGGTAACAAATATTAGTTCCACCATATCATATCATGCTTTAATGAGCATTAGCACTCCACAATCTCTCAAGGAAAAGAGAGGTAATATCAAGAAACAAAAGGAAATTGTGTTGATTGAATGTGGTAGTAGACACAATTTTATTAAACATATTAGTGAAACTAATTTTTAAATCCTTTTTATATTTAGCACCATCATTTCAATTACTGATTGTATATGGAGTGCTATAAGTTATACATGAAAGTTCCATAATAATGACCTTACTAGGGGAGTTATTTAACAAGTGATTGTAATCCCAATAGGTGGCATTAGAGTATAGGAGAAAACAAACATGTGGTATAATGGTCGAGAATGCTCAACAAGATAAAAATAACAATGGTGCAGCATATAACAATATAACCATAACAGATACTCAAGGAATGCATAGAGAAATGCTAAGCCATTTTATTATACTGAGTAATAGAATGAGTACAGGAGGTGATCAGAAAGATGGCACCTCGACTTGCACAAGGCAAGTGAAGAAATACACTCAGAATAGCAAAAGAATGGCCCCTCTCTGAACTACGTCCAAGCTGCTGGAGAACTGTCGTGCTGCTGCTGCTGCTAGAAATCAAATGAGGATTTGGGGCTACTCCCCTCCTCAGAAAAGGCTGAAACTCTAGAATCGGACTCTACTCAGAAAACCGAGAAAATCCCATAAAGCTTTTCTGAAATGGCCGACCCCCAAAAATCACCCCCTTGGGGTTCTGCGCAGTCCCCCAATGCTCTGCACTACTACTGAATGAAACCCTCCATAAATATATTTGAAAACCCTGCCAAAACTCTCCAATATGCAAGGGCTGATCCCTTGCTCTATCTCTCAGCATAAATCCTCCTGCAAACCCTCAACCCAGACTCCTGCCAGAAAGAACTGCATGCCCCTTTCAGTGCTGTGCAGTCCTCTAAAACGTTGATGAAACTGCTTCTGGTATGCTGATGAAACTACTGTTGAAATGGAAATGGAAATACCTTGCCCGAGCAGGCACTCGAACTCCCCCGGGGCTAAGGGTGAGATCTCCGAAAGGAGACACTCAATGCACTAAACAGTGTTGCAGACTAGCTAAACAGCTAGCGTGCTCTAAGTCAAAATGACTATCACAAATGCACATAACTAAATGATCAAAATGAGGGGGCTCCTCTCTCCTTTATAGCCTTTTCCTCTCTCAATCCCAAGGCTCACCTCCTCCTGTGTGATTCCTCTCTTGCCACGTGTTTCTTCCCTCCTGTGTAGTCCCTCCATGTGTCTGCGTGGGCTCCATTTCTGTGTCCCCCTTTGGCCCCCTTGGCTCCCCTTTAAGTCACAACGTTGTGCTACTAGGAAGTGACTTTTTATTCTAAAAGTGAGTTATGTCCCCCTTCCTCACTTTTTTTATTTACAAATAACTATAGTAGGCAAAAATTGAACAAAATCGAATATTCCAATTAGCCATGGCTAATTAGGAATATTATAGTCTCCCCCAGCAAAAGGTTGCTTGTCCTAAAGCAACTAAAGTGATGTATGCTGCAAGATCTTCTCACTCTCCCAAGTGGCATCCTCATCCAGCAAATTCTTCCACCTCACTAAGAATTCCCAGACCGTCCTACTCCGCAGCTGCCTCTCCCTAGTATCAATGATAGCCTCCAGCTGCAATACAAAATGCCCCTCATCATCCATGGGTGGTAGCTCATCTGTCACTATTACCTACTGCCCTAATGCCTTTTTCAGGCATGATACATGAAAACGTTATGAATCTTGCTGCCTTGGGGCAGCTCCAACTCATATGCAACCTGTCCAAGCCTTTGTATCATCCTGTATGGCCCATAAAAGTGGGGCTTGAGCTTCTCAACCCCCTTATGCTTTAGTGACGACTGTCGGTATGGCTGTAATCGTAGGTAGACCATGTCCCCTACCTTGAATTGTCTCTCCACCCGACCCGTGTCGGCATACAACTTCTACTGGTTCTGCGCTGTAGCCATGTTATCCTTGAGAGCTCAAAGGATATCCTGACTCTCTTGGATCCAAATCTTGGCTCTAGGAGCCTTGCTATCACCAAACATCATGTGAGCAAAAGATAAAGGATGATACCCATATAAGGCATAGAATGGTGACATACTATTGGACATGTGATGTGAAGTATTGTAGCAGTACTCCCCCAAATGCAGCCACTTCAGCCATGCTCACTGCTACCCACTAACATAGTTACGCAAGTAGCCCTCCAGCCACTTGTTAACTATCTCTGTTTGTCCATCCATCTGTGGGTGATAATTGGTACTCGGTGTTAACTCCGTCCCCACCAACCGGAAAAGCTCCTGCCAAAACCCGCCCATCAAACGGCTGTCCCTATCATTGATGATGGTCTTAGGAAGACCATGTAGCCTAAAGATCTCTTTGAAGAACAACTTGGCCACCTGTGCTGTTGTATAGTGTGCGGATATGGCAAAAAAATGTGCGTACTTTTTCAGTCAATCAACGATGACAAAGATACAATCCTTGCCCTGTACCATGGGCAAATGTGTGATGAAGTCCATCGAAATACTCTCCCATTTCCCCTCCAGAATGGGAAGAGGCTGCAATAAACCCACGGGATGGCTCATTTCTCCCTTGTTCCTCTGGTAAAAATCGCACTCTCGGATGTGCTGGAGTACGTTCTCCTTGAGGCCCTTCCATGAGAACCTCTCTCTAATGGCCCTGTAGGTTTTGGTAAACCCCTAATGTCCTGCCAATGGTGAATCATGTGATGCCTGTAGTATCTTCTTCTTGAGCTGAGATCCCTTAGTCAAGAAGAACCGGTCCCTGTAATAGATGATCTCATCGACCACCCTGTACCTGTCATCTGCCACCTGCCCATTCGGAACCTCACATGCAAACCTGTCCTTGGAGTACTCTACTAAGAGTCGAGCCCTCCAGTCTGTATCCAAGCTCATAAGAGACAACATGGTTGGTCTACATGAAAGGGCATTTGCTACCATGTTGTTCTTACCCTTGACATACTCAATGTCAAATTCATATCCTTGGATCTTACTGATCCACTTCTACTGCCTCTCCTATAGCTGCTTTTGCTCCAAAAAGAACTTGAGGCTGTTGTGATCAGTCCTCACCCTGAACCTGTTACCCAACAAATACTGAGGGTACTTAGCCAATGCATGCATGATGGCCAACATCTCCTTGTCGTATATAGAATACAACCTCTCATGTGGAAGGAGCTTCCAGCTCTCAAAGGCTATAGGGTGACCTCCTTGCATCAATACTGCGCCAATCCCCTCTCCCAATGCATCACACTCCAAAACAAATGGCTACGTAAAATCTAGCAACGCAAGCACTGGGTAGCTGCTCATAACCTCCTTGAGCCTGTTAAAGGCTCGCTGCACTGTATTTGACCAAATGAATTCCCCCTTCCTCGTCAAATCTGTCAGGGGTGCAACAAGCTATGAGAAACCTTTGACGAACTTCTGGTAGTAAGTACAAATACCAATGAATCCTCGAAGTTCCGTCACGTTTCTCGGCTCCGACCATTATCTGATGGCCCTAATCTTCTCCTCGTGGACTCTCACTCCATCCACCCCCATGATGTGTCCCAAGTACAATATCTCCATCAACCCAAACTCACACTTGGAGAGTTTGGTATAGAATTGTTGCTCCTGTAAGATATGAAATACTGTCTCAATGTGCTGGAGATGCTCCTCCCAAGTCTAGCTATAAATGAAAATATCATCAAAGAATACCAACACAAACTTCCTCAAGTGACTACGGAAGATGTGATTCATGCAGGACTGAAATGTAGCGGGGGTGTTTTTTAGCCCAAAAGGCATTACCAAGAACTCAAAGTGCCCATAGTGACACCTGAAGGCGGTCTTGGGAATGTCCTGCTCCCTCACGCGAATTTGATGGTACCCAAATCTCAAATCAATCTTTGAGAAGAACAGTGCTCCTCTCAACTCGTCCATCAAATCATCGATCCTGGGTATGGGGTACCTATTCTTTAGGGTCTTATTGTTCAGGGCCCTATAGTCAATGCACATCCTCAATGTACCGTCCTTCTTCTTCACCAACACCACAGAAGAAGCAAAAGGACTCGTGCTCGGTCGAATGTGCACAAGAGCCAACAACTCCTAGATAGCCCGCTCAATCTCATCTCGATAGGCCTTGGGGTGCTTATAGGGGGTGGTGATCACTTCCTGTATGTCCTGCTCCAGCTCGATGGTGTACTCAAACCCCCGATCCGGTGGCTGTCTTGGTGGAATCTCCCCAAACACTATGGCATACTGATCAAGGAGGGACTGTATCTCTGGATGTACCATCTGCCTTGTAGTCCTTACCTCTGATGCATGCTACTTCACTGCCTACTCTATGTCTCCCTTTCGGAAGACTACCTCCATCCAATGAGCTGAAACAATCTGAGGCAGATATGTGTGCTGTCCCCATATCTTCTCATGCCTCTCTATCTTCTCATCATCCCACTCCATCTCTAGGGTCTTCCAATCCGTCGTGACCTTCCCTAGAGTGATAAGCCACTGAACACCCAGTATCATGTTGGTGTTCGGAATGTCAACCACGAAAAAGTGGCCAGTCAATGTGTAGGTGCCCATCGTCACTGAAATCTCTGGAACATAACGGGCACACATCATGGTCTGATCTCCTAGGACCAAGACTAAAAACCCATCGAAGCTCTCTGTTTGTATGCCTCTTCTCTCAACCATCTGTGCATCGATGAAGTGGTGGGTCACCCCACTATCAACCAAAACTAATACTCGCTGGCCACGTACTGTCCCTCGTATGCATAGCGTCAGATACTTGGGAACTCCTCGCAATGCTGCAAGGGCCCCTCCAGTGGGTGCAGAAGATGAACCACATATTGCTGGCGGTGGAGGTTGCAAAGGTCCCTGTACGACATGGCTATCTCCTGCCTCCACATCATCCTCGTCATCCTCTTCTCCACTGCTCTCGGAGAAGACCACAATAAAATGTGATTTTCCAGCAGCACATCTATGTCTCGGTGCCCACGGCTCCTGACATGTGAAGCACAACCGCTTCTTCTTCAACTCCCTCCTGACATCGTCATCAATTTGTACTCGTCCTAGATTCCCCTTTGGAGGTGGAATCCTCACGTCCTTCCCCTTAGACTGAAAAGTCTGTCTCTGGGGGTAAGGTGTCTGGGTCCTAGGTAAGACATCCTATAAGTCCCGGGTCCTGCTGATAGCGTCCTGGAGTGTGGCTGGTCTAGTGGATCACACTAGACCCCGAAGTGGCTCTGCTAACCCCTTAACATACATATAGACCCTCCACGTTGTGGATAGGTCTGGCACCATCACGGAGACCCTCAAGCAATCTGTAATGTAGGTTTCTGGGCTCCCTGTCTGTTTGAGCCTTATCAACTCAACAAAATGCTGCTCTAGATCCCTCCGATCAAATCGCTCCATCAATCTCCTGGTAAACTTAGCATATGTCATCATTGTAGAGTGCGTGAGTGTAACCATCCCATGAAACCACCAATCCTGGGCCTCATCATCCAAATGCAATGTTGCCACCTTGATGGCCTCTGTCTCAGACATCTGGTTAAGTTGGAAATAAATGTCCAGATTCTCCACCCAAGACTTTGCCGAACTGTTTGATGAACCATCAAACGTAGGCAAGTGGAATCTGCTCACTGCACGGTGGGTGTCACCATCATGGTAATTCCGGTACCCTCTATGATGGTCGCGGGGTCTACTATCCCGCTGGAGCTGAACAAAATCTTTGAATGAGAGGCATTCCCTGAACTCCTGCCCATAAGCTTGGTACTTTGCAAAATAATTGCCCATATGTTTGGGCTCTGCCTCCTGCTGGGCTACGGCCCCCGTGTCTGCTCCTACTAAAGTGAGCATGGTAGAGCGTGTAGGGACATGTGAGGCCACCTGCTGCGCAGTATCACGCTGCTCTGGCAAATGGTGGGACGTGCCTGATCCCTCACCAACCTGGAAAACCCATGGGCTCTCACGTTGTCTGGCCTCTACCATCGTGAATCTCGGCCCCATCACCTCAATCTGCCTCGATAGATCCTGCACTAATTTGAGGAGCATATCCACAAATCTCTTCCCGTCATCATCTGCCATTGGGGCCTCCCGCTCTGCGTCCATCACATGATCCCTCTGTTCTGCATCCACCACAGGCTCCTCCTATTCTGCGTCAACCACCGGAACACAGTCTCCCTCTCCATAAGTGTTCTCCAACCTACGCTCACTGTCTATGTATCTCCGACCTCTATAACAGATATAGGGTTTTTCCCCCGGTGTCATAGATAGCTAGCTCCATAGGTTGAGCCAGATCTATGCTCTAATACCACTGTAATATCCCTTATCAGGAATATTCCTCAAACACAAACAAACTCTAACCAGAGATGTAGTGGGAAGGCATTTACCAGATATGTCGCCTCTGAAAAGTGGACAAGATATGGAGGCTACCTGGCCCTTTCCAGATTCTATCTAAGAGTATAGGAGAAAACACACAAGTGGTATAATGATCGAGAATGCTTAACGAGATAAAAATAATAATGGTGCTGCATATAACAATATAACCATAACATATACTCAAGGAATGTAGAAAGAAATGCTAAGCCATTTTATTATACTGAGTAATAGTATGAGTATAGGAGGTGATTAGAAAGATGGCACCTCGACTTGCACAAGGCAAGTGAAGAAATACACTCAGAATAGCAAAGGAATGGCCCCTTGTCGTGGCGGAAAAAAGTCGTTTGTGCGGACACAACTGACCTCCCTAGGAGTCTAAACTCTCTAGCGACAAACAAGACAAAATGGAGTGATCTTTCTCTAAATATACCTTTTAAAACATGAAAACTACAAGTGTTTAGGCTTACCTTATTCCAAAACGCGGTTGTTGTAGTCCGTCCTTGCCGATCCGGATGAGCTCCTCCTTCAAGTCAATTCCTGCAACCACAAACAATCAAACAATTACCAAGCACTTGCATTTCATATAATAAAACATATATTCAACATGCAGACCAAGGAACACATGAAATAACTCATTAACACAAGCTATTGAGAAAAATAAACCAGTTTGTATTAATAACGAAACAAAGAAACTCTTACAACCTGGCCTTGGTGTTGTGCAAGTTCCTCCCAGGGTCCATCAAGGGTTTTCCTCTACTTTGACAAAGCTCACCCACTTCCAAGTAGAATCAAGCAAAGACAATCTCTCCTCACAAGGTTCTAAATGGGAGTCCTAATTCCTGCAGCATTTACCCAAAGAAAATGTATAGCTCCAACCTCCCCTCCCTCTGGCTCAATGTCTTTATTTATAGTGCTGTAAAGAGGTTATTCAGGTCCACCATCAATGGGATAATCCCCCTCTTTGGGTGGGATAGCTCCCTTATTGATGGGATAAGTTCCCCCTTAATAGAGATACATGAACCAACTGGAGGCGCATCCAAATCATCAAACCGACCTCTAGAAAGTTCTAGAAGTAACCACAAGTAACTTTTTTAAGATGAAACTCGCGCATTTTGCCTTTTACAGAAGGACGCACCTGTCCCTTAACATACAGAGCGTCCAAGGACGCACCTTTTGTGAACATGGTCAGCGTCCCCGCAGGTGAGGCTAGAGAGAACCTGCGACCCCAGAGATAAACATATTTTTTACAAGACTTTCTCTCTTCTTTGAGTTTGAGATGGATAACAGAGGCATAAGACTTGCCTAAGAGGGTAGCATGACTGTTGATTTGAGCCATACTAACTGTAAGTGGTCATGGTGACATTTTTTAGTGTAACAGATTGCCCCCTAAAGTGCGAAGCCTGGAATAGATTTAGGGTTTTGTAATTCTAGGAAGGGTGAAGCGCTTTATCATTTCAAGGATTGTCTTGTGGATGGCCTGGTTGGAACCTGCAATTTTCAACACAAAATACATGGATAAGATTATATCATCACTGAGGTAGGCATTCCCATACTCAGATTCAAAACTTTAACTAATGGACTAACTATTCTGATACAGGAATGATCTTGCAGTACATCATTTTTATAGACTTTTGTAGACACAGTATGGACGCAGCCATCTGTTTATGATTAGTCTACATAGATAATGAATACAAAACTCCTCGCAGCCTGGATGGTAGAAACTAGATCCAGGGTCTTCACTTCTACTTCCCGAATTGGTACGATTCTAGCCATGTGATTAAATGATTCGATGTCGAACATGTTAGAAACCACTTGATTACCAGTCGATGATGTAAACTGTTAACAAGCGTGAGAGAAACCACCAGTAATGTCAATGGTTCTCAAAGTACCAAGCACAACCCGTGAAATGTGAATAGATGTTTTGATGTCGAACACTTCACGGAATCCTTTGATCGAAAGTCAATGATGTAAACTGACGTCAAAGGCGAGAAACCTGCCATTGATGCATGCAGACTTCAAGGTGCTGTCGATTCCTAAGTCATCTTTCTAGATAATGTGTCGATGTCGATAGAAAGCGACCCGTTGCAGGCAAGCCCGCAACACGAAATCATTGTTCAAGTTGAAGAAATGTTGCTGTAAGGACTGACTCAGGGATGGTCAAATGGATGACAAGTATTTTGCAGATGAAAGTTTTTGCTTGCAGACCTCTTGAACACATAATGACACGACAGATGGCTTGGTGACGAATAACTCAAAGTTAATCCCCGAAACCCGGTTAAAGACTTTCAAAGTGGTTTGGTCAACTGTGAGGTAAAAGATTTCCCAACCCAGGTGAATGAAAAGTGTCGTGTTCAAGAGTGGTAATAAAGTTTCTTTTGAGATAAAAGGTAACAAATAGGCTCATTCTTCTCTCTTTTCCCCCACCATTTCTGGCAAGTACCTCTTTATTTTTAACAAGCTTGAGGAGGATAACATATGCTTGATTATAAGCTCATCCTTCGGACGAGTCCAACCTAGTTTAAATTCGAACCCTAGGAAGGAGTGGTTCGTTCCTGTTTGTAATTGAACAGGTCCTTTACTGTAAAAGTTTAACGAGCCCAGTATAGGAGAAACTCGGCGTTTTTCAATTTTAGAGAGTCTGAAAAACTTAAGGAAACTCCACGTTGAACTTTTTCGTAAATTTGTGTCCCTCAAGCCCGAAAAAGTATAAAATAATACCTGGGGGAACCGCTTGATCTTGCGACCAAGGAGTACTTTCATAATAGTGTCGTCGACCTGAAAAGTAAAAAGCGATCAAGGACACGTCGTTTTATTTCCTTATCGAGTTTGAAACGACAAAAACCCGGCAATCTTTTCCTGATTTTACGGTCAGAAAAGAGCTAAAAGGGGACCGTCTTTTAATTCCGTTTTAACGAGTGTAAAAGAAACGCTCGGCAATCTTTTCATGTTTTAGGAGTCAGAAAAGGGCTTAAAAGATGACTCTGATATTTTATTTGTGAAAAAATTACAATTTCCCTTGAAATCCCTTTGTCCTGCACAAAAGCGACACATTACTCATACCTGTTTAAAATAGGCAAAAATACATCGAAAAACATCTTTTCATGGTAAAAAATGAACTAATTCATCCAAAAAACCTATAAAAAGACCTTTTACCATATCATTTTTACCGTTTGACTTTGGAGGTTGAAAAAGGAGCTTTTGACAAGAAACTTCCCGTGGTCGCTGCGGAAAATCTGACCGTCGGAATCGAACGCCGTCTCATCCAGGTATTTTACACATCCTACTCTGCATTTCTATCCGTTTAGAATTAATTTTTAGGTCTTAGTTTCATTTTTTGGGGGGGTTTTGGTTTTGGAATGCGCCTCTCGGCGGACGCAGGTGCCCTTCGGGTGACCTGCGTCCCCCGACTTTTTCTCATACGGGAAAACGGTCGGAAGACGCAGCCCGCCTTCAGGCCAGCTGCGTCCGGGCGCCCTGTGCTACAAAGCCGGGGTGCGTCTTCCGAGAAGTGCGCATTTCAAAACCCCAACTCCCTCAAAAAACCACCAAAAATTCCCAAATCAATTTCTAATTGCTATTTTTGATATGCAGGGCATTAATCATGTTAGACTGGAGAGAAAGAGAGCATGTAGAGGAAGATGAAGCTGCAATAAATCACCAACCTTCTCTGGATGCCCTAAGAGCATGCGGATTATACAAATATTGGACCATACCGGGCATGAGGGGCCAGGTAAGATTCTTGGAATGGCTGGTTGAGCGATGGAACGTTCAAGAACAATGCTTTTACATAGGAGGGCACCAGCTCGAGATAGAGCCCTCGGATGTATACTTTCTCACTGGCTTGCCGAACAGAGGTGAGCAACTCAGTCTTGCGGGGACTAGGCCGGGTGGCCAATCCCTTGATAGTCTCCGCGAGGATTGGTGCACACGTGGGGCTCACCATTCAAAAGGCATAGAGATAAAACACATCACTCTACCGGAACTCAAAGTCATAGCGTTCACGGTTACCAGAATTTGCGGCGCGGCCGCTTTACACATTGCTTCCGGATCCCAAATGCGGATGGCAATTGACTGTTACCAAGGCACCATTTTCAACTGGTGTGAAGCTGTGTCGGCTCATATGAAGAGCCAACTGACCAAGGCAAAGAACGGACGACTAAAGACTTTTGGATATGGGCCTATAGTCGTGAGCTTTGCCTTGGAGAGAGTTCCAATGTTGATCCCTCAGCAACTCACTGTTGATATCTTGGGTCCTCGGCAGCCAAAGCTGATACGATGGGTTGCGGTGATGGCCCGGCATCCTGACGAGGGTGCGACAGTGGTTCGATTCTCAGATAGTTATTTTCACTGGTTAGAGGACCAGGTTTTTTCGATACAGGACTTTCCGTATGCCGGAATGGATTTCAGAGGTGATCCGGACATGGTTCTTCCAC
Organism: Pinus tabuliformis; assembly: GCA_031772625.1. Lineage (NCBI taxonomy): Eukaryota > Viridiplantae > Streptophyta > Pinopsida > Pinales > Pinaceae > Pinus > Pinus tabuliformis. Next base: position 941,997,542 of record CM062817.1, on the reverse strand, counting down.
AGGGAGAACAATGGGATGACAGAGGTACTTTTATTTTCACAAGTTTTCTAATTATGTATTTTTTATTTTTCATATATATCGTCTCAAAACTAACAGTAAAACTTTTCAAAATGCAGATGTTGGTCCACAGCGTCCAGCCAACCTCCGGCCTTTTGATAGACTACATCCAGCTGCACCGGTACCGGCCCCTCAGGACGCGGCTGCAGACGTACTAGCTGAGTTGGAGCATGATCTAGAGCGTCTCACGGCAGACATACCTGAGACTACTATGGACGACATTCCTATCAGACTTCAGCGTTTTGTAGTCGCGGTCCCTGGACCGTTTAGGAGATTTTTGCGTAAGGTAGCCCGCGCAGTGGTGTCATACAGAGAGCACCACCAGTGATTGACTAGTCACTTTTGTAGTCACATGTGACATTTTGACTTTTTGTACTATCATTTTGCCGATCATAAGGTGTTTTCAACCTATGATCGAAGACGATGTATATATTTTTTGACACACTTCTATCTATATATATCACTATTACCGGCTTATCTTGTTTAACATATGTGATGAAATGTTTTTAAATTTACTTGCATGATTATCGTAAATGTCTGTCCAACATTCGAGAAGCAATTGCATCTGCTAATGTATTCAAAGACCTTGGAATATGTTGATATTCAATGTAATCAAATTCACGTTCCAAGAGACGCACTCTCAAAAACAACCTTAATAACACAGGATTCCTAATGGCATAAACTCTATTAAGCTGTAATACAACAAGTTCAGAATCTAACCTCACTGTCAAACGTCGAATTCCAAATGAAATAGATTCGGATAATAATTCAATCACTGCACTGTATTCTGCAATGTTGTTCGTTGTTTGACCGAGGCTTACCCCATGCATAGAAACTAACTCGTCAGAGGGCGAATAGATAACCCAAGCTGCGGAAGAGATGTTCCGTGTACTACGACAAGCACCATCAGCAAATCCAATATATGTTTGGAGAGGCGTCGACATCTGCAATATCAAGAGTAAAACCAAGATAAGCCAGAATAACGACGAAAAACCACACTCTCTAAGCTAAGCACACTGAATAAACTAACACACTCGCTAGCTAGAAAGAAAATCTAACCTATCTAAAAATTTCTCCATTCCCATCATTTAAGCATAATACCTCTTTAAGTAAAGTCCATTTCTGGGTTTACCCAAAGAGTCCCCATCAAAGTCAACTAGCTCATAAGCCCCTTTTGCTAGCTTTCGCTTTACAATGTAGGGCCCATGCCACATGGGAACGAATTTTCCGGCACCTAGCTTATCGTTAGCTTGATCATATAATAGTACTAGGTCTCCTTCCGAAAAACTTCGAGGGGTTACATTTCTATCATACTGAGCTTTCATTCGTTTCGCGTGAGTCTCGATTGCCAATGTAGCGTCACGTCGAGTCTCATCTAATTTAGCCAAGTACAATAAACGTGTCTCCTCTTCGGAAGTAGCTGGAAGTAATTCGACAGCCATTTGAAGTGATGGGATTTCGCATTCAATGGGTAACACAGCTTCTAAGCCATAAACTAGCTGGAAAGGAGTGAACCCTGTTGAATTTTTCACTGAGGTTCGGTATGCCCATAGTGCTGAAAATAACATGTTGTGCCAATTCGACCGATGAACACCAATGGTTCGTCGGATCATGGTAACTAGAACTTTGTTGATAGACTCAACCAAACCGTTGGCTTGCGGATAATAAGGAGTAGAGCTATCGTGGCGCAAACCAAGCTGGCTTGTAAGCTCAGTCATCATGACATTTCGAAAATGGCTCCCATGGTCAGTAATGATTGCTTGTGGGACACCAAACCTAGTTATGATATGATTGAATACGAAAACTGCAGCTGTTTTGCCGCTTGCGTCGAATGTAGGCATCGCCTCGGCCCACTTAGTAAAATAATCAACCGCAAGGATGATATACGCATGCCCCCCGGCCGAGTGAGGGTTACAAGTAATAAAGTCGATACCCCATTTGGCGAATGGACCAACGGCAATTATAGGGTGGAGAGGAGCAGGTGGAGCGCGCATCTTGCGATCAAACACTTGACAGTCGTGGCACTTCCTGACTGCAATGATACAATCTTTAAACATAGACGGCCAGAAATAACCAGCGCGCAACACCTTCTGAGCTGTGGCATACCCAGACATATGACCGCCACATGCTCCAGAGTGACAATCATTCAAAACTCTCTCAGCCTCTTCGTGAGTTAAACAACGTCGAAAAACTAAGTCTGCCCCCCGACGATAAAGTGTATCTCCAATAATTTTGTATGGCTGGGATTGAAACCGAATTTTTCGACGTTCCGCTTTGGAAGCTTCAGGCCGAAAGGTTTGGGTTTGGAGATAAATGATTATATCCCCGTACCACGGATCTACAGGACTGATAAGAAACAAAGATTCGTCCGCAATGGACTCCTCTGCCACAGTCTCTGTGTCAGCACTCGGGAAATCACACATCAATTCCGCAAAAACTAAGGATTTCTTAGACTTGGACTTCTCGAACTCCAAGTCGAACTCTTGCAGGATAACAATCCATTTAGAGTACTTGCCCCCTAGCAGTTGTTTTGTCAAAATATAAATCATAGGGTTGCAATCCGAAATAACTGTAGTTTTGCGGAGAAGAATGTAGTGACGGAAACGCTGGACAGCTTGAACGGCTGCCAGGGCCAATTTCTCCACATGCGAATATTTTAGCTCAGTTGGATTCAAGGTCCTACTAAGATAATATATCACATGCTCCGCTCCGAATTCATCTTCTTGAACTAACACCATTCCAATGGTGGAATGCGAAGCTGCGAGGTATAAGAAGTAGTCTTGGTTGTAGTTGGGAGGATGCAATAACGGTGCATGGGTCAACGCGTGTTTAAGTGCATCAAAAGATTGTTGGGCAATCTCGTCCCAAAAGAATTGTGCGTTCTGTTTCAACAACCGTGTAAAACCTTTAGTGACCTCGGCGTAGTTTGGGATGAATCGGCGTAAAAAGTTCGCTTTCCCTTGCAAACTTTGGAGTTGGCGCAAACTCGAAGGAGGAGGCAATTTGATGATAGCCTCGACTTTCGAGGGATCGACGCGAATGCCGGCTTTTGAAACAACAAATCCCAGCAATCGACCTGTTTCTATACAGAAAACACACTTGTGGGGATTCAACCGAATTCGATAATGCCTACACCTCATAAAGATTGCTCGTAGGTGGACAAGGTGATCAGCTCGATGTAAAGAATGAGCAGGCAAATCATCGAGATAGGGTTGCACAATGTGCTTGATATCATGAAATGCATAAGACATCGCCCGTTGAAAAGTGGCCCCGGCATTCTTAAGTCCAAAAGGTAACTTGCAATAAGCAAATGTCCCCCATGGACAAATGAATGCCGTTTTTGGTTGGTCGGCAGGTAGAATATTGATTTGATTATAGCCCGAAAAACCATCCATGAAGGAAAACATTTCACTTCCGGCACAATCATCAATAATTTGATCGATATAAGGCGTAGGATAGTTGTCTTTTGGACAAGCTCGATTTATATCCCTATAGTCGATACAGATTCTTATTGTTCCTTGTTTCTTGTTGACCGGAACAATATTCGATACCCAATCCGTTAACGGGATCGGATAAATGAAACCTGCTTTCAACAGCTTTTCGACTTCTGCTTTAATCGCAGCCGCTTTTCGAGGGTGAATTTGACGCAACCGTTGCCGGACGGGTTTAGCATCCGGGTAGGTCTTTATTTCATGAATAACAATGGCAGGATCAATTCCGGCATTTCCTCGTAAGACCAGGCAAACACGTCGCGGAATTCTTGGAATAGGGCCTTGTAAGTTTGGATTTCTTCTTCAGTACATGCGGCACCTATATGAATGTTTTCCTCGATTCCGGGCTTCACTGAAATATCAATGGGAATAGTACGAGAAATATTCCCTAAATTCAGCTCTGAATCAGAATGTTTCGTTGGATCCTGAGCGTCTTTGACATATTCAGCGGTAAAGATAGATGAAAAATCATTTTCAAATGCATCATCCTTAGGTAAAAACGAAGATCTGTGATGGAGATCTTCCCATGGTAGATCGTCTACACTTAGGATTTCGCGAAGTTGTTCGTCAGATGACACGACTTCGGGAAACGTTATCCGTTCTAAGGGTGAGGTGAAAAGTGACTCTTCACTGACCACATTCATTTGGTCGACTTCGGTTGAATGAAAGTCAGTAAAAGACATGAGAGCTTCATAAGCAATTTCATATGGACTCAAAGGCATAACATCACCGAGTGAGTCTATCTCAGAGTCAGATGGGACGAACCAAGGATCATCATAAATAATGTTTTCTGATGTAATCATATGAATGGTTGCAAACGAAGGATCTGCGCTGAGTGGAGGGAGAGGAAAAGTTCCCAGTAAACCGGAATCCTTAACTAAACCTACACCAACATCCCTATAAGGGATTGTCGTTTTACCAACATGCTGGATACTCTCTGAAGAGGCTGGATCGGATGAAAAGTATGTCAGCTGATCAATAGTCACGATCTTACCGTTATGTGGAAATTTAATTACTCTGAAGACCGATGAAACGACCGCTGTCATAGCATATGACCAACTTCGACCCAAAAGAAGGTTGTAGTCTAGAGGGGCATCAACCACTTCCACATCCAGACTAACGGTTTTACCTTCAACCCCTATAGGCAATTCTTGTAGAATACCAAACGGACGGAACCCACGGCCATCAAAGGCCTTAAGGATGGTGGGGGATTGGTTCAACGAAGGAGAACCAAGCGATCTCCAACATTGAATCGACATAATACACGTAGAAGCTCCCTCATCAATCACAGTCCGATGAATAGGCCTGTTTTTGACTATCACTGGAATTTGGAAAGCCATTTGATGGGGGAGACGTGGTGTACTATTTTCTAGATCAAAGATCATTAGGTTCGGGTCCTGAACATCGACAGCTCCGATAGCCGACAAAAGCAATTTCCGTTGTGCTGGACATGATTGCAGCACTTCGAGTGCCGACATTGCTGAAGGTGAAACAGCTAAGTCCTCAACAATGTTGTAATTCTGGGCTGCTCTCGCATGTGGATTGAAAGCAGACCTTCGAAGTACACCCTTGGCGGGCGGCTTAATCACTAAGTCTGGGTTAGGTTTTTCGATCTGTAGTGGATCGGAACCAGGAGCTGAGGTTGATGGGTTAGAGTGAGAAGATTCTGCTTCCTTGCCATCAACAGGAGCCTTACTACTGTAATCTTGCGATCGAGTCGCAATCCTCACATGAGACATCATCAAAATGGGTTCTTCACTGGCATTCGAAGAAGAACCTATCATCTTATTCTCCTGCTCTGGAAATGGATTCTTTAACACAGCAGGAGTGGGAGAACCTTTGACTATTTTTACAACCTCGGCCCGATGAGGGCAATCTCTCGTAAAATGATCCTCTTCACAAATAAGACAAGGATATCGAGGTTTGCGTTTTTCGTCATTGGTTTCCGACTTTTCAGTTTTCTCCTTTGGAGCCTTGTCTGCTTTAGCCTTCTTCTTTCCTTTCTTCTTTCCACCGTTTTTTGATTTGGCCGTAGATGACTCTACAGCGTGAATGTCGGCGGTAAGTTCAGGAGGAGAAGACTCTCCTGTCGGAGAATCAGGCAAAGTGATAATTGGAGTATTGGAGGCCTTGGAAGACTTCTTCTTACTCTTCGTAGTCACGATACCAATCATACCATCAGCGGCATGAGATCCCGAAGGAGCAGCAGCGATTTGATTCGACTTTGGAAGATCCGGAATCTTCTCGTGTAACGTACCCGACTGAGTGTAAACTAAGTCAAGGTATTGTGCCTGAGCAATGACTTGCTCCTCAGTAACTACTCCGGCCTTAGCGACATCTTCAGTAATCTTCGGTAATAATGATTTGACAAACCATTCAGCTAAGATTTGGTCCGGGATAAAAACTTTCACTAATCGCCTTCGACGTCTCCACTCATGAATGTGATCAGAAATATACGTGGACGTCGATTGTTTTAGTGAAGTTAATAACTCCGTGCCGTTATCGTATCTGACCGGCAACTGAAAGTGAGTTAAGAACGAGGTAGCTAACTGGCTAAAGTTGTAAAAAGAGGCCCGTGGTAACTCAATGTACCACTTGGCCGCGAGACCAATGAGTGTACGCTGGAAAAGACGTAAGCGGATGGAATCATCTGAGATAGAATTCGAAGCACACCAGAGGTGGTAAGTCATCACATGATTGGACGGATCCTCTCCAGACTTACCTTCGAACTTGGGTATATCACTGGGCAACTTATTTGGCATTGGCGGCCAGAACTGAAGATATTGAATTGGATCGTTCGTTAGGCGCGTCAAGTCGGGTAAATCTAAAGTTGCAATAAACGGTAACTGCCGGTTAGGATCTCTAAAACTCTGGGTCACAATACCAGCCCCAGGAGGAGGATATCCAGGATAACTAGGAACAGGAGTCGCATTTGGGATATTATATCCTCCTGGAAAACCAGGATTAACCGGACCGTACTGGGGTTGTTGAGGTTGTTGATAAGTGTACCCAGGATACGGTTGATACTGGTAAACCGGTTGTTGGACAGCTTGCCCAGGTTGGTACTGTCCCTGGTACGGAGGTTGAACAAATTGAGGTTGAGTAGTCACAACCGTACTTATACCAGGCTGACCTACAGGCATCTGGACCGTGGTTTGAATCGTAGATCCAGACAACGGTAAAGATGTCTGAGGTGCGGTAACAGGGACAGTAGAAACTGGAGCCGTCGATACTCCAGAAGTAAGTATGGTAGATGTAGCGGTAGTTGCAGCAGCCGTTTGAGATGGAGTACTAGGTGCAATTGCCGGCTGAGTAACTACCGAAGCTACAGAAGCTTGAACATTGGGCTGGACAGGTTGCGGTTGCTGGGTTGGACCAGAAACTACGGGTTGTCCAGCTTGAGGAAGCATCTGTACACTTGGCTGCAACACCTGTTGACCCTGTGAGGGATCCCACACTAACATTCCAGGGTACTGACCCGTAACAGGTTGAGGGTACTGAGATCCATAACCAGATTGAGGGTAGGATTGATAATTGTAAGGTGCAGTTCCCATACTTGGAACATATGACTGACCTTGAGGCGGTTGATAACCTTGACTTGAGTATTGACCTTGAGGTTGATAACCTTGAGGTAAATACTGATACTGGGGTTGACCTTGACCTTGAGGTTGGTATCCTTGAGGTTGATAACTTTGGGGTTGATACCCTTGAGGTTGCCATCCTTGAGGTTGCCATCCTTGAGGTTGATATTGATACTGAGGTTGACCTTGGGGTACATATTGAGGCTGAGGTTGACCTTGAGGTAAGTATTGCACCATAGGTACATACTGACTTTGAGGTTGCCCCCCAGACACAATTTGTGTACCTTGAGGTTGCCCCCCAGGCGTTAACTGCGGTTGCCCCCCAGGCGGTAATTGGCCACCTTGAGGTTGGGAAACGGGAACTGAACCTGACATCATGTAAATGTCTCCTACACCCAATGGTATATTACCACTGTTTCCAGCAAATAACCCATGATCAATGGGTTGAGGAGATGCCCCCGCAAAGGTACCAGAAAGTGACTGATACCCAGTGGGGACAGAAGGACCGCCGTGTAAAAAAGATTCAGGACTTTGTGTAAACACGGACGACTGACCAGACATATTTACAGGAGTATGAATACCTCCGGTGGAAAAGGAGTACGAGGTGTGGAAAAACCGACTGAGTTGTCTAAAAAATTGGTTAACGCAAGGTACCAAGAAGTACTTCTAGGAGGACTGTAAAAGATGGATTCACGCTCCCTTAGATCAATAGTAAGTTGACCTTCAAGGTGAGAGACACCTATATCTTCTTCTGGAGCAAGTTCTTCTATAGCAATCAAACCAGAAGGTAGATTTTCGGTGATAATTCTTTCTATTCTCGGTGAATCAGGGACACTAGAAGTTGGAGTAACAGGTTCGGAAATTTCAGGTTCTTCGCCTGTTTCACTGGCAGATGAAAAACTACCAGCAAGCTCGGAAACTGTAACAGTTTCGGGATTGTAACCTGTTTCTAAACTTTGGTAATCTGGATGGACTACCAAGGAAGATTCTCCTTCTTCAGGTGAACCTACTCTACTGTCACTAGGAGGAGTTACAAGGACCTTTAACCCTTCTAAATTACCCGGGTCGTCTCGAGGAGGGGATCCCCTAAGTCTACGGGATCTTATCAACAATTCGGCCACAGAAACAACTTCAGGAGACTGGCCCCGAAATCTACGGGACTGTCTCGGTAATTCCGCCACAATTAAAGATTTTTAACTACAACACACGAAAACAAAGTAAAAAATTTCAAATCAAACCACCTAAAGTCTTCTAAAGAAGCAAACAAATTTGAAGCACACGCCTAAATAATCTAGAGCGTCAAACCACACACAAACAGTAGTCTTCCGGACCAAAAGCGCTAGTTGGTGATTAGGCCCAACCTCGCAGGATTCAGTACAGAAATGGCGGGTGGAACAGTTACCCCGGCAACCTGCTTAATGAATAGACCGGCACAAGTTCCTCCACTTTAACCGTCTCGAAGTGAAGTGAACCCCCCGGAAAATCCAAGTGAGTATAACCGACGTCTGCTCCAGGTACAGTGGGACCTTCCCTCCACCGTCACCTCGGTAGAACCCTAAAGATTATGGTCACTAAAGTTACCAATCACAACAATTACACCTGGGGGAACAGTCTAAACTCCGACAGCACGCAAGGGCAGAGTAGCAAGCTCCAATCCCCTTACCGGCTCCTTGACAACAATCCAAGGTTTACCGATAAGTGACCCCTGGCTCCTCGACAATGGTTAATCCGAGGTTTACCGTTTGTAATACGTACTGTCTGGCGTCGTTCCCAACGAGGGAGGAATGATCCCCTCACTGGTTCGGACACGAGCTCGTGCTTCTCCTTTAAGAGGAGCTTTCCCAGAGTATAACTGAAACAATTGGATTTAATCTACTCAAGATAAACTATCTGTTTGGTTTTGTAGTCTTGGAGAGTTAAGTACTCACCTACTCCAAGACCCTAGCCTAAGCTATGTTGGTGTTTCAGAGCCCTAGAAAAATAAAAATTACTAGATTGATTTTAATTTAAGCGTTACTTTTAAGGTTGTTTCTTAAGTCAAAAGGTGATGGAAGTGAAACCAGTGGTGTGTTGACTCGACTCGAAACCACTACAAAATGCACCTAGGATGATTTACCCACTACTTTACTTTTTCGATGAATTGCTTAACTAAAAAGTTGAGAGAATGCAATCTTTATAAAAGCAACTTCTTAATTGAAGACAATCAAAGAAACAATTCGTTTGTCTTTTCCAAGCATAAAAAACATGACCGCTCTTTACATGCACGAAAAAACTCTTTTTCTCTTTCAAAAACAAAAAGCTACTTGAAACAAGACTTTTAAAGAAGATGTTTTTGTATTTTTCTTTTAATAAAGCAAATAAATCTAATATAACCAAAAATCAATCTTAACAACTATTAAAATCTATGAAAATGCACTCATAAGCAAACTAAAAGATAAATTTACTCTAAGCAATCTTAACGAGGCCAAAACCAACAATGATTATTCTAAGGTGTTTTACTTGATCACAATCAAATCAAGGACTAGCTTATTGCAGAACCAAAAACTAGTCAAAACAAAACTCTAATCTTTTTGTTCTTTTGTAAAATGGAAATCAACACTTTATAAACAAGTAATTCGAAATTTGACCCAAAACAACTTAAATGGCAAGCTGCTCACACAAGGAGACTTTACGACAGGCCCGACTTCTAAGAAGGCTGACTAACCAGAGAGATCTAAGGCTGGACAACTTTCTACCGTCAAAGTCACTACAGGACCTATTGAAAAATCAAACCCTAGGCCTAAACTTCGTTGAAATCCACTAAAACACTCAAAGCTCACAAAACAAGTCAGGTGAAAATTCTTGACAGGGTACTAAAGGATCTGGGTAGAAAACACTAAGAAAAATCAAAATCTAAAAGCAATTAAAGCAAAAAATGGACTTTTCCTAAATTTTACAGGAAGACGCAGGCAACCCGTTATAACAGGTGCGGGCCCGCTCTGTGCAAACGGCAACAGCGCGTCCAAAGACGCACTGTGCAGTACTCAGAGGGTGCGTCCTTCTGGAAAAGTTGAGAAAAACCAAATCTAACTAAATCTGAAGCTAAGCCACCCAAATACTAATTCTCACAGTCAAAAACCAGAAAATAAAAGTGATTTTCACAGAGCAAAGTTCACACAAAGGAAAAGACTCTCTCATTAATGGATTCCCCAGCGGAGTCGCCAATTTGTCGTGGCGGAAAAAAGTCGTTTGTGCGGACACAACTGACCTCCCTAGGAGTCTAAACTCTCTAGCGACAAACAAGACAAAATGGAGTGATCTTTCTCTAAATATACCTTTTAAAACATGAAAACTACAAGTGTTTAGGCTTACCTTATTCCAAAACGCGGTTGTTGTAGTCCGTCCTTGCCGATCCGGATGAGCTCCTCCTTCAAGTCAATTCCTGCAACCACAAACAATCAAACAATTACCAAGCACTTGCATTTCATATAATAAAACATATATTCAACATGCAGACCAAGGAACACATGAAATAACTCATTAACACAAGCTATTGAGAAAAATAAACCAGTTTGTATTAATAACGAAACAAAGAAACTCTTACAACCTGGCCTTGGTGTTGTGCAAGTTCCTCCCAGGGTCCATCAAGGGTTTTCCTCTACTTTGACAAAGCTCACCCACTTCCAAGTAGAATCAAGCAAAGACAATCTCTCCTCACAAGGTTCTAAATGGGAGTCCTAATTCCTGCAGCATTTACCCAAAGAAAATGTATAGCTCCAACCTCCCCTCCCTCTGGCTCAATGTCTTTATTTATAGTGCTGTAAAGAGGTTATTCAGGTCCACCATCAATGGGATAATCCCCCTCTTTGGGTGGGATAGCTCCCTTATTGATGGGATAAGTTCCCCCTTAATAGAGATACATGAACCAACTGGAGGCGCATCCAAATCATCAAACCGACCTCTAGAAAGTTCTAGAAGTAACCACAAGTAACTTTTTTAAGATGAAACTCGCGCATTTTGCCTTTTACAGAAGGACGCACCTGTCCCTTAACATACAGAGCGTCCAAGGACGCACCTTTTGTGAACATGGTCAGCGTCCCCGCAGGTGAGGCTAGAGAGAACCTGCGACCCCAGAGATAAACATATTTTTTACAAGACTTTCTCTCTTCTTTGAGTTTGAGATGGATAACAGAGGCATAAGACTTGCCTAAGAGGGTAGCATGACTGTTGATTTGAGCCATACTAACTGTAAGTGGTCATGGTGACATTTTTTAGTGTAACAGATTGCCCCCTAAAGTGCGAAGCCTGGAATAGATTTAGGGTTTTGTAATTCTAGGAAGGGTGAAGCGCTTTATCATTTCAAGGATTGTCTTGTGGATGGCCTGGTTGGAACCTGCAATTTTCAACACAAAATACATGGATAAGATTATATCATCACTGAGGTAGGCATTCCCATACTCAGATTCAAAACTTTAACTAATGGACTAACTATTCTGATACAGGAATGATCTTGCAGTACATCATTTTTATAGACTTTTGTAGACACAGTATGGACGCAGCCATCTGTTTATGATTAGTCTACATAGATAATGAATACAAAACTCCTCGCAGCCTGGATGGTAGAAACTAGATCCAGGGTCTTCACTTCTACTTCCCGAATTGGTACGATTCTAGCCATGTGATTAAATGATTCGATGTCGAACATGTTAGAAACCACTTGATTACCAGTCGATGATGTAAACTGTTAACAAGCGTGAGAGAAACCACCAGTAATGTCAATGGTTCTCAAAGTACCAAGCACAACCCGTGAAATGTGAATAGATGTTTTGATGTCGAACACTTCACGGAATCCTTTGATCGAAAGTCAATGATGTAAACTGACGTCAAAGGCGAGAAACCTGCCATTGATGCATGCAGACTTCAAGGTGCTGTCGATTCCTAAGTCATCTTTCTAGATAATGTGTCGATGTCGATAGAAAGCGACCCGTTGCAGGCAAGCCCGCAACACGAAATCATTGTTCAAGTTGAAGAAATGTTGCTGTAAGGACTGACTCAGGGATGGTCAAATGGATGACAAGTATTTTGCAGATGAAAGTTTTTGCTTGCAGACCTCTTGAACACATAATGACACGACAGATGGCTTGGTGACGAATAACTCAAAGTTAATCCCCGAAACCCGGTTAAAGACTTTCAAAGTGGTTTGGTCAACTGTGAGGTAAAAGATTTCCCAACCCAGGTGAATGAAAAGTGTCGTGTTCAAGAGTGGTAATAAAGTTTCTTTTGAGATAAAAGGTAACAAATAGGCTCATTCTTCTCTCTTTTCCCCCACCATTTCTGGCAAGTACCTCTTTATTTTTAACAAGCTTGAGGAGGATAACATATGCTTGATTATAAGCTCATCCTTCGGACGAGTCCAACCTAGTTTAAATTCGAACCCTAGGAAGGAGTGGTTCGTTCCTGTTTGTAATTGAACAGGTCCTTTACTGTAAAAGTTTAACGAGCCCAGTATAGGAGAAACTCGGCGTTTTTCAATTTTAGAGAGTCTGAAAAACTTAAGGAAACTCCACGTTGAACTTTTTCGTAAATTTGTGTCCCTCAAGCCCGAAAAAGTATAAAATAATACCTGGGGGAACCGCTTGATCTTGCGACCAAGGAGTACTTTCATAATAGTGTCGTCGACCTGAAAAGTAAAAAGCGATCAAGGACACGTCGTTTTATTTCCTTATCGAGTTTGAAACGACAAAAACCCGGCAATCTTTTCCTGATTTTACGGTCAGAAAAGAGCTAAAAGGGGACCGTCTTTTAATTCCGTTTTAACGAGTGTAAAAGAAACGCTCGGCAATCTTTTCATGTTTTAGGAGTCAGAAAAGGGCTTAAAAGATGACTCTGATATTTTATTTGTGAAAAAATTACAATTTCCCTTGAAATCCCTTTGTCCTGCACAAAAGCGACACATTACTCATACCTGTTTAAAATAGGCAAAAATACATCGAAAAACATCTTTTCATGGTAAAAAATGAACTAATTCATCCAAAAAACCTATAAAAAGACCTTTTACCATATCATTTTTACCGTTTGACTTTGGAGGTTGAAAAAGGAGCTTTTGACAAGAAACTTCCCGTGGTCGCTGCGGAAAATCTGACCGTCGGAATCGAACGCCGTCTCATCCAGGTATTTTACACATCCTACTCTGCATTTCTATCCGTTTAGAATTAATTTTTAGGTCTTAGTTTCATTTTTTGGGGGGGTTTTGGTTTTGGAATGCGCCTCTCGGCGGACGCAGGTGCCCTTCGGGTGACCTGCGTCCCCCGACTTTTTCTCATACGGGAAAACGGTCGGAAGACGCAGCCCGCCTTCAGGCCAGCTGCGTCCGGGCGCCCTGTGCTACAAAGCCGGGGTGCGTCTTCCGAGAAGTGCGCATTTCAAAACCCCAACTCCCTCAAAAAACCACCAAAAATTCCCAAATCAATTTCTAATTGCTATTTTTGATATGCAGGGCATTAATCATGTTAGACTGGAGAGAAAGAGAGCATGTAGAGGAAGATGAAGCTGCAATAAATCACCAACCTTCTCTGGATGCCCTAAGAGCATGCGGATTATACAAATATTGGACCATACCGGGCATGAGGGGCCAGGTAAGATTCTTGGAATGGCTGGTTGAGCGATGGAACGTTCAAGAACAATGCTTTTACATAGGAGGGCACCAGCTCGAGATAGAGCCCTCGGATGTATACTTTCTCACTGGCTTGCCGAACAGAGGTGAGCAACTCAGTCTTGCGGGGACTAGGCCGGGTGGCCAATCCCTTGATAGTCTCCGCGAGGATTGGTGCACACGTGGGGCTCACCATTCAAAAGGCATAGAGATAAAACACATCACTCTACCGGAACTCAAAGTCATAGCGTTCACGGTTACCAGAATTTGCGGCGCGGCCGCTTTACACATTGCTTCCGGATCCCAAATGCGGATGGCAATTGACTGTTACCAAGGCACCATTTTCAACTGGTGTGAAGCTGTGTCGGCTCATATGAAGAGCCAACTGACCAAGGCAAAGAACGGACGACTAAAGACTTTTGGATATGGGCCTATAGTCGTGAGCTTTGCCTTGGAGAGAGTTCCAATGTTGATCCCTCAGCAACTCACTGTTGATATCTTGGGTCCTCGGCAGCCAAAGCTGATACGATGGGTTGCGGTGATGGCCCGGCATCCTGACGAGGGTGCGACAGTGGTTCGATTCTCAGATAGTTATTTTCACTGGTTAGAGGACCAGGTTTTTTCGATACAGGACTTTCCGTATGCCGGAATGGATTTCAGAGGTGATCCGGACATGGTTCTTCCACAGGGAGAACAATGGGACGACAGAGGTACTTTTATTTTCACAAGTTTTCTAATTATGTATTTTTTATTTTTCATATATATCGTCTCAAAACTAACAGTAAAACTTTTCAAAATGCAGATGTTGGTCCACAGCGTCCAGCCAACCTCCGGCCTTTTGATAGACTACATCCAGCTGCACCGGTACCGGCCCCTCAGGACGCGGCTGCAGACGTACTAGCTGAGTTGGAGCATGATCTAGAGCGTCTCACGGCAGACATACCTGAGACTACTATGGACGACATTCCTATCAGACTTCAGCGTTTTGTAGTCGCGGTCCCTGGACCGTTTAGGAGATTTTTGCGTAAGGTAGCCCGCGCAGTGGTGTCATACAGAGAGCACCACCAGTGATTGACTAGTCACTTTTGTAGTCACATGTGACATTTTGACTTTTTGTACTATCATTTTGCCGATCATAAGGTGTTTTCAACCTATGATCGAAGACGATGTATATATTTTTTGACACACTTCTATCTATATATATCACTATTACCGGCTTATCTTGTTTAACATATGTGATGAAATGTTTTTAAATTTACTTGCATGATTATCGTAAATGTCTGTCCAACATTCGAGAAGCAATTGCATCTGCTAATGTATTCAAAGACCTTGGAATATGTTGATATTCAATGTAATCAAATTCACGTTCCAAGAGACGCACTCTCAAAAACAACCTTAATAACACAGGATTCCTAATGGCATAAACTCTATTAAGCTGTAATACAACAAGTTCAGAATCTAACCTCACTGTCAAACGTCGAATTCCAAATGAAATAGATTCGGATAATAATTCAATCACTGCACTGTATTCTGCAATGTTGTTCGTTGTTTGACCGAGGCTTACCCCATGCATAGAAACTAACTCGTCAGAGGGCGAATAGATAACCCAAGCTGCGGAAGAGATGTTCCGTGTACTACGACAAGCACCATCAGCAAATCCAATATATGTTTGGAGAGGCGTCGACATCTGCAATATCAAGAGTAAAACCAAGATAAGCCAGAATAACGACGAAAAACCACACTCTCTAAGCTAAGCACACTGAATAAACTAACACACTCGCTAGCTAGAAAGAAAATCTAACCTATCTAAAAATTTCTCCATTCCCATCATTTAAGCATAATACCTCTTTAAGTAAAGTCCATTTCTGGGTTTACCCAAAGAGTCCCCATCAAAGTCAACTAGCTCATAAGCCCCTTTTGCTAGCTTTCGCTTTACAATGTAGGGCCCATGCCACATGGGAACGAATTTTCCGGCACCTAGCTTATCGTTAGCTTGATCATATAATAGTACTAGGTCTCCTTCCGAAAAACTTCGAGGGGTTACATTTCTATCATACTGAGCTTTCATTCGTTTCGCGTGAGTCTCGATTGCCAATGTAGCGTCACGTCGAGTCTCATCTAATTTAGCCAAGTACAATAAACGTGTCTCCTCTTCGGAAGTAGCTGGAAGTAATTCGACAGCCATTTGAAGTGATGGGATTTCGCATTCAATGGGTAACACAGCTTCTAAGCCATAAACTAGCTGGAAAGGAGTGAACCCTGTTGAATTTTTCACTGAGGTTCGGTATGCCCATAGTGCTGAAAATAACATGTTGTGCCAATTCGACCGATGAACACCAATGGTTCGTCGGATCATGGTAACTAGAACTTTGTTGATAGACTCAACCAAACCGTTGGCTTGCGGATAATAAGGAGTAGAGCTATCGTGGCGCAAACCAAGCTGGCTTGTAAGCTCAGTCATCATGACATTTCGAAAATGGCTCCCATGGTCAGTAATGATTGCTTGTGGGACACCAAACCTAGTTATGATATGATTGAATACGAAAACTGCAGCTGTTTTGCCGCTTGCGTCGAATGTAGGCATCGCCTCGGCCCACTTAGTAAAATAATCAACCGCAAGGATGATATACGCATGCCCCCCGGCCGAGTGAGGGTTACAAGTAATAAAGTCGATACCCCATTTGGCGAATGGACCAACGGCAATTATAGGGTGGAGAGGAGCAGGTGGAGCGCGCATCTTGCGATCAAACACTTGACAGTTGTGGCACTTCCTGACTGCAATGATACAATCTTTAAACATAGACGGCCAGAAATAACCAGCGCGCAACACCTTCTGAGCTGTGGCATACCCAGACATATGACCGCCACATGCTCCAGAGTGACAATCATTCAAAACTCTCTCAGCCTCTTCGTGAGTTAAACAACGTCGAAAAACTAAGTCTGCCCCCCGGCGATAAAGTGTATCTCCAATAATTTTGTATGGCTGGGATTGAAACCGAATTTTTCGACGTTCCGCTTTGGAAGCTTCAGGCCGAAAGGTTTGGGTTTGGAGATAAATGATTATATCCCCGTACCACGGATCTACAGGACTGATAAGAAACAAAGATTCGTCCGCAATGGACTCCTCTGCCACAGTCTCTGTGTCAGCACTCGGGAAATCACACATCAATTCCGCAAAAACTAAGGATTTCTTAGACTTGGACTTCTCGAACTCCAAGTCGAACTCTTGCAGGATAACAATCCATTTAGAGTACTTGCCCCCTAGCAGTTGTTTTGTCAAAATATAAATCATAGGGTTGCAATCCGAAATAACTGTAGTTTTGCGGAGAAGAATGTAGTGACGGAAACGCTGGACAGCTTGAACGGCTGCCAGGGCCAATTTCTCCACATGCGAATATTTTAGCTCAGTTGGATTCAAGGTCCTACTAAGATAATATATCACATGCTCCGCTCCGAATTCATCTTCTTGAACTAACACCATTCCAATGGTGGAATGCGAAGCTGCGAGGTATAAGAAGTAGTCTTGGTTGTAGTTGGGAGGATGCAATAACGGTGCATGGGTCAACGCGTGTTTAAGTGCATCAAAAGATTGTTGGGCAATCTCGTCCCAAAAGAATTGTGCGTTCTGTTTCAACAACCGTGTAAAACCTTTAGTGACCTCGGCGTAGTTTGGGATGAATCGGCGTAAAAAGTTCGCTTTCCCTTGCAAACTTTGGAGTTGGCGCAAACTCGAAGGAGGAGGCAATTTGATGATAGCCTCGACTTTCGAGGGATCGACGCGAATGCCGGCTTTTGAAACAACAAATCCCAGCAATCGACCTGTTTCTATACAGAAAACACACTTGTGGGGATTCAACCGAATTCGATAATGCCTACACCTCATAAAGATTGCTCGTAGGTGGACAAGGTGATCAGCTCGATGTAAAGAATGAGCAGGCAAATCATCGAGATAGGGTTGCACAATGTGCTTGATATCATGAAATGCATAAGACATCGCCCGTTGAAAAGTGGCCCCGGCATTCTTAAGTCCAAAAGGTAACTTGCAATAAGCAAATGTCCCCCATGGACAAATGAATGCCGTTTTTGGTTGGTCGGCAGGTAGAATATTGATTTGATTATAGCCCGAAAAACCATCCATGAAGGAAAACATTTCACTTCCGGCACAATCATCAATAATTTGATCGATATAAGGCGTAGGATAGTTGTCTTTTGGACAAGCTCGATTTATATCCCTATAGTCGATACAGATTCTTATTGTTCCTTGTTTCTTGTTGACCGGAACAATATTCGATACCCAATCCGTTAACGGGATCGGATAAATGAAACCTGCTTTCAACAGCTTTTCGACTTCTGCTTTAATCGCAGCCGCTTTTCGAGGGTGAATTTGACGCAACCGTTGCCGGACGGGTTTAGCATCCGGGTAGGTCTTTATTTCATGAATAACAATGGCAGGATCAATTCCCGGCATTTCCTCGTAAGACCAGGCAAACACGTCGCGGAATTCTTGGAATAGGGCCTTGTAAGTTTGGATTTCTTCTTCAGTACATGCGGCACCTATATGAATGTTTTCCTCGATTCCGGGCTTCACTGAAATATCAATGGGAATAGTACGAGAAATATTCCCTAAATTCAGCTCTGAATCAGAATGTTTCGTTGGATCCTGAGCGTCTTTGACATATTCAGCGGTAAAGATAGATGAAAAATCATTTTCAAATGCATCATCCTTAGGTAAAAACGAAGATCTGTGATGGAGATCTTCCCATGGTAGATCGTCTACACTTAGGATTTCGCGAAGTTGTTCGTCAGATGACACGACTTCGGGAAACGTTATCCGTTCTAAGGGTGAGGTGAAAAGTGACTCTTCACTGACCACATTCATTTGGTCGACTTCGGTTGAATGAAAGTCAGTAAAAGACATGAGAGCTTCATAAGCAATTTCATATGGACTCAAAGGCATAACATCACCGAGTGAGTCTATCTCAGAGTCAGATGGGACGAACCAAGGATCGTCATAAATAATGTTTTCTGATGTAATCATATGAATGGTTGCAAACGAAGGATCTGCGCTGAGTGGAGGGAGAGGAAAAGTTCCCAGTAAACCGGAATCCTTAACTAAACCTACACCAACATCCCTATAAGGGATTGTCGTTTTACCAACATGCTGGATACTCTCTGAAGAGGCTGGGTCGGATGAAAAGTATGTCAGCTGATCAATAGTCACGATCTTACCGTTATGTGGAAACTTAATTACTCTGAAGACCGATGAAACGACCGCTGTCATAGCATATGACCAACTTCGACCCAAAAGAAGGTTGTAGTCTAGAGGGGCATCAACCACTTCCACATCCAGACTAACGGTTTTACCTTCAACCCCTATAGGCAATTCTTGTAGAATACCAAACGGACGGAACCCACGGCCATCAAAGGCCTTAAGGATGGTGGGGGATTGGTTCAACGAAGGAGAACCAAGCGATCTCCAACATTGAATCGACATAATACACGTAGAAGCTCCCTCATCAATCACAGTCCGATGAATAGGCCTGTTTTTGACTATCACTGGAATTTGGAAAGCCATTTGATGGGGGAGACGTGGTGTACTATTTTCTAGATCAAAGATCATTAGGTTCGGGTCCTGAACATCGACAGCTCCGATAGCCGACAAAAGCAATTTCCGTTGTGCTGGACATGATTGCAGCACTTCGAGTGCCGACATTGCTGAAGGTGAAACAGCTAAGTCCTCAACAATGTTGTAATTCTGGGCTGCTCTCGCATGTGGATTGAAAGCAGACCTTCGAAGTACACCCTTGGCGGGCGGCTTAATCACTAAGTCTGGGTTAGGTTTTTCGATCTGTAGTGGATCGGAACCAGGAGCTGAGGTTGATGGGTTAGAGTGAGAAGATTCTGCTTCCTTGCCATCAACAGGAGCCTTACTACCATAATCTTGCGATCGAGTCGCAATCCTCACATGAGACATCATCAAAATGGGTTCTTCACTGGCATTCGAAGAAGAACCTATCATCTTATTCTCCTGCTCTGGAAATGGATTCTTTAACACAGCAGGAGTGGGAGAACCTTTGACTATTTTTACAACCTCGGCCCGATGAGGGCAATCTCTCGTAAAATGATCCTCTTCACAAATAAGACAAGGATATCGAGGTTTGCGTTTTTCGTCATTGGTTTCCGACTTTTCAGTTTTCTCCTTTGGAGCCTTGTCTGCTTTAGCCTTCTTCTTTCCTTTCTTCTTTCCACCGTTTTTTGATTTGGCCGTAGATGACTCTACAGCGTGAATGTCGGCGGTAAGTTCAGGAGGAGAAGACTCTCCTGTCGGAGAATCAGGCAAAGTGATAATTGGAGTATTGGAGGCCTTGGAAGACTTCTTCTTACTCTTCGTAGTCACGATACCAATCATACCATCAGCGGCATGAGATCCCGAAGGAGCAGCAGCGATTTGATTCGACTTTGGAAGATCCGGAATCTTCTCGTGTAACGTACCCGACTGAGTGTAAACTAAGTCAAGGTATTGTGCCTGAGCAATGACTTGCTCCTCAGTAACTACTCCGGCCTTAGCTACATCTTCAGTAATCTTCGGTAATAATGATTTGACAAACCATTCAGCTAAGATTTGGTCCGGGATAAAAACTTTCACTAATCGCCTTCGACGTCTCCACTCATGAATGTGATCAGAAATATACGTGGACGTCGATTGTTTTAGTGAAGTTAATAACTCCGTGCCGTTATCGTATCTGACCGGCAACTGAAAGTGAGTTAAGAACGAGGTAGCTAACTGGCTAAAGTTGTAAAAAGAGGCCCGTGGTAACTCAATGTACCACTTGGCCGCGAGACCAATGAGTGTACGCTGGAAAAGACGTAAGCGGATGGAATCATCTGAGATAGAATTCGAAGCACACCAGAGGTGGTAAGTCATCACATGATTGGACGGATCCTCTCCAGACTTACCTTCGAACTTGGGTATATCACTGGGCAACTTATTTGGCATTGGCGGCCAGAACTGAAGATATTGAATTGGATCGTTCGTTAGGCGCGTCAAGTCGGGTAAATCTAAAGTTGCAATAAACGGTAACTGCCGGTTAGGATCTCTAAAACTCTGGGTCACAATACCAGCCCCAGGAGGAGGATATCCAGGATAACTAGGAACAGGAGTCGCATTTGGGATATTATATCCTCCTGGAAAACCAGGATTAACCGGACCGTACTGGGGTTGTTGAGGTTGTTGATAAGTGTACCCAGGATACGGTTGATACTGGTAAACCGGTTGTTGGACAGCTTGCCCAGGTTGGTACTGTCCCTGGTACGGAGGTTGAACAAATTGAGGTTGAGTAGTCACAACCGTACTTATACCAGGCTGACCTACAGGCATCTGGACCGTGGTTTGAATCGTAGATCCAGACAACGGTAAAGATGTCTGAGGTGTGGTAACAGGGACAGTAGAAACTGGAGCCGTCGATACTCCAGAAGTAAGTATGGTAGATGTAGCGGTAGTTGCAGCAGCCGTTTGAGATGGAGTACTAGGTGCAATTGCGGCTGAGTAACTACCGAAGCTACAGAAGCTTGAACATTGGCTGGACAGGTTGCGGTTGCTGGGTTGGACCAGAAACTACGGGTTGTCCAGCTTGAGGAAGCATCTGTACACTTGGCTGCAACACCTGTTGACCCTGTGAGGGATCCCACACTAACATTCCAGGGTACTGACCCGTAACAGGTTGAGGGATACTGAGATCCATAACCAGATTGAGGGTAGGATTGATAATTGTAAGGTGCAGTTCCATACTTGGAACATATGACTGACCTTGAGGCGGTTGATAACCTTGACTTGAGTATTGACCTTGAGGTTGATAACCTTGAGGTAAATACTGATACTGGGGTTGACCTTGACCTTGAGGTTGGTATCCTTGAGGTTGATAACTTTGGGGTTGATACCTTGAGGTTGCCATTGAGGTTGCCATCCTTGAGGTTGCCATCCTTGAGGTTGATATTGATACTGAGGTTGACCTTGGGGTACATATTGAGGCTGAGGTTGACCTTGAGGTAAGTATTGCACCATAGGTACATACTGACTTTGAGGTTGCCCCCCAGACACAATTTGTGTACCTTGAGGTTGCCCCCCAGGCGTTAACTGCGGTTGCCCCCCAGGCGGTAATTGGCCACCTTGAGGTTGGGAAACGGGAACTGAACCTGACATCATGTAAATGTCTCCTACACCCAATGGTATATTACCACTGTTTCCAACAAATAACCCATGATCAATGGGTTGAGGAGATGCCCCGCAAAGGTACCAGAAAGTGACTGATACCCAGTGGGAACAGAAGGACCGCCGTGTAAAAAAGATTCAGGACTTTGTGTAAACACGGACGACTGACCAGACATATTTACAGGAGTATGAATACCTCCAGGTGGAAAAGGAGTACGAGGTGTGGAAAAACCGACTGAGTTGTCTAAAAAATTGGTTAACGCAAGGTACCAAGAAGTACTTCTAGGAGGACTGTAAAAGATGGATTCACGCTCCCTTAGATCAATAGTAAGTTGACCTTCAAGGTGAGAGACACCTATATCTTCTTCTGGAGCAAGTTCTTCTATAGCAATCAACCAGAAGGTAGATTTTCGGTGATAATTCTTTCTATTCTCGGTGAATCAGGGACACTAGAAGTTGGAGTAACAGGTTCGGAAATTTCAGGTTCTTCGCCTGTTTCACTGGCAGATGAAAAACTACCAGCAAGCTCGGAAACTGTAACAGTTTCGGGATTGTAACCTGTTTCTAAACTTTGGTAATCTGGATGGACTACCAAGGAAGATTCTCCTTCTTCAGGTGAACCTACTCTACTGTCACTAGGAGGAGTTACAAGGACCTTTAACCCTTCTAAATTACCCGGGTCGTCTCGAGGAGGGGATCCCCTAAGTCTACGGGATCTTATCAACAATTCGGCCACATAAACAATCTCAGGAGACTGGCCCGAAATCTACGGGACTGTCTCGGTAATTCCGCCACAATTAAAGATTTTTAACTACAACACACGAAAACAAAGTAAAAATTTCAAATCAAACCACCTAAAGTCTTCTAAAGAAGCAAACAAATTTGAAGCACACGCCTAAATAATCTAGAGCGTCAAACCACACACAAACAGTAGTCTTCCGGACCAAAAGCGCTAGTTGGTGATTAGGCCCAACCTCGCAGGATTCAGTACAGAAATGGCGGGTGGAACAGTTACCCGGCAACCTGCTTAATGAATAGACCGGCACAAGTTCCTCCACTTTAACCGTCTCGAAGTGAAGTGAACCCCCCGGAAAATCCAAGTGAGTATAACCGACGTCTGCTCCAGGTACAGTGGGACCTTCCCTCCACCGTCACCTCGGTAGAACCCTAAAGATTATGGTCACTAAAGTTACCAATCACAACAATTACACCTGGGGGAACAGTCTAAACTCCGACAGCACGCAAGGGCAGAGTAGCAAGCTCCAATCCCCTTACCGGCTCCTTGACAACAATCCAAGGTTTTACCGATAAGTGACCCCTGGCTCCTCGACAATGGTTAATCCGAGGTTTACCGTTTGTAATACGTACTGTCTGGCGTCGTTCCCAACGAGGGAGGAATGATCCCCTCACTGGTTCGGACACGAGCTCGTGCTTCTCCTTTAAGAGGAGCTTTCCCAGAGTATAACTGAAACAATTGGATTTAATCTACTCAAGATAAACTATCTGTTTGGTTTTGTAGTCTTGGAGAGTTAAGTACTCACCTACTCCAAGACCCTAGCCTAAGCTATGTTGGTGTTTCAGAGCCCTAGAAAAATAAAAATTACTAGATTGATTTTAATTTAAGCGTTACTTTTAAGGTTGTTTCTTAAGTCAAAAGGTGATGGAAGTGAAACCAGTGGTGTGTTGACTCGACTCGAAACCACTACAAAATGCACCTAGGATGATTTACCCACTACTTTACTTTTTCGATGAATTGCTTAACTAAAAAGTTGAGAGAATGCAATCTTTATAAAAGCAACTTCTTAATTGAAGACAATCAAAGAAACAATTCGTTTGTCTTTTCCAAGCATAAAAACATGACCGCTCTTTACATGCACGAAAAAACTCTTTTTCTCTTTCAAAAACAAAAAGCTACTTGAAACAAGACTTTTTAAAGAAGATGTTTTTGTATTTTTTCTTTAATAAAGCAAATAAATCTAATATAACCAAAAATCAATCTTAACAACTATTAAAATCTATGAAAATTCACTCATAAGCAAACTAAAAGATAAATTTACTCTAAGCAATCTTAACGAGGCCAAAACCAACAATGATTATTCTAAGGTGTTTTACTTGATCACAATCAAATCAAGGACTAGCTTATTGCAGAACCAAAAACTAGTCAAAACAAAACTCTAATCTTTTTGTTCTTTTGTAAAATGGAAATCAACACTTTATAAACAAGTAATTCGAAATTTGACCCAAAACAACTTAAATGGCAAGCTGCTCACACAAGGAGACTTTACGACAGGCCCGACTTCTAAGAAGGCTGACTAACAGAGAGATCTAAGGCTGGACAACTTTCTACCGTCAAAGTCACTACAGGACCTATTGAAAAATCAACCCTAGGCCTAAACTTCGTTGAAATCCACTAAAACACTCAAAGCTCACAAAACAAGTCAGGTGAAAATTCTTGACAGGGTACTAAAGGATCTGGGTAGAAAACACTAAGAAAAATCAAAATCTAAAAGCAATTAAAGCAAAAAATGGACTTTTCCTAAATTTTACAGGAAGACGCAGGCAACCCGTTATAACAGGTGCGGGCCCGCTCTGTGCAAACGGCAACAGCGCGTCCAAAGACGCACTGTGCAGTACTCAGAGGGTGCGTCCTTCTGGAAAAGTTGAGAAAAACCAAATCTAACTAAATCTAAAGCTAAGCCACCCAAATACTAATTCTCACAGTCAAAAACCAGAAAATAAAAGTGATTTTCACAGAGCAAAGTTCACACAAAGGAAAAGACTCTCTCATTAATGGATTCCCCAGCGGAGTCGCCAATTTGTCGTGGCGGAAAAAAGTCGTTTGTGCGGACACAACTGACCTCCTAGGAGTCTAAACTCTCTAGCGACAAACAAGACAAAATGGAGTGATCTTTCTCTAAATATACCTTTTAAAACATGAAAAACTACAAGTGTTTAGGCTTACCTTATTCCAAAACGCGGTTGTTGTAGTCCGTCCTTGCCGATCGGATGAGCTCCTCCTTCAAGTCAATTCCTGCAACCACAAACAATCAAACAATTACCAAGCACTTGCATTTCATATAATAAAACATATATTCAACATGCAGACCAAGGAACACATGAAATAACTCATTAACACAAGCTATTGAGAAAAAATAAACCAGTTTGTATTAATAACGAAACAAAGAAACTCTTACAACCTGGCCTTGGTGTTGTGCAAGTTCCTCCCAGGGTCCATCAAGGGTTTTCCTCTACTTTGACAAAGCTCACCCACTTCCAAGTAGAATCAAGCAAAGACAATCTCTCCTCAAGGTTCTAAAATGGGAGTCCTAATTCCTGCAGCATTTACCCAAAGAAAATGTATAGCTCCAACCTCCCCTCCCTCTGGCTCAATGTCTTTATTTATAGTGCTGTAAAGAGGTTATTCAGGTCCACCATCAATGGGATAATCCCCCTCTTTGGGTGGGATAGCTCCCTTATTGATGGGATAAGTTCCCCTTAATAGAGATACATGAACCAACTGGAGGCGCATCCAATCATCAAACCGACCTCTAGAAAGTTCTAGAAGTAACCACAAGTAACTTTTTTAAGATGAAACTCGCGCATTTTGCCTTTTACAGAAGGACGCACCTGTCCCTTAACATACAGAGCGTCCAAGGACGCACCTTTTGTGTGAACATGGTTAGCGTCCCCGCAGGTGAGGCTAGAGAGAAACCTGCGACCCAGAGATAAACTTATTTTTTACAAGACTTTCTTCTTCTTTGAGTTTGAGATGGATAACAGAGGCATAAGACTTGCCTAAGAGGGTAGCATGACTGTTGATTTGAGCCATACTAACTGTAAGTGGTCATGGTGACATTTTTTAGTGTAACACCCCTCTCTGAACTGCGTCCAAGCTGTTGGAGAATTTCTATGCTGCTGCTGCTATTAGAAATCAAATGAGGATTTGGGGCTGCTACCCTCCCCAGAAAAGGCTGAAACTCTGGAATTGAACTCTACTCAGAAAACCCAGAAAAGCATAGAAATATTTTCTGAAATGGCTGACCCCTGAAAATCACCCCCTTGGGGTTCTACGTAGTCCCTCAATGCTCTGCACTGCCACTGAATGAAACCCTCCATAAATATGCCTGAAATCCCTGCTAAAACTCTCTTATATGCAAGGGCCAATCCCCTGCTCTGTCTCTCAGCACAAATCCTCCTGCAAACCCTCAACCCAGACTCTTGCCGGAAAGAGCTGCGTCCCCCTCTCAGTGCTGCGCAGTCCTCCAGAACGCTGATGAAACTGCTGCTAAGATGCTGATGAAACTATTGCTGAAATGCCAATGGAAATATCTTGCTCGAGCAGGCACTCGAAGTCCCCCGGGCTAAGGGTGAGATCTTTGAATGGAGACACTCAATGCACTAAATAGTTCTGCAAATTAGCTAAATAGCCAGCGTGCTCTAAGTCGAAATGACTATCACAAATGCACATAACTGAATGATCAAAATGAGGGGGCTCCTCTCTCCTTTATAGCCTTTGCATCTCTCAATCCTAAGGCTGACCTCCTCTTGCATGATTCCTCTCTTGCCACGTGTTTCTTCCTCTGCGCAGTCCCTCCCTCCAGGTCTGCATGGGATCCATTTCTGCGTCCCTTTGACCCCCTTGGCTCCCTTTAAGTCACAACATTGGGCTACTAG
Source organism: Pinus tabuliformis (assembly GCA_031772625.1). Taxonomy (NCBI): domain Eukaryota; kingdom Viridiplantae; phylum Streptophyta; class Pinopsida; order Pinales; family Pinaceae; genus Pinus; species Pinus tabuliformis. Next base: position 941,970,899 of record CM062817.1, on the reverse strand, counting down.
GAAGTGACTTTTTATTCTAAAAGTGAGTTATGTCCCCCTTCCTCACTTTTTTATTTACAAATAACTATAGTAGGCAAAAATTAAACAAAAATCGAATATTCCAATTAGCCATTGCTAATTAGGAATATTACAATTGCAGATATGTAAACCACTTCTGATGGCGATTGTTTTGCAACTTACCTTGTGTCTGTATAAACTAAAGAGGTTGGTGATTAGTGTGGATGACTGTCTGTTTTCCCCAGAATGTAGTGCTTCCATTTTCGGCAGGCCTGCATGATGGGATGCATCTCTTTATCGTAGGTGGGGTACTTTTGAATTGTATCGGAAAGTGTCTCACTATGATAGGTAATTGGATGCCCGTGCTATCTGAGGATTGCACCAATAACATAGTCTGAGAAGTCTGTCTCAATTTCAAATGGCTACTGTAGGTCTGGCAGTGTGAGTACCAGGGCAGAGTAGAGGTGGTGCTTCAACTCAACGAACACCTTCTATTGGGACTCAGACTAGGAAAAATTTGCTTTCACCCCATCCTTAGTAATCTGACTCAAAGGCCGAGTGATATAGGAGAATCCCAACATTAACCTTCGATTGAAATTTGCAAGGCCCAAAAAGTTGCGAAGCTCCATTAGATTGGTTGGGGTTGGCCAATCCGGAATGACTTGGATCTTAATCGAGTCCACATGCATGCCACACTCATCTATGATGTATCCCAAGTATTGGACTTGGCTCATGCCAAAGGTGTATTTCTCCAAGTTGGCACATAGTTTGTGTTGCCGAAGGGTTTGAAGGACCTGTTGAATGTGTTGCAAGTGTTCTTCCCAACTCTTGTTCAAAATGAGGATGTCGTTTAGATAAACTACCACGAACGAGTTGGTGAAGGGCCACAAGATGTCATCCATTAGCATCTTAAAAGTGGCAGGGGAGTCTGTCAACCAGAAGGGATAACCAACCATTCATAAAGGCCTTCCTTGGGTTTAAAGAAGGTCTTCCATACATCTATGGGATCTATTGGAACCTGGTGATTGTTGGGTGTGGAGCTTGATTATCTTCTATATTCAAAGGTATCGCCACATAGGACCCCAGTTCAAAATGGGGCGGCAATGCCGCCGTAAAATATTGCTGTAGGGGGGGTCCAGGGGGGGCGGCTGTGACCTTTGGGAGCCCCCTGGACAACTGTAAAATTGCCTTGTAAAAGTATAGTAATTTCTAGTCAATTGGGCCGTTCATTAGGGGATGATCTGACGGTAGAACTTATGTTTAGTTTAGGGTTTTTTT